>OZ002744.1:4067184-5341252 GCA_963924295.1 Dioctria rufipes | reverse complement strand
ATAAAACTGATTCCATTTTTGTAACTAAACGCAATTCGATGTGATTGGATTGACTTTACGAGATTCGACCTTGAACCTTAATAGGATATTACATATTGACTGTTTTGAAAGGAATAGGTCAATGAAATGTGACACGTAGATAATCTGTGCCATCACGCAACCAATCAAAAAAAATACTGGGAACATGATATTATCATTAAATTTTTATAACATGGATGGTATCAGGAAAGGTGTGAAATGAGGACACGTAGTATATGGAAAGGATATTGTTTTTTTTTGTTTTCGGTTCAACTATATTTCCCTAGAGTGCGGTATGTGCATTATTTCGGCACTTTCATAAATATCACTGAAAATTAATAAAAAATTAGTAAATGTTATTATGATTGGGATCCTTTCATACTAATGTTCTTATGTTGTTCTCCATACTGATTCTATTTGAACTAGAGAGAGATAGATATTTAAATTTTGCATGCTTTAATAGATTCGATATAGTTGTAAGTCTAGCGTTGGGAGAATTTTATATAATAGATATAACTTTACCTCTGGTTGGGATTGGGATGTGTTATATGTACCTAATTAAAACAAGGATGTTTTATAAGCAGATTCTATGATTGAAGTGCGGTAGCTCAAAAATAAAGCCATCAAGAGTCTCTGTCAGTTTGTCGAAGAGCTATGATTTTAGAACACTATATACTACCATTTGTGATGTATGAGAAGCCAATAATCTATGCATACAAAAAATCAGAAGATATTGAATCAGAAAACACATAAAAAAAAGTTTTAACAAAAGCATTAACACTAAAACCAAAATGAATCCATGTTCTTCACTTAAACAACGGTTTTCAAGAGAGTGCGGGTGCAATCAGAAATATTGAAAGATGGTTTCCAAGGAATAGCGTTGTTTTTTTATATTTTTTAGTCAAGCTCAGGCATAATCCTATGATGCAAACCGCACGATGGCAGGAATGAGATAGGGATTCTTGATTCATTGATTCTGATTCATAGAAGACGAGGCAATAGAACGAGTGAAATATTTATGAACATTATTATAAGGAGTCACATTAAGGGCAATTGCGCCGTGAATAGCGGAAGAGCATTTCTCTCATTCAAATCAACTGCGTAGAATTGCATCGACGCATTCTCATGGAAATCGTGGCTTTAGTCATGAAAAACAATAATCAGAGATGCAGTTGGTGTAAGTTTTGTAAGTTATATCCACAAGTTTTAACCGTAGGCGATAATGTAATCCGCTTAAAAGCTATATTCATATCTATTTTTTAGAGCAAGTCAAAATTTCATCAAAGATCCCTCCAGAAGATCCAAAGGTTCGGGACTAATTTGTAATGTCTTGGGTCAATTTGGTTCCGTAATTTACGTAAAATGAAAATATTAAATAAATTGTTACACAAAAATAATTAAAAATGAATAGATAATATAAGAATAACAGCAACTGTCGAGGGTGATTCTGATCTTTTGTCAATGCTTGTGCGTATATTTTAGTCACATGATAAGGACTTTAGGCTCATTGGCCTTACATCGTTTGAAGACTTTTGAATGGATGTTGAAGGCGTCCATGGAAAGCCTGTTTAGGGGAAGCGATATTTCTAGATCACAGCAAGTTTAATTAAAAAGTAAATCGGTTGAAACTGCGGTACATGACGTAGTAGGAATCATTCAAAAATCAATCGAGAAAAAAGAATACACTATAGGTACATTTCTTGATATCGAGGGAGCCTTTGAATGTTAGTTTAGACACCATCCAGGATGCTGTGACTAGTCTAAGTGTTGAATCTTACATACCTACATATGTAGATAGATTAACTCAATGCTCAGTAACCGCCTAATAAAGCCAGAACTTGGTAACAGTAAGGTTAGCAGGAGGGTGTCTAGAGGTACTCCACAAGGCGGAGTACCTTCACCCCGATTGTACTTATTGGTGGTTAAAGGTATTCTCATCTCTTTATAAAGGGAGGGTATGAAACGGATTGCATATGCTAATAACTTAGTTGTCTACCGACGATCAGTGAGCTTATTCAAAGAGCGTTGCAAAAGGCCGCTAAGACCGAACTAGTCCTTTTTACACGAAGGAGAGTTATTCCGACTTTCACACCCCCAAAACTGGGTAATATTAGGTACTCTTGATTTTAAAACTGAAACCAAACACCTAGGAGTGGGGATAAATGTAAATGTGCGCATCAAGAAGGCGGCAATTGCACTGTATGCCTGCAAGAAAACTTGGGAAGCGATGGGGATTACACCCTCGTATCCTGCATTAGATGTACACCGCTATCGTTAGACCTATCCTTACATATGGGGTTCTGGTATGGTGAAATTGTCTTGATAAAGCGACGCACCTGAAAAGTCTTACTAAAATACAGAGAGCTTTCTGTCTAGGTATTACAGGAGCTCTTCGAACAACACCAACAGCAGCAATGGAGATTATTCTCCGGCTCCTACCCCTCGACATCCATGGGAAATGTATAGCTACAAAGAGTGCACTAAGGCTTAAGGAGTCGAGCTGCTAGTCAACAGCAGATATTGGGCCATCCCAGACGAGTATTCTTGATGCAAAATGCAAACCGGTTTAACAACAGAGTACGCGCCTCCGCATGGGTATTCTTGCTGCAGGCTTTCATTTATATAAGAATAGGGGACTATGAATGTGTGCGTGCAAATCAAGAATGAAATCAAATATTTCATGAAAATTCTCGAACCCCACTGAACAAGTAATATTTCGTTGCGGTTGTATTAGTGCGGCACAACAAGTGAATACCATTTGATTTTTGATGCAAAATTTCTCTCCAAAGTGCAGCACAATTGTAGAGATTTCTCTCTGCTTCTTTTACCTCTTCCCTAAAAAACCGGTTTGCATTTTGCATCAAGAATACTCGTCTGGGATGGCCCATTGGTCATAGCAGTATATTGAAGCTCTGTCCTGAAGACTGTATACGGGGAGCTACGGATTACATTGTTCCAAGACTAGACTTTGAGAAAGCATTCTCAACTAGCATTCCTAGTAGAGAGGAGTGGGACGGTAATCGTGTGGCAATTGACTCTGATATATGTGTTTTTACGGATGGTTCGAAAATGGAATGGAAGGTGGAAGTGGGAGCTGGGGAATACTCAGCGCTCCCTGGAATACAGGAATCGTACCATCTACCGGACCATTGTAGTGTGTTCCAGGCGGAGGTCCTGGCCGTTTGTAAAGCAGTAAGTCATTAGGATTTGTATTGACAGCTAAGCTGCAATCAAAACTTTGGACTCGAGCACAATTAGATCGCTCCCAGTGCAACGGTGTCGCTGTGAACTTGGGAAACTGAGCGCTAACTACAGAGTTAGTCTATGCTGGGTGCCTGGTCACAGTGACATACTTGGAAACGAGGTAGCAAATGCCCTGGCCAGAAAGGATTCAGCTATGAATGTGTGTCTAGCAGAGCAACCTGCAGGTCGGCCCCTAGAATCAGTTAAGAGTATTCTAGACGTACACGCATGGAAGCTGACAAATCGCAGATGGGACGAATTGACCACATATAAGATCTCAAGATAGCTGTGGTCCGAGGTTTGTTCTAGGAGGACTGAATCTCTGCTGAGAAGAAACCGTAATGATGTGCGTAATCTTATCGCCGTTAATACGGGGCACTACCTCTTCGATAAACATGCAGATCGTATGCAAGCTCCATACAACGACTTCTGCAGAAGCTGTATGGATGAGGAAGAAAAGAGCGTTCAGCACCTGCTGTGTGAATGCCCTAACTTTGCCAAGCGCAGGACGAATGCGGTCTGCAGTTACTTCTTCGGCGAATTGGGGAAGCTAGTAGACAAGGAGTTGGAGGACCTGGTAGGGTTCATTAACTTTTGCGGCTGGTTTCAGCGCAAACCCTAAATCTGGGGTATATTTCCCAGGTAGGTTCCCATTAAGGTGGTATCACAATGGATCGCAAGTGAGGCTGATCGCATATTTTGACATTTCACCTCAAATTTGTCGTACTTTTATATTCACCATATTGATTTTGATTTATCCTTTTCATCAACCACAAAATAAACTAAAATGAATTTGCAATGAATCCATGTCAGAATACACACATCTAAAAGTACCAAAACTAGTAACTCTGAAGTTGTGGCAATTTTTTTTACTTAATTAGAGCAATACAAGTGCTTAAATTCGAAATAATACTATGAAATTGTAATGTGAAGTTTCATTTTCAGTTCATTTTACGTAATACAAGAATTGCTGAACTGAATAAGAACACACAAAAAGCAGTAGAAAAGTTCATTTCATTTTGTCGTATATTCTGACATTAAAGTACGACAAAAGATCAGAATCACCCCTGCTCTACTCGATTTACAATCCACTTTAGTTCCACTTCAAATAAAATCCCTGAAAACGTTAAATCCAATGTAAAGTTTAATATAAATAAACCAGATTAATATAGCTAAAACCGTTTTCAAGTCTAATTATGCATGACAAAATATTCATAGCATAAAATTTCATATCTCATTACATTTTTGAATTTTTATCGTTTATCATGAATTAAGTACCTACATAAGTGCATCCAGCCCAATCCATATAAATACCTAAACTACATATATACACATATATCTACATACATATAAGCGTAAAAACGTTATAATTCATAGATAAAAAACATATAAGAAATAGAATCCAATTGAATTCTGATAGCTTTATGAAAACTGCACAAATAATTTATGAGAGAAGTTCTGTCTGATAGAGTTAGGCAATGTCTTTACTAGCCACAAGCAGTTCTCCTCCGTTCAATGCAATATATCAGATCTAAGCATCTGAGTATAATTTGTCTGTGCCAATATGGTACTCTCATTTTTTATTTATGATTTCTAGTAATTTTTTAAAAAAAGGAAAAGCAAAAAAAAAAAACACAAGAAATTAGTTAACCTCTCATCCACACTCTTTATGTTCTCAGTGAAAACTAATTTTCATAAAAAATTGAAAAATTAAATATTGATGAAATGTTGAAAGAGCTGAAGGCAAACAGCCAACGAAGAAGGTACCTTACCTATACATTCCCTTCCAGTCTTGCCTAAAAGTTCACACACATTGACTAGAGGGAGCAGGATACGAGTACTGTATAGGTATAAATCTGCAAGGTAAGCATGTTGATGATATGGGTGAATGTGAAAGGGTAGAAAAAAAAACAAAAAAACACACAAAGCCTATTTCATATCATCACCCACCCTTTTCACACAGTTTGGTTTTCAAAACGCTTTAATTTGCCCAAAAACAGCAAAATGGAAAACTTTATGAAAAGCTGTGGAGGCGAGTCTTGTCATTTTTTGACATGCATCTTCTGTTATGCGGATGTAAACACTCCCGTCACCTGTCATAAATGTGTGGAACTGGGTTATGATAGAAGTACCCTTTATGCTGGGTGGCTGCTTGTTTTTCTAGATTTGGTCTCTCTTGCCGACCTACCACCATCCCATCCCAGTTATTTGTTGTTGTTGCTCTATCTTTCTTTCTTTTAGTCTCGTTTAGGAATAAATTTTTCAAGTGACACTAGAACGTGTTTTTTCGTTGACAGAAATAAGGTACCTGGCGATGGTAGGAGATAGTCAGTTGAGACCACATGGACAGAAATATTGGTGAAATTATGATCACAGATGCTTTCAACTGTCCTACGTCCTGCCTCCGAGGGATATGACCTATTAAATCATTTTGGTTTGGTCACAGACTGGGAATATTTTCAATTCTATAGTGGTTTGACAACAGTATGGGTGGGGGCGATATTCGAATGTGGGCCTTAAAGTCCCATGAGCCGGTAACAGAATACAATTCTCCATCAGGATTCTAACTATAGTCCTGACATCATAATACTCTTAATCTACATATATAGCTTCATACATTGTATATGTGTATGGAATGGGGTGGGTGAAGGGGTAGAATATTTATTGTTTCCATTTTCCGGAATTGTGAAGTCATTTTTGTGCGCTAAATTCAATTTTATAATTTCGCATCCGGTTCATTGCATTGCATGTCCGCTCAATTCATAAAATGTTGGCAGGCGATTTTCTTTGTGTATTGCACTTGGTTGGAAACTAACAGAAATTCGGCAAAAATATATCTAGGGATGAAATTTTTGAAAAGAGCTTTCTGTAATTGGAAATTTGTTAAACAATTTCCATTTTTCACTGATGTGCTTCTACCTATGAGTAGGTATGTAGTAGGTATATAGTTATGTGCATAGTCAACTATGGAAAAAGCTTTAGGCAATTTTCATTTCACTGCACCTATGTAGGTGGTACATACATATGTATGTAAGCTGCAGAAGAGGTTATTTTCCTTTTTTTTTGCACACTCTGGTGCACTTTCAGGTGTGCATGTACCTACAAGCTACTTGTTTACCTTTGACTTAGAATATTTCACGCGAAGGGCAACAGAAAACTTTTACGGCATTCACGGCTATTCTTTTCAGTCGGGCCTACATATTGTTTCACAATCTTTTGTAATGAAATCATAGAAAAATTTTAGTAGTATAGGTAGGTACAGGTGCACCAAAACTTTTGTAAAAGTTTTCTTTGTTACTTTCATTCGAAGTGTTTTAGTGGAAAATTTCTGAAGGTGAGATAGTTAGATCCAAAAATTTAACAATAATGAATGTCGCGTCGTATCAGATATTGAGGTAAAGCTTCTGAAACGTTCAACAACTGCAGATGGGTCTGATCTGCGCGGTATAGATAATCGCCATAATTAGGATAAAGGGATATAATTTTGGTAAAAAGGTTAATTACGGTACAACCGAAAGGTCCATTTTCAATCACCTTCGATCCCGAAAATTGGAAAGGCGTTAATAAAGGAGAAAAGAGAAAACTGAATAAATAATTTCTGGGACTTAGGACAAGTGACTGTTATTATGAAAGTTTTATTTTGAACGGGGTGTAAATGATGTCTTTGATATTGAAGGGCTATTTTTTTTTTTTTTTTTTTTTTGGTAAACAAGAGAAGAAGGCCTTTGGTCGATGTATGTATTTGAGAAAATGTGTGGACCCTTGAAATGTATGTTAAGAATTTGATTTTATATTGCTGAATGCACGTTTTGTTATACTATCGACACACATTTGATATATCGATTCCATTGACTAAATTCTAGGTTATGGTGTAAAGTATGTAGTCGAGTGATGAAATTTCATATTTTATGATGAGTTTAGTAACATATAAGACAGCAGAATTTATTTATGTAAGGGAATTTATCAAGGACTAATTATTATAAAATTGTATAGAGAGAGAGAGAGAGAAAGATAACTTTAATTAAACAGACTTCTGGGAATTGAATAAAATCTGTAAAGATTGTAGGTAATTAATGATTGAAGAGGCATTAATGAAAATTGCTGGTGGATGATGTAATTATATTTCAGCAATGAGATATTTGGGAAGCAGCAAGAATATCTTTGACTGGGTGAAATTTCTCATGGAAATATCCCTAAGATATTGGAGAAAATTTAAAGATTGTACCTCCTCAGTACAAGCGGCGCCCTCTTAGTCAACTAGCACTCGTCCTCTTGAGGTTATCATCAGCATACACCCTGTGCAAATACATATCAAGCAGAGGGCATTAATTGCACTGACGGCTCCAAATCTGAAGAAAACACTGAAGCAGGCATTTTCTTATAGGAACCTCACCTGGAAATTGCCATACATCTTGAAAGCCATACCACGGTTTTCCAGGCGGAAGTTAAGGCCATTCTTGAAGCGGGAAGGCAGGCATCACTTTAAACCAAATATTGAGAACAAGGATATTGCCATCTGCTCAGACAGACAAGCAGCTTTCAAGGCTTTATCTAAACCCTTTACAACCTCCAAACTAGTACTGGAGAGTGTAAAATCACCTTGATTTCTCTCTCTCGGAAAAACAGTGTACTTGTTATGTGGATGCCAGAGCATAGCAACATCAGCGGGAACGAGCTTGCTCGTCTTGGTGCAACCTCAGAGGAATCTCCCGCCATAATCTGAATTGCACCAAAATATCTTGCCTCAATTAATTTGATTTTGGACAACCGCCAACACAGTCGCTTTTGGATAGATGACTCTTCGGGTAAAACTACTGAGGAATTGTGGGGTAAAGCTAAACCAAACCAAACAAATAAGCTCTTGAAACTTAACAAGCCAACCCTGGGAACCTTAAGTGTCTATTCTCACTGGAAACACTTTTCTTAGCGGTCACCTTTACAGGATGAGACTTGTTGATGATCCTATATGCACTGGTTGCGAAGAGGAATCCGAAACGGCGACTCACTGTCTTTGTCGCTGTCCGACACTCTCAGGAAAGCGATACAGAATTCTTGACTCACACCTTCTGGACGAGCTGCACGAAGACGACAAGGGGGCCTGAAGGCCAATCCAATACTTAGCTTTGTAAGAGCGTCCGGTTGGGACCTATGAGCGATTGCTTATGGGTCCGGAGGGTGCACAATGGACCTTATTTTGGCTTATGTTCGGGGGATCCTTCTTTTCAAACTAACTAACTCATCCCTATTTCTTAATCCTTCACCTATTTACAGGCCTCGGATCTTCTAAGTTTATGAAAAGAAAGGGTAAATGTAATTAAATTACACTTGGTAGCTCCGACATTCCGAATGTATGTAATAAATATTATTTAATATTCTCAAAGCTGCCACTATCAGTTTCTCGTATTCATCACAATTTTAACTATCAGAGGCGCAGAGGCGCTTTAAATTACTGCCTAAACCCTTGGGGGTCAACTTCCGAACGAAACCATGAAATAGAAGTTCTTATTTTAACAAGGACGAATATAAAAATTTTTCAATTAACTAGCGACTAGCAGATCTTGAGATATGTGTCTTCAAAGCGGATCTTTAGATATTACACAAAAAAGTATCTAACTGACCTCTGGAGTCATCCCGTCATGATATTTTATTTTTATTAAAACTCAAATAATTTATTCTGCTGCATATGAGAAAGTACAAAATCGACTTTCATTTCTAAAAAAAAAAAAAAAAAAGAAATTACAATTGCGTAGTTTTTTATTAGGATCAACTAACTGGACAGTTTCCGTACCCTTACCCTACTAGATTGTATGAAATTGTACATATCTTGATAAAAATTCCAAAGGCAAAATATATTGTAGCCAGACATAACTCATAAACTTAACAAACGCAAGAAGATGCTTCAATTTCAAAAGTTTACAGCAACGTCAAGTAAAATTGACCAAGAAATTTACTGCCGAACTTAAGTTTCCTTAAGTCAAACTCTCACATCATATGTCATTTTACAATACTATGGAAATCATTGAAGAAAAATAAAATCTAAAGAATCCTTTGGCATCATACATCCGAATGTACTTAAAAGTTGGTCCACGTATATAAGCTGCTACCACTTGTTGTAAGTATAAGTTACACGAATGTGGTGCAAACTTTTCCCATTAAGGTCTTTTCGATTTCTTTAAAAGTTCTCACTTTACAGTTCAACAGTTAAATAAAATGTCGGACTTTACTGTAACTTTAGACAATAATCTGTGTGAATCGATTTATAAGCTTTGTACATTATTTAAAGGATTTGGGTAAGTGGCAGGAGTTTTGTTTTTTACTCCAAAATACACGACTATGACTTCGTTTATGGTACAAACCGAGGAATTGAGGACAGATAAAACATATTTCTAAGAATTTCTCTATAGCACAATAAATAGAACAAAGAAAAAAGGAACTAAAGACAACTAGCAAACGTAATATAGTTGATTATATGTATAAATGGTTCTTAATACTTAATTCTATCGTACAGTAGGAGAACAGAGTTGGCATTTAAAGTTCTAGATTGAATTCACAAGCGAGGAAAATATTTTACATTTATGTACATCCAAAAATATTTCGGTATCACAAAATATTGTAAATTTACTACGTTTAATGTTATAAAATATTTGTAAAATTCCTTCTTAAAATGTACGCTAATAAATGTTTCATACTGCTACCAATGACAAAGTAAATATTGTTTTTTTTTTAGTTAACTATCTATTCCTGACATCCTAATCTTATTTTTTGGAGGTTTAGAGGTATTGCACGGACAGAGTCCAATAATATGTATAATACCTTAAAATAATTAATATAGTAAATCAACAATAATAATATAAAAAAAAGGAGAATAGAAAAATAAACTATAACCAAAACCTAAAATAATATAATATGTAAAAAATGTGAAATAAAGTAAACTTATAAAAATGCGAAGAAGGAAAATTAAAATTGTACAACTACAAAAAATACAAATAATACAAAATTAAGTAGGAAATGAAATGTGATCTTGGAAAATTGAAAAGCAAAAACAAAACACAGCAAATAAAGCCACAGCCTGAAGCATCGGTAATATTTTATACGAATTAGTTTTTTATGGAAATTTCAGCTCAGTTATAACTGATCTTTTGAATGGCAGGAGGTCAGAACTAAAGGCTAAATGGCTAAACCTACCTGCATTCTTACCAAATGTGGCAGGTTAAAAAGAGATAATCTCTGAGTATACTCCATTGCATTGATGTTTAATTTAAACAAGAGGATGCTGGTAAGATATCTCTGGACCGATTTAACTTGATTATTGTAGCATGTATAGAAAGGTCTCCAAATTTGACAAGCATATTCACGAGTGCTTCTCACCAATGAGGTAAAATGGCAAATGAAAGCTGCATTGCTTTTGAAGGATTTACACACCCGAAAAATTTAAGCCAAGCATACGATAGGCTTTAGCCGAAAAGAAGTTTGTAATCAAATGTGGATAATCCCTAAATCTTTTATTTCATTTACACGTGAAATCGAAATATGTATTATTAATTTTGTAGCTGAAGAAGATTATATCACGTTTTCAAGAAAATGTTATAGTCTTACATTTATCGATATTGAGGTCAAGATAATCTTGCTTACACTATCCTTCAAGCTTAATAATATCATTCTGTAGGCATTTACAGTCGTTTTCATCATAAATTACTCTACAATTTTTTGAGTCGTAAGTCATTGGTAAGTCATTTATATAAATTAAGATGACGAAAGGACCGAGTATTGTACCCTGGGGGACACTTGAGGTTTGTTCGAAATGGTTTGATTTGGAGTTTTAAAAACCACAACGCTATTTCTTTCCTTTAGATAGGACAGAAACCAAAGAACAGTGTCAGTGTTAGTACTAATTTTCAACATCTTTAAAAGACATTGCTTGTGACAAATCCTATCAAACGCCTTCGATAAGTCAGTGTGAATGGAATCCACTTGCTTTTTTTCATCTAGAGTAGAGCCGATGGTGTCGGTAAACAGAGTTAAGTTAGTAACTGTAGAACGTCCTGGAAGGAAACCGGATATTGCTGATCACATATATGCGATAAAGTGTGATGAAAAAACTAATTATACACAAGTATTTCAAAGATTAAAGTCAACGTATTAGACATAGATATATAGGACGATAATTTGTAACTAATCTAAGAGCACCTTTTTTAAAAATTGGAGTAACAAATCCGCGTTATAGCTTTGGTAGAAATACTTTATGCGTGATGGATAAATTATATAAGATACTTATAGGATTTCTTAGGCATCTCTTATATACAATGTTTGGAATTCAATATGATCCTGGACTTTTATTGCAATTTAGTTTTTATATTGTAGTATATCATGCATCTCTTCTGATGAAAAAAAAAAAAGGTTTAAGATAATATTAGGTGAGTTTTTGTAATTTTGAATGGATGCTAAATCAAAGTTAAATTCCTTGCCTAAAAAAAACGGACATGAAGTATTCATATTAAAAAAAGAAAAAGAAATACATAAAAAGACAGGAAGGTTTTGCTCATAGGGTTTCTAGCAGGATACGACAATGGGCCGCTTTGTCCTCCTTGCTTGGGATCTCTCGTCCCAGTGCCTTTCGTTAAAAAAAATTCATCTCTTTGAAATACATATATCTAAAAGCGGAAGGTGATGAAAACTATTTTAAAAATCGTAATAGCGGAATCAACAACTTATAATCATGTTGTTGTCAGATTGTTTATAGAAACACTATTGCAGTTTTTGAAGGCGAAACTTCATAATTTAAAAAGGATATGCCTGTTTTCCGCCGGTCTGGAGGCCAATGTAAAAATCGGAAGAATTTCTATAACCTATGCAAAATGAACGAAGAATTTGGCATTAAGGCGGAATGGCACTACTCTTCATGGAAATGGGCCATGAGACGTCATATAGGAGGTATACTACAAAGGAACGCCACATTAGCCAGCCTTAAATGACCACTAGACCGAAATATTATCAACTCAGATGAATACTTAATCCACCCTTTGTAAACAGGAAGATCAAGACGGGATGGATCTAAAATTGAAGAATAGATATAATAATGTGGAGCAAATACAAGGAACACAAAAGTAGCACTCCTTTATACCTGTGGAAAATTATTGGACATTATTCATTTTCTAACGAAGTTGTATTTTTTAATATCAAAAAGAAAAAAATGGTTTAACATTTTTTTAAATTCTTATATAACTTTAGAGGAGAAGGATGAAGCTAAGGCCAGCTCCACTACATTTAATATTCCCGTGATAATACTTCGGGTTTACGGTTATTTTAAAAATTCATATTTATAAAATACCGTCGCAATTTTTTGTACAGAAATATATATGGCGTCTAGCTTCAAAAGAAAAGTATAAAAAAAATGTTACAAGGCCTCAATAGTAAAAAATACTATTATTAACAATTTTCTTTTTTTTTGGGTACTACTAAATTTTTTTATGAAAAACAAAGTGTTAAGCTTCATTTGGCATTTCAATCAGAAAAATCATTGCTCCGTTCCCGAGATATGATTTTTTGAAAATGGCGTTTCATCGTAAAACCATGAAATGAGTGTGGTATGGGGAAACAAAAATTTTGGGTGAGTTGTTTTGGTATTCCATAGAAACTCTGAAAGTTTCATCCAAACAGGAGATGATTGAGTTCAAAACAAACCCTGTTTAATCGTTTTCGTATGGAATGGCTGTGTATATATAGTCGCGTTAAAAAAAAATAATACTACTGAACCAAACTTGAGATTAAACTTTCGCATAGGGATTCTGTGGTAAATTGGCATCGTATAAGTCTCATTGAACCAGACATATTGAATATGATTACACATTTAGTGGATGATTCCCATTCTCAATCAATGTCTTACTCATCAACACTATGAATAATGAATGTTCTGAAAATTAGTATGAAGACATTTCAGATGTGTAGGTACCTTCCTTAATGATGTCTTTACTTGTCGTACAATCTAATGTTATCTGTATTTGGAAAGCATTTCTCAATATTTTGTAGAGCTGATACTGCCTTTGTTTTTTCTATATGCTATTTAGATTTATTCAGTAAATCATGGAATCATGCCCAATAAGTTCCTCATAAATATCTTGTTGTTAAACATTTCTAAAACTTTCTTAGTAATCGTATACACAGTCAAAGCAAATTGCACCCTTTTCCTTTTCATTAGTGTCATTAATGGTATTTCGCAAGGCACAAGTCTTCATCCGCTTCTTTTTTACTTCACAATTTTCTACCATAGCTTAAATTTTCAAATATATCATTAGCTGTAGTTATGCAGATTATAAATAATATTCAAATTTATATTTTGTGGTTAAGTGAATATCTCTAGGATCATGAGGTCAAAATCAAGGAATGCAATATTATCGTAGGCTTAATTCAATTATCTTGAATTTAAATGCAAATCAATTGCGGCCATTTAATATTTTGTTCTATAATTTCCACAGTATTATTGAATTATAATAATTTTTCAAACAATTATTTTAATTCCACATACAAAATTCTGTATAGACTTTTTAAGATATAAAATCATGGAATTAAGATTTCTCCGATAACATAAGAGCCCGGAAAAACTTAGCTGCACCTTTTCATAAAAGTTGATGAGGTTTAATTTTTTATACCGATATTTTGAAATCTAGAAATTCATCCAATCCATTACATATCCACCTAATATTCAGTACACATCTACTACTTCTCAAGTCCCCTATGTTCAGCCAGGTGATTGCTATTTACGAGGTTATTTCGGTGTATTTACTCTTGTATTTTATGCCATTAAAAATTCATTGTAATTGCATAGACATCTGCTGATAAAACTAAAGAAAAAAAAAAACGAAGAAGAACAATTGAAAGAACTTTTTCTGAAAATTGTTCGTATCTGTTTGACAACCATCCATAAACGTCTAGAATCAATGGACAGTTCAGCATAAAAATCGGTAGAAATGGAAAATCGCTCTATAGAGGAACATGATTTCTGTCGCAGTTGGTCGTCTTTGAAGACATAAATTACTTTTTGGCGTCCATAAAGGAAAAGAAAATTGAAAAATAAACGTCCCGAAAATTTATTTCACACCCTCGATGGAAACGGGCTTTTCATTGGTGATAAAATTCCAATTGAGACAATTTCTATTAATACATGAATATGCAGGAAAAATTGCGGGAAAAACTGTTGATTTATGCTAGCGAACAAAGGCGCCCTTCATTTTATTTCTCCCAATTTTTTTTCCAAGGCTTTCAATTTTAAGCGCACAGTCAGAATCTGTAGGTAATAAAAAAGAAAACTTCTCATGAGTTATGGCATTGTTGGCAGTCAGAATATGAAGAAAAATGTTTCTATATTAGTTTCCCCAAAAAAAAAAAAAAAAAATAATAATAAAAAAATACTAAACAAGAAATAACGCACAAGGATTTGGTATTGTGTTATGATTTTTTGTTCGTCCTTGTTTTTGTAACCCTTCGATGGTTTAGTCCTAAATCCCTCCAACAATTTCTATTCTTTCATTTTGTTTTATAAAAAAAAAAAAAAAAACAAGATATTTCCTAAAGAGTAGCTAGCGCTAGCTCTTATCACGAGTATTTATTGCAAAAGTTTTATTGTATACAAAAAAATTGAGGAACATTTTTCCAGAATTTGTTCAAAGGATATGAACCAGGCCCAACCAGGCCCCAAACTGAATAATGTAATATATGTGTGTATGTGTGGGCTTTCTCTCTAGACCTAAAGATATAGGAATAGGATTGTGGTTCGCTCATATGCTTATTTCGGCACATAAAATAGGTCAAACTGAGGTTTCTCAGCGGTGCACCTTTGGTTGTCTATCAATGCCAAGTCTATATAATGTATGTACATATGTATGAAAGAACATATGTATATAACTCTAGAATATAATTCCCACCGCGTCCAAGTGAATTATAACTACTATAACACTTCTACATACCTCTACCACACGAAATTCTGAGTGCCTTTGTGGGTAAAAACGATCACAAGGAGGAAACCACTCCTGTCAAAATGATGTCATTAAGATTAATGGGCATTTAGAAGAGGAACCACTTTCCGGTATTGTGAGGCTTTGTCATGAAGCTTCTTATAACAGCCCACCTTAATAAGGGGGATTTTAGTGGTTACACCTTCTTATAGGCATTGCTAATGCGATAATCGCGACCTGATTAAGGACTTGTAATTTTGTGGAACGTATGCTATTTGTTCATTTGAAAGTCAATTATAATGCGGTTGAGAAAGCAATTTATTTTCGAATAACTGGAAATTCAATGGATTCATGGTTCAACCAATTTATCTAATTCGCGTTCGGACATGCTCGTATTTTGATAGTTTTAGACTTGTGTATCTAGATGAGCGAAATGTAATGGGTGATTTTATAGCGCTTTGGTAAAATTTCATATGAATTGTGAAGTGTTGCGAAAAGAAAAATGTTATAGAGACGCTACGCTAGTGGGTGCCTGTATTTACGCATATGCATGTAATAGTTATGTCTTTAGTTTATTTATATACCAATAGATGTGGCTATAGTAGCGGAAAATTTTCAAATATAAACTATAATTTAAAAAGCTTCTGCATTCTGTTCTGTATAAAATTGAAATTTTTATGCGATTAAAAATTACTTTTGGAATGAATAGAATCGTGCATAGTAACAATAAAAATTGTCCAAGTTTCTGCGTCTGTCTAACTGACACTAACTCGGCAATTAGGTTAAAGGGGTAAACACAATTCCGCCTTTTCGATTCGATTCATATAGGTACATGTTAAATTAGCTTATACATATGTATATGACATAATGTCTACATGCAATTAGACACATTACACCGAAATGAATCGAAATTCCAAATGGATTGAATCAAAGCTTTTGGATCTTGCTTTTGAAGTAGAAAATCGAATAATTCCAACTAATTTCCATTATAAACCTATTGAACTAAGTTTACTCTATCAATACAGTAGTAAAATATTACGATTTCTTAAATACCGACTTTAATGTTTTAACTAATTGAATATTGACTGGTCTGTATAAAACATGTTTATAATGATCTTTGTCAAATTTATGATTGGTTCATTGGTATTTTAATGGATGGTATCAATAATTTTGTAGTTTATTACGTCTAAGTAAAGCTTATGAGGAATATAAAAGAAGTGCAGGAGTAGTGCTGATAGAAATAATTTTTTGAGTCTACGCCGTGAATTTGAATTCTTGCATAATTTCTGCATAAGCAATATTTGTGGAACTTAGAATCCAAGATTAAAAGAAATTTTAAAGCTTTCTGGACGTATATAAATAATAAGCGTGCTGATACAGGTTATCCCAACTTAATGCATTTCGGAAATAATTCTTCATATAATACTCAATCAATATGTAATTTGTTTGCTACATACTTCTTTGAATCCATTTATAACGATTCTAATATGCCCTCATCAGACTGTGATTACTCATATCTTCCGTCATTGGTGGATTTGGGTGCGATATTTTTGGGAGAAAAAGATGTTTGGAGCAGCATTTCTACTTTAGAAATTAATTATTCCCACGGGACTGATTTCATTTCTACTGAACTTCTGAAAATGTGTTCCTTGTTCCTTGTTCTTGAATTCATCTCTGTCTTGTGGATATTTTATTGAAAAATTGAATATTTGTTTTATTACACCTGCTTTCAAAAGTGGCTCAAAACATATTATAGGCAAATATCGGCCAAAACTTTATCCAATTCATACGTTGTTAGAGTCCTTAGTTACTGAAAAAATTTATAACATCGTAAAACTCGGGATTTGCGATAAACAACATGGCTTTTATGTATAAGGGAAAACCTACTAGTACTAATTGAATAATTTTTTCTAATAAGGTAATCAATGCTATTGAGTCAGGTAAACGGTACGGTACGGTACGGATTTCACGAAAGCCTTTGATAAAATTAATCATACACTTTTGATTAATAAACTAAGATCACTTGGCTTCCACTCATCCTTGTTGAGATGGCTTGGTTCATGCTTATTTGGTCGTATATAGTTCGTGAAAATTGAAAACTTTAAGTCTCAGGATATTCAAGTGGGATGTGGGGTCCTTGAGTCCTCTTATGTTTATTCACTTTCTTTTTTATGCAGATGATTTAAAGCTTTTTATGACTATAAACAAATTGCATGTAGCTTCAACAGGATTTGAATAGAATGGAATCTTAGTATACCTATGGCAAATTCAATTCAAATTCGAACTAAATGTCTCTAAATGCAAAGCTATGTCATTTTACCATTTGGCACATCACATATCCTTTCACTATGGTGTCAGAAATTTTATTTTTGGCAGACCTTCAGGGATAACTGATTAAGGTGTAATATTAGATAAGAAGATATCGTTTAAAGAGCATATCGATTATGTTACATCTAAAGCTTTTCAAATGCTGGGATTTTTAAAGAGGCAGACAGGTAAACTTAAAGATCCCTTAACATTAAAATCTTTGTATTTTTCATTAGTTCGGTCCAATTTAGAATATGGGATCCGATGTATAGATGCCTACACAAATAACAAATGTGCTCGTGCCAGTGCCATCTTTCGCATGGGGGCCCCCTGGGCCTGGGACCAGGACCCAGCAATACATGGGGTCTTTATCCCATTCGATAGTAGATCAATTGATAACCAATTTGTCAAACAGTAAAACAACCTATTACAAGTTAGTTTAGCTTTTAGATTTTGGCTATTGAAAGTAGTCCGTGGGATTTATTCGAAATACATGGCAATAAATTTTCATATTCCCTAGACACACAGAACGATCTAATGAATCAAAAGTACCTACTAACTATTCATTAAAATGCCGTGTGTCACATAGTATACATCATTATGGCTCGAAAATCAGATCATACTGAAGTACACTAATGAAGTGTTTTTTCCCTCATTATAGCTGTAATGAGGAAAAATGTGCTAGATTTGGAATATAATATAAATTTGAAGCTCAGCTGTGCATCTGCATATTTCAAAAATAAGAAGAAGAAATGTAAAGCATATAATATTATGTCGAAATATTTTTTTTTTTCATTTCAAAATCGTTATATTGAATAAAATGAAAATAAATAAAAATTAAAATAAATAAAAACAAATTGCTTCTTTAATGTCATAAGTATATCACAACCAGTTTGACAGTAGAACTTAATTAAAGAAATGGCTGTCTGTCTGCAGTTTATAATGAATGATTATAGACTAATGAGTTTTTAGTTATTTCTTCAATAAGAGTGCTGTGTGTCTAGTGCATTATAATGTTGGTCTATGTTAGCATATCTGGCTGGCAGCTCAAGCTTATGCCCTAGACACACAGCGCTCTTAATGAAGAAATAACTAACCACTCATTAGTCTATAATAATTCATTATAAACTGCAGACACACAGCTATTTCTTTAATTAAATTGTACTGTCAAACTGGTTTTGATTTACTTACGACATTAAAGAAGCGATATGGATGGAATCAACGCGATAAACTTTGTTTTTATTAATTTTTATTTTTATTTATTTTTATTTTATTTCATTTAACGATTGAGAAATTAAAAAAATATTTTATTAAAAAATATTTTGACATAAATACTTTGTGCTTTGCATTTCTTCTTCTTATTTTTGAAATAAGCAGATGAACAGCGGAGCTCCATATTTAAATTACATGCCAAATCTAGCACATTTTTCCTCATTATAGCTATAATGAAGGAAGAAGGCACTTCATTAGTGTACTTCATTATCGTCTTCTATTCGAGCCATAATGACGTATACTATGTGACACACGGCATTTTAATGAATAGTTGGTACTAATGATTCATTAGATCGTGCTGTGTGTCTAGGGTATAAGCTCAACTAAGTTTTGGATTACAAAACATCTAAACTGTCTCGCACAATCGGGACTTTCCTTTTGGTAATTTTTAATAAGACCTTGAAGTGGAACGACCACATTAAGTTTATCATGCGTAGAATTTACGGTGGCCTTCTGAGACGAGATTGCATTTAGTGCGCACAATAACGGACAATAACTCTTATTTTGCTTAATTCTAGTTACCTTGTTAGTAGACGCCTGTTCTTCATCCAAGCAATCAAATTATGGAATTCTATGCCAGCTTCGTTGCACAGATCGCTTATGTCAAGCACGTTGGCCACCTTCAATCACAATGCCTTAATTCACTACTCTTCTTAGAGTAATTCTTTATTATAATTTAGTTTTAAAGTTTCCTTCTACAGGGTTACCCAATAAGAGGTGTTATTTTAATTAGCCCGCTATTTCGGTAGATGTCACTTTTGTAGCTGTCATTTTTTGACATTTGACAAGTAGAAACTACGCCAATAATAAAAATGGAACGATACACGATTCAACAACGCATTGAAATTATTAAAATTCACTATAAAAATGGTGAAAATGTGGCAGAGACGGTTCGTAAAACTCGAACATTTTTGGGTCGTCGTGAAGCACCTTGTCGGACCGCAATACAGAAATTGGTAGAAAAATTCGAGCTGTCGGGACAAGTTAGTGATGTGAAGAATAAAACCCCACGTCACTCAAGAACAGCCGAGAATATTGCTGCTGTAGCCGAAAGTGTTGAAGAAAACCCAGGTTTGTCCATTCCTCGTCGTTCTTTGGAATTAGGCATTCCACAAACGTCATTACACCGTATTTTCCATAAAGATTTGGGTCTTAAGGCTTATAAAGTTCAGTTAACACAAGAACTCAAGCTGGCCGATCATCAACAACGTCGAATCTTTGCTGATTGGGTCCTTGAAATGCATGAAAATGATCCGGAATTCCATCGAAAACTCATCTGGAGTGATGAGGCCCATTTCCACCTCGATGGCTTCGTCAACAAGCAAAATTGTCGCATCTGGGGCTCGGAAAACCCAAGAGTTATTGTTGAAAAGCCTCTCTATCTTCAACGTGTGACTGTTTGGTGCGGTTTATGTTCCCGCGGGGTCATTGGACCTTACTTTTTCGAAAATGAGGCTGGAGCAACAGTTACGGTGAATGGATTGCGCTATCGACAATGATTAATGATGTTTTATGGCCGGAATTGGATGGTATTGATCTGGACAACGTTTACTTTCAACAAGACGGCGCTACGTGCCATACAAGCAACGAAACCATTGATCTTTTACGGGAAAAGTTTCCAGACCGTGTTATCTCTCGAAGAGGTGATCACAATTGGCCACCGAGATCTTGTGACTTAACACCTTGCGACTTCTTCCTTTGGGGCCACGTGAAAGAGAAGGTCTACGCCAACAGCCCAGCGTTGATTCAAGACCTCAAAGATGGAATTCGTGAGGCTATCGAGGACATAGGGCAGCCACTTTGCGATTTGGTTATGGAAAATTTCATGAAAAGGATATGGTCCTGTAAGCGTGGTTGTGGTGGTCATTTGGCTAATGTTATTTTCCATTATTAACGGCATACCTTCCTCTTTATAATGAAATCAAGATCCGATCATTTATCTCAAAAAATGGCATTTTTCTTTGAATATTAAAATAACACCTTTTATTCGAAAACCCTTACGTAAATTAATTGTTTTCCTTCATCTTTCTTAGCTCTGTAGTTTTGTAAGTCTAGATATAAGTTTGAGTTACTATGTAGTATAAAAATCTTTTATTTTAGTTATTGTATTCTTTAACTAATGCAACCCAAAGAATGCCAATTGAGGGAATGAATTGAATTGAATTGAATTGAAAAATACGACATTCGGACGGGGATTCCTCTTAGCACCACTTTATGATATCTTTCTTATCGGGACTAAAAATTAGTTTGCTTGCTTTTGAACTTGCAATCGGTGTGTTTCCCGTGTTGTGTTTGCGATTGTATTTTACATTAATATTCCTGTTATGATAACTGAAAGTAGTTTAGAAAATAATTTCTGTTAGAGAGCTCCCGTATCCTAAATTTCCCTAGGCCCTCCCGTGGCTAAAGACAGTCATGGCTCATGCATCTACTGGAGCGAAATGGACTGGATCGAATCCAATCGAAACGTCTGAATTTTGTTTGGCAAGTATATACATACATAGTCAAGTAAGAGAAAGTACTTTTAAGTCCTTGTTCACTTAGATTTATTCAAGATGACGTTTAAATACTTACATTTTTTTCCAATAACTTAAAATTTATCGTTTTAGGAGAGAGTTATAAATAGGGTGGTTGTACCAGTAATTTACCAAGAGTAGGCAATTAAAAACTGGTATTATCGTGCACATTTTAATTTTTTATGCTATATTTACTTCTCTATCTGTCAAAAAGTGATCTGAATTCTGTTAGAAAAGTAATTCCTCCACATATTTCTACTGAAGCCTAAAGTTGACCAATGTGGAGAATTAATTCAACAAACTTGGTTAAACTTTGGTGATGGAGTTTCTAAGTAGATGAAAAATCAGGAAGAGGTTTCACTTGACAGAGGCAATCAGGTCGGCACCATGCGTAACTAATATTATTCACATTTGCGCCGTTCTAATATTTTTTGAATACACTTCATTATTTATAAGGCAGTACCACATTCCATTATAACTAGATTTTAGTACAATTTTGTTCACCGATAGGATCACATTAAAAAAACACAACAAAATATAACTTAAAAATAATCTCCTTCGCTATTATAAATTAGGTTCTGCATCTGAATTTTCATTATCTTTGCTAAACTCTCTTAGTTAACATTTGGTATATTTGAACATCTGGATATTGTTTGTCTGTGATATTTAATTTCAGATAGATTTTAGTACAATTTCATCAAATGCCTTGCTCTACGGTTGGTCTTTGTAATTTTATTAATATACTTATAAAAAAAAAAAAAAAAAAAACGTTAAAAACATTCTTTATATTTTGGACTTCTGCATAATATTTACGTAAACTAAGTCACCCTGACACATAAATCCCAAGTACAACACACACAGTAACACCACAATTCTTGTGTGTAAAATGTCCTCATTTTAATTTTAATAATTTTTTCAGAACCTTTTTATATGCAAATTCAACAGCTCCAAATCGCTTTATAATAATTCACCAATTCACCATCGGGCTCCGAAACCTTTCTCTACTCCGAATCCCTTTAGACAGATTAGTGAGAAAATACTGCCAGTGTTGAGAAGGATATTGTAATAAATTCTCCGATAGAAAGTCACATTCACAGATATACATATTATATAGGATGTACGGCACAAACAGACTTCGAACGATGCTGCATAAATTTCCTTGTGTCGATACAGGAAAGCAACAGCGTGGCTAAAGCCTTTATGCTAATTCTAAAATGTTCCTGAATGCATGTTTACATAAATTGTCTTATGTAAAATTCCAGGATGCATTATTTTTAATCCTATTCTTCTGGATGGAGGAGTGCTTACGTAACATATTCACTCTTGAAAAACTCTTCCCGCGGTAAAGGTTGTCTCATGTCTGTAAGTCTGCCCCAGAGAACATCGACGTGATGCGCATATATTTTTCGACAAATATAAAATGCATCAAGTAACAACAAGACATTCATAGTGCTAGGAGCATACAACAGATGGCATCAGTAGGGTGGCGTTTATTTTCCTTTAAGAAAAATACCATTTTGAGCAATTTTTAAAGCAAACAAATAGAAGGTAAAAAAAAATTAATTTTCTGAATGGTTTTTTTCGTATTTGTAGGATAAGAAAAAAAAAATTGCCTAGGGATGCGGTGCGGCGCGGCGTTGGAAAGTCCTCTGTTTCATCTGTTAACGTACCTATTGTCAAAGGCAGTGCTCTACATAATTTATATTTCAAACATAAAGACTTTACCCAAAAGAGAAGGTTTACATGAAATATAGCAGATAAGCCAATTACGATAAAAGATTCAAGAAGAAAAAAATATCTCATTTGAGATACTTAGGTCGCGTTTCTTAAGAACGAAAGTGAATTGTTTTTCTGCCATAAGGGAAGGGATTTTACATTTTTTGTGGAGACGTGTTACACACACACGTTTATTTGTCAGCGGATTATTTTATCTGAGTGAGATAAAATAAAGTATGAAAAATTATTTGGAATTTTAATCTTCTTTTCAAATTTGATGTACGGATTAGCGACAGTTCTATAGGAATTGTGAAAAAATGGCGGAGCTGGAATAATTAAATATTGAACAAGATTACGATTTGCACAATGAAATTTGAGAACTCTACTAGAGAATTGAAATTTGAATCAAGGCATCAAAGAAATGAGCTTTGCAAAAAAGAAAATAATAATGATGGATAGGAGAACAAATTTGGCCAGCTGAGGAAAGCTTGTTATATTTAGGAAAGTTGTTGGTACAATCGTCACTAAAGCATTCCCAGGTCTACCTAGTTACCTGGTCATCAGATTCGGAGAGGATTATTAAAGCGCGCTTGCGTTCCAGATTAAAAAATTTTACATTCTCCAAAATTGAAAAAAAAAAAAAATAGACGAAAACAGTAAGGATGATTTCTATATGCAACTAAACCCACTAATTACTCCTACATGTGATCTTACGATATTTGAAGATGTTTTGATTGAGTATATTGCCAACCTCGAATCCGTGTTCAATGCCAGCCCTGATGGAGTTCCTTCTGTCTTTTTAAAATATTGCGGGCATAATCTTGTAAATCCTTTGTCACATCTATTTAACTGGTCTCTGCGGATTGACATATTCCTATTACCATGGAAGTTATCCTATATTATTCATATACACACAAAAAGGCAGAAAATATGAAATAGGTAATTATAGGAATATTGGCCAACTTTCTGTCATTCTTATGCTAATTGAAGAGATTGTATGTGAAGCTGTTTACTTTCACTGTAAACATTTATTAACTACAAGGCAGCAGGGTTTTGTAAAGTAGCGCTCAACTTCCATCAACAACTAAACGAAATTGACAGCATTTTCACCGACTTCAGTAAGGCCTTCGATAAAATTTCACAGAAGCTTTTGCTCTTCGAGCTTGGTGTCCGCGGATTTCTTATTTTTTTAATTAAATGGCTAGGTGTATTTATCAAATAGGATCCAGAAAGTTCTGTTTAGGTCGGCTGTCTCTTGTCAAATACCTGTACCTTTCGGCGTTCCTCAAAGCAGCCATCTTGGTCCGCTACCTTTTATCTTATATATTAACGGTTTGCCAAACGTTATTAATCTATCTGATATTCTAATTTATACTGACAATGCCAACATTTTTAAGACGGTCTAGCTCTATTGGTTGTGGCGCTTTGCAATCAGACATTGACAGTTACTTCATTTGGTGTAATAGAAATTTTATGTACCTAAATATTGACAAGTGTAAAGTCATTAGCTTTATCCGTAAAAATTGTCCACTTCTTACTACTTATTAGATCAATGGTATCGCTCTTGACAAAACCAATGAAATCAAAGACTTTGGTGTACTTTTAGAATCAAAATTAGCTTTTTACCACATATTGACAAGACAATCAATAAGGCTAATGCCGCATTAGGCTTTGTAAGAAGATGGACACTTGATTTTAATGATTCTTTTACTTTAAAGACCTTGTATCTAGCTTTTGTGCTACCTCTTATTGAGTATGCCATCCCCGTTTAGTGTCCTTTTTATGATATTCATCTAAGATGCTTTGAATCTATACAGAGGAGATTTATTCACTACACATTTAGACGTCTCACATGGGATAATCCTCTGACGTTTCCATCCTTATGAATAGAGATTAAATCTTCTTAAGCTATCTACGCTCACTAAAAGTGAGGTAACTATAAGATAGTCTTCTTGTTTCAAATAATTACTAGTGCCGTAGGCGCTCCTCAATATTCGCCAACGAACTTTGAGGAATGACTCGTATACCTTGTTGCATGTACCAACTACTTATTTGCTCATGTTGATAGCCTTCAATAACCATTCAGACCTCATTGATTTAGTTTTATTTTATTTTATTTTTGTTATTATTTTTATTTTTTGAATACATTTAATGATTTTTGTTTCTTTTTTTGCTTTTTTATGGTTTTGTTTTTGCTTTCTTTTCTTTTGTATTAAATTTTTTGCCCTGTTGGCTCTACTAAATAAATAAATAACTGAGATATGGTCCTCTAGACGGGTAACAATAACTCAAAATGGGTGCATACAACAATGATATTTAAATTATTCCATACAAAAGAATCAAGTCAGAAAATGTAATTTCACAACTATCCTGGATATGAAATTTTAGTGAACTTTTTAATTGTATTGTTATGTAATATGAAACAATCAATAACATCCTGCCGCATACTATAAACTTTTGTAAATAAGGGTTTGTATCGAAATTTGTGTAACAGGAGAATTTTGGAGATGATTAGATCCTCTTACGTTGCCCTTAACGATGTAACAGTAGGCTCTACTGGCCTGTTAGGTAGCTCGGTGGGAAAGGGGGTTACTTTTGATTAGATTGGTCTTTGTATATTTAGTATGGGCGCCACATGGTTTTCTTTCTTTCTAATTAGAAGGGAAACCATAAAACTCAACAATTATTTAAGTAATTTAATTGTAACTTTATTTAGATAAGAGAAAACTTAGACACAGTTCGACCAACAAAAATCTTACAAAAAATTTAGAAATGCGCGAACACTTAGGGGAAGCAGTACCATTAATCAAGCTCAAAATCGAAAATCGTCTGCCACTTCCGGGTCATAGATCGCAAGGCTGTCCAAAATTGATGGAAGTTTATTCGGCTTTTTCGTCAAGTTTTGAATTAACGAAAGGGGCATTTATAGTGATTCGCAATTAACACAGCGCGCACGAATACTTTAGACATCAAATTGACGAGCTACCATTATCATTCTCTCTGACCTTTTGTTTTTTTTTTTTTTCAAAACAGAAGTTGATTGTACGTTCGGAAAAACTTTAAAGAGAATCGGTATAGAGCTAATGAAGATTGCGATAATACTGACGAAGCTATTTCAACAGGGTACTACTTGATCCCATATTTGCTCTCACAAATTTAGTTATTATACGATTATTTTAATAACTATGTATCAATTAATAAAGCTATTCGTGAAATAATTAGCAACAAAGAGCAAAAACCCTTATATTTTATTGTTGAGCTTATCCGAATTCGTCGAGAGGCGTATTATTTCCTCCCCATCTACCGATCAACGTAGTAATCAATAGAATCGGATTAGCCACACTACTAAACCACACTTGTAAGGAACACGACGTACAGGAAAGCATGCAAATTTTCAAAATCCGGGATTTTTGTTTTGTTTTAAATTGCGTTCGTTCAAAATACCATTTTTAAAATTTCACTAAAAGGACTGCTATGATATGTTGTTTCCGTCAATCCCTTTCAATCGATTTTGTATTAAAAAACAAAAAAAATGGTTTTCAGACGATACGTATCGTTTGCAATAGAATTGGGTCTAATATTCCATTTTCAAAACTCCCATTATTAAACGACATATTATTTAAGTGTTGAAAAATCTGATTTTTTAATATTTTATAAAGAAAGGCATGTCACAAATAAAAGTAGATTGTATGAAATGAGGGTTTTAAAAAAATATGAGATTTTCATAAAACGAGATATGTAGATATCATTGCACTTTTAAAACATGCGCCTTTTCCGAAATTTTCAAAAACCAAACAGATAGGATTTTGAGAACTGTATATCGTACCCAGCGCTGTTTTAAGTGGAAAAATACAACTCAAGACTGGATTTTATAAAACAGGATTAAAAAAAGGTTTTTTGATAGAAATTGTATAATTTTATGCAAAAATCTTCCGTTTTCTAAGCAAATGAATAAAATTCTGAAAATTTTGATTTTTAAGAATTTTTCTTTCTGAAATTTTTTATTTTGCTCAATAATTTATTTTTATTTTTCAGAATTATGAAATTGTGATCCCGACATTCCAGGTCTGAGTCTCTTTTTAGGAGAACTATTTTAAAAGAAGCAACATTAGTTTTGAGATCATAGAATGAAAAAAAAAAAGCAGAGTCCGATGAAGAGTTACCTTTTCGGTTTATGGAGGAGTACCTATACATAGTAAGTAAATACTACGTATATATACAATGGCACCCAAAGAATTTTGTTATTGTGGCTTTAAGAAAAGTAGTTTAACAAAATTTACCAAGTACTTATACGTAATGTTATCTATAATCATCATCCTAGAAAAGAACTGTTGCTTCAAAGGAGGTCCTTTTGAAACTCTTATAAAAGCAAAAATTCTATGAAATCCTAAGTATCACACCCAATTCTTTTTGGGTTCCATAACACTATTCAAGCCTTTCAATTTTTCCCCATGTAATTTCTCAAATCGGCAACCATTTAGTGAATGTGTGTACAATGTTACATCATTATATATATACTTCAAATCTGACCTTCTGTACATAACGGCACTCAATTGAAATACATAAATTATAAGTAAACTCTATAGAGAACCAAGGATTTCTGCTTAGTCATTTAAACCTTTCTACATTAAAAATCCATCATTTGATTACTACGGAGATGATTTATTTATGAAGAAACGGAGACGCTTCATAAATTTCTGCCCAAGGAAGATTCTTTCCCCCTTTCAAAAATACTCTGCTTCCGGGTAATTTATTCCAAACATTTAGCAAACATTATTGTGGAAAATTTTTGCAAAATTTGTTTTTATTGTTGTTTTTTATTTATTTTTTCATAAGCATTAAAATGGCAAAATGTTGCAATCGAAAGTCCCACGGGAGAGTTTTAAGCTTGCAAGCAACTTCCAGTTGTCGCGATATAAGCAAAACTCAACTTTCTCTGTGTATAGATAGATATATGTACACACATATATATATACTAGTAAAACTCACAAAAACAAAGTTCGAAAAGTGTTTTGTCTGCAAACATAACTTCTCTGCCTCCTCCCTCCCCCAACTCTTGACGATATAGTGAGTGTTTATGTTTATGTTGGTATGACTGCAATAAATTGAAGAGCAACCTGAAAAGTCTTAATTCAAACAAAGTCCTCGAGATAAAATCTGTCTTTACTCGGATTTTTCTCTGTTTTCTGAGTTCAATTTCATTCCTCCAGAGCTCCAGCAGTAGCTATATTGTAGAGCAATATACACGTAGGTTTAGGAGCCTATCCCCGGAAATGTAGAGATTCGGTCGATGGGTGGCGGTAAATCCTCATTCTCCTGGGATTTAACTTAGCTTTGAAATCAGTAAAAAAAAAAAAACTAATTGCGTAACCGGCCTATCTTCTGGAAGCTCCTGGCGGTACTTCTGGAAAGATAGTCGAGTAGTCCTTCTTATAAGCATTTCTCTAATGCTTATAAAACCCATGGACTCGGCAAGGCAAAGTTTTTAGCTTTGCAGTTTTTGTTTATCTTTTCATTCTGTAGAAAAGTTAGTGCGAAACTGCTGGAGAATATTAAATTAAACTTCTCTGATTGAGTTTGCTAAAAACTGATCTTATCGATAGGGAAATTCTGCTGACGATGAAGTTCACCACATTTCAATCACACACACACACACACACAAAAGCATCAAATTACATTCAATGAGCGGGAGGGATTGATTCAATTAGAAATTCGGCTCGTAGCGCCAGGTTGCCGGAAAGTTTTTAAACGAATTTGAAGAGGTGCTAAGTAACAAGTGTCCCTTAGGAATTGGTCTTTTCCTTTTACCATTATAATATAGGATATGGGAAAAAAGTTGAAAATTTGTATTTACAGAATGAAGAGGCATCTGTCTGTTTGTTTGTTTGTTTATTTGTTTGTTTGCGTCGCGATAAGGTTTATGTATTTTTTATTTTGTCAAATTGAATGAAAGTTATAATTTGTTACATAATCTGAAAGTTGAACTTGTCTCGAAGAAAGAAAAAAAAAAGTTTATCCCGATCATATACACATATACAAAGTTCTTACATATAAATCCAACAGACTTGAACCCTCCGACAGATTCGATAATGAAATCCTTGGAAGGTCAGAAACATAAACAAAAAGAAACTTTTTCTTAATGGCACTTTCATGTTGGAAGAGAGAGATCTACTATCCGATAGAACGAAAGAATGATGTCGTGCAACTACCATCATATAATACTTTGTTGCAACAATAAAACTCCATTTATCCAGTAAATGCTGCAATCAAACTGAAATCCAATCACACTAAGTGCCTTGCTCCTTTAAAAATCCATTTTCTCATAACTTGAAAACTGTGATTTGTATGGAAGTATGATTAAGTAGGATGCTGGGAATATTATATATCTATATAACAGTTTCTGAGTTTCTGGAAGGAGGAGGAGGTGGGGGGGGGGTTTCTGAGCAAACTTTTATCAGTACTATAGTGTTTGCACGTATTTTATTCCATTAAATATATTTCAGATTATATCTTTCAAGAATACAGAAACGAAAAGGTTGCTTTAAATTACCTTCGCCTTGTTCGTTCTCTCTATTTAATTCCCTCACAATTTTAAGTGAGAAAAATCATTTTCGGAACATGGTTTGATTTTTGTTCCTGTACATTTAAGATTAATTAAGATTAATTGGTCCCCTAGTAGATAGAATACCACTTGAGATATTAAAGAAGACTATAAAAAACCCATAGAAAATATTTTTTAATTATGTGCTCCATTCAGTGTCATAAATAAGTCATGGATCATCATCATTTAATCTTGAGGTTGATTTCCATTATGCGAAGATACTGCTCAAGCTAGGGAGCTTACACTGTTTAGTATTACAAAAAAAAAAAAAAAAAAAAAAAAAAACAAGGTGAATATTTGTTAGCAAATCGATAGGAAGCTAGACATAGGGAATCATTTGTCCTTATATAGCTATAATTTGTCTAATATCCATTCCTTACGGAGTAGGTACCTCAAGGGAGACATCTGGGCCATTTGCTAATTATTTTACTACATAACTATAAAGTAAATGTACCAATGCTCGTCATTGATCCAGTATTCATAATCAGTATCACAATACACAAAATATTAAGAGTTTACATGATTAAGGCGAATACGTAAGTATTAGAAAAGAACCGTTAAAATGTCATAGAATAAATTAGGTTAGCAGCACACCCGTTGCAACAGTTGTGTGTCAGAGCGACATGTGCAGTTTTTGTTCATAGTTTTACTAAGAATCCCATAAACTTTCTTAAGCTAGCAGGCATAAGTTTTCTTTGTAAATAAGGTATATTGCCTACTCTGATTATCTTGTGATAGATTAAATAGTGGTAAAAAATGTTATAAATTATTATCTCAACATAATTTCTTAAAATTTTAGCATTAAAGAATACTGGTAGACAAAAAAAACAGAGTATCAGATACCAGTTTTCGTCATGTTTGACGAATACTGGTACATTGCTATCATGTAATTATTTGGTACTTTCTCTTATATTCAAAGAGCTATAAGGCTGTTTATTGTTAGTTTAGTTTCAATATAGGTGTTACAAATAATTCACCAGTAATCGTCATCAGATTTCGGCAATTCAATCTAAGATATTTGTCTCCCTTTCTCCCTGACAAACATCGGTGCATTATAGTGACGACAACTTCAATAATCGATAATTTCAATTTGCAGCAAAAAACATTTAATGATCCTCGAATGACACTTTCTGATAAATATAAAAGAAAAACACCAATCATCAGAAAAATTGAACCATCTTCTAACCGATAAGGACTTGACTCACCGAATCAAAAGCCTTGCTGAAATCGAAAAGGTCCAGTACTCATACTTAAATTTTGCATTTAGATTATTTTCTGCAAGGTATCACTTTTGCAAATAATAATTGTATGGGCATGATACGAATTGACCACCAAATTTAAAGCAATCACAGTATATTTCGTAGTAAGCTATGTGGGACTATGCAAAAACTATAATAATATGTAGATGGCTAAATTTCTTTTTTATGTCTAAACAACCCTCCCTCTCCCCATTATGAAAAACGAAAAGAATAAAAAACTGAATCCAATTTCATGTAAAAGTTGTTAAAAATACGCTTGCAGATTTTTAATGAATGCAAGAATTAATAAATTCACAAAGAAATTTTATAATCAAAACGTGTCTTTGGGAGCAGTTCTATCATAGTTTTGAAAAAAAAAAAAAAGATGAAAACTGTGAAATAAAATTCATATTTTTCGGTCATTTCATGTACGTGCACTACATACATAATTACCAACAGTCCAACAATATCATCAATGACGCACTTTTATACTTCTCACAAAGCATATGAGGCTAATGTCCTGCATTCACCACACATGCGGATAAATATTTTTTTCCCAGATAACCATCTCCATAAATATCCATTTAGGTTTTCCACCGTTTCATATCCACCCTCGACATGCTGATATTCATGGTCTGACCGACGACCAACTAACGCCCACTTATGTTGATGGCCTTTCATAATATAACAAGTGCTCGATGTACGGAAATTTCCTTATGATTTGATCACATGTCACACTCAGTTAAGTAAAAAGGATGTTCTGTCCCCCTTATCTGGCTGACAAATTATTGAGTCGCTCTTGGGAGTCATTTCTCTGACCTTCAGAGGATATATGTAATAATATGGTGTCGAGGTGTAAGCAAACATTCACCAATACATCAACGCAATGCGTCACATTTCGGTAATATATACATACAAAGTGAGTACATATACATATTATGAAGATGATTTATTCGGGATGGGTACAAGGGAACTATGTGCATAACCAAAAAGATATGTGGAATTCAAAGAAAAATGTCTCGTGTTAGTTGAGTTCTGGTCAGGAAATTTGATTACGAAACAGGAGAGCGCTAGAAAGATTCTATGGTTGATATTAAAGGATATATACCCTCCGGAATGTTAGGTCCGTTTTGTTAAACAAATTGGGGTTTCCTTGCTATGACATAACTATCACTCTAGGTCATATTTGTAAAGAAGGTCTGCTGAAGGATACAAATTATGAGGTTCTTTTTCCACTTTAATAAGTATAATTTTCTGAGATATAATAATGGAATAGACACAACCCTATCGAGGCGACAGATAGAATCAAGGCAAATTGCTGGTACATAATTATTGGCAAAGAAAATCCATAATATCTTCAGCTAGAAGTTCTCATATAGCTTGTCTTGCATATTTGTAGAAGTGTTTAGTTTTTTGAAATATAGATGGCTCTAATTAATTTTGGGCCAATTGATTTGAAGCACGTAAGATTTGTCTCGATAGCTGAGTGACTTGTAACTGGTATTGATGTTTCCTTTAATTTTCAGTTTTAAAGTAGAGATGAGACATTAGCACAAATAAAAATTTAGTAAATTCAGTGAGAGATATAATAGTATTGCCAGGTGTGCATTTGCAGAGGATAATTTCATCAAATATACAATCCACCAAAAGCAAGAGCGTAGGTGGGTCTATTAGCTTTGTTTGCAATATCGTAAGGATGCCTATAGTTTGCAATCCAGGCAGAGCTACGAGGTTGGTTATTTTAGAAATAGGTTGTATGTAATGTAGTATGTAATTACAGTTCACAACGCACATACGGGTGTTTGAACTATCTACGCGGCAAAAAGTCAATTTACCAAAATACATAACGGTTAAAAAAAAACGACTACCTGAGTTAGTGGACTAGTCTGAGAACAATACCCAACCCCTCCTTCGTTTCCTCTGAACACGCGACGCGTGTTTACGTTCAGTCGAAATTCGACCGTCCCACTTGTGTCTCTGTTCTCGGCGTTCGTATGAAAACAAATTTTAACAGTGAATATTTATTATTCTACCTTCATTTCGGATACAGCAGTTAATAATTAACATTGTTTTTATCATTTTAACGTTTAGATTAAGTGTTTTGAAAGTCACAGGGTATTATGGAGATTTTTAAGCTATTATTTTGTTTATTTATCTATTTCTTATACTTCCAAGTTAAGGGGGGGGGGGGGGGGGGGAACACAATTCCATCGTTTCGATCCGATTCGTACAAATGTCAAATTTGCTTATATGTCTACATTACACCGAAATGGATCGAATCGAAACGGAGAAGTTGAGCAAATTTCAACTTTTACGGATGACGTAATCTAGAAAAATCATCTGTAAAGATTTGTTTATACTCAAAGATTCATGAAAAGGCTTTTGTTGAAAAAATAAAAAAGACATGAATTATATGACAAAAAGCAAAGAATATTTTCATGGTTGGATTTAAAGCGGAAAGACAAAATCAGGCAAAATTTTAAAGTCAAGGAAAGAAGAAACTTGTTTTCTTACGCCAATACAAGCATTATCGATGTTCGAAGATACTGATTTATTTCGTCGACAATACGAAGTCATTAGAAATATCAACAAGAAGCTCTTCTTTTATTATAGCCTTTTTCAAAATGCAAAACAAGAATGTTACTCGCCCAAAGAATCATGTAGAGTAACGAGTATCTACACCGAAAGCGATTTACAACCTTTCGTTGATCTGACCATTAGGCATTTGTCTACCTTCCTGGAAGAGGTCCTGATAACATTGAAAGAGATACCCTGAAGATTATTTGTAAATGGAGTTGTAGGGATGTCAGCAATCTCAGTTTGAACAAAAATTCGAAAAAGATGAAGATTCAGATTCGAACATATTTCAGACCTGTTTTGTTCCTCTACAATTAGTTGCTGGTGAAGAAGATGAAAGATACTAAGGGCACCTTCTTCTCCGCGGTACTGCCGGACTATAAGATTCCGTTTTGTTAAAGAGAGTTCTGATATTACGGAAGAAGCAAATAATTACGTGAACACTTCTGTGAAGTTGCTAAACGCAACAGAGGTTAACTTAAATGGGAAGAAGTTTTTAGTTAAACGCATGTCTTCATCATCACAATGGTAGACGGCAAGGTCTGCAACGTTGACACTGGCAGGAAATCTACAAGCCAATGTTGCATATGTGGAGCAACTTCTACAAAGAATTCAACCGATTGGACTTTGAAAAAGATATTAGTTCTGAGGCTAGCGAGTTTGGGCTTTCTGTTTTACATGCCAGAATTTGTCTTTTAGAAAGCATTTTCCACTTGGCTTATAAGTTGCCAATAAAAATAATACAAAGATTGGAGAACCAAAACGGAAAAAAATACCGAAGAGGAAAGGAAACTGGAAATCTAGATCAAATTTTGCAACGAAACTGGTTTGTTGTTGGATGTACCAAAGACAAATTTTGGCATAGATACTAATGATGGCAACATTAGCAAGAGATTTTTTGAAGATCCAAAATCGTCTTTTGAAATAATGGGCATCAGTTATGATCTAATATACAGGTTAAAGGTCATACTAGAAACTATTTCGAGCGGACATATAATTGATTCGGACAAATACGCACTAGATACTGCTCGCTTGTATGTCCATCTGTACCCTTGGTACCCAATGACTCCAACAAGACATAAAATTCTTTTCCATGGTGCAGCTATTATAAAAAAAATGCATTGTTGCTTATTGGGCAGCTTTCAGAAGAGGCCGCGGAAGCGCGAATTAAACATTTCCGGTCATGACTTCTCGCGAAAATTCTCCAGAGAAATTTGTCAAAAACAATTGCTCTACCCGTCTGTCACCGAAATGTATCTCATGAACCGTAATAGGTAGACAGTTGAAATTTTCACAGAGTTTCTATTGCAGCTATAATAAATAATAAAAATAAAATTAAATTAAAAATTAAAGGAGGCCATAAGAACCGTGATTTTTTCGGCTTGTTTCTCCTCGTTTTATTCTCATTCATTATTATTATTATAAGTAGGCATTATTTTCTCAACCGTCGCCAATTCTCATTTGAAAAAATAACTAAAAAGTGCTTAGAATCGATGTAGACATTAAAATAATAATAATCTTTCAAATAGATTAGAAGGCTTGTGGATTCACTTAAGAGACGCGCTTGACAGAAACTATGGTTTGTCTAGTAAGTCCAGAGGTAGCATTGAACGACAACAGTAGGCTAATTATAAAATCATTTCGAAAGATTGGTTTTTTAATGATAATGATGATCTACAAATCATTATACGAAACTTATACGTATGTATGTACATACGTAGAACAAAAATACAAGTGGGTCACTGTGACTTTCTTCTTCCAACTTTAGAGATTAGCGGAGCGATATCTACCTCCATTACCTACAATTATATAAGTCTAGCCATCGCGTGATGTATAGGTAACATGAAGATTATGCGCATCAAGTCCTTATTAAACATAGCAAGAAAAAACCATTTAGAGCCAGTGAAATAATAGAGAGTTTTGCTATGAAATAAATTCATAGCGAATTTAATATTTAGTATTTCGCCTCAAAATTAATTCACACATAAAAATTTTGTTAAGTGCATATATGAGGTCAGCTTGGCTGTTACTTTGGCAGTCAGGAACCAAACCGTACTGAAGAGTATACGGTTCCTGCTGATACGAAACATGCTCTTTTGCAAAAGAAATTTCTTTTTCAAGTTAAATGTTTTCATTTCATATCAAATGAATTTAAATCTGAAATGGAACTTATTGAGGAGAACAATCCTTTTACCTCCTGATATTTTTGAATTTGAGATAAAATAATATTAACCCCCCCCCCCCCCCCCCGTGACCTACTTTCGTACGACAATACGCCATTGCGGAATTGCGATTTGTTATTAATAAAGTCGGCATTTAGCTTTGAGTTATCTTTGGAATGCCAGGTATAAAGCAATAAAATTATAAAGTCGGAAAAACTATTTGTCAATTACTATGACTTTTTCGCATTACATCCTGCCGTAGAAAATATTGCATTCAACAGATACGCAAAATATAGAAAAACTTTGTGTTTTATAGAGTTATGTATGGAACTACTGTGAAACGATTCACATTTAAAATTTCATTCAGTCTACAAACAATGGCGATAGAATTTCTATAGAGAGATCCAACAACTATGGTATCTTTCTATCTTCAAGTCTGTAAAATCCTTTCAACTGTTTGTATCTCGTAACTATGTGTAGATAAGATACATACAGAGTATGTAGCTATCGTGCACTCCCAACCCTAATACAAACACGTGGAAGCTAATAAAAAAAAAAAACATATCTTTCTAGAGAAACCTGAACCTGAATGACAAAAGAATGCCTACCATCCTCAACGTATGACAGATGTATATATACAAACATACATATAGTCGTCATAGTTATATCAAACCTGCAATTCCCCAGAGCAACCTTAGAAAAAGCATCATGTCGTTCCACCCACAGCAAAAAAAAAAAAAATTACGGAAAACTGGATCTCCTCCTCATACCGTAGCTTCCCAGAGGGATTCTTTCCTTCTTTTCTTAGAGATATTTTTGTGCCGGAAGGCTGTTAGCTACAGGGGTGGCTGGCGGTGCAAGTGAAGGAAGCCTTATCACACGTCAACCCTTTTCCAAAGTTTCATCCTCAATTAGCAATGTCTCCGACACTTTTGTTCCAGAGAAGAAAGTTCATCTCGGTGCCGTTTTCAGATTTCTTCTTTTTCTGTGGCATTTTCCAGTAATTTGAGAAACCGTATAAGGATGATGATGACAAGACAAGTAAGATGAGAAGGAAAAAATGCCAAAATTCTACAGATGGAGGTAAGAAGGTTCAAGGTCAAAAATAAGGCGTCCAAAATAGTGAAACACATTGTTGCGCACATGAATAAATTTGCCTCATTTAGGTAAGTTTAAGACAAAGGATATCGCCCGTACTTGTTTGTGGTGCAGTATAAAAACTTTGTGGAGCACATGACGTGTGATAAGTGTTTGCAGCAAAACAAGAAAAGACGATAAAGACCTATTGTGCTAGAATAAAGGAAGATATTAATATATAGAGCTTGCATCCTTAGAAAAAAAATTATTCCATGAAGTTTTGGAATAATGGAACTATTATTTTTCATAGTAGATAAGCGTAGATATTAAATGTTCACAGTATACAGAGTGTCCCAGACTAATATGACTATATTTTTCCAAATGATTCCTCTCCTTCAGGCAAGTAAAAAATTGTATAGCTGGGGTGGGGGCAATATATCAATCTACCGAATTACACGGTGATTGGTAAAATACTTCAGGGTATACGCTAGAGCTGAAAATTGGATCCGGATATCCAGATACCCGAATCTGCAAACTATCCGACTATCCGGACTAAGCAAAAGAAGGTCAAAATTTCATCCAAATTGCAATGCTTCATTGGGAAAATATAAATTTCACGATATTTGCATGATATATACAATCTGGAGGAAATTTTGAAACTTGTTTGCTTAGTCTGGATCCGGATAGTTTGTATCCGGATTCGGATAGTTCGGATCCGGATTATCCGGATACCTGAATTTGAGGAATCGGATCCTAATTATTCCGGATAATCCGGATAGCAAATTATCCAGATACTTTCATCTCTGGTATACGGTCTATGTTAAGACGCAGAGCTTTAAAGTCTTCCCTGTGAATATTAAACAACCGCCGTAGCCCACCCCACTCCAAAGATATAATGCTTCAAATTCAAAATTTCGGTTTTTCAATTTCGTTTTTTTTTATATATATATATATATATACCCTCCCCCCTTCCACTATTATACATTTTTGTTACAAAATTTCGAAAGCACAGAGTCTCCTTTTAAATTTAATCCATTACACTCATGTTTTATCTGTGACGGTTAAGGAGTATTAGCTTTTCACCTATTCAGGTCAGAGTTAATATGTTCTCTTAAAACTGAAAACAAGTCATTTAAAACAAACTATCGTCTAATTTTGGTATGACTTGAATAGGTTAAAAGCTAATAATTACTTAACCGTCACAGATAGAACATAAATGTCATAGGTTAAATTAGAGAGGAATCTCCCGGCTTTCGAAATGTTGTAACAAAAATGTATGTTAGTGGAGTTATTTTTAAAAAATAACGGAAAAATAAAAAAATAAACGAAGTTTTGAATTTAATTCGTCATAACTCTAGAGTGGGGAGGAATACAGGATGGTTTAACATTCATATAAAAGACCTTAAGGCTCTGCATACAATGCCGTCGTAAAATAGACCATATACCCTGTAGTTTTCCAAATACAGAGTATTTAATGAAAAAAGAACATATTTTACTAATCACCCTGTAACTCGGTAGGGTGATATTTTGGCGCCCTCCTCCTGCCATACAATTTTTTACTTTATTGGAGGAGAGGAATCATTTGGAAAAATATAGTCATATCGATTATACCAGTCTCCCTAGTTTCGTTTTCTATGGATTTTATTCGAAAATCTTGTTAAGTAGGTACACCGGAAGAAAATGTATAATTCTTGAAAAAAAAAAAATTGCAAAAACTACCAGCAATCCTTACATTTTCGAGGGAGATTCCTTATTGAAGAGATTCGTATTTGTGGGACATATACAGAGTTTGCGAAAAGAGAGTTTCGTTAGCCTTACTAATGTATCTATACTGGGCGATCTGGAGAGATCATGAACTTACGAATTAATGAGTTTGTTAGATTTATAAAGAGCTGTGGACCTGTTCTGGATTACTCCCTCAAATAATGGTGGGATCCAATAATAGACTACTACATTCTCCTGTATATAACGATGATAGGAGGATCGTCGAAGCGCGAAAATAAAACTGATACAGTCGTTAAAAGAGAGACGTTGAGCCTGTGAGAGCATGAGCTATCGAGCTGGCGAAATATTAAGCTACCTAATTTAAAATGAGTGTTTAGTCTCGTACGCATATCTCTCGATAAAATATCAGCTGATAACCAGAGCTGAAAAAGGCCTTCATATATTTACCTCAGAATGAGGTTGATGTGGTCACAACAGCTCAGTAGAATTGATTACTACTCCCAGTTTTTTGATGCGCTGCCCTAGAGAGAGAATAGAACCCCAGGAATGCTATTGCTGTTGGAAATAGCGTTGTTATGAAGGACCATGTATCGAGACTTGCCAGATTTCATCATAAGTTGATTTCTTATTGACCATATATATTCTATTAAGGTCATCATTTATGTGTGCTATGCAATCCTTCATCAGTCCAGTTGGTCTACTGAGATAAAGGTGCACATCGTCAGCATTCAGGTGAATTTTCACGTCTTCAACAATATTAGGAATGTCATTTACAAAAATACTGAATAGTAGAGATCCCAATATAGAGCCTTGTGGAGCTCCACACAGGACGGGTAGACCGATAGAAAATTGCTGACATCTGTGCCATAAAAAACTATATAGCAATTCGGTATCTGAAGACGAAAAACCAAAGTGAGAAGATAACTTAGATAGCAGAATTTGATGCTTTTCCCTATCAAATGCGTTTGAAAAGTCGAGCAATACCAGGACGCCTACATGATTATTACTAAGAGCTAATCGCAGATCATTAGTAACCTTTAGCAGGGCAGTTTCACAGCTATGCTGGGAGTGCAGGTCGGACTGCCATTCCGTGAGTAGTTTGTTTGCATCCAAATGTTAGGATACTAATGAGGCGGAAATCGCTCAACTCTTTAGAGGATAATATTTTTGGAAATGCTAGAACAGTGGCTACCTTCCAGATATTGATACAGATTTTGATAAAGAGGATACTTAATGAGGATATTGTTTTAAGTATTTAAGGTTAAAAAGTTATTAAGGAACACCAAGCTTAGGCACTGAATATTGGAAAAAATTAATAATATACAATCCTCCTCAAGATTTTGACAGACAGTAAGTAACATTATTCATCATCCCACCATTTGTTGTATTCAGTGGCCTAACTAGCCTTTGCGGGTCCCAATAAAAAAAAAATAGCCCCAACACTTTACCTATAAAAACGAACGTGGATCGCTGCCGTTGGACGAGAGGTCAGCTATTCGGCAGTAGACACCTGAAAGGTGGATGGGTTTTATTATAAAATGAATTAAAACTGAAATTGCAATTCCTTTTTAATTTTAAGTCACAGTTTATAAAGAAAACAATAATAGAGCCGGTGATAGAAAACCTTAAGTAGTAACATAGCATACAATTGGGTTCGAAATAAAAGGACTAATTGTGGCTCGCTGGGTCCCCCTTGAATCAAAACTCCTACGCCACCGCATTGGTTGCATTGGCAAAGCTACGCCACCGATTGTATTCTTTCATCGATCCGGTATTTTGATATGAAACATTCTGTATAAACCAATTGTGACGAAAAACTAGCACTTCTGCAAAAAGTACAATTTCAACGACTGCCTATAAGTATCATTTGGAAGCTCTTTAGAAGAGTATTCACTGATATATCCAGAAAAATAAGTAAAGTTCCAAGTAAGTATCTCAAAAGCTTCTATATAATCACTTGGAAGCATACTCTATAGGAGATTATTTGATGATCTCTAGCAGAAGTGCAACAAGAGCTGATTTCATATATAATTATTCACGAATCTAAACTGTGGATTTTTTGTGCGAAATAACGCATTTCTCCATCCATCGCAGCATTTTGCCTCATATCCATTTTTGAAGCGCCTTACTACTGTTCTCAGGAAGAAGTCTTGAAGGCCACTTATCAGATTAAGGAAGAACCACTGAGTATTCAAAAATCTCTTTAAAGCTTTTGAAAAGACATCTTCAAAAACTTCTACTCCCATCATTTAGCCTACCTCCTAGACCGAATCTTTACCCGGAGATTAGACGAGTAGTAGAACTGAGTTTGACACTAACACAGACCCGTGTTTTTCCGTACGAACAAGTCTTTTTAACTGACTATTCAATACTGAATAGATTTCTGGGAATACTGACTAGTCAATAAACTGTCAAAGGTAAAATTAAAATGGCCGAAACTGAAAATAAAAGGTTAGTGGAAATTTATGTTTATATTTCTAATCTTCTCTCTTTTAAGTAGGGAATGACTGAAAAGAGTCTAAAATATATATTGTAACTTTTATTTTTTAGAGAAAAATGGCGGAATAAGGAAGAAACCATTAGCAATGTATACAGATGGGGAATGTCTGCACCGCTTGACGACATTTTATAATGAACTGAGTTTTTAGTCAGTAAAATAGACAGACAAAATCAGTACTGTCCATCAGCGCTATTGACTGGTGTAAGGCCTGAATTACAATTACGACTGATCTGTCGACTGCTACTTGATTTTAAGCCGAAGTCGACGCGGAGGTGAAATTTGTAATTAAATTAAGGCTTCAACTGCTTAAACAAACTAGAAGTCCCGACTTCTGTGATTGAACTGAAGTTGGTCGCAGCCAATACCAACTTTGCACTTTGAGCAAAGTTTAGTTTCAGTCGCAGTCACAGTCGAAGTTGCAATTGTATCTTACCACATGCATTTACCATTTGGGCAAAGTTGCAGTGGACAGTTCAGTCGTAATTGTAATTCACGCTTAATCGCCGGATAAGATCAGTTTTGAGGCGCTTGCCTCTGCGCACATTCCTGTGTAAAAAAGGCAATGAATTGGGATAGAGAAAGGAAGCGCTGCAAGCTTCCATGGACGCGCTTCAAAGAGTTTCTTAGAGCGCTCTTTTTCCCAATGGGAATAATAATAATATTTTTCATTAGAATTCAAGCGCGCCATTTTTGACAAGACTTAAAATTTCTTTAAAAGTCTAAGCAGGAATACTCGCTCTCTCACTCTCTCTCTCTCTCACTCTATCTCACTCTTACTTTCCCTACAGACTCTCAATATTTAATAATCATAATTTTTCTCCATTCTTTTCACATTTTTATTTTATATTCATCGTGCATGAAAATTGAAAACTCCGCAAAAACGAATGGATGGGAAATACTTGCCATATCAAATCTTGTCTGATTATGGTCCAAAAATCTTCAACCGCTACAGCCAACGTCTGGACGCATGGTATCTCAACTCTGTGAACATATTTCGATTAAACTAGAAGGCACATGTATACCTCCAGAACAGAAGAGTGTGCACTTACTAAAAGACCTGAGATTGTACTTCACATCCTTCTTATACTTAGGCTTCTTGTACATATGTGAGGCTGTCTTCTAAGCCCCATCAAAACAGGAAAAACACAACTGGAGAAACCTTTCACGTCCTTTTAACCTTAAAAGTTTTGTTTTTTACAGTTTCTCCCCCTGGGTACTTCTTACAATATTCTCGTCCTTTTTTCTTCATTTAAACTTGAACGAAATTTTCATTCGAAACCAAACAAAGAGTGAAGAGTAGTGCTCGCTTAAGGGGTGTGGTGAGGTAGGAAAAATTTTATTCACATAAAGATTACCCTAATTTGCGTATTTATTCAAGACATGAATTTCCAGCAAGAGTATTTTGCATGAGGGAGGACGACACTATACTATAACGGTACATGTATATACTAGAGGGATGCTAGTATAGAACTTGGACGTGATTATATTGCAGATTAAGCTCCTCTCTGGTCAGAGATGACGACCGTATGGAATTTCACCATTCACTAAACAAGAGTTAATGCCTGGGTTTCTGGCAGGCAAGGAAACACTGCAATAAATCCCACAGGTTGACCATTACCAGAAACATCTACTAGGCTTGTTCTGGTCGCGAACAAATGCAGTCTCTGTACAGGACAAAGAACCAGGGAATTGGAATTTTGATTAAATATTCATGGGCAATATGGATTTGTCTGGAACTGTTAACAGAAGGGATTTAAGCTCATGCAAGTTTTATTAGTTTGTTTCCGAGTTTGCGCTAGCATCAGAGATATAAGAATTGCTTAAAAGAGAGATGAATTTGGTACTGTGCCATGAAATTTGGAGATCAAGTGGTGAAAATTCGATTTGATGGTTGTTTTTTTTTCAAGAGTTTCATAAATCAATTATTCTGATTTATTTGGTGGGAAATAACAGTACGAAAATATTTAATATTTTCGTTGATGTTCCGGTACTTTGTCGACAACGGTACTGTATAGATTTGAAGTATGTATATTGCAATTCTAGTATTGATTAATCAAATTCGAATTCTATTTTAGAATATTTGGTATAATCGAATGTTCAACACTATTATAAGAATCTCTGGTCTGGTTTTACCCTTTTATAGAAGGACTAGAAAGATAGAAATTAAATTAGAAATATTGAATTTAAAAACAGAACAGGATTTGAATAAACCGGGATTCCACTAGGGTTTCGATGTTAAATCTTAACTTTAAACTGGATTTTGTAAAACTGGATTTTGTAAAATGGGATTTACAAAAAAAACAAAAAAGAGGGGTTTTGATTGAACAAGATTTTTTGTAAACCATATATAGTAGTTTTTCTTCTTTTCCAGAATACGTGGAGTGATCTAAAAATACGGTGAATGAATTTTTATAGTAACAACTGCTGACGCTATATCCATTTGAAGTCTGATAGCCTGTTTCTTTGAGAAAGTCAGTGTTAAGTTTGAACAAGTTGTGGCTTCTTAGGGGACGTGCACAACGAGGCCAGGCGAGGCGAGGCGAGGTAAGACTGTGTCAAGACTTAAAGAAATAAAATGATTGTACGCTGTACTATGAGAGTGTTCATAACAACGCTGTGGCAACGCGCGATGTGTCGACATACCTCGAGGTATCTGGCTCGAAAATGAAATTTTTCATTTTTTCGCGAGGTGCAGCGCGCTAATTTTGATAGTTGGCATATTCTTATAGAATTTTTGTTTGATAAATCTTCATATATGTGGATGATGGAATTCCCCAAATTCTAATCGCTTATTATTGTGATCCTATACACTAGCAAAACTGCAGAAAGGGATGAGCAAACAGAAAATGTTTAAATTAATATCCTTAGAATGGAAATTTTGCCAGTTGCGTTTTTTGTTTATGTTGAAATCTTTCCTTAATATAATCGTTTATATAAGGTTTCTATATACTCATTCTCCTACACTGGAAGAATCTATCAGGATCAGTCCGTTAATCTTCATATATCATATAGATGATGAAATTCGACAAATTCCAGATGTTTCGAATTTATCGGGTGGCAAGTAAAACAGCGGAAAGTACACTTATGTGAAAAATGCAATATAGTTCCATTATTGGCATAATTTGATGATGACATAATTTATGCACTCACTTCTGCGATTTACCAAAAAACTGAACGCCTTGTTGTAAACACCAAACCTCGAGATGTATGTTGACATCGCCTCGTTCAACTGCCTAGCCTCGCCTCGCTTCGTCTCGCATTGTCTCGTTGTGAACTGTACGTTGACGTAGCCTTAGTCGGCTTCCAGAATAGGAAGAGTGTGGTCATGCTTATCGTGTCTGTTGCACAACATGAATTTCGAATAATGTGTTAATATTAAATTTTGTTTTAAGTTGCGGAAAAGTCCTAAGGAAGATCATGAATTGTTAAAATCAGGTGATAATGTGGTAACTTTGAGGACTGTCTACTAAGTAGTAGTATGAGCGATTTAAAAGCGGAATTGAGTCGGCTGAAGACGAACAACCATCGGACACACGAAAACGTGCAAACAGTGGCAAAATGGATTCGTTCAAATAGGCGATTGACTATTCGAGAGCTTAAGGAAGAACTAAATATCTCGCATGAGTCCGCGACACTGGTGGAATAACCGGACTAATAAATCAAGAATAAGAAACATGGAACCGGGAAGAATAAATAAAAGCTCCCGCGCCCCCAAAAAACAAAAAGAATTTGAAAACTTGGGGAGATTTAAAAGAGAAAGCAACATTACCTACGTTGCTTGACTTTAGATGGATGATCACTATACGAGCACAAGGTGTTAAAATCTACATCTCAAAGAAATCAAGCTAGAAATTTTGTCAGAGCATTGATCATAGAAGTAGCGATAAAAGATATCCGACATTACGTCGATGCTCTAGAGAATCAATATTTGCTATTGATATGTCAGCGCTAATAAGCCGGAAGGCCTTCTTTTGGACTTTGTCTAACGTGGACAATGCAGAGCGTCCAGTCCCTGCCCAAATATGGGAGTTATATTCTAATCTAGGCCTGATATGAGACTTGTAGATTTATGACAAGTCTGATGGAGTAAGAATTTCTAGCATCTTTGCAAGAAGTCCAGGCAATTCATCGCGTTTTTTGGCTATACCAAAAATGTGATCGGACGACTAAGATTGTTGGATATTTAAATGCCTAAGACATTAAGAGACGGAAATGGGTTGAGTGGGAGTTGGAGTACATACGTTTGAGTGATAACAGACAACATTGCGTTCTGGAAGCATTAAACAAGACCCGATTCACTCTGCTCCAAGCGAGTATTATTGTGAGATCATAGTTTAGTGAACTGAACATATGGCTTTATTTATCAACTATAACATTCCCACGAGAATCAGCTATAAAGTCGAACGAGTTCACGAAATCAAGGCTGCTGTCATCGAACTATAGCAATAGGATTGGAAGTGAGAGCTAGCAGATCATTAATAAAAATCAGGAAGAGAATAGGAGAAAGCACAGAACCTTGCGGTATACCGGCATAGGTTATAAAATGGTCAGAAGTAACTAAGTCCAATATAGCTTGAATTAAACGGCAGGAGAGAAAACTTTCAATCCATTTTAAGAAAAGAGGGCTTACACCTAGTGCCTGAAGTTTAGCTAATAGAGCAGGATGCCCGACTCTATCGAAGGCCTTCGAGATATATAATGCGATGATCTCAGATTCACCATAATTATGGAGACATTGATTCCAACGTTCGGTAAGGAATGTAAGTAAGTCTCCAGTAGAGCGGCCAACACGAAAGCCGTATTGGCAATCGCTAATAAGGTGATTAGTTTCTAGATATTTCATCAATTGGGTGATGATGAGTGTTTCGAAAACCTTCAAAAGAATCGAAGTAAGGGAAATTGGTCTATAATTTGAGGGATCACATGCCTCTCCCTTTTTGGGTATTGGCTGAACATGTGCTAGTTTCCATGCCGAAGGAAAGACTCGTGTCGAATATGACAGGTGAAATAGTTTGCGTAGAGGATTAGCTAAAGAAGAGGTGCAGCATTTGAGTACCTCAGGCCCAGAAGCATTAGACACATTGAGACTCGCGAGCACTTTGAAGGCCTCCCTTGTGCAGAAATGTAACGGTGTTTGACTGTAATTGCATCTTACAGATCTAGAGCTGAACTTAGACCCGAATTAAATTAATACAAATCCATGCGGTATTTTTTTTTTTTCAGTCTATTCTAATTTCAATCAGGGGATAGTTCATACTATTAGGAATAAGCTGTTATAACCTCACCCATTCATAAGATGACTACACATACACTTGCATCTGCCAATAGTATTCCAAAAATACAGAGATAATTTCACTACCTCCGGTTCAAAAGTGTCATTTCATAATTGAAACACGTGCAAATGTTAAAGCATCATAAAAACTATAAATTGTGGTCGCAATATGTAAATTTCCTCATTCATAGGTCCCTTGAATTCTTAATATCCTTGGAACTGGAGTATACGAAATTGTTGTTGGCGCCCTTACTGCTGCTCTCTATGTGTGACAAAATGACATCATATCATGAAAATTCAATGAGATTAGAATGATTTTAGCTATGATTACTTCGGCATACATACAAATGAACATATATACAGATAAATAATTAACCAATGCCGTAGTTAGTAAAAGGGCAAGGTGTAAATAAAGTGGGATGATATTCAATTTAGCAAAAATATTTCAAAACTTTCAGAAATTTTTCATTCAATTTACACATCCTCCATAACACTGAGTACTCCTTTGAAGTTCTTTGTGGTTAGAGAACTTCCTCCGCGCCCTTGAATAGAAATACTACATATACGTATCGTGGAGAGCTGATGCTCAAGGCCCCTCCCCCCTCACAGAACTTTACTTTGTAATTTAATGAATTTTATGTTTTAAATGTTTGAATTTTGTGTGTACATAAAATCAAGTGGAATCCCAAAGGATGTAACCAATTTTCGGAGGTTGTGGACATGTCGGTGTGTGTCTGTGTATGTGTGTGTAACCTCTTTCCTTTCACCTTTTTCCTTTGCTGCTTTTCAAATTTCAGTTCAGCGCCCTAATGCAAGTAAACATTCCTTTAATGAGCTTTTCATAAATTTCGTTGGCGAGACTGTATCCAGCCATGGAGATCGCCAAAAGGTGTCGAATCGCTCTGGCATGTCTTCACATATCCATTAAAGAGGCATACATATATGGGTTCTGATTGAAGAACCCTTTTCAAGTAAATATTTATCAGGGAGTGGCTGCTGATACAGATAGAAAACTTGTCCGTTGGTCATATATGTGTCTAAGGTGGAAGAGTGGTTGAGTGGGGGATGGGCACATATTTACTCACTTCATTCAAAGCAGTATCAGAGAAGCGTTGTCCTTTTTAAATAAACCAGAACACTTGGGATCATGTATAAAGACTGATTTAGGCTGAATTTTTTTTTTTCTGTATAGGTATGTACTTATGTCGGTACACAGTAGCCTGAAAATGAAGTTTGAAAATTTTCTGCCTTTTAAGTAAGTGGTGACTGGTGGCAGGTTTTTCCAGCACAGCCTCCCTGTGTTATTTCCAAAAGAACATTATTTGAAATTTTAAAAGCGTTTAAACCATTATTGTTTGAAAACTTTCTTGTTTTTTCTTTTCTTTTTTTCTTTTTTTTTTTTTTTGTTGAGCGATTACAAAACCAGATTCCTTGCGGCAAGCTAAAGGATATTAGAGGACAGATTTTATCCTGCTCTCTTACGCGTATTATGGTTTACAACAAAAGAAACATCAACCGAGTACAGAAAGTTGATGATGAACTTTTGAAAATAAATTCAATCTCGGAATTAAATATCTTCGTACGGCGACGCTGGTTTTAAAGCTGCACAACAACGTTTTGCGGTCGCTTTAATTCCACAAAGAAACTTTTCATAGAAAACCACCTACATAAATCTGCTTCACATTCCTTCTGCTTATGCTCATGTACGCCCCTCAAACTATAATTCTAATGGAGGGAGAAAAGTGAAATTTCTCAAGCAATAGAGTTTACTTAAAGCTTGATAATTTGTCTTACTCACCACGCTGAAAACGATTGAAAATTTTATGAGTGACATAAATTTTAAATTATATGGCTCTGTGTAAATAGGACAAGAATAAAGATGTACATATAAAGAGCCCCACCGAGTCCTTCGGTCAGATTTGTAGCGTTCATGAAAATCGTAGTTTTAGTTCTAGTTCTATATATGTATGTCTCAACATTAACAGTCCTTGAAGATTTTGTATGGTTTCCGTGTAAAGTAGTATAGTTATATGCAAGTTATACATACGTATAACTATTACATGAGAGATTGCTCTATTTTAGATTGAGTTGCCAATGCCTCCTTTAATTCACAATCTAGTAATCAACGAATATGCTTCTGACTAACCGACCAACTTGAGCTTATTGAACGAAAATTCAATCCTCATTATATGATGTTTAAAACTTCTCCAATTTTGTGGTTGAAATCTCTGGAAAAAATTTTTTGTCGTGCCTCAGTAAATTGATGTCAACTTTATGTTACCAACGTTACCCAGGTCATGGTAACAGAATATCACGACGGACAGCTGAATAGGGTGAACCCCAAGAAGACTCAAGAGTCAAGAGAATCCCCTCAGGTAGGTATAGTACAGGTGAGTGGTTGGGAAATTAACTTGAATAGATTTAAAATGTCTTCAGTGGTTGATGGCGTCTCGGTAGACTTATTTGGAATAGTTAACCGCCGGATGTGAAATGAATAAACTTTTGCCGGGGTGATTAATTTATGTCAGGAAGAAACAAGTTAGTCTAACATCACCCCCTCCTTCCCTTCCTCCAGCTGTAAGCTAAAGAGAAGCATAAATGGTAGCATGGAGCGGAATTTAAAGGCTTTAAAGAATTTATCTTCTTGGTTTTAAGGAAATTAATTTTAAGGATTTTATTCTGGATTGAGTAGGTACAGATGATAAAATTAATAACAGCCATCGTAGTTACATAGATCTAAATAGGATTTTAAGTTAGTGTGATTACAAATATCTCTTGAACTGAAACCCACTTGAGTGAGTTGCCAAATCTCTACGTAATAGATTTGGGTAATGACAAGCTTAATTGTCTTGGATATAATGGTATAAAAAATCACATTTCCACCTTCTTAATTCTTTCTTCTGTTTTCTAATCTCCTTAACAAGAAGGAATTTCCTCTATAATCTGAAGCTCATCTTAAAATAGACTAAAGTGGTTCATACATTCATTCGTACTTGGCTGTGGGAGAAATTTCGAGAGTCAGTGGAGAGGTGTAGGACAAACTTAATTTTTTCAATACGATGGGTAAATGTATCTGAAGAGTTATGGGGTATTAAACAGCTTTAAACAAAATTGTAGAAAACGAAGACTTTCGAATTTTCAAGAAACATTTTGATCAGCTTTTTTTTTCTTTTATTAACAAGGACTTATGCGAAAACTTTTACGCATTGTCACAATATAACAAAATAATTTTAACAGTACAAGTCCTTCAAGATTGAGTTAAATATATTTTTTATAGCTTAAATAAACTCTTTCGAAAATACTTATGTCATACAAGCAAAGGAGAATGCCCATTTTGGATCCGACATCAAACACACACACACATGCGATGTCTTAAACGATGCATTATTATACTCAGAACATATTTTATTAGCAATGTTTATTTCAATCAAGCGGAGGAAGGCTTGGGGTCACAGTTTGATCTAGTACATTTTGGAAAATCTTGTACAGAATCGATTTCCTTACGTCCTTTGAAGAAGTTTGAGTACCCACACTTCTATACTCGGAGGCTTATATAGCCATCCCCATACTACTCATGTTTTTTAGTATTTCCCTCTATTTTATTCGAACTGAGATACTAGATTTTTCGCACTTTACATCGTCTCTAACTTGGTAGGGTTATGTCCGATCGGAAAACGGATTTCACTTTTTGCCTTAATTCATTACTAGCTACAATCCGTGGAAGAAAATTTTTCTCTGCATACATTTAGGGTGAGGGGTAGGAATCCCCCGACGGGAGGGAGTAGTTCTAGTATGCCATGTTTCATATCAAATTAAAAGTCTCGCCGAGTACTATCCGGTGGTGTACTATTTCTCCGATTCAAAAATTTTCTCGGGAAGTTTTGCCGCCGGAAAACCCATTTTCATGCACTTGGGTCAGTTACTACATTTTGCATATATTTTTGCAGTTCTCTCTTTCGCGAAAATTAGTGCATTGTTGTGAAAATTTTTCTTATAGGAAGTAATTTTCCACGACGCACCAATTCTACATAATCACGAAAAGTAGAAAAGTCCACTTTTTCACCCAAGAAAGTCGCTCAAGCTACATCCGATGGCCAAAGCTTTCCTCAGCTTAATTGAAATAAACATTGTTAATAAAATACATATGTTCTGAGTATTATAATGCATCGTTTAAGACATCATCTCTTATATATGTTGATGTCGGGCGTAAAGTTGAATGAAAAGTGGGCATTCCCCTTTTAAATCTACCAAATCCCTCCATACTCTATAAATTCTGAACAGAATCAGCTGTAATCTTTCACAAATAAGTCACAAATTTGAAAAGGGAAGCTACAAATATAATGCTCCCAGAATAAATTCTTTCAAATCGAATTCACTTGAATATTCTACGTACAATATAATTCACATTCAAAGAAATATAAATGAAAGAGGCTTAGAACTGTTACTGTTCAGATCCAAAATCATACAGTGAAAGTTCCTTTGTTGTCTCTACGATATGTAAGAAAACCAACCCAGGATAGTCCCATATGTCAGAAGATAATTGGACAACTTGATCATAACTGCTGACAAATCCTTCTTTATTTGTACGCCTCTTGGATTCAATTTGACGCCATCTCATCTCAGCTACTGCATGCAGGACTCGAGAGTAATAAAAATAAACGTCAAGCATGGGATTTAATATCGTCGAGACGAAAGTTTATTTTCCCCATAATCTAGGATCCATCTATATAGGATAACAACGTAAAGACATTGAAATATTGCACCTCGTAGTCATCCATAAATATATATATTTATATATAGATATCTACATATATACACACGTTTAGTAGCACCAAGAACGGGGAAGAATTGGGGCTGGGGAATCTATCAATATTTACTAGATCTTCTATGCATCAGGGAGCATTCCAGGCACGAATTCGTTTATCCAACACTTAATACTCTACTTGTACTTCGTGTTGGACAAAAACTTGGAAAAACAAATGCTATCGGAACATCTATATTATATACATATACATATATACGAGTACTGTAAAAGAAACACGCAATATTCCTTGCTTTTCGAACACACACCTGCAAAATAAAAACGAGAATTTTCAAAAGATAAATAATTCAGACGCAGTCACGCAGGGATAAGACGAACCAGAAGTGTACGATACGATCACTCAATCATTCATTTAATCACCTTCCGCCCTCCTTACTTGGTTTTTGAAGTGATTCCTTCTGTCCTGAGACCAAGGCTCTCTATTGAACCACAAGCGAATTTGTGACGATTTCATATAATCCAACAAAAAAAAAACACGTCGTCACCTTCAGTCTATCATAAAAAAACAACAACAAAATAACGTTTAAGCTTTTTGCATCATTCAGATGGGAAGACGAAATCTCATTTGAGTAACGGGGATGCCATCTGAAGATTTAACAAAGACTTCCTTTCAGAATTAAGTCCTGAATTAATGTCGGTAATCTACTTATGCCTGAGCTTTTTGTTGGGACTTATGATCGCCTCCTCCTCCTCCCTATAGCGTTAAGGAAAGGGATATGCGCTTTCAGATAGAAAGTACGATGTTGGGTGGGAAAATATGAATTACACGACCATGTTAATGGTAATCACCTTGTGAAGGTGTTTTACCTAATCAAGATAAAATTATGAAGAGGTAGATTTGCTGCTCTGCTGGTGGTTGTATGAATGAATTGCGAAAAGTATACCCTATAGTATACCCAACCTACATAGATACATATTATGTATAGGTACGTAGAGCTCTTATCATTTTGACGCCGCACCCGTTCCAGTCAGGATTTAAAATTCAAATTATTATTTCATCTCTGGAAATTACAGTTTGGCGAACTGGTTTTTATAAGTAGAATAAAAGGTGACACATACTGACTCGATTCATTTGATATAGGACTTAAATCCTTAAATATGCTGAGTTCCTGAATTCATCCCACATAATAAAATTTAAAGTCGTAATCTAAATGGGACGAGACATCAAGATATCCTTTTATTTCTAGGCTCTAACCACTTCATCTCTGTTGAAATTTTTGTAAAAGTTCGTTAAAATGGCGCGATACCTCTCTAAAGCTGTCGTGGAAAGTAATTCGAAGCAAAGCAGAAGCCGCGTATAAAATCGTAAATGCTGTTGGTTCACACAGTTGAAAGGGACCTTAGGGAAACATAATTCGAAGATTGTCGAGGATATGTCCAAGATCGCGCTTGATAGATGTCTTTTTCGTTTTTAATATTATTTTGGGTTTGTCGATTTGGGGATGAGCAGAATGGTGACTATGAGGCGTGTAAATGTATGTGTGTTTGAACTTTGGTCAATTATATTTAAACTGAATTTGATTTTATTGTGTGTGTGACATGACGTCTGATAGAATAACGTTTTTAGAATTAAATTTCTTAAGACTAATAGTTGATACACAAGAAACATAATTATGGTACGTTACCTGTATCATGAACAATAGGGGGTTATTGTCTATCAAACTGTTACAAAGCTTTAGATAAATGTGAAGCGACATTACCAGTTGTAGGAAGATAAATAATAAGACATGAACAGAAAAGTTCATAAGGTAAGCTCAAAAAGTAAAAAGCAAATGCAAAGAGTCTTGAATAATATCGAAGAATATTACTGGTCAACACAGTTTTTGTCTCCGAAATAAGATCAAAGGAATCAAATAGCTCTGGTACCATAAAGTTCATCACCAATATTAAAAATTTCCGGTTGATACGTATTTCACAGGAATTCTCTTACAACTCTCAGAAATGCATACGCTTCTCAGTGATCCTTTTGCAGAAAATTTTGACCTGAGTCATCTCGGTTGTAATTCCAGGAGAAGAGTAGGGCTGCGATACGTATATACAGATATATAGCAAAAACAAGGAAAATATAAGTTAGTCAAATGTGAGCATTTAGTGAATTTTAAAAATTATGTGTTTTTTCATTTTCGGGTAATATCTGTACAAAAGATTATTTTAACCATTACTTTGATAAACATTTTTAGTGAAAAATACTCATAATGTCTAGGCGGTGTAATAACAATCCTAATATTTTTTTTTATGTTTGGATAAAGGGAATACTATAACTTCTGCACTTTGTGAACTATACAAAATGTATTTTGAGATACCTGTAAGGCACCAAGACAAGCTATAGGTTCCACACGTACTTTGTAGAAGTTGTGCTATATATTTATATGACTTGAAAGCGCATCATCGAGCAGGGATGCCATGTGGTGTACTAATGATATGGACAGAGCTAGTAGATCATGACAACGATTGTTATTTTTTCAAAAATAAAACACGAGGATGAACTGTGAGTAAAATAAGGAGCATTGGAATTTTTGCCGTCAACGTCCACTCAACCCAATTTAATCAACCATGAGGAATTTAACGACTTAGTAAGGAACTTAAACTTATCGAAATCACAAGCAGAGCTTGTTGCATCACCCCTACACCAGTGAAATCTTTTGGAGAAGGAGACAGAAGTTACTTTTTTCGTAATCATCACGAAGATTTTGAAACTTTTACAATATGGATTGTGATTTAGTGTATTGCAACGACATTGAAGGTGTTTTTGAAAGTCTTGGAATAGAACATAATCCTGAACATTGGAGACTGTTGATCGATTCTTCTAAAACAAGTCTCAAAGCTGTAATTCTCTATAACGGAAACAATTACCATTCCGTTCTTCTTGGTCATGCAGCATACATGAAGGAAACTTATGAAAATATCAAGAAGTTGCTGGCAAAAGTTAACTACAATCAACATTCTTCGAGGATTTATGCTGACTTTTAAGTTATCACTGTACTTTTGGGGATACAACAATGATACACCAAATACTGTTGCTTTCTATGTCTGTGGGATAGTCGTGATAAAGAGAATCATTATCTTAAACGGGATTGGATTTCAAGAGAACATTTTACGCCAGGAAAGCATAATATTCATTATGTTCCTTTAGTGGATAAAAAAACATCATAAAATTAGATTTGATGAAAATTTTCATGAAGACAATGAATTGTGAAGGAAAAGAATTCCAATATCTCCGAAAAAAGTTCCCTAAACTAACTGAAATCCAAATAAAAGAGGGAATATTTGTTGGTCTTCAAATCAATGACGTAATAGGAGACCCAAATTTCGAAGCAAAATTAAATTTAACAGAAAAAAAGGCATGGAGAACTATGGTTGCAGTTTTAAGCAATTACTTAGGAAACCGAAAGGTTTAAAATTACAAAACATTAGTGGAAGACATGTTGGAACATTTAGAGTAGCAGGCTGCAAAATGTCATTGAAGGTGCATATGATGCACTCTCATTTGGTTTTTTTCCCAGAAAACATGGGTGATGTTAGCGATGAATACGGAGAATGGTTTCGGATATGGAAAGACGTTACCAGGGCAAGTAGAATCCCGTTGTGCTAACAGATTATTGTTGGGCTTTAAAGAGGGAAGCCGTAAATGTAATTTATAAAAGAAAACGAACAACACAAAAATAATAATATGAATAAATATACTAAAAAATTGCACAAATTTGTTTTCATTAGTATCTAAAACACCCGAACCAACTTTAACTTATAACTGTGGTACCTACAAATTCTTCTGTAGAGGCCCTCTTTCAGAATCAGTTCAAGTTAATTCGGATATAAAAAAAAAAACTTTAAATTTGTTGACCAGTGTTATTACTGATTTCAGCCTGTAGGATAAAATGAGCAATACATTCAGAAACTATAGGCGGTATGACTATTTCCGATCAATAATTTTCTTGGACGTAAGTGAATCAATAGTTTTCATGATAATCAAACAAATAAAATTGGAACAAGTTTCTGAAAACGTCATCAACATAAAAAGGTGTCTTGAATTAAGGGAAAAATTAAATAGATGAATAAGATAAGAAGTATTGGACCGACATGGCTACCCTGTGGAACACCAGATATTGCATATATGTAGATACATACATATTATGTGTGTATATATCTCGTCAAGTAATGAGTGGATTTTCGAAATCGAATAGAAATCTATCACTATACAGAAATGAACTCAGAAACAAAATATGAACAACTCAGACAAAGTCTAGCATAGGATATCTGTACATGTTTAAGAGTAGCTCGGAACTTACAATATTTAAAACTTTATAATAGAGTGGCAATGACATAAGCTTCACAGAGTGATAACTGAGTTTGAAACAAGCAAAAAATTATTTACTTTAAATACGCTATAACGATAGTTTATCTGCTTTAAAAACAAAAACAAAATACCCAACCACCTCTCCACTCCGCCGGCAAAGTCCAAAATTAGAAAATTTTTCTTCATATTTTAAAAATTTTACTATTTTAAAAGCCATGCTGACCCCTATACATAGAACATTTTGAAACCTAATTTTTAAATTTTTTAATTCTATGTTTAATTTGCAACTGCCATCCGAACGTCAAAATACCAATATTTTAATTTTAAAATCAAGTTTCATATCAATCTTGCTCCTAAGGTCTTGTGGAATAATTTTAGAAAATTTTTAGAATTTTAGTTGCTCTTTTGATCCGAATAAGCTGAATGAATTTTCTGGAACGTCGCAGCTTAATTTCAACTACTGAAATCATCCTACTGAGAGCAATACTGATAGCAATTTCTCCTTTCATTGTATAACTTTTGAAGAGCTTGGACTTGCTGGGTCTGACAACATTAGCCCTCGATATCTACATCTATAATTTCCAATAATTTGTCAGTATATATTACATTTATTATTATAAATACTTCCCTCTTATTTGTTTTTTACATTTTCTACTGTATGAAAAATGGCTGTTGTGTTACCTACTGCAAAGAAGGCTTCACCATAACGATTGTCAGACTTCAGGCCAATTAGTATTCTTCCCTTCTTAGCAAAGGTCCTGGAGAAAATTGTGCACTCACAAATTCAAGAATACCTATCCTAAAATGAGTTATTATAAGTCATCACAGTTGTGCAGCTGCCTTACTGAAGGTTACTACAGATATTCGCAAGGATATGGATAATAATAAAATATCTATTTTCGTACTGTTAGTTTTTAAAAAGGCATTTGATAGGGTTGATCACAGCAAATTGCTCCATAAATTGGAGGCTCTTTACAGGTTTACATCATCTGCATCCCGTCTTCTCACAATTTATTTAATGAATAGGTATCAACAAGTGAAAATTGGCAACAATCTTTATAGATGCTTACCATCAGGATTCGAGGTGCCTCAGGGTTCTATTCTTGGACCACTGCTTTTCAGTAAGTTTATTAATAATGTGGTGGGTGTCGTTTGTGAAGTTCGACTACATCTGTATGCAGATGATGTCCAACTTTACCTAGAGAGACCAATTGGGTTAATTGAAGGCTATGTAGAACGAATTAATTGTGATCTACCGCATATCTCTTATTGGTCTTCGCAAAACAGCCTGGTTTTGATCCTTGGAAGTACCAATGCTTGGAATCTTCTCGTGGCTCTATTAAATTTTTATTGTATACCCGAGGTAACGTTGACGACAGCGTATTACTCATTGCGGATTCTGTTCGAAACTTTGGAATTGTTTTAAATTCCAATATGAAGTATTGTGATTATACCAAATGCCAGTTGTATAAAATATACTCCACACTAAGGAGGCTAAGGTTTTTAGCAAGCAATCTGCCATCGTAAACACGACGGAAGTTATTAAAAACTCTCCTTCTTCCTATTTTAACTTGTGGCTCTCTAAATTTTCCTGTCGAATGGACAGCGTCTGTTAACGAAAAGTGAATGTTGCCATTAATGATTGCTTAAGATTTATCTTTGGATTAAGGCGGTATGATCGTATCTCTCCATTTAGATATCTACTCTTGGGCTGCTCAGTAGAGTGTAATTTGCAACGCGGGACTCTAATTTTCCTATTCAATTTAATATATACCAGAAATTTTGAATACTTGTTTAATTATATGGAATTTTTGCAATTACTTCGACATCACGCTGCTTCATGTAAATTGAAGCATTTTGGAGAACTCTTACTTTGTCCATTCTTTTTAGGTTATTCAGCGTACGAGCACTGTTGGCACATTTATGAGGTTAATAAAGGAACACATTAGTTATTAAGTGTAATTAATAGTAGATTTCTTTTGTTAGTTTGTAGTTGTCTTTATTTGCTCTTATTTCATTTATTTTTTGTAATCTTAGTTACTTTTTAGCTCTTTCCTTTTCATTACCAACTTATTTAGTATACTTACCTAATTCTTTTGCTTATCTGAATTAATATTATCTGTTTTCTTAATTGTGCTCTAAAAGATTGTAAATCTTGTGTAGGCATTCTCAATTCAATCTAATTCAATTCTTTATTAGAGGTACTATACATTAAGATTACTTTATCTTTTTAACATATATAATTTGGAAGTAACTACCGAAAGACAAAATAAGGAATAAAGATACAATATGTATACAGCATATGTATGCAATGTCATTAATACCAATAAATCTAGACTAGATAGAAAAGTAAGATGATCAAATAACCTACTAAGTATAACTAACAATTAACTGACTATGCAAGTAGTTTTCATAAGCTATTGAATTCATTATTTCATTTAAATAGTGTGTGCTTATTAGGTGCGTGCAGCTAGCTGCAATGAGTTAAATGTCAGTTAAGGAGCTTCTTAAACGCACCAACAGACACTGTGCGCTGCATGGAACTGGAAGTGCACTCCACTTACTGGATATGTGAACAAAGTAAGAAGGTTAGCCCATGACTGTAAGGTAGCGAGGGATTAGAATATGGACATGTCTAGAGCTACGCAAAAAGCTTATACTGCTGCCCAGATAACAAAGTAAGTTTTAAGGGGGGCAACTTAGTATTGAGTTTCTATAAAGTGATATATGGTCAAAACGTCGAAGTCCAAACATGAATCTTATACAGTTGTTAAATGCCCCCTCTAACTTCCGCGAGCAGCTAGAATCCAGGCTAGGAAAGACTAAGCTTCCAAAGGTAAAAAATGGAACAACTAAAGCTTTGACGATTTTGAGTTTGGTAGCTACTGAAATAAAATCCGCTTAGCGCCAAAGTCTACGAAGTGCACCATATACCTTATACAGGATGCTATTAACATAATCGCAACAGATCAGGCGAGAGTTGAGCATTACCCCAAGATTTCTAACTCGCTCCAAGTGAGGCAGGGGATTATTATTTAGGAGAACTGGGGAAAATTTAATGGATACAAACCTCTCCTATGGAGTATCATATAATTTGATTTATTTCCATTCAAGGCAAGTTCATTTACCACAGACCATTCATGGACATGCTAAAGATCATTTTTGACTTTGAGGATACAATCCTCGGATAGACCAACAGGGCAGCACAGAAAAATTTGAACATCGTCTGAAATACATATGTATATATATACGTTGGCATTGCGTATCACATTTGGTATAGACTAAACACTAAATAGAAATTGTCCGAGGATAGAGCCTTGTGGTAAACCAGGAGACAGACATATGGGGTCAAAGTGAAACTTGCTATTTTGCACTCGCTGCCTTCATTACTGATAGAGCGAGAGAGGAAAATCTAAATTGCACGGCCAATTTTTGCAATAATTTACAGTGATCAATGCTATCAAAGGTTTTTGAGAAGTCTAATAAGATAAGAATTCCCATATTATCTCTATCAAGTGCTTCCCAAATATCCCTAGTAATGCTTAACAAAACCGTTTAGCAGCTGTGCCTGCGTCGAAATCCGGACTGCCAAGTTGATAATAAGGCATTACCCTCAATATAGTCAAACATTTAATCAGTCACGACTTTGTCCAGAACTTTTATTAAGAAGCACAGCAGTCTGATAGGTCGAAAATCAGACATACAACTTGGGAAATTCTTTTTTGTGATGGCTATTTTCCAATATCTCCTTGTATAACATGGAATAAATTGAATTGAATTGAATTTGGCGGGAAAACAGTAAAAATCTGAAAAAATAAGGAACAATTTTCAATGGACTTGACATTTTGTCATTTTGACGGATTAACTAAAGTTTAGTTTTAATAGAAAATTCATAAGATCGACTTGGGGATAGGTCTAGTGTCTTCAGAGTATTATGATTCAAATCTATTACTTAAATCTCCAGAACTGTACATCATTTTGTAAACTTTTATAAATGTGTCGGTAATTTATTGGATATCATATTGGCTAATGATTCTATGTGGATGGCTTCACCGATGCCCGAAAATGATCGAGCCATTCAGTTGGAAACTGGATACAAAAACAAAAAAAAGTTTTAAGTAAGTTGGAATTCACCAAAAATATTAGATCCAAGCAGAGTAGGTATATATAACTTGTAAAAACAAACCGGTGCAGAAATCATAACAAGTGCACATCGTTTTCAATAATAAAACTTCAATAAAAGTTTATGAAGCCTCTTACTACACCATTTACGACCATATATATACAAATTTCCACCGATTGCCCCATCATCCCATCCCAATTCGACTATAAAAAATTATTAACAATACCAGAAAATCATAAACTGGGAATTATTATGCAAATTTCCCCCTGCTGTATGAGAAATTTCTTTTTAATTCACCCCCAAAATAATAATTGTTCCCAAAAAAAAACATATAAAAATAACTTAATTAGCGCGACAAAGCCATCACAGTTGAAATTAAAGTCACAAAAACATGCCATCCTCCATCCATCGTAAAGAGTTCGCAGAGCTTTTCCTTTACCCGGTGAGTTCATGAAGCAATTGAATTTCTCGTTGTGTACCCACAATCTGTATGGCAATGTTCCAATAATGATAATCTGTCCCATAAAGCCAATTTTGATATTATCTACATCAAAGAGGAGCGCTGAATAGCAACAACAAGGATTCCACGAGAGAGTCCTAGAAAGAAGTCAGAAAAATTTCGTTATCAAATCAACTGAGGAGCAGGAGAGCGTAACTTGCTTATTATATGCGAGGCCCTTAAAGAGGCTTTTTTTCTTCATTGATTTTCCTTCCCTAATACCTACTACAACACAGCAAACCAGGGGTAGGATTCCTTCACCTGGGTGAAAGAGGGGAGGAGATTGGTTAAATCCTCAGGGGGAATGAAACCAAATTCATTTTCTGCACATATACTATACGAAATGGTGAGTTAAAAATACACAGGAACATTACAGCTAACACACTGTGTAACAACACATGTCTGATTTGAGCTTGAGGAGGATCTATTGCCCCGTAATAAGTTCGTGACAAGAGAGCATGTCTAAAAATTTTGAGTTTGCAACTGATTGGAATTTGTGTGGGAAACTCTATTATTGCTGGATGATTGGACAACAAGTCGAATCGATACCTAATTTCGAAGCGCTTTGGGTCCTGAGACTCTGGATATTGTAAAGACGAGTTTCACTTCTCAGGAATTAAATGTAATTAAATGACAGACACTTGGAGAATTGTGGATGAAATTTTCTCATCAATTGCAAGTCAATTTTAGACATAGAAATTCAATTAGAAATTGGATTTTCTATAGTCTTTGAGTGTAACGCTTTTAAAATTGATGATGGAAAATAAGGTAGAGAAATGACATGTCAATAATAAAAAAACTATAGATGAGCCAATTTAAGGGTCACATTTCTAAAGCTACATATATAAATTGGGGGAAGACCTTCTTGTTTGAACACTATTTAGATCGGGGCTAAAAGTCAAATGTAATTTTCTTGTTGAAAAAAAAAAAAACAAAAAAACAATATTTTTGCAGCAATCACGCTATCCAATTTGAGGAGGAAAGCCGTGCTACCGATTTTGAAAAAGAACGTGATCAAGAGAATATAATCTGATGTGTTACAGTTATAAAGATGAGAAATTTAAATTTAAATTTTAAGTATAAAAGACGAAAAAGAAGTGGACCAATCATAGAGCCCTGAGGAACTCCTCGGACGATAGGTAGTAGAATGGATTATTATTATTATCTTAGACGATGAAATTGGTTGGTGAGATTTTTTAAATGGCTTAGCAAAATTTAAGAATTTCACGAAATTTGGACTATTTAAGTTTACCACATCTAAAACTTGTGTTATTGTTATAAATTCAAAAAATGCTTGCGTGTTAAAAATAAATCACATTAAATCTATCTATCTTCTATAATAAATAAAAATAAAATGCTGAGCGTTAGTAATCGCATCACTTGAGAACGGCTGATTTTTTTTATGTTCGTGATTGTCAAAATAAGGTTTTTAGGAAAAGACAAATGGGAAGGCTTTTTGGTGTTGCCATACAAAACTTTAGTTTTTCACTATACGTCGACGTAGAGAGCTGAAATTTAGTACACGCGTCTTTTTAAAAAAAATATGTTAATTTAAGTTTAAAAATGGGACCAATCGGGCAAATCCTTCGTAAGGTTGCCATAGAAAAATTTCGTTTTTTGTTATATATTTGCGCACTGCCTGAGAACCCGTCGACGTAGAGAGCTACACTCTTCCACACATATGAACGTATGCACGCCCATACATCACGCAACGCACACACACACACACACAGTGACAGAATGAGACCATAGAGTATGGAATCGCGTGATAGAGTCAGATGATAGCTTAGATATTATGCATCTCTAACCACCCCACCCTTTCCAACTTCGACCACCACCCATCTAGGCATCTATGTATATATCGCCAAGCAACGCCGGCGGGCTATCCCTAGTAATATATATTTTTCAAATTTAAAAAAAAAAAAGTATTCGACAAGAATTCCTTTCGAGATTTGGTAAAAAATAACAACGATAATCTATTACGAACATTTAAAATATTTTTAAAGATTGATCGGTTCAATTTAATAAGATCTGAAGTACCCAACATTTAAGGGATATACAAACTATGTACATGTACAATAACCCACAGCTCGATAGCACCTAGGCCTCATTAGACGAGCACATAACTATGTAGAACAAAGAAAGTAAAGCTTCTGGTACGGACAGCCATCCCTAATAATCTCATTCCATTAATTAAAGCAGATAACATTGTCTATGCTCCGACGATGCATCTTATAAGATCGATTATCCTTTCGCGAAAGTCAAAGAAGATAAATCTACAGAGTAATTATTTGTAACTGTTAGAGACATATGGCTCAGATGTGTTGTTTCTTAAGTAGTGAAGTCTATTAAGACTCTACGAGTATGCCAGCTGATTAATTTTTCTGGAATTGTACTTAGATAGCAGAGGAGACCGAAAGTTGGATATACTTTTATGCTCCGCGTCCTTGAAATATAGGCGTGAGAAAAAATCTCAAGAAACTTTACGCACTCCCATTACGGTTGAGAACATTTTCAACGTGGGAAAGGATGAAGAAAATCCGATAAGAAGCTTTAATACGATTTATATCAAGTGATTTACGATTTTCGAAAAATCTGCTAACAAATAATGCCTAACCAAAAAAACAAATAACCTATGAATCACAATTCCCTAGAATCAACAATTACAATCGTGCAAAAAAATTTTCCTGAGCTTCTTTGTACCGCTCATGATGTTTATGCACAAACATATCTATAATAAAAATCTTAAATTTATTTATCTACTTCCGCGGAAATTTGGTGCTATAGAAGTCGTCTGACTTAACCAAATATCAAAATTTCACAATTTCTCTCTCTCTCACTGTTGGATGGATGTTAGTCAAGAAAAGCATTTATGAAGCCTTCATTTATTCACGTCTTTGAAGATTTTATTTTCATTAGGACTGCAGAACAGAAAATCTCGGGGGGTAGGTAAGTGAGTAGGTACATCCCGAACATGAATTCTCATCCTTAGTCATATATACTCGAAAAGAGGAGGAAATTAATTTTAACAGGCACCAGTTTCACATTTTTATCCACTCCTTCTCTCTACTATACTCCACGCCACTTCACTCCACTCGACTTCGGTAAGATTATGAAAAGCGACAGAAATTCATAGACTGGAAAATTTTTCATCACAAATTGTCACTCTCAAGCTGGAGGGATATTGTCCAAAAAGGCGTAAGATTTTATTGGAGGGGGTTTCTGTTGACAACTGGGTTATAATAATAGAGTTGACTGATAGTAGCAAAAAGATTAAGGAAGGACCTTAAGTTGGTTTGGTGTGTTGATTCTGTTGTTGATACGACAATGGTTTGACATATTGAATAGATAGGTATACACTATGTAGTCCCCTTGAAGGATTTTACGAGATATGATGCAAAGAAAATTATGTGGAGATGGAGATGAAATGTTTATTTTTCAGATTGAAATGGCGGAGTGGTTTTCTTTTTAGCTAAATATGTATGAACTTTTTAGAGAATTTTGTGAGGAGTTCGAATTTCTTGGAGGATGCTTGTGCCCCTACGGATAAATGGTATTATAATTTTAAACTTCAAGTAAAAGGAAAGAAGAAAGAAATTGTTTCAAATTCAATACTATGTTACATATGATTCTTAAAGAAACCAATAGAACCATCAAAGGAAACCCGATTTAAAGCTAGTAGTTAGATAAAGTAGTGACACATAAACACATTATGGTAACTCACATTGAAAATTTTATGGAGATAGATGGGAACCAGTTGCGTTTTTCTACTACTGACAGGAAATTATTATCAAAACCTAAGAACGAGATCTTATTTTCCGTGTGATTAAAAACTAAGGCCGGCAATGAAATATATGAAGCCATTAACTTTTTGTTGAATCCTGTCCACAGTATAGTCCTTCGGAATTAAGCACAATACACGGAACCTATTTAATAAAGCTAACACGAGTAGAAGCCGAAAAGACTGGGTTCAATAAAAGGTAAGTAAGTAAAAGGTAAGTCCATTAAGTCCACTACTAGAGAGAATAAACGAGTTAATTATAGAGTCCGGAAAGATTTAATAATAGAACCCGCATCCTCTCCTTCTTGAAAAGGAACGATGGCTCTTAGAGAGAAAGTAAGGAACATAATAGCTTACAATCACCCTTTTCTCCAGGAGTTTTGAAACTGTGTCTATTCTAAAAATTACACTTAATGCGAGGGTATACCGCGATTTAGAGACTTAAGAAGAAATTAAAGCGTTATCATACATGACGAGGTCATATTTGTGTTGTCGTCAAAATTCTTATCAACGACTAGCGAACTGACTAAAAGTGCAATGCAAAAGCTTCTCAATTGGACAATAAGGCTAGATACACTAAAGCAATAGAACAGATCCCGCATTCAGTCATTGTGTTCATACCCATACCATGCAAACCTAACCATAAAAGATACATGTAGTACAGGTGAAAAGAATTCGCTCAACATACTTTTTATCAAGACGATGAATAAACTTGTGAGTATGGCCAGAAGAGGCATGAATTTAATCCTGTCGTCCGTACATCCTTTTCAAAATGTTGATATGGCTAGTAAATATACAGGATGTCTAAAAAAAAAATATCAAGCGGAAGCCCAGAGATAGAGCACTCCATCCGAATCACCCCTATGTATGTTATGCGATGTTTTGTAGTTTACGAGTTGTGGTTTTTTTTCGTAATTTTATACTAAACTACTAATTCGAACACATTTTTGGTTATAGTCATTAAATAATTGAGATAAATTGCTGTTTACTGGTAACTGGGGTGTATGTGACCCAAGCGCATGAAAATGCGTTTCCGGCAACTAAAACGTCTCAATAAAGTTTCCTAAATAAGGAAAAAAGTACATCACCCTTACTCGTACTCGACGAGACCGTAAATTAGATATGCAACAACCACCGAACCCCCGGGGTTCCTACCCCTCACCCTAAAAGTATCCAGAGAAAAACAATTATTCTACGAATTGTATCTAGTAATGAGCTGAGGTGAACAGTGAAACCCGTTTTTCGATCGGACATAACCCACCCAAGTTAGAGCCGATCTAAGGTGCGAATATCTAGTACTTCAGTTCGAATAGATTAGTAAATTTATACGGTAAATAACCAATGAAATGAGGAAGTTTTTAAAACAGCTTTGAATGAAAAATGTTATGTGACTTACTTTTTTTTCAATCGACCTCAAAGATTTTGGTACATATTATTATTTTCAACTTAATGAAATTTAAAAATTTCTTTTGGCACAATGGTATGAACTACGGAATCAAATATCTTGGCATTGAATGGGCCTAACATTCAGCTAAATTAAAACAAAACTGTAATTTATCTCAATTATTTGAGGCACTATGACCAAAAATGTGTTCGAATTAGTAGTTCGGACTTCCGCTTGACACTAATTCTTGGGACACCCCACCCTATATAGATCGGCTCATTATACTCTATAACAAAAACTTAAAAGGGCGAAGAATAATAAAAGATTGGCCACGACGCCTACCTACTCCTTGTTCTTGAATTTAATTTCTAGAGTTATCAGGATCACCAAAACTGAGTTCAACAAACTATAGATGAGTAAATACACTTGATACACAAATTTCATGAAATATTTGTGAATCTCTCGATGGGTGCGGGACGCTATGTGTCACAGTTATAAAGGTTTTCGTATTGAGGTATACCCTCTCCATTTTTAAGGTACCTAATGGTAATGCTTAAACCATAAGAATCTTTTGAGATTGAATGAATGTACTACATACGCACACATCATGAGTACAATAATGATGTATCAGCTACGTGGATGTTTGCATGCAGCTAAATGATGAAGTCTCTAAAGATCAAAACACAATTGCGACGATCGGCGACAACTATATGCAACAACCACTGTCAAAAAATTCAAATCTTCACTTTGTCGAACACAATTATGACTACATTTTCGCTCATCGTTGCGATTAGTAAAATTTATAATTTGATCACCAACTGCAATCCTACCAACTGCATAATGTTGAACTGTGGTAACATTTATAGCTCTTTAAGTTTATCGCACTGGCCATTTGTAATTGAGTGGCAGTGGCTTGGCTTGGTCAAGCAGGAAAAACGCGGCAAAATAAAAGAAAAAGTAACAACCTTAAACTCAACATGTAAATAGAAAATTATTGAAAAGTGTTTAGGCCTTAAAGCAAACAGTTTACTTATTAGACTTTGAGTAAGTGAAGTGGGTCTATTTTGCAATTTAATTTTTAAGACTTCTGAATGGAAATTTTAATAAAACCATTTTACTGGAATGAAAACAAAACCCTCTTTATCATAAGGATAAACCCCACAATAATCCATCAATGCCATCATAAAAGTTTACATTGGAAAATTTCCTCATCATTTTTCATTTTTCCTAAAATTATATGAAATTTTCCTCAATTCATTTTCATTCTCATCTCCTTTCGAAGAGTGTCTGCCTCTATTTCATTACCTGATTAGTAGCAAAAATATCAATATCCTAAAAAGGATCGAATAAAATCAATAAATTCCAGAATAACCTACACAGAAGGGAAGTAAGGGATTTATTATTAATTTTCATCGTAATCCGATATTATCTCATGGGATAGAAATCGTCTAGAAAAGTCTAATTATTGTTGGTTTTATCTGATGATTATGTAATAATCCTTTCAACAACTGCAGACTTCGATGACTGTGAGCCTATTCTATAGAACTGTAATGTTCTTGTACGCCTCCTCTCAGGGATGTAAATACTTAAACGTGAAACAATGCAAGCTTTTCATGATCATTTCAAGTTAATTAAATTTTCAAGGAGAATAAACTTTTCTTTTTGTGCATTTCTATACAATTTTTTCAATTTTTTATTTTTATCTTAAGATTTTACTCTATCTACATGTCAAATGGTGGTGGATTTATATAGAGATGATATGATGATAAAGTCTAATTACCATTCGCTAATCGACTATAAAACTATTTCAGCATTAAAATTTTTTTCTCTACAGAAAAATTTGCAGATTTTCTCTTGTCAGACAATGATAATATTTCTGAAAGATGTATTGTACCTGAATGAGTGGTCTCGGTTATCCAGTGCTCATCTACCATTCTAGGAGTCGTCATGTGAGTTTCTACCTAGCCATCTTTCACCTTTCATATATTTTCTAGAACCTCCAATTACCTATTTTCAATGGAGCAATAACAACTGGAATGGACTATATTGGAATTGGAAACAGAGAACATTTGTGATGTTTATAAAATCATGACATGAAAGCTTTCACCATAAGTAAAAACATCAACCCGAAAAATATTTGAGGTAACAACCAAGAGATTCTTCAATATGGTGTTCTTTTCCTAATACATAACAGGAGGCGAACCCATTATTAGAACAGCTACTGTAGACCTAATCACCACCTACTATAACTAGTGAAAATATACGATCAAGAAACTAAAACAGGGCCTGGAATAAGGGCGACTAAGTCTTATGCTCCAAAAAGACATGAAGGAGGAAGGAAAAGAAATATCCTGACAACAGAGTATATTGGGAGCATAGTTATTGAAATATGTATATATCAGATCGTCAAAGATGAAATTTCTAGAAAAATCATGCAATAAGGTAGGAATCGATCTGTTGACCATAATCTAGGCTATTTTTCTTTAAGTTTTGCATCATTTCATCCCGTTGGTTGCTATGGTCGATGAGCTAGATTTCATGAAATCATAATAGATCATGATACGAGTGCATTCATCGTGAAGTTAGCAATAATGACATCCTGAAAGTAATTGTAAACGTAGGCTTAAGTTCGAACTCGAATTCGATTGTCAAAGACACTTTGGTAATAATTTGTCACTTGCATAATGTCAGCTCAGCCGTATCGAACTCGGATAACTTTTGTTTGTATTTTTTTGTTTTAAGGCAGGGTGACAGGAGATCCCATTCCAAGTACGGAGCCCAAAGCGGCCCATTGTGCTGTCCTGCTAGAAGGCCTATTACCAAAACCTTATTATTGTCTTAATAAAAAGCTGCACGTCTTGGTGAGAAAGGGTTTTCAGCTCATCTATAGATAGAAGGGCAGATGCTAGAGTATCCAGCCTGCTCTGGGCGAAGGTTGGACATGCATACAAAAAGTGTTTGGTTGTCTCAGGCTTTATTTTCAAACAGGACACACACTCAGGGTTGTTAACAACTCTCATTCTTGTTAGATGAGCGAGCTGTGGAAAGTGATGATGCCAATCACAATTCTACATTTTTTCCTTCCGAGCCACATGAGAAAATCAGATATATTCATATTGGGCCCATCAATAAACAGTTTTGTGCACCTGCAAGTACTCTGTTTCCCCCATCTCTGCTGATGCTTCCTACGAATAATATTTGTTTGTATTAGTCACGAGTGTTTTTAGAAATAAAGTAACGTTATTGGAGTAATCAAACAAGTAGTAGCGTGTATTATTTTACTGCCGCATCTAGATACAACAGTTTCTGGTGACGAGGATATAAGGATTTTCTAAATAAAATCAGATTTTTCCACATGATCTGTCACCAAGGTACGTAATAATTTATTGAGGAACATAAAACTTGGATGCAAGGTCAATTAGGAAAATTACCACTCATGAGGAAGTGTAGCCACTAGCTCAAGCGAATCACCTTTCCACTTGCGATAGACCATCAAACACTGACCATCAGCTTCTTTTGATGAATATTGCGCTATAGAGTGGGTATGTTTTAGTGATTCAAAAATGAATCAGATTTGCGACAAGAGAGCAATATAAAGCATGCTTCCAAACGATTTTGTTTCTGTTTTTTATTCAGTTCATGTCGAACCCCCTTATCCAACTTCTTCACATTACTGATTTGATCCAAATGAGTTAACATTGTTTATTTGCTAACACCAAACTTCATTGATAATTCATAGGCACTCTGATATGGGTCAAACTCAAGTTCGTCAGTTCGTCATTATTGACCTTTCGATTCCAGGCGCTCATTTATGGAGTCAAACTTATACCTGTACGAAACTTGGCGAACCAATTTGATACTGTCTACTGAGTAGTAACACTAAAGCCAAATACAATATTAATATTTCGCGCGGTGCGATGCCGTAGCTCTACATGAGAACTTATAGTTCATAAAAGGGCGAATTACTGTTCCATTTTCAACAAAATTAATTTTTAAAAAAGTTTTTAATATATTATTTAGAGCTTACAATGATTTTTTGAACAGGCGAGATATGTAAGTACTACGCTTCTGAATAGCCCATAGGATTCTCGTAACATAAAAGACAATTCCGATTAGTGTGGATGGTAAAATTTTGCACGGGATTCCACACTTATGCCACCCTGATACCATGAGGTCACCTGTATCCAAGTGTTCCACTCGGTGTAGCGAGTTGGAGTTAATCTCCTAACAAAATTGATCTGTTCCATTTTGGTCTGGATGTCAAATTTAATTACTTCAGAAATTATATGAACTGGTACACGTATCACGTGAACTGAACGGACTAAGGTGAAATTTTTACGGAAGAAATGGAAAGGTTTTAAACAAGTACATACACCATAGTGAAAACTTAAATTTGTAGCTTGAAGCTTGCAGCTTATATCGTGTAGCTCTCCATGGAGATTAGGCCTTATGTTTTCGGAACATATAATTTTGACAGTTGGACCAGAACTGGCAGAAGAGATCTATTCTGTTCGAGGCTTTAAACCTGAAAATGCCTCGACCAGAAAATTAATCAGAAACGCAATTTTCTCACAATATGTCTAGACCTAAAGAGTGAAATAAATTTTCTGAAGTAAATGAGTCTTCCCCCGTCATTTCCGGATTTTTTTTGCAGTCTGCAGCTAGGATTTATCAAAAGTGACAAATGTTTTATGACAGGTACAGGAAGCTAATTTTTTTATTCATAGCGTCATCTAGTGATATTTTGATGCTATATTCTCAGAAACAAATTTTATTTAGCATTCCAAGAAATAAAAATGATTTTTCTTTTTTTTTTCAAGACACAAATTCTCTATAGGAGCCGCAGCAATCAAGAAGACGACATAACATGGAGATGGATAATTTTTTTTGTATCATTACAATTGTTGCAAATGGACCCTACAATTTATGGTGGACTTCAAGCCACTGTGTGAAAGAAATATCTTTCACACATTACAGTATCCAGCAATTGATTTTAAATGAAAGTCTTATTGTCGATATTGAATGCCTCGACCATTTTGTATGCTGATGAGAGCTCAAAACCATAACCATAAAATCATGAGCTAATGTCTTATCCATTATACCACAGATAAGCCATTTTAGCAAAATATTACTAGAATTTATTTCAGTAGGTACACTCGTAATATTTCTTACCATACCACATAGAAAATTAATTCTAAGGTATTGGTTAGAAATTTCTTCCCAAGGTTCCTAAAATGAGCCTCTAGCTAAATGTTACAAAAGCCTGGTGAAGGGATTGGATTGGGTACGATGGCATGGATCTCAAAAGTAGATTTCTGGGGATCTTTTAATATATCAAGGATTGGATACGAGACCGACGTACAATAATTAAAAAAAAAAGATAGTTACGCTAAGACCATCTTAACTTCCACTTTAAAATATTGGTTATTCCACAGTATTCCTCGACCGTATCTGGGTGTGGTAATCTAAAATTTCACATATTACTTACACACATACATTATCAGAAGCGAACCACGTCGGGAATACACTTGATATACAAATTCGTTCCGTCAAAATACAATTATACGTCAATTTCTCGGGGATCACAGAATGAGTAAAAAGTTTTCAAAAATTTTCCATTGTGGTTTTAAAAGTTTTTCCTTTTCTTTTTTTTTTATTACATTGACAACAGCGAAAAGTTCAGTCTTCGTCGGGAGCCCTATGAAATTGGACCAAATAGAAAAAGTTACACCATCTCCACCCAACTTAGTATCCTCATCACATTCACTTTAACAATATTTTTTGCAGCCTCCCTCTTCTTTGGTGCAAAATATTTAACGTGAAATGTCCTCTTTCGTGCGGGTGTTTACTTAAAATATTCATCCTTCAGCGAGTTGTGTTTCCTTCAGAGTAGGAATTCAAGCAGTAAAACGTTGACATTATCATCATCATTTTTTTTTTGTTTCTGTGTTTTGTTTCCGCAATGATGGAAATTGGAGTTAAGGCGGGTGGCAGATAAGCAGAACACTCAGAGAAGGTTTTAGTAGCGTGTATACCTTCCTACTATGTTGAGACTTAAGAGGTAATTAAGGTTAATATCTTTGGTAAACATATTACAGAAAAGCTTTGAAGATTATTTTAAATGGCGTAAGAAATTATTTTTAAGGATTTGATTGAACAAAGGAACTCACAGTGAGTCAAGTGAGTAATTTATTCTAGTTAATATGTCTGATGTGTGTCAGTGTTGATCTGTATATCCATAGAAATGAGGAGTAATAATACTATTTAAAGTAATACACTCTTTATATTATGAACTGAGCGTGTCGGTATATTTCTTATTGAAATTCTTATTGTTCAATAAGTATATACCGAAAAGTTAATCTAGACACGTTCAATTTAACCGATAAGTAGTTAGTAGTAATAATAGGAGGTAGGAGAATGTGACTGGAAATAGGACTTAAGATAGGAGAAATCAATTTACCTCAGGTTTTCCCAATTTTCTGATTAAAATTGAAATCGAATATGAAACACTAACTGCATACACACTGATGAAATTTTGAGATAAAAATAAAATAATGAGTTTCGAAAATACAAGTCTCATTTGAAAAATTTCGAAAATTCGAAAATTATATTTCAGAAGTTTTCATAATTCGAACATACCCGAATATAGGTAATAAGAAAATCTACATGTGTCCAGATTTTCAAGCTTCTACATTACAAATTAAAACATAAACAAAAAAGATTAAGTTTCCCTTCTATTTTACCTCTTAGGTAAAAATTTAAAAATCAACAAAACCATTTTGCAGTAAATCAAAAATCATTCATATGAGTCTAGTTTATGGTGAAAAGCACAATTTCGATATAGCACGGTTAAAATTACTTCGAAATATTTCGACATTCGAATTTCGAAAAACTTGTGTCAGCGGTGAATCGATTACCTTACCAAGGAATGCCTCATAGATGTTGACGATAAATTATTTAAAAAAAAAAAAAGAATTCCAGTAAACATAAAAACCAGATGTTTTTTACTTTAATTAAAATACTTGTTCAAAAATATTATTTTTTGGATTCTCTGGCACAACAGTAAAAGTGAAAAAAAAAATTATTTGTTATTCCATCACACAACTGCCAACAGGGAAATTAAGTGACTCAAAAAAAAAACAAATGAAAAATAGATAAATGGAAAGAAATGAATAAATTGAGAAAAATAAGAAAAAAAGTTTATTCAAAAGAATTGAAAAAATCATATTAATATAGGAGAATTGCCTCAAATAAGTCATACCCACAATTTGAATCTGAGTTTATATAAGATGAGATCAATTTGTCCTTTTTCAACCATCTACGATAGGCAAAAACCAATCCGTACTGAAGAGTATAAAGTTTCTGTCGATATGAGACGCTTATTTTTTCTTTTTTTCAGCACACTGCGGGCTTACACAGGTTTTTTCTTCTTCTATTTTTCTAAATTTTTTCATATTTTGTTTTCTTTTCATTTGTTTCTTCGAGTCACTCAATTTCGCTATTGAGGACCTGTTGATGATTCAAAACCAAGACTTGAAACTTGTCACCCAAAATCAAATGGGTTCTGTGATGGAATAACAAATAAAATTTTTTTTCGCGTTTTTGTTGTTGTGCCCGGGGATCTAAAAAATAACTTCTTCAACAAGTATAAAGTTTACCCGGTAATAAATCATAGTAATCTTACGCTTGGCGGTTAATATTGTATGCTCCATGAAATTGAGAAAGAGCCTTTGAGAAAACAAGCTGATTTTGTAAAGGAAATTTACCATGAACAAAACTGTAATGGTTTTCCATCTTCTATACTATATATCCGTTATTGCAACTAGTAATGGATTTGACTGTATCTTTAATTGATCTTAGCAAGACATTCGAATGAATCAATCACCGATTTTCTATCTACAGTGACTACAGTGTTCGAATGTTTCGAACTTCTTTGTTTGTCTCTATGCTGTAGCGTAATTATAAATGATACTAATACCAATAAAAAATGTTTTATTTAAAGAATGTCTGAACTTATTCAACAAAAAAAATATTAAAAAAAATTATGCAACATCACAAAATTGAGAGATAAAACGAATAACCCCATGTGGACAGTTTTGCACGCCACTATATTGAAACGCATTTCTTAAGTTCTTGGAAATATAGTATGTCATTCATAACGGCTTCAAATTTTTAATGAGCTGCATTCCGTGGACAATTTAGACATTTTAGTTTCTGTTGAAGATTCACTGAAGTGAACCTATTTTTAAGCAAAGTGTGGACAATACCTCAAAACGTACAAAATCGTGTTATTATTCTAATAAATAATGGTCGAAAAATCGAAAGTATTTGCAGTGTAAGTAAATATTCGGCTGCAAAAATACGGAAAAATGCTGCAACAACTTATACATAGTGTACTAAAGACGGAAGATCAACAAAACTATCAAATAGAGGGAAATCATCGTGCGGATGTTGAATTCGGGAGTTGTAGAACGCCAAAAGAAGCGTCACAGGGCAAATTGCTAGTTAGTTGAATCTTTAAAACGAATAGGACTTCAACCAATCGAAAAAAAGAAAAAGCCCGCATTATCTTCGACTGCGGCCCGAAAGGAGTTTGTTCAAAGAAACAAAAATTGGACTGTGGAAGCTTGGAGAAATGTATTTTTTACATATATACTATATATTTACATACCAGTACTAACACACCTAAATTTTTCTAGGTAATTTGGTCAGATGAATGTAAAATTAACAGATTTGTCTCAGGCGAACGTACATTGTATTGGACAAAGGTGCCTAGTCAGCCGAACGTTTGTGGTGTCAAACAAACTTTTAAACACGGAGGGAGCACAATCATAGTCTGGGGCTGTTTCACCAAAAATGGCGTATATCTCTTAATAAAAAATGACGGCGTTATGAGAAAGGAACATTATCTAGACATTTTAAAACCAAATTTTGCCTGAAGCCATCATACACAAGAGTGGCGCTACTAAGAAACAAGTCATGAGGAACCCGAAGCATACCGCAAAAATCGTGTCGGAATGGATAAAATATGAAAAAAAAACAGTTTTAAAATGGCCCGCTCATAGTCCCGATACCATAGATAAAATTTATGAGGTTATATCAAAAGAATATTAGGAAGGGAACTCACTAGCTTTGGCAAAGAGTTCAGGATGAATGGGAAATTATACCTGGAAGCTTTATCCAAAACTTATATGAAAGTATGCCGAAAAGAGTACAGCAAGTAAAAAAAGCCTTTGAAGAAAATATTATATAATTGCATGTACAAAACTGTTCTCATGGTGCTATTTGGTATATTTATATATTTTTTAATTTTGCAATGAATTTTATGGAATAATTTGTTTTAGTTAAAATAGTTCAGATATTCATGAAATAAATGTTATTATTTATAATTACGCTACAGCATAGTGGCAAACAAAGAAGTTCAAACATTCGGACACTTTTGCTAGTCACTCTTTTCTCTGGTTTTCATAATTATTATTTCTCACCTATTTGAGCTCTTATTTGTATTTCCGTATGCAACGGATTGCATTTACTGTTACAATTTCTGATGTAATTAATAAGACGTTAGGTGTTCCACAGGGCAGTTAGCATGAACCGATGTTCTTTTTAATAATTAATGTGGAAACTAAAGCATTTTTAATTATGCTTACAATTTAAAGTCTTCAAAATACAACACCAGGGAATTTCTTAGAAACACAGAAAAGCAAATGAAATAAGAAAGGGGCAAATTCTCTTTTGAAAAAAAAGAAGGGGTAAAATTATTCAAAAATGGAAGAAATTGAAGACAATACTGTACATTTTTCACATTTTTTAATATTTTTATCCTTTGTTAACTTCCTTATTTACAAACCCGTCTGACTTCTCAGATATTCTAGAAAGTTTTGTGAAAACAATAATGTGTTGGACGTACGGAGGACTATGCCGAGTCAGTAAAAATTGAAACTATAATTCTATGAGTTTTGCTCTAACACTGAAAATATGTGCAATAATTTTAAAACTCTACATGGGTAGATCTACCTAGTAAGGAGATAGCATAAAAAAGGCCTTTATATGATAAAAAGTTATCATCATTAATTTTTTTGTTTATTTTTTTTTTTTTTATCAAATTTGTGTGCCCTATCTAAGACATAGTAATAGTATTCTAGATCACCGCACTCATTCACCAATAAATTTACTGTATCTACATAAATAGACGATTTAATCGAACATATAGTATAAACTTTCGGACCAGTTACAATTACTGAACTAACTCCAAATCGAATTAAATAAAAATTTCAATTTCTTTTATCCACCATCTGAATAAATAAATTCACTAAGCATCCAGCAGCCAATGGAAGAGGCACCCTTTCCAAAATACTCACTAAAAAAATTCTATTAAAATTCTTAAATATCTCCCTGCCAACCCTAGTAGAATTAAAGATTCAAAATAAAATATTAAAATCACCTTGGGCAGGTTAAAACAACAGCAGACAGACCACGTCAAGGAAAAATATAGGTTGGCTTGGATATCCAGTCGACAGATTAAATTTCAAAGCTGTCTACATACCAAACCCATCTTTAGGGAATTTTTTCGGGGTCGATGACCGTCTACTATATAAGTAGTAGATACAAGAAAAAGATGAGAATATTCACCGGGCGGAAGAAGAAATACTGCCGCCGGTCAGTCTATTTTGTTGTTGTTGTTGTTTTAACTATTTTCACCAATTACCAACAACAATATTGGATAAAAACATATAGGTATATTGAAAAATTGCCCATTAATTGTCCTTAATAAGGACGCACCTAAAAGCAATCAAGAGGAGCACATGTGAGATACAATCGCACCATAACAAAGCCCCAATCGTGTCGGCACAAAATATCGGATAGACAATTTCGACGTCGTCGTCGAAAATAGAATTCTCCTGTAAGATTTACGACACTGAATTTTCTTTTCTTTTTATTTTTTTTTTTCGCTGCTAGGGACTATTTTTGGTTTTATTCATTTCATTATTTGTTGACACTTTTTGTGTATAGTAAACACCTCGCACTTCTATTTTTTTAGTGTAGTTAGACACGGAAATTTGTAATCTCATTTTTGTTAGTATAATAATGAGTGTTCATTCAATAATACGAGCTTACACACCTTAGATAGAATTTTATCACTACATAGTTAAATTTATGCTATTGGCCGCATTGTTGACTTTTTTTATTTTATTTTTTGTTGCCAAGTCAAGTCACATCACAGTATCACCAACACTTTACGATTTCGATGCGAGAATGGACTCTCCATTATTTTATTGGGGGAGAGTATGAGAAGTAGAGACACACGCAACAAACACCTGCAATTTCACTAAAACACTTTCTTTTCGCACAATATTTATAGTCACGGTCTTGGCCTTATAATTAAAAAAAACTATTATTCTTAGCACAATATTTTTTTTGTAGACTTTTTAGTATGATATTAATTTAGAAAAAAAAAACAAAACTAATAATTAACTGTGTACTTACTCTTGGATGCTTTTAGACAAGGGCCATCTGTCCATGGTCGCCTGATACTTCATGTTCTCGATTTGCTTCTTTAGTGCGTCCCGGTCCATATTTGCGAGCACACTGGGATCCATGGCGCCTAAAATTTATCCACATACCACCCCTGTTTTGGAGAGAAAAAAAAAACACGGAGGAAATTATTATTTGAATGTATTATTTGAATGTGTTTGTGTATTCAAGGGGAGGGAATTAATGGTTTCAGTGTATTTGTTAGCGCAATTTTGGGTTGCCTGTTCGAAGGACTTTTGTTATTTATATTTTTTTTTTTTTTGGTCTGTTGTTATACAAATTTTGGGCTTAGTGCATTCCCAGTTCAGTTTGGAAGGCCATTTTTTTTCTAAAAGAAATTTCAAAAATAATTACAATCTGGGGTCCAGTATTATTAGGATTATGCAAAGTGGTTTAAAATTTGAAATGAGGATCTGTAACGGACATATGGGCTACCATTTGTACAAAGTGAGTAAAAGTCACTTGCGATTTTCCCCATTTTGGAAACTTGTAAATCTGTTAAATAACCGTAAAAGTGTTTAAGAACCCTTACTTGGGTTTTCAAACACTTCGTGTAATATATACTCCCATCTTATGGGGTGTGTCGTAATATATACATATGTGCGTATGTGTGTATTATCAATTTCGTCCCGCTCAAAAACAAAAATAATAAGAGTTTTCAGCTTACGCTGAGTAGGTTAAGTTTCGGCAGAGCAACACTTTGATACGCTGAATGAAGAAGGGGTTAGATTCGCCATAGAAACGCCATTGAAGTAAACACAATGTACAAATTGTGATGGAATGGAGTGGGGAATATTTTTCATGAATTAATCGATGATAAATTAAATATTTATGATCATTTCTCAATAGTGCGCAAGAGTTCGCGCAGCCAAATGATTTCAATGGTGTTAGAAGATTTGGGAAGAGCGGATAATATCTACTGGAAAAATGTCAAAGTGTGTCTTCTTCTTTCTTCTTCTTCTTCTTCTTCATCACAATTTTAGGAGAAAATATTTGAACTGGAAAAAAATTTGATGAATGAAATGATTGACTGACTGACTGAATAGTGACTACCTTTAGTGGTTAGATAGGGATTTTTATTGAGTCGTATTCAGCTAATGCTAGTGGCAGCTAATGAACAGACTGAAATTGGAGTTTTTTTTTTGCTGAATTTTTTTTATGTTTACCGAAGCACCAGGAAAGGACTAAAGCACAACATAGTAGGAAGAAAATAGGGCAGGATATTAGGATAGTAAGATGAAAAAGTGTAAAGGAATATAGCGCCTGATAAAGTGTTCCACATTCCACATTTTACACTCAATCTAAAATTGAGATAGAACTCTAACGATGATACAAACTTATCGCCAAAGGGGAATGCCCACTTTTCATACAACTTTAGGCCCGACACCTCCAGACATGAGAGATAACTTAAACGATGCATTATGATACTCTGAACATTTTTTATTAACAATGTTTATTTCTGTTAATTCGAGGAAAGCTTTGGCGATCGGATGTAGCTTTAGCGGCTTTTTTGGGTGGAAATGTGGACTTTTCTACTTCTCGTGTTTGCGCAGAATTGGTGAGTCGTAGAAAATGACACTTCCTATGAGAAAAAAATTTATAACAGATCACTAATGGCCAGAGAAGAAAGAAGTGCAAAAATAGATGCGAAATGTAGTAAATGGGGTGTATATAACCCGAATGCATGAAAATGGGTTTTCCGGCGGGTAAAACGTCACAAAAAAGCTTTCTAAATCGGGAAAAGAGTATACTACCCGATAGTACTTGGCGAGAGCTTTAATTTGATTTACAACATGCCGTATTGGAACCAGCCCCTCCCCCGCAAGTTCCTATTCCGCACCCTAAAAGTATGCAGAGCAAAATTTACTCATCGAATTGTAGCTGGTATTGAGCTGAGGCGAACAGTAAAGCCCGTTTTCCGATCGGACATAATCCTACCGAGTTAGATCCAATCTAAAGAGCGAAAAATCTAGTACCTCAGTTCAAATAAAAAAGAGGAAAATACTAAAAAAGTGAGTATGAAAATGGCTATAAATATCTATTTAAGCCTCCGAGTATAGGAATGTGGGTACTCAAACTTCTTCTCAGGACCTAAGGAATTCGATTCTGTACTAGATTTTCCAAAATGTACTAGATCAAACTTTGACTCTCAAGCCTTCCCCCGCTTAATTGAAATAAACATTATTAATAAAATGTGTTCAGAGTAGCATAATGAATCGTTTAACATATCACTCAAGTCTGGAGGTGTTGTGATATTAACTTTATTTTATTTATTATATTTTTTATGTTGTTGCCAAGGTTCGTGGAATACCTTAACAGGAAAAGGAAAAAGAGTAACGATGAATGCTTAGTTTAAAAAATTTTATCAAATATTTAACTAGAGGGATAAACGAAATATAGTAAGACTAAGAACACGTGCATGTCACTTCAACGTTATAGGGATGAAATCGAGTTAAAGCTCATGTGGGATACGTATAAAAGAATCAGGCTAAAGATTTCATCGAAGAAATAGTTCAGGCATTTCATCGAGTTTTAGGCTATACCCAGCTGAAGTTGCTGGATATTTTAATCCCCAAAAAGCTTATGGATGACGAGTTCCTGATATTCACTCTGCCAATTGAAATGGGTTGAGAGGTTATTAAATCATGGTTAAACGGTATCAAAAGCATTTAATTTTAGACGAACTAAAGAAGACACGATTAACTCTGTCCCAAGAGAGAATTGTTGTAAACAATTAATGATAAAAATTCCTATGTACAAGGCTTAAACGGAGGTTAAATATAGAGTCAAACGAGTACCTACACAAAATCAAGATTGTTATCGCCTACAAAACTGTGAATACGAATAAAAATGACAGCTGGAAAGTCGTTTAAAAACATTGAGAAGACAATACGAGAGAGAATTGAACCTTGCGGTACACCAGTGTCACTTGAATTGAACGACCAGAAAGAAAATGTTCAATATATTTTAGGGAAGTGTGAATCCAGAACACTTTAAGTAAAAGAGCAGGATATCAAACTCTGTCGAAGGCAATTAAATCATTTAGTGCAATTATTCAGCATACTCAATCAAATTACTTTGGTTTTAATGTACGTTTAGGAATGTTAGTTAATCTGCTATTGAGCATCTTGTACTAAAGCCGTACTAGCGCTCGCTGATAAGGTGATTATGTACCATGAATTAGATTGATGAATATTTCAAAAACCTTTAAAAAAATGTATTCAGAGCACGGGAGGAATGTCGTAGAGTTAGAAGCAGCAGAGCTTAATATATGTAAATCAACTAATTTGGTTCAGTTGATTCAGATTTGAACTAAGCTCATATTTCCATCATTGTCTCAAATCAAACCCAAGTTCATGGGTGAGATACTAATAACCAAGAAACGTTGCAAAAGTCTGGAGCCTTAGCATATCATTTCCAGAGTAGATAGTATTACATAAAAAGCCTATGTCGAAATTATATTTCGGTTGAAATTGATGGTGTGATGATGATGATGCCTTATTCACACATACATACATACCGACTACATAAAAATGCCGGGAATTTAAAAGGACATATATCTTCTCTTCGATGAAAAAACACAAACACAAACCATTTCTCGGTAAAATTACTTCCGGTATAATATGGCAACCCATTATCACATTCTCTGTATAAACATTACACCGAAAACACACAAATCCTTAAAAGGACAAACGCGTGCGCTTTACAAAGCGATCAATAAAGTTACAATTCTGGTGGGGTTATGTCTGTGAATAAACTAAGGGTCGTCGTCAGGGTATACTTATGCTGGATGAAAACTGAAAGGGTGTAACTGAGAGAATTAATCGGAGAAGCATTTAAGCTTCTAAGAGAAGTTAGACAAAGGAAGCTTCTGAGCGGACAGCGGACTCCAGTTCATATATAGTGAAATAGATAGCTTGACAATTGCACAGATGTTTAGCATGGACTTATATTGTAAGTTTCCTCCCCCTTAAAAGGATTTTTAATATCTATACATCTGTTGAACAATGGGATATTTTTTTTAAATGTCCTTTAAGTTGTATATAGATAATATAACTTCTATACTCTTCTATACCAACAGTAAGAACTGAGCGCATTTAGTAAATTATTCATGCGGAGTCATCGCAGTGACTGAACTAAACTTGTGAGCCAACATTTCCCCATCTATTTAAATATTTAAAAGGACATCCAGCCAGAACAGATCCAAAATCAGCTCAGCTATACAGGAGTTTTCTATCCACTGAAAGGTCGGAAGGTTGGAGACTATCAAGATGTCACTGCCTCCGCCGCATGATGTTGATATCTTCGATGTTAGGACGATTTCGACCTCCTGTTTCTATCTAGAACGGGTTCGTTTTTTTTCCCATTTTTACGCCTCTCGTGGGACCAACGAGACTTTGTTTTCTTAATCAATGAAAGATGATTCGGACTCACCTGGGGGAAGGTGATATGGTAGAGAATCTGTTGAATATTTAATGGAACAATTTAAAGCTGGAGGAAAACAATTCGGTACATGTATGTAGGTACTATGTATGGTCCAGGAAGCTTTAATAGAAGGCAGTACTTGTTTTTTTTTTTTTTTTTAGGGAGGGTTTTTAGGTTTTGTTTTTTTAAATTATTGAGAATTCCGAATTTATTTGAACATAGCTTTACATAGTAGGTAACTAGTTTAATAAAAGAAATATTTAAAAATGAATTTGACTAAGAATTAAGGTTAATTTCTAAAAGTGAGATATTTCAAAAATATCTTTATAATGTAACCAAGGTTCACTAACTTTAGCAAGGCAGGAAATTATAAAAGGAGATTAGGAAATATGAGGCGAGTAATTGGCAAACCATATAAGGGATATTTCAGCAAATGAGGAAGGACCACTTCCTCAATAAATATAAATGGTGAGAACGTGGAAAATTAAAAATAATAATAAAAATATTATAATGATACACGATTCACAACTGAAATAACCTTGCGCCTAGGATACGTACTGATAAATAAAGGTGCGAGAAAACCTGGGTAGAAGTCGAAAAGGATGCTCCAGAATAGAGTCACATGGAGAGACTATGTGGAAGCTCTATGCTCCCAAGGAGAGTGAATGAAAGAAAAAAAATGGGTTGATAGATAGATAAATACGCAGACAAACACAATTTTATGCCGAATTTAGGTGAAATTCATGTCTTCTTCTAGAACCTATGACCAAAGTTTTGACTAAATTTTCGTTACAAAGGAATATCATGACAGATGAATGTGACCACTATAACTAAGTTCCAAGCGAAAGTCAAGGCCATTCTTGAAGCGAGAAGGCATTTCCTTAACCCAGACACTGAGAACAAGGAGATCATCATCGGTCAGATAACCAATCAGCTGCCAAGGCTTTATCTAAACTCTTTAAAACCTCCAAACTAGTACTGGAGTGTAAAACCACCCTGAATTCCCTCTCACGGAAGCCAGGATGCCAGGGCATAGCAACACCAGCGGAAACGAAAGAGCGGAGAAGCTTGCTCGTCTTAGCGTCACCTAGAAGGAATCTCCCTCCATAATCGGGATTTTAGCCTACAAAGGAACTGTGGGATAAGGCTAACCCAAATCAAACGAATATGCTCTTGGGAACCCTGAGAGCTCTAGTGTCTATTCTCAGTGGAAACACTTTTCTCAGCGTTCACCTTTACGGGATGAGGCTTGTTTATGATCCTATATGTAGGGGCTGCGGAAAGGAATCCGAAACGGTGACTCACTGTCTTTGTTGCTGTCCGGCACTCTCAGGAAAGCGACACAAAATTCTTGACTCACACCTGCTGGACGAGCTGCACGAAGCTGGCAAGGAGGACTGGGGACCAATACTTAGCTTTGTAAGAGCGTCCGGTTGGGACCAATGAGCGATTGATCATGGGTCCGGAGGGTGAGCAATAGGCCTTGTTTTGGTCCACGTTCGATCTACCCCTTGGGGTTCCAAACCTCTTTTCAAATAAACTAAATAATGACCAAATTTAGACGGGTCAGTATGCTGCCTCTGCCACACGAAAACTAACTTATAGGTAAGATGGTGGTTGGGTTCTGGAATGAAGCATCACACTACCTACAGATTTAGTGTGGTATTAGAGACAGCATACTGACCCATCTAAACTAGGTCATTCCAAATCCAAAAACCAGCAGTTCATTAGAGTTTTCTAATATTGTTTCGGGAACTCACCTTGGATCCAATTTCCAACTAATCGGAAAATATGTTGTCTATTACTACAATATTTCCCATTTGGGAGTGTTTTTTCTTCTTCTTCACTCCGCTTGCAAGCATAGGGCTATCTAAATAACATCACCACCTGACCATATTTCTGCTTTAGTTTCTTAGATGAAATCCGTCCGTCCGTCTGTCCATCCTCACGATAACTCGAGAACGCATTCACTTAGAGTGCTGAAATTTTGCACACGGGTTTTTAAAAAAAAGCAATTTTTTAGTTCGAAGATGGAACCAACTCCTTCGTAGGGTTGCCATACAAAAATTTCGTATTTCACTATATATTTGGGCACTGCCTGAGAGCATGTCGACGTAGAGACTGGTGTTTTCATAGCAATAGTAAATAAAATTTTAAAAATGGAAAAATGGAGCAACCCCCTTCTTGGTGTTGCCATACAAAACTTTTGGTTTTCACTTCATTTAACTTTTATTTTCATCTAGGGTATATGATATTGGTGTTAATCCAATTATAACTTTTTATCTTGTTGTTTACTAGGTAAATTACTCTGTAGTCACTACCCAACCGTAGGGGCTGCCATCTGTCGCTTATTAGGAAAAGCGTACTATTTTTATTTGTTTGTCATATACTTTCTTGAGTTGACGCCTTTGCTCACGATGAAAGCAACAAACTCACCATAAGAGGAAAAGCTTTAAATGTCGTTTGGAAACCAAGTTCCTCCTATAGATAGGGGGAAAAGTGCAGAGCCGTGTCAAGGTGGGACTCGGACCCAAACCCCTGGGATGGCAGTAAACGCGCCTACCAACTGAGCTACCCTTGCTAGTATATAGTCTGTCAAAATTAAAAACTTAGCTCAGGCTAATATAAGCTGTGTTCCTTTATGTCCGCAGAACAGCGTAGAACAAAGGTACACAAAAGAACGTCTCATACATTTTCATAGAAGATATATAAATGAAGCGAACAGTACAAATTGTTCGCTTCAAGCGACAGAACAATTTGTTCTCTCCAAGTGTATGGGAGTTCTAGAACAAAGTACACAAAAGAATACAGCTATAATGATTCTAGAATCCAAACCCACTCTGCGCCCGCGCATGAAAACTAGTCTATTTATTTCAAATCCTTATATGCTTCATAAGTGAGAAAGAGGACTTATAGTACATAGATTACAAATAGTATAGAAAACGGCATAATTAGTGACATGTTATGTGTTCTGATATCTCCATTTTACCTCTTTTTTCAAACCAGATGCTATAAAAAATGAAAGCTATCCCTTTAGAATTTTAGTTAAAGGCAGAAATGCTACAACCAAACCTACAATCAGATAAAAATGATTTGGCAATGATTGTCTACGAGTGAGAAAGTCTCTTTTAAATTGCTCAATGTGTACCGGAGAACTAATACTACATTAGCAAAACAGTATTACATAGAAGCCAATATGCAATTCAAAGAGTAATGCAAAATTAAAAAGAAGTCTTATTACGAGAGCCTTAAAGTAAAATTGATTCATGTAAAAGATTCCAAGACTTGGTGGGCTTAGCAAAAGAAATATATGGAAAGACATATATAATAGGCCCCAACATTCAAATAAGTGCTTTAAAAAGTCACTTTGAAACATTACTGAATCCAAGACTCGAGTACAAGACCATACTTTATGCTTCTCCATTAAATTAATGACAGTTTTTTAGATAATGATTTTGACTTCAATTAACTTAATTTTGTCCTAAATAAAGCCAAAGACATAAAACCACCAGGTATAGATAGAATATCTTATGAACTTTATAAGAATGCCCCAGAAAGCTCTTTAAAAGAATTTCTAAATTTTAATTATATTTATAATAGGTGTGAAATCCCTGAATCTTTTACGATATAAATAGAGTAGAAAACAACCGTAGACTTTGCTTTATGAACACATGTCTCAAACTTTTTGACGTTATGTCACACAATATAGCGGTATATTTGGAGGAGGCCCACAATATTTTGGATGAAAGTCAGACAGGCCTTCGCAGCGGTTACTCCACGATAGATAATAAATTCGATCAAACTCTCACATTCATTCAATATAAAAAAGGAGTAGGCCGCCTTGTTTGTAGATTTTAAAGCAGCATTTAACACAATTTTTTTATAAATTGTACAATGCTGATAAAAATTTACAAGTTTGGAATGGGGAGCATCTCTCAGATATTTCTGTTACAACATCTGGAGTAAGGCAAGGATGCATTTTGAGCCCGCTGTCATTTGCAATTTCGACTTAGAGGATTCCATGGAGGTAGGCCTGAGAATTGAGGACATTCATTTAAAAATCTTAAAATATGATGACATCGTTATATTATCTGACGATCCACAAAAACTCCAACGTATGATCAATAGCCTTCAGGTATACTGTCACTTCTCGAAACTGGGTGTAAACTTATGATTTTCCAGCGTGGGGCAACATAACAATGCGCAAGTAGATGTTGTAAAGGAATACACCTACCTTGGTATTACCTTAACACCAAATCTGTCTCAGCACCCACCTTAAAAACCGTCTATAGTATGCAAAAACAGCTATTAATGTAACTTGCAGAAGTTTTCTGGGAAAAGAAGGCATTGAGCATTCTAACAAATTTGTTCTGTACAACGCTGTTTCAAGGACAGTTCTTTGTTACAGAGCACAGGTGTGGGGTTTTCAGCAATATGACACTGTTGAAATGCTACAACGTTATTTTGTTGAAAGAATGCTTCGATTGCCAACAACTATCGCCTACTATATAATAGATTTAGAGTTTGGTCTCTCTAATATATATATATATACATTTACACATTGAACATTTGTAAAACCTAGAGATAATGATAGTAGAGAAAATGGGTTGGGCACCCACGCATAATATTAAAAGTTATTTTGATTTTTGCATGTCCGTCTGTCCGTCCGTCTGTTCTTCCTCATGATAACTCGAGAACGCGTTAACTTAGAGAGCTGAAATTTTGCACACGGGCTTTTTAAAAAATAAGTAAATTTAAATTCGGAAATGGGACAAATCGGGTAACTCCTTCGTAGAGTTGCCATACAAAAATTTGTTTTTTTTTATATATTTCGACAGTGGCTGACAACGCGTCGACGTAGAGAGTTGAAAGAGGAATGCCCACTTTTCATACAACTTTAGGCCCGACACTTCCAGTCATAAGAGATGTCTTAAAACATGCATTATAATACTCTGAACATATTTTATTAGCAATGTTTATTTCAATTCAGCGGGAGAAAGCTTTGGTGATCGGATGTAGCTTGAGCGACTTTCTTGAGTGAAAAAGTGGACTTTTCTACTTCTCGTGATTGTGATGAATGTTCACAACAGAGCACTAATGGCCATGGAAGAAAGAACTGCAAAAATATATGCGAACTATAGTAGCAGGGGTGTATGTGACCCAAGTGCATGAAAATGGGTTTTCCGGCGGCAAAATACGTTCCGAGAGAGTTTTCTGAATCGGGAAAAAAGTACACTACCCGATAGTATTCGGCGAAACCTTTAATTTGATATGCAACATGCCATATAAGAACCACTCCCCCAGCTGGGGCTTTCTACCTCCCACCTTAAAAGTGTGCAGAGAAAAATTTTCTTCTACTGTAACTGGTAATGAGCTGACGCGAACAATGAAACCCCATTTTCCGATCGGATATAACCCTACCGAGTTAGAACCGATCTAAGGTGCGAAAAATCTAGTACCTCAGTTCGAATATGAAAAGGGAGATACTAAAAAAGTGAGCATGAAAATGGCTATAATTAGCTATTTAACTTTGACCCTCAAGCCTTCCCCCGATTAATTGAAATATACATTGTTAATAAAATATGTTCAGATTAGCATAATGCATCGTTTAAAATATTTCTCATGTCTGGGAGGGGGGGGGGGGGGGTCCAGCCTAAAATGGGCATACAGATTTTAAGAAAAAAGGAAATTTGAAATTGAAACTAATCGAGCAACTTCTTCGTACGGTTGGCATACAAAAATTTCGCGTTTTTCACTATATATTTCAGCTCTCCCTGAGAACGCGTCCAAGAAAGCTCAAATTTTGTACACTATGTTTTCATAGTAATAGTAAATAAAGCTCCAAGAATGGACTAAATCGGGCAACCCATTCTTGGTGTTGCCATACAAAAATTTAGGTTTTTTACGTATACTGTACAAATGATAAGTCCTACATATTTTTATTGTACTAAAAAGTTCTTCAGAATATGAAATGAAATTGGATATAATCATTTTTACTGTCCGACAAACCGTTCTAGAAATATATGCGAAAAACCACTTCAAAAATCAAACTTGAATAGATCGGTGACCATACGAAATTTAATACAGTCATCTAATAAAGGTATCATAAGAATTGGTCTTAGACCAATTCTAGCTTTTTTACTTGATTTATTTATTTTTTCTTAAGTACTGTGGGCATAGCATATATATATATTGCTATATTTTCTCTTTTTTATAGTTTTATTTTCTCCATTTTACCGGATTTAATCGATTTTTGAATTATGTTAGCTAGAATTTAGGAAATGAATAAACATTACTTACTTACTTACTTACTTAAAGGCTGGATTCATTCTCTATAAAGGGATAGTAAAAACCCTTTGAGGCTAGAATTTGTTTTCGATGAGATATACGAACCTTTACAATTCACTGGTATTTTTCCTGTCACGGAGACTCATATACTCTCATAAAACAACATTTATTGCTTTATGACAGCATAGGCTTCCACGTTGCTGATGGCATTGAACGACCCGAAAGCATTAAAACAGACTTCCGACAATTGGATTATATACCAGGCACTCGCTATAGATAGACTTTAGCAGAACTAATTAGATTTACTTTTCCATTGGGCGCTTAATATTTACACGAGAGTTGTCCAATGGAGTAATACATTGTCCTGCTGGCAGCAGCAGCAGCAAAGTTATTTAGACGAACAATTGCCCGCCCTATATAGGCCTCTAGTAGTGTTGAAGACCCTACTACGTATGTATATACATATGTACATAAATACATATATTGCCGATGCTCATGGCTTTAACTTTAACGAGCCAACTTTGTGCCACATCACCAAATAAATGAACCGTTTAAATTTGTTTTCCATGTCATGACGACTCCTACAGGGATATCTCTCTTGGGAGGCGATGTATTTTAGTTTTCCTGGTGATTTACAAAACCTGGACACTAATTGATAGGAATTGTCGGAGAGGATTACTTTCCCTGAAAATAGCACTAATTTTGTGGAGGTTTGTATTGTTTTTTGTTTTTTTCGTTGTTGGTGTTGCTGTTGTGTAACCCCGATGAACAGTGAGGGTAATTAGGGCTGCAAATTGTTAAAAATGATTATTGGCTTCCGGAAGGTTAGTAATACGACAGTGCCCATTAGTGGTTTCGGTTTTAGGATTAAATGCTACTGTTGTGTGTATTTGTGTATTCCTGTGAGGATGTGCTTCTCCTACAGTTACAATGTAGGTATTTAAAAGTACCAGAATTGAAACTAGAAGGGGTTGCTAGTGTAGATTTTTACAAAGATTTAAGAGAAAATAAGACGCCGTTGCTGCCTTTAAACAGGTTTACAAAGCTCTTCAGCGATTAATTTGCCGGAACCAATCCGTTCTTTTAAGCTTAGAGACATAGAGGAGGCTAAATATTTTACCATACAAAGATTGCACAAACAGAATCAATTTCTGGAAGATGAGAGCTGCAGGATTTAAGGCTGTCCATCAATGTGCATCAATGACGACCATATTAACACCGTAAGAACTGTTCGAAGGTAGTCAACCTCGACAGTAAATTCGCTTGGAAGATTATGCGAAGAACTCGATTGTCGCAAATTTGATCATTGCTATTTGAAAGAAATAGGTACTACCGCTACAACTTTATAAATGGACGCAAAGTTACGGATAAGTTGGTATCAGACAATACTAACAACTCAACTCTGATCCTAAAGGAAACAGAGAAATACAGAAAAGTCTCGGCCAACAGGCGAAATTATACGTTGCGGAAGATATGTCTTCTTTCACAGAGATGAGGGTAGTTAAATCGGATGTTCCAGAACTGTGAAAGACAAGCACAGGAACTTGTCTAAAGATCAACGTAAGTAGGTCGACATCTCCAGGATAAACAACAAACTTCAGCAGGACCGTAAATGCAAATATCTAGAGCTAATGAGGAAGCCATTGATGCTAGTCTAAATATGCACTGCTTTTAATTCACTTGGCCGCTATATTGGAGCTACGGTAAGAATTTTTCAAAAAGAAAAAAAATAAACTGTTTAACTTCAGCTTTAAATCGGTGCTACTCTATGACTATGAAACAAGACCTTTCTCCTGTAAAGCGACTTAGAAATCAGATTAGAGGGCGTACAATAGACTATTCCAAGTTTAATAGCGTTTCAAATCTTCAATCGTGCCGAAGAATTACTTTCATTACGTGATATAGATGTGTCGAATAACTAAGGTAAAGTGAAACAAATCATCTTGACTAGAATGTCAGTGTCGACCTATACAATCTGTAGACAATTGCACGCCTACAACGATTGGCAGTTCTGTAAAAACCGAAGACAATTTTTTAATCACTAGGAACTAAAACAATCTCCCAAGAAACTATTCAGAATGTGAGACCGGTAGTAAAAAGGGTCTTTTGGATGGGGCAGCTCGACCAAACCAGACAACTATCGAGATCAAGTTAGAAGGTTGAAGTTGGTCTCTAGGCGACCGTGATAGATACATCGAGAACAACAAGAATTGGAAATAGTCCAAAGAAGCTAGAATACTAAAGTAAACTCCTTGGGGCAAAAGGTAATCCTTGGATTTCACAGCTAATAGCAAATTCTTTTTTAAGACTCTTCCTCAGCCTTATTTGTGCGGTTCAAAGCAGTAATGAGAACGTTCGTATTGAGATCAACTATCACTGCGACTATAGAGACTTTTCCGAACCAGAACCACGTATATGATTCCTTCGATATCATGCACTCAACAGTAACGAAGGACAAAGATTTTAATTACTTTTAAATTGACTAATTTAGTTCATAGACGAATGTAAAAGACTACAAACTCTCGGTGTTTATATGCGGATCGAAAGGACTGTCGACTTTCAATTCATATTTCAGGTCGAGGAAATTAATTAGAAAAGTTGATATCTGAGAGGGAAATCATCACCACTACAAAACTATTGCGAAGTAGTCTTCTGAGAATCCTTGATAAAATGGGTCAATCACAACATAATTAAGTTGATCTGGATCCCAAGACATCAAGAGTTTAAAAAGAATTCAAGAAGAAATCTAGCTGTTAAGGGCATATTCTTTATAGTTTTAAAACCGGGTCTAATTCATTTCACAAAAAAAAAAATGCTTTGAATGTTAGCTATAGTTTCGACTAAAAAGTTCACTCAATGTGAACATTACTGCATCATTTGGTACACATAGCCCCATGACTGATTCAATAATGCGATCCGTGGTGAAGTACCTTTTTAAATAGTTTAGACAAACCTAGCGTAGATAGAGTTTTCATGTTCAGTAATAGAAAAACACAAAAAATATTCCCTATTACCTATGAAGAATAATTTGTACCATTATGAAATCACCTGCCTACATTTATGTGCATATATGTATATACATATAAAACCTCACACGTCATCATCATCAAAAATCTGCTGAATGTTCCAAATAATTAAAATAGGAAAAGTACCAATAACTCAAGGCATTAGAGTGCTTTAACAACAGAATAAGTGAATTAACGAAGAGCGGAGAAGAACTAAAGCTAAGCTCTATACCTATGTTAATCCAAAGTTAACTAGCATGTATGGCTCTCTAATCCCACATCTACCTTCAAAAGAAAATTTTAATTAGGAAATGCCATGCATACTTATAAACCTTCTGACAAAAACGGAATTTATTTTCGTTAAAAGTAAATGTCTAGGGAGACTCTAACTGGACTCTGGGCAAGTCTATAGCTTTCCCAGACAGGGACATGTTTTCAACACAATAGGGATTACCTATATAAAATTTAAAGCTTGCATAATGCCAAAAAGGACTGAATCTGAATACCAAGTTAGACAAATATAACAGGCTTGAAAATATTTTGCTGCTTGCTTGTAATCATGGCCCATAGGATTAGATTCGACCTTGAAAAGTATTTCACCCTCATTTCAAGTTTCTTGACCTATTTTTTCTTCTTTTTTCTTTAATTTGTTTTTTTTTTTTTTTGTTGCGAATTATACTAATTGGATAACTTGGGGGAAAAAATAAAATGTGGAGACGACCAACTGAAAATCGATTTGAATTATGTTTTGTTCGTTACACTACAAAAGTACCATAAAGGGACAGAGGAATGTATTTGAGAAAAACTCTCACGAAACTCTGAAGTGATAAAAACTTCATATTTGAAAAATGTCCTTACTGCGATACAAGTACTTACAAATCATAAAGAATGTGAAAAATGAGCTCACGAATGCACCCTGTACGTGTGTACCTATATAGTTAGTTACAATAAGAGGAATTTTTAACAATTCCTTGAGGAATAAGATAATATTTAAAAAACAATTCTGCAAATAACATTAACATTAATGTCAAATATCATAACAGAAATAAGGACGAAAAAGAAGTAGACATATAATGGATGGTGGAATTGTAATAAATCATCACTAGCTGATACTCAGATATTTTTGTATACTTAAGAGGTATTCGTCTGACTTTGAGGATGGACAATGAAAAATGACTTTGACGTAATTTATAAATCGTCGAATATGAATCATTATTTATCCTTAATATACGCGCAGAAGTAGAATGGTACCTTTCAAGAATTCCGAGGGCATTTCTTTATTATTACATCATGGCACACGTACCTACCTTATTTCTTCTTTTTTATTGAAGCTTTTTAAAAAAATAATAACAAACTTACGTACGTACATGCATACTCCCATGAAAAATGAGGTATAGAAATTGTAAAAGATAAGTCTACATAGGTGTGAGCACTTTCATCATCACTCTCATTCACCACTCGCTAGAACCATTTTCCACTACTGTCCTTAAGGAACACAATTTGATTCATTTAGATGTTCATACTGGAAAAATCTACATAAGTTTGCAAGCTTTTATAAAGCTTGCTTTATTTATCAACAACCAGCTTATTGTCCTCCAGCTTATTTAATTTTGATGCAGAAGTTGGGCTTATAAATACTTCAGTGAATCACTAAAATTACCATTATTTAGTATTTGTAATTACAAATTTGAATTAGCCATTACCTAGTAATAATAAAATTATAATTAAACTACAGTAAATTAAAAAAATTGAAATAATCAAATGTTTGAATGCATTATTTTTGTATTGTGTGTACTTTTTACATTTTCTAATTACCTGAATATCAAATTTTATAATTATCACAACAAAAGGTAATCCATTTTAAGATTGTCAATTACAAATACTAAATACATAATTGCAATTTTAATGCAAAATGCTATTTCCATGGTATTGTAATGGTAGTTAAATTTTATAACTCTACTCATAACTCACATATTTTAATACCTCAAATTATCAGTTGGGGAAACGAAGAAGAAATTCCACCTTTTGGGCAAACTTTGACAGAAGTGAATGTGGTGAATAAGCAGTTTCCTAGTGGATTTTCTCGATTCTAAGTATGAAATCTACACAGTTAACCGTGGAAAACTCAGAGCCCTTTTACAGACCGAAGGCTTCGTATATCTGCAAATATCAAAGACTCTTCCTTCTCGTACTACAGATTTTTCGAGATCTTTCAACAAAACGTGAATGGCTGTTTTTTTTTATATTATTAAGCCAAGCTCAGGGGATACTATATGATGCAAATCACAATATGGCAGGAAGGAGATTAGGAAAGGATTAGAGGACATGGGGAAAGTGGCTGAGGTGCTGGTGTATGTCACTCTTAAACTTTCGCAGATTGTTCGCCCGAGGAAAAACGGCGAGTATTGCACGCAGGAATTAATCTACAAGGGATCAGACTAGATATTTCATCGGAACATTGGCCATGCATGTCGCGATAAAGGAGCGAAAGGCATCCAATATTGTCGCGGTGCTCGAGTGAGTCGATATGACAAGTAATTGTCAAATCACCTATGTGCTTGAAGGCTCTCTTTTGGACAATATTCAATGAAGCTAAGGCAGTACGACCTGCCTCAGCCCAGATGTGAGAATTGTATTACCATTACTAAAAAAATGGAACGATACACGATTCAACAACGCATTGAAATTATTAAAATTCACTATAAAAATGGTGAAAATGTGGTAGAGACGGTTCGTAAAACTCGAATATTTTTGGGTCGTCGTGAAGCACCTTGTCGGACCGCAATACAGAAATTGGTAGAAAAACTCGAGCTGTCGGGACAAGTTAGTGATGTGAAGAATAAAACCCGTGCACGTCGCTCAAGAACAGCCGAGAATATTGCTGCTGTAGCCGAAAGTGTTGAAGAAAACCCAGGTTTGTCCATTCCTCGTCGTTCTTTGGAATTAGGCATTCCACAAACGTCATTACACCGTATTTTGCATAAAGATTTGGGTCTTAAGGCTTATAAAGTTCAGTTAACACAAGAACTCAAGCCGACCGATCATCAACAACGTCGAGTCTTTGCTGATTGGGTCCTTGAAATGCATGAAAATGATCCGGAATTCCATCGAAAACTCATCTTGAGTGGTGAGGCCCATTTCCACCTCGATGGCTTCGTCAATAAGCAAAATTGTCGTATCTGGGGCTCGGAAAACCCAAGAGTTATTGTTGAAAAGCCTCTCTATCCTCAACGTGTGACTGTTTGGTGCGGTTTATGGTCCCGCGGGGTCATTGGACCTTACTTTTTCGAAAATGAGGCTGGAGCAACAGTTACGGTGAATGAATTGCGCTATCGACAGATGATTAATGATTTTTTATGGCCGGAATTGGATGGTATTGATCTGGACAACGTTTACTTTCAACAAGACGGCGCTACGTGCCATACAAGCAACGAAACCATTGATCTTTTACGGGAAAAGTTTCCGGACCGTGTTATCTCTCGAAGAGGTGATCACAATTGGCCACCGAGATCTTGTGACTTAACACCTTGCGACTTCTTCCTTTGGGGCCACGTGAAAGAGAAGGTCTACGCCAACAGCCCAGCGTCGATTCAAGACCTCAAAGATGGAATTCGTGAGACTATCGAGGACATAGGGCAGCCACTTTGAGATTTGGTTATGGAAAATTTCATGAAAAGGAGATGGTCCTGTAGGCGTGGTCGTGGTGGTCATTTGGCTGATGTTATTTTCCATTATTAACGGCATACCTTCCTCTTTATCATGAAATAAAGATCCGATCATTTATCTCAAAAAATGGCATTTTTCTTTGAATATCAAAATAACACCTCTTATTAGAAAACCCTTTATAAGATGTGATATATACTGCTAACTTACTGGATATATTAATGCCAAGAATGCCTAGTGACGGTGAATCGGAAATTAATACTTTATCAAATGAAATGGGAGTGGTTAAGTGGTGATCATATTTTAAAGAGATGAAAAAACTTTGGATCTTAGATGTATTGAATTCGACTGTATACGCCTTGCCCCAACCGAAGATATTGTAAGGATCATTATTCAATGATATCATCATGCAATCTTGTTTGACAGATGTGGCATTCTCTCTGGAGTCCATGAAATTGTCAAAGGAGTATGCGAAATCAAGGGTACTCTCATCGGTAAAACTGTGGATGGGATGAAAGTAAAGGCAAGCAGATCATTAATGAAAATTAAGAATAGAGATGAAGAAATGAAAGAGCCCTGGGGCACACCGGCATTTATAGGTTGAGGTTCAAATGTAACGCTATCTAATACAACCCATATTTGGCGACTACATAAAAAAAACTTTCAATCAATAATGGAAGAGGAGGGGAGAAACCAACTGCTTTAAAGGCTTAACCACAATGTGCATAACCTTGCATATGCAAGGCTTGAAAATATCACGAATGCTTCTTTATGCATCACTAACATTTGTATAGTATTTACACAAACTGTCAAATTTGCTTATGCAAAGTACGATTACGAGCGTACAGACAGAAGTTGACGAAAGGAATTAAAACTTGACGAACGGCTTCTTATTCCTATTGTGGGTTGTTATGATGAAAAGCAATTGCTCGTGGCTTTGCCTGTGCTAGCATATGCACATTGTGGTTAGGCCTTAAGTTTGGCTAAAAAGGCTAGGTGCCTGACTCTATCAAAAGACTTTGAAATATCCAGGACAATGATTTTTGACTCACCAAAATTGTAATGACTACCGTTGCAACGTTCCATAAGAAAAGTATCCAGATGAGTGTCCAACCCAAAGTCATATTGGCGATCGTTGATGAGTTAATTGGTTTCTACATACTTTATTAATTTGGAGTTAATAATAGATTCAAAAACCTTTGAAAGAATGGAAGTGATAGCAATTGGTCGATTATTTGAAGGATCGCTACCCTGTAATCCTCTCGTTTTGTGGGAATAGGCTGAACGAAAACTACGTTCCAAGCTGTTGGAAAGATTCTTTTCGAATAAGACAAGTAGAATAGTTTGCGCAGAGGTTTAGCCAAGGATGAGGCGCAGCTTTTAATTAACAAAGAATCTATCAGGTCCTCAGCTATGGATACGTCGGTCCCCTTAAAGACCTTGAACACATCTCTCGCACGGATGTATATTGGCTCTTGCACACATCCACACGGGAGATGCAAAACAAGTGTCTGCGAAGTGGGTGGAAGACGAGAGTTTGAACCGAATCTAGCAGCCAAAATATTATCCTTTATCCAAGGAGTCAACAACCACTTCATAATTATTAAGTAGTGAAGGTATAGAGGAACCGGTGAAGTTGCTTCTGATGGTTTTGACAAGAGACCAGAAGTCTTTGCTACCATTGTGGCTTGCAAAGATTCTCTGCCTAACACTCTGGGTCTAAAAGAAATTTCTCTCTCTGGATAATGGACTTGCAGATGTTTCGCCCCGTCTTGTAGACTTGTTTCAGCTCTGGACATGGATGAAATTGATAGGCACGAAAAGCAGACACTATCGCTTTTATTCCTTGGTTGCACTTCTTGTTAAACCAAGAGCAATTTTGCTGTTCTTGAGATCTGCTGTAAGAATACGAAAACTTTTCACGCATACCAAGACTTAGTATGTTTCTAAGTACTAATGTCCATTCATCAACTTCTCTCGAAGCAAAACAACCCGACCAATCAATTTCTCTAAGATACTGATTGAGAAAGCCCAATCAGCATTTTTATAGTGCCAAAGAGGCCTAGTTGTAGGTGGAGAAGTAGGGCGGCACAGGTTTGAGGTGATAACTTGAGCCGTAATTTAATAGTGGTCTGAATTGCCAAGAGGGGCGACTGAGATGGAATCTTTGTCGGGTGAGATGATAGAAACAAATCTAGTAAATTGGCTCTATCTCCAGCTGCATCAGGAATTCACGTGGGTGCATCCACTAGCTGTTGCAAATTGAAAAACTCACAGAAGAGCTCAACAAATCGGCCCGCAGTGCTTATGGTAGAAGACTGTCTGAGAAACAGTATATTGTGGATGTTAAAATCGCCTGCCAGCACAATTTCGGAAGAGGGGGAGACAAAAAGCAAATGATCAATATTGTTGAAGATATTATCAAATACAGACAACGTATCGTCATCAGACATGTTTGGACTGCATGGTACAGAAAACAAAAGTACATGATGTGCCTGTGAAATCTCAGTCTTGATAAGAAAATTGCCTGATGTGAGGTGGAAACTTATAAGCTATAAGTATAAGATTTCGCCTCAGTAATATAGTATATAAATTTAGGATTTTTTCAATGGAACCCATGCAGCAAAGATGTGAGGATGATTTATTAGAACTATTTGGCTATGGTTTTGGTATAAAAACAATCCTGGACGTCGCTCCAGCACTTCAGGTATAACTCGTAACTAACTCGTAAGGATTTTCAAAAATAATTGGGGGAGGCGTGTGACAGTATTTCTTCAAATCACCTTGCTGTAGTATGGTTGAAAAGATTCCATCTCCATATTCTCGTCACCCTAATATACAAGTTATACATAAGACAGACACGAACAAAAACAGTACAATGAAATATAGACAACGCAGGCAAATTATTAAAATTTGGAAACATAAATGCAGAAAACAAACAACAACCTGTACCTGTACCCGTATAATCTGTTCTATCTCAATAAACCGTTCTACCCAACTGATAACAAGGAATATTACATAATTATCGAGCAACTATATTACTTAGCTTAAACACAATATTCTAGGCAAAATATCATCAATTTCAAGCGAATTATGATAAAATCTCCACGAGTAGATATAGGTTGATACCTAAGCCAACAGCAATATAATTCCCAAATTAGTTTTCATCCATGAAAGGACCAGCAACCAGCAATAGAAGGGCATGAACTAAGCCTACATGTATCCTGCTCCCGTATACAATACAATCAACATTGGATGATGCTATGCGTATGTGCATCAACCGTTATATTGAGAAGCGTGGGAGCGGCGGTGGTGTGGCCAGCAAAGCAAACCGAAAGGAAACGCCTAAAAAGTCATCACAGAACACCTTTCTCTGCCAGTATTGGACTAGCCTGGGAGATGTTAATTTTTAATAATTTCATTTGCGTTGCTACTCCTAACGGCAATTTCTAAACCTTTTAAGCGAAATTGCACGCGAAAACGAGATGAATCTCATTATACATATGCAAACGACCGACAGACGTCCGTTGGCATTTTCATCAGTTCTGTTGGTAATTTAAATATTTAAACTGTAAAAAGTACCAGAAATATTTACCTGGATTTTTTAAATACTTTTATATGTACCTACATAGGTACCTACATAAGTACACAGCATACATAATTCTGTGGTGAGCAAAAGTCTAATTAATTCACTTACAGAAATCCAAATTGATTCATTCCGATTTTGTTAATTAGCAGAGCTTTCCACTTTTCAAAAAGGAAGCATCATTGCTAAAGACGACCTATTTCATTTCCACGTTAATCAATGGTTTTCGGGTTCGATTCAGCTATAGAACTTTAAATTAAAGATGGCATCTCTGATGACCGACGAATTTTATCATTTTATAGTCCCATTGATATCTTGCAGATTTTCGTGGTGGAGAAATAAGAATTTTTCGTGATAATTTAGCATTTAACAAATATTTACAAATAAATACAATAATAAAAAACACGCTTCTAATTGAAGGCACTCAGATAAGTTAAAATTGATAAAGACTTTCGGTTTTAGTCTTGCTGGATTTTTTCACAAGCATTCGATATTCTAAAACAGCTTCTCCTCAGCGATAAAAGTTAAAAAAAAATCAAATGTGCAATCACAGGAGTTGTAGATTTCAAATGGTATACTCAAATTACACACAGTCCTCCTATCTACCGATATCTTCTGAGGTGCCTCAGGAATCTATTATTGGTCCATTATTATTTTTAATATTTCTATTAATGACATATTTTCCTCGATGTGATATTGTGAAATTCACCTTTCTACGGATGAAGTAGAATTATACCTGCATAAATCGTTAGGACTTATCGATGATGGCATAAGCTGTACCAAAAGCAATTTTTATAATTTTATTTAGCTATTAAGGAGTTGAGTAAATTCTGTTTTTCGTGAAACTGAATGGCTTATTGTAAGAATTCAGTGCAGAACATGTCATTAAAAGTATTGTGTACAACGCTAGCCACTACTTTCTTCCATCTTTCTGACAGCATATGAATTCCTCGTCGGAAAAACGAGACGTCTTTTGAGGTTGGGTAGCCTCAATCGCCCCAATTTTTAGCATCTTCATATGAAGATAACTGCTGCTCAAGCAAGTCATGAGTCATCGATCTGAACAAGTGGTAATCGAAAAGAGCAATATCTGGTGAATACGGCGAGTGCGAGTGTACGGCTTCTCATTTGAGCATTTTCAAATAGGTTTTGACAGGTCTTGCAACATAATAATTGACATGCATTCTCTTGTCTCTTCTCGTATTGCGACGATTTTTCCTTTAATGTTCTACTCAAACGCATCAATTGTAGTCGGTAGCGTTCTCCCGTGATAGCTTCGTTGGGTTTGAGTAGCTCATAATACACTACAATTAGCTGATCGCACCAAATACACAGCATGAGCTTGCAGCCATGAATACTCGGCTTTCCCGTCAATATTGCATGGTCAGTCTTACCCCACGATTTTCTACACGTCGGATTATCGTACTGTATCCACTTTTCATCGTCAGTCACCTTTCCTTTTCTATTGTTGCAGGGGTGGATCTAGCATTGAAATTACGTGGGGAGGGGGGTCACTTTACTGCAAATCAAATGGGGCACCACATATCCAGAGTTGTAAGTCGCTTAGTTTGGCCACCGCAGTCCTAGGAAGGTTTCCGCATTAAGCGGTGTGGATGATGTGTCATTTTTAGTATACTTTTTCACAAAGTCATTTTTTTAATAGAATAGTCAGTTTGCACGGCAGAAATCATTCAAACCAAACCTTACACACTTTACACACTGGCATATATAATATTGACTGCTCGATATGCTATTTCATGCGGGTACAAGTTTGTGTATCAAAAGTAGTCCTTACGTCGGTGCCAACATTGAAAAAACCATTGGCGGGAAGTTGAAAAATGATTTTAATAAAACCTTTCGAATATCTGTTGAGTATCTATAAATATATTGCCTTTGGTAAAATACTTGTTATCACTAATTAATCCAAATAATTAAAAACTTTTATTTCGACGAACCCACTTATTTGTTGTTTACAGTTCTCTCTCAGTTGGTGCTTAGACCGAAAGGGAACGCTATATTATATCCATATTATACATGTCAGTGGTTTTACATAAGAGCGCTACAAATATATTAGAATATTAGGAGTTAGGACTAAGTTAGGGCTCTGATATGGTAGTGAGGGAGTCTGTTTCGTGAATTGGAAAGTGTTTCTCGACGGTCTTGGATCACCCAAAGTTGAGGTCCCAAACTCAAATTCTGAGAAAAACCTATACACATACGTCACATGCATACAATAATATTCAATGAAATAAATTTTTATTTGTTTAAGTTTTAGAACAAAAATAGTTTGTATAATTTTTTGAAGTTGAATTATATAAATAAAAAATATATTTTTTCAAAAAACAATTAATTAAATATTTCCTAATTTAATTTCTAGTTGGGGGTTCATGCCCTCCCTCCCTGACCATGGATCCGCCACTGTGGTGTAGGAGCAGTTGCTTGGATGTGAAAAAACGCCATTCGACAACGAAAATTTAAGTAGTATTTAAATTACACAAAACATTGATGAACAATTAATTTTACGCTTCAATTAAATGTTTTAGTATTTTGCTGATTGCCTATGAGGCTTAACCAAATATAAAGTGCAACATTTTAAAACTAGGGTGTGCTGGTTCAATCAAAATTGGTGCAGTTATGCAAGACCAGCCTTGAGAAATTGATACATGGCACAAGGTGACCCTAAACCCTATACTGGGTACCTTCCCAAAAAGTTATCCCACGGCTGATAAGTTGGGCAAAAAGGGCTCTGAAATGAATTGCTCCGCAGCGATAGCTTATGTGAGGATCCCGATCGGAGCTTTAAAGGAGGAGATCATCAGTAGAGCCTATCAGAAGGCAAGCCTCCCTTTTATCAATAGGGAGACCTGCCGTATTGCGAGGCAATTGTGGCTTGCTTATGACAGGACGAGGATAAGAGAACTGATTGATGGCAGCAGAGTAAATACCGAAAATTTAATAGGGGTTATTACGGGTCACTGGGCCCTAGGAGACCATACTAGAAGATTGGGAATAGTGGCGAACGATTTCTGCAAGAGCTGCAATGATTCGGAGGAAATCGAATTAGTCCAACACGAGTGCCCGCTCTGATGAATAAAAGAGGTAGGCTATTAGCTAGCTACTTCTTTTAAAACTTGGGGGAGCTCCAAAGCAAAAAATTCAGATTCATCCTAAAGCAGGATAAAATCATTATAAATAGAAACTCCACATGGATTCATATGACTATTCTAAACTTGCATAAATTCCTTCTGATGCGGTAGATATACACCATTCTGTATATTATATAATCAAAATTTTAAACATCGTAATATCTTCCCTCTCTCCAGCTATTATTTTCATTAAATCTTATAAAGTCCAACTTATCCAGTCGAGTCCTTAAAGTGTTCAAGGGATTTATTAATACAGAGATATATATGTATATATATAACTACACAAGCTACACTTATGACCGTACAAAATAAAGGAAGCACCATCAGGAGAAGCCCAAGTAACTGTTTAAATGTGAACGTGGTTTAAGCGCATTTGCATCTGCAGCCTTTGCTGAATATACAATGAGGTCGCCGAGTTATTTGCTCCTCCAGGGCAAAAGCAAAGCAACAATTATGTATATGTATGTGCTCTGCTCAGCCTTATCCTCCTTCATGCTATCGGATTAGAGCAAAAAAAAAACAACAACAAGGAAATGTATTATTGCATGGTTTTATGGTCCTTGAACAGTAAATTTAGAGAGCAAAGTGGGATTTTGAATATTATCATTTTTCTTTTTTATATTGAAGTCTCATTTAATTATTTTCATTTGACTTTCTGAAAACGGAATTAAGTGTTAGCACGAATAAAGCCTCAAATACATGGAAATTTTCTAACCAATATTTTTACGGATTGACTGGTCGACAACAGAGCTCGTAAAAACTTCATAAAAAGGTTATTTGATGATAAAACACCATCCTTGGCAACTGCACAACGATGGTGCAATAAATTCCAACGTGGATGCATTTTAATCAAAGAGAAGTACGTCCTGCCATTGTAGTCCTCACAGAAATCATTCCAATTGTACGGAACATGCTGCTTGGTTGTCTCCTTTCTTCAGACATTCAGGTCATTTTAGAATAATTCCACTGGAAAATCGTCGTACGATCAATGCAAACAACCATTCATTTCTTAGATGTTTTTCCAAAAGTAAGTGAAAAAGAACCAATATGTGAATTCTTCTCAATCATGAAAATGCATCAGTATACATAGCATTTCAGACCACTTCTTATACCCTTTCATAAAAGATAATTGCTTGGATACCCATTTAAGGCGGTTAAAGGCGGTGGAAAACTAGGAAATTATTTTTTTTTATTTAGCAGAGCCAACAGCACAAAAAATTCCACCTGACTATTACAAAAGAAAAGAAAACAAATATAAAAAATAAAAATAAAAACTATAAAAAATAAAAAATCATCAAATGTAAAAAAATAAATAAAAATAAAATACTAGAATAATTAATTATAAAACTAACACAGCAAAATGTGTATAAGTAAAAGCGAAAAACAAAAAACTTTTATTCGTAAAGCAAACTTTTCAATCAAAATCAATGAGGTCTCAGTAGTCATTGAAGGCTCTTAACATAGAGGAAATAGGCTCTTAGGCTCATTATAACTATAGTGATGCCAGATTATGAAATGGACTAACTGCCCAAATGAAGAAAAAAGATCGCCCAAAAGGCGCCGAAGTGTTTGTTTTTAATAAGGGTGAATTCTAATAAAGGGGTTGCTATTTGCTGGCGCCTAGCGACGGGGGGGGGGGGGGCATCATGCCCCGGGCGCTACTCACAAAAGGGGCGCCAAATGTTCGGCAAAACAAAAAATTGCTGAATAATTTTTATTTTCATTATAATTGATTTCAGGAAAATATATTTTAAATTTAGTGCCAGTGTAATATAATAAATGTTAATTCGTAAATAAAAAGGAAAAAAAGGAACACTAATAGTCTAAATCGAACTGTAATAATATAGTCATAATAGATATGGCACGTCTTTTCTATTGGCAGGGCTGACTCGACCTGTGTCTGTCCTTATGGCATCTACTCTGTGTGGTTACATAAATTATCTCCTTTCTTAATTTGTCGGATAAAATAATATGTTATAATAAATATTTGCAGTGTACAAAGTACAAACATTCTTTCTTTCAGAACACTATTTATTTTTATTTCTATAAACGCAATTTAGCTTACGCTTGTTATTTTAGAACGATAACACTCTAATATACTTATATCTACAGTCACGGAAAAAAGTATCCGGTAAATAACAACTAAAGGATCGTCTATTTTTTAATACAGATATTTCTCAGACACACAACAAATACGGCGTTTGTGTAATTTCCTAGAAACGACAAAACACCGTGTGTCTGAGAAGTATCTGTATTAAAAAATAGACGATCGTCGATCCTTTAGTTTTTATTTTCCGGATACTTTTTTCCGTGACTGTACATATCTGTGACACTTGTGACAGGTTGTGGAAGTCCACAACAAATTAGGGAAATACCCGAAATATAAACGTTTAAGTTATTTTGTGCGTGTATTTTTCAGTTTTGCGTCCTTGTCATCGCGCAGATCACAAGGTTACGATAATGCTGCCGTGATGGCTGGCAGGTCACACATCTGGCGTTCAACAAATAATAATGGAAAAAAATATTAAAAAGCATTATTTGTAAATTGTGATAACCATTCATTGAATTTAGTAGGAGTTACTGCAGCTAAAAAAAGTTCCAATCGTTGTGACATGTTTTGGAATAATTGAAAACATCTATCTCTTTTTCTCATATTCAACGTTACGATGGAAATTATTAAAAAATGCTTTAACAAAAACTGTCAAACGTGAACCTGAAACACGATGGAGCGCCAGAATACAAGCGGTTAGCGTTATCGTCTACTACTACAAGTGACACCAGAAGTGAAGCTACAATTCTGTTACAAAATATACTAACTTTTAGTTTCATAACTTTAGTTCATTTCTGTTATGAAATCTTGAATTTTAGAGAAGCGTTCCATGATCTTGAATCATTAGCGACTGAACTAGCCGAAATTCGAGACAAGCTCTGTGAAGAGGCAATAGAAAAAGTGTAGTCTCTTTGTGAAAAAATGGGATATTGATACAACAATACGTGTTAGAAGACGCTGCAAAATGCCCGGAGAAGTAGCTAGAGATGTTGATCTTTAAGCAGAAAGTGAAATTTCTCGCGTAATGAAAAGCGTTCTTGATCGTCTCCAACAAGAAATATGTACACGAGTTACACGATTAAGTGACCTTAATTGCAAATTTGGATTTCTACTAGACGTTGAAAATTTATTAAACAAGGATAATGTTGATAACGACCTTGAAAAAAATTGTAAAAATTTGGGTGAATTTTATAATACAGATTTCAATGGAATAGAACTCTTGATCGAAATATGTGACTGCAAAATATTACTCCGCAGTAGAAAAGAAATTGAACCTAAAACTCCATTAGAATTTCTTACTTTTATAATCTCGTATGGAGAAGATGTTTTTCCAAACCTGAGAGTGGCACTTCAAATACTCCTGACTATCTCAGTATCAATTGCTAGCTGCGAACGTTCATTCCGCAAATTAAAATTAATGTTGACATATCTACGATCAACGATGGGACAAGATCGCCTAAGTGACCTAGCATTTTTAAATGTGGAAAGAGAAAAATTTGAAATGTTCAACTTTGATGATATTATTGATAAATTTGTTTCATCAAAAGCAAGGAAAATTTATACATAGTAATTAATTTTTTTAATGTATTATAATCATACTATTATTAAATATATGTATCTCCTTAGAGATAATAATTATTTACTTTTTTATTGTTTTAAAACTGCGTGTTTTTAAATTATTTCTTTATAAATATTTAAAATAAATAATAGGTATCTTTTGAACTAATTCTTGATGATCATATACATTTCAAAATCTAGTCTTTTTTTCTCAACTACATTTGTTGTCTCAAATTTAAAGCATAGCTTGAACCTATGACTTTATTTATTAATATGCGAGTATATTTTACATATAGTATTATATGGTTTTCGAATGGGGGGGGGGGGTGCTAAATTGGTATTGTGCCCCGGGCGCGAGTTAAGCTCGCTACGCCACTAGCTATTTGATTAGTTTTTAACGATTTATTCGATTGTAGATTGCATTATACTTTTCCATTATTTCTTTTCTTACACAAAAATTTCGGTCAAATCAAAAAATTACCGCGAATTTTCGTTTTAAAAAATTTATAAAAAATAGAAATATTCAATTTTTTTTTTTCAAGAAAATCGAAGCGCAGATTTTGTAAAAAGATGGCCCAATTTTCAGAAAAACGTCCAATCTGGCATCACTGATTATAACCGTAGTTTGTGCGATGTTGAGGTACATACAACAAGGTATACGAGTCATTCCTCAAAGTTCGTAGGCGAATATTAAATAATTTTAGACAAGAGCTCAGGATCGTTTAAGGCATCAGTAATTATTTAAAACAAGAAGACTACCTTAGCTACCTCAGTTAGCTCAAAAGATTTAATCTCTGCTCATAAGGTGAAGCGTAAGAGGATTATCCCATGGGAGATGTCTAAGCGCGAAGCGATTAAATCTCCTCTATATATGGATTCCACGTACCTTAGATGAATATCATAAAAAGGACACCAAACGGGGATGGTATACTCAATATGAGGTCGCACAACAGCTAAATACAATGTCCTTAAAGTAAAGCGATCATTAAAATCAGGCATCGATCCTCTTACAAAGCCTAATGCGGCATTAGCCTTATTGATTGTCTTGTCAATATGTGGTAAAAAGCTAATTTTGGTATCTAAAAGTACACCAAGGTCTTTGACTTCATTGGTTTTGTCAAGAGCGATACCATTGATATGGTATGTAGTCAGAAGTGTACAATTTTTACGGATAAAGCTAATGACTCTACACTTGTCAATATTTAGGTATATAAAATTTTTATTGCACCAAATGAAGTAACTCAATATCTATCGACCATCTTAAAAATGTTGGCATCGTCAACATATATCAGAATATCAGATAGATTAATAACGTTTGGAAAATCGATAATATATAAGATGGAAAAGAGCGGACCAAGATGACTGCCTTGAGAAAAACCGGAACGTACAGGTATTTCACAAGAGATAGCCGACCTAAACAGAACTTACTGGATCCTATTTGATAAATATGACACCTAGCCATTTAATTAAAAAAATATGAGATAGAATAGGATAGGATAGGATAGCAGTCAACTTGGTTTCTATTTTCCATAGAGTTGAGACAAACCGAGGTAAATTTAACCAGGTTAGTGGAAGTTGATCGCATCTTCACAAAACCGTGTTACCTTATAGTTTATAAATGTTTGCGGTGAAAGTAAATAGCATCACATACAATCGCTCGCTTCAAATAGCTTAGGAATAACAGCAAGTTGGGCAATATTCCTATAATTAGCTATTTTATCTTTTTCACCTTTTTTGTGTATATGAATAATATAGGATAACTTCCATGGTAATGGGAATATGCCAATCCGCAGATATCAGTTAAATAGATGTGACAAAGGATTTACAAGATTATGCCCGCAATATTTTAAAAAGACAGAAGGGACTCCATCAGGGCTGGCATTGAACATGGAATCAAGTCTGGCAATATATTCAAGGAAAATATCTTCAAATATCGTTAGATCACTAATGCCAAGCACAACTCCTGAGGACAGAAGAATAGAACCAAAAAAAGATTCATCAATCATAGTGAAGTATAATGGACAAAGCTAGTACCTACTAAAGAATTCAGCAAAAACAGAAACTAGTGAGACATTCATATTTCATTTGAGGTGTATATCCATCAGAGTTCCGTCGCATGGTGATAAAAGTTCAAAACTTTCTAGGTCCAATCTTTATCTCTACTTGAACTTGATGTAAGTAATTAATAAATGCAATTTTAGTTAGCTCAAAGAATTTCACCGCAGACTAGCAAACTCATTGTAGTCAGCCATATTCTTGGATAAATTATATCTCAACCATACATACTTTCTTTCGTAGGTTATGTTATGTGTCCTCCTAATTTTAGGGGACCTAGAATAGATTCGTTAATATCACTTTCATTGACCACCACAGACCAGTTACAAGTTGATAAAAAGTTAATCAGCAGCGAAAAGTCTGAATAAGAATGGGTGAAAACTAGGTTAGGCTCAGATGGAATGTGATTATATAATTTCTGAATGACAATTAAGGGGTTCAATGATTTAAGGATTGCCTCAAGCGAATATGTATAGAACACAAAGAGGAATATTTCAAAGAATAATGAAATATAAAATACTTTTGAAGTTTTTCGTTTTTCATCTGCTAGACTTAAACAGACACCTTCATATTAAAATCGAGGAGATTTCTATCCACAGCTCGGCAGAATCACTTAAAAAAAAAACAAATAAAAAAGCTAGAATTGGTCTAAGACCAATTCATGATACCCTAGATGACTGCCCGTATGTAATTTCGTATAGTCACCCGTCTGTGCAATTTGATCATTGAAGTGGTTTTTCGCATATATTTCTAGAACGGTTCGTCGGACAGTAAAAATGATTATATCCAATTTCATAGGATTTCATATTCTGAAAAACTTTTCAGTACAATAGAAACTTTTAGGACTGATCGTTATCACAGTATACGTAAAAAACCTAAATTTTTATATGGCAACACCAACAAGGCATTGCCCGATTTAGCTCATTTTTGAAATGTGTTTAAGATTTTTATGAAAACGTGTACAGCTCAGCTCTCAACATTGACGTGTTCTCAGGCAATGTCCAAATATATAATGAAAAGCGAAATTTTTTGTATGACAACCCCACGAAGGAGTTACCCGATTTGTCCCATTTTCTAACTAAACTTTACTTTTCCTTGCCTGTGTGCAAAATTTCAGCTCTCGAGTTATCGTGAGGACGGACAGAAAGAAACTATCGGGGATTTACGTGGATACCTAGATCGAAACTTTAATTCCACAGCATTCTTAATGCACGGATTAGTATCAATTCGACATTCATTGATCTCTTGAGACAGAGTATATCCTGTCACAATACCAGTTATACAGTGCATGCTTGACACTAAGTTACTGCCGATCTGTGGGTCACGGCAGCCTGTTGATTAGGCACAACTCCACGCCGAAAGCCAAATATCTAAGCATACATTCATAAGCGACCAACCTGCAGATCCTCAGTCGCAGTATGCAATTTATACAAGAGACATACTTCTCTGTTAAAAGAACAATGTCCGCCTAATTCATGTAGACTGACACATTCTGTCTCTGCCCACATATGGGCTACAACAACCAATGCTGAAATGAAAAGTTCTACTATAGTAAAACTATCCAGGGCTCCTCAACCCCGTGGTACCAAGTTAGCAATGTCGGCTACCCAATTGGTATGACCTCGTAGTCCATGACAATAAGGCCATAGGTAATCCCAGTGAATCTTTATGCAAATCTTTAAATGAAACTGGTTACTCCGTTCAGGCTTAATAAACAGACGGGCCGGATAGACGGACGGACGGACCGGACAGACGGACGGACATGCAAAACTCAAAATAACTTTTAATATTATGCGTGGGTGTTCAACCCATTTTGCTTTACCATCATTATTTCTAGGCGGTACAAACGGAATGACAAACTTAGTATACCTACCTACCCTACGATTTCATCTAGGGTATAAAAGGAAAACCGGAAAATTTTTCTTCCAAAATTTGGAGTTATTGTAAAACCGGAGACCAATCCGATTTAGAAAAATCGTCAGTTTCACCACACTACGCCATCTTAAATTAGCAACTTTAATAAAAAAATAGAGTAATTCCCCAAATTTCCAAACTCCTCTGAACACTGTAAACCCTCCACAGAAAAGCCGGTCCACTTTTGATAAAAGTTCAAAAACAGTTGAAAAAGTAATTAAGCTTACCTGCACCCATTTCCCTCCTCCATTTTCAATCCTGTACAAAAAAAAAAAAAACATTTTACCTACATGATAGCAAATATCACTGAACATGGACCATGGTGGACCAAAACAGGGCAACAAAGGGACTGCCCACTGATGTGTAAATGCAATTTGGAGGAAAAATTCAAATATGTTGAGTGAAAAAAAAGGGAAATATTTCGGTAATCAAAAACACACCTTGATCCAAAACTTAAGTTATCCTCTCCTGTCCGAAATGTACCACCAGAATTTCCGAAACACACTAACCCTCTGTTGTTACTTCTTCTGGTGAGCGATATGGTATCACGTGCTTAGAAATTATTTCCACCACATAGAATAAAGGTCAATCCCGTTTAATGGATACCTGAAGCAGCAGCACACTTTTTTACGAGAGGATTTATAACTGTCACTTTCAGGACTAAAAACTTTGCTCCGACAATTCGTTTCTTTTTTATGAACGAGTGAGCACCGGAAAACATATAACTTCCGCGACCAAGTGAAACAAATGAATCCGTAACAAAGCGACTAGAACGCGCCACTCTCCACTGAATTGACAACGACCGAACACTTGCGAACTTTAGAAAATTTAATATACCTAGGCGCGCGAAAAATACCTCAGATACAACGGCAGACTACAACTTGCCTGTCCGCCGCTGTAAGCCTATTTGAATTATTCGTAGCTCACGTTTCTATTGAATGTCTACGACGGCAATTGTACGACAATAGCAGGTACGTGCCTCACTTGTTAGGTGTACTGTGATGGGAACTATATGCTACGCTCTGTAGAGTTCAGAAGTTTGATGTAGGAGGAAGAGGTAGCAGGCTTGGTTCGATTCGATTCTGTTTGGATAGCCCAAGAGGGTATATACCATAATAACGATGGAATACAATCTATCATTACCACGTTTCATATTGTTCATGTTTTCTATGTGCAATTACATACTCCCCCGATAACATTTCCTTATTCCTATAGATGCATAATGGTTCGTCAGCCAGAGCTTCATATGTCAACAACATTGAGCCTTATCATATGATGGCTCCTCTCATATTGTGCTCGCACTGTTCATAGTTGGTTGAAGTCAGCCTTTATCGCTTCCTTTGAGTACTCATCCAGGACTAACTCTACAACTCCTGTGAGCCGATTGGAAGCTGTACACTAACTATACATACTAGCTTCTGACAGGAGGCTATTTCACCGATATCATGCCTCAGGGAGCTGTTTATAGGCTTTGATTCTAATTTGGGACAATTATTCGTGAAACTTTGTGTTTAGTATGCAAAAGTCTACTTCTATGAAATGCTCTAATCGTAACTGCTCGGATAAGCTGTGTTGTTGGAAATTTAATATTTGAACGAACCCTTTTAACGCCAAGATATCGGAGACTGAGCATAGACTTAAATTACGAGACAAGTATAATAATCCACCTACAAGATATTCAAATGCTGGTTCTCACGCATTAATAATAAAGGAGCCAGCTCGTCAAGTTAGTTATGTTCGCGAGCTTGTATAAACTACTTGGACCTATCCATCCATACCTATATAATACAATACTAGTCCTCCGGTAAAGATAATCGGAATATCACGGCGTTTTTGGTTATCCCCTACAGATTTATGATGAGAGTCTTTCTATAGTTAGTTCAGGAATTTTCTTGAGAAACTTTCCACTAGCAGTATGACCCTTACCTATATTCTTCCCTATGTAGTGGTGAGAGGTGACTAACATGACTTTTGAATGAAACTTTCTCTGTATTTGTCTGAACTTCTCCAGAATCTGCTCTTGTGCTTGTGTTAAAAAAATATACCTGAAGAGGACTTTATCTCTACTTCATCAAGGTAACACAGAAAGCTACACTGAGTACGCGGTAAACAGCTGCAGTAGACAAAACGAGAGACATGATTGTGAAAAAGTCTGTTGAATCACCAAATTGTCTTTTTTTATTTATTATTATACCAAGCTCAGGGGATACCCTATGATGTAAAGCACAGCATGGCAGGAAGGAAATAGGGAAAATATTAGAGGACATGGCGGAGAGTGGCGGTGGTGCTGATGTATGTCGCCTTTTAACTTTCACAGATTATATGCAGGAGGAAAGACAGATAATGGTAAACTGTTCCATATTCGCACAGTTCGGGATAAGAAAGCCTTACGGAATATTACTATATGGCCGAAAGTAGAGGTAAAAGAATGTGCGTGGTTTACAGCGCGAGTATTTGAAAGAGCTTGAAACTCTATTTTGGAAAATATCTAATGAAGCTAAGACTGTACGACCTGCCCCGACCCATATATGTGAATTGTATTCCATTCTAGGTCTAATGTAGGTCTTGTAGAGGAGCGCTAGATTTGACGGGCTTATACCTTTTCAGAAATACAAGATATATCGATGCTTCTTTGGCAGAGAAGATGTGATCTGTCCAGCTTAATTTACTGGAAATATTAATTCCAAGACTGCTTAGTAACGGCGAATCGGAAATTAATGCCCGATCAAAAGAAATGGGAGTGGTTAAGTGGTAATTTAATATTAAGGAGATGAAACAGCTTTGGGATTTAGATGCATTGAATTCAATGGGATTCGCTTTGCCCCAACCGAAGATATTGTCAAGATCATTATTCAATGATATCATCATGCAATCTCGTTTGACAGATGTGGCATTCCCTCTGGAGTTCGCAAGAGTGTCAAAGGAGTAAGCGAAATCTAGGATATTGTCATCAGAGAAACTATAGATGAGATTAAAAGTAATTCATTAATGAAAATTAAGAATAGTAGAGACGAAAAGATAAAAGAACTCTGGGGCACACCAGTATCAATAGGATGAGGTTCAGATGTAATAGAATCTAATACAACCCGTATTTGGCGACTAGATAGAAAAAACTTTTAATCCATAATAGAAGCGGAGGGGAGAGGGAAAGTGCTTTAAGTTTGGCTAAAAGAGCTGGATGCCAGACTCTATTAAAGGCCTTTGAAATATCTAGGGCAACGATTTTAGACTCACCAAAATTGTGATGACTACGGTTCCATCGTTCCGTAAGAAAGTCCAGCAAGTCTCCAGATGATTTGTATTAATGATAAATTCTGATTCTGTATTAATGATAAATTCAAAGACCTTTGAAAGAATCGAAGTGACTGCATTTGGTCGATAATTTGAGGGATCGTTAACCCTCTCGTTTCTTAATACAATAAGACAAGTAGAATAGTTTGCGTAAAGGTTTAGCCAAGGATAAGGCGCAGCTTTTAATTAACAGACGAGAAACTATCAGGTCCTGCGGTTTTGAAGACGTTGATCCCCTTAAGGACCTTACCGGACATAACTAATATTTTTACTGATACTTGTAAATTTTCCAGTAAAAGGAAAAAAAATTTACCTTAGGTTAAATATTTTTTTTAGTATGAGTAAGTACTGGTACTTAAAATCAAACAACTCTGGTAATATTATGCAGTACATACATATATACATGTAGATATGAGGTTGAAAAAAAAAAGATTTATAAATATGCTTCGACTTTATCCCGGCTGCAACTATTTGTAGCCAAGTTGAGCTCTATGAACCACAACACACAACCTTGGTAACGCTTTTTCTAATTTCATTTTTCTACTGTCATAAATGTAACACAATATGTTTTCAATATTTCAATAAATTATATAAATCTACTTAAATGAAAAAAAATCCATTGATAATTTTCAATGTCATTCCTTAAAGATTTGGAAAACTATTATAAACGTAATCGTTCCTCACCGGATTAGAAACAAAGGAAAAAAACAGCAACAGCGCAACTATCCGATAAATTTTCTTCACCCTATGCCCGTTGACAGCAAGACAATTTTTCAACATATTTAACAAGATCGGTAATGCAGTTTCGTTAAATTGATGAAAATAATTCTTAATTTGAAAAAGTTGTAAAGTATAATTAATAGGTATAATTGAAAAATAATTTTGTCTAATTACTAAATGCATAAATCTTAATTAATATTGCAGTTATTATTTTGATCTACTATAGATAAATAAAGCTAGCGCTGTTGTTGGCAAAGTATTTCAGCAGCCATTAAGGAGTCATACCACGTGATGCGAAAAAAAACTAACAAAAATAGAAATTACAACTTACCCTTGATATACTCCGCATTCTCCTGTGATAAACATTTCATTTTAAGCATGATACACGAAAATCTAAGAAATAAATTAAAAACATTAAAATCGTTTAATATTATTTTAATAATTACTAACTTCTCACCTTAGGAAAAACCATCCACCATCCGCACCGTTCCAGATCCAAATGAAACAAGAAGGAACTGCATCTGCACTGTCACTTCGGCATAGGAAATTTATACCATTTCCAATAAAGTTCCAAATGATGCCCTAAGTAAATAAAAAAAGAAGTCAGCAGCAAGATGCAGAAAGCAATATTTGTTACCGGGATCATATGTTTCCTTCCAGATTACTAAATTTATAAGAAAATTTCAAATTTTAATGGCCCGCTCCCCAGTAGTACCAACAAGACAAGACAAAACAAATTTGTAATTATATATGGAAGCAACATTGTAACATTTTAAATTGATCCACTTTTGATGCTGTTACTTGGCTGCTCGAAGTTTAACATCGAATGTCCTCGGTTGCTTGATGTTTGTTAGTTCATGAATCTGTTTGGGGTTTGACGATAGTATGGTAAGAAAGGAGTTAAATGAAATAACCCAAATTAGTTCCATATTGTGTAGAAGATCGTTCATTTTTTTTTTTATTGAAAAGAGATTAAGGATTAATCGCCTTTGTGCCTAAACGACAAAGCATATAATCTTCGAATAAATTTTAGTTTAATTCATCTTTTCCAACATGGTGAAACGAAACACTATAATTTCCCTACCAAAAACTCGGCATTTGCATACGGGTGTAGAAAAAAAAAAGTAAGGCCCATAAACGAATTTATTTAAGCAATTTTGTATAATTTGATTTAAGAAAGCCGGAAATAGCTCTTAAGGCGCTACACACGCTCAGCAAATCGTAAGACTTGTGCATGGTTAAATCGAACGATTTGCATGAACGTTTATAGCGAAAGAACTTGAGTTGAGACTGAAGTCTGGCATGAATGATATCCGTCTAATTCGCCTGATATTTGTGAAAGGATACTTACTACATGCGCTCTTCTAGTAATCATTTAATTACGACAAATTAATTTTGTACGCCGCCTCAGTTAAGTGTTGATTTGTTGTTATTTATTGTTTATTGTAATTATTTATATGTATAACAAACCACGCCTCTCTGCAGTATGATTTAACAACTTAACACGTCCGATAAGTCCAGTCGTCTATAGGCTGTACAAATGTTACAGTATAACTTTCATTCATCAGAAAAATACTTCTACAGGGTGTCCCGTATGTGGTGTTAAGCCTAGTACTAAGATCCGCGTTAAACTAAATTTTCAATAAAAAAGAGCTAAGCCTAGTACTAAAGTCCGCGCTAAGCTAAATTTAGCGTTCTAAGAGCTTTTGGCGAAAATTTATCCTGAATCTTAGCGAGAGCAGTACTAAGGTCAGCGCGCTAAATTTGGTTTTTGAGTTTTGATTAGAGATGGCACCACCAGTCAAAAATTTAGCGCGTTAAAAATATTTATTGTCAGATTTCTGAGATTTGATAACTTTATTGACTGGATCTTTGTAGTTAACATAGTTTTGTACTTCTTTGCTGTAAGTGTAATGTTTAATAAAAAACAATATAGATTTTATATGACAAGTGCTGTCTATGTGCCTTGTTTATAAAGCATGCTTACACTTTACAATATGCGTTGGTTTACACAACATTTCTACAAGATCCCCTCTTCTTTATAGTCTCGTTCTGGTAAACTTGATAGTCTTGTAGATGTGCTGGTATCATAGACACTCGACCGGATCTCGTTACATTAGTCCTTGTCTACCCATCACTAGACTGTAGCTGTTCCGTTTTTAAATTATGTTCAATCGCGTTTGTTCTTGTATCCTGCTCTCTAGGCACAACTAAAGGTTCCGAGAAACTAACTCTCTTCGGGCTGGTACTCATAGTCCCATTATTGTCACTTTGTTTTTGGATCACTGAAGTCGTTGTTAAATTTTCTTGATTCTCCACTTCTCTTCCTTTGACTCGTGTTATAATATCACATCCGTTTCTTCCATAGTCGGTACTCTCCAAAATTCGTATCTATATATTATAAGATCTATCCTTTACTTGAGTGGTAATGACTCCTGGTTGCCTGTACTGATTCTTGTTGAGCGGTACAAATACCGATGTCCCAATCTCTAGCTTCAGAAGAGTAGCTGCTTTTTTATCATACAAATTTTTTGTTTTTTTGCTTTGACGAATTCTTCTATTTATTTGCTTTGATAATTTGTTTTGAAGAGCTTTCGGTAACAAAGGAATATCAGGATCTCTTATGGCACGGCAAAACATTCGTTCCGATGGACTCAAATTCCATTAATTCTTGCATCATTGGATCCTTTTCCGTTTCTGGACTTATTTCGTTTAAAACCTTTTTACTTACCTCAATGTCTTCTAGAGGATTCAAATTTTCAATTTCATACACATATGTATCCGCAATGGCACTGCTTTCCATGATAAACTCGCCTGGAAATCTTGATAGTGTGTCTGATAAGTACATCTCTTTACCTGGCACATGTTTAATATCGTAAGGGGCTAAGTTCAATAAAATGCGCTGTAACCTCTTTGTTGCTTTTGTAGTAGGCTTCTTCCAGATCATCTCAAGTGGCTTATGTTCACTGTGTACTGTTGTTTTCATACCGCTGATAAATTGGTTGAATCTCGTGCATGCGAATAAAATCGCAATTGCCTTTTTCTCGATTTGAGAATATTTAATATCTGCTTTCGTCAGGGTTCTGGATGCGTACATAACAGGTTTACCATTTTGAAGTAAGACTGCACCCAGACCAAAATCAGATGCATCCACTGTATGTCTGCTGGTTTGTCTACGTTAAAATAAGCATAGCATCCTTCAATTTCGCGTGCATTACTTCATGATTCCTGGTTCACAAGAACTCGATATCCACTTTCTTTAGATCGCGCAATGGTTTACTTAGGTTTGAAAGTTTTGGTAAATATCTAGCTAGATAAGTAATCATACCTAAGAAAGTGCTTAATTCAGTTTTGTTCTTTGGTGTTTGCATTTTATCAATCGCTTCAACTTTCTTCTAATCCTGCTTTACATCAGTATCACTCAAAATATGTCCATAATATCTCACAGATTGCTGAACTAACTTCACCTTGTCAGGGTTCCAAAATGCATTCTTTTCCATCTGAAACGGCCAAAAGGTGTCCGGAAAGTAGTTAACTTACTACTCTCTTCATCTAATTTAATTTGCCAAAAACCTTTTCTCACGTCGAAAGTGCTGAAAACTTTTGCTTGTTTTAACTCAGATAAAATTTCATCGATTATCTGCATAGGTATACTTCCCGTTCTAGAGCATGATTCAACTTAATTGGATCTAGACATAATCGTAATTTGTTATTTCTCTTTACTATTAACAGATTGCTAACCCACTCATCTACTTTTCTAATAATGTTTTTCTTTTCTAGGTTATCCATCAGATCCTTCAAGTCCTTTCTATATGCAAAAGGAACTCGGCGAGGTGACTTGATGCTCGGATGCACATCCTTCACTGTACGATTTAAGCTACCTAATCCAATCAAAGCCTCTTTAAATTCCTCCATTATTTTATCAGTCATTATCAAGTTGGGTCTCCTCTCATTTAAAAACATTACAGTTATTCATTTTGATTAATTTTAAAACCAAGCATGTTCTATTTGAAAGCATAGGAACATGGTCGAAAGCTGCCACTAAGAAATTAAATTCATAGATATCATTTTCATTCATTATCTTAATCGTGTATGCACCCAACGGTTTGATTTCGTAATTTCAAAATGTTTTTATTTGAATATTCATCTTAGTAAGTTTCGGTCTAAAGTTTAAAATTTTGTAAAGATTTGGAAATCCAATTACGTTCGAATGAAAACCTTTTTCTATTATCTTTAATTGCACATAATTCCGTGAACATCTTTTTACTTCTGATGCGCCCATGGAGTAAATTTCTTTAACTTCCAAAAATTGATCAATATTATTTGTTTCTATTCCCACGGAATGTGATTTTTGTATTTCACGTAGGTACATTACGTTTGTTCGAATTTGACTTGCATACTTTAGCAAAATGATGCTGTTTACCATATTTGGTGCAATCCATACGTTGGACAATTTCTGTGGTCTGCAATATGCCTATACCCGCAATATCTGCATTTGTCATTTTTATCATGACTTGTATTACATCTTGATATAGTATTTCTCAACTCACGCCTTCTATATTCACTTTGATTTCGTTTTTGTCTTATTCTATTCACTTGCACTTGCTCATTATCGCTCATTCTGATTGATCTTATCAGATTCTGTGCTGATTCGTCTAATTTTATGTCCTCAATGACCTTTTCTAGTGTTAGTTTTCTATCTGACATAAATCGAGGTTTAAGTTCACAATATATTTTATCGATACCATCAGACGATCGTTCATTCTCCATTTCGCCATATGTATTTGCAAGATTTGATTAATCCACAAAGTTTACCAATGCACAATTCAGCAGATTCCTCGTAATTCTGTTTAGCTTCATTAAATTTTGCTCTGGAATAAATAACATTAATCTCTGGTACTAAGCTTTCTGCAATTCTGTAAAAATTTCATTGCAAGATTGCTTTTTATCGTCAGTCAGTTTCAAATTCTGTATTACGCGAAAGCAATCTTCTCTTACCGCTGTCAAAAGTATGGCTGCCCGTCCTGCGCTGTCAAATTTTTTAATTGAGCTGCAATTACATAATTTTCCCACGCCTCCTTGAAGAGTATTAGATCTGGATTCTTCAGATTATAGGTTTCGGTAATGGCACAAGCGTGCTTGTTGCTGAAGCCGCTTGCGAGGTTGTTACTGGATCCCTCTTTGCCAGCAGTAATTTCATCTCTTCAAATTCCAACTTTAAATCGGCTAAATCTTGTTCCACCTTTATGGATGTTCGCCTTCTTCTTCTTTCTCTGAGTCTCCGCTGTCATATTTTAGTTTCCAAAGAACGGCCAGATAATGGAGACTCGGTAAAATTTAGTTTAATGCGGACCTCAGTAGGTACTAGGCTTTACTCCCGCGGGCTATGGATATGGCCCTGCTTAAACAGACAAAAAATTATATGGTGGATGGGGGGTCTTAGCTGTTTCTAAGATATCTGCATTTAAAGATATTTGAGTATGTTTTTATAGATCACCCTGTAACTTCTGAACGTTACACCGTATGATGATGATTCAAATTTTGTTTACTGATATCGTTGAACCTTTCTAATGATGTAAAAAACGTAGAAAGGGTTATATTTTAGCTACAGAGTGTAATAGGTCATAATAAAAGAAATTTGTGTTGATTACGTATTTTTGATATAATAAAAAAAAGTTGAAATTCCGAAATTTTGTTGAGCCATAACTTCAGAACGGAGAAGAGGAGGGGAAAAATTAATAGACCATTGGAAAATCCCAACGATTATCAATCTAATACAGGGGAATGCATTTTTTAGGCCCGATACCTCCAAACATGAGAGATGTTTGATACTCTCAACATATTTTATTAACAATGTCTATTTCAATTAAGCGGGTTTCTCTGTTCGCCTCAGCTAATTACCAGCTACAATTCGTAGAAGAAAATTTTTCTCTGCATTCTTTTAGGGTAGGAATACCCGGCGAGGGGAGGTAGTTCCAATACGGCATGTTTACATGGCAAATTAAAGGTCTCGCGGAGTACTATCGGTTGGTGCACATTTTTTTTTCCTATTCAGAAAATTCTCGGGACGTTTTTGTCGCCGGAAAACCCATTTTCATGCACTTGGTTTACATACACCCCAGTTACTATATTTCACATATATTTTTTCAGTTCCTTCTTCCATGACCCGCCATTAGTGCTCTGTTGTAAACATTCTACTCATAGGAAGTCATTTTACACGATGCACCAATTCCGCACAATCACGAGAAGTAGAAAATTCCATTTTTTTTCAGCCAAGAAAGTCGCTCAAGCAACATCCGATCGCCAAAGCTCTCCCCCGGTGAATTTAAATAAATAGTGTTAATAAAATATATTTAGGGTATCATAATGCATCGTTTAAAACAAATCTCATATCTGGAGATGTCGGCCCTAAGATTGTATACAAAGTGGTCATTCCCCCTTTGAAAAATCATCTTCATAGAGTGTAACGTTCAGAAGTTACAGGCTGATCTCTAAAAAAATATACCCCCCCCCCGCTTCCATACTAGTTTTTGCTTGCTTAAGCAGAGCTATCCCTAACCATAGTCTTCAGTTGTAACACTACATACAAGGTACCCGTACCGTGTACACCGTATACACTTCTATGGTCGGTTCCAAGTCCCAAATGTAAGTAGAGCAGAGCACTCTACTCTTAACAAAAATGACCGCGAGTCTCGAAATTGGCCGTGATATTCCATACCTACTGCCTATGAACGAATTGATAAAGGTTGGGTCCATTCTTTTTGAAGATCTACTTAGTTGAAAACATTCGGAGCAAGTAAGTTGTTTTTGAGTGCGAATTCCGAGAAGAAATACTATATAAAAATTTGGTTATCGAGAGGCGGTTTGGCGTCCTTAAAAATAATATCTTTTTATACATCAATTTATATTAACTTCAGTTACATTCCTTGGATAATCGAACTTCTAAAATGTCAAACTCGAAATTCGTTTGAAAATCGGAAACAGTGTACTGACAGTCATCTCCATTATTTTTCTGGTAATCAAGATAGCCGCACCGTATCTCTGGTAGTGCATTGAGCTCTTAATAAATTTTAATATATTTACTCCTGTACGATCCTTGAAAAATCATGACTTCTTCCTTGATGTTCTTCTTCATAGAACTAATTATGGTATGCACATGCCAATTTAATCGCCAGTTTGATTCTATAGGTATTGAAGTTCATCTTCTTTACAAAAAAATCGACTACAAAATAATCTCGGTAAAGTTATTTTTCTTTTGATATGTGTACAATGCACATGTATAGGTACTATTGATGAAATTTAAATAAATAAATTGAAATTGAATTTTTTATTTAAAAAAAAAAAATATTAATGTGGGCTTAGGATGATGCCCGCCCTCCCTAGCTTATACTAATAGTCAAAGCAATTTGCTGACACTATAGACCATACTACATCTAAGAAGCCATGCACAATAAAATGTTGTAGATCCAATTAAAACGCTTGCAAAAAAATATATATGAATTTCTCTCTACATATAAGGCAAAAGACGCAAGTTCCACGTTGAATTTATCGCAGTTGATTTAGACGCAATTAATATAAAATAAATTATTAAGAAAATAAATAAAAGCATTATTTTGATTCAATAGAATTCACCCGGCATGTACTAAATGACAGACGAAAGAAAAAACTTAGGCCATTGACTATTAGATGGCCTCTCCTTGGGTTAAAAATTCCGAAGCCAATAAGAAACTGAAGTCTTCATTTGGCACAAATTTCGTAAAGTTTCTATTTTTCATTTCTGTTGTTAGCCTACATGTAATTTTCTTGATGAAATTTAGATTCATTGAGGCGTTAAGAAACTCTCTTTAGTGGTTAAACACGTTATCGATTGTCCGAGAATTAAGAAAGAAAAACAAAAGCAAGAAGAAAGGTAATTCGATTACGAGGGATTTGCATTTACATAGGCTTCGGTTCAATACGTCTTTTCTGAGCGACCAAAATCGATTTTCATTTTGATATATGAGAATTTTTATTGCGTATATTCTATAAAATTTGATGATGGTTTTTAATGCGAATATTACCTTAATGGTAATATTGCTATATAGTAGATTCAACCATATCAAACCTATGTAGCTCAAGTGGCTCACTCCCACCCCCTACAAGTCAACTTCAGAAGGCGTTAAGACTTAAGAGTATGTACCTACTTAAATTTTCGTATGAACATTTTAGATTTAAATTCAAAATGCAGTTAATAAACTTCGTATCGTTGCTATAAAAAAATCTTTTATACTGTAGGTATTGCTTGTGAACGCGTTAAGTAGAACGCTGAAATATTCTACACAAATTCTAAACTTAAGTTCGAAAATGAGCGAAATCGGGTAACTGCTGCTTAATGTATTTTTTTCTTTTGTTTTTTTGTTTTTTTTTTAGGCAAGGGGTCGAGAGATCTCAAGCTTGGAGGCCCTAGTGTGTTAATAACGTCCTAGAAACCCTTTCACCCAAACCTTCCAGTCCTCTTAATGAAACGTAGCAGGACTTGTTGAGGTAAGTTTTCAACTCATCCACAGATAGGAGAGCAGACCCAAGCGTATCCAGTCTGCTCCGGGCAAAAGCCGGACAAGCGCACGAAAGTGTTCGGTTATATCAAGCTCTCCCCTACCAGGCAGGACAGACACTCAGGGCTGTCAACAACTAGCATCCTTGTTAGATGAGCGTAAAGCGAGCTGTGGCCGATGATGATGCCAACCACAGTTCTATATTGTTTCCTTCCGAGCTCCCAAGAGAAAATCAGAAAAATTCATATTATGCCCATCAAGAAAGAGCTTTGTGCCGCACTTGCAGGTTCAGGTTCGCCCATCTCTGCTTATGTTTCATAAGAACATTCGCTTTGATCAGAGACCCGATAACCGAGGTGGCAACGCCTACGGCGGGTTCCGGTCAAAGAAACGGAGAATCAGAGCCAAATCTGGCTAGAAGATCAGCGCTTTCATTCCCTATTTGACTAGGAACCCACTGAAGAGACACCTTGTCGTGGATACAAAGCTTGTCCCCAGTAACTTAGATATTATCCGAAGGATGCTCAGAGCCATCAAGGCCGCCTGACTATCCGAAAGAATAGCAATATCCTTGGTCTCCATATCAAGGGCTATCTTCGGTGCCATTATGATGACGAAGATTGCAGCCTGGAAGACAGTGGTGTGCCTTCCAAGTGAGTACTCCATCTCAATATCAGGCTCAGGAAAGTAGACACCTTGCCCAGCTCAATCATTAGTGAGAGAGCCGTCGGCGAAGTTTTAGAACGGACCGGGGAAGGCTCGATAAAGCACTTCCATCAGTCCACGATTCCTTTACAGGAAAGCTCACAAAGAAGCGACGACAAAACGAAGCTCAGGTACCATCGCATCACGTGGCATACTAGCTAGAGGGTTTTCTAAGTCCAGCCCATAAGCCAGAGGGCAATGAGAAGGAGAAGAGCCAGACCAGCCGTCCTCCCAACATCCCCATGAGCTCAATCTACACACAGTCATCTGCCTGAATGACAAGATCCAGGGGTGGCAGATTTAGTAAGACCTCAATGGCAGCAGTAGCCATAGATCGCATGGAGCCTGTAATTCTCAAGCAAGCATTTATATATTACAGTCCCCACTTGCTTCCGCGGCCATCATGCGCAAGACGCATATGTGAGCATGGTTCTTACAATCGAGGTGTACATCCAGTGCACAACACATGTACAGCAAAAGGTTCTTTTGCATTGATGTTTAATGTATAGATCTTTATTGGATTGTCTAATCCCCAATTTCGGCAGTCTTGCTTGTACACAAACTCATAGTGGAGAAAACGCACTTTGTCACTAAAGATTATTTTCTTTGAAAAATCCAATCCTTATATTCACGTATCCCTTCGGCAAGCTTACGAGACTTTTGATGGTCTGAGCAGGTGTCTCCGGGAAATAACACCAAAAAGCGATAAGTGAAACAAGACCCAAAAAGTTTTGGTCTTATTTCCTAATGAAATAAATCCCAAAAACAGATATGAAATAAAATCCAAAGTAGATGAAAAGGGGCAAAAAAAAGTGAACCAAAGCCGAAAATTCAGATCAAGAGAATAAGCAAATAAAATAAAGCCAAAAATATTGATAATGATGTGTGTAAAGTAAGAACGCGTCGCGGGGATTGGAAGGCTGGTGAGGGGGTGAGGGCGTTGACGGGGTGCGGGCAGGTAAGGGGTGTGGTGGGGGTGAGGGGTGACTTTCGAGCCCCGCATCGCGGTGTTAGGGGGCGTTGGAGCGGCGCGTTTTCGCATTGAAATTTGATTTAAAGTAAGAACGCCCCGCGCGTCGCGTTCTTACTTTAAATAAATATCAATGCGCGGGCGCCCTGCATTCCCTTGCCGTGGGAATGAAATCGCTAAGGCTAGGAGCTAAGGAGCTACTCACTCGTTATAACTTACGAGTTTTATTTCCACAATTACCAATCTGGTATATTTTTAATAAAAAAGAAACATAAATTTTGTTTTATTTTTAGAAATGTTGGACGCATACAAATAGAGGCTTTTATTTATGTTAGTACATTATTTTGTTTCCAACATTAATTCACTGAAAATTCAAATAATCTTACTCCTCCTAATACTACTCTTGAAGGCTTTTAGCGACATGCCTTACAAGACATCTGACGTATTTATAACCTAACCACTTCTGCTGTAAGCTCTAAGAAACCTCTTTTTAATCCATTCATCCGAGGTTATAACAGCCAGAATAGACCTGATTCTTATGTTATTACATATAAATTCAGTAGACCTACTTCGAAACTGCATTGGAATGGTGTTTATTTAATTGAAATTATGAGAGAAAAATGAGAATATCCACAGACATTAGAAAGCCTATGGATTTTGATAAATTCACGGCCTTGGTGGTACTAGACTTCTCCAAGGTTTCTGATAGTATTTACCATTCTATTCTCACAAAAAAGCTTTCTACGTTCTTTTGACACTACTTCCGCTGAGATGATTAAGAAAAATTCTTTTTTAAACATAACCAGGCGAGTAAAAGTGGATAATACATTCTCTGCTTCTCTGCGTTTAAAACGTGAAGTTCCTCAAGGGTCCATCCTAGGGCCCATACTGTTCAGATTATTTATTAACGATCTGCCGTTGGTGGTTCGAGACGCGTGTGTTCATCCCTATGCAGAAGACGTTCAAATATATTTAAGCATACCAATCGGTGTACTTGAAGACTGTATAGCTCATATAAATTTCGATTTGGATAGAATATATAAATGGTCCCATAATAATGGCCCCGTAAAATCACAATTTATCGCCTTTTACAATGACGTACGTACTCAATGATCTCGTTGTCCCATCAGTATTTTTAAATGGTTTTCGAATGTCTAGGTCAAGTAAAGCTAACAACCTTGGGATTGTTTAACCAACATATGAAATGTTGCGATAATGTAAGTATGAAGCTTCGCAAGATTTATAGTAGGCTACGTAGATTGTGGCTTCTTACCTTGTAGTACACGTTTAAAACTAGTAAAAGTATTGATCATGCCTCATTTCACCTTTGGTAGTCTAGTCTTTCCTGTGCTAGAAAGATAGATAGCCTATGCTTTCGTTAAATAGAAATAGCTTTCAGTGACGTTTTATTTTTGGACTTGAGAGGTTCGACCATGTTTCGTCTTTTCGGCTGCGACTACTGAGTTGTTCTCTAAACTCATATCTAGTGCGCAAGGCTTTAGTGTTTTTTGTATCATTTGCTTCATTCAGAGGTGAATCTGATTATCTCAGAGAATATTTTAGCCATGCAACATCACAACGCAATAGAAACTTATGCATACCTCGTTTTCATCGTAAATCAGTTATGGAAATTTCTTATCCCATTCATGTTATTCGTATGTAGAACGTGCTTCCACTCAATACTCACGCTGCAGCCACCGTCAGTGCATTCAGGACACTTGTTCAAGATCATCTTTCAGAATATTATCTCCAATAAAACTGTTTTTGTTTCGCGTGGAAACATTTTTTTTTTTTATATATCTTTCTCCGTAGGTTGAATTTGTTTGTTACTGGCCAGGAAATATATTATTATTATTATTAAATTACTAAAGTACCATTTAAATTCAAGATCATTTTAAGATATCATTCCTTTTCAACCTCTACAATTTCTCCTTTTATTATTTGGTATAGTTTTATTACGCTGCTCCCTACTAACTTTGTCCTAACAGTCTTGAAAATAAAACAACAACAAAAACAAGGAATAAAAAAAACTGACGAGGGTTTCCAAAAAACACAAAACTCAATAATCGCAATATTATTCGACTTTTATTTGTCTTATATTGTTTTTTTTTTTTTTCCTGTTGAAATTCATATTTAACTGAGCTTACTAGATTTAATAATAAACATCCACAGACACGGTAATTGTTTCTTTTGTTTTATATACCAAATGTACCAAATATATAATTTACATAAATTCACATTACATTAAAGTTGCAATAATATTAATTAATAATTTCTTCATATATATATGTATATACGAATAGTATAAAATATTTTTCTAGATGTTTGTTTACATAAATGGTGATTCACAAAAACGTGTGTGTGATCGTCCTCACTACCACGCCCGGCCTCGTACATATATAATTTATTTGATTTTTGTTTTTCTTATTATCCGATTTATTATTTTCCTTACACATTGGATTTAAATTGTTTTTTTTTTTTTAATTTATCATTTATTTATTTATTTTTTTCATCTTATTTTAAGCGATATATTTTAACTCCTTCGCTGGAGTTAGCACAACCGTTTCAATATTTTTTTTTTCTTATTCTCAGATTATCATCAGTTTAGTTAAAATATCAATTTGAGTTAATAAATTTTTTTTAGAGGGTTTTAATACTGATTTTTCTTTTTTATTATTATCTTTTTTGTTTTAGTTAGTAAAAGTAATTTTCATCATTGTTTCACTTTAAGTTTTGGATATGCGCATTTCTATGTTAACATTTATAGGCTTTTGGATGTTTTTTCTTTTGTTTTTTTTTTTGACAAACATGTCTGTTTTTATTTATTGTGCATTTCTTTTTTTCTCTTAAATTTGCTTACTTTATACCTTCATTTCTAGTAGTAAAAAAATGTCTTTCTTAATTGCTTTTTTTGTTTATTACCATTGCTTTTACTACAGTTTCTGTTGTTATTGTTGTTGTTGTTCTATTTTTTTCTCACAGTTCAGTTTACTTTTAGTATTTTTTGTATTGAAATGTATAGAATTATTTTTTTCAAGTATTTAAGATATTTTGGGCTATGCTTTCAGTTCTAGACTCATTTGATTGATGTAAGCTATTGAAAAAGAAATTATATTCAAACTAAATCAAAAAGATTCATTCTTTCCTAAAAATTATATCCGTCGCATATAATGACGATCATTTAGAAAGACAATGGTCTCAAACAAGTATATTGCTTCAAATCTTGGAAAAAGTAAAGAGTCCTCGTATTTGACCAAAACCTACACTTGCAGAGAAAAAACAAAATTTACAATAATCCCAAAACTTTTCAAATCAAAACTGTCAAATAGAAAAACTAATTTGTTGGAATGTTTTCAGACTATAGATTTACTAAAATGTGTGCCACTAAATTTTCAGAATTTTACCCTATATTTCTGATCGGCTATTATGCATTTCAATCCAGTATGAAAAGTATGCGTAGTGCAAATATGGTCATAACTGAGTTGGTAAAAACGCAGATCCAAAAATATCTATGTATTATCGATTAAACTTTAAATAAATGGCACACTGAATTTTGGATCCGACAAAGTGCGACTAAGTACCTCAGCTGTCGTCAGCAATTATAATGCTTTTATAGTAAATAGTGTGGTTACAAGATAAAGATTGCGCCAGTGCTTTTTTGCGGTGGAGTCATTTATATTTACGAGCGCCAATTTTTTAGATGCAAAAAAAAAACAGTTGTCATCCAAAAATGAATGTGGAAAAGCTGGATGGGACTACGTATAACTTCCTTATCAGTTTTCTGGCAATAATGAAGAAAATGAATGATATTCAAAAATTGCGTTTCCGCCTTCCTTCTGATAAGATCGTGGTTAAGGACCGTTGGATTTTTCTGTATAATTGTCTTATTTTGCTCAAAGTACAGTTAAATGTTGCCGACCTTATTCTGTAGTATTCGAAAAAAGGTTCATCTGCTTTCAACATATTATGTAGATGATATTCATCCAATTTCTGCCGAGAACCGAGGATTTCCTTAATTAGTGCCATAGATCGGTACGTTGTTATAATTCCGAAGCTACTGAGGTGAAAAGTACTCGCGGTATCTAGATATAGCACCTGAACTTTGAAAATACTAGCTCAACCAGAGTAGGTAAAAGTTTCTCATTGATATTAGGAGCACCGCTGATGAGCTCCGTGGCGGAAGCGAAAACGTTTCGGAATAGCCAAAAGATGCCTTTTACCTGAAAGTTAGATCTGATCGGTTTCTCGCGAAAAGTTATATACCGATGTATGTATGTATGTTACCTCTAATGGGTCGAGCAACGAAACTGCCCAGTATAAAATGTACGCGCGATGATGGCAAATAATGCACCACCCGCTCACATAACGGTTTATCATACTGCACATATTTTACGTATATGCAGTATGGAGTTAGGTTGAGCACCCACTAAATACATCAATCGATAAAATATCAAAAAAAAAAGGATGTCAGTAATAAGTTTTATGATTTAATCTAAAAATATCTGGTGCTAATTTTTCAGTTTTTTTGTAAAAAAAAAACACCGAAAAAACTCACATTCACTCACATATTTTAATAAACATTTTATGCATATTTTTTTCGTTCTTCGAATGTAAATTGCATTGTCGAAATTATTTTCATATATTTTTTCGGAACCTATCCTGAGCACCTATAGGAAAAATATCTTTCTTTAAAAATACACAAAAGAGACTCGATTAACAAAATTTGGTCGATTTCACTGTCCTGAGAAGGGTTAGAATATAAAGCTACATAATAGAATGAGATAGAAAGAAGTCTTGTAGATAAAAACAGTATAATTCGTCAGGGAATCAACACTTTCGCTAATATGTTCCTTTTTGTAGATTTTTTATTACCCTTTGACAAATATGTATACTGTCCAATAACAACATGGACAAACACCGCTCGCCATATGAATTATTAAGTAATTACTAACGTTTTCTTATTTTTCATCATTTACTTTTTATAGCTCTACACGAAAATTGCATAATTAGGGGAAAGTCATCAATTCTTTAAATTTTCCAACCTACGATCACAGATCTATTGAAAATTGCTGTGACCTAACCTCTTGGCGAGCTTCTGTTCTTTTTTTATCAAAACCGCATTCGCATTAATTTCTTACAAAAGAACATATATTCCAGTAAATAAGGACTAAAAAAGGCCCTTGCAGTAGAAAAGGTGGATAGTCCTGTGGTTTAACGTGTAGAGCTAGCTAATTAAGCTTTAATTCCACGACCCCATGAGACAGAGTATATCCTGCCCCGATGAGTACCAGTTATGCCAGTGCATGCTTGACATCAACTTACTTGTCGAAGCGAGACCCAGCTAAAATATCTCTATGCAATGCGTAAGGAACCATCCTTCAAATCCTGAGCATGTGAACCCACGCAAGCTAGACTCTGACACTCTCTTTCTACCCGCATATGAGCTACCACAACCACCACACGATGCTCCTATCAAGGGGCCTTCTCCGTGTTGAGGTGAATAGTAATACAATAGGAGAACTATCCAGAGTTTCTTTACCACGTGGTACCCAAGTTAGCAATGTCGACTACCCAATTGGTATAGCTTTCGTAATCCATGATCTAACTTGTATGGCATGCTTACTCCCATTAGATTCTCCGTGCAGAATCCTTATAAAACGAGACTGGTGACTACATTCAAAGTTAATCATATTGGCACTCAAGGTGACGGCAGTAGACGACGTGAAGGTTATGATCCGCCCATCAAGTAAGGAGAGGCTTGAGATTACAGACAGTAATCTTATAGCTACCAAAGTACTAGTACCTACATGACAAGCCTACTAGGCTGAATATGTGCAGGCTTCATTCTGAACACGCACAATCATCAGAAATCAGAGTAACTGTGTTCTTTCAACGTAGAAATGATTTTGATATATTATTTAGTTCCAGGCCCCGATAAAAAATCCAAGTTTTCGACTTTGGGAGATCAGTGCGGTCCGACATTTAGGTACAAAAAAATGTTTGCCATCGCATCTAATTAGATTCAATACATATTTATATAAGAAATTCGGGTCAAGAAAACTCAATAACATGCTGTTACTGTTGGGCTACATCAAGACTATCGATGCGTTACATACCACATTATGGGAGCTATCCAATGTGTGGCCCTTACGATGAAAATATCTTACGTTTGACAGGCTTGTTTTGCATCAGACTTACAAAAAAAGTGTTTATACAAAAAATGCAAGGAATTTAGTCATCTTCAAATTTCTATCAGACATTTTTGTCCATAGGATCAAACGTTGAGGAATTATATTACAAAAAAAAAAAAAACAGCAATCCCAAGGTCGAACGAAAGCTTGGATTTTTCATCGTGGGCCAGAACTAAATAACACATATCAAAATTTGGACCCCACCTTTTGTAGAACAAGAATCCGTATTAACTGAACTGATAATCTTCCAATGGTTTACTGGACAAACAGAAAAATTTATTCATTAAAAGAAAAAGTTAGAAACTGTAATAATATATGAAAATACTATATTAGCTCAACACAATCTCTGAAAATGTTATCCATTAGTGGACAGACAAAAATAGCAACATTGTTTTACCATGAAATATATTATTAATAGATTTAGAAGAAATATTCTAAGAATTATTAAAAAATTATGAAGCAAAAAAAATTGTGAGGTAATTAAGACAACAAAAACAAATTTTGCTTTATATTATGAACATGAGTTTCTTCATAACAGCAATAGCCCATACATAACTACTTAGCATACACATACATACATACAATATACATTATGAAATAGATTCTTCAATTTGTTGTATATCATCTTCATCATTTTTTTGTTTTTTTTATTTTTATTATTATTATTATTCAATAAGTGTGCACCACAAATAGCTTTTTATCCTAAATAAATGTCTCAAATTACAATTTGAACACATCGTTTCCCATTTTTTTGTCATTTTATAAACACGTTTTACAAATCGTAATTTAAGGAAAAATACTTTAAGCACCATTTGTTATTTTTTTTTTTATAATTTATTTATTCATTTCTTTTCTTTCTTATTTAATCCTCAAATATCAGAATACACATACATACATACCGTGTGTGATTAATATTCTACAATTATTATTTCATTGTTCGGTTTTCTTCATTTAAGAGTTGTTATGTTAGTGTTGTGTGTTCGGCGATCCTTTTTTTTAATATTCATTTGTGAATATTTGTTGTCGAGTCGATGTTTGATTTTGAGTATTTGAGAATTGTTTTTTTTTTAGGAATGTGTGTGTGTGTTGCGATTATGTTTTATATAAAACTTTCCTTTTATTTTATGGTCCGGCTACTGTGTAAATAGTGTTCTGTGTGTAATGTAATTGAATTGAATTGTGCCTAAATTTATTAGTGAATAATGAAAAAAATAAGTAATTAAAAAAAAAAATTAAGAAAAGTAAAGAAACTAAGTATAAAAAAAACTATTTAATATTCAGGAATTGTTATTGTGCATAGAATGTTTTACGAACTCTCTGCAATCCTCCCAGGTGTAAGTGAACATACGACAAGCTAAGTCCAGATGACAAAAGATATAAAGCAAAAAGATCTAACAACCGACCTTAAAGAGAAATAATCGCAATCTATAAAGAAGTAGGTAAATGTTATCAAAAAAATTACATCTTAAAACACCTGATTCGAAAACTATCTATAAACAAATATCTGATGTAGCTTATGATAGATAAGGGTCAAAAGGGTGAGATTTAAATTAAACCATCTTGGCAGCACCATACAGCCGTAATAAACTAAAGCAGGAAGCTCATGGGAGTAGTAAGCAATAGAAAAATGGTAAATTCAAAAAACTTCCATGCTGTTAAGGAAATTTTACATTCCTAAAACAGTAATTGGGCATTTTTCATATTACCCAAAATTTTACACCCAATGCAATCATCATAACAAGATACCCCCAGGGGTTGTGCAGAATATTCCAGAGGTTCTTATTCGATGAAGTGGTAGGTTATGCTCCCTCTACAATACATGGTAAAGCACGTCGCCAAAACAAAATCGTTTACTGAATAACGCATAAATCACGAAATATTTAAGTAGTGGTAATCTATCAAATTAAACAGCTGTTGACCTGTTAATCATAATAAATGTAATTGCTTTCTCGATTTCATTATTTATTTATACTATAGTCTCAATAATTTTATACTATAGAATAGTAAACTAAAATTTTGTGTGTCAAGTCGACTAATATAAAATTTTCTTTTCAGGACTTCAGTTTACACAGCTGTTTACACAGTTTACACAGCTGAAGTTCCCACTACATGGTTGTAAATTATGCTGAATACACATGAGATATTACTACATCGTTTATGCTCGTGGCCATTTCGTCAAATGAATGACAGAAGAGACATTTCTTGCAGGCATGAATTTTCAAATGTTAGAATGAGAAGCGGAAAGTACAAACTCCTGCATAAAAAATTTATTGATGTTAGTGCGATTGCACATTATCTTATGAAATTGTAAATAATCAGTAAATATCGGGTAATTTTCCAAGTAGTGTTAACAAGAAAATTAACCTAAATTTGATGACGAAAGGTGTCGAAAAATTGATATAATAGACACATGGTAAAACAACAGTTGTATAATCGAATCTTAATTATTAAAATATTAAATATATGAAATTTTGAAATAATTTATTGGGTCTTTTCAGAAAATATTTTCTATTTTAAATTTAATTTTACAGAGAAAAGAAAGAAAATGCAATAAATTTCTAAAATTCAATATATTTTACACATTTCAATATTAACACTCGAAACTGCAACGTGTCACACTTTAATGACAAACGGTTAACGTCTACTTCGCTAATCAGTTAGTTAAATAAAATAATTCACCAGATAAATAACCAGTAGCGACCAGGTAAGAAAAATTCGCGCTACTGAACATAAGATGGACAGTCACACACATGCATTTACATGGATAAAAAGTAAATAGGTAAAATTCTTTCCCCGCGGAATATCTTTTTTAACCAGAAAACTAACCGGTAAGAGTACTGAATAATTGATTAATAATGGTTAATTAACCAGTAGTATATTTTATTAATAGCAGTTGTCACTTCAAAAGACGATACATATGAATTTAGACATTTTAGTTCGTAATGAAAACGCCATATTGCGTTTTGTATAAAATTTTCGTATAATGAGGATTATTTCATATGAAGTAGTCAGCACCATGGATTGAATGCCATGAAGAACATTACGCACAGACAAATTTAAAGCCAATCTGACTTACTTAAAGATAATTCCAATCGCTACAAGTAGCAATACGTAAATTGTTAAGAGGAATCAGTAGTCAAGCAAAATGAGTCAGTACTATTACCAATAGAATTTACTATTACGTTGGTTTGTGCCCCCTCTCTACTGAAAGTTAGAAAATTCATATAAAATTAGTCTAGACCCAGACCAAATTAGAGGCATCTAGCGTAAAACACAGAAACCCAACATGCGACAAAACCATACAATTTATGTAATACGAAAAATGAATATTTGCAGTTGAATTAAAATTTTTAATGAGAATTAACTCTCCTAAATTATTACTATTTTACTTTGTAATTCAACAACTTTCCATGAAATATTACAATGTCTCGTCGGTGAAATATCTGGAGAAAAAGCAAGTACTATTAGAATCAAATAATTAAAAACAAGCTCGACTAAAAATGAAAAAAAATCGACGTTATTCATTAGATCTAGGCTTTATCTTTCTAAAATAGTCACAATCTAAAGAAAAGAGAATACCTATTATCAGGAATTTGATTTAAAAACCATTTTTTACAAGTTTCGGAGGTAATATCTCCATCCCAACACATTTCTTTTTAATTTTGGCCGATGTTATTTCCTCTTGGTTTTCTTTAATTTGAGATATAAATTGTTATTCTGCTACAAATAGTTTGCCAGAAATTAGCATTGAAAAATGTATGAAACTTGAAAATTTTGGTCCCCTTATCAGGCTCATAACATTTTCCAAAAAAAAAAACTTCTGCGCTGTAAATTCTACTCAATTTGGACGATTTAAATTGACGCAATATTTTCCAGAGATTAAATCCTCGTATAAATTAAGGAATTATCAATCCATACCTACCTCTAAAATATATTAACTAAAAAAAAAAAAAAAATAGAAAAATTACAATATTACAAACAAAATTTTAAGTATGTAATACAATATAAAATAAAAACATAAAACTAAAATATTTATAAATCATAGAAAGATGTAAGTACTACATATATAGAAAATTAACAAAATTAATACAATTTGACATTTTTTATTTTTGTAATTCGAAAACAGAAACAGAAATTCAATAAAGGGTAAAAAAAAACATAAAATTAATAAAACTTATTCATAAATCATTTGTAATCAAAACACAAAAACAATCGAATTGTAAGAGGTGAACACAAATAAAATCGAAATTAAAGTATATTTAAAATACAAAAATCGATGGATGTAATAAATAAAATGTGCACCTATAGAAAGGATACATAATGTACTGAATACATGTGTATGTTGTGTGTGTGTGTGTGTTACATAATATGCAATAGTAGGTACATATATATGTAATATTTGCAAAACAAACAGAAAAGTGCGTAAATTGATGAAATGTTTTTTTGCGCAACTCTTTTTCTTTGTGATTTTATATTAAATATGATTTGATTTTTTAAATTCTCGCAATTATAAACATAAATTTCATCAAAACAAAAAAAAATAATAAAACCTTCATGACAAGAACACAATGGAAATAAATGATCAAAATATATTGCTTTAAAATAGCAATAAAAGTGTACGTGTATGTGATTAAATTCGTCTTTTCAATATAATATGTATGACGTAATAATGAATTTCATAACAGAACAAAAAAATAAAACTCATTATTTAAGTATATATGTAAAACTAAATGAAAAAAATTTGTTTGATTTTTTTTAATTATAATAATTGTTTTGTTTTCAATGGCAATTTATTAAGAGTCGTTTGTTGTGCATATTATTTCATTATCTAGTGAAGATAATAAAGTTTTTGATTTTAAAAAAATTATGCTAAAAATGTATATTTATATTAAATACAATACATAATTTCATTTTACTTTTACTTTGATTCACAATTTCTTTTATATAAACAGGGTTTTATTCAACATTATGTATTGCTTGAATGAATTTTGCCACGATAAAATCAGCAATGAAACTTAAATTTGACCGTTGTTGATGTTAAGTTTGGTTTTAGTAATATATTTTGTATAAAAACAAAATATATTTTATTTTAAAATTAAAAAATATGTATAAAATTATTACAAATTGTGTTTTTGTTTTACTCAAGTTATTATTATTAAAATAATTGTAATAATCAATAAAAATTTGTTTATATAAAACAAATTGCGGTATGTGTATTTATGTGTGTGTTTGTGTGGTGTGTGGTGTGTGTGTGTGTGCGTGTGTATGTGTGAACTATAATATAAATATTTTGTTTTACTTTTCTGTTTCAACCCATTTTTCTCCCGTGTATATTACACAATTTATGTAATTATATTTTATATGTATAATATAAATTTTACTTAGCAATTTTATAAAGCGTATACATCAAGTGAAAAAGTAAATAAACAACATTTAAGGGTAAATAGTCTGGTTTTACTTATTTGAAATAAGTGTCTTATGAAATTTTCCTTAAATATTTCAATTTAATAATTTTTTTCTTTTTTTTTTCTTTTCTTTTTATTTTAAAAAAATTATTTTTATATAAAGAACGCGAACGGTGTGAGAATAGTGTTTCGTTTTTTTTTTTTTTTAAATAGGAAAATTCTTTTAAATGAAACACAAAATTTATTTGAAGAAAAAAAGATATCAATAAAACGCAAAGTACAAGTGAATATAAAAAATATAATTATTGTTATATGCATGTAATTTAATATGATTTTTTTTTTAAGTTTAACTCTTTCTAACTTCTTAGAAATTTTTGAAAAGATCAATATTTAAGCCTTGTATATATATAAATGACATTTATACGAGCAAGGGAAATTCGAATATTAAATTGATTTTAAATTAAATGAGAAATCTCTGTATATAAATTTACATCATTTTAACATTCTCTATCTATGGCATAATAGGATTACATAATCTGTCTTTTCGCGCAGCCTAAAAAACGACAGTGAAAAAAAATTTGAGAATCTATAAAATTGTAATAATATATGCTAAACTTGGAATTTGCTGTAACAAGTATCCTAAATAAGTTTAAAGAACTCTTATACAATTTTTGCTGATATCGTTTGAAATTCAGTTTTTTTATAACTAATAAGATTTTTTATAGATAATAAGTATTCAATTAATTTTTAAATAGTGGAGTTGTTTAAATCGACACGATTATTACTGTCAGAACATACGACTTCATTTACACCATAATATATCGAACTAGTTTACTACATGGCTTGGTCTTGCTTCATACATAAATGTAAGTATGTACAAGAAGTTTCAAAATTAAGTTGAATTTTTCCGCCTAAATAAATAAAATAATAAATATAATAATAAGTCATTTTATATACTTTTATTCCTGACAAAATTGCTTTGAAAAAATTTACCACTTGACACAGCTACACTGGCCTATTTATATATATAAAAAAACAAAAATGCAGCTGATAATGCTGGCTTTGTTAATATCTTGAGCACTGACCATCAACTGTTTTTAAATAGTATAACAGATGAAGCAGCTTTCTGGTTACTTTGGACATGCAAAGCTATACGAAAAAGCAACTACAGCAATATTTACTTATATGAATATATGTAATATGAATGCATTATATGCTTTTATATACAATTAAAGGAGAAATATCAGAATTTACTGAGCGAAACTTAGCGAATTGACTTCCACTGCCTGTATTTACAGACATAAGCGTAGATAAAAATTTCCATATTAATTAAAATAGGCTATATTACCAACGAAATACATAGAAATTTTAGAAGCGTTTAAACCGAATGAATTAGAGATGGGCGTTTTCACAAAAATATCGATGTGGTGTTATCGAACGTCTAAGCTATAAAAACTATCGATACAGCGATATATTGGATCACAAATTATCGACTATTGGTAAAAAATAAAAAAATAAATTGTGTTTACTTTACTACATGAATTCTAATTTCAGTAATGCTCTTTAAATTAAAATTTGATGGTCAGTTTTTTGCTCCCTGGAGTGTCAATTTTTTACATGAATACAAACTTTCAGGTTCTGAAATAAATTCCAAAACAAATGATTTCAAATAAAAAGTCTGCCTAAGAGTTAGATAAATCAAATACATATTCAGATACATAAAGTTATGAATATAAACCTAACACAAAAAGTACAGGTCTACAGATTTCAGTTACTTTAACAAATCTAGCAGCCAGTGAAAGCTTATTATATTAGAAATAAATGAATGGGCTGCGAGTAGAAATTTTTAAAAAATTTCGCTTTTATTACATAAATGTATAAATGAATTCATTCTCCTTGTCATTTACTATATCTGCAATGTGCCCTGGATCTCACAGTAGAGAAACATTAGCCCGATCTCAGTTAATTTACAGCATTCCTGTTTATTTGTGTTATGGTATATAATAGGTGTGTTATTTTGTGTCTCGTGGTAGTGCAATGTTGCACTGCACCGTTGAATATACATCTATTCGTCAAAAAGGGTCGGTAAAATCGTATTAAACAAACAATCTTTTTAATTAAATTTTAGTATAACTTTTCCTGTGTTGATCCTCTCCCTTTTATAGAGGCCAAATAAAATTGTTGACATGTGTGTGGACCAAAATTTAAAATTAAGTCCGTTGGTTGAGTGTGTGAGGCGTTCTTTTGTAGCAGCAGTGCAGTGAACTGTACGTGTGCACAAAAGAACGGAGCTAAAGCTGATATGTGAAATGTTTCTTTTCTGATTCTGTATCAAGAAATTCTGATTGAGATATGTACTTTCGGAATAAAAAGGCTGAAGGTTGAAAACGAACGCAAACAAAAAATACAATTTTCCGATATATCCGTAAGGAAACCTCGATAATAAGATATTTTGTTGAAACAAATATCGATAATCGATACAGTTTGCCCATCATCTCTACAATGAATGTTCGAAATTAGGACTGGTTTCCTAAAATAATTTTGTTTTGTTATTTTTGCTCTCCTCTTCCATCAGTTTTTATCATATTTCTGATTAAAAGCTTGTTGCAAAATAAAGATTTTCTGGGATCATTTTTGGTAGATATTCGAAAATTCTAGCAAAGTATTTTTTTATACTTTTGGAGAATCTACTTCTAGAAAATTCATTATAAATTATATTGCGGCAATGCAAATGCAGTTGAAAGAGTTCACCCTGTTTAAAACACTTCAATGCGAACTTAGATTTTTTTTGCAAAGTTTTATTTATACACTGAAATTTCATCTAAATTCTTTATTTTTCAGCTTTTAATTTATCCTATTCGATATTAAAGAAGAACCTACTTTAAAAAAAATAAAGAAAAAAAATCTATATAATGCTCTATGGATTCCCATTTTTTTAAATTTAAAAATACGGAGGACAGACGACAGCAAAGATCAATTCCTCAAATATTTTTAAATTAATACAATAAAGTTTTTCAATATAGAAAAAAACGCAATATTGAATTCCATATTTGAAAATGTGATTCGATCAAATTGAAGAGAGTGCATGACAGCTTCTTACTTCTCATTTGAACAAGCTTGATTGGTTCAATCGAAACGCTCCCAAAATATAATTGGACTGGGAATGAAATGAATTCAATTCAATTCTTCCAATTCATTACTTTGTTAGACTCATTTCAAGTCAATCCTCTATTTCAATTCGACATGTAAACGTACTAATAAGCAAATTTATTCGATGATAATATAAAGCAAATAAAATATCTTTATCGATTTATAACCGACTCGATATAAAAAAAAAAGTTACAATATTATAATACCGATCTATGCATAATGGGATTAATTAATACGAAAAAATTCAATATTAAATCAAGAAACCAAGTACAATCCATTGTTTGTCAAAGCAAGCACATAGACGTAATACATATATTCCCCTTAACAATCAGATTTACCGGGGAATTCAATTCGATCTAGATTCGATCGAATCGAATTTTTTCATGGAGCATTTTTTACTAATAAAATTAATCGCATGGAATAGTCTTCAGCGGCAATCGAAAGTAACCGACAATTACCTTTCATTCAATTTGGAAAATCTTCAATTCAATTGTATTAAACGGTCGAAAATATTCCTTACAAAATTCAATTCGATCGAATCTAGATCGAATCGAGTTCCCCGGTAGACCTGAATAACATTACTGTCAAAACAGCGATTTATAATCGTATTGAAAGGAATTTGGATTTATGGTGTTTTTCAACTTATACTTCCTCTTTTTTTTTCATTATGTTTCAGAAGTCAATCGGCTCACTAGACTTTTAAATATGAATAGTACAAATTTCTATTCAAATCGGAATTATTGATTATATTCATGTAAACCGAAAGGCTTACAAGTTAGAAAGAGTTGTAAAAATAATTAAATCAAAATTACTGAACGTATGTAATACTTTGCTTTTTGTCTTTAAAATTGTGTGACTACACTTTACTTATATAATCATCATCATCATCGGAAACAAAATTCTAATTCTAACTTTTAAAATTCAAATTACTGGATAGTACTTGACGTATGCAATTATACATTATTATTGAATTAAAAAAAATTTTTTTTTACGAATAATATCTGTCCAGTTATAATAATCACGGTCAATGATGATCATCATCATCTATTACAAAAGTTTTAATTTCGAGATTTTGTATATATACATCTTTCCTTCATAAATCTCTTATATATATTATTTTGTTAAACAACAGATGAGAAAAGTTCATTACTAATATATTGCGCAAAAATGTTATTAAGAGAGAATGAGAAAAAAGGTGTTTAACACAATAATAGTAATGTTTTGACTAGTTTTATCCTCCTCCTCCTTCTCTTCGTCATTTTCTTTCTAATATAATATTTTTATTATATATATATATAATGGTAAGGTAAATAAACTTACTTAAATTGTATATTTATATTTAATGTTTTCTTTTTATATATATTAAATATAATCATTATATTAAAAATGGTGTTTCATTCTTTTAATATTTTTTTTCTTCTTAATTATGGGTTTAAATTGTTTCAGACTAGCTCAATTTCCGGGCCATATTTATTCATTTTTTTTTAATTCTTATTATAATGCAATTGTTTTTTTTTTTTTTTTTTGTTAATAATAATTCGTTTCTATTGAAATTTTACATCAGTAGTTTCCTTTTTCATTTTAAATGTGTGTGCTCTTTTTGTTTTAAATTGTTCTTTTATGTTTTTTTTTTATAGAAAAAACATCCTGATTATAATACAAAAGATGAAAGAACGTCAAGAGCCTATGTATTAAAAAAGATAATAAGAAATAATGGCGCGTATTTAATAAGAAGAGAGAGAGAAAGATAGATTAAGTAAAGAATAACATGTTTTTTTTTTTATTTATTTTGGAATTCTCTGTACGTATTTCTTTTGTTGTTGATGTTTACTTTCTTTTTTTTTATATAGTCCACAATTTTTTATTAAATATATTAATATTAACTATACTGTATTTTCTAAGAACTAAAATAAACCTGTAAATAATAGCACTATATATACGAATGATAAATATAAATCAACACAATAATAAATTGCACTTTGATAAGTAAAAACTATAAAATTCTGATTTTTTATAAAACTAGGAAAAAAAACAAATTTGAAATAATCAAATCAAGTAAAACAAAACAAAAATAAATAATAAAACCAAAACAAAAAAAAACAATGATTATACTTTTAAAAGTAAGGAGAATACGTAGAAACGTAATAAAACATAATAATAGTAAATTCGTCAAAAATACATAAAATATGTAATTAAAAAAATAAATTAAAGAAATTAGTTCTCCATTAATTTCAATTATGTTGTTTTAGTTTTGTTTGTTTTAAAACTAACTTGTAGTACACGATTGCCTAGGGTGTAACCGTTTAATGATTGTATGGCACAAACTGCTTCATCGTAATTCGTCATTGTGACGAAACCAAAACCTTTACACTTATTCGTTTGCAAATCGCGGATTACCTAAAAATAAACAACAAAAAATAAATATTAATTTTTAACAGATAAATTTTAATAGTTTTTATAAATTGCTGCTTTTATTTTTATTTTAACACTAGAAACACCAAGCGATCGTTTTTTCTTGTTTTAATTCTTTGTCTGTTTCCTTTGTAATATTAATGAAAAACTTAATACCAGTCAGTAGTTAGCAAAAGTTTCAATTCATATACCAGCGAAATCTGTAGACAATAGAATTTACTATACGTTCCATACGTACTGAAAGTTAGAAAATTCTACATTAGAGGCATCTAGCGTAAAACACAGAAACCCAACATATGACAAAAAAAAATTTGTAATAAAAATGAAAAAACTAGACGTTATTTGGTAGATCTAGGCTTTATCTTTCTAAAAATAGTCACATTCTAAAGAAATGAGAAAACCTATTAACAGAAATTTGATTTAGAAATCTTCAATTTTTACCATTTTTTACAAGTTTCCGAGCTAATATCTCCATTCCAATACAATTAACACTAGACCTCGTCGTTATCTTTAATTTAAGGCATAAATCATTATTCTGTTACAAATATTTTGCAGAAACTTGCATTGAAATCGTACGAAACTTATAAATCGTGGGACTATGGTACTAACTCCTCCTAAACGAAAAATTATAATCAAATATTATGTATGTAAAATTAATATGCACATCAGAGGACATTTGCAACATATGATATGGATGGCTACCATGAAGCTACATTACATATACAAAAATTCAAAAAAGATTAAATCTTAAAGCCAAACTGAGCTTATGATAATATTATGAACCGAGGTAATATTATCGTGAAAAGTGGAAAACAGACACAGAAAAGAAATATAAGGTCCATTCGTTTGTTTCGGTGCAAGTGTAACTCAGAACTGTCAAGTGTATTTCTACACCAGCACCAGAAATCAGCTGTTTTTCAGTGCTGTCCTCGCAACCGAATGAAGTCGTGGTCAAAAGTGTAGATATAAATATTTTGGTTCGGAAAGCTGTCCACTGGGTCAACTAATGACACTGTATTCATTTTTTATTGTTTAAAAACACTTGATTATATTTATCAAAATTCAATTTAATTTTTTGGGATGCAGTTATTTGGTTGTTTTACCACAAATCAATTTTCTTATTTATATTTCTGAACGCACTTGTTTTTACTCAAATCAATTTAATTATCTAGATTACTGAGCGCACTTATTTTTTACTCAAATCAATTTATTGATTTCAGTTATTACACAGTTGCTTAAGACGTATTCAACAAATGATCTTATAGTCTAAACTAATGACAATTGTCAAATCATCTTTTCTACACTGCTTACACCTATAATTTCGATGGTGCAGAAAAATTACACTCAGTGTACACTACACCACATTTTGACAAGCAAACGAATGGCTTGGTGTAATTCAATTTAGTGTACACCTTACAAACGAATGATTTGGTGTAGTTGAGTGTAGCTCCGGACTACACCAAGCATGCAAACGAATGGACCTATAATAGAAGTTTTTCCACCAGCTTGAGCTTTGGAACCGATGAAAAGCAAATGTGACATAAAGAATTAAATAGCTTCCAGCTACTTAACTTAAAGTTGTTATTTCATTTACGTTCGAGGAAGATGTGAGTTGGAAACATAAACATATATAGTTCAATTATGCACCGAATGTTATCAGTGTAATTTTCAGATGTCAGCATATGTTCGTATGGTAATACTAAATTAACATTTAATTAAAAATCATACGATCACTAAGCCATACACAGACGTTTCAAAAATATGTTTTCGATACATAATATGAGCCATCAACTTACACCACCATTTTAAACCATAGAGATTTTTCTTACAGTCGGTTATCCATATAGATTCTTTAAGAAAAGAAAAAAATATAGACAGAAATATAAGACGAGATTATCTCTCTTGGAACTAATCGAAAAATTTTATAGAACAGATGATTATGTTCGTATTATGTACGTAACTTAGTAAGTAAGAAGGATTACCAAGGTATTTTCTTTACCCATCGAAAAAGAAAGAAATAATTGTAGATTGAGAGCCTGTACTCCCACGAAATTAATATTATGTAATAACAGTTTTACTTACATAAATAATACGACATTTCTACGAAACAACTTTATAAAGAAATATGTCAAAAATTATCGCAATGGTGTTTCCAATGTTTTAATAGTTTTTGAGAAAATAAAACTCCACACTTAGTCAATCGTAGTAGATTTAAAGTCATCATTTAATCTAAAATTATTTGTAAATCTTGTTTGCAAACCGGTTGTATGAGGACAAAGATCCATACGGTTTTATGAACATATACTAAGTGTCCCACTTAAATTATTCACTGAAGTTTTCTTTAATTTAAGAATTACTTTCGAATTATCCCAACTATAAATTTCAGAGTTTCATCAAAACATCACTCCAATGGTAGTGGTTATTTGAAGAAGAAAAAAAAAAAAAAAAAACGTATATATATATTTGAGAATTATAATCAATTAAGAATGCTGAGGATGCAGTTTGATTACTAGTATTAGAATAGAAGAAAAGATAGGTGAATCTTTTTCCATAGAATAGTGGTGAAAATCAGCCTACAAAATTGATGAGAAATAGTTCGGGAAAAAACCTTCATTTCCAATATCACCCTACCCTACACATTTGCGTATCAAACTCGATTGTTCCATTATCTTGTTATAAAGATTAAAAAGCTGCTTTTACAACACCTCATATATCAGAGCCTCTAACAGTATGCTAAAAGTCATAGAATCATAGTTTAATGATTGAATCGGAGAACAATTATCATTATTAAAGGCTATCCTCTAAGGATAGTTAACTCTGGCTTTCTTTTATCATATATTTTTATCTCGTTTACATTATAGGCCGACTAATTCGAATGGGACACGCAGTATATTTTCTATTAACATATTTATCAATTATCCGACAAATTATTATTAAGGTTTCTAAGTGAACGGAAGGAGAAATAAAATCTCGACAAGTAGTCAGGCCATACATGGTACTTTGTACTTGTCCTACTAAGTCCACTCACAGGAAGACCTACCTTGTGTTTCTTACAAGCCAGAAGTATGTAGATCTAAAACGAAATGTTTTTCACCTGATCTGTATAAATGTAAAAAATATTATTCCTAAGACATTTTTTTGTATCTGCGCTCAAGAACATTCACATAAGAAATGTTTTACACACTCGCACACCTCTCCAAAATTAAAATGTTGCCTTGTCTACTCTTCCGTCCTCATCCGTGTTCGTACCGAAAAAAAAAAAAATTCTATGTACAAAATCCTCAAATCTGTTAATTGCTTGTGATATTTGCTTTGAACATTCTTGATAATGGAACTAAGAAGATAGAATCAAAGCTAGTTAGAAGCTGTTTTAGCTCTTACATTTCTCTTAATTCGTTTGTAGATCTTAACCCCACCACACCATTGAATTATTACTTGATACTGATACTTGATAAAATGAGTTAAATTATTCACTGCCAATGTAATATCCAAGATCTCTGTTGGGATAATAATAGTATGCCTTCTAAGTCGCTGCACTGCAATAACAAACTTAAGTCCGTAAACAAGACATCTATTTATATGTATCTACGTATATTATATGTGCAAGTAAAACGATTAACCTGCTCTAACCCACTTGTCAACACTCAGCGCCCCAATTTATTCCAGCCCTCTTCCCAACATTTCCGTGAGCAAATCCTATATACGACAATTTTTTCTTCTCCTGGATGATCAAGTCTAATAGAGATGATAGACTTTCGTCAAACCTCATCAATGCACGTAGTTTTTTATTCATAGACAAGCATTTATCAAATTATATCCAGATATAAATTTTACATCCACATGCATCTTCCATGTTAGCTTCTTTTATATCCAAATGCTTTGCATGAGAAGATGCTTGCAGAGTGAGTCCAAAAAGTTTCAGTAGAACAAAGCCACCAAGTTTCGTCTTCTGAAAAAATGAACATATTACGAGGATTTAATATTAGAAATTGCCTTGAAAAACAGCACAAAAATATTGCTAATAAAAACCTTATAAAACTAGGTATGCCAAAAATGTTATACTATAAAAACCTTAACTGTGATTCCGCTCACTCTAATTCAACCTTGATGAATATTGAATTTTCTTTATCATGCATTTTTTTATTAGAGCTCATGCATCGCTTCATTATTTTTGATTTTTTCAATATCTTTAAACTTTTTTGGGGTTACTTATATGAAATAAATCAGTTTAAGTGTAAAATAAAGATTTACGGTAGTTCACTGTTGGCAGATGAGAAAATATTAGCAAGCTAACGGATAAGGTGTATACCAGGAGTTTTTTAACAAGGGGCATAGTTAAAAGCTTGTACTATACGAGCCTATTTAACAACGAAACTTAGTCATTTCACTAAGCCTCTGCAACTACGCATAAAACGAGAACGACACAAGACTGACTTGCATGAAATGCTCTTGTTTAAATTCAAACGTTTTATTGGTCCACTGAAGGTACAAACCATAACCAATTGATCTTATAATAAGCTCTGGGTTCGTTTGTAAAGCTCTGTACAAAAAAAAAACGGGTAGTAGTATTTGATTTTTATAACTTGTTGAAATAAATTATTTTAAATTTTCTCAAATAAGACGATTCTTTTAAAATACAACAGATATATAAAATATTTCAAGAATGAAGCCAAAATTATTACAGATGCTCTCATAAACTTTATTCTCGTTGAAATTATGATGATTTTTTTTTTCCTAATATTAAAACAAAATTTACCTTAACCGATTGTACAGCACCAAAAGGTCCAAATAATTGCCATAAGACATTCTCTTCTGTCTCTGGAGCTAAATTATAAACGAATATGCACCATCCTGATCCGTTAATTGTGTTACCTGGTAACATTGTATTGGCCAAAATGTCCCCAGTTAGAGGAGAGTATCTAGAAATGACGGAACTGCAAGAAAAAAAATTAAAAAATAAAGCAATAAAGAAGTATACATATGTATATGATATATATAATGAAAATTTCTCCTTCATACCTAAATCTTCCAGGTGGGTGTGGTATAGGTCCGGGAAATCTTCGAGGATTTTGTGGTGTTAAATATGCTGCTAATGGTGTAAGTGCTTTATTGCTACTTGGATTATTTGCAAACTTAACTGTAACTGGTTCGGTGGCATTTTTCGGTACAGTTCCATTTAATTCTTTAATAGCACGTTCTGCTTCGATACGTTGATCGAATCTAATGAAGCCAACACCTTTGGAAAGACCTTTAAAAGCAAAATTAAAATAGGAGAAAAGTTATTATTATACCAAAAGGCTGTTAATATTTTATTCTTTTTTCGCATTCTCAATTTATGTTACGAACAATATAAAAAAAAAATTATAATAATATCTGGATTTTTACATAATTTTCAAATTTAATCAAATTTTTGGATGAAAACAGAATGTGAAGAAGCAAATGAAATTGTTAAAGAAAAAATTAGTTATAATTAGTAAGAAGAAACAAATTTTTGACAAAGAAAGGAAACATTGTTTTCGTTGAAATATAAAATGAAATACCGGTAGGTTTCGAACCGAATGACTCAAAATTAATGTTTACTCTCAGTGATGAGATCAGCGTCCCTATTATTGTAGAAGTTTAAGTACACTCAATGTCCATCTATATTAATTAGGTAGTATAAAAAAGAAAACTTTTGTTTTATACAATGAAACACATACATACGTTATACAGTTGATGCCCGATTCGAAATGGAATTATCTTACTAAATTATAAATTGTATACAAATATTATTGATGATGTATGGCAGATGGAATCACTGGCAGCATTTTTAGTTAAGGCTATGGTAAATCATTTTCAAGCATTGACTACATTAAATATAGAGCGAACAAAGATTAATCTGAATCTAATCTCAATAGGAATAAGAAGCCGTTCGTCAAGTTTTAATTCTTTTCGTCAACTTCTGTCTGTACGCTCATGATCGTACTTTGCATAAGCAAATTTGACAGTTTGTGTAAATACTATACAAATGTTAGTGATGCATAAGGAAGCATTCGTGATATTTTCAAGGCAAGCTATGCATATTGTAGTTAGGCCTTTAGTCTAGAACCGAACGATTTAATTTCAATCTGTCGTCGCTTTTATCCAACTCCGAATGATCCTGAATGAATCCCGGATTCAAGCAGAACGATTTTAATTAAAGCAACGAAACAGAGCCATTTCAACTGTTTGACATTTCTTCCATTTTATAAAAGCAAGTATAAGTTCGTATAAATTGTTGTTAATGAAAAACAAAGTCATTTTCAAACATAGGGAACTTACTCAACTATTACCACCTCGGCCAAATTTTAAACAAGACATTCACGAATGCAAATTAAAATCGTTCTGCTTGAATCCGGGAAAAAGTCAGGTGCTTTCAGAACCATTCGGAGTCCGAAAAAAGCGACAACAGATTGAAACTTAGAGCATATATCAAACAGGAATGGGGTATCGTATAAAATTCGTGTACAGTGTACATGAGTGAAGCTTACTTCCCCTCATAATATCTTGAAGGGGACAAACTTAACGAAGGATGGAAAATGCAGAGCAAATTGATGCAAGCCCAAAATTGACAAGTAACAAGTGGGACCAACGACGATAAAGCCCTGTATGCTAGAGCCAAGGAATTTTTGTTCCTATACAAAAACTATGTAAAAAAAGTCATAGAATGCTCAAGGAATTTTTTCCTTTGTCGATTCCTTGAAGTAGTATGCTAGAGACAAGAAATTCGAACAGAAAAACTCTTGACTTTGTCGAAAAATTCATTTATGTCAATATTTCTTGAAGAAATAAATACCGCTATACTTATTTCTGTAAGGAATTTCGATGTTGGTGGAATAATTGAAAAATTGAACGAAGGACATTTGATGCATGATGCACGTATTATCAATTGCAGTTTTCCGAAATAATTTATTCCGCAATGAGCAAATTATAATATACAATTGAGAATTATCCATTTCTTTATTTTCTTTATTATTTTTATATTTATTTTGAGATATCTACACACAATTGTCAAAAATTTCTTGAACAAATGTCAATTTTTCTTCAAGAAATAAGTGCATAATATATTCCATGGCTCTAGCATACCGCCCTTAAAGCAATGGCAGCGCGTAGAAATGGCAACAAAACTTGACTGCCCCTTCATGAGTTCTGCTAGCTGCTAGTTTATATCTGGACACAAACATGGAGAAGCTTCACTTAATTTGGTTTATATACATTCCTATTTGATATATGCTCTAATGCTTCTGACAGACATGGGGTATCGATATCAAGATATTCGGAATATCCCGTTTACATACCATGTGTGTCATCAAATACTCCTAATATACCCAGCAAAACTAGTGGGTATAGACTCGATATCTAGATATCAATATCCTCAAAAATTACTGGGTATACCCTGAACAACGGCACTTCTTACTTTGCGCAGCGCCATCTTGTTGTTGATTATTATCTAATTATGTGTCTAATTAAGCAAAAATGTGTTTGTGGGGGGTCCACATCAACCGTTTGGGAGTTACAGGATGATTAAGAAAATTTGCTAGTTTTTCACAAAACACCTTGTATCTTGAAAAATGCAGGGTGTACGGTAACAGTTAAGAACTAATTGTATGCAGAACTTCATGGCCTTTCCAACGACTGGTCAACCAGTCCAGTACTCCACTCCTGTCAGGAGTTATGGGGGTCTAAAACAAAATTTCAGAATTTCTCACCTTTTTTTACTTTGACCTCTATTTTTTCTGCAAAAAGGTCATTAACATAACTTTTCTTTATAAAAACTGTAAACTGTAAGCTCTCCTCTTTAATTGGACCTATTACACTCTATGTCCCCACTGTAGCCGTTAAACAGTTATTAGCCATAACCTATTCAAGTCATACCGAACTTGACGATTTTTTTTTTTTCAAAATTACAATTTTCAGTCACTAAGAGAACAAATTATCTTTAAAAATAGGTTAAGAGGTAATAACAAGTATGGAGAGGAAATAAATGCCATACATAAAAAAATTATTCAATCCTGATGAAGAGAAATGATATTAATGCAGAGAGATAATTTTATGACAAAATAAAGGAAGTGAAACTTCTTTGATGGAGTCTAAATCTGATGAGTATTAGGTTCCTGCTAACACAAAACCATTTTCAAAAGAATTTTGCATACTGCACACGCACTGGCTCTACAATGATTGATTGTCATCATTTTCGAATAAAAAATGATAAAGTTCAATTAAAAAAATTTAGATTAAACAAAAATATTTGCCATACTATCTATCGTTGTGTTGCGAAACGATAGATACGTATACGTGGAGATATCGCTATCATAACAATTAACATATACAAACAATATCCACGTTTAGAATCTCCATAGAAAAAAAGCGAATAAAAATGTCAGCTGTAGAAGGACAGATGTTTTATACCCTAGATGAAATCTATAGGGTATACTAAGTTTGTCATTCCGTTTGTAACGCACAGAAATAATAATGGTAGAGCAAAATGGATTGGACTGGACACTCACGCATTATATTAAAAGTTATTTTGATTTTTGCATGTCCGTCCGTCTGTCCGTGCGCACGATAGCTCGAAAACGCGTTCACTTAAAAGCTGAAATTTTGTACACAGACTTTAAAAAAAAACAAGTAAAATTAAGATCGAAATTGAGACAAATCGGGCAACTCCTTCGTGAGGTTGCCATACAAAAATTTCGTTTTCCGCTATATATATGTACACTGCCTGAGAACGCGTCGACATAGAAAGCTGAAATTTGGTACATGTTTTTATAGTAAACAAATAAAATTTCAAAAATGGAATAAATCGGGCAGCCCATTCTTGGTGTTGCCATATAAAAATTTAGATTTTTTATATATACTGCGAAAACGATCAGTCCTAGACATTTTTTTTGTACTAAAAACTTCTTCAGAATACGAAATCCTATAAAATTTGTTATAATAATTTTTTCTGTCCGATGAACCGGTTCTAGAAATATATGCGAAAAACCACTTCAAAAATCAAACTTGCATAGATCGTTGGTCATACGAAATTATACTGGCACGTGAACGATTTATTATTAAATTGGATTTAATATACATTAATTTTAAAATCAAGCTATGTTTTGTAGAATGAACCTGTCTAGTCATTGCAAACTGTACATTCATGAACTTACATATAGTCCAGGTCAAAGATAACCTAATAAGAAAATAGGACACACCCGAACAAAATTGGAAATTTTTCCTTGTTTTCTAGACTGAAATAAGTATATGTTATATACCAGGCATGGCCAAATTGCGGCTCGCGAGCCGCATGCGGCTCTTTGAATGAGTGAATGCGGCTCTCGAAAAGAAATGAAAAAATAAATAATACATATTTAATAATTTATTCAAATTGCTATAAAATTGGAAGTAATACATATGTATAATGTTTAATATAATATGATTTAATAAAATCAATTATTATATTTGTGTATATTTTGTGCTCTTAATCGAAAATGTCTACGAGTGGGATAATTCCCGTAATTTTATATATGTAGTTGTGTTTGGACTCACTTGAGATTTTCGGTCTTATGCGAAAACCTTTGTTATTCTTTATTAGAGGTTTTAAAGCCAAAAATGAAGAAATGAGTATGCGAAAAAGGCTATTAGCGCAAATACAGGCTTAACATACAAATGTTAAATGACGAAAATTTAAGATAGGCTACCCCCTAGTTTAAAGCAATTTTTATTTAATTTTCATACTTTCATTTTCATCGGTTTTCGTGCAAATGTACTTTTTATTGCAAGTGCGTACCATATTTTCCGTTGCGCTGCTTCAACATAACTTTGCATTGTATGAGTGTTAAAATGTCAAAACGAAATGCCTGCAATCCCTCAACCTAGCATTACAAGGCAAAGATAAAGTTATTACTGATCTTTTTCAAACTGTTCTAAGTTGCAAAAATGTTGAATTACTTTTCTCGTCTGAAGACAAGACTCTCTAAAATTGATGAAAAAAAAACTGAGTGAATACGACAGTAAATTAGGAGAATTATTAAAAGAATTTCACTTCCGATTTGATGATTTGAATAATTTAAAGATTTCTCTAAACTTTCTTGTATGCCGTTAATAATGGAAAATAACATCAGCCAAATGACCACCACGACCACGCCTTCAGGACCATATCCTTTTCATGAAATTTTCCATAACCAAATCGCAAAGTGGCTGCCCTATGTCCTCGATAGCCTCACGAATTCCATCTTTGAGGTCTTGAATCGACGCTGGGCTGTCGGCGTAGACCTTCTCTATCACGTGGCCACAAAAGAAGCAGTCGCAAGGTGTTAAGTCACAAGATCTCGGTGGCCAATTGTGATCACCTTTTCGAGAGATAACACGGTCCGGAAACTTTTCCCGTAAAAGATCAATGGTTTCGTTGCTTGTAGCGCCGTCTTGTTGAAAGTAAACGTTGTCAAGCTCAATACCATCCAATTCCGACCATAAAAAATCATTATTCATCTGTCGATAGCGCAATCCTATCACCGTAACTGTTGCTCCAGCCTCATTTTCGAAAAAGTAAGGTCCAATGACCCCGCGGGAGCATTAACCGCACCAAACAGTCACACGTTGAGGATAGAGAGGCTTTTCAACAATAACTCTTGGGTTTTCCGAGCCCCAGATGGGACAATTTTGCTTGTTGACGAAGCCATCGAGGTGGAAATGGGCCTCATCACTCAAGATGAGTTTTCAATGGAATTCCGGATCCTTTTCATGCATTTCAGGGACCCAATCAGCAAAGTCTCGACGTTGTTGATGATCGGCCGGCTTGAGTTCTTGTGTTAACTGAACTTTATAAGCCTTAAGACCCAAATCTCTATGCAAAATACAGTGTACTGACGTTTGTGGAATGCCTAATTCCAAAGAACGACGAGGAATGGACAAACCTTTCTTGAGCGACGTGCACGGGTTTTATTCTTCACATCACTAACTTGTCCCGACAGCTCGAATTTTTCTACCAATTTCTGTATTGCGGTCCGACAAGGTGCTTCACGACGACCCAAAAATGTTCGAGTTTTACGAACCGTCGCTGCCACATTTTCACCATTTTTATAGTGAATTTTAATAATTTCATTGCGTTGTTGAATCGTGTATCGTTCCAGTTTTATTAATGGCGTAGTTTCTACTTGTCAAATGTCAAAAAATGACAGCTCCAAAAGTGACATCTACCGAAATAGCGAGCTAATTAAAATAACACCTCTTATTGGAAAACCCTTTAGTATCACTTTGACCCTAATTTAAGGAAAGCTGCTAGCAGATTACTGTCCATATTCGGCACAACATATTGTTGTGGGTCACTTTTTTCAACATTGAAGTTTATAAAATCAAAGCACCGTTCACAAGTTACAAATGAGCATTTAACGGAATTAATTCGTACCGCGCTTACTAACTATGAACCCAATTTCAGAAAATGCTCGGCTAAGTTACAAACACACATGCCATCTACCAGCAAACAATAGCTTAACTTAAATATATGTATGCATATGTTTGAAGACGTATTCAAAAAAATACAAATTCCATGCAAACTAATGTTTTTGATAGTTTATTTTTATGTTGGCTCCCGTCACGACAGATTATTGGAATTCGGCTCTTCTAGGAGTGAAGCTTGGCCACCCCTATATACTTTCGTCTTTTGCATGAATGTGGGAAAAGACCTTGGTTATTCATTATTGTAGTGCAACTGAGATAACGAGTTAAAAACAAAATTGAGAAAACGTAGGATTATCCGTATGATAAAATCTTCTTGAATACCTTCAAAATCCTTTCAAACTATTCATAATAATACACATCGGGTCACACTACCATTGAGAAAAAGATAAATTACGCATTGAACAACGTACTAAAAGGAGATGTGAAATTTCTGTCAAATAAAATTGTCTTATTCTCGAAAATATCAGAGAATCCAGCATTAGTTACACTCACTTAATCTCTTCAGAGCAAAACGAAAAAAATTTATTGCTCGAGAAATTAAACTTAGAAATACTCAGTCAAAATCTCTATTGAAATTTGTGGATAATCGTTCAAATATAATTGTTGCATGTTTTGTTGCCTCAAATGTAATTGCGAAGCACGAAAAACCATTTAGTGATGGTGAATATATGAAAGCATGGTTAAAATACGTACCAATTTTGTTTGATGATTTTGAAAACAATGAAAAAGTCATCCAAAGAATAAAAGATATGCCCTTTGCTAGCTAGAAACACTGTGTAAGACAGGAACTTAGAAATGGCTACAAATATAAGTCACCAGCAAAAAATGGGCATAAATTCCTCTGGTTTATTTTCTCTCTGTCTTGATGAGAGCAGTAACATAACTGGATCAGCGCGTTTAGCAATTCTTATTCGTTACGCTGTTGGATATAATATCAAAGAAGAGATGGTAAGTTTAACATCATTAGCAACAACAACAAAAGGAATAAATATCTTCAATGCAATTGTAAATGCACTTGCTGTAAATAACATAGATCCTTTCCAAATTGTTCCTGCAACGACTGATGGTACTCGCAATATGACTGGAGAGGAAAATGGGTGTGTGAGCTTGTTTGCTCTGTTCGCTGGACATTCAATTCTGGGTTTGCATTGTATCATACATCAGCAGGCTTTGTCTGCAAAGGCCGGTTGAAGTTCACTGGGCGATATTTTGATTCTTGTTACACAGTTAGTCTACAAGTCCTTTAAATAAACGAAAATTTTCTCAACAATTAACTGAGGTAAATTCAGTGTACAATGGTTTGCTGATGTACAAAAACGTCCGATGGTTAAGTCGTGGAAGAGTTCTACAAAAATTCGTTGATTGTTTAAATGAAATTAAACATTTTTTAAATAACGAGAAATTAATTGAAAAATATAACCAATTAATGGACACTGAATGGATTTCAAAACTAATGTTTTTTACGGACTTGTGCTCGCACTTAAATGAACTAAATGTGAAACTGCAAGGTGGTATAATAAGACAATTATTATAATGTTTGATATAATTAAAGCTTTCGCAACTAAATCAGAAATTTTTAATTTCGAACATATATAAATATTTTCCAAAAACAAGTTAATTCTATGCAAATTTTGAATTCCATGAAAAAAATTACAAAACTAAATTAACAAAAGATTTTTCTGAAATTGTTCAGTCTCTAATGAACGAATTTACTTTAAGATGTAAAGAATTCAAAACATTTGCAGAAACATTAAAATTCATTATGTTCCCAGACACGATATCGGCAGGACTTAGTTTAAAGATTTTTGAGTGGCTAAATTTAGAAGATTTTGAGATGCAATTGATTGATTTTCAATCCAGTTCCATATGGACACAAAAGTTTGTCGAATCATTGAAAATAATCGATAATTGAGTACTTAATTTACGTATTTTGTAACGTTGGTATTTTTTTTTCTTATTTTAAATTTGTTTTACTACTATGTAGTTACAAGGTAAAATGATAATATGTTTAGTTTAGTTTTTGCATATTAATTTTTGAAGTTGTCTAAATAAAATTCTGAGACAGCTATATTTTTATCAATTTTTCTTAATGAAAAACTGTCCGGCACGCCAACAACGCGATAAGTAATACTTGTAATTATCTGGCACGCGCACATAAAAAGGTTTGCCACCACTGATCTAGGGTATCATAAGAATTGCTCTTAGACCAATTCTAGCTTTTTACTTGTTAATTTAATTTTTATTTTTTATATTTATAATGTACTTCAATGGTCTGCTCTTTGATGCACTTGGACAACTTTGGGTGAACGGCAAGTTGACGGAATGAGGAAAAAGCCAGTACATGTGAAATCGAGGCTTCTCCATGAATGAAAGTTAAATAAAAAGTTTAACAAGTGAATACGTCGGTAGGGACACAAGGAAAAATAAGATCGTCCCGGTGTTTAAGTATAACTCTAATTCTCATGTGATATTAATCTCGAAGTTGCAACTCGAAGGCGTACATACATCTAAAGGTAGGTGTTATATCAGGACGAGCTGGTTGTGGAATCAAGGCTTCTCCATGAAAAAGATAATTTAAGCGGAGAATTGGTTTAGGCGCAAAATCATAAATTTAAATGCCGGTGAGCCATATCTTTTTCTACATATATTAAATAATATGCAAATATATACATTTGCATAAAATACCTAGAACTATAAACAAACAAACATTGATTGGCGAATGAATTGAACATGCATAACTTCAAGATGTGGCTTAAGTTCAGTTTAAATCCTTTATGGCAGGTTTCACAGTCCAGGTTTAAATTTTTCTACTGTTTCACATTTAAGGTTTAAGTTACACGACTGACTTAAGCCAAGCTTAACTTAAGCCCTGCATCTTGGGGGCTTATCTAGCTATCGGTTGCTGACTTTACACAATAGTCAACTGTTACCATCCGCCAAGGGATTTTTAATTCCAAGATTTTAGGAAGAAAGTGACAAAATGGAATATTTATCTGATGCAGCAGACATGAGTGACGAGGAAAGGTACAGGTGAGAAAAAAGTAGGGCGCCCATAACATTTCAATGCATAGGATAATGTCGATTCTCATGCTGGATTTAGGTTGTCGAAATCGAAACATTCTGTAACAATGATTTTAGAATTGATATCCTAGATAAAAACCATTATACTGGTTTATAAAATAAAGGTTCTTCTTCTTTTCGCTTAGGTTTTAATACACAATGACAATTTTTCTTTAAAAAATTCACAGCTACCGTGCTACAGTCCTGACAACTTACAATTTTTCATCTGCGGTTTAACCTGGACTCAGTTTGCAGAGTACTATGAAAGGGGCTTAAGTCACACCCGTTGGTTTGCTGAGGTGTGACTTAAGCCTAAACTGTAAAACCGGCCATTACTCAGTTTCAAAGTCTTAGATTGAGCTAAGCTTAACTACTCTCAATCTTGGCGGCTAAGTTGAACTTATTTTCAAATTACACGACTGTGTTCTGAACGTCGGATTAAAAAGAAAATCAAAATCAAATTATGGAATAAGGTAGTTTTAATCACACTACTGAGAACTTGGTAAACTCCCCTCAACTTTTTTATTCAAATTTAGTAAAATGATTAGTTAACGATGAAAATAAAGAGATTATAAAAAAACAACACGTAAACATCCAATTTTGCTAATAATTTGTGAGTGTACGAAAAACATAAACAAAAAAAAAACGAAAAACATACGTAAGAAATCAAAATAATAATTTCGATATAAGAAGAAAATAAAGCAAACAAAATTTATTTAATGATCTTTTTATGACCGGCTACGCAATTAACAATGACACAATGTTACGCAAAATTGAACAAAAAGGAAAATTATATGAACAAAAACATCAAGAGGAACGCGTATAAAAGCCAATTGTTAATAAAGTAAAGGAATAATACCTACCCGGTGGTGTATTACCTCCGCCAGCAGTAACAAAAGGTTGTTCTTTAAGAAAAACAAATTTCAGAAAAGTAAAATAAAATGTTTTTGTTGTTTTTGTTTGATTTACTGTATACGTTTCATTCAATTTTTTTCTCTTTTAATTTTGTGCCTTACTTAATTGAATAGCAACAAAAGCAAATTATAAATTTTGTCTCTTTTTTTTTTTTTGTTTGTTCGTTTTATTTTATAAACACACAAATATTAGAATTAATTTTTCTATAATATTTTTTATAAAAATCCAGAGAGAGAATAAAGCTATTTGTACCCATATTTATTAGTGACAGTTCGTACAAGTCAACGTTGAAATTAAATAAGACAATTATTTATTAAAAGTTGCAACAGCCCTTTGGCATTAACTAAGCTAAGTTTAAAAATTGTAGAAAATCTTATTGACTTGCACCAAACTGAACGGTTATTATTAAAAATAAAAATTAAATTAAAAAGTGCAAAAATGGAAACAGAATTTTTATTTTTACCTGTGATATTGTCACATAAAATCCTTGAGGTAATTATTCTCCCATATGGACTGAATAACGCTTCGAGATCTGGTTGTGTCATATTTTTTGGAAGACCAGATACATACAAATTTGCTCCCTTAATGGATTCTGAGCTAGGACGGGCGATTGAGACCTAATAAAAATAAACAAAATTTTAGTGACTACGTAGAAAAGTTAATGTTTTTTTTCTTATTCAATGACAAATTCATAAAATAATTCAACAATTTATGAGCTTTATGTTACAGTTTTTGATCAAACTTTACATTCTTAGGAACCTGACCTTCAAAACAAATTCTGTTGGTATCAATAACAAAAAATGATATTAAAATATAATTACGATTTACGTTTAAAACGATAACATTTATATGAGAGATACATGACAAGAGGACTTTGGCCACTGGACTCATCTTATAACAGACGAAGAACTATGTACACGACAAAAAAAAACTCTAGAGTCTTATAAGGAACAGACTCCAAGAGGTTGCCCTCCTATGTTTATAACGCGTCCAAATATATAATTCTTCAGAGTCCTATCATAATTAAAATGAAAGAAAGAAAAGTTGATGTTGCTAATTGCGCAATATTGTGGCTAAATTTTGTCTGCTCTATGTGTCAATAAATTACGTTAAGGTTGAAAGTAGGGGCGACTAGGCCACTAGGATCTGCGGAAGGCGTGACCAGAATTGATTTATTGTGTTTTGGCAGTAAATAGAAATAGCAGTGGCAGTTAATGTGCTTATATGTTAGTAGTTAAAAATGAGCGAAATTGAGAAAAAACTGAATTTGTAAACTAGAATTAAATAATATCAAATTACAAATTGAGGACAAAATTAGAAAGAAACAGGCCAAATCTATGAAGTGTATACGAAACAAATTATTTTAAACTTGTGAACACAAGAAAAGTCAACCAACACAAGTAGACAGCAATATCAATATAAATGTGTCAAATAAGAAAATTTCAACTATTTATTATGATTCTACTTGATAATTGAAAGACCTGCTCAGCTACTATCATGGTACTTAAACCACTTTAGTGAAGCATAGCAAAACGAAAATCAGAAAAAAAGAAGAACTTCATTGAATTTGTACAATTGGGGTACATGGCCTTGAGCTAACTGAGATCAACAATAGTTACTATGGCAGCAAGACTCAAAAATGTGAGTACCCCTAGTACTATCATCTCAATTTTTAATCTGTGTATCATTAGAACAATTTCTTTTGGACCAATTCCGCCCACAACGTTGTTATGTTGTCAATGTTACACATAGAATGTAAAGTAAAATCAGAATTTGTAGCATTAAATACCTACATAACTTATACTAATCATAATAGAACTGAAACTAATAAAAAAAAAATTTACTTTAATTGTTTTATTTTGCAGGCGAAGACCATTTAATGTACTTATAGCTTTGTCGGCATCTTCCGGTCGATGGTAGTTAACAAAACCATAACCTAAGCTTTGACCTGAAAATTTAATAGAAATAAAAATTGATTAAATATTTTATAATTTAATACAACAAACAAATAAAATAGTAAAACAAACCTGTTACTTTATCCCGAATTAATTTACAACTTTCCACTTCACCGATACTTGAAAAAAGTGACCGGATCTCCTCCTGTGTCATTGTTTGTGGCAAATAGTTAACAATGAGATTCGTTCTTGGCTCCTCAGAGCTACTGCCACCATTCTGTTGTCCATCTACCATTCCGCTAGTCATCATTACAGGATGTTTTTTTCTTTTGTTTTTAATATTAATATAAAATCTTTCTCTTATATTATATTCTTGAAATGTATAAAACTTGCGTTAAAAATCTATCTAAATTTTGTTACGTTTTTCTCGTTTTCTTATTTTTTCTTTGTTTGTGTAAATATCCTCTTATAATATCCCTGCTACACAGCAGCAGTCTCAGAAGGGTTTTCTTTTTTCTTATTTTTTATAAAAGACAACACTCAAGTAGTTCTTATCTAGAATAATACTGATTTTTTTCTTTTATTCACGTCCACTTTTAAAAATTGTATACGTGTCGTTTATGCAATAAAAAATTCTGAAAAAAAAATTGATTAGAAAATTTTATTATGATTTTTGTGTGGTGAAATGGATGAGGGACTGTAATACAAAATAATGTCTCCTAACTACTCTGCTATTTTATATATGTAATCGTACCGTTCATTACATTCATCTTCAGTGCCTAGCACCAGTCAAGCAAATTGTTTAATAGATAAAAACTAAACTCTTCTATATTATGTAAATGCCCAAAAACAATATGGGTCTCGTAGATGGCGCTAGATTAGATTCAAAAGAGGTTGAGACCCAAAGCGGGATCCCAAAAACGTAGGTCACAACAAGGCCCATTGTTCACCCTACATACATATGAGCACAAGTCTCAAATGGACGCTCTTATGAAGTTCCATATTGGCCCCCAACCCTCCTTGCTGGCATCTTGTAGCTCGTCCAGGGGCCGGATTCTGTAACTCGGAGAGTTTGGGAGATGATAATTTTCATTTTCCCCGATTAAAACTCCCTAACTCTCCATTCGAGATTCTCTAACATACTTGGGGAGTTAAAGAAAACGTGAGAAGTATCGAAAATTTAAAGTCGGCTAACTCTATGTGGGAGGGTCGTAGAGCATTGAGGTTTTTTCTATGGATTTAGGGTGTAGAGTACAAAAATATAGGTGAACAATTTCTGGGGGGAGGGTCATTTGAGGGTGGGGGGTCGTACCACCTCCAATTGGGGGTTGTCCAAAATACGTCATGTTTGGTATCAAATTAAAGAGGAGGAAGCCGGTAATCGAGTGGTGTAGTTTCTTTTTGATCATTTTAACTTCATAACTGACTTTATACCGCCGAAAGACGAATTTTTTGCACTTGGATCATATACTATACACCCCAGTTCCTATATTTTGCATATATTTCTTTCGTTCTTTGTTTCACATCCATTAGTACTCTGTTGTGAACATATTTCTCATAGAAAGTAAATTTCCATGACTTACCAGTTCTTCATAATGATGAGTTGAAAATATATCCATTTTTGTACCAAAAAACGGGCATTTTTTTCATCTTAAGAAGGACTGATTCACATCTGTTGCAGTTATCTCCAAAACTATTTACCGGACTCAAAAACTAATTACATATCTAATTAGGGGACAAAATGTAGATGCGATTTCATCCTACATACAAGTTTTAACGTGCATATTTAAAATTTTTATAGCATCTCTTCTGTACTGGAAAACGACCAAATTGACAATTTTCGCGTGAATTACAATTTATATTGCGTGTCCTTGAGACACCAAAATCCTTATTTCTCTGTAAGTATTGCCAGGATGTCCATAATTTGTTTTTGTAAACATAGCCAGGATATGCAGTGAATCCATAATTCAATTTGAAAATCTTAAGTACATTAGTACCTTCACAAAGGACAATAACAGCAGACAATACTGTCAGTTGAGAGAATATTTTTCTTACTTCTCCACAACTAACACAGCCGAGTTTTGCCGACAATAGAGTTTGGTAAATCTCAATACAAATTCCACGAGTTACAGAATTCCGAGTGGAGAGTTAAGTGGCAAAATAGCTCTCATCTTCACAACTCTCCGAGTTAGTGAATCCGGCCCTAGGTGAGCCAAGAAATCTCATCTCTTTCTTTAGAGCGCTGGACAGGGAGTCCCGTTTCGGACTCCTCTCTGCATCCTCTGCATACAGGATCATCAACAGGCCCCATTCTGTGAAGGTGACTCCTGAGAAGAGTGCCCAGTGAGAATTGACACTAGAATTCTCAGGGTTGGCTTCTTTGCTTTCAATAGCTTATTCATCCAATCAAAGATGACTGTACTGTCGATCTGCCCAAACCGAAATACCAGCAGCAAGTTGTTTTGGTGTGATCCAGATCATAGAGGAGAATGCTTTCGAGGCTGCACCAAGGCAAGCTTGCTCGTCCGTCTTTTGTTCTCTTCGATTTTTAACTGCAAAATCAGTTTGGAGGTTGTATGAGAGCTTATGGCGCTGTTACGTGAGCTTTCAAAAGTTAATTTTTGTATGAAAACGGCACAAATATCGGTTATCCATCTCTCTTTTATCACTACTTCTGTGGCTATTACTCTGACGAAATCTCTAGCCTGATCACTTGTACAATTCTTCCTATGCGTACTACACAAGCTGTAACCCCAGCTCACACTCACACCCTTGAAGTTAAATTTAGCCGTACCGTGAAATTTCGCGAATCCTTCAAAGCAGGACAGTACGAATGTGGAAAAGTTTGCCATCATCTGTTTTCTCCCTTAGCTATGGATCGCAAGCATTCAAGCGTAATGTACACCGTCACCTCCTTGACTTAACCCAATAATCCCCAATTCCCTACCCCTTCTTCCTTTCCTGCTGAGGGTGTGCTATGGCACCATCATACAAAAAAAACGTAACAGGCGCGGTAGGTAACTTTTAGCAACTATTAACTTTTGGTGTTCGTTATTGACTGATATCTTTGATTTACGCCAGCATTTTCAACACGGTTATGATATTATAAGTCGAATAAAACAAGGGACGTCGGGGGAAAAGGAGTCTACGTCTCGATACGTAAGCAACACGCTCTAAAAATCAATGCAATTGTTACTCAAACTAAACTAAGCCAATTTTAACATACTGAAATCAAGAACTTTTACTTTAGTATATTTTAGGATAATAGGAATGTTTTCGAACGAAGGTAAGTATAAAATAACCTAAGGATGATTTCTGCACATCCATTAAATGTAGAGAACTTTCATTTATGGAAACTGAACTTCTTTCGAGTTTACAAAAGATGTCAACATTAAATAGGTATTTGTTAACACTAGTTCAGACTAAATACTGGTTTCAAGACCAACACCTATTCACTTATTTCATTATTAAGAAAGTTAGCAAGATCACTATGATAAGTGACAGTTGCGTAAGATAACCGTCTAGGATCTACAGAGCATGTATGCACTCATGGCTTTTTACTATATCTATATACATACTTGTTCAATACATTAAACCACTCAGTAATTGCAAAATTTGTCAAGCTTTATTTTAAACGTCTAGTCAAATACTGTACCCCTCAGCTAAATAGATTAAAACAACGCAACTCTATAAACTGCTCTCCTCCATGCACTTTTGAAAAGGACCAACCAACATGAAACGAAGGATTCAAGGGTATTATAGATTTTACATGCATGTCGAAGTTCAAAATTTAGCCTATTGTTGAACAAGGAAAAGAGACTATTTTCTTTAATCAAAGCTTTTATAAAAAACACACCGGTGTAAGGCATGTCTTGATTGGAAATTCGGTGTTCTATTTTCAATTACTTCAATTTCTGTCAGTAGTTAGGCGGCAAGAGACATTATTTTTTCAGTCCATCCTCAATGTTGTTTTACCTTCTTTTTTTTTTTTTTGTATAGAAGTCGTTCGTTTGGGATATTCGATTTATTTTTAATTATCTGAAAAGAAAAAGAGAAAAATTATTTGTTTACTTTATTTGTGAATAATTTTTTTAAAGGCAAAATAAGATTATATTGAACATGTAATCTTCATCTTAAAATATTCCTATAAAAATGAACAAAAATATAAAAGATGTGTGTATCGATTATATTTTGAAACATTGTAGACAAAGTTGAAGAATGTCAATGGTGTAGATTCAATCAATGCAAGCTATATGTAAAAAACTCATAGCTGAATTTAATTTCTCAGCAAAAGCTGTAAATCAGTGTATGGCTTTTTCTCTAACTTTCAACTCAAACGTTCCAGTTTTCCGCAAGAAAATTTGAATATTTTGAGTTAGAATTTTGTGTTTGAGGAATTTGAATTTCGTATTTTTGTACTTAGGAATTTTAGTGTTTCATAATTTTGAATTTGATGATTTCTCAAACATATTGGCAATTTTGTGCTTAAAGTTTGGGAATTTCGGGCTTTAAGATTATAAGGGGACTTCATTGTTTTCGTATTCGCTAACAATTACAGGCTACTTGTACTCTTCTTCACCTTTAATTTCCTTATTTCCCTTGTAGACAAAACTGTACAATGCATCATAGGTCATCCATCGCATTTTTGAATTTATCCCTTATTATTCTTTCATCTTGAATTTCTGTTTTTTGAAAAATACTGTAACTACATTATTTGGTGGGCTCCAAACCACCAAGTGAAATATCACTCACAATAACTTTATAATGAATAATCATTTATTAAGTAATTCTGCTACCCGACATTTTGTGGACGTCAGTAGTTGAGGATCGAATTCTGACCCATAGACGGGGTCAGCATGCTGCCTCTGCCACACGAAACTTGTAGATAGGATGGATGGTTTATTCCTACCCCTAACCACCATCATCTTACCTATATACTTTCGTGTCGCAGAGGCAGCATACTGATCCGTCTAAACTGGGTCATATAATCACGGGAGCCAACATGTTATCCATATTACAAAATCAACACCTTCTACTCATTATTAGGCAATGTAAATAGTGTTAAAAGAAAATGTTAATCCAAAAATTTTCTGTATGTCACAAATAAACCAAATTTGTCTCATATGTATAAAAATCAATCCTATCGTCAAAGCTGATACATACATTTGCCATAAACAAATATAGCAACGAAAAATGAAATGAATAATAAAAATCACTCGACGATCATTGAACCCCATTCCAATTAACAGCTAAATAATATTCACGCATATACTTATTCATGATATACGTAGGAGGAATAAAGAGCGAATATTAAGCACGGTTGTAATATTGATTTAGTTTTTGACCTATACAAGTTCTTATAAAAAAAACAAGTATCACGGGCGGGAAAAGTATAATATGGAAATGAATTAGATAAGATAAAATAAGAAAATTTGGCGCTAACTACATAAGTAGTTGTGCACAATTAAAAAATATACTCCCGAACTATTGTATATTTTTTGTATATGTAGAAAAAAAAGTTGTTCTCAAAGAGAGCAACAGGCGATAGAAAAACAACACGATTCAAAGTCAACCTCATCCCCCCCTCCCCCCTACGACTTTTCTACGAAAATAATCATGCAACACTTCACAATTTCATGATTTTCATTTGAATATTTTTAGAAATTCAAAAATAACTTCGAAGTGAAAAATGTTCTGCAGAGTACCGAGATTTTCAGATGTGTGTAAATGTATACTAGAAAAGAGCATTCATTCGTTTGCAGTGTAATAAACACAAAAATTATAAGAAAAAAAATTTGCAGTAATTAATTCCCTTTTTTTATACTAACCTTTCTACAAATATAGATTAACTTAAATAAAACGTTTGTGTTTAACTTAACAGAAGAAAATAAGATCAAACAATATTGTGGAAACGAAATAGGTATCTTGACACCTGCCACTCATATATGTAGGTATATTCGTCAAAGAAATAATGCAAACAAAATAGCACAAGAACAAAACACGACACGTGAGTGATGAATAATTACGGAAAATTATTTAAATTAGGTCCTTCACAACAACTTAACATTACAAAAAAATATAAAAAACCGAAAACATAATTAATTAAAGGGCATAACACTACTATTTTTTGTTTTTGCTTTTTTTTTTTATGTTCAAATGTACGAAGTAAACCGTTCACGAAAAAATTAAATGAAAAAACAAAATGGAAAAACTCAAGATGAACAATAACAAAGAACACCTTCCAAATCAACGGAACGAAACTAAATGAAAAACGTGCGCCACTTGACGATAGGTCGGGTCGGGTTTTTCAGCTTAGAATTTTCCTACATATTTTCAGGGGAAATCTGGGAAAATTACTTTATTATAAGATTCTTATGAAAATTCGTTAACAATTTTTAGCGTAAATAAAGGGAATGGTGTAGGTCTAGAGGGGCACGCTACATGATAATATACAATATAGATTTTGTGTTAATGGTAGATAGATAAATAAGGAAAATATGCAATGATTAACTGTAGAAGAACTTAGTTAAGGGGGAATATATAGTGTAGGAACACAGGCAAACATACATTCATTGATTAAATGATAACTTGATATCTATTCTAATCGAATAACGAAATAAAGTTTCACGATCATATGAGGCGCTCAACACTAAAAGGGGCTAACCCAAATTTTTTACAATAGAGATAATTGGTGTTCAACGGAAGTTTTTTGTATAAATTCAAATTCATAAACTAATAATTTTGATTAATGATATAAGGAACTACTTAATCGTTACAGAATAAAGAAAAGAAAATGAAGTTTTATATCCAAAAATGTTGCTTAGGTCGTTTTTGCATTAACGACGATTCTATGTAATCCAAATGATAAGGGTTAGGCAGATTATTCTAAAAAAAAAATTTATTTTAGTGTAACGCTATCAAGAGTATATAAATTACGTACAAAGAATAATGAAAAAAAAAATTTATTCAACTTCTTCCTCCTCTGTGATCTCATTATCGGTAGCTTTTGCACTTTTTTTAAGCTCATTATAAAATGTGTTAAATACTACTGGCGGGACGTATTGTCTAAGTTCTTGCAAATCCTTATATTTTTGGAGTTCAACATCTCTTCCTTTTTGATAAAGTGGTCCATTGCCATTTTTGTGCATAAGTTTCTTTTTGCGAAATCAAATTCTTCAAACTGCGCCTCTTCATTATTTGAATATTTGAATTTTATATTAAAATGATATTTAGTCGTATCGTAACCATTGAATTATCAGCCATTGTATTTTTGATTTGCTTGTTGACATTTTTCTATAAGTAATCAATTTTGCTAGAGGTGTTAATACTTTTTGACATTTTTGGCAAATTAAATGGTTTTTGTTTTACCTTGCGGATAGTATTATACGTTCCCAGTCTGAAGGTGTAAAAATATCTTTGTAAAAACTGTTTTCTTTTTCAATTATCCCGAAATATCGGTCGCAGAGTAGAAAAGAATGAGAGTGACTGGAAAAGATGGGGTGATTAACCATATAATTGCATATACATAGCACTCATTCGTATATTCCCAGCAAACATTTTAGCGAATTTCGTTTTGAGCGAAATATTCTCGAATTCCAAAATTCGATATTTCTTCAAGAATTCTTTGTTTAGCGATATGTATCTGTTGTCGGTACGCTCATTTCATTTTTTTTTCACCTTTGCTCAATTGCGAAAAGCAATTAAAGTAGATTTCTTGAAATTTTATTGGAGATTTGTTGAAAAATGTTATTTGTGGTCTAAAAGTGCAGTAAAGTGGTCATTTAATAGAAGTGATTAGCAGTCCGGGTATTCAACAATGCATTTATAAATTCGGTAAGTACTCAAAAGCTTTGTTCAAATAAAATAAAATAAAAAAGAAGTTTAATAGATTGAAGCCATTGTCAATTCGGTTTTAAAAGGAAGTAGTGAGTTGCCTGATGATGTTACTTCTCCTGCGGATATTCACAGACGACATTCCTCAGGAGTTCTGTTGGCTTGGAAAAAGGACAAACAATCAGCGAGGAAACTCAGGATAGTTACGGATATAAAAAGTAAGTGTATACAATGCACTAATAGATTGCATTTATAATTGTTCATTTTCTATAGATGCATTTCACGAAAATTTTCCGATGAATTCTTCGAGAAAACGGCAATGAGTCATTTTCATTACGCGAAGGACAGACCGACAAAAAAAAGCAAATTATAAGTCTAAAGTGTAAACTCTTTTCCATTTTTTTCTTCTGTGAATTGTTTTCTGAAGAGGCTTTATATTATTTTTGTTTAAAAAATTATTTTTACTTTCATTAATTTTTAATAAATCACATTATCAGCCAGTTATAATACTTAAAATGTATTGCAGAAAATTCCTTCCAAATTTAATAAATTCGTTATACAATATTTATTTTTCAACAACACAGAAAAGTATTAAATTTATCGAATTTGAAAAGAATTTTCTGTAACATATGAGCAGAGTTTCCATTTACTCCTATTCCTTATTTGACCAACATGATTTCATTTAATTCTGAATTTACTGGTATGTTTAAAATCTCTTACGAATATCCGTTGATTTTAATTTGAGAAAACGAATCAGTCTCGAATCGTTATTACGAATCGTTAGCGAATCGTTACTGCAATTCGATATAGAATGTTCCTTTTACTCGTGGCCAGATCAAAATCGAATCGAGATCTCGAAGCCATACTCCGCTAAAGCGAAACGCTTGCGATTCGATCTTGAATCGCAATGTTTGCTGGGTTTTGTTTTGACCACCACACACTACCACTACATATTGAGCTTTTTGCATTTAACTAAATTTTTAAAGTAATGCATAATGTAAGATCCTATGTCTTGAGGACCACGTGAAGCAATTCAGCGATTCACCGGTGATCATGAACTCCCAAACAATAAGTCTACAGCTGTCTCATAAAGTAAGCAACACAAATAGAAATAATCGGTGTTGGTAAAGTCTTCATAAGATTAAAAGCTACCACAGCAACTTCGTATTTATTGGACTTAGAATCTTGTTCCTTTTCTTTTTCTGGCAAACTCAGTATTACAAAGATGTAGATCTCTCCAATTTATTTTTCTTATCTGAAAGTCTTCAGTTTCAATATTAATTTTTAATGAATCAAAAGTTTTTCAACTATCAGAAATAGGTACACGAAAATGTATGTTAAAGTTCTCTGAAATTACTTTGGTAAAAACATATTTGGATACAGGATTTACAGATGATTTAGCATATAAGTCCCGCGGACGGGAAATATTTAAATCAAGTGCAAAGTACTGCCTGTTAATATTTTTGTTTCTCGAATAATGAGAGCTCTATTTTCAATGAATGACTTTATCAGTTCAATTCTCTCGGGACTGGTTTTATTGTGTGCCTCATATTTACCTCGTTTGTTCAATTTTGGTGTTGTAATGGAGCTTTCATTGACTTTTGTATTATAATGCACGCTAATTTTATTTCTTCTGCTCTCACCATCTGTATTTTTATATGTTCTTTTCTTTTCAGTTACAGATATTATTCTAGCCAAATACACCTGTCTGCAAATTATGGTCATCAAGCTAATAGAAGTGTTGAAAAATACTCTTAAGCTTATTTTCGTCAAAATAAGTGTGACACTTTTTATGACATGCTCATTCAAATGATTTTGGCACTTTTGCGGGTACAGTAATACCTTTAGTATTTATACAGGATTTTCCAAACGGTCTTCTCTTTTTAATATTTCTTACCCAATTTGCATCAGTACGAATTCGTTTTCTACACCCTTTCTTATTTTCTTATTTTCATTAGATTATACTCTAGAAAGGTGAAACTGCAAATGAGATGGTCCGGCTTGCGGTTCTTGAGCAACACTGTGATGTATATTGCGATTCTGTAAAATTTTCGGATGAAAACAACGATGGTTCATATTCTGATTCTGATGCTTGGAATGGCTCTTCTTGTTCACTATCAGACATACTAAATTCTATTAATTCAACAACTAAACATTACTTTTTTGTAATAATTAACTTCTAATGAAAATTTTGAAATTTTAAAAAATAAAAAAATTGTGTATTTTGAAACTCACTCTCCATTTTTTTACTATTAAAAATTACAAAGTAATCTACATGTTTTTTTATACTATTTACGCACTTCACATAAAATGATATTTTCATTTCGTCGTAGTTTCATATAAAAAGCATTTCTGTTGGAATATAATGGATCATTTTCGTTCAGTTTTGTTGTTAAATTGCACTAGTGGCATATCCCACAAGATTCTCCTTGTTTCTTGGAATGTGTCGAGATGAATTGTGGCGTAAGTTACTTGGGCCGTTCTAGCATATAGTTTTTTCTTGTAAGTGTGGAAAATAAAAACTTAAGGACGGCTCAAGGCAATTTTTGTCATTTATAAATGTTGAAAATGCGGCTTTTTATACGTTTTCAGCTTTGTTTATGAAATTTTGTGGCTTAGGCCATTTTCGCTGAGCACCTCATATGAAACCAGTGTTAGTGGAGGTATCTATTTTCACCACCCTACGAACTCTAATGTAGGTTAGAAGTATTATTTCAATTATGTTTTTTTTTCTTTAGTTGAAGGGCAGTCGAATGCAGGCACCAAATCGTTGTGACCAATATTTCGATCGCAAACATAATTTTATCCTTTTGAAAGGTAAATATGTATCTCACATTAATGTTATTACAAATTATTACGTGCATAAGGAAAATGTAAATTAAAGTAAAAATCTTAAGTTAAAATAATGTTAAATGAAAGAAAATAAAAGAAAGGAAAAAATATATATAGATACATATATGTATATATAGAAAAATAAAAATAAACATAACTAAATAATATTCTCCAATGAAAGCTAAGCTAGTAAATATTTACTGAATAAAGTCATTCAAAAGGGCCGATCTGATTTTTTTTAAGGTGCATCAATTGATTTTAATAGTCTACTAAAGGTCTCTCTGATCCTAGTATAGTATAGCCACTAAAACCCTTCTCTGGCAGACCGAGTTTAGAGAGGAAAATATTATACAGCCATAAGTAGGAAAGAATTAGGGATTTGACAAGCTTTTTCCGAACATGGAGTACTAGCAGCTCTGAGTTTAGCCTTAGGCAGCCATATATTTTATCTAAGGTAGTACTAATGTGGTCACAATAGGAATTTGAATTGACCTCAAAGCCAAGACTTTCGCAGAGTCAACGTAGACAAATATCGTTTTATTGAGTAATATTGCTGGTAAACAGAGAGATCGATTTCATTCTTATAAACTGGTCAAGCATGTAGATTTGTCAGTACTTCAGTCTAATTTATTTCATATAGACCAGTTATTAATGCGTTGTAAATCATCGTTTAACCGGCATACAAGTCTTCCATTAAGCCTATGGGTCTGATTAAGTATATCTGCACATCAGCATACATATGAATAGATGATCTACGACGGCATCAGGAAGGTCATTTATGTAAAGACTGAATAATATGGGACCTAATATCCTTGAGGAACATGGTGGTGTAGGAAAGCTATATCTGAGAGCTTGTCATGTACCCTTACAACTTGGCTGCGCCCATTTAGAAGGCTGCTAATGAAAAAGAGAATTGGCGAAACAGCTTTTTCAGCATGGCCTCGTGAATGTCTGATGTTACTTTAAGCATCATAATTTTACAGCTATGATTACAGCGGCTTCCCGAATTGCAGTCTGTTAAGAGACCTTTGTAGTCTATATATTCCGCGATTTGGCTAAGAAACATAAAGGACTAATTGGATAGTAATTACTCGGAAGAGAATCATTAGGTTTTTTTGTAATGGTACCACCAAAGTCCATTGAGTAGGAAACTGCGATGTCATGAGGCAGTAGTTGCAGATGTAAGCTAGTACCCTAGCTATATCTAGTCCGATCAATTTAATAAAACAGGGAGGTAGCCCATCAGGTGCTGTTTCTTGGATTTTATAGATGACATTAGAGAGCGTTCACTGTACATACATTTGTATGTAGATCAGCACTTTAATTTTAGTCCGTCAGTCATTAAGTTTACTAGAAATTTTTCTTCTTTTACAAACGAATCAAAATTGGAGACCCTATTTCTTTTCGGGTACTAAATAACTCTACCATAAGGGAAATTTTACTGGACTCTTTGTATTTACATATATCAATCTATCCAACGACAACACTCCAATGCAAGAAATTTAGGTGGGAATTCATGTCAAAATATATGATAATACGTATACTGTGTATACGTATACGTTTATATGCATGAAATTGGTGAAAACGTTATTATTTCCGCGCTTTACTAGTACGTTCTCACCCATTTGACAGTTATTGCAAAAAATATATGTTTCACGCAGTACTGCCCAGTGGAAACACAAAAAATAGATTCTTCCCAACAGAGATGGCAGAGAGAAGAAAGAAGTGTCGATAGATAACATGTTGATTCAAAGACTGTCAATGAGTGTCGGACAGAATTCTCAAAAGTAGGACAGAGGACAGAACTCTAAGAAGTAGGGTGACTTTCTACTTTTTTTTTTTTTTTAATTTATACCAAAATAAGCCGAAATTAAATGTGCAGATTTTAAAAAGTGTAGAAGGAGTTGTCAGCATAACTAAATGTGCCTGCGGGAAAATTTCCAAACTGCGCGATCCTCTATTTACAGTTTTCTTATAAAAAGATTATACTTATGCACCATATTAATATCTCCTCGAAATTCACTTTTTCATCCACATGGTCAATGCTTTTTCGTTTTCATTTAATTAAATTCATTATAATTATTGTCGGCAGCAGCCTTGTTCCTTGAAAGTACTATTTCCACTGATTATTTCAGACAGCTCCAGTTAATGTCTGAGGTCTGATCTCAAGAAAAATGTTGTGTTAAGTGTGGACAGTTGATCTCAAATTCACGTTCTGACACTTTTGTCATCTGCTATCTGATAGAAAAATATCGACCATTTTCTCTCCAGTAAAGACGATCCTCTCAGAGACTTGCAACATTTGGATTTGTGTCAGAAATAACTGTCAAGTGGGAAACTTACCTTTAGTTTTTCGAAAGCCTGGCCTGCCTGCAAACGAAAATGCCAAGTATCCTATAAAGGCTACTTTAGGATTAGATTCATATTTGGCCTATGTGAGAAGCTCACACAAAATGCCATTCATATCGTTCATCTTCTTCTTTATAATCGTCAACCTTCTCAATTTTATATTCTTCAAATTCAACGAGCTCTTGAGTAACCGCAGAGACACAAATCATCACTTGTTAATGCATTCTGCAGTAAGATCATTATTTCAATACATTACAAATGCAAGAACAAACTTAGTGCATATCCTAGGATATAAAAAATTATTAAAATTGCAATGAATATTTTAAAAAAAATTACTAATAATTTGTTTTGTTTTCCATTAATTATGTCGTACACACATAAGTAAACAGAAAACGAAAGCATACACACGATTTGTAAAAGGTAGGTAATTATAAGCAGCTGGGCAGAGTAGGGACCTTATCGATTGTTGTTTTTATGCTTATCAAAAATAGTCGATCAATATTGTCTGGAATATTTGATTTGATGATAGCAATTTAATGCAGTGCACAAGGTAGGTATATATATGATGAACGTACTCAGATAAATACATACATATACATTATTTTAGTACATACATACATACCTCAGTACACTCAGCGAATGAAAGTCTTACATAATTCTTTTGATTTTCCTTATAATTAAAAGCGATTAAGGCAATATCTGTATTTCTATTTTACAAGTATACAATAAAATTACAATTAATGCACCCGAGATAAAGAAAATGTCAGTTCATTTTAGGCTTCTAATGAGGTACTTAAATACAATTAACTATAAAGGATCATCCGTGTAAGGTATAAACCCAGGGTGGAAATCACAAATTTATCATTTATTTATTTATCTATTAATAAAAGATCACAGCCGGTGCTGGCCCTACACTGAGATGAGGTATATATTATCTTTCAAATGGTTTTACTGGCAAACTAATAGGTACATTAGCTGGTGCTCATATCGTCAAAAACAAAAGACATAATTTTTTTTAATGAAACTTCAAAGGCTAGGGGAAAAAGTCAGTATTAAACAATATTTTTTTTGCAAACATTTAAAAACTTGCCCAAATGGTAAATGCATGTGGCAAGATACAATTGCAACTTCGACTGCGACTGAAACTAAACTTTGCTCAAAGTGCAAAGTAGGTGTTGGCTGCGGCCAGCTTTAGTTCAATCACAGAAGTCGAGACTTCTGGGTGGTGATTCTGATCTTTTGTCGTACTTTAATGTCAGAATATACAACAAAATGAAATGAACTTTCCCACTGCTTTTTGTGTTATTATTCAGCTTAACAAGCTTTGCATTACGTAGAATGAACTGAAAATGACACTTCACATTACAAATTCAAGATATTGTTTCGAATTTAAGCACTTGTATTGCTCTAATTGGATGTACATAGAATATAAAATTTTTGTCGCAACCTCTGAAGCAGTTGACCAATTTGTCGTACTTTTAGGCGTGTATTCTGATATTAATTCATTGCAAATTCATTTTAGTTTACTTTGTGGTTGATGGAAACGATAAATCAAAATGAATATGGTGAATATAAAAGTACGACAAATTTGAGGTGAAATGTCAAAATATGTGACTAAAATTACCGCCTAAGCTATGGACAAAGAGATCAGAATCACACCCCAGGTTTGTTCAAGCAGTTGAAGCTTTAATTTAATTACAAATTTCACCTCAGCCTCGACTTTGACTTAAATCAAGTCGCATTCGACAGATCAGTCGTAATTGTAATTCACGCTTAAAAATACGATAAATTAGTAAATTCATCATCCACAGACAGGATGGCAAACCCAAGTGTATTCAGCCTACTCTGGGCAAAGGTCGGCAAGGCATACGGAAAGTGTTCGGTTTTGTCAGGCTCTTCTTCCAGACACTCATGGCTGTCAGCAACTCCCATTCTTTTTAAATGATCGTGAAGCGAGCTGTGACAAGTGATGATGCTAACCACTCATATTTCTGCATTGTTTTCTTCTGAAGAGAAGGTCGGTAAAACTCCTATTAGGCCAATCAGTTCGCCCATCGCTGCTGATATTTCATGCGAACATCTGCTTTGATGAGAGATCTGATCACCGAGGCGCCAACGCCTACAGCGGGTTTCAGTTCAAGGAAAGGGGAACCAGATCTGGCCATTCGGTTCCACATGATTCCCATGTACCCAGGAACCCACTGAAGGGACACTTTGTTGTGAATACACAGTTTGTCCGCAAATGTTCTACAGTCCTCCAGTAACTTAGATGTTATACGCGGGATACTCAGAGTCATCAAGGCTGCTGACCTTTCCTTTGATTTTCATATCTACTACCGTCACTAAACAACTTTCGTGAAAGCATTCTACAACGTACCCGATAATAAAGAGCAAACATCAGGTATAAAAGTAACATTCCCTCTAAACTGGACTTATCTACAGACTTCATTAGGAGTTCAGAAAGACAAGCTAACGATCAATAAAATTATAATGGTCAACCTTAGGGTTGCAGGAATAGTTAACTACTCATCTGAGTTGCTGAAAGCTCAAGTAGGTTAAGTAGCTCAAGCACTACTCCTTCCTATCCAAGGAGCATGTAGCACTTGTACCTTTTCGGACGGATTGGATGAAAGAAATCTTAGTAAAAGCTAGGTAAATAAGAAATCTTGGAAATGAAATCAAAAATAAATAAGAAATACCTCTTTAATATAATCCTGAAAACTAATATGCATAAGACTTGATCCTGGTTTTCGTATCTCCAAAATTCATTTTTTTTTTAACATTTTATACAATAGGCTAGGCGCATGCGTCGAAACGAAATTGGATTTTACAAAACAGGGCTTAAATAAAATAAGATATCGTTGCGCTCCCGCAAAATTGTGCAAACAGTTTTTTAAAACTTATGCTTATTGGTTTTTGGGATTTTTGTGGACTTCGTTTTCGGATTTTTTTCTTTGAAATTCTGCCCGACTGCCAAATTTTTATTAATCTACCTCCAATCCAATTCAATCTTCCGAAAAGGTAGACATGCTTTTAAGGATGGAAAGGAGAATATAAAGCCAACATGGCTGATTAATTACTGAATTTTATAAAAAAGGATTAAACAAAAAAAAAAACATTTTAATAAAACTAGTACACTCCCAAATGAACATTTTACGAAGTGTTAAAAAGTGGCATTAGTGTTAAATACCCCAATTATACCTCCATATTTCGGCATTTTCAGTAATTTGCCTTTTGGGATATTAGTTTTCGTGACTTTCATGTTCGAAATTTCGATTTTAGAAATTTTTATTTCAGGATTTCATCATTAACCCCGAAAAATCCTGATTCAATGATCCTATACAAAGCAATACACAGACAGGATCATGCAAATAATACAAGTACAAAATACAAAGCTGTATTAAACTTAATTGGCTTTTGTCGCTTATAAAAAGGCTTTCGACTCAATAGATAGGACTCATAATAAAAAGCGATACATTGGCACACAAAGATACATAATGTAAATAAGCTCAACTCGAGAAATGTTTGGAGATTCCTTCAGGATGGAAATAAATCGCTCTAAGAAACCGTTCTTAAGAAATTTATAAGATATTATTTTAAGAAAGGCTTCGATTGTGCAAGGAAGCAATATTGTAACATTTAATTAATATTTTCACCTAAAATTTCATGATCAGTTAGTTACAATACTTATTAAGAAGCAGATCTATTTTCTTTACAATTTCCATGTCCAATGAGAGACTTAAAAAGAAAAAAGAGAAGAAAGATATTAGAAATCAGCACTGTAAGTTCGAGCTGTCTGGAAGCATAGAGCATCCAATTGATATTATGTAGAAAAAAATTGTGTTGGCCATCTTCTTCTTAAAAATCGTGGGTCACACAGGGAAATTCTCCTTCTGATCTAGAAATTTTCTATTATCAAAGGAGCGAATTGATTCTTTCAGCCAGAAACTCACAGTCGAGAATAACACAAGACATACAGCTTTGTCAACATTTTTTTTGTTCGAGATAATTTCTCTATTAATAATGTTTGCTTAGTGCCTCCTGAAACAAATAATAGTCACTATACCCAGCCAGTAGAAAATTGTGCGCAGACTAAGTTGTGATATTGTTTTAATCGATCTCTTAACACAAAGTAAAAGCATGGCTGAAGCTACGCAAACAGAAAACAAACCTAATGAAATTTTTTCGTAAGTTTAAACAGTTTACCATATAAAATTTACGGTTACATATTTTCTGATTTTAAGCCTAGATGATTTTGACATCAGCATTTTTTTTTTTTTATTTAGTACATAATTAAAGCCCATTACAGATAGAACATCAATATACACATATGGACATAATAGGGGGCCAGGATCGATCCTTGTGGGACACTCGTGCCTTCCTTCAAAGCTTTCAGAGAATAGTTTATTAGACTAATTAAACTTGAAATAAATTAAAATTATAATAATACATAATCCAAGATGTCAGAAGTCTTCAAAAAGTTCATGAGGGCACGAATGCAGTAGCCCTGCCCTGTTTGAATCTCCGTAACATTTTTCCATGGTATTAGTTCTTTAATTTAATTTAATACAAACTGTTTGACATACGACAAAATAAAATTTTATGAGCCGTAGAGATTTGATTTAACCATTGATTCCATTATACGAAGCTCTACGAAAATAGAGTAATTCTTTGTCCCTAGAAATATTCAAGGTTAATTATAAATTATAATTAAAAAAATGCAGCAGAATAACAGCCTACACACGAGAACCAAGGATACAAACTAAATTTCTTAGTTTATATGAAATAACTGCGAATATTATCCATTTATTCCATTACAACCATATAAACAGATTCCATAATGTAAGGCTCATGATCTGTGCACAGCAGCAAAATCAGAGAACCAAGTCGAGAGGTCCATATACCATGCATCATCATCACCATCATCATCATCACCACCACCAACCATTCTACAGAACAAAACCAACCCAGGACTTGTACGTACTATAACAGAAAATTCTTCCTTATATCATTGGTACTACCATTTTATTGATAGTAGTAAAGTCAGCAGCCGTTATACTAGATCTGCGAATGTAGATGCAGCAATGTATACATAGGAAGTGCATATTATGTACAGAGATAGAAGACTGGCAGGAAAACTGTTTTGGAGCAGAGTGCAGGACTCTATAGTGTATATGCTCTGCGCTTAATCGATTTATTTCAGGAGATACGAAAAATGCATAGAGATATTTACGAGGACTTGTATAGTAAGATAGTAGTGACTAGATAACGGTGATTTTTTTTTTTAACTAAATACTTCAATTACAACAACAAAAACAACAAAGTTTATATTAAATGGAAATGCATTGCAATACTAACCACTCCCTTGCTTTATATTATTATGATAAATGTTGGGTTGACTGACTGACTGGCTGACTGACTGGCTGGCTAGCTAGCGGAGCTGCATGTATACGAGTGTGGTTTACTAGTTCATCTTTTTAGCTTTCTTTTCGATATCATGTATCTTTTCCTTTCCTTTCCTTTCCTTCCCTTTTCTGTCCTGTCCTATTCTATCATATCCTGACCAATCACTGTGTCTTACACAATTGTTCAGAGCTCATTCAATGAAAATTCAACGCACCATTAAATGATAATCATACGGAAAATTTCACAAAAACAACAAATCGATAGACCACTACCAGTAGTAAAACTCGCGATATTGAAAGCTTTCCACCCCCTTCTTTGCACTCACTGCTTTTTGCTACTTTTTAAGGTGCGGCGACGGTATATACCACAATTTGAGGCGAGAGTATGAAACTATTCGATTGTTGTTGTTTCTGTTGCTGCTGCTGCTGTTTCTGCTAAGACTTGTACTATATTGCTTATAGTTGTGACTATCATTAAAAACGCATAGAAATATACTTCCTGGATTAAAAATTAGAACACTGTCTAAAAACACACAACAATTTTTTTATTAAAAATACACCGACAACGACGACAAATTCATTGCATAAAAAATCATCACAAATTGGCTATACGAAAAAGACAAAGCAAACCACGGCAAGAAGGAGATTAGAACACGCAAAGCAAACTGATAACGAGCAGTAAACGTCCCTTTTCCGGGGGCTTTTACTCTGAATTTAATCCTTCGACATTTTCATTAATGAAACTATGTACAATTTGTACAACTTTTTCAATTTATTAAATAATTTTTTTTCCCAAGTTGTGGAGTTGAAAACAGACCAGAGAGAGGTAAATGAAAAACACAACTTGCGTTCAGAGAGTGCAAGAACTAAATGGGGGCAGCAGCCTACTCATTCGTTGAAGGGGTCGTTTTTCGACGTCGTCGCCACCAACAACGGTTGCATGGCATTTTCATCGACGATGGAACATTGGAATAAGGCAATGGGGAGCTTAGCTCCTCCAATTTTCAACTCTCATAATTGTGCATGTCAAGAATTGGGGCTGCTCGCAAAAGAAGAAAAGAAGGGAGCAACCTAAAGCTTTTTACAAAGATAAGCTTTTTAATATATAAAAAACTACAACCCTAAGCAAATTTGAAACCAAGGACTGCCACATAAATATGTAACGTTTTTGTTTTTTATGTAACATAACTTAAAGACAAAATAGACTATTAGTAACGAAAAAGTTGGGGAAAATAAAACTGATCAAATACAACAATAGCCAAATGGTCATTTCCTACAACTACAACTCAAAGAAATTGGTCTTTCCCCTCTTCTTGCTAGGATCGAAACTTTTTTAACTGATTATCTAGTATATGGGTTGTATTATATAGATACCGTTATTTCATAAGGGAAATAATAACGACTTAATAGTTTAAAAATTACAAAAGAGTCAATCGATATCCATAGCTTTCCCAATAACAGTACCCTTAATTTACCTTACCAGTTCAACACTTTCGCGAACATCAGATAGAATGCTGGCGATATAACCACCACAATGGATATATTTTGCTCTTTATTGAAGGGATGAGTATACGCCGCTTCCCTACGATCAACCATAAAGAGTAAACTCTTTATCTAAATGTCTTTTGTGAATACCCGGCGAAAACTATGACGAATGGCGACATTTTGTAAACCACAACTCGACCCTAGTGAGTTGGTGGACAGACCAATATGCGAGCTCTTAAACCTGCTCAAAAAGGAGTGGCCTGCTTTAAGATGAGAGAGTGAGCCAGAGACTGAAAATAACTGGAATTTTGAAAATTTTAAACAAAAAAAGCTGGGATAAATTATGATGGTACAATTTAGTGGAATATACCAAAATATTTCTCATGAGACCTATTTCGATTCCTGTAAAGCTTTTGAAAACTTAACTTTTTTTAAGAAAACGTTTTCTAAAACTGTTATTTTTATCATAAAATAATTTAAAGTTAAAAAAAACTAGGCTACAACCATTATAATTTTTTCCGGCAAAAATAAGAAGCCAGCTTGGCTTTTTATTTTATCGAGCTGGAAATAAGAATTTTTGAAGCCGGTATTTTTTCAAGGAAGTAATAAAAAGTCAAGCTGGTTTCTTATTTTTTCAAGTCGAGTTGCATTTTTTGGCTAGAAAAAATAAATTTCTTTTCCAATTTCAACCATTTTGTCGGCACTAAGTGAGTGATCAAATATACAAATGGCTTTATTCAGTAAGTTTACTTGAATACTTGAGTACTTGACTTGAAATCCACTTGAAGCTCAGGTAGGGCGGTTGATTGAATTAATTCCAATTACTTGACTTGAATTTTTCTTGAATTTAATTTTCCAATTACTTAAGTTGAAATTTACGCGTTGAATGAGCATTTTCATGATATTTTGATTACTTCAAGTATACTTCAAGAATTCATGTAAACGTACTGATTGTTTCACTGTAGTTGTGTGCGTTGACAACGTGTGGCGACATCGATGGCGATCTTCTTCAGTACTGGGGATCCCAGAAGTATTCATTTCCTGTTCTACAAAATTTAGCCCATACTATCCACGCCGTCCCCCCAACACAAGTCAGCGTTGAAAGGTTTTTTTTAAGCCTAAAAATCATTCTAAATGATCTCTATTACAATTTGTCGGAAGAAAATTTGCGAAACATATTATTTGTTCGACTAAATTTTTTATCAAAAAAATAAATAAAATGTTATTTTTCAAACAACTTTTTAGGACACTCCTCAATTGGCTAAAAAATTGAAAAGAGTTCTTTCAACCAGTAACTAACCACTTCATAAAGCAAATATCCAAATTGACTTCTCATATTTGCTCGAAAGAAATAGCCAGCCTTGAAACCTGCTATTTTCGGCTAGAAAAATTAAAAACCCGAGCTGGCTTTATATTTTTGTCGAAAAACAGTGCTTTTCTAGCTTCAAAACTATTATCGGCCAGGAATAACAAGTAAAATAAGCTTTTTTCGTAAAAAGTCATAACTGATTTAGTTGGGTCCCTGGGGATAGTACAATAGACAGTAGACCTTCTCAATGGCCTCAGCGCTTTATAGCTTATATCTCTCTTTATCCAACCAACCAACCTCTTTATCTCACACGCTTAGCGTCAGTAAAGCCTCAACTACAAAGACGTTACGGATTTCAATGAGACTGAGGTTTACTTACGAAAAATTGAAAACATTAAATCTGAAGAAATATAATCCTTACAGAATGTGATATGAAAATGTGATTAAAATGAGAATTTTTCGTAATTAAACCTCACCTTGTAGTTGAGCCTTAAGTCAATAAAAAGCATTTCTGAGAACTGGACGTAATTCTTAAATTCATTCATTGTGAATGCCGACAACTTCTTAAGCTTCTTTAGAGTTTAGATTTCCGATATTAGGTTGTCGAATATAATTTGCATACTTCACCACGGTACTATAAGACTTCTGTTACTTATTTCCTAGTGTTCTTAAAAGTTGCCCTGGATACTCGCAATTCTTTTTACTTGACTACGTAGGTTAAAAAAGTTCGGTAGAAATCCTTACTTTACGTTGACGAACTTGGAAGAAGAACCTTAGAGAGTTTTGCTATGAAAATTCATAGCGAAATAAGTCAATATGAAATTGACTAATCCCATTTTCGTAAATATACTTGACGGCAACATTATCCTAAAAGCGATGAACTAATGTAGATGTTATACGAGTACATGTTAAAGCAGTTTAAATCAACTATAGCACTTTAGTAAATCCGTTACCTTATTTAGCTGTTATACAGAAAGCTTAAAAGCTGCATCATTAAAACTTTGCATTTCAGCTAAAGATTTCAACTTCATTCTGATGTCGATTTAAATTGCCCCAACATGTTGGTACAACACGATCTAATTAAAAAAAATGTTCTTTACTTGTTTGTAAATGCAGGTCCATATTGGCAGCACTTTTCTTAGTATTCAAGAAAATGATTAACCGGGAAAATATCTGGGTAAATTTAAACATGTTAAGTTGTAGAAATGCATTTATATTAGAAATGTATCAATCAAAAAGTTGCACCAATTTTTCACTATGGTCATGCGTACTAAAATAAATCTACTCTACTCCTAGTTGTACGCTTGTACGTATTGTCTCCATGTACATGTATTTCCAAACTCTGGAAAATACACTATGCTATCAGAAACACCAATGCAATATTATATAATTGTCTGGATATAAACAAGAATCATAGTGTCTACATCAAAAGCATCAAAAGGGTTATTAGACGGAAGAGCTTTCAAGACAGGAAGTTTAAAAAAAAAGCTTGAAAATGTCATTCTGTAAGCTTTGTTCGGTTTATCCCCTAGACAACAAATTCCTTAGTCTCCAACACACTGTCCGATGACTATGAACTCTCTGAGAATGCGTCGCTTCGCTTCCCTAATTTGTATTTACAAAGCTTAATACTGAATTGTTTAAAAGGAAAATTTGTATGCTACGCATCCTTCTCTATCCTTAATCACCCTAGCAACTTTTACTCTTTCGTCACTCAAATTTCTTGGTGTCAAAGATCAGTGAACTTTAGAGAGATTGAAATAAAAGTTTGCCGGGTGTAGTCTTCCTTTGCGGAGCTTATAATGTAATGTGTGTTTATAAATTATTGCCATTGGCACTATATCCCTGTACGTACATACATGCATAAGACAAAAGGATGATAGGACTTAGAGCAGTGCATGAATGCATGCATGCATTAATTCTGTATATGTAGTTTCGAGAAAAGGTAAAATTAAGCGAATTTAGACATTTCCAGGCAGCCAAGTTGATAAAATTAATATTTGAAGACTTTGAAATATAAAATTACCCGGGACTTATTACACGCGTCTAGATAGATATACTGACTTGTTTAAAATTATTATTTTATCTTTCCATAAATCGGAACAGGTTTTACTCATCCAAGTACATATAAGACAATTACAAATATATGTATTATTATATACATATGTACTTAGCAAAGATGCTGGACAAATGGTGTACAGAGCCCGGACAAATGGGTATAGTGAATTGGATTCCAATAACTATAACCAAACTAATAGAAGCAAATCCAATACTGGTCACGATGATCGTTAAACACAACCTCTGTCTGTCTCTCAAAATAAAGATTCGAAATAGGGAGGGATAAATATAAATCTAGAAAATGAAGCCTTAATCTGGTACAACCGAGAAAGGCCAAGATTTATATTTATCAAAATACGCCTCGATATTCCAGGCAGAAGTATGTACCATCACTAGATGTACATAAGTCGATACTATACCTACTAACAAAAATATATATATATCTATACAGATAGTCAAGCAGCATTGAAAGTCATCTCATCACCCGAGTGGTAATGCATTCAAACATTAACAAACCTTGGCACAAAGAACCACCTAAAACTTGAATGGGTGCCAGGGCCCTTGGGAATTGATGGGAATGATAATGCAGACTTTCTGGCCAAAAAAGGAGCATCCATGCCCCTCATAACACCGGAACCATTTTGCGGCATCTCTTAATAATGCTTGCCTTAAAACTGAATCCAGAACCGTATGGATCTTTTAAGGCTATCTAAGAATCAACTCAGAATCAATACAGTAGTCCGAACCGGACAAACACATGCATCGAATAGGCATATCACCCACTGATATATGTAGGTTATGTTTCGAAAAGCACGGAGCACGTCTTATGCGAATGCGAGACCGTTGCACGATGTAAATTCCAAGCTGTTGGCCTGCCAATTGCAAGTAAATTTCATTCAAAAAAATACTGCTCTTTCTAGGAATAATGGGATACCAGCATAAATCAAGAATTGCTGCGCGTCGATGGGTCTTGAATCCATCAGTATAGAAACATAAGCCAATCTGTTATCTTTTATAGAACTGACGTCAATTTGATGTACTTAAAAGTTACGACGCAACTCTTATCACCCAGTTGACACATCTATAGATTTCTCGAAAAATATGCCTGGTACTAACAGTATCATATTTTACTTACCCAGTATAAAATTCAATCTCCTAATCAAAATTGAAATCAGAAAAAATTCCAAATTAAAAAACTTGAAAAAAAACCGCAAACAAATGCTAAGTGTTGCAATTATGACCGAAAAATGAATAGACATCGTTTAACCAGTGATAATTGTAAGGAAAAACATCATTAAATCTGCTAAGCCTCAAAGATGAACAGAACGTTTTATGAAAGGCAGCCGAAAGAGAGGTGGGGTAAAAGAGCATGTTCTAACGAGCCTCCTTAATGCAAGAAAATGAGAAAATACATTAACAAAGTCAAAGATCTCGTAGCCTTCTGTAGATCATTTATGATTGAGTTTTTGATTTTTTTTATAGCCAGATATGGTGCTCTTACGCCAGAGGAAGGATTAAGCCATTTATTTCAATATTGGGAAAGCAGCGTTCAACAAGATGGCTGTTACTATTATAAAAAGCAGAGGATGTTAATGTATTCAAAATCAGCCGTATATGAATGCCAACAGCCCAGGAAATCAATCTTTGCGGAATCCCGCAGGATAATGGAAAAAAGGACTAAACATGTAGGTTCCTTCGACCTGTACATGTTGCAGTCTATCTGCAAAGAAATCCCGAATCAGCTGAGTGGAGTGACAGAAAATTATTAAGCAAAAGAAAGAAAAAAAATTACGATGTTAAAAACTTTTGTAAAGTGTAGGAAGGCAAGAATGCCAGTTGATTTTTTATCATCAAGCAACAATCGTAAATTATTTGTCATCTTAAGTAGCCCGTTTCGCAATATTACGATGAGCTTGAAAGCCCGCATTTTCCTGAATCTTATCAGAACTTCGGACATATCCACAAATTGTGGCAAACGGGCACAGATAAGACTTAGATCTTCAATTCAAAATAATAAAGTAAACTACCCTCTTCTAAGTGTAACGTTGCCGTACTTGGTAAGTTACTTGTCAAAATATCTCCAAACCGTTATCAAAAATATCCGCAGTTTTATTGCTTTTATGTAGGTTACATACGTAGATAAGGCTTAGAGCTTCAAAATAGCAATTTAAAAAAGTGCTGGATTGCAAAAATCAGCTGCTTTATTGTCGGACTTTTTGAAATTTGCGTGTCATCAGTCATCATGAAATTTCTAATCACACTAGATGGAGGAATTACATGGACCCAGTTTAGGCCCTTTCCTGACGGGTCGGTATGATATCGGCACGACATTTGACTCGTTAAACGTGCAACATGCCGAACCATTGTCGCCACTGTGTACTTTAGGCCCTTCCCTTCCCTGACGGATTGGTACGATACTGTACTGTAGCGACATAGTATCGGTACGACATTTGTCCCGCCGATGTCGTACCGCATAGTCATACATGCTATGGCCTAAATCAGCACATTTTGTTAATTTCACGACAAAATTCACTAGTCAACTCGGTAAATGCAGCTTATCAGCTGACAAGACATGATTAAAATACACGGTGGCGACCGTGACTCTGCATGCTGCATGTTTACCGAGTCAATGTCGTACCGGTGTCATACACCGACCCGTCAGCGAGGGTCCTTAATCAGTACCTACAAATGGGTTTGCTCTGGACTGTGCGGTTGAGATACAAGTTTTCGGTATGCCGCAATGCATGTCTTGTCAGCCGATAAGCGCCATTTACCCAGTTGACGTTGACTAGTGAATTTCGAAGTGAAATTAACAAAATGTGCTGATTTAGTCGTATGACCGTGAGGGAACTCTATGCGGTACGACATCGACATTACAAATGTCTTACCGATTCCATATTGCTACCGTACGGTATCGTACCAACCCGTCAAGAAAGGGCCTTAGATGGGTCTTTATGCTGCTGAACAGGCACGAAAACTTGTAGGTAGGTTGATGGTTTGGGCAGGAATGAGTCATTCCCATCATCCTACCTACAAGTTTCATGCGGTAGAGGCAGTATGTTCGCTCACCCGTCTAAACTGGGTCATACAATCTCATCGAAATCCGAGACGGTCAGGTCCACAAAGGTGACCGACCAGTGTCACTTGGAATGATGATTTTTTTAAAGAGAATTGTATGCAATCAGAAATCTTTTACCGATCGTTCTAAAATACTAGAGCGGCCGACGACCACTGCAGATTCCTATGCAACATACGCTCCATAAAACGTTCCTAGAGAAAATTATTCCCATTACTGCAATAGTCGTCGGCCTTCGCAACTGTATTTAATCCTTAAGAAATGTTCTATCATTGCTTGCTAGATGTGCCCTAACTATCTGGGAGGCAGTGACTCCTCGAGCAAGTCTTCCATACAAAAATTTTTCTTTGGATATGTTTTCACAAATGAATAAGTGTTTCAAATTAATCAAATAAAAAAAACGTTTGTTATAACCTTGGAGATAGATATGACGTCACGGACTTTCAAGACGGAGTCGATGAGATGCGAATAATGGAATTTTTCTCTCATTCATTATATTTTATCATCCAGTTTTTTCTTTAGCTTTAATCGATATTTTTTTCCAAATGTTATTTCTTGAAAAAAAGTTTAGTAAAAAATAACTATTGGCAACCCTAAAAGTCAAAATATTCTAAGAAATCATCCAAAATTTGATGATAAAATTCTAGGAAATGCTAGAAATCATAACGGAATTTTCACTGATCATTTTGTGTTGTTCTGTACGTTTTCCTATAGGAAATTACCAAATAAATTTTACAATAAGAAAATTTAACTGGTATTATAATGAAAATTGGAGCTAACTTAAAGTTCCTCCTAGAACAGTTGCGATATTTAACAAACTTCACATTTGCTTTCGAATTAATTATTGGGAAAATTTTTAATTGACATTTTCCCCCCAATTAAAATGTATTATAAAAATCATCGCGTAAATGTAACCCAATTTCACTTAAAAGTTCACTCACCTTTTTTTTATTACAACCCCGTCTCGTCTACCCACCGGCACTTGTTGTCTTATTTATTATCTGTTGTGTCTAGCTTTGAATGGAAAGCTCACAGCCCTCATTAAAGTACCGTTAGCAAGCACTCGGAAAAATAAACCAACAAAGCAATATTATTTAGGTACTGAATTAAAATAATTAACAGCATAATAATTAAAACACTCCATCATAACTTAAAAACCACGAAATTTTTGGAAAATTTCTTAACTCGACACCGAACTGAGGAAAAGCAAAATAAACCCTTTAAAATTATGAAGAAAGAGGACAAACGCACACTAGCAAACTTTCATTTGCCCAGTGTTCCGTTCCCGACAAACTTCCGAAATTAATCCGAATGGGGGCGCTACCTGCACTACCGCTGAACTTAGATGGCGCCAGCAGCGGACTTACTATCGAAACTGGCGGCGCCAGTGTATAGAATTGGTTAGAATATCGGGTTTGCTTTGAATTTTATGGCAAGAATCTCCGGTGAAGTTTTGAAGGTGAATTGGATTGTAGATTGTAGTATCGGAAAATTTGTGATTCCAGGAGGTGGACGGAAGTGTGGGGATTTTTTAAGTCACGATTTCAGGAATTTTACAGTTTTAAAACTAACTAAATTTCTGGACCCCAGGATCCTCCAGAAAGGCCACGCCTTTGAGTGCAAGAAAATACAATTTCCGGGCCAAGTTCTCTTTATATGATTGCAAAATCGATTTTATTTTCCAGTCCCTTTTCGTTCCCAAAATTCACGGAATTTTGAAAATCGTTTTTTCCGTTTTCGCTTATGTAACCTCGCCCGCATCTTTGTGTACCCTTTAACAGTAAAACCTTTTAGTTCAGGAAAAAAAAAAAACAATTTTTACCAATTTTTTCTAGACATGGGCTCAGAAATTTATGGAAATTTAAGTTTTTGCAACAGATTTTGGCCTGGCTGGATTCAAACGAAGCAGGCGGGTTCAAGAATCACGATTATTATTATCTTCAATCAAAACATTTTCACGATTCCCGAGAAAATAGCAAAAAAAGGCAATTTCTCCTCCAAAATGAATGAAGGCGGCAAATTTTTCAGATTTCCCCAATCGTGCTAAATAAAACAAATTTAGCAGGGATTTTGCATGTGCTAACTAAATAAATTGACTGCTCTTGGAATAAAATTTTTACTTTTTGGTAAAAAAAACGAAGAATTTTTAATATGACTTTAATTGAAAATCATTTTTATCCATTCTGTTTATTATTAAATCGTAAAAAAAGTGAACCAAGAAATATTAAGATTTTTTCATATTAAGTAGGTATAAGAATAAAACAACTTCGCCATTGAGAAGAAGGGTGGTTCAATATTTTTCATATAACAGAGAAATAAATATAAAAAATATAGGAATACGTCCCAACAATTATAAAAGGCAATTCTTGCAAATCCATATGTCTCATTGGCTCAACAAGTTGTAAAAAAGTGGGTCAAATCAGTCTGCACTTGTAACTTACTCCTTCTTCTCTGCACTTTCGGTCATCAAAATCCCCTAACAGGCGGGAGCATTCTGATCCTGAAGAAACAAGATCCGAAATACCACAGGTTTGTAAATAAGTTTTGTCCCAGATTGTTGTGATTCTTTTAAGATTTTATCCTTCCGAAAACTACGTCGAAGTGAGTCTATTTTCTTAAGGTAAGCAGCCAAGCTTAAAATTACTGGAAGGACTATTTTCCTGTGTGGATAATAGTTTAGGCTTTATGGTATATTTAAAATCAATGTCTAGTCACTTTTCCATGAGATCAATATAAAATATTTTAGATAATTGGATTAGCACGCACACATATAGATTTCTGTTTCTGGGAAGTATTTTCCGAAGAAAACACCGCAGCATGCGTTTTCTGCGAAATGCCTCACATTAAAACTTTCATATACCTTGAAAGCAATGTCACGGTTATCCAGACGGAAGTCAAGGCCATCCTTGAAGCGGGAAGGTACCTTCGTTAACTCAGACACTGAGAACAAGGAAATTGTAATCTGTCAGACAGCCAAGCAGCTGTAAAGACTTTATTCAAACCCTTTATGACCTACAAATTAGTACTTGAGTGTAAAATCACCCCAAATTCCCTCTCTCGGAATAACAGGGTACTCGTTCTGTGGGTGCCAGGGCACATCAATATCAACGGGGTAAGCCTAACCCAAACCTAACGAATAAGCTCTTTGGACTAAACAAGCCAACCACCAGAACTCTAGTGTCAATTCTCACTGGGCACTCTTTTGGGATTTGTTGATGATATCCATATGGCCTAAGGTAGATAATAATGGGGTTTGTCAATGTCTATAACACAGATGGAATTCTAAATTTAAAATTGCTTTTCAGCAAAGTCTCGAGGAGTCCCTGTTGATTTCAGGTCCGATAGACTGCACAAATTCAAAGATGGACTCGTGTAACTCTTGTTCCAGTGTGAATCCAGCTCTGAATGCAGCCTTAGATGCAATTGATGCCCCTTTCTTGAAATGTATTTGCACAGCGTGTATGATGAGAATAACCTCAAGAGCTAGAGTGCTAGTTGACTTGAGAGCGCCACTTACACTGAGGAGGCACAATCTGTTTGAATCTTTTCCAATATTTTACGATGATTGGCAAAGTCCATTGTTTTCCATCACACCACAGAGCCGTCGTAGGTTAACTTGTGCCGAATTACGCTAGTGTATATCAATAAGATCATCCGCGGCTTATGTCTCAGCCTGCGGCACATCGCGAAGGCTCTCAGAGATTTGTTCGCTCCGACCTCAAGATGTGGCTTCCAATGTAGCTTTTTATCCAATATGATGCATATGTATTTTACTCTGCCCTTTAGTTCCAAACATGTTGAACCAATAGAGGGCAGGTTTAATCTGGCAATGTTCATTTTCCTAGTAAAAAGGCATAAATCAGTTTTCTGTGGGTTGATCGAAATCCGAAATCCAGTGCATGACTAGTTGAATCGCGTTTTGCATCAGTCCGCAGAGTTCGGATTCAACTCCCGGTGACTAAGATCACCAGGTTGTCTGCGTTGCGTAACATACCGCTTTGTACCCCATCCGGGTGAGTGTAGCAAGAGATCTTCCATAATGAGTACCCATAATATCCATCCAATAATAGATGGAAGTTAAAAATTAGAGCAGCTGTGAGAGGGTAATTGATTGTTTAGTTCCCAGCGGGAAAAATGGGAATGCCTGACTTAGATAGGTTTACTGCAAGCATTGTCTGTAGTTCATTAGTAATGAGTATATGAATAGAAAACATTACGTTAAACTTGTTGAGGAAAGCAGACTTAATGTATTGATGCGTCACATTTTTTAGCATGTTACGGAAAATTCATTCTAAATACGCTTCCGTACACTTTCCTGAGATGGCAGAATGAATGCGTCCATAGAATTAAAAAGGAATGTTTCTTTTCACCTTCCAAAGAATTTATAAGGAAAAGTCTTCCTTTCAGCTTACAGGTCATGCAGAGGTGAGGTGTGCAAGTGATGTTTAGCCTTTTATATGTAGTATCTTCCCTCCGTATGACATCAATAAATTAAATTAAATGAACTGGATTATCTGAGCGTACTGCTTCATAGAATATTTTCGGACTGCATAACTCAGTCTTCCGTTTCCCGCTGGGTTGTAGATGGCGCCAGCAGTAACAGTTTCGAATTTTGTATTTTTCTTTTAATGCTGGTGTCAAACTTCATCTTTTTGTTAATTTGATTAGATTGTTACTCCTTAATTATTTTTGCTTTGATAAATCAAAAAGAAAATGAGAATTTTTACATATTCCGCCTATAATAAAAATATGAAGCATGCTTTCACAACTACTATGCGGGTTTTTCTGTTGCTAGACGGCTAAAGGTAGTGGAGGAAGATGAGGAAATAATAACGATTATAAGAAATATAGTTTTGTAATTTTCTTGCTATTTAATTTTTTTGTGGGCTAATCACTTCTGGCTTGCAGACTCTTATTTTTATGACTTACAATTCATTGGTCAATACAAGCAATTTATTTGAAAATTTCAAGTAGCAATTCGTTAGAAAAAAAAACAATTTCGTTTTAAACAAAGAATAAAAAATAAACTGTGAAATGTACCCACCCCAGCTATTCTTACTTGCTTAGTATATTTACCTTAGTATATAGAAATGATAGTGGTTCGATATACCATAGATATAAACAACCTTTAAACCTTTTCTTATTCAACATTTTCGACCACACTATATATGTATGTATTTTTATACATAAAGGTATTATCCTTACACTCATATAACTTTGCGTTTCCATGTTTAGTTGTAGATGGCGTAATTAGTAAAATTTTACCGATTTTTATTTTAAATGCAGATGTTCGGTACTTTTACAAATTCAAATTGCAGTGCTCTTTTGGCGCCGATATAGTACAGTTTATTGCATTTGGATAGTGATTAATAATTAAATAAATTAAAAATTTCTTACGACCGGCATAAGTTTTCAAATTATTGAGAAAAATTCATCAAATATACTTGAATTCTTGCAATATGTGTTAAAATAGAAATAATAAATTTCGGGTTCAGGTTTTCTATTTTTTACGCATAAAATCATTCCGATTTTATGAATAAATTTTCCCATTGTAAATAGTTTTGAAATCAAATCAGTACGAAATTTTCAGTATAATTCAGTGTATTGGACGGGTTAAAAAAAAAAACACAGCCTGTTTGCATGAATAATTACGTTTCTAAATGCAAATCTTGAAGAGAAAAATAAAATAAATAAAATCTGTCCGATAACTCAGTTTTGAGACATTGCATTATAATAGGTCTGTATCTGTACGTTTACATGAATACTTGAGTATTTTACTTGAAATCCACTTGAAGCTCAGTTAGGGCGGTTGATTGTTTTAATTCCAATTACTTGACTTGAAATTTACGCGTTGAATGAGCGTTTTCATGATATTTTGATTACTTCAAGCATACTTCAAGTATTCATGTAAACGTACTGTATGTTTACTTTTATGTAAAAATGCCAGAGTAAAATTCAAGTAAAAACTTTCTTTCGGTAGAGGGGATAATACTAGATGATTATGACTAAAGTTAACAGACAACTTGGAAATCTATTGAACTATCAAATTTTTTTAGTCCGAGAAGTTAACATACACATGATGGTTAAAAAACTATCGAGTCTGTGTAAAAACTTTGAAGCTTGTGTAAAAACTTTCGAGTAAAAATACAGACCTAATAAGTTTTCATGAACTTACACACATCTTATGATTCTTATTTTCTCAATCAAGAATTAATTTTCAGCCGTCCACTGCCACGCCATGGACGTTGACTTTTTTTTTTACATGCATATGTATGAGAAACGTGCCGTTTGAAAGCTTTTAACATTCCACTTTTGAGGAATCAAGCAAGTTTTTCATGTTTAAAAATTTATACTTAAGGCTAGGTTACCGTTCATAACAATGAAAAATTATTATTTTTTTTTTTTACATTTTCATCTTTAAAGTGTTTAGAGCACATGGTTAAAATGATAAAAGTATTTCAGAATTCACAGGCGGTTGAGAGCGGAACCGTCCGACGGCTGGGAAACAGTTAGCTGAGGCGCTCGGAGCGCGCTTGTTCGGGAGATTTTTTCTCGCTACCTGAGGTACCCTCATAAATTTCGTGAATCCGTTAACCTTCAGATTCAGTACAATCAGTTCTTGGAGGAAGAAGAAGGGCCTCTGAAATGGTGCTGGAAATGCTGAAGTTGTCAAAGATTTTTTATAATGTTTAACTTTAAACTCGATTTTCTGGGAAACAGATTTTTCAGTGCGCGGGGCGCTCTACAGCTTGAATGAATGAACCGATTCACATGAATCTCTGCGCAATTGAAAGGAAATTCGATTTACAAATACGTTAAAATCCAAAAATTTCCAAAAGTATTTATTTTATATAAAAACAAAAAAATATATATCCCCAAAGTTCATCCTTTTTTCATACCTCTCGATGGTAACCTTCCCTTAATAAATCACAATTCTGGTCACGATAATTCGTACGACTATTTATAAATCGAAATGTTTACTTTTAGGAAAATGAAATCAATTGGAGTGCTGCGTTCCTTTTCTCGTTCAGAATCAATTTTTTTCAATTCATGACGTTCTTTTTCTCGGGCCGAACGATATAATTTCAATCTGTCATCACTTTTTCGGACTCCAAATCGTTCTGAATGCACCTGAGTTTTTCCCGGATTTCAGCAGAACGATTTTAATTTGTATTGGTGAATGGGTTGTTTACATTTAGTGCGAGGTGGTAATAGTTGAGTTTAAGTTGCTTTTGTTGGAAAATGGCTTTATTTTTCATAAACAACAATTTTTACGAATTTATACTCGCTTTTATCAAATGGAAGAAATGTCAAACACTTGAAATGGTTCTGTTTCGTTCCTTTTCTATGAGCACAGAATTAAATAATGACATCGTTCTGTCGATTCATACAGAACGAAAAAAGGAACGCAGTAATATTTCGCTAAAATTACGAATTATTTCAGCGTTATCCTAAACTGAATGAAAAATTCAAATGCATAGTAATTAAACTTATTTATTTAATTTCTTTCAACTGCATTTCATTTGCTTGTTAGATTTCGTGCAAAAATATCAATTTAACGTCTTTTGACTTCAATTTGTCAGTCTCTAATTTTGAAAGTTGTTTGAATCGAAAAGAGAAAATAGTAATTCGAAGGGTTCTCTGATTTATTTATTATGCTTAAAGGCAGTGACGCATTAAGAGACCCTCTAAGCAGAGACAGAAACAGACATTTCTGCTTTGTCAACCGCATTGAAAGCAGAAAACAGTGATAGTTACTTGTCAATTACACAAAGGAGTATAAGAAGGATCAAGGACGTTTTATCAAACAACATTTTGTTATTTCTAACAAAATTAATTAGTTTTCAACTTTCTGCTTCTGCTTGTGCTGCTCTCTCTGTTTTCAGTTTGTTACCGCTAGAACAGTAGCATGTTCTCAAAAAATTCTGCTTCTGACGCTGCGTGCTTTTAATGTATCACGGCCTTAAGTGCATATGTATTTGCGATTCAAATCGAAGCAGGTCTATCCACCACTGTGCGTTCTTTATTGCTTTAAGCGAAAGCTGTATTCTCACTTCACAGCGAATTGGGTAGAATTTAGGAAAATGCAGGAACAATTCAGAATTTTGTTGAAATACTCAAAAATGATTTCACTTTTCTAAAAGCAAAGACTTAGACCTATAAGTAGTCGTTAGAATTATTGCCACTATAAGCGTGGTTTATTCAGTATACTGTACACTTTTTTAAACACGAAATGTGCTTGATTTTGCAAAGGCGGAACGTTATAAAAAAAAACTTTCAAATGACACGTTTCTCATACACATGCACTTTATAACGCCGTGCCCTGGATAAAGAAGACAATGAACCGTCATATAAGTTTCATATCAATTACAACTTCATAGCGCGTCTTACTTTTAATTTTAATGACAACTTTTCAGATAAAACGATTATACAATCTTGTGTACGCAATTCTGAAATACATATTTATTATTATTATATTTCCCCTTCAACAGCAACCTTTTACGCAAAATATACGCGAACAGACCTATTATAAAATTTTACCTATGCCACCATCTACAGTCAAACAAGGAAACTACCGTTATAAGTACTTTTAAGCAAAATGTCATTACTAGATTTTGTGAATAATTATAACTTTTTAAAATTTTGCTTATTTTAAATAATGATCCGTTGACGGTTAATTTTCGTTATACTCATTTTTAATTTTGTCGCCATAATTATCTTTCATATTTTCTCTGGATTTTACAAACGATTATAATGAATTCGTTTCAATCATATCAATGATGATGATGATGATGATGATAATGATGATGATAATGATTGCCTATAGTCTCCGAAGACTGTTTTTGATGTTTATCTTCCACATGAAGAACATCAGTTTTTAGCATTGTTTTCTTCTTTTCTTGAAATAATTCATCCTTTTTTTTATATGGCTCTTCAGAAGATTTTTCTATTTTTCGATGTTCTTTAGTTTCACTGTTATTGGATAAAAAATAATTGTTCGCTTTTTGTGTCATTTCTTTGCCACTATTTTTACAGTGATTTTTGGTGCAATGTTTTCGATTTAAGATCTCTTCTTTTTTGTAACGTTGTCGTATGGTCCTATTCATTGGTGGATTATTGTTAAGATGGCAATCCATATTGATTTGAATATTTATCCCCGATTTTGTAACACTTCTTTTGAAATGTGCCGCATTAGGCAAAACTGAATTGTTTTTTAGCTTCATTTTAGTGCCATTATAATTGTTTTCATTAAAATTGTTTATTAAAATAGATCTTTTGAATGCTCTTTCTTTTTCTTTAGCCTTACATTGGGCAATTAACTTTTGTAAGATTTTCTGTTTATTCGAGCTCATTTTTTCACAATTCTGAAATAAAGAGAATTTTGTGATTTTTACAGTTACAATTTAATTTTTTTTAAATAAAATGTAATACCGCACGCAGTTAATATCTGGTATTTATTACGTAATTGAAGAAAAAAAATTATAATAAGGAATAAGGTGGAAATAGAGTTTTCCATTCCAGAGTTTGACAACATTAACGAAAAGAAATTTTTGATTTTGCAGAGTAAAATGGATTGGGGAAGAGCACAGAACCTAATAGGCAAGGCGAAACTGATTTTAGAATACAAATACATACGACTTAACATCAATCAAAGCGACAACTAAAACAGCTATTCAATTGAAAGATACCTACAACGTAGGAAGTGAAGGCAACTTTAAATATACCCTGACATGCCAGGTTTAGGTAGCCAAAGAAAACCTACTACTTCAATATTTCATTAAAGGTACATCCCCCTTCAACCAACAGATTATGAATGAGTCGTGAAAGCCTTGGGAAAGTCAAGCAAAATATGGGTTGCGCAAGAAAATCGTTAGACTTTCCCCGTTTTGTACCTGAATGATCATGAGCGAGTTTTACCTATTCAAAGTTCACTCAAATCAAACCGTGCTGATTCAGAGGAAGTTAATATAGAGACAAGATTGGAAATTGGATTCACGGAGCGAGTTACGTCATCAAATTGAGTAACTATCTAAACCGTTCCTAGATGAAACAGCATCTAGTGTGCTATAAGACTAACAATATAAAGGCAAACACACACCGATGCATGCGCATGTAGTATTCTCCATCGATCGCCATCGATGAAAATTTTTTCGCTAAATTAGAATTGTCGACTACTGCGGCTGACTATTATGAACTTCTGTGGAAATTAATCAGCACTGCGTCAGTGTATCGGTGGGCTTGCCACTACTATTGAAACAGGTTGATCGAGATCAAATTGACATATATTTCTCAAAAATATGCGTTAGGTTGCTGTTCAGAATGATTAGTGAAATAAAATGTAAGGTAGTAGGGAGCCTTTCAACATTTTAAGGCTGTCATGCCACCAACACTGGAACATAACATCTAAAATTAGCACCATCAGTGGGAAAGCCAAGAGAAATCAAGATACACCACATAGGGGGTGTTCCACCTTAAGTTAATACATAGTCTATGTTTTAAAAGTTATTGCACAATATTATTTTCAAATTGATACCACCACATTCCTACCTTTTCGACATCATCATCATCACCACCACTATTACTTGAATGTGCTTCGTTAAATCTGCGACTAGTGCCTAATGTTTGTTGAACCCGCGGTTTAGTATTTGAACTTTCGACAAAACATGGAAGTGTTTGCCTGTCAATAGAAAATTGTTTTTAAAAGTAAACTACACCCCTTTACTGCATTATTATATTTTATTAACTTACTTTTTCCAAAGCGATTGGGTACTCTCCTTTTGAATTGATGCAGTTGACGATGACTTCGTATCTTCTATAAATTCTCGACTTTTAATTTTTGAATTTTGAACTCGGAGGCCTTCGCTTCGGAATGTAATTTGTTTAGTTGGCGGTCCAGTATAGTTTTTTCTACTCTGTGCTTGACGTTCTTTGTTTATTGTACTTGGCCTAATAAAATATTTGATGATAAATTATAATTTACAAGTAAAAAAAAACTATTTTATATGGGAAGAATAATGTAATAATGTTTTAAATCCTTGCGATACTAAGCACTATTGGTTAGGTTTAAACACTAATAACACATTTTTTTCCTGGAGTAAAGGGTGATAAAAAAGACTGGTCTAACATTGTGATAAATGGGAGCAAGGTCCAGTAAGGCTTTTCATAATAGAATAGTGGCAGCAGATTGGGAGCCCAACAGTACAACCTGTAAAACTGCAGCTAAAAGTAAAAAAAAAAAAAAAAAACAATAAAAAATCTACATCAAGCCAACAAAATAGGTTTTCACAGTGTTCACGAAATAAGACTTAGGCTACCCAAGAACTACCAACATAACACTCTCAGCAAACACTGTTTCCAAGGTTGCTACATAAAGTAAATTGTACATATATAGATATGTAAATATGTTTAATGTCTTATCAAATCAACTGAAATAGTTATAAGGAATGCTATAAAAAACCACATGCCTCTTCGAAGAACTCCTGCTTGAAAATCTGTCGCCATTGAAATTGTGTTTTTTGTATGCTGTCTCACTTCCTTCAATTTGCTCTGAATAAGAATCTAAGGAAGATAATCCACTTAGCGATGTATCATTAACATTTTTTTGATTCTCATTATCATTGCATAGATGTGCGTGTTTTTCACTTTCGTGAAAACAATTAGGAATATTATTTATGCCGACTATCTGTTCATTTATCTTAGTATCATTATCAGACGATGAAGAGCTACATGAAGAGCTAGATGAATCCGATGAAGTTGAAGATGAAGAAGAAGAAGAACACGAGCGACTACAGCACCTTTGTAGAGTTATTTTTTCTACTCTTGTCGATTCTTCTCTGTCCTGTGGGTGGGATTTTATTTTGTGCTTATGAGTCTCTTCCTTGGACGCATGATTTTTCTTCTTTTGTTCATTTTCGCTTTCAATGTCGGAACAAGAACTCGATAGAGATAAATTCAGTTCTCGTAATTCCATGGTACAACCTTTGGTTCTGCTTCCATAAAAAACAGTTTTTGCATTTTGATCATTTTTATACTTATCATTTTCGTCATCGGTAGAAGAATCTGATAAGGAACGAAAATTCATTTCTGTAAAGATAAAATTAAAAAATTTTAATCATTCCTAGGGGCTAGATATTAGCCTTAAATTACCGATGTTCACATTAGACTCACGCATCGTATTGGTTCTTTGGTTAATTCCAGTAGTCGCCAATCTACCTTGAGGCTCGACAATATTTTCAGAAGCACTCTTGCTACTATCATCATTCTCATCATCACTGTCACTACCACTACCATAGTTACTGTTGTTAGAGTCATTATCACTACTCATCTCACTGTTGCTAGAATTGCCGCCATCGTTTATATCCTTTATATCGATTCGATTAACAGTTTTGCTAGCATTACCGGATTCAATGGCATTAGAAGATTTCGAATTAATGTTTATTTTGTTAGTGGTTGCTTCGGAAAGGCTTCCGAACTAGAAAGTATAAAAAAAATTATAAATAAAAGTTTGGTAAACTATGTATAGAAGCCACCTACATTTCTTGACGAATAGCAATGCATCGGAGACTGTATCTGCTTAGAAAATTTTGCCAATTTATGAAGATAGTTTAAATACGTGTCAGGTTTAGTAAATTCAAGTTCGGCTATTCTTTTCCGTTTCATGCAATTACTTTTGGGCGGATTAATGCCAAGCAGATCAGACCAATTTTCATTTTGCAGTAAATAATTCACAACTCTAATATCACCCAAAACGGCAGCTATTTTGTTATCTGAACTGTAAAATTATAAAAAGTTATTAAATTTATTAACAAATTGTGATAGATTATCAATGAGAGGATAAACATTATTGCGATTATATACGGAACTATCCCAGTGCTTTATTATTTTTGTTAGCAGTCTCAGGTAACCACCTTCTATAGTCGGACCAAATGGAATGTTAAAGCAGTGATGGTTCGGCGGAGTAACGTCTATCGTTGAGGCTTTTAAATTAGCTGTAGCTATCTATGTACATATGTTTGATGTCTGGACCGCAGAAATTTTCTTCAAGTCAGCAATATCAACAGTACTTTCCACATAAGACTCATACCTAGGATAACATGTCTAGATAATCCATCTCAGTCAACACAGAAAGAAATCCTACTACAAGGCTCAAAGAACAATACGATTCTTAATAGTGTCATTACCATTATAATCGAACAAGGCAAATCTTAACGCGTCTCGTCCTCAACTAATATCACCTTGCCAGGAGCTGTTCAACAATCTTGTTGAACGAGCAAGCCTAAAGACAACCCATGCCTTTCAGGTAGCCTGCTTTCGCGTCACCATAATATATGTAAGGAGAGTGTTAATCGAATATAAACTAGTAAAATAGTTTACTAACTACAGCAAAGAGACTAGCCTCCACTAAAGAGTTGCTTAGAATGTTCAACAGGCGCTTGCGCAACAGAATGAGAGACATGATACGTCATGTAATAGTGTGATTCAATTGAAGTAGCAGAAAAAACAAAAGTAGACTTTAAAATACCGCCAGATTTTCTATGTTGTGTCTAACTTACAGGCATCGCAACATTGAACAATGTGTAGCACTTTTTGCATAGCAATATAACATGATTTGTATAAATGGAGCTAGTTTTTTTAGAAAGTTAAAACGAGCTGCTTTTGTCTGTGGATTACATATTTTGTGTCAAAATACCTTCAAATGGACACGTTATAAAACCCTTTCCAGGCTGACCGGACATACACGTCCCAGCAGGTAATCAAATCATTCTACTGGGTTAGATATGTACTAGAAAACATTGGAGGAAATTAGTTAAATCAGAACTGTTTTTTTATTTATCATTCTCATTAAATGGAATTTTTAGCTGTTTGTTTTAACCTGTCTCTTGCAAAGGTTTTATGGGACATATATATCCCATATAATCGCTCCGTTAGGATAAATATGTCCCAGGATGCTAAAGCCATCATAAAACGTTGAATAAAAATATAAAAATTTGTTGAGAAATTCCTGAAGTGTTATAAAAGCAAACCGTACTAAAATCCATACTTGTAAAGTACTTAAGCACAATTACCAGGACCTGGACTTAACAATTTTTTTAAGTAGAAGTCCCGGTACTGATACATACTCAAAAACTTTTCAAATACAAGTCCAGGTACTGGTAGTCATAAGTTCAATATATAAGCTGAAGTACCCTATAAGTACCAAAGTACTCACTTACTATAAAAACTGCCATAACGCAAAATACTTCAGGCCTTGTAAATTTTTTAAATACGCCTTCTAATAATAGAGGTTTAGTAGCAGGGACAGTAATGGTCATGAATTTTTCCCAAAAAAATTAATTCACAGTCGATGTGCAGTGATTTTTATTTTTAAGTTCTTCAATACATTGAATTAGTTAATCTGTTTTATTTTCTGTTAAATTATTCAATCCTTGTCTGATTGCTATGTTCACATCCGTTGTCGCCTTTATCTCCACTTCTTGATCCGTTTTCACCACTTCTGCTTCTGGAAGATGCTTTAGTGCCTCGGTTCAAACCCATATCATCTGGAGCCCAAGGTAGACATAGCCATTGTTTAATCTGCATTGCACCCTTCAATCAAGCTGAACAGGTACAATGCCCTGAATAACACCCAGCAAAACGGTACTAAAGAAAAGATGGAAAATTTGGTACTGCTACGTTATGCTAAAGCTTTAGCAGAAGATGAAGATTTATCTGATTCAAATCTGATTGATGGTAAATGTATTACAGAAAACTCGAAGTTGTAAGCAACATTTACAGACTATGACTACGAGGGTTGGGAGGCAATTATGAATTTTGTTAGAGCGTCGTAGGGACTAATGAGCAATTGCTCATTAGTCTGAAGGGTGAACAACGAGCCTGTGTTGTGACCTACATTCCAGGGAATTATTTCGGATCCCAACCTCATTTCAATCCATACATGGCTACGATTATATGGATTAGGGAAAAATGAAATAATTACAAATTACCATTTTGATTTTTGCCACTTTTTACTCCTTATTATTTCAGTTTCTGGTTATGTGGACCTCGACAGTAGATCAAGAAATATTCACGCAATATATGATTGACAGTTGGAGAGAAATTGAAATGCTGAATCGATATCCTTTGTTGAGAAGATTGGCAATCAAGTGCAACACACCGCTTTTCCTTCGCACATGTGGAGCGTTTGCTTCCATTTGTCGGTATTGTAAATGCTTCACGAGAGCAATCATTATCTACGCGACATTTGAAAAGTTTGTTTAGCTAAAGTAAAACTCAAATACAGTATAAACAACTTCGAAAATTAAAAATAACAAGTAAAACAGCTAGAATTGGTCTAAGAACTATTCTTATGATACCCTAGATGACTGGCCGTACGTAAGTTTGATATTTTAAGTGGTTTTTTGCATATATTTCTAGAATGGTTCGTCGGACAGAAAAAATGATTATAACCAATTTCTTTATATTCTAAAGAACTTTTCAGTACAATAAAAACGTTTGGATTGATCGTTTTCACAGGTATACGTAAAAATCCTAAATTTGTATATGGCAACACCAAGGAGTTGTCAGATTTAGCCCATTTTTGAAATTATGTATATTTACTATTTTTATGAGGACACTGTGTACAATTTCAGCTCTGTACGTTGACGCGTTCTCAGGTAGGGTCCAAATATGTAGTGAAAAACGAAACTTTTGAATGGCAACCCCGCAGGAGTTATCCGATTTGTCCTATTTTCGAACTAACTTTTTTTTTCTAAAAACCCATGTTCAAAATTTCAGCTAAGTACACGCGTTCTCGAGTTATCGTACAAACAGGTGGACGGTAAAGCAAAAATCAAAATAACTTTTAATTTTATGCATGGGTGTTCAATTCATTTTGCTCTAGCAGCATTACTTCTGCGTTAAAAACGGAATGGCAAACTTTATACCCTAGGGTATAAAAACTGTAAATGCTTGGGTTCCTATCTTTTTGGAACATATTTTATGATATTTCATCCAGTCATTTAGTTGGCTTTAAATTTTTCAAAATTCCTGAATTGAGTTTACGGAAGCTCTATTATTAGAAATAAGGCGTACTTAAATAATGAACAAGAACTTAAGTATTTATCTACTTGGCGCTATGGCGGTATTACGTGCGTACTTATCGGTACCTGGACTTGTATTTGAAAATTTTTAAGTACCATTACTGGAACTTTAACTGATACTTAAAAGACTTTAAATCCAAATCCTGGTACTTGTACTTGAAATTTTACAGGTCTGCTAAAATCAAACCGCTAGATTTATTGAAAAACAAAATCGACTAGAAAGAGATTAATAAAAATATCACAAACAACAAGTGATTTTTTTTAAGAAACACAGAATTGGTCGACTTAAAACGGAAGGCGATATTTTTTTTTTTTTTTCAAAAACCTATTTATACTTTTCGCAGGTAATAACTATACTGAAATAGGAAGAACGAGGAAGATAAACGTGGAAGAGAAAAAAAAGTATAAAATATAATTTCTTGAATTAAAGAAGAAAAAACGTCTTTTTTCAATTTTTTTTGTATATTTTGAAAACACTGTCACGTTATGACGTCACCACAGAAATTTTTAAGACCTTACATCCGCCCATTTTTATACCCCAGATGAAATCTACAGGTTATACTAAGTTTGTCATTCCGTTTGGAACGCACAGAAATAAATTCATTTAAATCTGAAGCTCTGGATTTCCTGACAGCAGCTATCTAATGGCCTTCTGCCTTCTATCCTATCAATAATCGCTGTGTCAATATAGTCTCCAGTTTTCCATAATTTATTCTTCAGTTGCCTCACATCCTCCGGTCCCAGGCTTGGATTGTTTACCAGATATCCATCATTCAGAAGCTTCAACTATCTGTGCTGCACCTTTGCACTTTGCACTGGACTATGCTGTACATTAAGCTACTACTTCTATATTGTTATATTTTTATATTCTATATTTTATACTGTACTATATATTAAGTCTAATGTTATTTGCATTATTTTATTATTTGTTTTGCTAATATGTAAATCTACTATGTAACTTTCTAAGATGTGCCCAGCGCTATGCGTGCCTTTGGTAGGGGTACTCAAATAAATAAATGTTTATGTTTATGATGGTAGACAAAACCCTCGAGAATACTTTCCAAGCCATGAAACAGAAATCTATATGCATGCGTTGTGAGTCCGTTTTCCAAAAAGTTCTATATTGATACTTATGGAAAAGTGCCAAACATTGACTATATTTATACTATAGAGCCTAAACTACTATCAATACAGGAAAATAGTCTTCTAGTAATTTAAATCTTGGTTCCTTACCTTCCCAAAGGCTACACTTCCTATATACCTTACTTAACAAAATAATAAAATAGTTTTGATTACAAAGTAACCTTACCATTTTGCCCTCAATACCTCTCAGCTGAGTCATAATTGCATGCGTGTATGTGCAGCCGGAGTCTGAATCTGTAGTCAGCCACTTTCGATATCCCATGACGACACAGCAGCTAGGGTTAACCCGGGGTTCACCCAAATAGCAAACAAAAACAGAATGTGACAGCTTTGAGAGTCACGAGTGACTCTGGCAAATCGAACACAAAATGGACTTGAGGGTTAACTCCGAAGCAAATACAAAAACATTCATAGAGAGCTGAAATTAAATTTGGTACATGGTGTTTTCATAGTAATAGCATATAAAATTCCAAAAATGGACTGAATCGGGCAACCAGTTCTTGTTGTTGCCATATGAAAATTTAGGTTTTTTACGTATACTGTGAAAACGATCACTCCTAGACATTTTTATTGTACTAAAAACTTCTTCAGAATACGCAATCCTCTAAAATTGGTTATAATAATTTTTTCGGTCCTCTGCCCGACAAACCGTTATAATTTTTAATTTTTAGTCTATCAATAAAAATAAAAATGTATTTATTGCCAACTACTTATAAAATGAACCTAGTTTCTCCGTCCAGCTGACATAAAAGAACTCACCTACAAAATTCATCAAGGTAGTGTTTTGGTTATTTTGCTTATGCAAATCGGAGCTGCTATTATCTTAAGTCATCTTGTTTACATACAACCAACGAAGGACCTACATAACCTACCTACATATGTATATATGTAGACTTGCAGAAAAAAAGCGCATCTGCAACTCTCCATATAGTCCGCTTTCGCCATACAGAAAACTGAAACTATAAATTAAATTATACACCGAATGTTTTTGAAAGCATTCGAACCACGAAAAATACCAAAAATATTATTGTAGAAAATTCAATTGTTACTAAATGAACGAAGAAAGCTGGCCGGGCCGAAGCTAATTCCACACAACACAACACAGAAAACTCGAGTCAAATTAGAGGGAATAAAAATGTATTTTTCCTCTTACCTATCTCCGCATTCATCAACATTTCCACCACCAAATTTCAACATTTTTTCCATTTTATAGCAGTAAATATATCACAAAAAAATCACATCAAATCACTCGGATGTTTCCGCAATGAAACTCAAAATTTGACTACTAAAATTTGTTTATCCTCCATTCCTCCTAATCCTCCTAAGCAGAAGCTAAGCTAAAAGCTTACATTCCACCACTTCCTAATTCCTATAGCCATGCGTTTTAAGGGTAGCTGGATAGAATCGGATTGCTTGTTGCCGTCTTCCAGGTAATAAAATTGGTAGCAATTTGTTTGGTACCTGAATGCACTAAATAATGACATTTCATATGCGATTTAAATACACGGTTGGCTATTTTTTGCTTCTACAATATTTTATAGCAACAACCGTTCTAATTTGCTAGATTTTCGCCTCGCTACGTACTGTATACAATGAATGTGCAGCGTGAGTGTATAGTATAACAGTAAAATATTTTAAGCAGTGATGCCAGCATGGCGAGTGCTTCCAAAATATTTTATTAATTGCATTCTGACCACTGACTTATAACAATGGACTGAGCGATTTGCTATTTCATGTGGCACAAAAAATATTGTGTTTCTGTATATCACCGATAGAGCACCCTTTTAAACGTTTACTGCATAAAAATATGTAAAACTCGACTAATCAGATGAAATTTTACACCCGTAAGTTGAATTAAATTAAAAAAAAATTATTTCCTTTTTTCCAAGTGATATTTTAATCGCTTATGAGCACTCTTATAAGAAATTAAACTAATTCCGACTTTAATTTTCGAAAGTTATTCTTAACTGAATCCTGCGTCTGGGCAAGAGAGACGGCGCAGGTACCAACATAAAAACATAAAATGGCATAAGTAAACGTTCAGTAAGCAATATTTTGTGTTGGTAGCTCCAACTCTGCCATAGGGCGAAAGAGAGAACTGTAAAACTTGTGCCATTCTTTCCTATAGGAGAATGACAATACGCTCAGTCCATTGTTATAAGTCAGTGATTCTGACTGCTTGATTGTAGGTACTAAAAATATACTAAAAAAATCAATCTAAGGGCCTTATATTCACCAAGCCATTTAATTGAAATTTAATTTAATTTATGTTTTAGTACTCCTGTAAGAAAAGGCTAGGGCACACTTAATTAAATTAAAATTTAATTTGTGTTATTTTATGTTGTAATAACTCATAGATAACATTCATTTTAATTCAAATGGGCCCCAACCTTGTCTAACGGGAATACTAAGGCAGAAATTAAATTAAATTCAATTAAATGGCTTGGCGAATATGACACTAAGTTTCTTGAATATTGTGGACTTTATTTGCCTATATTTTATGAATTTATCTAATGTTAATGCATATATTGTATGGATTTGCTTGTCTAATATTTTAAATTGCGTTAATTCTGAATATTATTATCACTTTTAGATTGCGTAATAAGACATTATATATATGTGATATCTAAACACACATACAATAGCACATAGTGGGTATACCCGCTCCGGTAAGAAACAGAAGAGTTTAGAATCAGTTATTGGGCCATTCCACACGATTTTACTGGTTGCAGTATACCTAGGCGTACACGATGTAGCTTTTTACATTTTTCGCGGACGAAATACACTCGGGGGGAGGAAAAATCCCATCCTACAAAGTTTCTAAATGCAGTACGAGCAGCATACCTGGTTTTACGGAATATTACAAGGTACCGGCTTTTGTATAGCTTTCTATTTCCTTGTCAACAATTTTCAATCTCAAGTGCATGCCATATTTTTTACAATTGAAATTATTTTCGAATAAGACTTCATTCTGATTGGAAATAAGCAGGTGGTGGTGATTGCAGCATTCAATGCCCTACGCAAAATCGAGATAAAAAAATAGAGGAAGGAAAAAAAGGAAAAATTCCGAATACTGGATAAATCCTTTTCTTTAAAAGAGGATGAAATTTGTTGCAGAAGAAAATCTTTTTAGATTTATTGTGGAAAGGAAAAACTTTTGCCGTTTAACAAAAGTTCAATCTGAATAATTTTTTCCACGGTGAGTGGGATATTACATATTTTGGTATTTAAAAATAATTAGGATGCTGTATATGTATGTATTTGTTATATATGCAATATGGAGAAGCTTGCGTGAAATCATATCTCCAATAACATAACTGTCCAGGAGGGTTAATAAAAACCAGTACTAACCATCACTTACTAATTTCTTGATCGGGGATGGTGCGTTAATATACATTCATATATCATGATTTAAAAAACTAAAAAAAAAGGTTTTAGATCTTCTTACCAATAACCCTAAGTGTTAGAAGTATTAGATAGTCAAAGTATACAACAATTTTGTGCATATGTTTAGGTGCACCGAGTAGATAATAAAATCTCAATAATAATTAGTAATACAACTGATGAGCTCCGTGGCGAGAGCAGAAACGTTTGGAATAAATATAAGAAAAGCTGGAATAATATAAAGCAAATGAATGCGCATAGTTTTTGTTTTTATTAAATGAAAAAATTAATTAAAAAAATAAAAAATTAATTTAAGAAATAAAAAAATATTTAAAAAAATTAAAAAATTATAAAAAATAAAAAAAAAGAGCAAAATAAAATTTTTTTATAAAATCAAATAAAAAATGAATAAAAAAAAATACAATAAAAAAGACCCAAGTAAAACATGAAAAAGGAAGTAGTTAATAAAATAAGTGAATTAAAAAAATAAGAAGAAATTAAAACAAACCAACAATTTTATAATCTCAGGGGGTAGACCTGCAAGGCTAAAAAAGTTTTTTCAATGAAATGAATAATATTTTTCATAAATTTTCTTATAGGATTTATTTATGTTTGAAGGAGCACAAAAATCTAATTTTTATGTATATACATATATATACAGGGTGTTTCCCCTTAGGAGGTCCATAGAGCGGGAGGTGATAGTACTCACCTAGACGAACCAAAAATTGTATGGCAGGGGGGGGGGCAATATCAACCGTTTAGGTGTTACAGGGTGATTCATAAAAAAAGCTAGGTTTTCACAGAACACCCTGTATCTTAAAAACTACAGGGCATATGGTCACAGTTAAGGGCTCACTGTATGCAGAACTTCATGGCCTTTCCAACGACAGCTCAACCAGCCCCGTACCCCTCTCCCCTCAGAAGTTATGAAGGTCTAAACTAAAAATTTCGGATTTTCTTTCCTTTTTTTTTACTTTGACCTCTATTATTTTTTTCAAAAAGGTCGTTAACATAACTTTTTTTTATAAAAACTGTAAACTGTGGAGACTCCTCTTTAATTTGACCTATTATACCCTTGTGCTATCTGTATCCGTTAAAGAGTTATTAGCTCTTAACCTATTCTAAAACCTATTTTCAAACCTTCTCTCAACGATAATTTGTTCCCTTAGCACGCCATTTTACAAAATATCGTTTAATTTCGGTGTGACCTGAATAGGTTATGAGTTAATAACTGTTTAACGGCTACAGTTAACACATAGGGTGTAATAGGTCACATTAAAGAGGAGAGTCCCTAGTTTACAGTTTTTATAAAAAAAAGTTATGTTAATGACCTTTTTGCAAAAATAATAGAGGTCAAAATAAAAAAAAAAGGAAAGAAAATCCGAAATTTTTAGTTTAGACCTTCATAACTTCTGAGGGGAGAGGGTTACGGGGCTGGTTGAGCTGTCGTTGGAAAGGCCATGAAGTTCTGCATACAGTGAGCTCTTAACTGTGACCATACGCCCTGTAGTTTTTAAGATAGAGGGTGTTTTGTGAAACCTAGCTTTTTTTATGAATCACCCTGTAACTCCTAAACGGTTGATATTGCCCCCCCCCCCTGCCATACAATTTTTGGTTCGTCTAGGTGATTACTATCACCTCCCGCTCTATGGACCTCCTAAGGGGAAACACCCTGTATACATATATCGATTTAATGCCCATGATACCAACTTTTTGAAGACAATGTTGTATTAAAGCGACTTGCGGTGACAACTTCTGACGACGGAAAAATTATCTGAAATCACAAAAATTAAATGGGATTCCATTAATAACACCCAAGAGCAGTTATTAACCATAGGTTTTGAGAGAATACCAATTATTAACAATATGAAGACTTTGTAAACTTCAAGGGCTCATTTTTTTACGATGTTTGATCGACTATGAAAAATCGAATTTACATCAAAAATGAAAAAGTCACAATTAAAAACTGAAGAAATTAGTTTAGTATTTCAAAGTAATAAAAAAAAACTGCAGCTGAATCGAACTTTTCATTCTCGAGTTATTATCGTCACTGATTTTGAAAACCTTGATAATCGTGTTTAAAGTTTGAAGTTTTAAAGGGTATGTTTTAGGAGGTACTTTTTCGTCTCATAACTTTTTCAATTTTTATCATACCAACTTGAAATTTTTACAATAATCTTGAAATAGTTGCACTTTCAGATTATGAAAAAAGAAATCGATTTTTTGAAAGTATTCAGGTATGCCTACCTACCCCCTTAATAGAGAATCATGAGAACATGGATAGGAATTTTAGATTAATTAACAAATAATATCTGAGCACTAATTGGACCGCCAATATTAATGTCCATCACTGGTTTCGGGAAAGTAATGCAATAAAAAAAATAAAAAAAAATATTAAGTGGTTGACAGTGGGTATATTGTATTGTTTTTATTAAAATTTAAAAAAAAAAATAAGTGAAATTGGATAAGTGAACTAAGGTTGATCTCTTTCTTGTATCAATATATGTATTTTTATCTCCAACGAGGTTGTCCATTGTAAATTGCACCCGGAATGGTGAAAAGCAATGCATCACTTGCACGCACAATGTTGGATCTGCAAGAACTTTTATGTGTAAAAATACTAATCGGAGGGGAAAAGAAATGTCTATTTTCATAGCCGTATATCAATGGGGTCCATTTTTGATTTTATAACAGTACTAATAGAAGGGAATCACAATAAAATATACTTATCTAAATAACAAAAAAAAAAAAAAAAATACATTAGATGCGTCTCTTTCAGCTCTTTCCAATAATACCAAAAACTAAAAATCTGGAAATTGTCAACATAGGAGATCTTGCAGATCCAACAATGATATGCAGGCTGAACACTCACTAAAACAAAAAAATCGCTAAGATTTCATTAATTGATAATTTGTAAGTGTTTCAGAAAACATGAAGATATTTTCTTTTTAACTGCTATTAAAAATAAAACTTACATTCTTTTGCTTTTAAAGAACCACTTTTATGACAGTCGATCGGTAAAATGTCTGCGAATGAATTGTCTTTCCAATCGAAATCGAGCTCTATAATCTGAAATTATCGAGATAGATCGAGAAGCTTATTTTATTATTCTCTAATAAGGCTCCAGATGATTTAATTATTATTTTTTTTATTAAATATGAAAAAGTTACACTACGATGGGTAAAAGGTTGTCGAAGGAGCTAAGTTGAATATCTGCCAAATAGTAACAAAAGAAAATAATATACTACCAGCGAAATATCATTATATGTAGAGAGACCAGAAATTTATTGACCATGAAGGACTCATCTGAATATATTTAAAAAAAAAACAACAACAAGCGTTTTTTTTTCTTTTTCTTTATCACGTTAAATTTATTTTGTTCGATCTACAATTCTTAGCTAAAATGTTGTTTTTTACTGTATACATATACAGCAATAATGGTTTTTGGGTTTGCTTCTTATATTATAACTGCTATCAACTATAAATTTAATAATTTTATATATATATATATGTATATATATATGTATATATATAGTGTTATGTAATTTCAATAAATTCAAATTTTCCTCTTGTTATTGATCCACTAAACTTAAGTATATAATTTCCCTTAGCCTTAGTATATAGTATCAATGTACGTTTCACACTTTGCTTCTGATAATAAAATACTAAATCTGTACTTAAGATTAATTTTGCTTACATTTTTCCTTTTAGATTACTTTCTTTCAGTTATTCTCTGTTTTTTTTTATTTAATTTTTTTTTATTTTGTATTTTTTATATTCATAAAAATTCGATTTGTACAAATTATTTATTAAAAAATAGCATTTTATGTTGTATGTAGGTATACACGTCCGCCTTTCCTCATATCTTATTTTTGTTTTTTTTGTTTGTTTTTTAATTCTTAATGATTCACGATCAATTCGCATCATTATTTTTGTTTTTTTTTTGTTTTTGTTTTTTATGAATGTTATAACAAATTTAGATTTTAATTTATCTCATTTTTTTAATATATATATATATTTTTTTTTTTTTTGGTTTCAAATAAACTTTTTAGGTCAATTTTCGTGCTGGTATTAAATTATTCTACTTGTAATTAATTTTTTAATTTATTAAAGATTTTCATTGTATTTTTTTTCTTGTTATTTAATTTAACTTTTGATCTAAATTTTTTGTAATCATTACATTTATGTTTTGTTTTTTTTTGGTTTTTTTTTTTTGTTTTTTTAATTCGTTATACATATAAAAAAAAATTAATTATATAGTTTTATATGTGTGTCAGTTTTATTTATACCATTAAACTGGTATAGATACTTTTTAAAATTTTGTAATTTTTCTGTTTGATTTTAATTTTTTTTTGTTTTGTAATTATCAACAGTAAAACTTCAATTTAAATTAACTATAATTTAGTAGAGGATAAAAAGAAATTGTGTTTCGTTTTGATTATGGTAATTAAGAAAAATGAAATATGTAGTTAAAACGGTCTCACAATCTTGTTAAATGTATACAACACCTATGAGGCACTGTAATTCTTGAATGTATGAGAATATTGTATTTATATATGAAAACTATAAATACATATATGCCATATGGGCACTGTGTGGAAACTACTATGTATATATGCTGCTACTACATCCAAGAAAAATAAATAAAAATTGTTTATTTAATACTTTACGATAAAGTAAAAATAAAAATATTGCCGACTTGGGAACTTAAGGTTAGGCTTTGTATTTTTTTTTTTTTTATTATTCTCATATTTTAGTAACAGTTTTGAAATCAATCATTGCATGAATCATGCAGGTAAACACGACTGTCTGTGAATTGTTTTGCATATTTCAAGTGATTTTTATGCTCACTTCAATAATATTTATAATATTTATGATCCTTCGAGCCGGATACGAAATAAAATATATTTCGAATAATTATCATTGAATAAGTGACTGGCGAATTTTCAGCTCCTATATGACGCAGAACTGCTGTAGCTACAAGGTACTATAATGGATTTTATATCATTATGTTAGTGATGTGCTTTGAAATTCACTCCACTTTATTTAGGTAAATGTCATAATGTCGAAAAAAAAGGAAATTATTGTGAAAACGAAATGTCACACAATAGTTTGACATTAATGGGCACAATGGATGGACCCACTGGAGATCTAAGTGATGCAGGCTAATCTTGGAGCAGCACTCTTACCTAACTTAACCTAACCTTGACATTTATATTGTGCTGCCACTCAATTTTTTATGGACAAAAATTTCACGTTGTATGATGATTAATATTTTGTTAGAATAACGTGCGATTAATTATGTGGAAAATTAATTGGATGGGGAAAGTATTAAAGGTTCGGCCCTCATGTAAAGATTTTTCTGATGAGGGTGCAAAAGATGACACACAATTTTACTTTCAGAAGACTAGTTATCAGATTCAACATAAAAAAAAAAACAGAAAACGGACAATGAATTTGGTTTGGTATTATTTATTAAATAATAAGCCTTTTTTCGCAAATTTGTGTATTTTTTTATAACTTTTTAATACCTGTATATACTAAGGACTGATTAAGAAAAACCCCGACCACCTACTATCCCCTCCCATATTATTCATCACCAGGTAAACAAAATTAGGCAACGCTGATAAGATTTCATCTATAAAAAGGCGAATTGCAAGGCATTTAGTGCAAAATTCTTATGCAGTGAAAATGGAGGTCAGCCAAGAAGAATGTAGTAAATTAATTCTATCTAGGCAAATGCTAAATTCGAATATATCTGAAATAGGGTTAACTAAAAAGTTTAAAATCTCGATGATCATCATTCAAAATATTCTCAGTAAATCCCGGGTCAGTGAGGAATTAAGGTTCGGTTGATCAAAAATTGGACAAAGAAGTGGTAGACAACTTTAAACAAAATCGCATCATATCGCTGAGAGATATACTGATAAGGCTGGAACGTTATCTGCTACGGTCCATGGATGATGAAACTTAGGTGAAAACGGACTTCAACTGGTTTCCAGGGCAGGAATTTTATATGGGAAAAAAGAGCGGTGACGCAGATCTCAAGTATACGAATCATCGGTGCACCAAATTTCCCGGTAAATACTTACCTTTCGTGACAACAGGCACAATCAACATAGATGTGTTAAGGGGTGCCTTCAGAAACGCCTTCTTCCACTTTTAGAAAGCATGATGCATCAACTTTCTTTTGTCCGGATTTAGTAACTTTCCACTATGATAGAAAAACGAGAGATTTCTGAAGTATCCAAGGTCCAAAGAAGCGATTCCTCCAAATTGTTCACAGCTAAGGCCAATCGAAAAATATTGAGATAATATTAAAAGATACGTTCCATACTCGGCCTCTGTACATAATTTAATGAAGAACGAAAGCAAAAGCTCACAGGAATCGATTCCACACCCTTTAGAATCGGCTAAAGATGGGAATACAAGAATTTTAAGAACTTTTATTTTTAAAGCGATTTTTAAAAACAACCGCTTTCGTCCGAGGTTTGAAGCCGAGACTTTCCGCTTTCCGGGCGACTGCTCTTACAATTTAGTTAACAAGACAGATGTCTTTACCTTCTGTATTTATTAGTTTTGCTTTCAGCTGGCATTAACCAGTAACCATGACAGCGCACAAATAAATTGTAAATTCATTCGCCCGGAATGCAGAAGGTCCTGGCTTCACACCCCGGACGAGGCGGTTGCTTTTTCCTTTTAAATTTATGATTTGAATTAGAATCGTTAAAAAAAAAGTTCTTAAAATTCTTCTATTCTTCATATTTGACCGATTCTAACAAGCGTGGGATCGATTCCCATCCGGGATAAAAATAAAAATTGAATAACATATTGTTGTCTGATAAATGCAATTTTCACATAAACGGCCACGAGAATAAACAAAACTGTAGATATTGGGTTTCCGAACCTTTATACTCGCCTACGGTTGTTGGGCTGCCTTATCAAGTCAAGGAATAATCTGCCCATACTTTTTTGAGGACAACTGTGGTCACGCTCAGATTGTTAATTCCGATCGATATTGCAATATGAACCGGACTTTTTTGGTTCCAGAAATGCAAAACCAGATTTACTACAACCGAAACGCATTTTTCCAGCAAGATGGAGCCACTTCGCTCTTCATAATTTATTCCCTGAAAGAATAATTAGTCGCCGAGGAGACATCAACGAGTCCAGATTTGATGCCTGCTAATTTCTTCCTATCGGGCTATTTAAAAAGTAAATTTTTCAACCCAGTACCACTCAGTTTGAATGTTTTAAAGCAAAGTGATTGAAAATTTCAGCTCCAGGCTAAATGAGTACGAAGAAACGGATGGTGCGCATTTACAAATGGTTCTTTTTCATAAATAAAAATTCAAAAACTATTTCACTGTAATTACTTTTAAATTTAAAAACCAAAAACATTCTGAGACACCCTTTATATTTTTTTTGTAAAATACCATGTTGATTTTCTCAGCAATGATATGCAACTTATAGTATACCTACAAAAATGTCATTGCCACGTCATAACAAACAACAAAAATCTCAGTATTTCAGTTCCTGTCAACATGTTGAACAAAAATTTCTCTAGCTCTGAATGGCTCTATCCGTACATTACTTTTGTCCTATTTTCTAGCCTGTAAAGGCAATGCAAATATCAAGTGCACCAGATAAAAATCCAATAATCAATTTCGCATACGGGAACATTGAAATATAGTGGTTCTTTTCAAAATTCCTTAAAAATAGGTGGCAAAAGGCTCTACAAAGTGTAAAAAAAAGACGCTAGCTAAACTAAATGTTATAAAAAGTCAATAGGGACAAATAAGAACATTTAAAACAATTAAAAACAAAAACCAATATACAACAAAAATGACACAAAAATGTAAAAACAAATTACACAAAATTCTCAAAACAGACTAAAAACGGATACAACAATTTTGTAAAGGATCTAAAAGACAGACAAAAAATTTAAAAGTCCCAATTTTGACAATTTAGTAGGTGGCAGTTCGAAGAAGTTCCAAATTTCCAAAATAATCTAATAAAAATAATTACATACCTAAACGAACGAATTTTCAACAAAAAATTTTGCGGTTTAGCACCGAGACCGAAACCGAATTAAAAATGAGAAATCGAACGAACGAAAAAATTTACCCGATACCGTTATAGAATCCCGCGAGAGCAGCCTGTAGTATCATAGACCTCTACAAACTGCCCTCATCATCCCTCCAGCTGAACATCTTTAACTGAGCGCTTGTCCTTCCCACAGCACTTGCAACGGTTCCAAAGAGAGGAGAAGCTCCGTGGACTAGCGTTACAAATGCTGTGGCCTGCTATCACCAGCGAAAGACAAGAGCGCTGTCCTGCACCAAGGATAATGGGGAACACACTAATTATAATTGTTGTAAGTATAAATAGCGCAAGAGATTGAAATAGCGAAAGCCACTCCAAGCGCATTAATTAGATTTGCAATTTTATTGTGATTACTTTTATCAAAAGGCACATTTTCGAAATGATTTTCTACACTTTCATTGACAAAAACTCTGTAGGGAAGTCTTCAAGAAGTGAGAATGAAAACCGTAATTTTATTATAACTTTTCCAAATCACAGATGACAATTACAAGGACTCATGTGGATATTTTAACGCGGAGAAATGGTCATAGTAATCGGAAGAAATACACGGGGTTTATAGAATACAAGGAATGACTAATTGTGTCAAATATAACCAAAAAATGTGTACATAAGTATTAAGTTAAAGGAAAAGCAATGTCAAAAACAGTCGTCTGGCAGGACGTCTCCGCGGCCTAAGTGAGTAATAGAATGTTGAAAAGACCTTTTTTTTTTAATTGAAATACTTATTATAAACAATTAATGCACGTCTTAAAAAACAGAGAGGTTTTCCCTAAGCACAAAAATGCAGTCTCAAGACTTTTGCGCGCGGCTAACTCGCTAGTTTTAAAAATACACTTTCATAAAAAAAAAACAAGCTAGCTGTACTGATGAGTATTGGTTCCTGCTGATATGAAACGCCTTATTTATTGCTATTTGCGCCATCTGTAGACTTTGCAGCAAATTAGTTATCAAATTGTTTAAAATTCATGACTTTCACTCTTGAACTTGGTCGGTCCCGACTAGCGCCTAAATGGCTAAGCGATCAAGTAAATACTTAGTATTTTGCCTCATATGATTCAGAACTTAAGTTGGGATCAGATTGGTATTTTTCTTCTGGCGTCTACGGCAGGCAGGAACTAGTCATACTGATGAATATTCGTACCTGCTGATACTAAACGCCTTATTTATTGAAAGTTATATAAATTTTAAACCAGTTAGTCCAAGTTGGCCCACCTTGTATAATGTCATATTATACAAATTGGTGGAGTAATTTTTTTAAAAATATATGGGGGTGCTTTTGGTAAATAGAATTTAAGAAATTCTTTCGAATTGCTCTAATTAAGGGTTTAAAATAAGGGCAATCTTCGATCTTAATGAAAATTTAATACAATCTAGTGATTGAAAATTGCATTTAAAATGTATAGACAATTTTCTTAATAACCACCCCAATTTTGAAAGTTAACTGCTATTTTGATAATTACTTCCGTATATTTCAAGGAACCCAACCAAGTTTTAGAACAAGTCGTTCTTAGGAAATTTATTTGCAGAAAGAGAAAAATATTGGCAAATTTCAATTAATAAATTCTAATATTGAGAAAAAAAATGTACCTTTTTCGAAAAACTTCAATAATAGATTTTGAATCATCACACAAAAAATTAATAAATTAGTCTGTCACAAATTCAATTGACCAATGCTTACATATTTACATATATGCAATTAGTGATATTAACTGTGCAAGAAAATTTAAGATTTTAACTTGAAGTGACAAACAAATTTTCAATCCAGATACTAAAACCGTGAAACATCTCTTTGAAAAATTAAAAATTATAAAAATTATATTTTGCAGCACATACAATATAAACATAGAACAATTTCGAAATTAAGAAAAATACAAAAACTTTACTGTTTTCAATTTTAAACCTGAAACCATACTGAGCCAAGAAGTGAACTAAAAATCCAAGAAAAGAACACATTTTTGCATCATAAGCTGATATCTCTGGTGGTTTCCATTCAACAATTTCACCCTTCCTGATAATTCCAGGCTTTGCCACAAATTAATTGTTGTGTCACTCTGAGCTAGAGTTAGATGAACTGCTAGAATTTTAGTATGATGTCAAAGTATGACTACCGATAGTGTTCGTAATCGTAATAGATAGTCTTTATTAGTAGTTGCATACAGAATGAAAGAAATGATAAAAGTGAATAATTTTACGTGTTACTGATATGAATCCTTTCTTACGTAAAAATTAAACCAAGTACAGTGATTGTTGTCAATGCAGTCTGCAGACTGACTAAACCAACAAATCTTCAAAGGTAAGAGCGCACATTTAATAATACTTCGTATAAAGATAAGCTAGAATTTAAATATCAAACGCATTTCGCATTTACAGACCTCTGAGATTGTCTCTAGTTAAGCAACAAGCAACATGCAACATGTTAGAATTTCCAGATACACTCCGATCCGAACTTATTCATCGCAGGCATGGTCCACAACACAGGAGATGTTTGTCTATCAGGGGCCGGATTCTGTAATATGGAGAATTTGGGAGATGAGAATTGCGTTTTCTTAGAATTCTTAATTCCCTAATTGTCCACACTAACATGGTTGGAGAATTAGGGAAAACGTAAGAAATGTGAAAAAGTGCGAATCGCCTGGGACGATTAAGGGTATCAATTTTTGTTGTAGAGGGTTGGACTTTTTTTCATATGTGAGGTACATCTGCCTATTACCTTCCACTGTCGAAATAAATTTAAATTTCTTTTTTTGTTGGGGTAGTTTTTGAGGGATAGGAGGGTAGGTTTTCTCGAGTTTTTCCGGGATAACGAGAGAATGGAGAGTAAAAGGAGAATGTATGTGGTATCAAAAAAAATGGGAGCTCAGCGCGAACAAGATAGGTTTAGAAAAAGGGGCGGGGAAAGTGCGGGGTAGAAATGGGAGCTGATTAAGGGAAATTTAAAAAAAATTAAGACATTATCAGGAGCTGCAATAATTCGCAGGGGTAAGCTCAGGATCTCTAAGTCCAATAAAAAAAAAGTAAGAATTCACTTTGGTAATTAGGCATGCATGGATATTATAGGCTATATTTTATTTCGATTAACGGTAATTTGCAGATTTAAGCGGCCTCGGCGGTAAATTTTGCTATCGCAATATTCACGGGCGCCTAACTTTATGTGGGAGGGCTGTAGAGTATTGGAATTTTTTTGATAGATTAAGGGTTTAGAGTGCAAAAATATAGGTGAACAATTTTGGGGGCAGGGTGTTTTGGGGGTTGAGGGTCGTACCACCCCTCATAGGGGGTTGCTCAAACTACGTCATGTTTTGTGCCAAATTAAAGAGGGAGGAGAGGGTAATCGAGTGGTGTAGTTTGTCTTTGATCGTTTTAACGTGATAGCTGACTTTTGACCGCCGAAAAACTATTTTTTTACACTACGGTCATATACACCCCAGTTTCCATATATTTCTTCCGTTTTTTGTTTCACATCCATTAGTACTCCGTTGTGAACATTTTTGTCATGGGAAGTAAATTTCCAGGACTTACCAGTTCTTCGCAATGATGAGATGAAAATATGTCAATTTTTGTACCAAAAACGGCCAATTTTTCACCTTAAAAAGGACTGCTACACTTCTTTTACAGTTATTTCCAAAACGGTTTATCGGATTCAAAAATTATTTACATATTTAATTAGGGGACAAAATGTAGATGCGATTTCATCCTACACACAAGCTTTACCGTGTATATTTAAAAATTTTACAGCATCTCGTCTGTACTGGACGACGACCAAATTTATCAATTTCGCGTGATTTGTAATTTTTAGCGGGTACTATGAGAGACAAAATCCTTGTTCCTCTGTTAGTATTGCATGGATTTCCATAATTTGTTTTTTACAATATAGCCAGGATACGCAGTGAATACATAACTCAATTTGAAATTCCTAGGTACCTAGATACCTTCACAAAACGCAACAAAAGCAGACAATACAATTTTTCCACTTGCAAAACACCGGAGAATTAACAAGTGGAATGGAGAATTTGGGAACTCCGTACTCACTCTCTCAGTTGAAAATTTTTCGTCTTACTTTCACTTCTCAAATTCTCCGGTGTTTGCTTCTGGAAAAGTAAGACGAAAAATTTTCAATTGAGAGAGAATTTGAGAGGTGAGTACGGAATTCCCGAATTCTCCATTCCACTTGTTAATTCTCCGGTGTTTGCTTGTGGAAAAGTAAGACGAAAAGTAAGTAGAGAATTGTCATCAGAATTAGAATATTCTTCACAACATTTTCATCATCGATTGCTTAACGACTAAGTAATAGGAACTTTTGCCTTTAGTGCGCACATTTTTCTTTGTGATTCTGATTTTCTTGTATTTCGATATTAACTAATTTGATTGATTTTGGAAAATGATTTAGATAATTTGGTGTGTGCCACCCACTTACAACGCTCCCAAGTTTGGTACAAAAAGAAAATTGATTTTAATAATTGGATTATATCCCTAGTAACCGCTGACTTATAACAATGGACTGAGCGATTTGCTATTTCATGCGGCACAAATTTCTCCAACTTTACTTGTTATTCCTGACCGATAATAATTTGAAGCTAAAAAAAACTAAGCTGGAAAGGCTTTTTATTTTATCTGGCATAAATAAAAAGCCAGCTCGTCTAGAAAAAATAAAAAGCCGAGCTCGTTTTTTATATTTTCACACAAAAATAAGTATCAAGGCATTGCGCTTGCTTTTCTAGCTTCAAAACTATTACCGCCCAGGAATAACAAGTAAATTAAGCTTTTTTCGTAAAAATTCATAACTGATTCGGTCCCTGAAAATAAGAAGGCAGCTTGGCTTTTTATACTTCCGGCTTCAAAACCTGTTACTTCCAACTCGAAAAAATAAAATGTCAAGCTGGCATGGTAAATACTACCTTTACCTTATTTTTTCTGCCGTGATTGCATCTACAGCCAACATAAAAACATTAAATAGCATAAGAAAATATTCAGTAATCGATATTTTGTGTTGGTAGCTCCAAATCGGCCATAGCGCGAAAGAGAAAACTATAAAACTTGTGCCATTTTTCCTATAGGAAAATGACAATACGCTCAGTCCATTGTTATAAGTCAGTGCTAGTAACGTTCATCAATTATTCTTAGGTAATATTTATCTGTCCGAAGAATGAGTTGCATGAAATATTCTCAAGAATATCAAAAGAATTTTATGGGAATGTTACGGGGCAAAAGTTAGACTGTCCGAGGAAAGTATGCCGTTATTAGCCCAAAAGAATTTCTTCAGAAATCATAAGAACAATGTCCTTGGAAATTTAACGGATATTTTCCACGAATATTCTACAGAAATTTGTTGAGATATTCTGCAGAATTATTCACTGAATATCTTCAGATATAATAAAAACAATGTCTTTGGAAATTTAGAATTTTAGAAAGTGAAGTTTAAAGAAATTCATTGAAAACAAACAAACAAATTATTTAATTATTCACAACTGACTGTTCTGTTTTTCTTACCGAGTCTTTTTAACCTACAAAGTGATTTTCAAAATGTCTACCTTGGGCATCTTCTATTCCCTGTTCCAAATCTCTTCACACAAATTTCTGAAAATAAATAGAAAATCGTTACATTACTAGAATTATTTATTAAGAAAAACAATATTATTACCTTCAAAGGATTTATACCTTAGATTATATAGCAAAAAGGATAGGCTATGAGGAAGAAAAACTTAAGCATTTTTCTTCATGTAGTAGAATTGCATCGATTTGTTTGTTTAGTTATGGAAGTCGTCAACTACGATATTTTCAGAGCGGGTATATAATTTAGTGGTTGAAACTTTTTAAGTATTGAAGAAGTTCAGTAGAAGAGATCCCGTTATATCGCAAAATTTTTAAATTAATTTTTGAATTTACAATTTCATAAGTTTTTATATTTATGTATTTTTGAGAATTTTCCTATTGCCCCATTTGTTTTGTGATAATATTTCTTAGCGTGTCGGTCGTTGCCTTTGTATGGCTGACATAATTTAGGTCAGGTAAAAAAATTATGACATTTCAATTGTGAACAAACAAACCGGCATTGGAAAATGTTAAATTTTTTTGTCACGGATGTTTATTTTTATAATTATTTCACTCTTATTTTATTTAAAATATAATAATTTATTATTGATATAATTAAACTTGTCTGAAAAATGATTTCCAATAAGAACAATCGTAGCTGTTACTACAACACAGTACAGAGCACTTCATCGCTATAAAATCAAGATTCCGGAGCTTAGAATATAGGAGAGAACAGGAAATGTTGACATCTATAAAATTCGTGTACATGAGCGTGGCTTTCCTTTGGTATGCTTGAATAGGGCAAATTGGAGATGTGTATGTTCAGCTGCCTACATTTGAACCAGCTGAAAAACTCCTGGTTACCATGGCGCAGTGACAGCAACTAAGAGCATTACTTTGGTGGGATCAACGGCAGTATTTTCAACCATATACGAGTATCTTGTTGCCTCGCTCTCCATGTTGATTCTACTACACGCCTGTACTGACCTCTCACTAAAGCGCCAACAGATTCTAGCACAACCAAAATTTGACTACGCTAAATTTGGCTTATCGCATTTCCTGTACCTTCTCTATATTCTAAGCTCCGGTGTCTCGATTATGTAAAATTATTTACACAAAACGAAATGTTACTATAGTTTTAATTACTTTACGTCCACGAATTTTACACAGCCTATCCTTTCTGCTATATAATCTAAGATAAGATTTAGACTAATTTAATCAAAAGTTTATGATTTTCTTTTCTTTTAGTTCGTTTTGCGCAAAAAAATTTTAATTACGAGTATTAACTATTTAATAAATAAAATATTAAAAAAAACTTTTATGAATAAATTGCACTAAAAAATAAAAAATAATTTTTTCTTTCGCAGTGATATATACAAGAAAAGTGCAAACGTTTTGATGTAATTGTTTTTTCTCTGCAGTTAATATTTTAGAAGATTATCGCACATTAAAGTAAGTACTTCCATGTAAAACAAAAAATTACATGAAAAAACTGGAAAAATAGATTTTGCATCAAAACCCATATAACGGGAAAACATAGAAAATTGAAATGTTATCATGAAATATGTATGTAAAATATTAGGTATTCTAAAGCGTTTAACAGAGAACACAAAGAGTTAGTGAATAGATTACAGTTATTTAAAAATTACAAAACTAGCTGCCATCCGTCCGGGTTTCCCCGGATTTGTCCTAGTTTTGAGGGCGTCCGAGGAGCGTCCGGACGGGGTTTTCTATACCGCCCGGGTTTCAAAAATTTTGGAAACCAATTAATTAAAAATTTAATATTTGTGTGTACTGTGCGTGTACGGTATACCTGATAATGACGACAAACAGATCGATGCGACTCTCAAGCTGTGTTGGATAAAAATGAATCCATTGGGATACATTTTCGATAAATGCATTATTTTTTTGCAATGGATACATTTTTTTTTCCTTTTTTACACATTTCTTTCTTAAAACAATGAAATAATTTTGCAGTGTGTTCTCATTTACTACTGAGACATATATTTTTAATAAATTGAATTGCTCATTTGCAGAACATATGTGCATGCTCTATTCCAATAATATGATTGTATTTTATAGCCTGCTTTACAAGTGTGAAATAATAAATAGCTAAAGTTGCTCGTACTTAGAACGGGATTATATCTCTTAAGTTTGTAAAATTTTTAAATTTTTTAAAAATTATTTTAAGTCGGGTAACTCCTTCGTAAGGTTAGGATAAAAAACGTCAAGAATAAATCCATCACTAAGTAAGTAACTTTGAAAGAAAAGTAAAGTTTACCACACAAGAGATGTTTGGTAGCAAACATCAATTAGGGATTAAGCGAAATTTCAGTATCCTATGTACAAACCTTGTCCAGCTACACCTGAAAGAAAAAAAAGAAATTAACCGATTGAACTCTGTTTGCGCTAAGGTGGATAATAGGTACATACTTACGGCCTAGAACTTCCCACAGGTCCAAAGAAATTCCACCAAAGAGCAAGTTCCACCATGAACCTTAAAAAACAAAAAGAGAATTCAAACTGAGTTAAAATGAAATAATAACTTGAATTTTTTATAATTAATCAAAACATCTAACGAATGGACTTTTCATGCAAAAAATATGTAACTACATTTTAAGCAAATTTAATGCCATCTATCAAGGGCCAGTACCTGATGTGTTGACCAATTTGCACCCAAGGAGTAGTTAAATAAGTTAACTACAATAAAGGGACTTCCTGTGGGCTGTTGAAGTAACAATTCCCAATCAAAGGTACCGCGGCGAAAACAGCACCCTGACAGAGATCATTTAATTCACAAATTACAAATGATTTTGAGCATAAAACTCATCACTAAAGGGTTCACGAACCCATTCAACTGCTAATAGCAGCACGTTTAAGAGGGAAACAGGTAAAAAGAACAATATAATTTGCGATATATATTCTATAACCTATCAGAAATTAGGATTTGCTCCTACTTCAAGGAAATTCTAAATAAATACATAAAATGAACACTAAACAACTAAACACAAAACACTGCAACATCAATTAAACAAAACTTACCTGAATTTTCAATTAAGGATGGTTATTTTTTACAAAAACAAAAAACAAAACTGGAACCCGGCATAAACATAGAGAAAAACGGACAGAACTTCAGACTTCTGTCAAATAACGACAAATAAAATTTAAACTATTTTTATTAATAACTTTCTATCAATTTACAGACCCCTGACTCAGAAACTTTGTGTCTGAGTGCCTAAGAGTGTCGTTGAAAATGGGACTTGCGGTGTTTGAGCGATGATGAAGTAAAATTTCTGCGACGAATTTTAATTAATTAATTATCTTAATTAAAGTATTAAATTTTTAATGTTGTAATAAACTCTACGAATATGACTGAGTGACAGAGGTGTTATATTGCTCTCTAGTGGCGTGCTAAATTATTGGAGGCATTTTGTGTGATTTTCGAGGTGCCGAGCAGTTATAGTATTTTTCGGTCGCCATTTTGAGGACGCCGCAGTGGCAATTTTTTCAAAATTAAACTTCTGCGTTAATGAAATTCCAAATAACTAAACAGTGTGAAAAATCCCAAAAATACCCCCTGTTTGCGGCGGTTTTCTTTCTCGATAGGGGAGCGAGATATAACAAAAAGGAAAACATATTGATAACAAAAATTTGGGTAAAGCTCACGTGCATAAGTGCTGCATACCAGCGGGCGAGCATCATTTTTGGCTGCCATTTTGGACGCCAACGATATAGAAGTAATTTTGGGAACTTTCATCTGTGGTTTTGAAGATTATTAGTGAAAGGACTTGTCGGAGGGCCACTTAATTGGCGGCAGCATATGGTCTTAAGAGCAGGGGCACATGAGCTCCAAAAGCGATGGGGCAATAGGGGGCTTGTTTCTTGCCTTCAAATTATTGTCGAATAGCGATATAGCTCGAATTGAAAAGAACGTAGAAGACAACTTTGCATCTTGGCATTAGGAGGGGCGCCAACTTAGAACAACGTAACCCAGGGGGCTTACTAAATCAGATAAGAGTTGCGGGCGTCGGAAAGTGGTTGCAAACCCAAAACTCCACGAGCGTCAGTCAAGGAAATTTAGGCAAAACCTTTAGGGGGCTAGAAGTCACCCAACGAACTAATCAGGCAAACGGCTACAACACAGGTTAAGCCACCTGTAATAGGGACAATAAACACACAGGCGGAACTATCAGGTAAGTGTAGTTCCAGTTTTTATAACTCACAAACGGGTGTTATGATAAATAATTAATTTAAATCAGGCTGCGGACGTATTCACAACTGTAACTTTATGTCGAAAAAAGAGAAGCCCAGAAGTGACACCTTCTCAATATGTTATCAAGAAATACGAAAACAGCAATAAATTCGCCATATTAGATGAGGATGACATGGACATCAATACAGTCGAGCAGGAATCAAGGCAACAAGACAATCAGAAGATTCTTAAAGGTAGTGTGAATGTAGGTAGTAGACAAAATAGTAAGAATATTAATAGTATTAGTAATAATGTACGGAAAGAGCCGAAAGGTGTCATTTTCATTTTTGGAGTAAATTCTAATCTATTGACGTCAATTATAAATAATAAGATTGCTGAAATGAAATTAAGCAACATCAGATTCCATTTTGTGAATTTGGACTACTTAAAGACTAAAATTTTTGTCAATCATGTGGGTTTGCATAGAGAGCTGTTGGCTTCGTTTAGGGAATCGGCCGTGGATGTCTTCTCTTTCACGCCAAAGGAAGCGAGGAAGGCCTCAATACTAATTAGAGGCATAGGCGGAGATGTAGCGGCAGATGAGGTGGGGGCACACGTTATGTCTCAATGTCCGAGTCGAGAGTCGAGATAAGAGAGTCGAATTTCGAGAGTCAAGAGTGTATAGACTTTATGACTAAAAAGTAGACAATAAAATATATTAAAAAAGCTTTTAAAATAAATAACTTTTGTAAATAAAATGGAATAAAACGTAAAAAATAATTTTTTTCTTTTCTCAGTCATCTACACAAGAAAAGCTTCATTGCAAATAAGAAATGCTAGAACTGCGAATCTTAAAAGTTTGCAGTTGCCGTTAGACAAATGTGATTATAGTTATGGATGCCCAAACTTTTAAGATTTAATCGAAAATTTGGATTTTTCATCGGGGCCTGGAACTAAATAACAAAACATCAAAATTATTTCTACACCACCCCATTGACTGGACTACTAATACAATATTCATGTTTTTTTTCCATTATGTTTAATACTGCTAAATTTCAAAAAATGTTCTCATTATTTGACGAGCAACAATATCAATTAATTCATTTCGAATTCGGGGTATTTTGGTTATGCGGCTAATTGTAAAAATGTGCATCAATGTAAATGAAAAATCTGACAAAAAGTTAAACTCATAGGTATGGAAAATTGCAATAAATGCTTTCATCGATTATGTTACATACATAACTTCTATATACCTCTATGTAAAGCGTTGCACAGTTGTGCTACATCCATAATTCCTATCAATAAAAAAGATCTAGCATTGCATGTACATATAGTACATACTTAAATCATTTTCACTTGTACCTACATTTATATCGACACATTTTTCGACTTGTATATATTCAGAAAAGTTTTGACTTTTATTCACATTTAGGGGGCACTTGTCGATATACGAAGTTGTTTTCCGTGCAGTAATAAAATGATATCAGATTTCCTTTTTTAAGTACATCATTACTAGTTTTAGGCAAATGATAAAAAAAAGCGTTAGTGGTGATAACGTGAATTAAAAAAAAAAACGTAAAACACGGGGCGGCATATAATGTGCTAATAAAAGAGTTAACTTTGGAAGATGGCAGTTATTTTAAAAACTATGTGGGAATGAAAAGGGGTTGATTTTGAACATTTACTGAACTTAGTGGCACCACGTATAGTGAAGAAAGATACAAGGTTTAGAAATTCTATATCACCTACCGATCAGTTAGCGGTTACATTAAGATTCTTGGCAACCGGTGATTCCTTTGCGTCTTATGCACCGAATTTCTAAAAGTGCAATATGTAACATAATGAGAAATGTATATGATTTTTATATTATGCCACTTGCCATCAATATCTTTTTTCGCGCACTTTAACTCCTGAATGATTTTTTTCTAACTTATATATTTTTTTTTTATTAAAGTCTTTATATCCTTTCGACCTGACATCCCAAACATCAAAATTTCTTTTTTTTTTCATAAGAAGTAAGTCTTTTCTTATAACCATGATGACATGATTTTAATTTAATTTAATCGCCCGCACTATAGAATTAAACGCAAAAGTATCGCAATAAGTCAAATCAAGTGCAAAATCAACATATACAAAATGTATTAGCATTTATGTGAGGCACAACAAAATGTATAAGCAGTTGTATCGCGATTTGTCGAACACATTTGTGCCTCATACAAGTCCCGATACAAGTATCAAGTGTAAACTAAGCTATAAATAAACGATATACTAACTAGGGAAAACGAAATGAAGCGTTAAAAAAAACCCTGTCAAGAGTAAGTCGGGCTTGTTCAATCAGAGTTCCGTACTAGAACTTTATCAAGTCAATCGAACGAATTTAAGTAGTATAAATTGCCTATGATAACTGAAAAATGAATGAATTGTACCATAATGTTCTGGAACCTTAGTAAGTACGTTATCGATTATTGTGGTACCACATTAGTTAGCTCTGTATTTCATCTGTTTTAAACACTGTTTTGTAAAATTTCAATAATATTCAAACAGATGGATGCAAGAGTGAGCTTATAAGAGTTGATAGCTTCTACTCTATGTAGGTTAAAAGCATTCAGTAGAATTTGGATAAATTGTTTGTCAATAATCTCCTTTCATAACCACATTTTGTTGGGGTGCATTCATTTTTATTTCTATCAATTTATTGGGAAATTTATTTGCAGAATTCTTATGTACCAAAAGTATGAGTTTTCAGATCTCCTATTTTTTTACAGTCATGTAAAGGCCATGCAAATATACAGTATCAATCATATGCTCCCCTGAGGAAATTAGATTCTGAAACATGCGCAGCAGTAGTTGCAAAAGTAAATTTCTGCAATATTGCAATTTTAGAGTTTATTTTATTTGCATTGGGTTTGTCCGGTGGTCAATTTTCTAATAGTTTTTTTCAGATTTTCAATTAATTTTGACTGAAAGATTTCCTACTGAATAATACTGGCAGAGGAATAATTAAACGCCATATAGGCACTAAAGGTAAAATTTTTAAATGCGTGGGTATATTTTCGGAAATGCTGCATATACTACATACACTTATATTGAGCTGAATTATCAAAGCTACACGTTATGAATTTAGTAACATGTCAAAACATGAATCTGATATACTCGTACAACTCGGATTGATTTAAGGGGGGCTGGCTGTCATGAAAATAGTTTTTTTTTTTAAGTTTTCTATTAGAAAAACTAATTTCTGTACGCCTCAAAAGCTGAAAAATGTGTATTCCTCCTCACATACATAGTTCTGATCAAATGTAGCTAATCAAATGAAAATAATTTTTGCATTATGGTTATCACAAGTGGAAGGTTAATCGATAACTGGAAGAAAAACAAAAAATTATTAACCCTTTTGGTGCTAAATAGTTTTGGTGAATGTGTTCCGCATTAGCGAAATTTACCACTCTATGTGGCACATCCCAGTGCTGAATACTTTTAACAATTTGACCATCTCCGATTTAGATGCAACTTCAACAGTTTGTATGAAATACCAAAATAGCTCTCCCATATTTTTTGTTTCAATACAGCATATAAGTTACGAACTAATGTTTCCTCTATGGATTTCAGCATAATACAAAATATATAGCACCGTCAACATCGATAGAAATGGGCAATTCTAGATGGCAAAAAAAAACTTCCTTATAAAATATCAAAATTATAAAAAATTAGAACAATGCAATGTAGCGGTAAATCGAAGGAAACAACCATGGAAGGGTTAAAAAGAAACATTTGCAGAAACAGGAATTGATTTGTCATCCGTACATTTATTAGGTACTTGTTGAATTAGACAACGAATTCACTGCAATAAAATATTGACGCTGAAAAGAAAAAGTTAATATTGGATGCAGTGTACAAAAGAATTCCTTATTATTTGTGAGCTCCTCTTGCTCAATATGCTTATGAGGCTGGCAACTCGGCATAATGCAAACAGCCCTCAGGTTGTGCGAATTTTTTGCATCTTTTGCAAAATTAGTATTTATTAAAAACTCAAAGTTGAAAATGTAGCAAAAATTCCAAGAGAAATGTTCAATAATTGAAAATTCAAGTATTCAAAAACCAATTTTAAAATTAGTATCCAGAAATTGATAGCAAAAGTATAGTACTTGCGTAAAGCCAAAATCCAACAATAACGAAAATTCAGATAAAATAAAATGCAGAATAAATCAAAATCAAAATTAATTTCCAAAATCAATCAAGTCAGTTAATATCGAAATACAAGAAAATCAAAATCACAAAGAAAAATGTTCTGAGAATAAAATACAAAATTCCGGCAGAATTCTTCAATGTAGCGCACTAAAGGCAAAAGTTCCTATTACTTAGTCGTTAAGCAATCGATGAAAATGTTGCGAACTATATACTGTTGACAGTCACTTCAGGAGAGAACTAAGGGTATTGCGCTCGGTAAGAGTCAGGCGGAGGAACTCTTTATCCTGGACATGGCACATTCCGTAAATTTTTGAAACAGATAGGCAAATCCGACAGCGAGCTGTATCGACCATGCGAAGAGGAAGATGAAACAAGAAAAAGGCAGGAGCAAAGTTTTAGACTTCCCATGCTGGGTGGTGAGTATCTTATACTCTCCAGCGAAGCAGAAAGTATCTTGAAATCATACTCGATTCCAAGCTGAGCTGGAAGGGTGGTCTTCTACACGTGCAAGAGAGTAATTGGGGATTAAAACCCAGGGTGGTACGGTGGATGTACACAGCCTTAGTTCGGCCGATCCTTTGCTACAGCTCCACGGTCTGTTGGACGGCACTGACGAGGAAATGTAACCTGGATGTGTTGTCAAAAACCCAAAGGGCCGCTGGCGCACAGCAGCACTGGAGTTCATGATAAATTTACTACGGTTAGATCTCCACTGCAGAAGTGTAGCGGTACTTAACGCTGTCAGGCTTAGAGCAGGAGGTGAGTGGACGGAGAGGGGTTTTGGGCATTCCAATATACTTCAGAAGATAGATTGCAGTGATGGCAGGTAAGAAACTGACAATTAAATACCTTTCCTAACTTTTGGTGGGTGTGTCAATGTAATCATGCCAACCAGGAGTGACTGGGATGAGATGGAGATGGTAGTAACATCGATATTTCTATCTTTACGGATGGATCCAAGACGAGTGCGGACACAGGGGCTGGAGTGTATTCCAGAGACTGCCAGTGACACGAGTCTTATAGACTGCCGAACAAATATAGGATTTCTCAAACAGAGCTTGTAGCGATTTACCAGGCGGTAGTATTTGTATCTATGTGCAGAGTCCGCACAGCACATCTGCATATGGCCAAAAAGGAGGTGAGGATCCCGATCGGAGCTTTAAGGGAGGAGATCATTAGGGGCGCTTATTAAAAGGCAAGCCTTTGGTGGATCAACAGAGACCTGCCGTATCGCGAGAAAATTATGGTCTGAATATGACAGGAAGAGGACAAGAGAACTGCTTAATGGCAGCGGAACATACACCAGGAATATAGTAGGGGTCATTACGGGTCATTGGGCGATAGGAGTCTATGCTAGAAACCTGGGTATAGCGGCGAACGATTTCTGCAGGAGCTGTAGCCACTCGTAGGAAATCGAATCCGTCCAGCAATTACTCTATGAGTACCCTACTCTGATGAACAAAAGAGGTAGGCTTTTGGGTAGCTACTTGCTTTTAAGTCTAGGACAGTTGCAAAGAGTTCAGATGCATTCTGAGTTTGATAAGGGAAGCAGGATGGATATAGGTAAATTTTTTTTTAGATTATCCCACGAGAACAAGGATTACAATGAACCCACGGCTCTTACTCTTAGAGCCGTATTCACCAAGCCATTTAATTGAAATTTAATTTGATATCTGTTTTAGTACTCTTGTAAGGCACACTTAAAATTAAATTAAAATTGATTTATTTTATGTCATAATAACGCATATATAACATAAGCTTTAATTCAAATGGGCCCCAACCCTCTCGGGAGTACTAAAACACAAATTAAATTAAATTTTAATTAAATGGCTTGGTGAATACGGCCCTTAATCTAAATTAAGTATTGTCCTGATATAATTTATAGATTGATTTCTTTATACAGACAGCAACAATAAAATTACAAAAACAATTACACGTAATCAAAATTCAAAAATCTGATACGTTTGATAACAACATTTTTCCGCTTTAAAACGGCGGAAAATATTTCAATATATGGCATATCCTGTTTTTTTTTCTAATACATCTACCTTGGATGTGATCAACTGAGAGTGCATATTTTGTTTAAAATAATGTGCTCCTCAAGGAATGACATTATTTTGACAGAGAAGAAATATATGTGTTTTTCTTGGCTCAGTATTAGATTCAGTTTAGATATAGTAGTAGATAATAAATTGTAAGTTGTCATTGTGAAAAATTTGATATCGCGTCTATGAAAGACTTTCAGAATGTAATGATTCCTTTTTGACATATTTTTTTCTTTTAATAATTAATTTTTTTTCCTTTTTCATAAACAACAGCAAGAAATATTCTTAAAGTGAGAAATCCCAATTTGTCTACATTCGTGTTTATAGTACATTTTTTATGTATCTTATCTCGTAAATATACATGCTAAGTATAAAATTGTAAAACTTATATCACTTTTATGTTTTTTTTTTCTTTCTTCAATTTTCTTCATCATCTTTATTATACATAATATTTATATAATAATAATATTTATCCTGGTGCTTTATTTTTGCTTTTCATTTTGTGTTTTTCTCGTTATTCTTTTCATTTATTGTTGGCATATCAATTTTTTTATTTATTTTTTTTTTATTTTTTTAATCCAGTCTCACATTTTACTTTAGAATTATATTTTTTTTTTGCATCTTTTATATAATTTTTATTTTAATTTTTCATAGTTGCTTGTTCCTTTTCTCTGAGTATTTGTTAGAATTTTTACACACAAATGGCATGATGCTAAAACTAAAAAACAAAAACGGTAAAATTTATACGCAAAATAGTAAATGAACAAAATTAAAAAATATATTAAAAATGTTAACTGCTATAAAAAAATTAAAACATTTCGGTTTTATTGTTTTATTGCGTGTGTGTATTATGTGTGTGTGATTGTATTGCTTTTTTGAAAATTATTACTCGATTCCATTTCTAAGCATATTAAAAGGCATTTTGTGGTGGGAAAATATTATTTTCTAAGATGAATTTTTAAAATTTTCATTATCTTCTCTTATTTTTCTTCTTTTCTTTTTTTTTTTTTGTATGTGTAGATATTTTTCCTCTTATTTTCCAACATCCAGATTTTGCAGCTAAAATTAATACAATTATTTGATAATAATAACATTCATGGAACAAAAACAGACATTTAAATTGTTTTCTTTTTCCTTCTTTCTTCCTTTTATTATTTTTCTTTAACAACATTTACAATATTGTTTTAAAAGTGAGAATATTTGTTTTATTTTGATGTTTTTTGTTTGTTTTGTTTTGCATTTGCAGAAATATTTGCACCTACAATTCACAGCTTAACAATTTTGTTAAAGTAAAAACAAAACAAGAGTAAAGACGACAACAAATACCAAGGCTTTTCGTTTGGTTTATTTAAAAAAAAAAATTGAAAATAAATCCCTTGTTTTAGTTTTCATTTTTTTCCCCTTTTGTTTTGCTTTATTTTTTACTTTTACACTTTTATTTGCGTAACCCATGAGGCACAGTTAATTTATTTTTGTCTTATATGAACACACACATTTAAAAGGCGCTTCCATTTTTGTTCTATTATTGCTTTACATAAAAATGAAAATTTTAATAAAAAAAAAAATAAAAAATGTAAAATTAATTGAATTGACATACATACATAAGCAAACAGCTACATATATGTATGCTGGAACTTAATATATAAAAATATTGTTGTTCTTGTTTGTTTTAAATTGACAAATTAGTAAGCATTCGATTGATGATAATTTTTGTCTTTTCTACATTAATTTTATATAAATTAACGACTATTTTGTAATATATAATATTTTATTGATTGCTATCTTCTCCCTTTGATTCAGTCAGTGTTGTTTACTTAGTTTTGGTTTTTAGAGAGTGCGTGTTGAGGATAATTTTTTTGTTGTTCTCTGTTTGGTTGAAATCGGTGTGTATTTTGCTTGTTTGTTTGTTTGTTTTGATGAGTTAATTTTTTTGTAAAAAAAAAAAACAAAAAAAAACTATGTGGTGGCTCCTGAAATTGGTATCGAAACAGAACTTTATTATTTTATTTTATAAATATTGCGACACAAAATATATGAGAAGACATGAATTTGAGAGAAAAACTTTTTCCTATTGAATCTACATATATCTATAAAGTTTTTTTTTTATTCTAATATCAGCAGTGTATCAGTTAATATTGTGATGTTCCTGAAGGCTCTATATTGGGCCACTTTCTTTTTTTTGTTGCTTCTTATTTATTATCTTTTCTCGGTTGTTACCAATTATATCGAGATTGTTATTTTGTAAATAATAGGGAGTTTTAGCTTTTGAAACCCCTACGTGTAATTCAATATTTCTACGAAGGATAAATTTCAGAAGCTGAATACAAAACAAAAGGGGTGTTTAAACGATAGCATATACAAGCTGTACTCTTTTGTTTCCGCAGAACAGAGCAGAACAAAAGATACACAAAAGAACGCCTCATACATTTTCATAGAAAGATTTAAATGAAGCGAACAGTACAAATAGTTGGCTTCAATTTACAGAACAATTTGTTCTCTTCAGTATATGGGAGCTCTAGAACAAGGTACACAAAAGAACACAGCTAGAATAAGATTTTAGTTGTGTCAAGAAACACTTTGAATTGGTACTCCTCCAGGTTATCACAGGGAAAGTCTGGACCTGGTGATTCCAACTTATTCAGCGTTCTGAACAGATATATAGATACAGAACCTTCAAGAAAACTTGGGTTCAGCCAGATCTGAATACTCATCCAGGCTGTCATCGGGACAGTCTGGAACTGCAGAGCTATTTATCGGATAATCCAAGTCTCACATCAGATGGACTGGTATTTTTTTATATCTTTCAGGTACAGGAGCTGACCATTCGATCAACTTACTTACCGGATGTTTGATCACCCGGTACAAGGGGGTCTAGATACCAGTTTCCCAAGTGAGAAACATACTCTTTTGCTATCGCAGCTCCGTGCTCGTTCACAGGCAAATAGTGGGGATCAGACACTCGCTAACGGGAATTGGCCCATAACGTCCAAAAGTAAAAAAAAATGTTTTTTTGTAGTCTATTGTCTTTGGGAGAAGCAACAGCTTATGTCGAGTTCAATTGAAATCTATGTTCGCCCTGGCTACTAACCCGTTCAAACTTCTACCCACTTGGATTCAATTGAATTCGACATAAGCTGTTGCTTCTCTCAAAAACAGGAGACTAAAAAAATTTACTCTGAATGTAATATAGAAAAATTCACGCATATTTCATGCTGCTTCAGGGCAGTAAATAGTTTTCAATTAAAGTAATGTTTTTATTTTAGAGATTAATGCACTTTTATAATGGATATTACACCGAAAAGGAATTTATAGTTTTCGTACTAACGTGAAATAAAGAGACCGAGCTAAACTTTATTCGTGTAAATATTGTTTTTGTGTTTTCATTCATTTTTTGCTCTTCGTATGGAAACAGATCTAAATTACAGAATAACTTTTTCTATAGTACTGTGCGATAGATAGAGGTCTTATGCAGAGAGAAATTTTCCTTTCGTTTCTCTTCCAATCCTATTGGTTGCTGGAGCAGCAATTAATAAACTATTATCATTTGTGTGTGTGTGTATGGATGGACCTTGAAGACATCTGAATTTCTCAGTACTATAATTATTGCTTAAAAATGATTCACGTTTTTGTTCTATCTTTTGTAATATTTTTTAGATCGAATTTTGAGTGTTTCTAACAAACTTAGTATATTTAATTATAGAATTATCATTAAAAAACGGATTAATTTCTCCAAATGCTCTATGTTCTATGAAGCGAATTCAAAGGAGTTAAAGAAGATTAATCGTAGTACTAAAAATTACAAAGTTAATTCAAAAAGTAAGGGACACACACAAACATACATAGTTCATGTGGGTATAGATTATGAAATACGACACATTTGAAATCATTTAATTTAATTCCAAGTACATGGGTGAGCCTAATTTCGGGGAAGTTGATACTACGACATATAATTATAAGTAAGCTAGCTTTCAAGCTTTCAATTTAATTCAATACAATTTGAATATGAATGAAAATTGGCTGAATTCAAAGAAAACTGAAATATTGAAGCACATTTCGTGAAACAGAACAAACAGGTAGACAGAAAAAAACAAGTTAAACTCTCGATTTATCAGACTACTACCATCTAATGCAACAACAAAATTACAATAACAATACTACATTGTCGGTTTCAATATGGCGGACCGTGCGTTCATATATTAATCATACTTTGTTATAGCCGTATACCGTGCATAGTAAAACTACTTTATTTCATAAAACACAATAAAAAGCATGTGAAAAGCCTATTCTCACATAATATCAATGCGACATGCATATCACTGCAACCATGGAGCTGCTTTGATTTGCGATGCATCTGCGCGTGTCTTTTGGAAGACTTCTGCATGTATAATAGTTTTTTTTTTTTTTTTTTGGTAATTGTACTTTATTATCACCTGAACTGTTTTTCACAATTAGAATTGCTTTTTATATTTTGTCTATCCCCCCCCCCCCACACACACACAAAACAAATTTATCATCTACAACAATTTTTTTGCGCTTAATTTACATTTTTATTGCATTTGCGAACAAACGGTTTTTTAAAGATGCAAAAATCACAAATTTTGTAAAATTTGAAGGCAATTATGAGCTTTTGGAAAATACTGACATTCGTATGAGTATTTGTGGTAGTTGCAACTTGCATAAAATATATATGGATAGTATGTGATTATTAAATAAATAGTCCAGATTATGTTTCTCAGGCATATAAATGCAATTCGTTCCTTTCTTATCGCACTTTATCCCCTACACCTAAATAAATTAGTTCTAGAAACTTGAAAATCACAAATCACCACCCCCAAGGCAGGCAAAGCTGGCATCCCCGAAGGCTTCATCTTGGGCCCAATACTTTTCAATCTGTACACCTCGGACCAACCCCAAAATGAAAATGGGACAAAACTTCTATATGAAGACGTAACTCTAACCTACGTTCAATCTTGCTGCTCGATTTTTGCTGTGAATAAAGTCAGCCAACAGCTCCAAAGACTCAACTCCTACTAGAAATCTGAACTTATCTGCATTCGGCAACTCTGCACGGTTCGAAGCATGCAACCCAAGAAGCCCAAGCAAATAGAGGCCACCTAAAATGGTGGAAAACTCCCAGATAATGCCAAGCATCTTGGTGTTAATTTCAAAAGACTGCTACGTTTAATTCGTCATTAGCACAGCTAACTACGCAGCCTACTGATCCCCATAATACATTTCAGGGACGGACTGTACAAAAACAAAATTGTTACACTATAAGCAACTAATTAGGCCAGTAATCACATATTGTTTCCCCATATGACACGCATGCTCCATAGAAAAGGCCACGGTAAGCACTTCAGAGTAGTCTACGAAGTAGCCAATATCACTAGAATAAAGGAGTACTTATTTGAATGTGTGTACAAATAAGTAGATACAATCCCTAACCTCCAAACCCACTTATAAACAACATGTCGGACCTTCTCATACCGGCAAACTTTAAATACTCTCACCCCTGCTCTTAACAAAGCCCGAGACTACAAACATCTACCACCTATAATCTGATTTAAGCCACGATTTCTCCGAGTGTGTCTCTGACTGAAACCAATAAAACGAAACGGAAAAAAGACCAAAGGACAATTATCAACAAGAGATGATATAAAACTGAACTGAGGGCTAAAGATCAGCCCCAAGGACCAAAGAAGAAAATAAAGAACAAGGGAAACAACCACAATCCAAAGACGAAAATGGCGCAAAACATGACTTGATTTATCTCACTTTAGTTGTGTCGTTGCATTGTGAAAGGCGGTTTTTATGTGGCTAAAGAAATACGAGGAAAGAAAGTAAAAGTGATTAGTTGATGTACAATACTTATTTATTTTCTTTTTAAAATAAGCTAAGTTCGCGAAATTGCTGGTGCATTTATACTATGAGAAGTAGTGGCACAATGCGTTCTGATTTTTAACGGAAATGGGACTCGAAAGACATTTCTAAAAAAAAAAAAAAAAAACTTATTATGACATTTTTGCATTCGTCTTTCAAATAGACAAATTGTTCGTCAAGAAAACGTGTCGGTATCAGTAGTCGACAGAATATCGAAATCATTAAAATTAATTGCATCTTTGTCTGTTAGTAACCGGGCAAATTGCGGAAAACCGAGGAAAATGTTTAAGAAGACAGATATCAAAAAATCCCTCGAAGCACACTTCTACAACGCCAGGTACCATACCATGTAGGACCATTCACTACCAATTTCAGGAGCAAGGAATGGAAATATTCCTGGTTACATTACGACGACAGCTATATGAACAAAATATTAAATGCAGGCCAGCAAAAAAGCTCAAATTAACGGAAAAATGAAAAAAAAAGAAGGGTGCAATGGACTAAACTTCAACAACACTATTCAGTTGATGATTGGAATTTTTACGTACGAAAATCGTTATAACTAAACTTACAACAAATTAATTGTTAAATATTATAGAGAATCTTTAGTGCCCTTAGTGACGACTACCGTCTGGAGGCGGTAACGAAATCGGTGCATTTTGTGCGCCTGGTGTCTTGGGGACCGGTATAATCCAGATTGTATAGAGCAAACTGTGAAACACCCAACTTTGGTGATGATATTGAGCTATATTAATGGAGAAGATCCGGGTTCCATATATTTCGTCGAGAGAACTATGCACCAGGACCAGTATAAAATGATTTTATCAGATGTCTTTTTACCACATGTAAATAAATTCGTTTGCATACACAAGAAACAATTATACAGTTATGCAAGATGAAGCGCCTTGTCACATCTACAAATTAATTAAAGATTTCTTACACAAATCGTGGCCCAAGAATTCTCTGAATTTAATCAAAAATTAAATCAAAAGTTTACAGCCGTCCCAATCCTACTATAAAAATTCTAAAGGAAAATATAAATAATAATGGAATAATGATATAAATTGGCAAGCAGTGATAAATGCATGTATAAATAGTACGCCACGAAGAATTAAGTAGTTCAAACAAAAGGAGATGTAAAGAAATATTGAACAATTTGCTGTTGAAGGTAATGTAAATTGAATACCCCTCCCTCTCCTATTGTATAATAATTTTCCATCTAAAAGTGTTTTTATTTCTAGAATTTATGCATTACTGGAAAATTTCGTTCTTTAGATAGGTGCGCTTAATTTAATGATCTTAAAAAAAAAACCTTAATCAATTCTCTTATTAAACTAGTTGTCTTGTCTATTTTAACGCCAAAGGCACGGAAAACTAATGGAAATATCTAACTCTGATCTAAAAATTCTCGGGTGGAACTATATAACTCGAAACGGAAATTAGTTGAAAGAAACAATTTCTTATTGCTGAAGCATCTACATGGGGTAAAATAAAGTCCGATGTGTTTAATTCTTTTGGCGGCTAATATTCTAACGAAACTGCAAACCTGTTTCTTTGGAGAATTCTCCCTACGCGAATAACATAAGCCTCAAGTAAAATTCAATTCTCACATATTATATGAAATCAAATTCTGTAATAATTCTGTAATATTTCACACGCAGAACAGTATGTGAACTTACAAATAAAATACAGATCCCATTCGGTGACTGGGACCGAAATGTAGTAGATAGAATTTTCTCATAGTGAACAGCGCTAATATAGCATGAACTGAAACTTGAAATGATTTGAAACGAACTTTTGGCTTTAGATTTAGAACACGAATGGGCCTCTGGGACATATGAATCGTGCTTCCTGTTGGATCATTGGCAGATGTGCCAAAGAAATTGGGAAATATAGTTTAACCATCTTAGGATTAAGTTAAATGATATGGATCTTCACACATACATTTTACAATCATTTCACTGAGAGAGTTGAGTTTTATACATCTACTAACTTGCCAGTTGATAATTTATTTCAAAACATTAGGCAATTTTTCCGTTACAAAAAATGATGGCTCTTCCTTTGGATGGGATAGGCAATTCAGCATCATTTTTAATATATATCGGTACGAAGCACTTCACCGTCAAATAAGATCACTAGAAACACATCAACATCTCACTCATCTTCCACTGACCTTACGTGTTAAACAGCAACTACGCCCTCCAAATAATATTTTTCCTACTGAACTGTACACTTTGCTTGTATTGTGACAACTGAGGAGATCTTGACCTTAGAATATAGAGAGTACAGGAAGTGTGTTAAGCCAAATTTAGCGTAGTGAAATTCTGGTTGTGTTAGACTGTAGTTAGAGCTCAGTACAGGCGTGTAATAGAATCAACATAGAGAGATCGGCAACAAGATATAATGATTGAAAATATTGCGCTTGCTCCCAGCGAAAAAGCTTTTATTCGCTGTCAGTAAGCCAAGGTACCAAGGAGTTTCTCATCTGTTTCAAATGTAGGCAGCTGAACATACATTTCCCCGACTCAAAGACCCCAAAGAAAAGTCATGTACACGAATCTTATAGGTATAAGTACTTCCTGTTCTCTCTATATTCTAAGTACATGACTTTTCGCCATTGTCATCAAAATAATTGCAAATTTGATACCTACTTGGACGTACAAAAGAAGCTCTAAGATATACACTGAGCAGATAATAACCAATTTTAGAGTTTTGTTGGTATATCAACCATACTAGAGCAGTTAGGAAAGATGTACTCTCCTCTGCATTTGCCCTTTGTAGACAATAAGAATGCATTCGACTCGGTGAATCGCCCCAAATAGTTACATATCATAAAATGGGCATATACCTTCAAAAATTATAGTTTTATTTAAGGCTCAAAGCGTCGTGTACGTCGAACAGGAGGTTGATGAAGAGGGAAGTATCAAAAAACACTATATTCTCTCTCCAATGTTGTTGCTGATAGTACATAGTATTAAGTCAAAGGAGGAAGTAGAAAAATACAACGGTGTCTCGGCTCATACATTCGTGATTTCGACTATATCGACGAAATATGTCTCTTTTTCCTCAAAACAATTGAGTTAGATCCAATGCAACCTACTACCTACTATCATAGATGGCACAAGAACTATTTGTCGCATGGCATACTAGAACAGAGTATACAACAGATTGTGAAATGGGTAGCGCATTCTAGAAAGGACCATAACATGTATTAGAGCGTGCCGAAAGCGAATTTTTTTATAATAGCAGTTTTGTATACATTTGACCGATTTCCTCAACAATCCAGATACGAAGAAATATGAATCACTTGACGTATACATTATTTCAAATGTTTTGGTCCATTCCGGAATGCACCACCAAGCCCTATAAATTTTGTATACTTTTTTGGTACTGCATGCGACTTGATAGCTTTTGTGCCATCTATGCTACTATGCACCAGGAAAGTGAACCGGTCGGTTTAAAGATTAACGTCAAGAAAAAGAAAATTATGCACTTCAAATAAAGCAACTATGTTGACATGTTGATTTATGTACAGCAGCTAGAGGAAGGTAATAAGATTTGTTAACTCTACAGCATAATCACCTCACAAATAATGAATGAGACCAAAAAGATGTACATAAAATCCGAAATAAAAAAAAAAAAAAAAAACAGAACACTAAAACTCAAATGTGAAATTCGTGGTCCAACTGAAACGTGAAATTTGACTCAATTCGGCTATCATGTGTATTTCGATTAGGGGATACCTACCTTTTCCTGCACGTGATATCGTACCCTCTACATCATTGTGTATCAACTATCAAGCTAACCGCAGAAGAAGAAGACAAGATGCAATTACAAATCAGGGTCTTCTTTTTTCTTCCTCTCTCTCTCATAAAAACGAAATACATCTAACAAATCTAATTTATACATAGTATGCCCATCGTTTCAGAGTCCTGAACTGGGTATATGTGGCTGTAACGAATATTATTGCTTTTAATTTGAAAACGAATCAACCGATGAACAACAATTCCTTACAATTCAAACACGAATACAACTTTTTCCAACTATAAAGTACTTCTATCTTTAAGTTTACAATATTTACCATTTTATATATATATAAAAGCTGTGCATGACTTTCAGGAGTTTATCGCACTGCAACGTATTTTAGTGATTATATCTTAGTAATAACACTGATTTAAAAAAAATTGTACTTCTCATTGAAAACCACAATTCTGTTAAAATAATCTTATCACGTTATTATTGCTGGCAATGGAAGCAAAATTTGATTTGAAATTATTCAAAAATTTCACATCACAAAAAATCTAAAACTAGTAAACATAATGACGTGATAATGTAGCAGATGTCAGTCACAGAAACTGAAACAAATAATCCAAACTTTTCAGCATCTTTGTCCTAACATCGCTAGGTTATGCTACGAACGAAAATACACACATACAAAAATTATTATGATATTCACCAAATCATTTTGAGTTGATTTTTAAGTTATATATGGTTCTAACCCTGATCACAGTTTGAAACTATCAAATCTTACACGATACATCAACATCCAAACACACGCGTAGTTTTTCTCTCAATTCAGTAGGCGATCGATGACATATTTGTTGTATTGTGTAGCAACATTCGAATTCAAGTTAATAAGGGAGGGAGGAAACAGACACGTTAAAGCAAAGGATAGTTAAAAAAAACATATCTACCGTGATGCTTTATAAGACTGTACCGACTAGTCATATAGATAGTAATGTATGGGGCTTTAGTCTAGTGCTCCGTGAAATGCAGTGTTATATGGATTATTCTAAATTTTCTCTGTCTTTTGCTCTAAAGTTTGTATTTGTATTTATAGCGGTCACACAATTATCTCAGACTTGGATATGAGGATGTGATTAAGAACTACACGAAAATTCAGAAGAAATTTGGTAAATTAGAACTAAAGATAGAGCAGTATAGGCCCACTGCAGCCTTGCATGCAAAAAAGCAAAATTCTTTCAAATATCTGAATTGGATTAGCCCTTAGAGCCAAGGCATTTTAATGTAAGAGAATAAAACTAAAATTTTTCTTAAAAGAATTAAAAAAAAAAAACAAGAGAGATCCCATTTCTTGTAGCACCAGGCCGATGATACCAAAACGTTTTTATTACTATATGTAAGTCAGTTTTTTTGCGCTAAATCTTTGTAGTAATATTATAATTTTGGTCTTAGCATTACTCTGAGTTTTCTAATTTCTCGAAAGCTGCGATAATTTGGAAATGTATTATCATTCCCAAATAGTCCAGGAATTTTAGAAAAAAAAATGTGCTCATTTTTGGAAGAAGTCCAACCTAGCTAAAAATTGGTATACACTTACTTTTCAGCCCTCCAATTAAGGCATGAAAAACCCTCGGATTCCAGACCAAAAACGAGGGAAAAAATTAACTTTTTTCTGTGTTTTGCAAATTACTATGTTCCTGCCGTTCTTATGGCTATAAGGTACATACACTACATGAAAAAGAAAGACTGGGAAATTCTCTACCAAAAATAATAATAAGACTAATTGATAGAACTCGTAATTTCCACCGAAAAAAGGTGTAAAACATCAGATTGAGTTTTCTAGCCCCGTTCCCGCTATGTTCAATGTTTATTGAAGGGTACTTGCGTATAGGAAAAGTCAGCTTTGTTTGACGTCTTCAAGCTATCGGTAGCTGAAATTGATTTTACAAAAGTTACATACGTCATCGGCGAGGATTTCTCTTACATCGGGTTGTATGGCATCAGAATGAATCCTACGATTCGATTTGTTCAAAGTATATTATTGGTTATGTACAAAGGTATTATAATTACGGTTCAAACGCTTTCATAGTTTTCGATGGGTACAACAATAGCACCAATACCGTGAAAGCTATGGAACAACATCGTCGAGCAAGAAAATCTTCATCTGCTGATACCAACTTCAACGAGACGACGAATGTGACAGTGGGAGTAGAAAAATTCCTTTCATATTGATTTCGTTGTTTACTGTCAAGTTCGAAGCTAATAAATTTGTTGTTAACAATGCTTAAGATGATGCTGACATTTTAATAATTGAAACAGCTTTGGAGTGTTTACGCATAAATAGAACGGTTGTTGTTGTTGTTGAAGACTTGGATCTCTTAGTAATTTTGGTTGCTCCCACTCAGATTAATGAAGAAATCTTCTTCCTAAAACCGGGCAAGGAAAAAATCGTGCGAAAACTTTACTCTTCTCGAAGTTTCAACGATCACGAAGACATTAGGGATCATTTACTTCTACATGCTTGCAATGGTATGACACAACGTCTGCTCTTTTTCATAAAGGGAAAACTCCAGCCCTGAAATTTTTCGCGAAACGTTAAGACCTACGCGCTCTGCAGCACAAATTTTCAACCAGAGTAGTGCTTCTCGAGAATCAATTGCTTCGGATGGAATTCAAATCTTTCTAGTTGTGTATGGCGTTCCAGTTAAACAAGACGACTAGAACGCATACCGTTATCCTTGCTAATATAAAAGCTATAGGCAGAAACAAGTCGGTAAATTTGAGTTTATTACCCCCAAAACTGACGAAGCTGAACAGCACCTATATTGTGTTACTACCAGATACAATATTGGTTAGGAAATCAGCTAAGCCCGCAAGAATGGGGATGGGCACTCAAAAACAGCATACTGCAGACCCCGAAAGGCTGTGCCGCATTGTGCGGCTGTCGAAAGTGGGGCCTACAATATTCAGCAATTGCCGTGGGACATCTTGCCTGCATACTGCCCCAATCGAAGATTCGATAGAAAAAATAAACGATATCGATGATCCAGAAGCCGATTTTATTGATTCGGAACAATCTTGAAATTTTCCACCAGTACCGTGGGAAAATCAAGAACAATTCGAGAAAGAAGAGGAAGAAACCGAAAGAGAATAAGCTGTCAGAAATTAGTTACATAAACAACCTTCATTTGATTAGTTGCATATGTATTGTTAAATATTCACGAAGAAAAGGAACAGATTACGCCTAATCAGACAAGCTTAATTTTCTTACCGTAGTTAGAATAAGAAGATCAAAAACAGGAGAGTTAATTTTTTACACTTGAATATACTATTATTTATACCCGAATGTAAAAAATGTCAAAACGGGAAGATACCGCAGAGAAACCTCGATTTCGATCATTACATGCAATTAAATATCCATATAAAATTTATATTGGAATTTTAATACTAGATTACGGGAAACTATAAACACAGACAAGAAATATACAAATATCGACCGTAGTACTAAGAAAGTGATGTATGGAAGAGCTCATAGCAAACCTCAATAACTCACTGATGTCGGCTAAATATATCATGGGTACGAACCAAAAATGTTTTTCAATATAGGCAAAAATTCATTTCTTTCTTAGAATTCAAATCGACCATATTTCTTCAGAATTCGTGTGGTTTATTGGTGGCTGTAGACGGTCCGAACAAATTCTTGGGTGGGTGGAGGCTGAGACAACTTACATCTAGATGTGCAAAACCTCACAAAAATGCGGTCCATCTAAAACGACCTAATGGCCCTCTAATAGAAAGCTCTACACATTCTCTCTCTCTCTTGCTGTATTATGCCACATATGTAAATTCTTCGCAATGATAGCTTTCTTTGGTTGAATAATAATTTAAAGAGCTTTCAAAAAGTGTTCCGGGTTTATATAGAGTTTTGCACATCTAGTTGTAAATTGTCTCAGGTGAAGGTAAGCAATGAAAGATTTACTTCTTTTAATAGTTGAATAAGCATATAAAATTAACGAAATTTATTGGCATGGGTACAAATCGAACATACTACCGTCGATATCTGTATATTTCTTGTCTGTGCTGTTAGTGTTATCAATAAACTTTATTCCACCTTTTTTGTAGAGAGTTTCCCGCTCTTTCCTTTTCATATACTTATATACCTTATATCACACACACAGTGCAGTGTGCGTACATACCTCTCAGCGAAGCCAGCTTTATGCTGTTCGATGTAGGCCGGCCGATGGTATTATATTATGTGTAATGACTACTGACGGCTTAACACCATCGAATGAGCTCTGGATGTGTTGCTTTCAGACTTGAAATGTGCTATTAGAAGTAGTTAGGGGCATTTGAGCAAAAGCTCTGTGGGAAAATTCTCAACATCAGTTTTCTACTCTGATACTGTTTTCTCTATGCTTATATGTAGCTGTAAAATTGATAGGAACGCAGATATTCGCAAACACCGAAAAAAGGTAATTTTTTTCCGTTTTTGAGCTGTCACAAGTTATGTCGACAACCGAATTCCGGGGAATTTTCACACATTATTTGGAGAGCTGAAAGGTAAGTGTATACCAATTTTTAGCTTGGTTGGACATTTTCCGAAGTGAAATCCTAAAATTCCTGGACTAAAATTCAATTGTATGTATAGAGGAAAAAAGAAACACAAAATGATTTTCATCAAGTTCAGCATCACACAATCGTAAATCATGATAGAAATTCAATAATTACGATTGAATATCAATTGTGTATCGCATTCGATAATAATTGTGATATGAAATAATTATGATTAAGGATTATGGCAGTGAGTCGAAAAAAAGATTGGTCGCCAGAACAACCTTGCTTGTGTGTAATGTAATGTAATGTAGTTTTTAACATGAAATAATAGAGATATTTTTTATCCCGTGTATTTGTATATATACAAATATGGAATACTAAAGCAATAACTGTATATATATATATGACACGAATCAATACAATTTTGTCATCGAAAACATAATAATTTACGGCGCAAATATTATTATACTACATACATACTACATAGTCGGATTGTATTTGACGACAAATTTCGACATTTAGAATTATTTTCGTTTTTTGTAAAGTTAACATTAAAATAACAATAAGAACTACAAAGTACAGTGTACACAAATCCGCACCAATACATATATATGTATGTATGTGTGTGGATGTATCTTACACTCCAATGATAATTGTTTATAATACGCTCAAGGATATATGGCGCACGCGCAGTATAAGCATCAATCCATGCACATTTTACGTGCCTGCAATCAATATTTTTATTTAACATGGAAAATCAATGAGGAAATATGTATCTCTCCTTTAGAAATTGTTGGGTGTCGCATTAACAAAATTATCTAATTTTAGGAAGTACATATGTACAAAAAAAAAAAACAAAGCAAAAACAAAAAAGAAAATAAATAAACAGAATACGAATATATTTAAAAGATACAAGAATCTTTGCCAACAAATATCTTTAGTTTAATAATAAAACTAACATTAGCATATTTCCTTTTAGCTAAAAACAAGCTTAACAAAAAAAATTTATAGGTAGGTACTACTACATATTATAATACAAATAATAAAAATACATCCTTGAAAAAATAAACACTTGAATTGAATTTCCCAACAATTCAGAAGAAATAAAAAAATAGTAAAATAGTAATGATGACCTAGGTAAGAAGAAGAAGAAGAATAAGAATGCTAAAAACTTATCGACAAATAAATTTAGAAAATGAAAATAAAAATTATAAATATTTCTAGTTAAGCTTCGATTGATTACACACTCAATTCAGATTTATTTTTCAAATATGATTAACTTGTTTCGATTTTCACTTGGCGTTTTTTTCTCAATTTTATTTATTTTTTTTTTTTTTCACCCATAAAATACGTTCTACAGTTACACTTAATAAAAAATTTAATTTATTAAATATTATCAATAATAGTAATTGAAATTAAAATAAATTTACATTACCTAGGTGTAATGGATGTACTTAACTAAGTTTATGCCCCTACTAAATATTTACAAAATATGATATCGATTTACTCCTTTTTTAATAATAATTAATCTTAATAAATCGTTCATCATCCTTGTTTGCCGCACGATATAAGTCATCAACAATACTAGTAGTTGTTGTAGTTGTAGTAGTAGTATAGTAGTAGGTTTTAACTGTGTTTGTTGTGTATGTTTTTGTGGTGTTTAATATAGTATGATTCGCCCCTTATATGCCTAAATTGTATATTAAACCTAGATATACATACATACCAAAACTATGCTTCGATATTTGTTACTAATTTACATAATTACAAGTTGTTGTTGTTTTTGTCGTCGTCGTGGTTTTTTTTTCTTATATGTGCAGGATGACACAATTTAATTATATATATGTATTTACATCTCTTTGAGTTTTTGTAATCCAGCCTGTACATATTTGAATACGTCATATATTGAGCTATGCAATGTTAAAGGCCCATTCTCATGATCCAGTGCTATGAAGAAATCTGTGTAAAATGAGAAATATTTTAGATTTAGCTCTTGTCAGTAGTTTTCTAAACATATACCTAACGTACGAGTAAGAGAGAATGGGAAAGTGAGAGACAGGAAGAGAGGGGGAGAGAGAAAGCGGGATAAAGTGGGGAGAGAAGAACAATGAATAAATAGGTTTTTTCGATGAAAACACCGTGTAAATTTACCGAGTTTTGTGCACTCATAGAAACGTAGTATAATTACAGTTTTCTGACAGATCTCCTGAGTATAATTCATTGTGAAAAATTATTTATGAAATGGATGAAGACGTATATAAAATCTGCTCTAGCAATTTTCCTATTTCTTTTCTCCTAATCTTTGCTTATTTTTGCTCAAGAAGTAATTTATACGCCTCAATCAGCAAGAAATTGCGAGTGAAAGTTCTCAAATGGCAATTGTCAAACATTGAATAATCAAGACTCTAGAGATGGAATGGCGGAATAAGATTTGATATGTTCTGTTATCTAAATAAGACTCTGTCCATTTTAGAAATGTTGGGGGAAACCCATACTTTTCCATTTTAAAGAGTATCACGGAGTGAGATAACTTGTCGAAGGCTTTACTAAAGTCTGTATAAATACAATCCGTCTGGTAGCCTTTTGCAAGCCCGCGAATGGTATCCGAGACAAATTCCAACAAGTTAGTGGTTGTAGATCTGCCAGAAATAAACCCATGTTGGTTTGAAGAGAGCAAATTCTTACATGGATAATTTTGCAATAGGCCTATAGTTAGAGATTTCACTTTTACTACCTTTTTTGTGAATAGGTATGATGAAAGAGTTTTTCCATAGCTGAGGGAAACAACCACTATCGAGCGATTTTTGAAATATTATTTTAAGCGGCGCTGCCAGGGCAAGGCAGCACGACTTAAAGAAGGCTGGAGGGATCCCATCAGGACCCGTTGTAAAGTCATTTGAAAGCGGATTAATATGATCGAGTATATCCTCTTGTGAAATTGTAGGAATAGTGAATGAAACGTTATGAGAATCGTTCATATGATTAAAATTGTTATGTCGAAGATGGAAATTGGACGAAGAAGAAGCATTGTCGAAAAAAGAAGCGAACATATTGCAAATTTCAGACGAATCATCACTAGCAGAATCCTTATACCTCATGGTATTGGGATAGTTGTCAGTTTTTTTCTTCATATTAATAAACTTGAAAAAGATACGTGGGTCACTAAATAATTTCGCACGCATGCTTTGGATATACTCATCATAAAGTGAAGAGGAAAGTTCTTTGAACTCATTATAGGATGTAAGGAAGATGTTATGACTTATAATGTCTTTGTCCCTGATATAACTTTTCCACAATTTATTTTTTCTATTTTTAAGACGTTTCAATTCTTTATTGAACCATGGCGGAGATGTTTTACAGAACCGTTGTCGCTCGCGGGGAACGTGAGATGAAAATAAATTGAAAAGAGTTATGTAAAATTTAGAAATGTCTTCGTCAACACTATTACTAGACAGTAATGTGTTGAAATCAATAGAGGTAAGGCTACTGGACAGTTCCAAAAAGTTAGCTTTTCTAAAATTGAAGAAGTATTGTGTTTCGTCACAATTTGTAATGTTTTCGGTTTCAAAGCAGTATGTAATTAGTAGAGGGGGGTGATATTTGTCAATATTAGACATTAAAATTGGGCTAGGTTCGACTAACAAGTTACCCGTGTCAGTAGAGAAAACCAGGTGCAACTGCCTACCCATGTCATTCTTTACATTACTGATTTGGCTGAGTGAGACCAAGAGATGAGATAGTGTCTAGGAATAGTGATTCCCTTGTTGATAAGTTATTAAGAGGCAGATAGCCATCGTCATCTTCATTTAGTACCCAATGTATGTTGGTAAGTTAAAATCATCAATAAGTAGAAGTTCGTCAAGACGTTGCATCATGCCATGAATAAAATTAGATGTTGAAGTTAGTAGGTCGTAAATATTTTGACCTTTGTCATCAACAATATTTATGGAGTCTGGAGGAATATAGCAGCATAGTAGCATAGTACCACCAATATTAGTCGAAATATTTTTGAAAAAATCAAACCAATCAACTCTGACCCTGTTTAGACGGGTCAGTATAAGGGCTCTCAATCGCTGCCTGTGCTGCATTCGAATTTTAAGTTGCACTTCATTTCTGTCCCCAGCCATAATCCTACCGACAAATTTCGAGCGGTAGAGTTAGCATATTAACCCATCTAAACAGTGTCGATGCTGCCTCTACAGCACAAATCTTGTAGGTAGAATGATTGTACATTCCTGCCTCCAACCACCATTCTACCTATAAGCGGCATAAGCAGCATAGACGCTGTTTATACGGGTCAGTGCGCTTTGAGGTACCCTTCATGATTACATCAGTCAACTTGCTGCCTTATAGTCGGTGGAAGAAATACATCAAGAAATTATGTAATGTAACAATTATGCACGGCAATTATTAAGACTGGACTGATCACGTGACTCATAATAGCCAATAAAAATACGTGATTCCTCAAGAGCTGTACTCCTCCCCTAACCACCATCCTACCGATAAATTTTGTGCGGCATAGGCAGCATACTGACCCACCTAAACATGCTCATACTGACCCGTCTAAACTGGGTCAATTAAATCTCCTCGTATATGGTATTTTCAAATTTGTTCACTATAGCCGCCTCACTGTACTCTACTGGAATAATATGAAACCAGTTTTTTCCTATCTGTGCTACTTTCGCCGGTTATACAACAATTTTTCAAAGCTTTACATATTATTTTTCACTCACATTTCCGCCAGTCACGCAAAATATAAACGAAATTTTTAGCTTTTTATTATTATTATTTTGCTGTTCGTAAGCTCTACAATATCAGATCATAAAGCGCATTCAAGATATCTGGTTCTCCCTTCTGCACACTTTTATTGTTGGCAGTGGGAGCTACTTTAAAGATTTTCTTAAAATGTGGTGGCCACTTCTGAAGGATGCCTTAGATGTTTGTAAGAGCTTCACTATATTAGACTTTAGGTAGAATCCATTTGACAATGTTTGCGTTTTTTTTAACTTTTCGGCGAGTACCGTTACGTTAGAAATAAAAAAAGATAAAGAGAATTTAAAATTTTGCTGAATATTATAGGAAATCATTACTCTTCAAAATTGTATCAATCGAATGGAACAGACTTGTCGAAGCCTCACACATCATTTATTTTGCTAACACTATCATGGAGCTAATGTTGCTCAATTCATAAACCAAATCAAATGACAACAATGCCTATGATGAAAGACAAAAGAGTATTGTTACGTGGCTTAAGACCTTAGACGATAGTGATATTGGTGTTGCTTATGTAGCTACTTAGGTAACAGAGACACGAGTCTTATTTTGTTTTTTCAAAATCACCTAACTTGATTCAATTTATTGTTATTGCTTAACGGGTCGAGTGATGTAATTTAATCATATACAACACAATAAAGAATGTACAGTAGACGTATAAGCGAATATAAAAACAGCTTGCCTTTTATGTATATAAAAATTTGCTGGTATGATACGAAAGGGAACAAAATCCCCATTTACCGAATCTGACCACTTCTGTGGGCTTACAAAACAGTCTTGACATCTACACTAAAGCATATGAAAAAATGGTGAAAAGCAATATTGCAACCATGCAGAGGAGTTTCTCAATTTTGCCTTACGAACTTATATTTATAATTTTTATAAAATCACTTTAACCAAAATTTCAACTTGTCCAATCAATATTTTACGGGCCGTACAAAACTTATGACGACAATTCCCACTGTACAAAATATTTAGTATGGATTATATTGTTTAATGGACTCAGTGCAATACTGATGATACCTAAAAATGTTTCTAGGTTATAAGTTGATATTATGAGTTTCGTACTGCTAGAACTGAACTACTGCTACGGCGGAAATTGATGCAACTATAGAGATATGTCTTGCCAGGGCCGTATTATTACATTTTAATGTACATATTTTAAAATTTTGTGAGTAATCCGGAATATCATTAATATTAAAAAATAAAATCACCGCTCACCTGTATGATTTCCTTTTTCAACTAAATTATCAGCTTGATCCCACAAATCTTGGCAGCTAGTTAAATAATTGAAGAAGAGATTTTGCTTTTGTAGTGCAGCGTGAACTTGTATTGGAACCATTTGACATGGAGGAGTATTTGAGCCAGACCCCTAAATATAAACAAACAATTAATTAAGAAAATTTTAAAACGATTTTATATAATTGTCAATCATACCTGTGAGCACACTGAACTTGTCGGAGATATGGATGACGGGGTATTCCCATTTAATATCTCAGTAAAGCCTTTATTAAAGAAATCACTAACAATTTTTTGCACCTCCTTGCACTCATGGCGTTTCATTTTATACAATTTTGAAGATATAAGAGATTGACATCGGAGACTAAAAAATAAAATAAGAAAAAACGAATTATTAACCGAAAACAGTAAAATGTGAGTGTAGAAATTTTGCAAAATTGTTCGGTGTGTCTAGAAAGAACATTTTATAAATTAAATAAGAAGCAATTACCTTAATATTGCAACTTTATTATGGTTATCAGCTTGTACAGTACCCGTTTGCTGATTCCGAAATTTAGACGAAATAAATCTGAAAGAAGAAAAATTGTTATTTTCACAAATTCATGATAAGAAAATAAATGCAAAACTTACTTAATTAAGGCAAGCGTATCCTTATACATTGTGAAGGCGGCTTTTTCAGTTCGTTTGTCTTTCTCCATAGCAGCACCTGACAATAAAAAGTACAAAACAGCCTCAAGATACAGCATAACTTGGTCGAAATGATTTGTTTCTTTATCAGCTGCATGTTTAAGTCGTTTTGCTTCATCCAAAAATCTAGTTTGGTCCCTGAAAAAAAAATATAATAAAATGTTGAGTATGCTATTCATGTCCCTAATCGAATTCAAATAGTTATTTAGTTTTTATTTTAAATTAATTAGTATATTCTTTAAACAGTGTGTGGTTCCAGGTCATAGGAACATTAAATTGAATGAATTAGCGGAGGCGAAGAAGCTCTGCTCTTTCCTGCTCTCTTATTTAATTCGATACAATGAAAATGTCCAGAATTTTTCGGTGTTACGACATCCCATACTAGGACGTTCTACTTCAGTGACATTAAAGAAATCTATGTGGAGGTATAACTCACATTTTCAATTCTACAGATTGAATTTAACTTGGATGTCATAATCTATACCGTTAAAATTGAATTCCACAAGGACATAATCTAAAAGTCTACAGCTATGTACTATATATTATTATTTTTATTGGTGGGAAGATGAAGATAGAATTTCATCTAGTAATCGCTACCTGTAAGATCTTTTATGCCTTAGGGTGCTCATTTGAACTTAAGGTCTTTTACAAAACCTAAGACGTTCTTGGGAGGCCATCGTTCCAATATTTGAGCAATGGGAATGCCTTTCGTAAATTTCTTAGCCTTATGCGGCACAGAGCTTCATAGTCACACAGGACGTGGTCAGCGGTTTCATTGTCTACCATACAGAAGGGACAGATCTCATCATCTATCTTACCCATCTTTCTAAGATTATTGTTGTTGTTGGTGTTGTTGTGGGCATTTCCCAGTAAATAGGCTCGTTATGAGCCTTAATTCCTTTCTGCTAAGCGTGAGGAATACTTTTGTCCTCTATTGCGAATATTTTACGAACTTCTTCGTTTTTATCAGCCCCGGGATATTTTCCCAAAGTGCCTTTATAATTCTGCCCTTCCAAAGCATGATATGAATGATAGGTGGCTTTTTGGGTGTCCAAAAACTGGCTCAGGGTCAATAAACGGAGATCTGGCTCTTTTCTTTGCAAGACGATCCACAATCTCAGTGCCATTAATGCCTTCATAAGAGATCCTTTTTTAAAAGGTAGGTCCCCACTGTATGCCCACTATTGATGGTCCCCTAATATAACCTTAAAAGGTGTTTTAAAGAAACGGCGTCTCGGCATAACGTTTGAAATTGGGTTGGCCGTCGGGTCCTCTAGGAATTCTTGGAGGACTTTCAGGTGGCTATATCCAGCATAGGCTCTAAGGCTGTAGTTGGTCAGGTACGCATGGCACCAGTTACTCATAGGCATACAGGTCGTAGTAAATTTTGTAAACTAGCTTGAATTGTCTTTTATTTTGTTTTTGGTCACCAAACTAGTGAGTATAAGTGACCATGGGTCTTATAATAGATGTATATGATCATAGACTCATTTTTGGTTCAATACCTCAAGTTCTGCCAAAAAGCCTGCGGCATGTCCATGCTGCAACTGTGGCCTTCTCCAGTAGTCTTTTAAAGTGGGAGTTCCAAGCTATATACTAACTACTAGTATTAAGTAAAATCTATGATTCTATGTACTTTTTGGAGCCCGGTCAATTTGACGAGATCCTTATCCCAGTAAAAGAATCTAGATCCTACCAAAAACTAACGTGAACGAGACTTCTAAAGACCATTCCATCGGCCAACTACAAACAAAATTATCTTCTAGAAGGATAAAAAATCAAGCAATCCAGTTTGACTGTTTTAAAGAGCAAAATTGTTCAATCTGGCCGATTAGTGACTCTAGTTGCAAGTAAGATTCACTTCCTCTTTACGATGCGATTTTTTAATCCACCGGCGGTTGTGCCACATTGAGTATCAGTTTCCAACTTTCGAAAATGTAATCAGCTGATGATTTATTTAAATGTAAAGCTTAAAGTGGAGCTACGGTTCCTTTTTACGCAATTCAAGTTATAGGTAATAAATTATTATGGACACCGTCGCGTTATTTCTTGGTTTAGAGGACGATGAGGAAATATCAATAAGTATATTCCACTTAACAATAAGGATTACAGCTGCTTAGGCTTAATAAAAGTCAGTTTTCATGTATGTGTAAGTGAAATAAGTAAGGATATTGCTCCTACAGTGCGGTCTACATCAATTCCATTGGAATCTAAATTAGCGGCTTGCTTAAGATTTCTTGCTGCATAGCAAATAATTTATAGTAGGAATTTCGAAACCCACTTTTTCTCAGCACTTACATGAATCTTTTACATCCGCAACTTTCATATCACGAATCTTAAACGCTACAATAAATTGGCAGGATTCGATTCAACTAGTTTTCAATCATCAAGAGAAACTTGATTTTCTCACTTCGAACGTTTTCGATAATCACAAACTGGCAAATTCGTAACTTAGTTCTGCCGGCGAATTCAGCAATGGGGGCCAATATACGATGAGGATAAATGGGTTATGCAGTTATTGAATTACTTCAAGGTGCACACATTAAAAGAGTCCTGGGACATTCATTCAGCTGTCTAATAATAAAAAACCTGCATAGTTGATAAAATCTACATTGAGAAAATAACATCTGCATAGCAAAATAAAATAGGAGAGGGGATGCCATGTTTACACATGACTATAATCGTGATACAGTCATGCTTACTTGCGACCATAACAAAATCAGATCAATAAAAATTTTGTATAATGAGCTTATGAATGCAATCGGATTTGTGATAGGGAATCCGGAAGAAAATATTTCAGTAGCAGGATCATCAAACATCTGATCTTCAGTCTTGAAAAGCTAACCAATAAGTGCTCTTACCAAATCCTACGTCCTACATTTAAATGGCTTGAGCTATGTTCCGTCGTCACAGTGAACGAATGTTCTTTTTTATAAACATATTTTAATATATTTTTACTCACCCATAATCTTTATCATCATTAGTCCTCTCAAAATATGATTTGTACACTTTTGATACAATAGGTTGTGGGGGTGGTGGTAATATAATCTTCTCCGATAACCGGTCATGATTAGTAGGTGGTAACTGCTCTATTGTATCTTTCTACATAAAGAAAAATAAAAAAATAAATAAATGTCATTCATATATTTTTGCATTCATACTTGTGATCCTTTCTTTCGTTTCTTCTCCTTATAGGGACTACTACTAGAGGAAGAGCTACGTTTTCGCCGCACCTTCGGTATATAATCATCACTGCATGATTTTGAAATTGTTGACGGTGACAATGGTTGTTTGAGTCCATCCATCTCAGCTGGGGGTGGTACAATGAGTGCTTTAAACTCATTCTTTATAAGTTGCTCCTGTTTCACTGAATTGTTGTTGCCCAATTTTCCATTATTATAAATATTGAATTTATCGTCTGGCGGCGGAATTAACGATGAAGCAGAAGATGATTTAGTCGGCATAATATAGCCATAATCATCATTCATAAATTCGGATTTGATTGCTTCATGCTTTATGCCCATCGCTTTTAGCGATGGTGATGTTGTTATTAAACCAGTACGATCTTCTAGCTTTGGTGATTGCAAAATGTTATTTAGTCGATTTGGTGTTAGACGAGAATTTGATTGTTCTTGTCCTTTATTACGATTATCTACTAATAAATTGCTACTACTATATGGATAGTTACTATTTGGAACAGCACTGTTAGTTATTATTTTTCCACCGGGGTCGGATGATGCTGCTGCAGCTGCTGCTGCTGCCGCTATAGCGGCAACCATGGGGTTGTCTAAATCACGTATTATCGTTTGTGTTGGCGCAGTCCTATTATTACCTGCTGTACTTAAAACAACATTTCTATTGTGCGACGACGTTAGATTTCCTACTATTGTTGTGTCATTCAGCAGTCTTGCGTTAACATTATTTGTTGTAGATTTATTTAAATTATTTGTGACAGCAGAGCTGGTGACACCACTAATACTAGCACCGCCACTACCATTACCAATTAAACTAGAGAGATTTTCTCTTGAATTACTATCAACTGAATTACGTTTGGAACAATTTCGCGATATTTGCTCTTTCAGTCTATTTTGCTCATCACCAATGCATTGCTGTTGTTGTTGTTGACTTAAACTACTGCAATTACGCGGACTACGATCACGCATTATTTTATATGTGTTCTGATACCATTCTTGTCGAAGATGACGTAAACGATCCAAATCAATACTACAAATAATTGGTGGATACAGAGATGGAGAGTATGTTGGTGGTGTTAACGCTATCGTTGGCAGACTACTACTATTAATACAACGAATGTTGCTGCTACCACTTGGTTCTTTAAGATCTGAGATAAGAGTCGCTGTTGTAGTCTTATTACTATTACTGTTACTACTGATTTGTATGCTACTCCTCTCTGGTGTTTTAATAATATTACTATTGCTACTAATTGGAGTTCTTGGTGATTTGGTATTTAGTGCTGCAGAATTATTATTTGATGTGGTGTTGGTATTGGTGTTGTTACTGCTACTGCTGCTGCTATTACTGTTATTGCTACTGACTGTTGAATGGAGATTTTCGTTGCTATTTTTTACACCAATTGGAGATAAAATTTTCTCGTGATGCATTGATGCTTCTTTTGATTGTGATTCTTCAGATTGGTCCACTATAAGTACCTGACCTTTATTTTTAGCTCCTCCTTCTCCCTTATTCAAACCAAAAACGAACAATTTACGCAGCGTGTCACTTTTATTTTTATCACTTTTTGTCTTATCACGGATTTTCTAAAAAAAAATTTTTTTCAAATTATCTCTCAATAGGAAATTGCTCAACTTACTTTGTCTTCTCTCAAGTCATCGCTATCACTGTCGGAATGATCCTCCTCACTTGAAGATGAAGAAAGCCTACTTCTTGTCAAAGATTTATGACCTGGGGAATATTGTTGTCGTGAAGGTGGCGCTTCAGCTGGCGGAGAAGATAATCTATTGCTGATAATAAAGAAAAAAAATGTAGTTACACACGCTTCATATTCAAAATAGATAAGAACTACTAATGATTAATCTATATGCGAATGATTTTAAACAAGAGAACCTCTACATGGCTGTTTTATATAAAAAAAAATATATTTCCACTGGCTTATTTGAAAATAAATTAAAGAAAATACTAGCGTTATTTATTTTAGGTAAGTTGCCAGAGAGCAATACAAACCTTTCAAACAAGCTCTAAACGAACGATCAGATGAGCAAATTTTATATTGGCTCTCTATGAAATTTTGTCTAGAATTATTTTTTTTATCTCCCTCCAAAATTGTAACTATTACCAAGATATTGGGGAATAAAAATGCTGTTAAGCATGTAAGTCCGACAAAGAACAGAGGATTGTAGACTGTTTCACATTTGGACATTTTAGGATATAAAAAAACAACTCAGAATTATTGACTGTACCTTGGAGTTATTTTGAAGACTCAAGGATTAGGAGGTTTTTTTTATCAGTCAAGACTATACATGTAGTAATAAAAGAGCGAATGTATCCAAAATAGCGGTTGTATTATAGCAAGTAGATAAGTCGCCAAGGAGCTCGGAAGCTCATTTTTGAACATTAAAATTAGCCAAGTCAAGTGTACTGTCATAAAAAAAAAATTTTATGGTCGAAACTAGGGTTAATTTTGGAATAAAATCGATAAGATTTGTTCCAGTCGCACTTTTACAGGCAACTATGTCGTACGTAGGATGTACCATAAGTTTTGAAATGTGACAATACTAAGGTCAATTGAGGTGATCTTATGTATCTATCGTAAAGTTTGAGATATTTTAGCATATATGTACTCAGAACATTTTGTCATGTGAACACCATGTGTTTACTTTTTGTTGACTTGAAAATTTCATCTCGGCCAAAAAATGGAATTAAATCGTGAACATTTTCGTCCAATGATTTTTTTATGATTTTCGAATTTGCCTCACTTTTCAACAGTGGGCTGATAAAATTCTATCTTTGTTTGGTGATAAAGCTTCATATAAAACTACTGTGCGTCACTGGTTTAATGAATTCAATCGTGTCCGTACTTCGCTGGTGGATGAATTTAGTCACCGTCATCCAAAATCGGTTATTATACATCGATACTTTGCGCAAGAAAATACTACTAGATCGTCATGTGACTTATCGTGAGTTAGAGGCGATCCTAGGCATTAGCGTGACAAGTTTGGAAAGGATATTGCAAAGAAATGTTACAAAACTACGATCGCGGTGAATCAAAATTTGTGTATAACATTTACGCAGGTGATGAATCTTGGATATATTCGTATCAGCCCGAAAGTAAAGAACAGTCGACCGTATGGGGTGTTTTAAGATGAGCCAAATCCAACGAAAATTGTTTGTGCACGAAGCACTTCGAAGCAAATGGTGACTCGTTTCTCCGGTATAAATGGACATACCAATATAGTTGTTTTGGAGAATCGTAGAACGATCAATTTTGAGTGGTACGACATCATTTGTTTGCCATAAGTCTTTTGAGAAAAAAAAATATCATTCTCCATCATGACATTGCGAGTTCTCACACATTGGGTCAAGCAACAGCATATTTGGGCATTCAAAACGTCCACTTAATTGGTCATCCGCCGTACAGTCGTGATTTGGCACCTAATGATTTCTTTTTGTTCCCATCCGTAACGAACAAACGCATGGACAGCGTTTTTCGACGCCAGAAGAATCGGTTGAAGCGTTCAAAAACCCGTTTCTGAAATACCTCTATCGGAACGAAAAAAAAACAAAAACAAACATTGAAAATTGGTTTAAGCGTATGCAAAAGTGTGTAGATCATCATGGCGAATACTTTGAAAAACAATAAAGTCATTTGCAAATCTTTACTATTGTTATAATTACTCTATTGCAAAATTTATAGTATAACCCTCGTGTAACAGATCCTTCAAAGATTCAAATCTCCGCTAGTATGACAAATTGGAATTGGAAAACTTTCTTTGCGACTGAAGCTTTTTACACCTAGCTATAGAGACAAAAATAGATATTCAATAGGAAAACTGAAACAATCGAAATTGCCAAAAAACAGCGGCATTATCAAAGGCAAGTTTATTCTTGTAACGTCAGTTAATACTCAGACTCTGCAATTCAACTTTTGATTCGAACCATAGAAAGATAGATGTGACATAACCCTTTCCGCTCTTATTTACTTTTTTTATTTGCTTCGCTTAATATAGAACAGACTATTTAAAATTCTTTTAGTAAATATTACTCAATTCCCGAGACTCGATCATCTCAAATAAAAGCAAGTTGTTGAGTGATGTGAAAACAATTCATTAGGAACCATTCGATTTCTAAACTCTCCCAACAATTCACATCTTATCCCCTCCTATCTCCTTCGCCCGCCGTCCGACTAACAACTAACTCCAAAAGGAGAACGACATGAAGTACGGCTGATACGGCGTGCATCATCTGTAAAGGAAAGAACGACAACGAAACTGAAAGTTTCAAAGAGGACCAAGGGACAACTGCCAACAAGAAGACATGAAAAGACATAGAGCCGAATTGAAAGGCTAAAGATGGCCCCCAAGGTACAAAGAGGACAATAAAACGAACATCGAAGGAAACTACGACAACTACATATCTATAAGAGGAAAATGGCGCAAACGCACTTGACTTGAGTTGACTTGACTTGATATCTCTAAAAACTATCATCCAACTATGATTATATTTTTAAGTCTACAAAAAGCAATATTTTCTTTGGTCCGAAATTAGTCACCACTATTAGCAAAGATCATAAAAATATACAGAAAAACATGTGTAAAACTTACTCATCTCCAGTTGGTTGTGATGAACTAGTAGACTCGTCGTCATCGTCATCATCATCTGACTTATTTTCAATTGCAGGACCTTTTTGAATTTGTAAGAAAATTCTGCTATTACAAGCAGGTTCAGGCTTCAACGGTGGCGGTGGTGGTGGTGGAGGAAGTGATGGAATTGGAGATTTCTTTCGAGATTTTGGAATTTGTTTTCCATCGTCTGATGAGGAGCTTGATGCTTCAATAATTTCACGACTTTTTATATTAGAATTTTGTCTTGAAGTTCGTCTTTTGACTGTAGAATTTTTCACAGGATGATCTTTTTTCGTTGCAGAAATTTTATTCGGAGTCGTCACACTACTATTTACTCCAACAGCATTTTTTCTTGGTCGACCCCGAGGTTTTTTATCCTTTTCGACTGATTTAGACCTGAAAGTAATTTATGATAGTTAGAGTTATATTAAAAACATATTCACATTCAATTCAAATTTTAAGTAATGAATATTCATATCAACCTAATTGATCTTAAAAGTAGTATTCTCAAGCTTTTGTTGTTTATTGTGCATGAAAGACAATTATTATTTTAAATAAAAAAAAATTGTCATAATGCATCTGCCATAAAATAATTTAATAATAAAAACAGAAATATTTACCTGCTGCCTGTAGATAAAGCACTTGAAAATTCTTCCTCATCGCTGGAATTGACTTCGGGCTTTTTGTTATCTTTGGGCAATTTTCTTCTTCTCTTTGTGGATTTTTTTGCCGGTGACGTTTTTCTTTTTGGTTTAACTGGTTGACTTTCTTGTTTCTCCTTTTCATCCGAAGATGAACTACTACTCAATTCGGACAAACCTTTTATTCCAGAATATGCTTCAGCGGCTGCGAAAATTGTTGCAGATTGATCAGATTCTACTGTATATGAAGACGCTTGAAGTTTATCTGGACTTGATGATGGACTTTTTTCTATACGTAACATGGAAAAAAATAAATTGTAAAATGTTATAAAATCATGTAACCAGGCGAAAAATACTACAAAAATTACCGAATGTTTCGTTTTTAATCTGATCCGGTTGAATTTCTAATAAATTCGAATTATTTACATTTGGTAATTTGCTACTATGTTGTTGAAAAGTCAACTCCGACTGGATGCTTTCTTTCTTAATTTCTGACGGCGGAATAGTCGGAAGAAGATTGTTGGAATTGCTATTACGATATGCCGGCGTGGGAGATGTAGATAGGTTGTCATCTTCAATATTTGCTAATGGCTCATTTTTTATTATTTGTTCAGGTAGTTGGGAACTATTATCATTCGGTGATGGTTGCACCACTTCTTTGTGTTTTTGTGGTGCTTTAAAAAATTTACTTAAAGTCCATTTACTACCTTCTGGAAAGGTAGAATGAAATTGCATTTTTTTTTAATTAGTTATAAGAGATAAATGACGAAAACTGGGTGTAAAATGAAAACAAAAAAGGAAAATATGAAAAATAAATGAAAAAAAAAAAAGTTAATTTACAGGGTGTGGAATTTTTAAGAAAACTTAATTTCTGTAACCATGTAAAAGAAAAAATAAAGTGTTAATCATGTTACGATGTTTAATAATGTTTGGCCGGAAGTAGTTTTCACGGAGAATAGGTACAAAACTATGAGAAGTGGAAGAGATGAGCCAGAAGGAATATAATGGATGTCGCGTTTTTTCTCTTTTTGTTTTTTTTATATAAATTGCAGATGTTATACAAAATCTTGAAATACATCTTTTTTAAATGCGAATTCCAAAGATGTAGTTTTTTGTTTGTTTTTATTTTTAGTGTTGTCAAAGTACGGTGGATTCGGTACACTAAAATACAATGCGCAGCTTGTTCTCGTGAGGAGCTTAAGGTAAAAAGTAAAGAGGATAAGGAAAGAATGAAAGAGATATTCGTTTCGCTTATGAACAGTACGGAAGTGCAGAGAGAAAAAAAACAGTAACTGTCCAACAAAGGTTTAGTTCAAACATGAACACTGGATCCTGGAAGGACCGCATCCCTGATGTGCGAAATACATAGGATCAAAACATTATACTGTTATCACACTTTAACGATAACAGAGACAATGTAATGTCTAAAACTATCTTTAAATATGCTAGAACTGCTAATTCTTTATGGACTTGATGGTAACATAATCTTTGCACTTTTCAGTACTAGAATTTGTTTCTATTTTACATGTGCAGAAATCAAAATTGTCTATAATGTCGAAGGCTATTGAGCCAGATAATGTAGAACAAGAACTATAACATCACTTATATCCTAGTATCGGCAGAGCAGCAGACTAAATAGTATTAAATAGATGTCTCACATTTTCAACTCTTTCAATATCATCCAAAAAAAGCGTAGCATTCACAGGTGGATTCAACTAAATCTTGAATATATTTGTTTTACTAAACAATTGAAGTAATAAAGAATCAGTATTCATCTTATTCTCAAATTAATGACTGCAATTCAAGAAAACGGTAAATACTACTATTTAGGCCAGTGTTTTTTTTTTTTACTTTTCTGTAATATTGCTGGTGAAGCCCAATAAGGGGATACATCATTGAATATTTTACAGATTCAATGTTTGGCGATAATTATTTCAATAACTTCTACGAATAAACATGGAAAAGGAAATAGAACACCACATGAAACTTATCATAAATAATAAAACGCAGCCAACAATTACATACAATCAGCTGAATCTCAAGTGAAAAATGATAACCTCGCAAGTCTCAAATCAAATCGAAAGTGATTGAAGGAAGTTGAAGATGTCAGCATATACAGGAATCACACCAAAATCAAAATTGTTTCAAGTAAGTTGGTGTAAAGGAGTCTCAAAAAGTGCTGATACAAACTAGTGCATTAAAACAATCGCCTCTTTGATGTTTATATCTAAGAACAGTAATATTGCAGATATTGGAAAAGTAGACCAGTAAAAAAGGTATTTGATATGAAAATCCAAAACTTTTCGTGTAGGTATTCAGGCTGCCAAGTGAACTCTAATAGAGGAAAACGGAGTGTTGCAAATAATTAAAATTGTTTTTAACATTTCATTTCATTTTACACATTAACTACCGTCCTTAATTGGGTTTCTAACAAGATATTGTCGCTTGAAAAGTAATCTGCACACCATTGTACCCCGCCAAGGAAATTATGTGCAGATTATTTGAAAACAGATTCTGTAAAAACATAGAGGCAACTACAGAGTACATCCTATGCTATTTTGTAAATTTTCCATCAGAAGATGCATGCTTCTTAGACAACATTTGCTCACACCATTGGAAGTAATGTTCGGATATTTAAAAAATATATATAAAAATGTTGTCCGGTTATATAAAATTTGGTTAATTAACCTCAGTCTCAACTTGTTCTGAAATATCATGACATTAAGCTTCTTGAAATTTGAAGGAAAAAGAAAGTAATAATGAAAAAATCTTTGTTGCCACATTTAGAAAAGGTCTGAATTTCATAGAACTACATATAAGCTCAATTTATTTTAAAAAGCAAAAGCAATGAGACTAACTTATCCGGAGCTTAAGCTCCAATTATGAAAACGGCTCTAAGTTAGCTATATCAAAGGCAAAAGGCTATGCAAGATTGGAAAAATTACAATAGGCCCATGGTGGCCATAATAAATAGTATCTACAAACACCACCTTCAACACTAAGGCAATATCCATAGAAATGAAATATAAAAATAGCAAATACATATTTTATAAAGGTCAGCTCATTTTAAATTAGTCGATTTTGTTAATATGTACTACTTAAAATTAAAAAAATATATACATGGAAGGGTAGCGCTTCTTCTTCGGATAATGTAAATAAATTCAAAGTGTGAATAAAAGAAAAGTAACTTACGATTAGAGGTCTCTCCTTTGTTTCCATTGGACTCTTCACTACCAGACTCACTTGATGCAGACTCTGAACTTTCGCTAGTAACATCATTTGTAGGTGACATCCTAGAAAAAAGAAAAAATCCTAATATTAAGATTTGTACAAAAATCGATGCCAATAAAACTTACTGTTCAACAGATGTTTGTTTCTTTCTTTCATCATCACTTTCTGATAGATCTAAATCATTTTCCAAATCGCTACAAATAAAATTACTATTAGATTTTGCAACATCTGTCGTCTTAACAACTCCTGAAACATACGTTGGCTTAGGCACAATTTTTTCTTTTTCTGGAAAAAAATAAAAATAATAAAAACACAAAACAATAAATATTTGATTTAATTGAAAAATTAACTACATAACATTGAGAATCTAATGAATCATATCAAAAGAAAATGTTTATTATTTCAATGTCATACTTACGTTTACTAAGTGGTGCTTTGAATTGTGGAGGAAAGTCAGCATACTAAAAGATATAAAATAAAAGAGCGCGTAAGTAAACTAAAGGAAAAGTTTTAATACTACAACTAAATTGTCAATGTTCTAGATGAATGTGCTGGAGGTAAACGTAACACTCTCATCATCGTGTAAACAATTGCACCAACAATTTTATAAGAAATATTGACTTATAATCACATCATCTCAGTTTAAATCAATGTTATAAGTTTATGCTTGGTTTTTTTTTTATTTATTTAGTCGCAGATACATCTTCAAAATTCTTATAAACTTCTTTTGGAATCGGAATTTTTTCGCTTACATCGCGTGAACGTTTAGAGACTATTTCTATAAACAATATCTACTTTCCTCAAGATTCGAAAACATCCAAAATAATACCAATCCCAAAGAAGACAAGAGGTCTTCAAAAAACATAAAAGAATTCAAACCAATCTCTCTCATCTCTAACCTAGGGTAACTTCTTGAAAGTCATTCTACAACAAGTACTTAACATGTGAAAAAAAAATTAAACAGCATTTACAATTCGGCTTCAAGCCGCAGCACTCAACCCTACACTCCTTACTGAAATTTCACGCAGACGTCAGCTGTTCTCTGAATAAAAGAGATTTCATGGTAGCCTGCTTTCTAGGAATAGAGAAAGCATTCGACTCATTTTGGAAAAACGGGCTAACCTATAAAATAATCCAATTCGGATTTCCAACCCAAATAAACAAAATAACAGCTTCCTGCCTTCCAGGAAATTCACGTAGAGATCGAAAAATACTAATCACCTTCAAAACCTATCCTTGCAGGGGTCTCGAAAATCGCATTCGGCTCGATTTTTTTCAACCTCTACACCTCGGACCAATTGGCAAATGTAAACTTCACAAATGTAAATGCTTCCCAAGTCAATTTACCTAAAAGCAGCAACAAGCAAAGTAAATCTTCACATAAATAAGCTTGATGTCTATTACAAAAAGTGGAGAACAAAAATAAACACACAAAAATCCTAACTCATCTGTATCCGGAACCCTTCCAACAAAGCCGCCATAGCCAAAGCGAGAGAGCTTGATATAAGCGGATGCAAAGTTAAGCCCTGGAATAAAACCAAATATTTTGGTGTGTGCTTCAACCAAGTCTTTCGTTTCAACAATCACGCAAAGGCCGTCATCCAAAAAGCAAATTACGCCTACAGTCTCCTCAGTCCTATTATAAACTTTCGAAACGGACTATACCAAGCTACTGCTATATAAACAACTTATCAGACCAGTAACCACGTAGTAGTTTCCTCATCTGGTACTCAGTATCCCCAAATACTTGAAAACTCTAGAGAGACTTGAAAGGAAAATACTCTGAGCCTGCACGAGCCTCCATAGGAGGGGAAATGGCAAATTCTTCGCCGATAACGTAACCCCTATACAAAAATACCTCTTCAACCAAGTCATTAAACAATTGCAAAAAATCCCATATCACTCCAACCCCTTTACTAATAATCTGCCAGATCTACTCATACCTGAAAGTTTTCGATACCTATTACCGCTGTTTGTAACTAAAGCTGATACATCAAATATTTATTTCCAAGATGGAAAAATAATATTCTATGACGACAAAGGGTACTACTACCGAGGGTAGTAGTAAGTAACCCAGTCAATTCGGCCTCTGACAGTCTGAACCCACTACTTAGGAACTACCAATCCTAAACTATTCCATATCCACAACCTTCCTATTCCCACTTCCCATTCGCTCTCCAACTAACTCAAGTAACTAAGTAAGGTCAAAAGCTATGGCTGATGTAGTGCAATAGCCATAAAATAGAAGCCAACGAAACGAAAAGTTTCCAAATCAAGAGGACAACAAGCAACGATGGAGGAAAATGCGGCATCATCGAGCTGAGGTCCAAAAAGAAGCCCCAAAGACGCGGGTTACACGAATATGAGGATCTATTCATCGATGAAGAAATGACATTCGGATCCAAAGAATGATATTGATATACGCGGACAAAATTACGATACAAAGCTTATATAATTCGCCTATTTATTTTGGTGGTGAATAGTGAATTTTAAAATATTCCTATGACCCTGTTAAGACGGGATAGGATGCTGCCTCTGCCTCACGAAAACTAATTGGTAAGATGATGGTTGAGGGCAGGAATGAAGCATCACCCTACCTACAGTTTTCGTGCGGCAGAGGCAGCATACTTACCTGTCTAAACTGGGTCTATTATTCAAACTGCAGTTGAATCACAAACAATAACGATTTATTATTATGAAATTAGTCGCGGACAGCTTTGGACTGTCTACCAATGGAGGCAAAACTGTCAATGTGAAATTTTCGTGCGGCATAGGCAGCATACTTACTGACCTACTTGAATTGGGTCAATGTAGATACTTCCGCTCTAAAAAAAAACATATATTCGTAAGATCGAAAACATAACTTTCTGTAATTCTCGTGAAATGAAATACATAATTCGTATTTTTCGGAATTTACAGGATATTTCAATCACAAAATAATTTGCAGACATCCTTTTACTATGTTTTTTTAATATTTGATTGCAAGAATTGATTTTAAATATAAAAGTTGCCGTAGCATTACCATTTTAAGACATTATAGCCATTAGCGCAAACTTATAATAATAAATTCTACGATTTCATAAAAAATTTCATAAATAAATTTAAAAAAAAAATGAAACTCTGTTAAAAGAGTGTCGTGGGACTGAATTCTGGCGCACTGCCGTTCCGTTGATTTGAAATCTTCCACCTACATGCGAGTTTTATATTTGTGTGCAAATATGTCCAGTAGGTTCACAAAATTTTATCAAAAATCTTGGCCAAAAATGTAGTATGGCAGTATTTTACTAACTAAATTTTAAGGTAACTAGTAACATTTTTTGAGATTTTTTATCACTGAGTGTGAGCTAGACAACTTTCTTGTTTGCTATGCAAATATTTTTTGTATAACAAAACATAATTTTTGGCGCATATAGACCGCATAAAAAATCCGTTAACAATTGGTACAAGATTTCAAATTCCAGTCAAACGAACAGCAGTATACCAGAATGCCATCTCCAGATTTTTACTCACCTTATGTGGATTTGGTTGCCCAAATGAAAACTTATCTTCTATTTCTTTACGTGGAGTTGCTGCTATTTCAGTAAGCGGAGTATAAGTGGTTGTCATTGTCTTTAAAATATTCTCCACATCTCCATTGGAAGCAAGTGACGGTGAAGCCAATGGTAAGGGAGGTTCCATAGTCTGAAATTATGTTCATATTGAGATTAATTTTATTTTTAAAAACCTACAAAGGCAAATAGAAATAATAATAATATGGAAAACGTATAAATTTTTATTTAATAGATATCAAACTTTGAGCATGAAACTAAAATGTTGAATTACTCTCTACTTGTAACATATTATGTATTACACGTACACTTGGTTTTTTTTTTTTTTTTTTTTTTTTTTTTTGTAAATACTTAAGAGACGATAATCTCAAAAAAGGATGCCAATCTTATTTTTAACAGTAATTCCGGTTCACTGATCATTAAAAACTCCGGAAATTCACATCCAATAAAGGCAACCTCAAGTTGTAACTTCTGCATCTTTCACAAAATCAAATCTTGTTAAGCATAAACCGAGAATCGATATTCAAATCTGTTCCAGTTTTTGTTTTCTATACAATCGATCCATTTCACTTTGATCAATTCTTGCCCCACCTATTTTAACACGTTTTTTTTTCTTTTTTTGTAATCTTGAACTGTCATTGGGAATAAAGAATTTCCACCTTTATGAATTCGAGATGATTGTTTAATACAAAAATCAATCTACAAAAACTTTTATACGAGTGCTCACCTACGCAATAATATAAAGAATTCCCTGAGGATAACACCAAACACCAATTAAAATTACTAATGCTATTTTGACACATTGTCACGAACAACTGCTTGTGTGTGAGTTCGACTCACACCTATTTACTTTCTAATTTCCCATGATTTTTCATTTTAGTTACATGCTCTTCAAATATCTATGATTTTTATTTTTTTATGTATCACCCGGTAATTTTTTTATTTTATTTTGCTCAATTGAAAATAATAAAAATAATTAAAAATCACAGAAGAAAAAATATATAAAATTTGAAATAACTAACTCACTTCTTGTGTATATTTTGGTAATTTTGGTAATGGAGGTTGAAATCGGCCATTTGGAATAGGTGGCGGTCCACATGTTATTCTTTCATTAGGTCTACCGTTTGTCATCATTGATGATGGTGGTGGCAGTAATGGTGGACCTTTAGCTGGTGCTATACCGCTTGTCCTAAGCTCATGTTTTACTGATTGCCCAGGATATCCACCGCGTCCATTATAAGCTGGCTTATTATCTGCTTGCTTCATATATGAGCCGCGTGACTGAGGTGGATGTGCTTGATGATAATGATGTAAAGAAGGATTTCTGTTACTATTTGGTGGCGGAGGTAATGGTGAAAGAGTTCCTGTTGATGGAGGTCTTCGAGATGTTGTTATTCCTATATATTTTGTCTCTATGAGAGGTTTAACTATGGAGAAATCTCCTAATTTTGATTGTATTCTGTGATCACCTTCTGATGGACTCAACTGTTTATAATATTATATGAATTTAAGAAGAAAAAATAATTATAATTTGAATTCAATAGATGTGAAAATTCTGTTTTACGAACCCGTACAGGTGCCGGAAATAGTGATAATTCGCGATCTGGACTTGGAACCTGTTGCCTTGCTAATTTATCTCGTTCTCTTCTCTCCATACGCTCAAAGTCTTCCATTCTGTAATTGAATGTAAAAAAAAATATTTTATTAATTATATCATTACTATAAGGAAAATTAAATATTGTTGAACGTAAATTTGTGTTCAAGCAATAACAATCAACACATAAGGGTATTCATCGAATAAATTGCGTTAATAAGCACTATTAAAGAGTTCATGCTTTTAGGGAGTTTAAAAGACTCAAAAATACAATTTCATGATGGAAAAATAAATATTTTAATATGTCATGGTGTTTTTTCTTTTGTTAGTTTAGCTAATTATTATCATAGAGCCTTAAAACTCTCGCTCTGGGCCTCAGAATGACCAACATGCGGATACAGAAAATAATGGCAAAGATCTAATAATAATCTAATCAATCCCAAAAAAACTGGCCCTTCATTTACCAACATTTTTCTGTAAAGTAAATATAATTCAATTAAAGATGTAATCTGACCCACGCTAGGGGATGAATTTGCAGTCATTAACGAAAACTCTTAGATACAAATCTATTTCAAAGACTAATTCGCTTTATAAAAGATTGCGCTCTGCACCTGTCTTTCTAGTATTACTTGTGCAATTGTATATAGAAAAATAAAATAACTAACGTAGAAATGGAGACCACCTTTGTACACGAAAACCGATTCTGTGAAAGTGGGGCCTAATTTATTTCACTGTAGACACCAACCAAATAAGATGACGACCACAATTAATAGAAAAAGTTATATACTGGCATCAATTTAATAAAAGGAAAAAGAATTTTAATAAACGTAAGATGCTACTGAAGTAATTTTCTTAGAAGTGAGATGACCCTTCAAATGATACAATAGTCGCAACAAAGAAGGGAATATCATTATACGTGGTGTTGTAAGAAGTCCTTAGGGTAAGCCGATGAAAAATTAATGTATAAATGGGAATGCCAATTTTAGGCGCGACATCAACAGACATGAGTGATGTCCTAAAAGATACATTATGAAACTCTAAACATATTTTATTAACAAGTTTATTTCAATTAAGCAGGGGAGGGTGTCAAAGTTTGAATGAGCTGAAATCTTTAGGTCCTACGAAGAAGTTAGAGTACCCACACCACTATACTCGGAGGCTGAAATAGCAATCACCGTACTCACTTTTATAGTATTTCCCTTTTTTATTTGAACTGAGGTACTCGATTTTTTGCAACTTAGTGCGGCCCTAACTCGGTAGAGTTATATCCGATCGAAAAACGGGTTTCACTGTTCGTCTCAGCTTATTAAAAGCTCCCATTTGTAGAAGAAAACTTTTTTCAGCATACTTCTGAGGGATGGGGCGGGAGGGGGCTGGTTCTAATACGGCATGTTGCATATCAAATTAAGGAACTCACCGAGTACTATCGAATGGTGTACCTTTTTCCCAATTTAGAAAACCGAGATACGGTACGGTTTTGCTGCCGGAAAACCCATTTCCATGCACTTGGGACACATACACCCCGGTTACTAATTTCCCATATATTTTGCCAGTTCTCATTTCCATGACCGTTAATGCTCTATTGTGAACATTTTTCTCATAGGAAGTCATTTTCCACGACACACCAATTCCGCGCAATCACGGGAAGTAGAAAAGTCGACTTTTGCTCTTAAGAGAGTCGCTCAAGCTTCATTCGATCGTCAAAGCTTTATTGTTAATAAATATGTTCAGAGTATCGTTTAAGGCATATCTCATTTCTGTTGATGTCGAGCCTGAAGTTATATGAAAAGTGGGCATTCCCCTTTAATGAAGTCGCTGAAGCAGATACAAATAAGAGCCTAAATTGCTATGATTTGAGCGCATCTGCCTAATGAAAATACCAGCTTTCTTTAGAATTCTATATAAATAAGGGTTTATAGGGAAGATTTGCATCAATTTGGAGAAAAACTACAACAAGATCCCCTAGGTGGTCCTCTTTATAACAACTAAAAGAACTACAGGAATTTCCCTTATTATATTCTGCAAATACATTAATGATGAAAAATGAGGATGAACATAATTTTGTTATGATTAATGAAAGAGTACAAAAAATATACATAAATAAATTCCGAAGATGAATTACAATAATTTACCAGCTAAATACATACATTATGTATGTATATTGAAAGTGTAAGAAAATGTGACTGGACAGTACTTTAGAGTTGTTTTTATTAGACAAGTATATTAATAACATTTTATTAAAGCAGTGCAAGAAACACGTAAGTAAAGCCAATAGATTCCGTTTTAACTAATATATATATATATATATATATATATATATGTGCGAGAACATGAATGTTGTTTTTATTTATTAAATTTTTATTGTATTTTTATTTATAAGTACATAAAGTCTGAAGCGTTTAACAAACACAAGGAAGAACAGGAGGACAAGACAAACAAGCACGATAAAAATGCTGATTCAACAAAATAGCAAAAATACTTACTTATTTGATTTTTTTGTTTTTTTTTTCTAATTTTTGAATATTAAATTAATATTTTGAGGAAATTCTTGTGTTTTTTTTTCGAATATATATATGACTATATACAATATATATTTCTTAAGGCTCTTTTCGTTATCAGATAACTATATTCCTTCTAATTAGACGAAGAAGAATATTGGTCAGAAATTTTTAAGTCAATTATTGTTTTCCTTTTAGAACTTTTTTTTTTAAAACAGCCTTTTGTCTTGCCTAAATTTTATATTTTTGGCTTATTTTATTTCTCTTGGCTTTTTGTATTTTGAGTTTTGCTTCTGCGCAATTATTCTTTATTCTTTCTTGTTAAAATCTGTAAAAATCGTTTAATGTGATCCCATAGTTTCAATTACCTGAAAAAAGGAGAAGAATGGAAATCTATATAAATATGGGAAAAACTATATTTAATATTCTAGAAGGGGATCAAAAGAGAAACATTCGATTATTATTCAAAGGTGTTTGATTAGCCGACTTAAATAAAAGAACCATCTGAAATTATATGCTACAGTTGTACATTAAAGTCAAAAGAAATAGCATAGATTGAGATAAAAAATAAATAAATAAGATAAATTAGTTAGGTTAATCTCACATGACCATTTTCCAATAACTCTGGGTGTACCACAAGGATCGATATTAGGTACCCTATTTTTTTTTTCTAGTTATAAATTATCTACCAAATGCAATCCGTAATAAAGGGTTTTCCAATAAGGAGTATGTATTATCAATTTTAAATGTGAACATACCTTTAATGTTTATCTGTAAACTGTCATAGCTGTTTTGCTTGTAAATGTCTACCATTTAATCAACATGAAGTACAAAATGAGTAACGTTTACAAATAAACAAAATTTACTATCAAAACTAGGAGTTGATGGATGCGTCATCTTCAGCGATGAAGCTCATTTCTGGCTAAACTGCTCTGTCAACAAGCAGAACATGTGCATTGGACGGCAATAAACCCGCAAGTGCTGCATAGATACCACTGTATCCACAAAAGGTGACTGTTTGGTGCTGTTTTCAGGTCAGCGGTGTCATTGGGCCTTTTTTTTTTTCGTTGATAATGATAGCCGCTACGTTACCGATGATAAACCGCTTTTTGTTCCCGAATTTGCATCGCATGAATGTGATGGAGATGTGGATTCAATAGGACAATGCTACGTGCCATACAGCGAACGCAAACATCGACTTATTGAAGACAAAATTCGAAAATTGTGTTATCTCGAGAAGAGGATCCGTCAATTGACCATCGAGATCGTGCGAGCTAACACCTCTGAACTTTTTTCTCTGGGGCTATGCGAAGTCGTTGATCAATGCCAACAAGCTAGAAAATTGGCGATATCCCAAATAGTTTGCGTTTTATTTAAAAATTAAAACGGATACCTCTTATTAGAAAGCCCTTTATGTAGAGCATGGACTGCTTCATTTTCTATTTCATGTGAGTAAGCAGAGATGAGACAATTATCTGAATTTCAAGTTTAATTTTCGCTTTATTATTCATATTACTAGTTCAAAAAATTCAAAATACATTCGAAATAATACCTTTTATTGGAAGCTTATCTCCTAAAATGAGATATTCCTTAAACTCAATTTTTAATGAAATAAAATTAAAAATTTTCGTTTGCACAATCCTAACCTAGGGATTACACGAGGAAATACTCCTTGCATGCAAGCTGTACTACCATACTTCTTGCACGTGTAATCTCCACTGACATGTAGACAACTCAACTTTCAGCGTTTTTGCATTATGAAAAACACAGCTGCTCAGATGATAGTAATTTGACATTACACAGTTTTCAAGATGACGGAAAAAATATTTGAGAGCGGAGCTTTTCAAATTAATAAATTTATACTACCTCCGAAGGGAGGTGAGTTCCACTATGCCATGTCTCATATCATATGAAAGGCCTTGGCGAGTAATAATAATATAATATATACATTACAACATTTACCAACACCTTCCTCTTCCTTTGTTTCTTCTGCGTTTCCGATTTTGCTAATTCCTTTATTGCTATAATTACCTCTCAATGCCATTTTTTTAAATGAACTTGCATCCAAGTTGATAAGACATCAAGCGAACTGCCTTTTGTTGTCAATTTTAAAAACGCGTTGGAAGAGAGGCTTGCATGCGAGCTGTACAGGACGAAGAGGAAGACTTGGATTCGGACAGGCCCTTACAAACTCGCTCTGAGGACAACCTCTTATGACAGAAACTTACAGTGAATTGCAAGGTCACTGCACCGGCTATTTCACTGTCAGAGGCAAACTACTCAATCAGGGCATCATTGAAAAATGAATTTGTACTGAATCCTTTACAGTCTCCTCTAAAGTATGTGTATATAATATTTAGTAGTAGTATGGTTCACTTCTTCCAGTAGATATGCATATCTATTTATATATTTTTTTGAATTAAATTAATATTAGAGCTATTTGCCCACAAACTCATTATTCACAATGATTTTGGAAGAAGTTTAGTCTTCGCCTATGGTTATATAAACACTCTACATAGATTAGACCGAAGCAAAAAATCAAAAAGATTTTTTCTACTCTCGTCTGCTGAATGTTGAGAGTTTTACGGAAATTGAGTTGCTTCGATATGACAACGTAAACTCTCGTCTGGTGTGAATTAATGTAATCAACAAATTTTGGCTGTCCAATCTAGCTCTTAGAATAATAATTTAAAAATTTTGTTTCGAGGGTATTTGCCAACAGGCGCAGATTAAAAAAAAAATTATCTTATAATAAAAGTATTCGGCAGTGCAATAGATGATAATACATTGGTTGATTATTCTTTGTTTCACAGACGCAACGCAACGCATATTGATAAACACTGCGGTTTTGTTTACAACAGAACATTCACTAGAGAAAGAGTCACGATACTGTAATATGAGTGATTATTTCACTTTCCGATTCGTAACCCACATAAAAATCTAATCACAACATTACCTACATATAAAAAGTCTTCTACACCTTAACCCCATAACATAACATTTATTAGGGGCAATAGTATACAAGATTACAATCTTTTATTATACCCAAAACAATTGGTCTCTAACGTGGGGGAAGTCGCTAGAAGAATAATATCTAATCAATAACAAATAAGAAGTACTTATAATTATAAATATACCACTTGAGAACAAAATTAGAATATGAGTACATATTATGCATATTAAGGCTGTCAAAACAAGTGGTAAAGAACTACAAGACAGAACTAATACTACAACAAGTTACTGAATGAATAGAGAAATAATACAATAACTCGCGATAGTACTCCGCTGTGAGAAGTGACCCTGGCAAGACAATCAAGTAAATTACGGGCGTCTGATTAAAAAATTGGCAACAACGAGGTTCTTAAAGGAATTGACAGTACGTGCATGCTGGATACTATATCTGAACAACAAAAGAGTCCTCCCTGATTAGTCTTCTAAAACGACGAAAACTAACGTTCCTGTTTCGATGTGAATTAGTGAAATTAAACATTTCTCTAAGGTAATATAGTTCATTTTTTTTTTTTTTCTATGTTAAAGATGAATACTAAAGCTCTTCTTGAGATATGTAGTAAGCGGGCACTCCACAAGCTGATCGCCGTAAGACATGGTCATATCTGCGGGATCCGAAAATGAAGTATAAGTAATCGTTAAACGTGACCTCCATTCTGTGGGTACAAAGGCTATCAAGTCGAGGGAAAATTAAACCTACTGTGAGTGAAGTAAAGCAAGATTGGTGACTTAACCAAATTTAAGCCAGTTGCTTTTGCAAAATACTGCTAGAGAGCTAATTTTAGATTAGATACGCCAATAGGTCTGTTCATATAAAACTGCACATCATCCGCGTATAAGTGAATCCTAACATCGTGACCAACTAGAATAAGGTCATTGATAAATAAACTAAATAGCAGCGACCCAAAGATTGATCCCTAAGGTACACCAGTTGGAAGAAGAAGTGAATCTGATAATTATCATCCATCTTACTCGTTGGTGGCGTTCTGACTATAAGCTCCAAATAAGACCAGAGATGCAGGCCGTAAAGCTAAGTAAATGGGATAGTTTAGGTATGCAGTAACAAGCTGTGATTATGATTAACACTATCGAATGTCTTTGAGAAAACAAGCAGAACTAAAATGGTAGGATTATTCATGTCTAAAGCTGCTCTTATATCACTAGTCACTTTTGTGAGAACGCCTGAAACCAGATTGCCAACATGACAAGAGCTTGTTACTTTCTAAATGTCCAAAAATCTGGAAGCTAATTACCTTTTCCAGAACTTAAGATACTGATTGGTCTAAAATCTCCAGGAGATTCCGGTGGTTTTCTGGGCATAGGCATGACCATAGCAGCTTTCCAAGACTTAGGAAAAGAAGAGGACATTAAACAAAAGTTCAGGATATCGAAAATGGATGTATGTGTCAATTATTGAAAGCAGAATCTTAATAAAACATATCTCACCAGACAAATTTACAAGTTGAAAAACAAAATAAGAAATTTGTTTAATTCACTGTCAACCTCTCAAATATAATTGTAAGTAAATCAATATAAAAAAAAATTTACATTTAAACCACCAAAATTCCAAATTCAATTCTCAAACAAAAAGTGTTAAATCTCCTCTTTCATAAATAAATCAAATTTATTTCAACCATGAAAATTGTGCAAAGCAACAGCAGCGAAAAATTTCTCAGTTTTATGTATTTTACCCTCAATGGATATATATGAATGTAACCAGAATATTCTTTATCTTTTGACAGAAAGTTTAATTCATCCAAGTTTAAAATAGAAACTCACAGGGGAGATACGATGAGATGACGTATTCTATTAGAAATTACTCAAAAAGAAAAAGCAAAAACCATTGTAGAACGATTGTACTGCTACTTGTCTGTCGCAAAAAGAATACTTTGGAATTTAAATTACGCCCACTTAGTTGCATTTTATTTTTATTTTTGCTATTCTTTTATAAGCAAAATTATTGCTATTTTTAGCGTAAACATAAAACTTCCATCTTATTACCACTAAAAACCAAAAACAAAAAATATATGTGATTACAAAATCTACAAAAAAAAAGAGTATTAACCTTAAATCAAAGTCCTCCTCATTATAAATCTTTATTGAAGTCACAAGCATGAATATGATGTAAAATTCAATATTTGTTTTAATTTAAATGATGATAGACGCCGAATCATCGTCTGTTAAACTTGCATCAGAAAAGCAACAGTTTCTAGACATAGTATACATATGTATGTACCAAAAGAGTGAACATACGCGTACACATATCACATTATATGTATATAAGTAGGTATATCGGGTTCAGACCAACATAAAATTATCGTGAAGTACCCAGGGGAACAAACATAACATAAAAACGTAATCAAAAGGCTGTGGCATGCCAACAGAGAAACAGAGGCAAAGATTACACAAGAAAAGTTGTTCCAAGTTAAATGGAGAATTTCTTTTTTAAAAAGAAAAGGACGCAAGTTTAAAAAATTATAAGGAATCGTTTTATAATAGAACTAAGTACGTGTGGTTTCTTATTTTTTGGTAAATATCTACATAATATACGAAAGGAGAATAGAATTTACCCAAAGTTATATTTCTTTTTTTTTTTATTTAGGAAACTGTTCAAAATAAGATCTATAGAAATTGAGATTGAAAATATGACAATATTTAATAATTTAATGTCGTTTTTTTTTAAAGTCATACCACTTATTCCCGAAGTCTTTAATCAATTAAGGATTTTGTATGTAAGGAATTCATCTGTTTCTGGAAGATACTGTTGTTTACCCATAATTTAAGGTAAGCGATTACAGACTACCAAGTAAAATATTAATTAGACATTACAGCATCCTTCCCAATGCTCTTATAGTAAGTAATGTGTTGTCGTCAGTAGAGTCTCTAAGTCATTCAAGAGGCCCTGGTGAATGATTAAGCTCAAGCTCGTTAATGAATGTGTGGCGGCTTGACAGAGCCATTTGCGCACGTCGTAAACGGCCTTGGGCAACAAAGAAGAATTTTTAGGGCTTTCGTAAAATCCAATTCGAAAGTCACTTTGAGAATTGGAAAAGGTAACGAAAGTAGGCCTTGATTCTAATGTTCAGAATGCAAATAACTAAATAACATGCTCAGCCTTTTATTCGTCCAAAAAATATATAGCGTTATTTTCATGGTTCCTGTATTTTTAGGTACATCCAGGATTTAAAAGGGACCTGCCGAAGAAGCGAACCTCACTTTTCATGGTCTAGCCCGTAGACTGCTATTACAGCTGTTAATGCTTCCGCCGTGTCGACATAGGATGGACTAGGCTAACCTACTACTAGCCCACAACCCACGACCGTATTGCAACTCACAGACCGCCGATCTCAAAACATAGGTTTAACTTGATCTGAACATCCCCCGGGCTGTCATAGCAACAATCCGGATTTGGAAATTTAACTTGATCGATGTGTCAGGCTTGTGAGCAACACCAGTCTCACATGAGGTAGACTACGGGCTTCTAAACCCATTTCAGATACAAATACCGACGCTTTATCTTGATTATTCACCTGAATTTTATTCTCCTAATACCACGGGGTTAAGACGAATGGAGGCTACACAGCCTTTTTCCAAGCCTTCAGTTCCCTTCGATAAGTAGATACTAAGTGGTTCCGCAAGACAACATATAGCTGACCCCCAGGAGGACAAAAATTCTGCTATCATCCCAAATCATTCGGTCAACAGAATAAACCTTTAACAGTTGCATAGAATAGAGTCATTCAAAAACAATCATTTTCTATTTGCCGCACATTGTTTTTATGTCATAAAAAAAAAACTAGGAAAACAATTATAATTGATCTAACACTATTTCCATGTAGAGTATGAAATGAATGCTCGCAAATATAGATATTCCTCTGTTCTCAAACCTATTCTCAACGATAATTTGTTCGCTTAGCACGTCATTTAAAAAAAAAATCGTGTAATTTCGGTAATAGGTAAACTTAAAGAGGAGAGTCTACAGTTTAGTTTTTATAAAAAAAGGTTATGTTAATGACCGTTTTGCAAAAATAATAGGTTAAATTAAAAAAAAAGTAAGAAAATTCGAAATTTTTAGTTTAGACAACCATAATTCTTTATATGGGAGGGGTATGGGGCTGGTTGAGCAGTCGTTGGCCATGAAGTTCTGCATATGAGCTCTTAACTGTGACCGTACGCTCTGTAGTTTTTAAGATACAGGGTGTTTTGTGAAAAGCTAGCTTTTTTTCTTAATCACCCTGTAACTTCTAAACCCTGCCATAAAATTTTTGTTTCATCTAGGTGAGTACTATCACCTCCTGCTCTATTGACCTTCAAGTGGGAAACACCCTGTATAAATAAAAAAAAAAATTAAAAATAGGAAACCATAAAATTTTCATTTTCGAAACCTGACATTGCCCTACCTGAACGTTAAGCTATAAAAACCTGCACAGATTTTATTCATTCATTACATTACATTTCTGTTATCTGCTAAGAAGTTAAAAGTTAATACAATTTCTAGTGTAAAATAGTAAACAAATTTAATACAGGTGTGTAAATTTATTTCATTTGATAATATTATTTTTCATACAAAAAACAAATAAAACGGCACTTCATATACATAATATTTGGAATAACAACACAAAAAACACGAGCGATAGAGAATCATTGCATTTAAATGTGATACAAATAAAAAAGTAAATAAAATTCTTTACCATGTTAAATACATATTAAATAAAGATAGCTGCGAACAATTTTGTGGTCGAAAAGCCAAGATAAAACTCGTTTGTTTATTTTTACATGAGCTAAAGCTAAGCACCTGAGTTTGGCATCTCCTTAAAGAGAATTTTTTACAGTCACTAAACATTTTTACTTCGCACATACGATAGAATTACAAAGCAGACAAAAAAAAACAATTGAAATTATAAGGTTTTCCTCAGCAAAATTTCCTGCTTAAAGGAATTAAGTACCTAAATCCCAAACCAATTTAATATCTACACTTTTCCCCATATAAAACTCGATTAGCATTTAACATTTCATGGATGTCTCACGTTAAAAGAAAAAAAATATTTCAAAGCCTCCAGAGCAGGGAAAACCTAAGAAAAAAAAATTCATAAATAATTCGCCGGGGTCTAAAGATCATTGAGTTGAAAGCTTTGAATTGTGGCATGTTTACTTATATATGTACATGTGGATTTATTACATACATATAAATTGGTGTTGTTTCTCTCTATAGTCTTCATTTGAGAGCATCTAATAAAAAAAATATATATATATATACATACATGTGACGGCTGCCGAGAATACACGACAAATCGAATATTGCTTGACATAAAAAAAAAATAAAAAATTTTCTTACTTGTTGCGTGTGGTATGAATTCAAGAATTTAGCAATTAGTACTTAATTAGTTAATGAAGTGAAGAGTCTACGCATACTTTCGATTATTATTATTGACAAATACTTAGCAAATATGTATGTACTTAATAATATGAATCCAGTTTTGAATGAGATTTTATTCTCGCATAATTTCCCATAGACTCATATAGCAAAATCTGTTCATGGACGGACAACTAACCAACCGTTCATCTTGATTTCTTCATAATTATGACTGCATTTTTTATTTTTTTTAGAATATAAAGAAAGGTACAAAAATATTACAAAATTAATGAATAGCGGACATTGCGTATACTCGTTAAGAGTCTGCAGAAGAAAAAAGAAGAAAAATTCCACACCACGAACGAGAGAAAATTCCTATTTAATTTCTATACTAAAATGAAATCCAAACATTCTCCCGGCCATTGTTGTAAAAGTGATTTACACTTAATAGAGTTTACCCACCTCATCCCTAATAATTCTAGATTATATCAGGCATAAACCATGCATCGTCAACGGAATGAGATGATGGAAATAATGTCGACTTTAAAATGTATGGGGGGAGGGTTAGTTGGTTGGCTGGCTGGTTTCATACTAGTTTTAGTTAGTCTACTAGTAAGTATAAAGATGATGAGATTTTGGCCGACTTTACGTTTGCTGTCATTCACATCAGAGAGTTCATCTTTTTCTTTAGATTAAAATTGTCTTCAAGGCAAAACATAGCAAATCAAACACAAGACTGCGTCGCCAAGCAGCGCATGGATGCTTGCGAAAATGGCAAATGAATTGAGACAACGTGACGATGTTGACGACGACGATGATGAGAAGAAAATATACTTTCGATTCGATACTTTTTAATAGAAAGCTTTCTTGAGAGGAGGTAGTAAGAGGGGTCTCACTGAAAATGAATCTGGAACTCGGAATCTTAATATTAATAGTAAAACCATAAAATAAAAAATAAAAAAATAATCTTTTTATGAACTAAAAAAAAAAACTCAAAAAATACCGGCAACATATTTTTTATTTTTTTCCCCAAAGTCCCAATTCTTGGCATCGGTACGTTTATAAATGTTTTTTTTTTTTTTTTGCAAATTTAGTTTCCGTGTTTGACACACTAAAATTACTGAAGCGGTGAATCGATGTGCGGCGGCGCGCCCGGCTCTAAGAGATCTAGTCTAGGGGTTTAGATAAACTAACAACCATCACAAAACAACCTCAATGAAAACTGCAAAGTTGATATTATTCGGAAATATGTTGACGTTGATGTAATAATACACAACTCGGCTGCTGAATAGCTTGGAATTCTCAATGTCATTAAATGAACTCGAAATTAAATTTTTGCTTGTAATATTTGTATGTTTTCTAATTAAATACTTGTTGCTGCTGTTGTTGCTACTACCACTACTACTACTAAGAGTGGAAGAAAGAGAGTTTAGTTTATGACTACAATTAAATAATTTCATTGCACACTCACTCACTCACTCACTCACTTTCTCTTTCAATTCATTAGCCGTCTTCTGTGCAAAAGTATAAAATTTATATCTTGACCGAGATTTAGATTTTAAAAGGAGAGCATTAGTTTAAGGTTCTTTGATATATTATACAATTAAAACCAGTGGTAAATTTATAAAAAAAAAATTGTATTAATTATTATTATTACCTATGTGGTGTAGGTTTGAGTCCCACTAATGAGTGAGAATACTTCGGAAAACAATTTTCTTACTTAAAATCTATTGGAATGTTAAAATATGTGCGAGTGATATCCCCCCCACCCCCTTCTCCATCCATTTTATATCTGATTATAGAATTCGAGTGGGAAACAATAAATTGAAGAACGAATCTAGTACACCTAAGTAGCCTACAGAAGAGCTTTCAGTAAGAAATGGAGGTCTAATCCTTGCCTTTCAGTAACCTGATGGTGGGGGCAGAGCTGCACAAAGTTGACTTAGCTAAAATAATTTTCTAAAGACGATAGGCAAGTCCAATAGCGAACTGTGTCGACTTTGCGAAGAGGAACACGAAAACTTCAAGCACAGACAACTAATAACAGATAACCAAGGGCCCCATAGTGACGCCACCCTTGTGTATAGAGGTATCTAGTAATTCTGAAACGTTCCTAGTAAAGAATTGGTTTCGAAATACCTCTTCCCCCCTTGAGGGATTCCTATGTAAACTAGCACTGTTGCATCTGGATATTGCACATACCTATGTAATCTTCTCTGCTTTTGAATGCGCGGAAGGCAGCAGCTCACCAAAGATACAATTGTGTTGTCCATATGCATCATGCATGTGCACTTCTCATATGCTGTATAGAGGCCGCTCACAAAAAGACCCATTGCACTGCATACTTCCAAGCAGAGTGCTTAAATTATAAAGGAATTGTTTTTATAATGACGTCGTCCTATGAATATCCCATCCAAATATCGATGCTTCATGCAAAGCTGTACATGCAAAGCTGTACATGCAATGCTCAAACGAAAATGCCTGCAGTACGAGTACAGCAAGTGTCCTTGCATCAAGCAATTACTGCATTGGTGAGCGACGTGTTACTTAAAAGTATATGTGATGCTTTTTTGAAGAGCATGATGCAAGTGTGTCGTGCAAGCGCGAAAGAAAGTTCCGATGAGCCTTTCGATGAGCATACCATATTTAAAATTCATGTGCATTTCCACGAAATTATTATGAATGGCGTGTTGTATTTATTAAAAAGCAGAAATTTACTTTTGACGCATAGTGCGTAGTTGAAAATAGCATTCTATCATCACTATGAGTTTATTGATGATAGAAGAAGTGAGCATTTCCAATATTTCAACATGAATTGATTGATGAATGTATTATATTTGCAATCTAATCCCAATGCAGTAATTAAGCTCGTAAAGAGGTTAGATTTAGCCTAACCACTTTAGGGGAGGACACAATGGATCAACTCTGAACGTTATGCCCGCCAGAATTCTAGTGGCCTAATCACCATACTTTTAACCTTAAGTTGAATAGAATTCAAGGACCTTCCTGGTGTATTAGGCACTATTGGCGGTATGAAAACAACTACAAGAGACTGTCATAGTGACAAAATATCTCTCAAATCGGACTGAGCGACAAAATGAGGTAGGAATATAACTGCATAATTTCCACCACATCCTCACCACTTATAGAATCACATCTACTGCTGACCACCATGTACATCTATAAATCTGAGACAGTGGAAGTAAGAGGAACTATTTGGCAGGAGCAACAAGTAATACCTCCACTTGCTGGAAGACCTTCTTCATTAGAAACAACAACAAAATGTTTACCATCAGTATCTGCCTAAGGCTAATGTAATTTTTTTCAAGCCATTATCACATTCAACCAAGTAAAATAGGTGAATAAAAATATTAGCTCATTTTGGACAACTAATTAAGTTAGTTTTCTAATAATCGATATAAAATTGGAAAAAATAGACAGAATACGAAGAGCTCTCTCTATAAAGTATTCAATGTCAAGATCTTTGACTCAGTTGTTGTATAGAATCCATTAGCCCGGGAAAAATTTTATGTACCGATTACATTCCGTTATACGTATAACAATTGAATTATTCAATTGAAACTTGCACTGTAGAGTTAATAATACTTTGCACACAGATGATATAATTAGAGTTATGTTTAACTTTCATAAAATAATCGATTAAGATAAAAAAAATGTAAAGGCCATAGGATAGATCCCAACGATTCACCATAATTATTGGTCGAAAGATATGTAGAGAAAGCATTATTATTATTCTTAAAACTATTTAACGGAAATCAGTGTGAGCGTAGTTTGGGTGGGACTCGAGTTCAAGTCGACGACAAGACAAAATCGAATAAAACGTTTCACAAAGCTCTACGAACATTAACAGCGACAATCTATAAGGAAAAGGAACTGATCCAGGGTGATGCAGTCTTTTGCACTCTCTCTATAATCTGACAAAATGAGAGATGTAAAAATAGTCGTAAACTATTGAGTCGAGTTTTGCTATCAAATTTCATAGAATTTCGTTTCATTTTTTATTTGTTTGTATAGTCTTACATACAACACATTCTATTCGAAATATAATTTATACTGGAAAAGGATTGAAACCAATTTCAATTACACCATTGACGTGACACATTTAAAATAAAATTTAAAATACTTTTGAATAAATATGTATAACGTCACAGCGTTATCATAAGAGTTTTAAAAACCGGATAGATATTGTATGATTAATCTTAGTCCAATTAAATTACATATAGTAGATTACAGAGCACCACCTAATCTTACAATTGTAAAAATAAAATAAAATTGTTTAATTTTCTATTACAATTGCCATCAAAAGAGCAGACGATCTAAAAAGAAAAGTTCTCAATCGATCATATCAGTTCGACTGTACACATTATCAGACTCGATCAATTTTCTTTACATAATTAAGTAGCTAAACGTCTAGTGGCAGTTTTTTTATGCATTTTAATTCTTTAGAAAGTGCATACATATGAATCTATCATTAACACACTCCAAAGGATATCACCTTTTCAAGAGTTTTTGATGGATCTAAATTGCTCTATTAATAAGCAGAATCTCTCGATTATAAATTATTTATTTACGGGAGAATGCGTTCAAATTTTCTACAAAAGTTCATAATTATTAAAGTCATGTAGTACCAATTATCAACTAAGTGAAGTGAATTCAAACACACTTGGCAATGGTAATACGCTGTAATTATCTTTAAGTGCGAATGGACAGTATTGAAACTTACTGAATGCTTTATTTTTAGATAGTTTTTTCACAGATGAAATACGCTTTTTAGATTTTTGTGCAATAATAAAACTACTAAATACTCATTGAGATTTTTTTTTTAATTTCAAATTTCATATTACTTTGACGACCGATTACTTACAGTAAATTAAGTAGGTGTAGGTATCTATCTATGTATAAAACTAATTGTTTACAAATGACCGATTTGCATGCATGTGCCGGAAGTAAATAGAAAAAAAGTCTATCGTGTAGGAATTAAACCATGAGATTTTTTTTTTTCTGTATAAATGATGACCGTTATCAATAGACGGATCTGATTAAGCATTTAAAAACAAATTGGGCTATTTTAATAATTCTTGAATTTATTAAGCGCATTCCATAGACGGAGACAAGAATCTGCTTGTTGTAAGAGAAAAATAATAAAAGATCATATATTTGGAGAAATCATTTAGTACATAGATGAAAAGTTTATCCACCATTATTGGTTGTATGTTGGGATTGATACTTTTCTCTGCATGAATGGAAAGTAAAATTAAGCAAAAAATCAAAAAAGGTGTTTAATGTAAGCGGCGCGCTCAAATCAACCAGCTATGGAGCTCCTGACGTTATTCTCAACACACGAAGCATACATATACATGTCAAGAAGAAGGCGGTAATCGCTACGCTAAGGCTGGTACGAACGCATGAATCCATCTTTAAATTCGTGCAGTCAATCGTACCTGACATAGACAGGAACAGCGATCACTTCATCGAGACTATGCTGAAATGCAATAATTTTAAAACAAAAATTCCACATAGAGCAGAATGGGAATCACTTTCCGTACTTCAACCATTAACAAACCCTATCATATATGCAGACGGCTCCAAAGCGGAAGAAAACACCGGAGCAAGCGTTTTTTGCGAGGAGCCTCACGTGAAAATTGCCACTCATCTTGAAAGCCATGTCACGGTTTTCTAGGCGGAAGCCAAGAGCATCCTTGAAGTGGGAAGGCATCTCCTTAACTCATACACTGAGGACAAGGTAATTGGAATCTGCTCGGACAGCCAAGCAACTGTCAACGCCTTATCAAAATCCTTTAAAAACTCCAAACTTGTATTGGAATATAAATCCACCCTGAACTCCATTTCTCGGAATAACAGGGTACTAGTACTTTGGCTGCCAGGTCACAGGGACATTAGATTAGATCGCAACAAAAAACCTTATTTCTAATATCTCGGCTTGGGCTGACTGCCAACACAGTCGTATATGGCTTGATGATCCTTCAGGTAGAACTACAAAGGATCTGTGGGCCAGACCTAATCCAAAAGAAATAAAAAAGCTACTGGGGCTAAACAAGCCAATCCTGAGAGCCCTGTAGTAAGTTCTCACTGGGCACTCTCGTCCCAAAAGTCACCTAAACAGGATAAGCCTTGTTGCGGACCCTGTCTGTAGGGTATACGGAGAGGAACCCGAGACAGTAACTCACTTTCTTTGTCACTGTCCAGCTTTCTCGGGAAAGTGTTACAGATTCCTTGGCTCACACCTCCTGGACGAACTGCACGAAGCCCGTAAGGAGGGCTGGAAGCCAATACTTAAATTCGTAAGAGCATCCGGTTGGGACCTATGAGTAATTGATAATAAGTCTGGAGGGTGAACAATTTGCCTTTTATGGCCTATAACTCAGAGCCCTTGTAAGGGACCTCAACCTCAATTTTCAATAAAATAAAATCTCCGGTCCTATACAAAGCGTTTCTGCATTGAGCTATTCCGTACCCAAAGAGAGTAGGTTAAGTCTATATACCTAATTAATTTACATCAATCTCTCTCGCATTAAAAATTGCTTTCATTTCAGTTGATATGCCTTGATTTAAAGACAATGTGAAAAAATTTTGATCAAGGTATATAGAAGACAAGGGGTATTCTTATTAAAATTTTAACACATTGCAGCTGATAGCCTCTGACGTAATACTATGACTAATGTATAGGAAAGACAAAGAGAGAAGATAGTATTGTGTACTCTGTACCATGCTTTTCTATACATTTCACGATACTACGTCACCTAATGGTGGAACGTAGTTCCTAATGAGAATACCTTGTATTTTGATGATACATACATTACATACCTACATGACTGCTTTATATTAATGTCGCAATGATCCTACATTTGGTTGCTTATATTAAAATATAATTTTTGATGAGATCAAAGTTCACCATGATTGTTATACGTAGGATCGACAAAAAATGTATATAAGACGATGAACTTTAGTTTCTGACAAAACTGTTATACCAATAGTCCACTGAAACACAATCGCGACTGGTTTTGCATCCAGTTTTCATTATCAAAAACGTAGAACGTAGTAACAAATCGTCGCTATTTATTTCAATTTTTTACTCAGTTCAGAAATGGTTCGATGGACGACGACTCATTGCAAAAGAAACAACATCCGTGACAAGCTTGCAAAATGCCATCAAAACGCAATAAAATTTCTAAATCTTACTTAAATTTTATTTCAGCTCACAATGAAGGAGGAATCAATTAGTTGTATTAGAGAGAACAGAGGAAATAATGAATCTATCTACCATCATGACTAAGATCTGGAATCCAAAAAGTAATATTTAAACGAAGTCATAATTTAAATTTACGTTATTTGATTATTATTTCACGCTTTTCTAAAATTGTTTTGTAAAAATAAAATCCGAGTTTCTATATTAATTGAAAAATTCTAATCAAAAAGAGACAACATACTAAAAATGATAAGAAGATTCAGTAAACAGTTTTTACTCACTTATTACCCGAATCTAAATTGATAATAAAAAAAAAAAAGCTTTTCTTACTCAAAACTGCAAATGGCTCCCGTACATCGATAACAATTTATACTTATCTAAAAGCAACAATCCATCGTGCCTACATAATTTTTGCAATATTAAATAATTAGCATTTGACTTTGTCAACGATCTAAATGATGTCATCGTCGCCTCCTCTTTTTAAAGGATAGCGCTGAACACATATTCATAATTACATCACTAGGCCATTGTCAATTTTTAAAATGAATCATCATTTTCTTCATGGCTGATTGAGATCTTTTCGGAAATCTATTAAGTAAATTTTCTAACTCTAAGCACGACATTAAATTATTAAAAAAAAAACAACACACTTCTTTTTTTTTTTTTTCATAACATTGAAGATTTCGATAAATACCCTCTCGATAAGAAAAGTTTAAATAACCGGCAACAATTTTCATTGTAGCTTATGTACACTACATGGGGCATAATGGCATAACAGTTTGTTATCGATTTTTTTAATTGGGCTATAAAAAATTTCTCGTATGTGGTTACCAAAATGTTTTTTACATGTAAATTTATAACGACATTAAATTTAAATTCAAGAAGATAATAATATTTCAGCTGTAGCGTTTATTGAATATAGAATTTTTCACATTCAAGGGAATATTTTAATTTGTTATATAGCAAATTCTGACAATAAGTAAAAAAAATACACAAAGAAAAGTAAAACTACCTTGATCTGATCTAGAAACAATTAAGAAAAACTGCGGTAAACCAACAATTAATGGGTAATCCTGGATTACAGGACTTTTACTCTTTTGTTCTAACCGAATTCGAAGCCTGTGACCCTGTGTACAAATAAGACTAGAAATGCATATCAAAACACAATTGTAGTTGCCGTAGTCGTTTCCAACTCTGACTACAGTCTAGTGTCAAAATTTAAATCAGAGTTTAAAAATTTTATTTAATTGTGGAAAGACAAGTTGACATGAAACACGATCTACAGAATAACAAAATATCTGTGATTTTTTTTTTTAAGACAGTGTGCTAACCTGCTAGAAATCCTTTCAACAAAACCTTCCCATCCCTGGCAAGCACACAGACAGTGCTAAGTTGTCTCAGGCTCTCCTTCCAGGCAGGACAGACACTCCCATCCTTGGTAGATGAGCGTGAAGCAAGCAAGAAAATCAGAAAAATTCCTATTGGGACCATCAAGAAAACGTTTTGTGCACCTGCAAATTCTCAGGTTCGCCCATCTCTGCTGATGTTTCATACGAACATCTGCTTTGATAACCGAAGTGGCAACGCCTACGGCGGATTCCGGTCCAAGGAACGGAGAATCAGAACCAGACCTGGCTGGTCTGCCCTTTCATTCCCCATGAACCTACTGAACAGACACCTTGTTGTGGATACACAGCTTATCCACGTACAACCTACAATCCCCCAGTAACTTAGATGTTATCCAAGGGCCGCTCGGAGCCATCAAGGCTGTCTGACTATCCGTAAGGTTAGCAATGTTCTTTCCCTTGATCTGCTTATCATGGGCTATGTTCGCTGTCATTATGATGACGAAGACTTCAACCTGGAAGACAGTAGTGTGCCTTCCAAGTGAGTACTCCAACCCAATGTCAGGTTCAAGAAAGTAAACACCCGCACCGGCTCCCTCATTAGTCAGAGATCCATCTGTGAAAATTTTTAGAGCGGGTCGGGGAAGACTCGATAAGACACTTTCCTCAGCCCACGATTCCATTTCAGGAAAACTCACAGAGAACCGACGCTCAAAACGAAGTTTTGGTACCATTGCATCTATTGGCATGCGTCATACATCTGTGTCTTAGAATATAATAAATAAAGCAGACAGGAATTGGTGATAAGCAGAAACATGCGTAGCGAAATTCTAATTATATTAGTATGCACCTATTTTTCCCCATCTTCTATGGTTCCAAAATTCAATATATCAAAAAATGTTTAGGGAACTCGGGGAAACTGTCAAAGTAGAGCTCACAAAACACAAAAATTTGACATCACATCTGTCACATCCAGGCCTCAAGGCCTTGTCAAAATTTCCAACACGGGATTTTAAATAAGGAAACACAAAACCAAGCCTAGCTTCAAGGGCTAGACCCAAGGCGCGTTTCGCTCAATGTTGGAAATTTTGCTCTCTCAGGCCTACTTCTGTCAATAGATTTTTTTTATTTTTCTCTGTCAAACAAGATATTTGGGAAGTAAGAATCACTTAAAATTTATAATCAAAACCGATAATAAATTATTTTTGTCCAGAATGTAAAGGAATTGTCGTAACCACTATCAAAATTACAATGACAGCACCGAGCCCGGTGGTGTCATTTTGTTTTCAATTATCTGAGGCCCTGAGTTCCTTCTTTTTGTTTCTGCAATTCCGTTTTACCCGGAGGGCTCGCATCCGGCAAGGCCTGAGGCTTGCTTGGATGTATTTCTGCCTTCAATTACACCAGGAATGTTGCATTTGCGTTTTACATACTGCAAAAGAATACAATTCCAATTTCCAATTTTTTTAAAAGTACATATTTAATTTCACCAGTTATCTAAATTACTTGCTAAGATATCTACATTTTCAAGTTTCAATCAACTGCAGTTTATTGTCTGGCAGGTTACAGCGGGTAAGATTATATGAGTTTTTCTGATACTTTGCCTCTTACTCGTGCTGTGTCTCAGGGATCTATTTTGGGTCCTTTACTATTCAGCATATATATCAATGACCTTCCTAATGTTTTCGAGGACTATAAAATTCATGTATATAAAGTCAAGTCAAGTACGTTTGCGCTACTTTCCTCTAAAGCAGGCCATACACCATCAGTTTTGCCGTGGTTTTACTGTAAAACCACGGCAAAACTGATGGTGTATGGCGAACCCCACGTTTTGAGGTTCGGATATCTACTAAAACCAGAATTCAGGTCCTGCCAAAAATATCTTTCTCAAAACGTGGGCAAGACGTGGGCAAGGCCATACACCATCAGTTTTGCCGTGGTTTTACTGTTTTGCTCGTTCATAATCAAAGTTAACTTAATAATAAGCTAAGAAGTAGGCGAGATTTCTTAGTGTTTTACATTTAAATGTACACGGCAAGAAAAGGAAGAAATAAAGAAAAAAATAATAAAAAAAATCAAACTCTTTAAAATTTTTATGAATAAAGATAAAAAATATGAAAGCGCAAATTGCATGCAACGAAACAGAATGGAAAATATTTCTTTTTCGTAAATAAATGAGAAGTGGCGGAGTTTTCACGTTTTACTCTCATAAAATGTTCCCGCGCTTTTGTGAAAACCGGTTTTTATGAAATAATCACAATGTTTGGTCACATGTTGTTGCTGTAAATGGACACTACAAGATGACGGCAAGACGTGGTCAAGTTGGATGGTGTGTGGGGCCTTTCCTTGACCACGTTTTAGGTTCTTATATCGACTAGAACGTGGTTTTTAAAACCACGGCAAAACTGATGGTGTATGGCGCCCTTAACAGTTGTCATAGTTTCCCTCGATGTTCGCATTTTTTGCACACTCTTTGTTCCTTAGGGCTCATCTATAGCACTCAATTCGGTTCTATGTCCTCTTGTTGGTAGTTGTCTTCCTTGCAACTTTCTGTTTTTCTGTGGGCTTTTCCTTTACGGATGATGGCCATATCAGCCGTATTGGATACCATTCTCTGATTGGAGTTAGTTGTTAGGGCGTGGAAAAGAGATAGGATCAATGGTTCCTAAAGAATTGTTGTTCTTCAGAGAGACACTCTCTGAGTAAACGTGGCTACAATGTGACTACCCGCGATAGATATCACCTTCAAATTCATTAATATGCTGATGATATGCAGTTATATCTTGGTCGTTCCATTGGACTACATAGTACAAGATTGTATTGAACGATAAATGATTTGAGGAATGTCTCTAGTTAAGCGACTAATAATGGTTTGCAACTCTACCCCCAAAAATCCTAATGCATTCCATTTTATAGACGGCCGTTTGATACTTCTGATTTGTTGTCTATATTTTTTTTTTTTAATAATCAATTTTTATCATTTACTGATCGTCTGGGAAACCTAGCGGTTTTTCTTAACTCTAGTGTAAAATAGAAATATTTAAGGCGTAGGCTTCTTGCATCCCTTCATACAATTATACACTCTAATAACCCTGGATATCTATTTAATCAATTTGAATTTTGAAACTCTGGCGGACGTTTTAACTTATTGATACCTATAGGTTTCAATATTCCATAATGGTGGACTTTTACTTTGTTCGCCTTATTCGTTTACTAGCTGATGAACAACATGAGCTTGAATGATAGGTTCAGGAGGTTGATGGCACCACACAATTACACTGCTATTGCTTAAAAATGCCTCAGTTTTATAGGAGGTGGTCCTAGTGATGATCTAGTTTCTATAGTTTCTATAATTATTATGATTTAATAGTTATTTTGCCAAAAATTTTATATACATATTTTTTTTTATGATATTTTAATTATACATTTTACATGTGTTTAGATTAAGTTGTTTAATAAATTAGTTCATTCCTCGCTTTAGTTATGTAATCTTAATTTTAATCAGCTTAGCAATATTTTGGTCAGGAATGGATACTTGTAAATGTTGAGATAAGGATAAGGAAAAATAAGGCTATAAGCTAAAACAAAATGTATATGTATTTATATGTGCACCTTTTCAACTCACAATCAGTAAAATACTTATTTTTAAATGCCGCCTCAAAAGGTTTGCACGTGACTTTTACATGTCAGACTACATGAGATTTCTAAAACAAGACATTCTGTATAACGCATAATATAATGCGTGAATCTTTGCTAGATGTTTGTTAAATATCTCCTATGGAATATTATCTAACAATTTTAAATTAAACGATGTTAGTAATTGGCCTCAATACTTCTGAATAAAACAACAGTCTTTCAAGAAGACCGATTACGTCTAAGAATATGATCCAAGGCGCGTCATTTCGAGTTCTTCTGCTCATCTGAGACAGTGAAACGAATTCTGGAAAAATATTTTGTAACAAATAGAAGAAAAAAAATCAAAATATTTCTTTTTTCAGGCTGGCAAAGATCGGAAAAACCCGTACTGGATAGACAAGCCGGATTATCAATAATATTTGTCTTAAACATATTGGCTGCACGTTACTAATGACGTCACTGCATCGTCTTCTAGTGAACCGAAAAAAAGGGCCGTGAACAAGAATTTTGTGAATCTAAAAGCTCTCAGAACCAGCCAACACAAACATTTTTGATTTTTTACAAAATCCCCATAATTTCAGTGTTAAGCAACATGTAGCAAAATATTACTTTTGTTTGATTTCTTTCACATTAATCAGAAAAAAAAATGTGAAATAGAAGCAAAGAAGAGAGATAAAGTTAAGACTATTCAGTACAGATCCCACTACCTGTCACCAAAAACAAGAAAGAAAAAACAAGTCAGTTTCCCAGTTTTATACTGATTTTGTATTTTTGACAAAATCTCAAGTCAATTTTGGCGAACATGCATCAAGTCACGTAACCATTTCTAAATGGTACCATTCCAAACAAGACTTTTTACTACTCACACGAAGGACAACTAGGAAAACTATGATGACAGAAACGAATTCGAAAAATAATTATGAAAATTCTCGCGTGACACAGAAACACTAGGAATATGTTCGATGGCGATTTCAAGGATTTCTCTGGTCATTTTTACTACCGTAAGAGAATTTCACGTAGATACGAGGTGTGATAAAAAAATACGGTACATGCTTTTATTTCGAACAAAGTAATAAGTTTACATCAAATTTGAATTATTCTCTTTCAATGTACTCTCCTTGGCTAGTGATGAACTTATCCCAACGTTGATTCCGTGAATGCAAGTATTTCTGGAAGACTTCTTTCGGAAGGGCGTTCAGCTGCTCTATCGTAGCTGTCGAAATGTCGAAAAAGGTGTCAAAACATTTTCTTTTTATTGCAGTTTTTATTTTTGGGAAGAGCCAGAGTGTTAATCCGGAAAGTACGGTGGATGTGAAGACAAAAAAAAAATTTTTTTCGGCAAAAAACTCGCGTATCAGAAGCAAGGTATTTTTTATATACCATTTTTCTGGCTCTGCACGGACTTATGCGAGATGTTCAGTTCTTCCCTAAGCTCTCAAGGACGTCCCAACCGTTGCTCGTCTTCAACCGATTCATTTTCGCTCATATCATTTCTAGACGTCTTCAGAATCACCACATTATCGCTATATACTGATTTTAACAATTTATGAGCTTCTTTGGCACTTTCTTCGAAGTTTAAACCAAACTTAATATTAACACGTTATTCAAAATCCCTTATTGCGACACAGACGGTAAACATGACCTCACTCTTCCTATTCTGAAAGCCAACTGACAAGTCCTAACTTGTTCAAACTTAAAACTGAATTTTTCAAAGAATCAGGCTATCAGACGGATAACTTCAAATGGTAGTTGCTGCTATAAAAATTCATTCACCGTATTTTTTTATCACACTTCGTTATACATTTTTCACATTGACAGTTTTGCCTCCATTGGTAGACAATCCAAAGCTGTCCGCGACTAATTTCATAATAATAAATTGTTATTGTTTGTGATGCAACTGCGGTTTGAATAATAATGATTTTGTTTTGTGTTGTAATCTTCTAAATAAGTTCTACTACTTCAAATTAGGAGGTCCAGCCCAAAAAGTTATAATATTTGCAGCATAGAAAAATTATCCAGGGATAACTAAGCATTTGTTATGATTTAGTGCAACTTAGGTTTAAACATTAGTCGTTATAATACCATTCAATCGTTCTTTTTTTTTTTTTTTTTGGGAAATAGGAATAGCATTTTGGGCTGGACCTCCCCAAATCATCTCTAGCTCCTAAAAAGACAAAAAAATTATGGATGTAGTGCAAATCATATTTGATGGTAGCTCTATTAAAGATGCCATAGAAAATGTAAGGCCAGACTGAATATGCTTACTGAGTAAGTAGGTATATCAGATAAGAGATATTCATGAAGCCACGGCAAGAGATCTTGATTGATTTAGTCCTGACCTCGTACTCATTTCGGAGCAAAAGTTTCTTACATGGAAGTATATAGGACTCCATGCAAGATCTAAGCATCCTATCTAGTTTAAAATATTAACAGTATTTATTCTGATTGATCTATAGGATCTAGTTAATTGCCTGCAGGAGCAAATAGATTATTTGTTTTTATTGCTGGTATTTAAGGCTACCCATAATACCTGTTAAGTAGGAAAAACTATTAGCTATAAAGTTCGAAAGCAAATTAGGTACGAGGAAAAAGCGCAGGACTGTGTCGAGATGGGATTCGAACACGCGTCCCCTAGTCGTGGACTTATTATAGTCGACAATAATTTTGGTGGCAGCGAACGCTCACAATGCGAAGTGACAGTTATCAATCAAACAAAAGGCGAAAGGTTGTTGGAAGGAAGAAATAAGCTGTTGCTATTTTGACAGTAACGATAATGCAAGGTAATTCGAATTTAGTGAAAGATTGTTATTTTTCCTTAAGGAGGAAGTTCGGTCGAATTTTTGTCAGAATAAATTCTGCCACTTTGCATAGCGTAGTCGTTGCCGTAGTGTAGTTCTGTCAACTGTCATAAAAATCAACTATGCTCGACTATCCTTCTCACCATATTTAAATGTTGTCGACTATTTCCTTCTACATCTATTGATTTTTGATCTGGAACTGTGGGCTCGATTTGCAAGCGGGGTTATTTCACAATGGTTTGACCCTATGGGGTATATCGCCAAAAAAGTGTGCCGTGCTAACTGTGTGATTGCCATGTCCGACTGGAAGTTGTCTTATAATTAAGTTGTTGTTTTATTTTTTTGCTATATATAATCGACGGAACACAAGTTTCATGGAATTGAAACTACCCTTACCGAAGCCACGCATAATTGATTGTTATAGTTGATAATATCAACTGACGACTAAGTTTTGTTTTATGAGCTACGTAAAAACGAACAATATACACTGAACATAGAACACCACAAATATATTCGAGGGATTGTAAGTTTATTGACGAATGGATGGCATCACTAGGGAGAAAAATCTCAAGGAAAACCCCTAATGTGGTCCAAAAGTCGAAGCCAGCAAATTAGGTAAATCGTCAGACCGTGCTGATGGGCAACTTAGAACTGCGACTATTTGCTACCTTCAAAATGCGAAGTGAACAATTGTCAGTAGTCAAGCGTAGACGTTAATTAGATAAGATAATTATTTATTAGTACAATAATACTGTCAAAATTTGGCGGAGTGAACACAAAGTTGTTTTTGGTAGTGACTCGTAGTCGACAAAAAATGTGTATTGCAGTGGCAGTGCACGATAGATAAGACATCAGTGAACCAGTGTTGCACTTTTCTAGCAGTACAGCACTGAAAATTCGATTGGACAACTTTTATAGCAGAAGTGCAAACTAGGTTTGCAATGAGCTTCCCCTACTTTGCACTGGATTTTTCTCGATGTTACAAATACCCAATATAGTCAAGTTGTATTGTCATGTTCTCTGTCAAAGTGTACTGTGTCACGATTATTCATGAAATTTTTAGATAAAACTAAAAGATTTTATTTGGTTTATTTTCATAAAGTTAAGGAATGAATTGGTTTCTATATATATCAAATTAAGAACAGATTCACAGTTCGTGGTATATAATACACAAATACAAGGAATATAGTAGAAATATCTTAAGGGCTTCAGTGCTCTATTACTAGTAAAAGTGCAACACTGAATTGAACCTGTTTAGACTGGTCTGGATGCTGCTTTCTGCCTCATGAAAACTTGTATGTAAGATGATGGTTGGGGGCAGCAATGAAGCATTACCCTACCTACAGATTTATTTCGTGCGGCAGAGGTAGCATACTGACCTGTCTAAACTGGGTCTATGGAAATCAATATTAATGTCAGTCTTTTCGGCAATAAGGAAAATAAGCTACCTCAAATTTGCTTGATGTGAAATTCTGATTCCGATGGCACCCTTGGGCACTAAAGTTGCACTAAAAATGTTCGATGGGACCACCTTAATAGCAAAATTGGTATTGCGCTATATATATACTACTATGCATAAGTCAAAATACTCGGAGGTATGTTTTTTAAACCTTATGATCATCTTCTGTCAATATAGTTAGAAATTGCATAATAATACTCTTCCGAATGGAAGTTCTTAGTTTAATATTCTGAAATAATTACGGGAGATCCCATGGTTTGTGACAAAATGGGAATTCCCAGAGTTGCATCAAACTTGCATGCAACCATCGAATGCTTTCAGTCAAAAAGAGCATCATTACGTAAAATTATTAAACTCCTAAGAAAACAAATTAACTAAAAAAAAGAAAAAAAAAAAGGAAGCAAAGCAATTTAGTTAACACATACCGTGGTTTCTGTAGTTTCTTCATGTCCATCTCACTGGCCTTAGCAAAGGGTTTACGAAATTCCTTCATTCCGTCCCGTGACTGCCATTAAAAACCATTGAACAATTCATAAAATCAGGAAAAAAAAACAACAAAAAATCACGACGACAATTGACAAGTTAACAAACACTGTCTTGATGTTGTTCGACTGTTCCAGTTTTTCGCTAGTGAGTTTAGTATTATGCTAGTATAGTAATGATTACACGCGATGCAAAAGCTAAAAAAGTTTCAGTATCACAAATTACTCGTAAAATCTGTGTAATCTGTCGTGCTGATCCTCGAAGCTATTCTTCGGGGTATCTGTGGTTTGGATTGGATATATTCGGCGCAATATTTTCAAGTCAATAGTACTGCAATTGTTCTAAAAAAATACTAAATTAGAACAGCATAAAATAGGCGACGATGAAACAAATCGTGCAGAAAAATTAAAAGTTTTTAAATCTTTGGCAAACGATTGCTTTGACATGTGCGTCTTATGATAACAGCAGTAGCAGCAGCTGGTAATCGATGAGAATCTCAGACCGGGACAAGATCCCCAAAATTAATATACAGATCAATGGGGATCGATTTTGAGGTCTTTTTTTGCGGAATTGTCGTTGTTCTAGATATTATTATATCCGTACGGAAGAAGAAATGAAATTCTGTGCCCCGAATTTCTAAATCAGCTCAACAAAATCTTCTTGCCTGTCGCTTGTTGCTTGTTGTTGGCACTATCGCACTCTTACGGCGATGGCGATGATGATGATAATTTTCCCCCTGCTGCTGATGACAACGACAAAAGTGTAAAGAAGAAGAACGGACGATGGTGGATGGATGGAGGTGGAAATTTTTTTCTCTTCATGCAAAAAAAAAGAAAGAAAGAAAAGTTTCTTTTTGTCTTCCTTTCAATCAGTGTTCAATTTATTGGTGAACGATGTTATTTTTTTCACTCACTTTATTGCTATTTAACACATGACCGCGAAGGTATGTCCGCAAAAAACAAAAAAATTGACGCGCCACTTGAAAAGATGGGGGAAAATTGGAATTGAAAAAATCTCCCCATAGAGGAAAGGAAAACACTACATCTGTCGTGCCGTCGTTGTCTTATTTATCGCACACGCAGTTTTTCATATACGTTCACATTTTGTTTTCCTCTATTTATTATTATTTTTACACTTAAAAACTAGGTATAGTACACTGAAAAACTGTGAATTAAATTGACACTCGTCGTTTTTTTGCTCCTCTTCTCTTGCACGTATCAAAAAATCCGAAATGGAATCTTTTTTTTATGCTTTTTTTTTTAGTCAGAAACGACAGCGAAATCGACGAGCTTATAAAACTGCTACTGCTGAGATATTTACACTTTTGACGAAAGTTTATTGTTTCCACAGAGTTAAAAAAAAATTTATAAACGCGATTTTTATGCTCGTTTTCATTGAATTTGTTCAATTAATTTTGAACATTTAAATACACAGCACATTCACTATTATATTGTAAATATATTTTAAATAATTTCTAATGTTAATTTGTTATTAGAAAAACAAAGTCAATAAATATACAAAGTAAATCAACCAGCACGCAAAGTTCGCCATTTTCTATTAATCTTTTGGGCAATAATTTTCAATGTTGCCTACACTTTTTGGAATATTGCCATATAGATTATAGATATGAGATGACAGCTGTAGTAGAAAATGTCAAAATTATTAGGCATTGTATTGTTCACTCCAGCTTAACAACGACACTAGCGCCAACACCTTTGATACTACTCGTAATCGCGCCATCTAAGTTCGGCGGAGAACTACAATACCCTGGCGCCCTCATTGGGACAATTCCGGATGCTAACTTTTTCAGGGACTACAACCTAAACAAAATTAGAAGGAATCTGTTCGAAAATGGAATTTCTTTAGTTGTGTTTAATTTCATTTTGAGATTATTTAAAAGTTAATTAATTAATTAATATTACTTAACATGAACGGTAAATTTGGTTTTATCTGTCATGCGATTTTTATTAAATTCTTATCTTCTTACATCCACAAGTTATGGTATTTTTTCCAACAGATGCCTAAAAAGTTCCTAGAATTTATAGTGACCGAAAAGTGAAAGTAGGACAAAAGGTACCGCTACACCGTCAAAATTTTTATTTAATTTTCCTACGAATTTTTCATCTAATTGGATACTTTCAGATTTACGATTGGAAAAACTGTTTAGTTGGGATAGGGACTTTGAGCAATAAATTATCTGTTTTGTAAATATGAAGCATTTAAATGCAGTCCCAATCGCAGTGAGTTTGTTTACTGCATCTAATTTAGTTCGTCACAGCTTTTGAGTTTTTGTCTTTTTGTTTCGTCCTTGTTTGTTTGAGTTTTTCGAATGCTTTATAAGCTATACTTTACTTTTTATTACATATAATATATATTGACAGTTGTTATTGTTACTGTCACTTAATCTAGTTTTCCAACGCTATGTTGAGCACTTTATGCTGCTATTATTTGTCATCATAAAACCAACTGTATTACTATTATCTTAATCTACCGCAATGAGCCTGTTCATTGCTCCTTTGTTAGTTTGCTTAATAACTTTGTACAAAACCAATTATGCCAACCATCTAATATTTACTCGATGTACCTAACGTTCTTCAATAAATGATTTTTCTATTCTATTCTATTCTATTCAGTACAGAGCCCTCTGGTGTAATACTGAAATTGAAATAACAAAGAAAATTTGAAGCAGCACGTATTTCAAAAATTAGATTTGGTTCCAAATCGGACAATACACCCGGCATGTAAACGTAATAAAACTGCTGAAAAACAGAGTAGTTGTTACTTATCTGAAAATACTTTAAATCAAATGATTTCTCAAAACGAGACTGTAAGGAACTTATATCCATTAAGCCAATTGGATTACAAAGATATAGCTGGTGAATATTGTTAGCGTACAAATGTATGAAACATCCAGAATATCATTAATATAAAATATTAAAAAGCGAGACCACAAACATAGAATCCTGGGATAAACTACAATTGAAGAATATGCTGTCCAAAATTATATTCTATATATACACAAGTTGGTTGTGCTCACTTAATTAATTTTTGATAAAAATTATAGCTGATGAAGAGAGCATGAAATAGCTTTACTAAAATCTACATGCGAGGAAAGAAGATGAGAGAATAGCCAAACGACTTATAATTGTATTTTATTTTAAATTTCAAAGTTTTTTTTATGTTTATTATTAAGCAATATCAAGTCATTTCGAGTTTAATCTATTTAAGTTACATAACAATATCTACATTCATGCACTATTTTTTAATAATGCTTTTAACGTCAGTATTATCTGGATTGATGTGAATATTTGTCTATAAAAAATTTCGACGATGAGCTGGGGCGATATACAACAGGCACAGCTTAGAGATCTCCTTTTACCAGATTTAAAAATAGAAACAATAAATGATCTCTTCTATAAATTCTTCAACGCTCTTAAGCTGTCCTTCGCTCGGATAAAAGAAACTTCACATTTGAACTACTTCCGAGTCTCGCGAAAGGAAACTATTTATATTTTAAATTCCTTGAATCCTTCGTATGACAAAGCAGATTGGATCTACAATTTCGGCTGGCTTCCAAACCATCGAGTGAAATTTCACTTGCACATTATGTCATTCATGGCATTAGGTGAGAATCCTGTTGTCAGCAAAATACCTCGACATAAATCCAGGTCCACAGATGTGTTATCCTTATCCATTACACAATCAACGCCTTCGAGAAGGTAAGCACGATCTTATAAGCGTACTCACTGAATTAAAGATTAGCCTGTATGGTGTGGGTATGTACAGAAAGTGATCTTGGTTGGATTTATGCAGCGTACCGCAATGTTTAAAGAAATTCGCGTATGATTTTGTCTAGTTGACGTCTTCAGTTATTTCATCTTTTCTTCAGTACTCGTAATTTAGAATTTCACTGCAATTCTGACTTCAGCTTTGGTTTCTTATATATAGTACTTGACAATAAAATCTTACATTTTTGCAATGCCGTCCTGATGCCAGATTTAAAAAAAACCTAGTGAATTCGTTTTCTTAGAACTTTAGTGATTACTGCTTGTATGAGGTACTACGATTCTTGTATGCGGACCCCTGCCATTGATTCGTAATGATTCACGATCAGTTTTTTATCTGTCGACGCTGTCGGAAGTCTGCTTAAAATGCACAGTAAAGATTTAATCGTTAGATGGTCTTCCATCGCTCTAAAATATGTGTACAATTGACCAGTGATAATATAAGATAAAACATTACATTTATGCATTCAGCAAGTAGTTTCCTCGACAATTGCCCGCCCAAGCGTCTTTTTTTTGTAGTTCTAACAGATTTTTTTCAAACATCTGGTATTATTTGCGTATTACTTCCGCATAATATTAGCGTTTTATTGACATCGGCGACTTGCATTCTGATTGGGCTGGAACATAGTGTGCAGCTTGGTTGATATATTGAGTACTAGCAGACAGTATGAATATAAAGTTAATTTCTCATCTGTTTATACCTTTTTGTAGCTCAGTGTAAAATTAAAATACAAATAGTCCACAAAAATCTTCACGATCGGAACGGAGAATTTATTTTTGCTTTATTAAAAAATATTATGTTTTTTGTTTTATAACATAGACAGTAAGAAAAAGAACGATTTCCATTATTTCGGAGGCCGTTTCGAATTAAGAAAGATTGCACTAGCATCGTTCTCGCCGTAGCCGAGATCTTTAACATGCTTGAAGACTTCATTAGAAACGGCTGTCACTGGCATAGATAAATTAACACTTTCAGACAATCCAAGAATAAGACGTAAGTCCTTTTGCATATGAGCGAGTTGATACTGTGGAGTGAAGTCTCCATTTATCCTCATTTCTGTGGAAGAAAGAAGAATTGTGAATAATAATTTATATAAAAACAAGATTCGAAAGAAAAATATTCATTTCTAATTACATACCTTTAATTTTTTCTAATATAAATTCCGATTTGATTGTGGTCGATTCAAGTATAGCTAGGATATGAACTGGGCAAAGAGAAAAACGTTCACCTGAAATTAGCAAAAATATTTGTGTTTTGTTGTTATTTAAATTTCACATCTAAAGGACGACATGTTACAAACGATGGTGATGAATAATGTTCTGAAATTTTTAGAATCGCCAAAGGAAAACTAGCTAACTTAAACAGCATCCCGCTGGAGCTAGTAAAATTAAATTATAGAACATCTGTACATTCCCGTCGGATTAGATGGAAAGTATAATCTAGCCTATAAAAAAAAGAGGGGACTGAATTGGTATTTGTTTATTATCAAAAACGAGAAAACTTTTGTCACATGGGAAAAGTTTAAAGGGCAGTCGATTACAATATAAGAAAGAAGCAAGCTCGCTATGTAGAAGATGCGGTATTCTTTCGAGAATTATTTAGTAAAGGGTCTTTATAAAAACCCTATATGCAAAGTTCTACTACATAATAGCAGTAAAATCTCACATTTTAATGTAAATTGTAAATGACAAGGATGATTACTTTCACCGTTTCTAATTTTTTCTCTAATAAACCACATCTTCGTCAGCGCACTCGACATTATCTGGATTATGCTGATAATACATATATGATTTTAATTTTTTTTTTTTAGTAGTAATTTTCCAAGCTGCTACAAATACTATTCCCACCAATCTCAACAACCTCGTTATACATCTCTATAACCACGAGATCATTTCTAATTTATGATCTGGGCTTTGATGGTTCATGAATGAAAAAAAAAAAAAATATTTACAGGCGAGGATCAGATCAACTGTAAGGAAATTACTTTTGAGAAGAGAACAAAAATTCAGCAAATCTCGATGAGACTTTATTAGGCGACTTGGTATAATCAGTAATATATTAAACATCAATCGATAATCGACTACCCAGACGATAGACTATAACAGTTAATCGTTTTGTTCTCATTTATTTGTCTTGAAATATTAAATTTCGAAAAATTTCTACACTTTTTGAAGTTCATATCTCCCCTGATGATTTTTTTGTCTCAGTTTCATTTACCTCGTAATGAATACAGTCCATGCCACATATCGGCAGTTTTATCGCCGTAACTTTCACAGCATTTCGAAATATAATGCAATTTAAATGAAACTAAAAAGATAGACAGACTCTCTACTGCAAAATATGACGGAAAAATAAGAAAGGAGAAGTGATAAAAAAAAATCCATAATAATTTATGTTTTAAATGTTTTTATTCTGAATTGATTTTATTTTACAATATTCCTCCTGGATATTTTAACAAGATTTTCGTCAAACTAATTCCACATCATAAGCAGCATTTTAATTAAACTTAAAAAATATAATAATTTTTATTATAAACCGATCCTTAGCCTTACGTGTACTTGAAATTACATGTTTTTTGTGTAGCACAAGACTTGATCCTATTGCGATTAACAATTTAAAGAAAAAGAAATGAAAAAATTTAATAGAATAGAATTATGAATGGGATGAATTGCCGGGCGGGAGGGTTGGAATAAGAGTGAGTTTAAAAGACCGCATCTTATGGCCAGTTACAAAGTCTAAACTTAAATCAAGATTTTCATTTCTCTAGCCACACGCACAACCACAAGAAGAGTGTAGTAGCAGCAGGAGACAGGCAAATCAACATGATATTTGAGTTAATCTCAGTCTGTGTGAAACTGGCCATTAAACGCGCAAAATTCCACCAAGCAAGCAAGAACATTTTTTTGCTTGATTATAAATTTTTTCTTAATAAAAAATTGTTGTATATTTTGAAACATTAAAATAAATTCTAAAAAAAAATTAGTTAAAAACATAATGAACTATTTTAAGAAATCTCTCTCTAAATAAGTGTTGCCTTCATTAGTCACACAATATGATAATTTGTATAATTTTTTTTGTTTTGCCTTCATATCTATGATACAAAAAATGATGGAACCCTAAAATGAAGTTCTTTTGTTTTTTTTATCCCTAAACTATGTTGCTCTATACAGCCATGCTCTTCTCTGTGCTGCGCGTACACAATGATTTAAAAAAAAAGATTTTAATAAAAAAGACAAGTGCTTGAAGAAATAAAAATATTCCAAAAGATCTACTTAATTAGATTTCATTTTTGTTGCTTTTTTTTCTTTCTTAAAAAAAAAAATTATGTTTTTGTGTAACATATAGTACAGTAAGAAGAAGACCGCTTTAATTACTGTTAAAATCTCGCTCTAACGTAGACGGCACTAGAATCATGCTCACTATATCCAAGACGTTTTGCATGCTTGAAGACTTCATTTGAAATAGCTGTCGTTGGCATAGATTGATCAAGACTTTCAGCCATTCCAAGAACAAGACGTAAATCCTTTTGCATATGAGCGAGTGGATGTTGTGGAGTAAATTCTCCAGCAAGCATTTCTGTAAATTGCAAGGAGAAAAGAAAAGAAAAGAAAAGAAAAAAAAGGAAAAGAAAAGAAAAAAACAAACAAAATAATCGGACAAAGGAATTGTATTAAGACAATATTGAAAAACAAAAACGTATTTTTCTTGTTACCTTTTCCTTTCTCTAAGACTAATCCCGATTTAATTGCGGTCAATTCAATGATTTCTAGGATATCTTTAAGAGATATAGAGAAGCGATCAGCTGAAAGGAAAATTACCATTGAAAATCAATAATTGTCCAACAGCAGCAAATGTTTTTTTTTTTTTAGTATTCTATGTGTGCTGTTTCGATCATTGTCTGACGATCAATCTCTCAAAGATTATCGCGTCCTGGATACTGATCGAAACATACGCACACATACAAAGTACTTTCAAAGAAAATATTTTTTTAATTTTTTTAAAATTAAACTTTATGTCCAAGTTGTTACATACTTACGTAAGTACATTTAAGTATATAGCCTATCTACAGTAAACAGTCATTAGTAAAGTCAGTCAGAAGGAAGACAAGTACGAGTCAGTCTAGTGTTAAAGGTCTATGGGAGTGTGATATATGATTCAACAAAAATGTTTCAATGATTAAGTAGAAAATAATGCAAAATGCTTGGGGTGATATGGTGGAGTTTTAACAGAAGACGAAAAGAGAACCTGATGCAGCATATATAAGTTGCCTTAATAAAGTATTGAGAAGGGAAAGAAAAGAACGATCTGGTACAAGTTTTTTTTGTAGTTCGAGATTTGATGTCGGCTTATTTGCAGATAAATTTTGAAACTCGAAGGTAGTAAGGCTTGGAAAAGAATAGAAAAAAAAAAGAAAATTAAATGATACATAATCAGTTAATTTCCAATCCTACTTTGTATCACATATGGACAATTGCTGCATTTTCGTATAAAAGCCTGAAATGTTATTGGGTTTCCAAAACTAATCATTTTTTCTTTAACATACGAATATATGAATGAAATAAAAACAAGTAAAAAAGTTAGAATTAGTCTAAGACCAATTCTTATGATACCCTAGATGAAAGCCCGCACTTAATTTCGTATGGTCACCCATCTGTACAATTTTATGGTTTTTCGCATATATTTCTAGAACGGTTCGTCGGACAGAAAAAATTATTATAATCAATTTTATAGGATTTCATATTTTGAAGAAGTTTTTAGTGCAATAAAAATCTCTAGGACTGATTGTTTTCACAGTACATATACGTAAAAATCAATTTTTATACGACAACACCAAGAACGGGTTGCCCGATTTAGTCCATTTCTAAAATTTTATTTACTATTCCTATAAAAACACTCTGTACAAATTGCAGTTTTCTACATAGACGCGTTGTCAGGCACTGTCCAAATATATGTATATAGTAAAAAATGAAATTTTCGTACGGTAACCAGATTTGTCCCATTTTCGAACTTAATATTATTTTTTTTTCTTAAAAAAAAAAGCCCGTGTGCAATTTCGGCTCTCTAAGTGAACGCGTTCTCGAGTTATCGTGGGGACGGACAGACGGACATTCAAAAATAAAAATAACTTTTAATGCTATGCGTGGGTGTCCAATCCATTTTTATACCCTAGATGAAATCTATGAAGTGTACTAAGTTTGTCCTTCCGTTTTTAACTGTGCGTTACAAACAGAATGACAAACTTATTATACCCTATGAATTTATATAGGGTATAAAAATATCTGATATGAGGATAAAAATCAGTTGATTAGAAATCAATGTAATCATAAGCCCCAATAAAATTTGCATGCCCCAACGCTTGCAATTTAAAATGTCTGAAACAAAAATTAGAACTAAGCAAGGCAAGTATTCGGAGTGACATATGTGAATAAAATAACACACGTCCTTAACAAGGCTAATTTGGACCAAGGTATATAGAATATAAAGTATTCTCATTAAAATTTTGACACTAGAGTTGTGTCGTGTTTCATCCTATAACGTATATACATTTCTATAGCAAAGACAGATGTAATGAGAATACCATGTATCTCTGTACCTTGAGTTGGACCATAAAACAAATTATTGCCAGATCGACGATTGCAATGATATATCGACACCGGAGCTAGCGGTTATAAAAATTTTATATATTTTCAGGAACTGACTGAAAAGTTGAATCGAAATTCTTATAGGGTAAATTTCTAATGGAGATGAAGGGTACTACTATAGAGATGGAAGCCCAATAGGGGTGCACTAATTTTACGAACCTACATATAATATTTTTTTTTTTCATCGTGCATGTAATATTAAGTAAATTATTTTCCTACACTATAGAGCTGAGATTCCGAATTTACTTCCTCTAGACCAGGAACCTTATTCCAGAACTCGATTCATAAAGAAGTTTGTCGATCTCAGCAATTTGAGATTACAGAACTCGATATCGACAATTCATCATTCGATGACATTTAAGCGATCCTATTAAGTACTTTAAAAACAAAAAAATGGACACAAAAACAGTATGAAGTGATTGTATCTTAAAGGAAATGCCAAAATAAACTGTTCTGTTAGGAACAGGTGACGGTCCAAATAAGCAACTTTTTAGTTTTCACCCTTGGAGGAAAATGTAATTGAGCCTGTAGGGATGCATTCTGCAGTGGAAAGCCTAAAAAAAAAAGTTCAATATTTCGATGCATCCTCTCCAAGTTAAAAAAAAAAAAAATAGATCCATCCACTCAATCCTCGATCCATTTGAGCCGGTGGAGAATCAGAGTGGTAACCTTTGCATAGTTTAAATTAAATTGATATTTCGCACATCGGTCCATAAAAAGTATCTTTTGTTGAAAATGGTACAATGAAACACTGCCATCAGTAGCTGTAAATGTAAATTTTGAATTAATTCATTTTGGGCTTAGTGGTGATAGTTAAGAAGAATTTGGTCGTGAAAATTATTGATTTACGCCACTATGATTCTCACCGGGTCATTTAATGACAGACCATAATTTCACAAGTACATTGCCAGGTTAACTACAGAATTTTTCTTTGTATTCGCCCCAGTACTGTGAACTATATAAAGGACGAAGAAAAGACTGTTGACGAATTTTGAATCAATCGCAGCGGTATTGCACGTTTAACCTGTAGCAAAAGTTGGTGTGATTTCAATAAGTGCCAATGTCATAGTTAAGTAGTACCATAGACCCCAAATAGCGAGGGAACTATGTAGCACTTTTAAGTATTGGTGGCCACTAATTGGTGGTTATATTATGTTGAGGAGTTTGCCGACAATTCTCCAGTTAGTGCTTCCTAAATAGATACGTATGTTTCCTGATGATTTCTCCAAACGTATAGACATTCATCCGAAATCTTAAGGTGTAAATTTATTACGTGTGCTCACCCTGCAAAAATTAAAAAGTGATTACGAAATATATCGATGACAAAATGTGTTCATTCACACTCACTAAAAAACATACAGCTCAAGTGTTTCTCAAAACATATTATTAAAAAAAAAAAAATACTTCAAAATCCTGGTTGCTTTAAGAAAGTTTTGGGGTCTTCATCTTCTGTATCCGCCATTCTCATTAGCTTTGAGAGATTTATATGTTCTGAAGCCAATAATTTCATATTTTATAACATTTAGCATTTTCCGCTTATTAATATTGTCATCAATCTTTTGACAGTAAAACTTTATAATGCTGTTTTCACTCGATCAATGATTTTCATGAGCGGAGGTTAAACAAGTGCGAGGAGTTCTTAAAACGCACTCTCGAGCCATATTTTCTTGACCTTTAGACGTACATCTATCTATGAGAGCAGTGTGTGTCCGTAAGCTTGTTTAGACAATGCAGTAAGCCCACACATTATTTCATCATGGTAGAATTGAAGTATTATACCATGGCCTCGTTTTTTTTTTTTTTTTGAACCTTGTGCCTCAAATTGTCTGTCTGTAAGATAAGTAATTTATTCGAAGGCAATAAACTTACAATTTACGTCAATAAGAACGTAAACCAGTTAATTTTTTAATTGCCGACAATACATATTCACAAATTTCAGAACCTTAATCTCAGACGTTGGAGATATGAAATTAATATTTTTCTGCTTTTCTTCAATGAGAATAATTGCCAGATTCTTCGATAATTTCATTTACTACATATTACAAGGCTTAGAGTTTGGCTTGTAAGCTTAAAAAGTCTTCAATAAATTACAAGACAAGGATTTTCATAAAAATTTTCTTGATATGGAAAAATTCTCTATAATAGTTTTATAAGATCTAATTGCATAAAAAAAATAAAAAATAATATTCAGATAGAAAAACGCGACAAGTTAGATTAGATAATGTGACGACACAAACAAAACCACATACAAACCATATTCAAACCACATACTCATAATAAAAATTCAATCACTAAAAAACAAAAAACAAGTAATTTTAAAACACAAAATTGAAAGTTAAACACTAAATTTTTTTCCAAAAAACACTTTTCACTCGATTATCACATGACATGAAGTAAAAAATTTTGACAAATTTAGCTTTAAACCAAGCTTTCAAGTAATGCGTCTAAAAAAACGATGAACGGTCGGAGATACCCGTGATTTTATCATTCAGTCATACTAATATAAAAATCATCATGCATACCACTCGAATGAACATGCCACACACAGAATTATACACATAATGTTGTCTATAAAGAAATCGCTTATTCGATGCGATATGCAGGTAAGAGGCATGTTTACTTAAATAATTAATTTTTAAAGGCAACTCCTATTTTATTTTCCTTCCAAATTGTTGTTAACAGTTTTTATGGCAGGACTAAATAAATTGATTGATTTCAGTTTAATATCTCGGATAAAGGATAGAATATAATCGGCCTCCCCTTAAAAGTGGCACAAACGTTATTTAGGGCCCGTTTATTATATGCATTGAAGAAATAACGAACAAGGAAATGGCATAAGTGAAAACTTAACCCAGCAAACATGATTGGCCTACAGAAACGCTTTCTTATGATTTCTTATTGCCACAAAGAATATTTTTATTGCCGGCAAAATTGCATTTTTATCACTTAAGTTTAACTTGACGGGGGTAAATGTTGCATCGCATATGAATCGTGTAAGCAAATCATTTGATGATCGCCATGGCGATAAATATTTTTTACTCTTGCGTTTTCTTTTCAATCGCAATTTATTTTTTGTTACCGGAATCTATCGCTTCCGTTTAATTTAACGGGGCTAAATGTTGCATTGAACATGAATCGTTACGGCGATTCTTAAATTTTTAAGTTTGCAATTTTTTCTGCTTTCAATGCTTTTCTACTCTATCGCACTTGAAGAAATAAGAAAAATGAGGCAATTTTCAAAGGGAGAGTAGTAAAATATTGTCGATAATGACAAAATTTCTCTAAAAATGGTTTATATACGCCTTGTTCTCAGCACATCTGGTACCAGCGATATATTAAATAATGTAGCAATAAGCAAGCGATTCTTAAGCCAATCGTAATGTTTCCGGGAATCTAATTAACTTTAATTCTCGATCTATCTATCACCAAAACATCGCCATGGCAATAAAAGGGCAGCCGTTTTGCCGTTTTTTTCGCCACAATATTTGCTGGGAAGCCACTCTTGCTGACAGAAATTTTAAATGTATTAGCGAACAATAATTTTAAAAAACACTTGAATTTAATGAAAATATACACTTCAAGCCTTAGAAACAACGCTATTTCAAATTTCGAATGTTTATTAATAACAATAAACATGAAAAAGTCGCTAAATTTCTCGAACTCTGAAATGTTTACTTTCAGAAACGTCACAGCAAGTCAAACTATGTTCAATCTGAGTGGCTTATTCACGTATACGTTCGATATCCCGTTTTCCTTGTTAGGTAGTTATTTATTCAATGATTAAATGCGACCTTAGATTATATAACAAAAAGGATAAACTATGTTGTGTAAGTTTCGCATTTATACTTCCGTGCTTTCAACCGCACGCAGAATGTCACATTTTTACACACTTTGTCGTTCAGGTGTCCAAAATGTGCACATTTTTAAGCTACGCCCTGTTAGCGTAGTGTCTTGGTGCGTTTAGTAGCTTTGAACCAACCTACTTTTTCAAGTCATGTGATGTGCACATCGCAGCGTTTAAAAGCACATTGGTAGGTAAAACCTAAACGTACGGCTTGTTCACACATTGGAGAAATGATAAGAGAACTTTGACTTATTTTGAGTAGGTAGGTTCGACATTTCTGAGCATTTTAGATTTTACGAAAACAAGTGCATAATGTTACAAGTGATTTTGTGTAATATAAGTGATTAAAAGTTGTATATACTTTATAATAGTGAAATAATAATTTGTGGAAGAGATTTTATATTATCGAGAGTCCGGAGTCTTGTGATTTTATGGGGATGAAGTGCACTGTTTCTGTGTTGTAGAAACAGTTGGGATTGTGCTAGTTGGAAATCATTTTTCAGGCCAGTTTAATTGTTTCAACAATAAATAATAGTGTTTTTAATAAACTGTTTGTACTGTTCGCTTCATTTAAATCTTTCTATGGAAATGTATGAAGCATTCTTTTGTGTATCTTTTGTTCTGCTCTGTTCAGCGGACACATAAGAACACGGCTATTAACATTTTCCAATGACAATTAATTTATCATTGTTTGTTTACTTAATTTAAATTATGTCAGTTTATATACAAAGACAACGCCAAGAAATATTGACAGAAAATAAAGGGAACATTCTTAAAAAGTTAAAAAGTTGTAGGTAAGATAAAAATTTTGCTGTATAATTTTATCTCCTCTATTAAAATTCTTTAATACTTAACCAAGTTTCATTCAGTAAATTATGAAAAATAATGTGGAATCTCTGTTGAGAAATTATTTAAACTTCCCATTGTACACGGCCTCACTAATCATGAGCACCACAGCTTGGACCTGATGTAGAGAAGCCCTCAATTTTTTCTTAGAAATTTACTGGAAATACTTTCTTTAGAATTTGAATGCAGTATTATAGACCGACGACAGCAATGCCTCACTCGAATATAAAATCAACGATGTCTCGGCCTGTTGTAGAGAAGCCCTCAATTTTTTCCTAGAAATTATTTTAGATATTTTTGTTTTTTAGAATTTGTATGTGCCGTAGGCATTTAATAAAAACCGGCATTTAATTAAAAGCCTAGTCATTTAATTAAATGCCGGCATTCAATAAAAATCGTATTGATATCTTTTTTTTACCATTATCTGCCTAGGCATTTACTTAAATGCCGGCTGGCTCTCCAGGCAAATAATAAAATAAGCAAATATATATCAACGCACGATCCGCAAGCCTTTACGCCGATAGTGTAATACCACCCGATTTAACCAAATACTAGGAGAGGGAGATGTGTGGTGAAGGGGGAGGTCGCACCCAGGCCTGCGACCCATACTCACACACACCCACATACACACACATACACGCGTGTGAATGTGTGTGTATGTGTATATGTGTGTGTGTGTGTGAGTATGGGTCGCAGGCCTGGGTGCGACCTCCCCCTTCACCACACATCTCCCTCTCCTAGTATTTGGTTAAATCGGGTGGTATTACACTATCGGCGTAAAGGCTTGCGGATCGTGCGTTGATATATATTTGCTTATTTTATTATTTGCCTGGAGAGCCAGCCGGCATTTAATTAAATGCCTAGGCAGATAATGGTAAAAGAAAGATATCAATACGATTTTTATTGAATGCCGGCATTTAATTAAATGCCGGTTTTTATTAAATGCCTACGACATATGCATTTGGTCGACAACGGTGCTTAGGGGGCGGCTAATAATTTGTATGAACGTAGACGCTAGTTAAGCATAATCATTAATTTCTTCTTAGAAATTTACAGAATATGTTTCGGCAGAATTTTTATTCATTTAGTGGCCAATTAGAATTATTTTCAGATACAACACTTTCATGTGTGCCGTTGTTGGCCGCCAAAAATGCATGCATTTGTATGAATATAAAAAATGTCTAAGAAAAAATTAACGGCTTCCCTACATCATAGATTTTATATCGGGTGCGTAACAATAGAGAGTATCCTATGCAGAAAGCTAAGAAGTTGGCTGTGAAACATTGTGGAGTTTCAGATATTCAATTCTATTTTAAAAAATTGAGTTCTAGAGACAGGCTATACCATATGCCTGCAAGATATTTGTAGTATTATAATCTTCGCCTTAAGTTTTTCTTCCTCATAGCATATGCTTTTTCTATATAATCTAAGCGTGCAATCGCTCTTAAAAGGGCTTGTTATAAGCATTGCATTAACTTTGTAAAAGTCGTCAGTACAATTAAGAGTAAATCAGAATGTAAAACTGCGTTTACACTTGATAGGTACTTGTACCGGCTTTTGTACTGTGCAAGTAAAATTGTGTAATGTAACATTTAATGAACCTCAATAAACCATATAAGGAATTTTTTTTCTACCGATTTTCTAGCAAAAAAGACAATTACCTACAAATTGTGAGAAAATCTGAGAAATGTACATGAATCCTGCTACTCCTTCAGAGAATGCACAGATTAGTGTGAAAAAAGCTTCTCTTAATAAGAATCAAAAGGAAGTTCGCGATCTGATCTTGCTCATTGATAAATCGGGCAGTTATTTCAAAACCACTTTCCCAAGCCAGGAAACATAATGATAGCCTAAAATAGGCCTAAGGTGTATACCGTGGGCCAAATCCAATCCAATTATGGACAATAAGGATGAGTTCTTTTCAAAAATTTACTAATAATTAAAATAAAACAGCCTTAATGGCTACCGAAAAATGGTCTAAACGTAATTTTAAGCTATGGTTCCTTAGTTTCTCAACATTATCTAATTAAATGGTTTTATTTTAGTAGCATTATAACAAAATTTTAGTTAAATGAAGTTTGAGTCTGCTTTTCACGACTATCAATTGCATCCATGTCCAGAGCTGAAACAAGTCTACAAGACTGCACGGGACACCTGCAAGTCCATTATCCAGAAAGAAAATTTGTTTTTGACCAGTGTTATGCAGAGAATCTTGGCAAGCCGCAAGTTTCTCTATACCTTCACTACTTAACAATGGTAAAGTGGTTGTTGACTTCCTGGATAAGGTTAATATTTTGGTTGCTCGATCTGCTTCAAATTCTCGTTTCCACCCACTTCACAGACACTTGTTCTGCATACCCCGTGTGGATGTGTACAAGAGCCAATATACATCCACAATGATGTAATTAAGGTTCTTAAGGAGATGAACGACTGCAAAGCCGCAGGTCCTGATGGTTTCTCCCCCTGTTAAACCTCTGGGCAAAATATTCTACTTGCCCTTTTAGCCAAACTTGAAGCACTTGGTCTCTCCCCTCCTCTTCTATTATAGATTGAAAAATTTCCTGGTCGCCTAATTCGTGATGTAGGTATTAGACGGAGTTATAACTGAAATTCATTCTATAAATGCCGGTGTACGCCAGAGCTCTATTATCTCTCCGTATCTCCTAATTTTCATTAATTACCTATCTGCTTTCCCTTACTTTTAATCTCATCAACAGTTTTGCCGATGCAGTACCATTTATTTCGCATACTTCCTTGACACTTTCACGGACTCTAGAGGGAACACCACATCTGTCAAACGAGATTGCATGATTAGATCTATGAATAACGATCTTGACACTTTCACGGACTCTAGCGGGAACGCCACATCTGTCAAACGAGATTGCATGATTAGATCTTTGAATAACGATCTTGACAATATCCTCGCTTGGGACAAAGGGAATGTCGTCGAATTCAATGCATCTAATCCTCAAAGCTGTTTCATCTCTATAAAACAAGAACAACACTTAACCACTTCCATTTCATTTGATGAGCATTAATTTCTGATTCACCGTCCCTAAGCATTCTTGGCATTAATATTTCCAGTAAATTAAGCTGGACAGACCACATTTTCTCTGTTGCTAAAGAAGCATCGAAATGTCTTGATTTTCTGAAAATATGTAAGAAATATTTCAGACCGTCAAATCTAGCGCCCCTCTACAAATCCTATATCAGACCGAGGCTGGTCGTACAACCTTAGCTTCATTGGATATTGTCCAAAAGAGAACCTTGAAGCTCACTCGACCATCGCCGCAATGTTGGATCCCTTTCGCTCCTTTATCGCTACATGCATGGCCAATATTCCGATGAAATATCTAGTCTGATCTCTTGTAGATTAATTCCTGCACGCGACACATCCTTTCACCCTTCAAAATATTTTCTGCCGTACAGTGAAATTCCGTGATGCTTTCTTATCCCGAACTGTGCAAATGTGGAATAGCATACCATCTTCTGTTTTTCCTCAGGCTTAAAATCTGCGAACGTTCAAAAGTGACATATATCAGCACCTCCGCGACTTAGCTCATGTGCATGTCCCCTAATCCTTTCCCTATCTCCTGCCTGCCATGCTGTGTGATTTGCATCACAGAAAGTCCCCTGAGTTTGGCTTAATAATAATAATAATAAAAAAAAATGTTTGTTGCGATTTTATTTTGATAGATATACTGCTTGGTTTAAATTAATCTGTGGTTGAAAATACATGGGGGAGGGGGGACGCACAAATAAAGAAACTTACATCTGCATCTTGTAGGTTTATTGGAATGAACGTCTTGACATAGATTTATACTTGAAAAACACTTGAATAGAATCCATATCCTTGTATAGTTCATCTGGCCGCCAATAGTATTAAAGTACTTTCTGACTTTGTCCTTTGTAATAAAAATAGGATTTCGACAATCAAAGAAGAGAACCGATCTACTGAGAAACCGATCGGTTTAATATTTCGAGAAATCAGATGTCATGATGCCACAAGCCATGTTTGCCCAGATGTGGAAAGCTTCTTATAATCTGGGAGGAATCCAACTAAATAACATAGGATAGATGCTGGTATAATCGTTCTAAAGCTCCCTTATTGAAGAATTAATTTTCAAAACATCATACATAAGCAGACCAGTGCCTTATTACTGAATGCGATTGGATCATTCAAATTCAACTAATTGCTACGAATAAGAAGAAATCTCCAAATAAATCTTTATATTCATATGGAGATGGCGTGGCAAAGTTTCCTCACTTTTTTAAATTAATTTCCGTAAAAAGTTGCTATTAAAATATCAAGCTTTTTTATGAAAACCAAAATTAAAACTATTACTACGCCGCCATAAGAGTGTCGCTACAAGTATCCAGTACTAAACGTACGTTAGTAAATTTTAGTAAGTCTAGTCTACCCAGTAAGTATTGGGGGTTTGTTCCTTTCATTTCTAAAAAAAAAAAAAAGTACTTCGATAGGCTAAACGGAAGTATCTTCGCTATTGCTTTAATTTATATTCAAAGTTAATTATTTATCAACACGACATTTATTTATGTTGTTCAGAAACGGAGAAAAAAGATGAAAACAAATCAAGGAACAGCCGTATTGTTGTCAGTAATATAAAGAAACAAAATTAGTCAAAGTCGACTTATTATAAGGCCCGTATGTATCAATCAAGAACATCACTCCTCGGTTTGCGATTAAGTACATTCAACTATTCTCATTTGGTACATACGGCCACAGAAAATAAATATTATACATATGTATATATAGTTTTTGCTTACCCAATGCCATAGCTTCTGATAAACCAACTAAACTCACACCGACAATCGTTTGGAGAATTAAATTTACTTTGCAAGCATTTCCAGCGTCTCCTACTCAAAGATATTATATAAAAAAAAAAATAGACTTTCAAATTTTTTTCTTAGAAATTTTTACACCAATTTACCTAAAAAGAATGAATTCCTTCCAATAGACTCAAAGCATGACTGACAATCAGAGAAAAGAGAACGATCACCAGCAGCTAATATGACTAATGATCCAGCCTCTGCTTGTGGCCGGGAGCCTTGAAGCTAAAAAAAATAAAAAAAAAAAACACAAATATGTATTACTGAAATTACAAAGTCAACTATTATTAAATCATACCTGAGCTTCAAGATATCGTCCACCAGCTGAAATAATGCCCTCTGCAATGTCTTGTGAAGTTTCCGGATCAATAGTAGACATTTCTATATAACCTCGGCCTTCTCTCAATGTATTGGATTGCAGTACTCCACAATTTCCAAATACCAACTAATGAAAAGATTGTTGAAAAATAATAGAAATATTAATAAATTTGTTCAGGGGATTTATATTCAGAGCATTAAATGAAACTGTTTAAGTATACAGATCGCGATTTGCACCGTAACCTATGCTTAATGTATTGAAAGGCTATCCACTTAATCATGTTAACAAGATATCGTTACTAAAATTTGGCATTGTAAACTCTGCTTTACAAATAAATACAAGAAAAAACTAGTTCATTTCCAAACATCACATAGTGTTTCCTTTCATCTTCAACTCTCTTGAATACTTTGTGAGATAAAGATTTATTTACATATTACAACATGGAAATAGCGTCTTTCAGTTTTATTCATGTATGCTCAAAAGTAGTAATAGGGGACGTGAAAACTTCCGGTAAGTTGCCGTCGAAAAAACAATCTAATAATAATAGGAATGATATAGATTATATTAAGACTAAGCGGGGCGAGTGGCCTTTGCACTGCAGCCACATATTGGCTTATTGCGCACCCCTTTCTGTACAGTTCATCCAACAATAACACTCTTCCTAGGAAAAACAATATTTTTTGGACGAGATTTACTCAAAATCGACAGGCTTTAAGTAATGAGCCAAAGGTCTGGCATCTGCATTGTGCAATGGCCTCGCATTCGCATAAGATGTGCTCCGATGTTTCATCCTTGTCGAGGCACAAAAATAATTCGTATGTATGAAGACGGAAAGAAGACAATTACAAAAATAGCTCGAGAAGCGAATCGACCAATTTCAACAGTGAATGCAATAGTGGAATCGAAAGTTCGCATTGTTGTAACCACAAAAGGCGCGTTAGGGTTGAAAGGCAGCAAGCGCGGATGCGCGGCCGAAATTTTTCAGAATGGGGGATATTCGCCCAAGCAAATATGTAATGTTGATGAAACGGCTTTATTTTGGTGGAGGATGCCAGCACAGACATTTTTTGCAAGTGGAACGGTGTATGCCTGGATTCAAGGTCGCAAAAGATCGAATTACGGTTATGCTTGGCGGCTACTTATTTATTTATTTATTTATGATAAACAACTAGGCCTTTGGGCCCATTGTATAAAAATATGTTACTTTGGTAAACAAAATGAGTAAGAAAATAAACAAGAAAAAATATATAATAAGATTAACTAATATGAAATTCTAAATATGCCGACAAAACGCATTCGATCGATATCCATCCCCCGCTGTCCAGAAAGATTTACGTAGAAACAAGTTGTACAGAAATGAGAATGCGGGTGCAGGTGCACTACCTATTGTCAAGTCGAATATCAGGGAACTTAAAACACTTACAGTGTACCATTCTCAGAAACCGCATGCTTTCAAGAACATTGAGTTAAGTATGCTGCTTATAATCTGGAAAGCTAATACCAATGCTTGGATGACACTTGCGCTTTTCGGAGATTGGTTTAATGATCAATTTGTTCCGAATATTGTGTCAGAAAAGGAATACCTTTTAAAGTACTCTTGCTCCTCGATAACGTTTGCGGTCATTCGGCAGAATTGGATGGCTTTCATTCTGACATGGAGTTTAGTTATCTTCCTCCTAGAACCACCTCAATATTGCAACCAATGGATCAAAGCGTTATCCCGAATTTTAAAGCTTATCATCTGCGGCGTACGTTTTCCCAACCAATCAGGCCGTTGATAGCAGTGAGGGAATGACCCTACATGATTTTTGGAAGAATTACAACATCGTCAGTGCCATCAAAAATATTGGGGTGGGTTGGAATAATAATAATATGTATTCATGAAATTCATCAGAACACAAGATCTACAATCTTATATTAGTACTTTTAATTTAAAGATTTTTATGTATAATTGCGACTGCGCACTCAAACAAGATAAAACTAAAAAAATAAACTAAACTAAGAAATTTTTCAATGTATTACAATAAAAATAGTATAAAAACTACAAAATCGAAAAAAAAAAATAATAAACGAAAGCATACAAAATGAAATGAGAAATTATATACATACTCGTAAAATATAGAATAGGTCATCAGACAGTAAATGAATTGCAATGCTAAACTTATTCTAATCTATGCCAACCGAAGGAAGAACTGAGCAGCGATCTTTGATTAGCCTCTTGAACATGTGTAGGGAACCAGCGTTTTGGATATTTACTGGTAAACTATTCCACAATCTAGTTGCCTGAACAAAGTAATGCGGTCAAACAAACAACGATTAATGCTGTACGGAAGAAAGTCTGCCCAGAAATTGTCAATGAGTTTAGGCGTTTAAGTGAACTATTACAGGAACAAAAGCAGCAAGCTACGGAGACGTGCGTAATTCTAGCGCAGAAATTAGAATTGGAAGTGAATACCGATGACATCAACGAAGTTCTTCTGAGCAACGATGGAGAATTAACCAATGATGGCCTTATTCAGTTAGAAGCATTCCAAAATTCTGAAAATACTGAGCTAAGTGATGTACCAACCCCGATTGAGAAGTTATTTTCTACAACAGGATGAGCTGAAGCTCTTCACCTTATAGATGAGGCACTATCCAAATTAGAAGCGATGAACTCGAACACGGAACGGTTTGAAAATGTAAGTCGCAGCATAAATTCGGACATGTCCATCTACAATGAAAAGAATAAAGCGACCAGACAATCAACTTTAGACATATTTATAAGACCTTCCACCAGTGCCACAAATCCAGAGACAATATAGAGTTATAGCAGTTAAAGGAAAATCTTCTACTGGCCATTAAATATGTATGAATTTAAGTTTATTTTTGTTCTGTTTCTTTTATTTAGGTATATATCAAGGTACATATATAGAAGACAAGGTATTCCCATTAAAATTTTGATACATTGCAGCTGATAGCCTGTGACGTAACTCTGTGGCTAATGTCACTGACTTATAACAATGGATTGCGTGTAGTGCCATTTTCTTATAGGAAAGAATGGCACAAGTTTTACAGTTCTCTCTTTCGCGCTATGGCAGAGTTGGAGCTACCAACACAAAATATTACTTACTGAACGTTTACTTATGCCATTTGATGTTTTTATGTTGGCTGCAGATGCAATCACCGCAGAAAGAATAAGGTAAAGATAGTGTTTACCATGCGCCGTCTCTCTTGCCCATACGCAGGATTCAGTTAAGAATAACTTTTGAAAATTAAAGTCAAAATTAGTTTAATTTCTTATAAGAGTGCTTATAAGCGATTAAAACATCACTTGGACAAAAGAAAATTTTTTTTTTTTTTTTTAATTTAATTCGATTTACGGGTGTAAAATATCATCTGATTGGTTGAGTTTTACATATTTTTATGTAGTTAACATTTTAAAGGGTGCTCTATCGGTGATATACAGAAACACAATATGTTTTGTGCCACATGAAATAGCAAATCGCTCAGTCCATTGTTATAAGTCAGTGGGCTAATGTATATACATTTTTATAGGAAAGCCAGAGAGGAGAGAGGGTATTGTGTTCCCTGTACCATACTTTCCTATACATTTCACAATATTATGTCACCTAATAGGGCAACATGATTCGTAATGGGAATACTTATGTAGTTTGTTCCTTTATAAAAAAATAATAAATTAATATATATGGTATCAACATAATTTTTCAATTTTCAAATTCGACTTAGGTATGTAAAAGTCTACGGTTTGCATTAATTACGTATTTCGGGGGATATCTGTATCGCTAATAATCATGAGTAAGCATAAGCGCCTTAATAATGTTCTCAGAAAGCAGTCTTAAAGGCCTCTTATGTGATTAATGAAGAATCGCTATGATGTTTATTCAAACACTTCATTAAAGCTTTTTAAAAGCCTAAGACACCTTGAAAAAACTTCGCCTATCATTTAGCTTACCTTCTTAAATCCAGAAGGGAAGCGATTGCCTCTGCGGAAATGACTATGTTAAAAAGCAATGATGTACAACATTTTAGAGAATCGGACCGCGCGCATACCTATAGATTTCTATTTCAGATGGCTTTAGGAAGTATTTCTCGAGGGTTTTCGTAGCCCCCGGAACATACAAGCCATGAAGTCGGCGATGACACCGACAATTAAAAGGCTTTAACATGCCGGCTACAGCCATGCAGTAAGAGGTCACTGTCACTTGCTTTGTACCCTCATCATGGAGGAAGAACTAATAGTGAATTCTTTTCTGAGGTTCGGTGTTAACAACACTGCCACCAAATCTGTCATTCTCGTGCTCTTTTCTTCCCTACTGGTGTGAAGGGAAGAAAAGAGTCAGGAAATGACAGATTCGGTGGCGGTGGTTACACCGAGTCGCAGAAAAGAATTCACTACAAGTTTTCATCTGAAACAGGTCCTGAAAAATAAAGTTAAAACAAATTGCAGCCAAATATGTTTTCTTTCTAATGGTTTGAAAAAAAAAATCATCTAGAAAAAATTTATGGAAATTATAGAGTTTGAACAAAAACTACTGCAGTAAGACAAGGCAAGAAGATGATGTTCGCCTGCTAACCGGCCCGCTACTCTTTTCACACTTTGTTCGTGGCTTGTATATTCCGTTACGGGGATGTTTTAGTATGAGCCAAAATTGGTTCAATATTTTAAATTTTTATTAGAATTGTAATCGACCTTATTTCTTCAGAATTCGGGCTGAAAACGGTACAATATTTTGTCGGGGCAGATAAAAACATTACTTTTTCTGACAAATTTGCTGAACCTTTTTTCTTCAGAATTTCTTTCACTGCAGATACCCGACATGGATTGTTGACTGTAAAATCCTGAAGAGACTACTTACACAGAACTCAACATATTTCTAAGAAGAAACTGATATATTCCCTACATAAGGTCAAGGTAACGTTGCTTTTATTTTATGGTTACGTCATCATATCGGGGCATTGTCGATTTTATATACAATATTCCCACGCCATGTGGATAACACAGAAAACGCGTATACATCAGAAAATTGAGACATCTATATTGTACCTACCAAATTTCAGCTCTCCATGTCGACGCGTTCTAAGGCAGTGTCCAAATATACAGATAGTGGAAAACGAAATTTTTGTATGGCAACTCCACGAAGGAGTTGCTCGATTTCTCTCATTTTCGAACTTAATTTCACTCATTTTTTTAAGTCCGTGTACAAAATTTCAGCTCTCAAGTATACGCGTTCTCGAGTTATCGTGCACACAGACATGCAAAAATCAAAATAACTTTTAATATTACGCATGGTGTCCAATCCATATTACTCTACCAGGTGTTACAAACGGAATGACAAACCCAGTATACCCTATAGATTTCATCTAGGGTATAAAAATGCATTTCTAAACATGAAAAAATGTTTGTTCGTACGAATGATTTACTCGTATTTAGCCTAGATCAGCGAGTTATTCAGGTTTGCTTCTTCTCAAACTGGAAACACAATGCTACGGTCATCAGCTCAGATTTCAATTTGTGCCTATAGGCATCTGGTAATAGAATTGAATCTGAGAGCTGATGAACGCTGATGGCCGTCGTATTGTTTCCAACTTCATACATCACTTTGTTAGTATAGCCGTCGATATCTGGGAAGGTCATCAAAATAACCTAGCGATTCAATACTTTGACGATGATGTAAGGCATTTAAAAACGAAAACAGTAGTGATCATTGCCACATCCGAATACCTTTTCACAAATGGTTTAATCGAAACCTTATAAATAACTGTTCCAAAACTACCTTAAATACTTACATCTTTGGCAGCTCTTGGATCTGCTACACAGCAGAATGTCACATCCGCAGCATCAATAACTTCTGATGGTGTCTGTTTTACCTCAGCCCCAGCTGCTGCAAAGGGCTCGCACTGTAAAACATTAACAAAATGTAAATTATTACATTATTTTATATAAAAAGTAAAAATCACCTTAGAGGCTGTTCTATTCCATATAACAACTGTGTGCCCAGAACACATGAAATTTTTCACGATAGTACTACCCATGATACCAAGCCCAAGAAAACCAAATTTTAGTTTGGATGGTGTTATATTTTTTCCTTTAACACTATCAGAAAGTTTAGACATATCCACGTCTGGGATTTCGGGACGTTCAATTGTTGGTCGATTTAATAGATTTGCGTGTGTTGTACGACGAGATGAGCTCGATGTGGTTGGTGTTAGAATCTCAGAGCTAATAACTTTTTTACGAGGTTCATTTACAGATGCTCGCTTACGTTTTCCCGATACTGTTGAATTTTTTGCTGTACTTTTTCCGGAAACGGATTTTGCTTTTAGTTTAGGACTTTTCTTTGCTGGAGTTTTTTCAGGTGATGACTCTTCTTCATTTCGTAATTTATTGAATTCATCATCATTGTTAGCATTTTCTTCTTCAGGTTTTTCTAAGAAACCTATTGTCTAGATTAAGAAATTTATGTGTTTTTTTTTATTAAAGTTAATTATTTTGTGGATATTTTGTTTTATTTACCGATGGATCTTTTATATAAGCCTCTATCTCTTCAACTGCTTCGCGAAATACAATCGTTTTGCTTGTTTTCATTAAGTCATCTCTAAAATCCAGGTATGGTTTAATATTTGGGTATTCAATCCATGCGCTGTAAATATTTTTACATAATTGTAAAAAAAATTGAGGCTTGGTTTAATTTCTTTTATAAATAGATTTTAGGACCAGGTAACTTTACTGAAAAAAAAAGTTATAATTGGTCTAAGACCAATAACAAATGAAAATAAAAGTTAAATAAAGTGAAAAACCAAAGTTTTTTATGGGATTGCCCTATTTAACTAACGGGTTTTCCAATAAGAGGTGTTATTTGGATATTCAAAGAAAAATGCCATTTTTTTTTAGATAAATGATCGGATCTTTATTTCATTAAAGAGGAAGATATGCCGTTAATAATGGAAAATAACATCAGCCAAATGACCACCACGACTACGCCTACAGGACCATATCCTTTTCATGAAATTTTCCATAACCAAATCGCAAAGTGGCTGCCCTATGTCTTCGATAGCCTCACGAATTCCTTCTTTGAGGTCTTGAATCGACGCTAGGCTGTTGGCGTAGACTTTCTCTTTCACGTGGTCCCAAAGGAAGAAGTCGCAAGGTGTTAAGTCACAAGATTTCGGTGGCCAATTGTGATCACCTCTTCGAGAGATAACACGGTCCGAAAACTTTTCCCGTAAAAGATCAATGGTTTCGTTGCTTGTATGGCACCTAGCGCCGTCTTGTTGAAAGTAAACGTTGTCCAGATCAATACCATCCAATTCCGGCCATAAAAAATCATTAATCATCTGTCGATAGCGCAATCCATTCACCGTAACTGTTGCTCCAGCCTCATTTTCGAAAAAGTAAGGTCCAATGACCCCGCGGGACCATAAACCGCACCAAACAGTCACACGTTGAGGATAGAGAGGCTTTTCAACAATAACTCTTGGGTTTTCCGAGCCCCAGATGCGACAGTTTTGCTTGTTGACGAAGCCATCGAGGTGGAAATGGGCCTCATCACTCAAGATGAGTTTTCGATGGAATTCCGGATCATTTTCATGCATTTCAAGGACCCAATCAGCAAAGACTCGACGTTGTTGATGATCGGCCGGCTTGAGTTCTTGTGTTAACTGAACTTTATAAGCCTTAATACCCAAATCTTTATGCAAAATACGGTGTAATGACGTTTGTGGAATGCCTAATTCCAAAGAACGACGAGGAATGGACAAACCTGGGTTTTCTTCAACACTTTCGGCTACAGCAGCAATATTCTCGGCTGTTCTTGAGCGACGTGCACGGGTTTTATTCTTCACATCACTAACTTGTCCCGATAGCTCGAATTTTTCTACCAATTTCTGTATTACGGTCCGACAAGGTGCTTCACGACGACCCAAAAATGTTCGAGTTTTACGAACACTCTCTGCCACATTTTCACCATTTTTATAGTGAATTAATTTCAATGCGTTGTTGAATCGTGTATCGTTCCATTTTTATTAATGGCGTAGTTTCTACTTGTCAAATGTCAAAAATTTACAGCTCCAAAGTGACATCTACCGAAATAGCGGGCTAATTAAAATAACACCTCTTATTGGAAAACCCTTTATTACTTTTCAAACTTATCTTTTTTTTTTTTAAATGGCCCTGTGCAAAATCTTAGCTTCTGAGTAAACGCCTACTTTTAATATTATGCGTGGTGGCGAGGCGTCCAATCCATTTTGCTCTACCAGCATTATTTCTGTGTTACTAACGGAATGGTATCACCTAGGGTATATAAAAACCTTGAATTTTATGGAGATTTGTATTAAGAATGCCTTTTTTTTTAATTCAAAACAACAATGACGTGAATGTACAAAAAGGAACTGAAATTGGATTAGCTAGTCATTAAGAGCAGATTCTAGACTAAAACGCACAATGAATTAGCTAGAGAGGAAGAATGAACGTAGAAAAATCGCTGTCTTTCTAGATGATTTTTTTTTCAGTTAGATACCTTGCTTCCAGCTATAGAATAAGTTTTCATACTCAGTGAATAAATGGCAACAGTTCTGAAGCAATTGTAATATCGTAGTATTTCAACTCGGGAACAAATTCTATAGTAAAAAACATAAGGTCCAGGTTCGGAACCACTGCAGGTTTTCTACAGCTTATACCGATTTCCATTGAACAAGTTTTCTAGCAGAAATGTTACACTTTTCTTGTAGTGTTACACCGAAATTGTTCCATTGACCTGCACTACTAGAAAAAGGGTACGTCAAATGAGTCTGGTGCTACACCCGAAAAATCGTCGGTATTACACCGAAAAACGCACACATCTACATGAGAAATGTCACAACTGAATGTCATTGAGCATTACATATCAATCGTCAACTATTACTCTACCAAATTCATCCGCAATCACGCCAAAATCTTTTAAGTAACAATTTTCATAATTCTTACGTTATTCGTGATGTTATATTTCCAGGAATTTTTAATCTGACAAATTACACGGATATCAGCCACTATTACATTTTCATCGCGTCAAAAGTTGTTCCATTGAACTCGTTTTTTACTGATTGACGTGCACTTTTCTTAAAATATCAATGGAAATCGACATTAGAGCTACTTTTATTTCTGTTTCTGTTTTGAAGGGCAATGGGACTCATGAAAGTTTGTATCTGAAAATAACTCCAGTCGGCCACCTGACTGAAGAAAAAAAAAACTGCCGAAACATTTTCTGTAAACTTCTAAGAAATGAATGATTATTGCTCATCTACATGTCTACGCTCATAAAAATTTTTAGTGGCACAAGTTTGTCGGCTTCCAACAATCACTGACGTACATATATAATATGGATTGCTTAACTTTCTATTTCATGTGGGCTCAATTCCTATGTAAAAAAAGCTCTTACGCCGGTGCCAACATTGGATAAAATCATTGGCGGGAAGTTGAAAAAATTAGCGCGCAGCTCGAAAAGCGATTATAATAAAATATTTCGAATTTCTGTTGTACATGTTATGAATATATTGCCTTTGATAAAACAATTTTATCAGTAATAACCCTAAATAATTAATTTAAAAACATTTATTTCGACGGACCCACTTATTTGTTGTTTACAGTTCTCCTCAGTTGGTACTTAGACAGAAAGAGTCAGAAATATAGAAGTGAGCCCACTTTTTGCAATGCATTTCTATTAACGTAGTGAGTCCATATTATACATGCCAGTGCCAACAATGCATAAAAGATTTCAGTACATTTCAAAGAAAAAATTGAGACCTTCGCCTACATCAGTCGAAGCCTCGTCGATTTATTATTGGAGCGAGGCATTGCTGGCTTACCCCTTGCTTACGTTAGAAGTCGATGTATTGCCGATTTTATATTCAAGCTAAGCGTTGCAGATTTTTGTTCTACTTCCGCAGTCTGTAGTCTGTAGATATATAGAATAGAAGACAAGATATTCCCATTACGAACCATGTTCAACCCAAGGTATATAGAATGCAAGCTATTCCCATTACGAACCACGTTTCGGCATTAGTGTCGTAATATCGTGAAATGTATAGGAAGGTACGGTGCAGAGAACATAATACACTTTCTCCCCTCTGTCTTTCCTATAAAAGTATATATACATTACTCAGAGAATTAAGTCACAGGCTATCAGATGCAATGTGTCAAAATTTTAATAGGAATACCTTGGTCTATGGTATTATCTGGCATCGCAACCCATTGGGACGAAAAATCAGTGCTTCTGAAATAAGCATAATTAAAGCGCGTCCATAGGGATCATTAGGGAGCTCTTTAGAAGAATATTTACTGATCTATCCAGAAAAATAAGCAAAGGCAGCAAGTAACTCAAGAGCTTCTATAGCCATCGCTTGGAAGCTCTATAAAAGATTATTTGATGAGCTCCAGCAGAAGTGCAACAAGGGCTGATTTCATATAATTTTAAACGAATCTAAACTGTGAGCTTCTCCACTATTGTGCAAAGTAACGCATTTCTCAATGTAAATGTTAATATTTCAGAATGGAGCGAAGTTTTTGAGGGTGAAATATAATTATTTAGTAATAAGGCGCTTGCTTGTGATTATTTGTGGTATAATCATAAGCAAGCGCTTTCTCAGGAAGGAGTCTTGAAGGCCGCTACACACAGTCAAGCAGGTATGGCACAGTCGTATGACTTGCATGAGCGTGTGTAGCGCAAGTCAAAGCTTAAGTTGAGACTGAAGTCTGTCATGAATGAAATCGGACGAAACCATTGCGTACAAGCAAACCTGACGACTTTTCTATAGAAATGAATTAAAGTTTGAATAAAATTTGTTGCGAGTGGAGGCAAAATTTACCATCCGATTGTCAAGTTCAATTTTATAGTAAAGTAAAAAGTGTTGCTTGTACGCAATAGTTTTGGCCGATTTCACTCATAGTCTTTCTACTCAACTTCCGACATTCGCTACACACGCTCATGCAAATTAAATGACCGCATATCTCCTAGAGCAATAGCATTGAAGCGCTTGCCTTTGTGTACATGCCTATGTAAAAAAGCAATGAACTCGAATAGGGAAAAAAAGCGCTGCTAGTTTCCAAAGTGTTTCTTAGAGCGTTCTTTTTCTCAGTGTTTCTCTGATCTTAAGTACCTACTTCGATAACAGAATTTCTATTTTGGCAATATTAGCAATAATATATCGTCAACAAGCCAAGATCCCTACGCTTTAATACTGTAATAGTAATAAATTGCTTCAAATTATAATAACCATAATAAAAAATTTCGTGTAGAAGTAAATAGCCAAATAATCTTAAGAATCCGAGCCGTTCGTTGCGCAAATCCCATAAAAGCTGATAAATACCATTAAAAACTTAAAAAAAAAGGATTTGCATTAAAATCTAGTTTTTATACTTACTAGTTCCTAGTGCCGAAGAAAAAGACGCACAGGCACGCGACATTTTTTTTATGACGTGTTTGCGACATATGTATCGGGGGATCCACAATCTGTAAAAACAAAAACAAAAGACCTGTCAAAAAATGCCAAATGGAAAGTATTCCTAAACAAAATAATAGGCCTACAATATGTAATTTTATAAATTTTATCTTTAACTACATAAACACATTAAATGTGAAGTAATATTAAGATATTAGTTAGCGTACCATTCCGGGCCATGGTGAGAATCCTTTCATCTTTGCCCTAAAATCAACAAGAAAATTATTTAAATCTCAGCTCATAAACACTATAAAATATTTGATAGGAATGTTCCAAATTGCTATAAGATTTCACATTGAAATTATTTACTCAATCTCAAATCAGAATAAAGCAAATAACGCGGGAAAATGCAACCAGCCATTAATTGAGAAATTGTCCACAGAAATAAGTTAGGTTATGAGAAAAATTACAATTTCTTTTCTTTTTATTAAGCACGAAAAATAAATGTTTCATATTCAAGTACACATTAATTATTCGCAAATAAAATAGCAATGAAAAATTGCCCACTATTATTATTCCATATGAAAATAACACGGAAACAAAACTCTTGCTGGGCTGGATGCAGTCAGTCAGACATGCATATGTACAATGTACATCACTTACCACACCAAATCATTCTTCTGAAATGGTCCCAAGTCGGTCATATTCTTAATTTATATTGCAAAACTTGCACTTATCACTTAGAAATAAAATTTTAAAGTAACCACTCACTACTTTATTGCAAATTAATAAAAATCTTTCCTACGAACAATCCGCTTTCAATCAACATTGACGCGTTTCTTTCAACAGGAAAAATGGCGGCTTGTTGTCAAACTAGTGATGCCAATTTGAGAGAATGAAAACTAGCGTTATTTTGATTTTATCGTATACAGTCCTACCATGAGACCATCAGATGTGAGCATTAACGATATTTTTTTATTTAAAATGAAGTTTAAATTTTACTGAAAATTGCATTGAAAATTAAAAAAGTTAGGTAGTTTTACTTTTTATGTCACCTTATTTATTTATGCCATTGCAAAAAAAGAATTATTTAATAATATAGAAATGTAGAATAAGAATAAAAACCAAACCAAGACAATAATCTCTGCAAGTCATGCCAAATTTACATAATATTCACATTTGACTAAGGTTTACAGTATTCTGTTGTGTAATTCCCCTCCTTTTTTAGTATAATTATTTCTATTGCTTAGCAAAATTATTATTGCGGTACGATTAAAATAATTTTGATTCACAAAAGATTTGTGGAAGGTGCATAATTTTAGCAAAGTTAAATATCGTTTCCTCTTACTTCCATAATTAAGTTATAAAGAATTAGGTACCTACATGAATATGAGTCAAGGAAGTGCAAAACGATTTCGAAAAAGACTGGCACTTTTCACTTTGCCTTAGCACGAGTGTGTTCTATTAGTTTTCCCAACAAAAATATTCAATGGATTTCATACCGCTATTGGTTTCGTTTAGCGGTTGGGATTGGTTGGAGGTGGGCGTTGCAAATGATCAAAGTTACACACGGGTTACTAAGGATTCATTAAGCCGGACCAATATTTGTTTTGTTGAGCTCAAGTGAGCAGGTATAAACAGTATAGTGTAAACAGCTAGTAGAATTCATTACGAGCAGTCAAGTAATTGGTTATTCTAATAAAAGTGAAAATTTGTTGACATTTTTCACGCTGCCATTTATTTATCACTCAAGCTTCCAGCTGATATTTTGTTTTTTGTGTGTTTGCATCCGTGGATGATTATTTAAAGTATTTTCTAAGCAAATTGGAGAGATGTCATTATGTTAAATTCAAATAAACTTTTGTTTTGTTATTCTTCATGCAGTGAACGGTTTTTTTTAATTGTCAGACAATATGTACTAAGAATGCATTAGTACACTTTCAAAAACTGGTTAACGGATTCAGTATATTCCATTACGCGAGAAAAGTGCAACATTTGTGGAGTGTTTGGAAAAGTGTTATCGAAATCGCATAAAATTAAGCGAGATGCAATCAAAGTCAGAGTCAGAAAATTTATTATTTATTATTCTATAATTCTCGTTTGAGCAAAGTAAAACCGAGTGATTAGTCAAAGTTTGCAAAGAATAAGGTTGAAGGTTTTAGAGAAATTACTTTTTATTATTTATTAAAAAGAAAAGTCTTCTTCCAGCCAAACATGAAATGACTGAATTTAGATATTAATGATTTTTTTTTAAATGTGCCGTGATAAGTATGTTAATTAACACAAAATTTTGTGTTGAAAAATCTAAGTTACCGGAAGATTTGTTAATGAAGACAATTGTCAACAAGAATTGTATTTAGTGCAGTGCATCTGGATCTCGGTATATAGAGTAAAAAGAGCGGTATGGATTCAAGCAGATTCATCCTGAACGAGAAAAGGAATGCAACAGGTAGGTATTATAAATACATTTTTTTAAGTCAGCGGCCGGCCCATATGCGCATGATTCATACATACTACATAGATTACATAGATAGGTGCCACAGTATACACACAGTAGAATAGCTTAGAACAAACTACTGAAAAGTGAATTATAGAACTTTAATTACAAAAAAACAAGATACGGAAGTAAATGGGCGAAAAGTAGCTTGGTTGCACAATGGTAGGGAGAAGTATTAGTTTTATGTAAATATACATCTCGACAAAAGTACTGCAAATGAATTGTTCCATTACTAAACAGCTGTTTGATTCTAAAGTGGTGTTCGTTCATAAAGGCCATGGAGAGTGTTAATAGGCAAAACGGCTGTAATAATGTTTGTGACAGTTTTACAGTTCTACCTGAGACAACTTACTCTAGATGTGAAAAACTCTATGTAAACCCGGATCACTTTTTAAAATCTCTTTAAAGGCAGAACTACAATAGAAGTAAAGTAAATAACTTTACGAGACTGTGGTTTACTTACGAAAAATTGATATTTTTACCCTAAATATATATATCTCATTCCGTAAGAGTTATTATCTTGATATTTAATGTTTTCAATTTTAAAAAGTGGTAACAACTGTAGCCGTTAAACAGTTATTAAGTTTAAGTTAGGTTAGGTAGGAGGAATGTCGCTAGACGACTAGCCTGTCCCAGATCCATATCCATTCTGATTCCCTTAGGAAACTCAGGATATATCTAAGACTTTTTATCTAGATCCATCCTGATTCTCTCAGAAAACTCAGCGATATATCTGAACTCTTTACTTTGCAGCTCCCCCAGACTTGAAAAGAAGTAGCTACCCAATAGCCTACTTGCTTTATTCACCAAAGCGTGGTATTCGCAAAGCACGTGTTGGACGGATTTGATATTAAAAAATATTTTGATTTTTGCTGTCCGTTTGTTCTTCTTCACTTCACCTCCGAAATAACCTTAATCCTTTCAAAAAAATTTTTAAAAACTTTCAATTTCGCAATATGTATTTAATTACAAATTAAAAACGCATTTTTTTTTCTTTCATTTTGACAGATAATTTATTAAATATTTGCTATAAAATTATAGTAAAATGTGTTCCCAGTAGTGGAAATTAACAGATTAAAGTTTTAGAGCTCATATAAAACCTTTTTATGCTTGAGAGTTTTTAATGGGAATAAGATTTTTCGAACGCGCACAACGAGGTCTGGAAAAAATGCAGAAGGCGTTTGCTTCTCTCATCACTCATAAATAAATTTCCGTATACGATGCACTACCTTTGGCGATCGAGTGCAACTATGCAGAGCGACTTTCTTAGGTGAAAAAGTTGACTTTTATACTTCTCGTGATTGTGCGGAATTGGTGCATAGTGTAAAATGACTTTCTATGAGAACAATGTTCACAAAGAGCACTAATGGCCATGGAAGAAAAAACTGCAAAAATATATGTTAAATGTAGTAACTGGGGTGTATGTGACACAAATGCATGAAAATGGGGGTTTCGGCAGAAAACTCGTCCCGAAAAAGTTTTCTGAATCCGAAAAACAGTGCACCACCCGATAGTAGTCGGCGAAACTTTTAATTTGATATGTAATATGCCGTATTGGAGCCAGCCTCCCCCAGCCGGGGGCTCCTACCACCATCCTAAAAGTATACAGAGATAAATTTTCTTCTACGAATTGTAACTGGTAATGAGCTAAGGCGTACAGTGAAACCAGTTTTCCGATCGGACATAACCCTACCGAGTTAGAGCCGATCTAATGTGCATAAAATCTAGTACCTCTGTTCGAATAAAAAAGGGGAAATACTAAAACAAGTTAGTATGGGGATGGTAATTTAAGGCTCCGAGTATAGGATTGTGGGACCTAAAAAATTCGGTTCTGTACTAGATTTTCCAAAATGTACTAGATCAAACTTTGACTTTCCCAGCTTTCCTCCGTTAGATAGAAATAAACATTATTAATAAAAAAAGCTGTATCCTTTTGTGTCCGCAGAACAGGGAAGAACAAAAGATACACAAAAGACATCTATCATGTCTGTTGATGTCGGGCCTAAAATGGGTATTCCTCTTTTTATTCTATCGTTTTCGATGCTAGAGGATTTTTGGTTTTTGTTTTTCGATGTGCGAGCGAAGAAGCGTTCAAAAATTATAAATTCACTTGACTATTTATGTAGGTAGATAACTATATTGTAATGATATAACTTTTGCGTTTATATTGGATAATTTCAAATCAATTTCTTAATAGTTCAGTAAAAATATTACACTATGGACATTTGTATAAAGTGCTATATACTTGATGTATGTAGATAAATTTACATTACTGGGGAAGTTGATAAAGTAACGATAAATTGATATTGATTGAAAACAGTGAATAGTTTCTCATTAGCTGAAAATGTAAAAAAAACATAACACAATTCGTTCTATTTAACAATAGTTAGAGTATAACATCAATTTGCCTTACATTGTCAGCATGCTCGAATGTTATGCAAAAAAAGGAAAATACATTTTTGGCGAAAAATATGGTAATTTTTATAGAAGTTTACTAAAAAAAAATGTATGTAATATGTGGGTATAAGTAACGTAACTTAATATTTTATATTACATCACGTGAAAAAGTAAAATTGAAAATGTGACGCTAAAACAGATTAATAAAAATAGAGTGGTCTGGTATTAGGTACCTCACAATTAAAATGGAGGAAAGCAATTTTTGTAATTCTTTTTGTAATTTTTGTAATTCCGTTTGTAACGCATAGATATAGATGGCAGAACAAAATGGATTGGACACTCAAACATAATATTAAAAGTTATTTTGATTTTTGCATGTACGTTTGTTCATCCGTCTGTCCGTCCGTCTGCACGATAACTTGAGAACGCGCGTACGTAGAGAGCTGAAATTTTGCACACGGCCTTGAACAAAAAAGTAAATTTAAGCTCGAACATGGGACAAATTGGGCAATTCCTTCGTAGGGTTGCCATACAAAAATTTCATTTTTCATTATATATTTGGACACTGCATAAGAACGAACGCGTCGGCGTACAGAGCTGAAAATTTTGTACACGATATTTTAATGGAAATAGCAAAGAAAATTTCAAAATTGAGCTAAATCGGTGTATCCCTTGTTGGTATTGCCATGTATAAATTTAGGTTTTTTATGTATACTGTGAAAACCATCAGTTCTAGACGCTTTTATTGTACTAAAAAGTTCTTAAGAATATGGGCGATGAACCGTTCTAGAAATATATGCGAAAAACCACTTCAAAAGCCAACTTTCGCACAGATGGGGGACTGACCATACAAAATTACATACGGGTGTTCTACACTTATGTTTTACCCAAGGACTGAGGAGTGCTCTGAATTCAGAAGATCATCAGTCCTACTTTTAACAATACTTTATTTTTGGAATTTTCTTCACTTACAATTTTACACTTGAGTAACTTTACAACTCTCTCTTATTTTGAAATTACCATTTTGCACTATTTTGACTATACTTTCACAATGATTTGAAGGCCTTACCTCTGGTAGGGGGCACTCTTCAGATATCATATACTTGATTAAAATTTGGAAAAACTCTGGCACTTTCCTAGTTAAACCAATTTATTTGGTTTCCCCTCGATCGATTTATTGGGAGAATCCACTATTGGTAACTTATCCATCAATCAATTCTTTCGATAAGAAAAATGTAAAAAATGTTATACTCAGCAAGAATTTATTTCTAAGGGGAAACTAGCATAAATCGTATGAGTTTAAGTACTTTGAATTGATCACGAAAAAACAAAAATCGTTGACGTCGACGTTATTGGTTTGTGTAAAGAAACACTTAACTCATATGAGTTCAAGTTGTGATGCATGTTTAGATTTTTTTTAGGAAATAACGCCAATTTGGGGATGCATATCTATGTAATATGATGTCGCGTGAAGCAACAAGGGTGTAATGTGACGCGCATAGGTGGCATTTACAACACTGGCATTCATCTAGGTCATCATAAGAATTGGTCTTACCAATTCTAGCTTTTTTATTTGTTTTTTATATTATTCCAAATGTGGATTAACTAGTCAATCTAGAAAGCACTGTCCCACTTATGTTAAATATTTCTTCAAATTGTACTTATTTAAACTGAAGAAAATGAGATAAAAATTAAGGCTCATATTGCTTATTATATATATTTTGCCACCGTAAGTGCGGCAATAAAATAATGGAAAGTAATTAATTTTATTATAATTAATTGTAAGAAATAACTAGAAAACTTCGTCTAAAACTGCATAAAAGCATAATGGAAAAAACAATGCTATTAAAATAAAATTGGAAACTAGAATAATATAAGAATAATGATTAATGCTTATAGTGTCAAGCGATACTAAACATCAGGTGTACGTAGGAAAATTAAGAATGCTATAACTAGTACAGTTCTGCAGTAGTCTTGAACATGAACTACATACCTGTACCTTACATTCATTCTTACTTCCAAAATGACTACATATGTATGTTAATAGCTTATTTGATTGATTGACAACATCAATCAGAACAGAACTCAGAATACTTTTTTTGTCTTTAATTTTGACAATATTGTATCCAAAACCCAACACATAAAATTAAGGACTTTCAACCTCAGAAAAAAAAAGAATATACGCACATACTCGTATATGGTGTCGCCGAGAATTTAATTATTTCAAACTAGTTAAAATCGGTTTAGGAAGATTTTAAACCTTCTTAAAATCAGCCAGCATTTTTAAGGAGATGCCATGGTTAGCACGGCACATTACATCTTCTCACTGCCATCTTTAAATAACTGAGTAACTCGTTGAAGGATCTCTGACGATTTATGCTGGGACTGAAAATTGTATCGGGTAAATGCTTAAGGATTTTGTAATTATTTAAAATTACGTTTTATAATATCTAACATGCATACATACATATGCTGTAAAATCCAAGTGACAGCATTACTCAGTAGCCACTTTTCATTCACTCTCTTGACGACAATGGACCATTTTACATAAGAGGCCATAAAAACCACTAATGACGCATGTATTGGCTTCTAACAGTAAATTAAGCAAAATTACTTGATAAAAGCCATTCATGGTGTCTAGCTCTTGCCATTACAGTGGAATTTCAGATTCCTGTGGGAGCCAATTGTCGAAAATTTATGAGAGTTTAGATAATGAAATCTCCCTCCAATAAAATTGTATTGGCTTGCGACTAACGAGATACTTCAATCAATTCAAAGTCCTTATAACAATTCCTTGTGTGAATGGAACATGAACAATTCCGAGAGATTTCTTGAGCTATATTGTAATAAATAAAGCCTGTGCTGGATTGAATCGATCACTGGACATTGGACAACCATCTACGAGTATGTTATCGTCGAAAAAGTGCACGTTTCACCCGTCTTCGTGCTCTGAATGAAACCACACATTTTTTAGCTTACAAGAAGGATAAACTAAGGACTAAGCCGATCATAGCTACATACATTCATACATACAAATATAGAATTTTCTTGCAAGGTCTGTATTGACGCTGGACAACTATAGAAAACACAACCTCCACCAAGTGGATTAGTCTGGTGGACGAACTTTAAATATGTGTGTTTCGGGTTGCATATAGTACATATATGTAGAGCTAGCCCTCTTCATATTCTGGGTTTGGTATGAAGAAAAAAAAAAAAAAAAAAAGAAGGCATCACAGCAGACGTTACAAAAGTTGCCCGTTTCTTTTCACGTCTCGTTTTATTAGCAGCTGGTCCACATGATGTCCATTGTCAACAGTACAAGGACAGATTGGAGCAATTCTGGGAATAGGGGAGTCATTCACTCGGTTGCTTTGAGATTCTCTGGCATTCCGGGTTTATGGTCTCCCAGATTGAAGGGTTCGTTTGCAGAGAGTCAGACCATGTGCTGCTTCACTTGTAGGTTGCCTTGCTGTGGTCATTTTTGGATAGTTGAATGGGTATGGGGTGGTAGAGAAGCCCGAAATTGAGGACGTGCAATGAAGTTATTTCATTTTTCGAAATATATAATTCCTGTGCATTTGAGTAAGACCGCTACCAGTTAAAAGAACTTTTTTTAGAAGTAAGAAGTTCTAGAAGTGGTGGATCATTAGACTGGAAAAGAAACAGGAAACAAGTATTTTCTATACCATGGACCTTCTTTTACACTAGCAGTTCAACACCATTACCTCTGAAGTTTTAGTATTTACTGCTACAAATCAACTGTTAAGCTGTGAGCCCATTTACTAATGCTAAAGGCATGGTTTAGGTTTTTGATGAAAAAATAAGTTCAGGGGTATCAGTTTTTAATAGTTCGTTGCACGATTGCTAGTGTGATCACTAACGCAACTACTAGCAAGACTTAAATTAATAATGGAATACTTTCCTACTTTTGAATCTAACTAGAAAGATCTCTTCCCAGAGAGTTCGGAAATAGTCCTATTATCTATCATTCATTTTTCCCTGTATTTACAAAGGGAATTACGTAAAATCTGCACTTTCTCAAGCATACAGCCTTATACTGGAAATATGTGGTTAACAAAACCATAATTTACATTCCCATTGCCATAAAAATCTTTTTGCAAGGATATGACATTATCTGCATCCGTTTTGAGTCATTTTTGTAAACTTTAGCTTCCCTAAACAGTTAACCTCTTCCTATTCCTTTAAAATGAAAGGAAACAGTGCGAGTTCTTTTAATTTTATCTTCCACACAGAAATTATGAGCATTCCCTTCGAAATTCTTTTTACTTCCAGGCTTGCCCTTTATTGGAGAGCCAGCCTGCCTGTAAGGGTGAGAAGCGAATGAAGTTTTATTTCGGTTTGTGCTCGTAATGTGGAAAACGGTAGCCGGAAGTGGGCACTTTCCTCTTATTAGCTTCACTGAGCTTGGGGTATTTCTTTTAGAAACAAATAAAAAAAAACACACACACACATATATAAGAGCTTGAAACAAGGAAGTCTCCTTGGAATTTTCTTGCAAGATATTACCAACAACCAGACATACATATATACGAGTATGTAGGTAAAGACAAGACAAAAAAAGTAAAAAAAAAAAAAAAGAGTTTCATATAATTCATGATGGAAGATGTGGGCGAAGGAACGGCAGTGGGCAACTAGACCAACGTCCTAAGGTCTGTTTTAATTATAACATTTTTACTTTTATTGGGTGCCCTCGGGTTGGAGGTTCGCGGTTTCATTATTGCGAAAAGTTACGCGTTTAAAGGGTTCAAAGTGGGGAATAAAGCGTTAAGAGGGATTATTTGAATACGTCGGGAAATACTAAGTATTTTTTTGTGAAAAATTGAGTATACATAGAGGCGATCGGAAGGGTAATGAAAGTTAATATTTTTTTTTGTGGTAAATTATTGGAGTCATGACAATGAGATGGATTCGTTGCTATCTTCAGGTATAATGATCCCATTTCTGTTCAGCGTAGCGTATGACGTTCAGAGTTAAGTGATGCAAGGATTATTTGAGAAGAACAATCTTATATATTGCTCAAGCTTATTACAAAGCACGAGAGGTTTTACGCTCCTAACAAAAGTACAAAAATTGCTGGGAGCAGCAAGATGATTTTTGTAAAATAAACGATCAGAAACTATATCGATAATTTTGAGCTAGTATTCCTCTGAATAAAAAAAAAAATCAAGGGTGGTTTTCATGCCCAGCTACTCTTTACTAGGTGAGACGCATATGTATGCTTTAGTACTTTGCTGCAAACGGGTATAGTAAATATTTTCCCACTTTAATCTGTCCTACCATTACTAGATTGCTGCTGCCTATATGTTCTAGTATTGTAGTCCGATATAATAATATCTTAAGCGAATGGAGAGAGATTCTACAAATTTTATCACAGGGCGATTTTCAATCGCAGTAGATGATTTAATGATTTCGCGCCCCCACTCATATAAGGACAGATTTTTCTTCCTGCCCATTATTACTTTCAGACATTTTCAGAGTTTTATTAGAAGTTGAAGGATTTAAGCACCTTTATAGCTGTCTGATATTCTAACATAACCCAGATCATACCCCGCCTGTATCTCTTTCATTGACTTTGGATTGATTATTGGTATAATGTTTCTAAGACAATAAATGGCGATAATAGTGTAACCTTACACGTATATTCTCGCTCATTCTAGATTCATCTGTGTCCGTTTTTCAGGTTGTCATGCGTTAGATTTGGTGATATGTTGGTTTTGTCGTTATTGTAACAAATATCTTAATTGTAATCTCTTCCTCTTAATATTCCTGAAAAATATGGGAGAAGTGCCATCATATCCAACGTCACAGCTTCAGTTTTCAAAAGTTTCACTCGTTTTGTACTGTAGCTCTGAAATTTAATTAGGTATGCACTTTTTTCTTTACTATGCGGGGGTTCAAATCATCCACTATCTTACAACTGTCATTGACTTGGAATGGAAAGTCAGAGTAGAGATAATAAATTAAAACTAAAAAAATTTTCAAACAGTTAAGTTAAATTTGAATAAAGTTTTCTTGTCATAAAAAAAAACAAAATCAAAAAGTTACTTTTCTCTGAAACAAAGAAATGTCCTTACGCTTCATCTGCAGTCTTGAGTTAGTATAAAACAATTTCAATTACTTCAGGAGCTATGGCAACTTAGTCTCCAACATTAAAAATAATACATATTCCTTCCGATGTCCTTGAATCTTCATCTTTTCTACGGTAGTACCACGACCACAATAAGAACTCTGGGGATCTTTTAATATAAACTCTGAGACAAATTTGAAGATAAACGTCCCTTTGTCCTTTGAGTGCCAGTGCTATCCAGCACCACCACTATCACCACCTACCATAAGGAACAAACAAAACAACACAGTCATTCTCATCTCAAATTTTCACATTTTCTTTATTTCTACTATGTGATCTCATCAGCCTGATTAAGTGCGGAGGGATTTCTGATGTTTCACAAGGTTACAAAGGATGAAAAAATGAGGGAGGAAAAAATTTAAGGATTCCGCTCAGCTGATGACAGTAAGCCGAATGATTTCAGGAAAGCAAGCAAGCGGGAGGATATCACCAAACGTGAAAGCTTCTATAGTGTGTATACTAATCCAATGGGTTGGGAATATGTTCAATTGAACAAATTGAAAATACATAAAAAAATGTCTCCCGGGGGAAACATTGTGTGAACACACTTTCAAAAGCAAAACACTGCGAGACAAAAAAGGTTTCAGATGTCCTCTATCCTCCTGCCATATCATCTACGCCGTTGAAAGCTTCAAGGCAACAAGTGATGCGTGTGGTGGTCGTTTTCACAGAGACAATTTATGGTTTCATCCGTTCGCCCTGTGGCTTATTTATGGAGATACTCATTGCAGCGATAGTAAATAACTGTTAAGGAATATACGGGATATAATATTTCCACCTTCTTTATGGCCACGATAATGTTACATATATCGCTTGGCAATATTTTGTTCACTGGACGTGTGAAATTCGGCCAAAAGGAAAATAATTAGAGTATGTAGGTACAGCAGAGGATGGGGAGGAATGGATATATTATCCAGAAACGATGGTCATGATACGTAAATAAAAAGGGGAAGAGAATATTCTTTGTATAATTGGAGTTTATGTAAATTTTTATAGCCAGTGAATTGGATGTTATATAAATACAAGTAAACGACAACTGATAAAGGAGTCAAGATTTTATAAAATGGAATTCTTCAATGTGGTGACACGCCCACACTTTTGTCACAGCATGTACCTGATTAAAATAAACCGTTGTATTGAGGTGAGTAGTCCCGTGGTTTCCAAATCACAAAAAACGACTTTGTGCGGTGTAAGAGTATTTTGGGCAGAGTTATAAAGTAGGCATATTAAGTTGTAAAGGAAAATGTTGTTAGTTTGTAAGTTAACCTAGTTTAGATTGCCCGGTCGAGCAGACCAGCTCACATTAAATATTCAGAAATCGAATCATAGAGGAGAGGGTAGAAATATGGTATTCCTATTATAGTTTTAATGATAACAGCCCCCAAAATAGACATATAAAAAAAATGGTATAAAGATAGCAAAATTTGGTTTACTTATTAGTGATATTAACATAAAAATAATGTAGACTACCAACACGCTCAAAATTTATTTATTTAAACAAAAAATTTCAAAATTAGAAATTTCCAAAGTAGGGTAGTAATATGAGACTGTATTATAATATCAAAAGCAAACGAAAAAGTGTGGCAAAAAATTTGGAGTATCAGTGATACTAACTCGTTAATATTATATAACATTTTTAATATACGGTATAACTCTTTATGGGCCTACAAAAATCATCATCATCATTTAGAATACTGTTTAAATAGTTGGTAGAAATATGAGATAGTCTCATATTATTACCAGCCAAGTATCTCATATTACAACTAATTGTTTTTTTTTCAGTAAAATTAGTAATTTAGTGAGAAAAACTCAGGCATTTTTGTAATATGTAATTATATTCTAAAACTAAAGTAGATTTAATCTAACTTACCGTATTCTTGTTCGAAACTAGGAAAATATATAAATATAAACTGGAAAGCAAAACAGGTGAAAAAAAACTTTTCAGTTATGCCCTAACAGTGAACGTTCAGCACACGTCAAGACTAATAACGAAATGCCCTCCGGCTGTTTCAATACCTTCGTAGCTATGCTTTAGATATCAGTAACGTAGGGAGACCAAAACCCCGGTGTCTCAAATTGCTATATTTCTACCCCCTCCACAACTAGTGTTAAATTTTCTCGAGCTTCATCAGAAGTTAGCAACCTCGATAAAGGACGATTGTATTGAAAATCTCCATTGCTTCCTTCCTTAGTTTTAGGAACCGCCTCAGAAGCCGAATCCAGTCATCAACAAGTGTCTGTCCAGACGCTCATCCTTAAGGAGTGTATATTCAGACGCTCATCCCGTTGCTGGATTTCCATCCAGTTTTTGGGAGTCCTCAGTTTGCTGGGCTGCTACCTCCAGACCAGCGCAAGTGGACTGAAGATATAACTATCATTACTCCAGTCCACATGAACAATATCTTAACTCATTTTTTATATTAATGCGGCGACGACTATTCAATATCTTATCTTATTAGTATGCTTTGTTTTTTATACACGACGGCTTAAGGGATTACGTCACTGCAGCTATTTCGACATATTTGGACAAGATTAATCAATAAAATTAGTAACGACTCTCTGCCATATTTTTGGGAAATCTGCAAGACGTCTTCTACGATTTTTGATGGATATTTTTTTATGAACATGAGTTGAGATTTATTGAGAATTATTTTCAGTAACTAAAGCAATAAGAAATAAGCGATAAGAAGTAGAGCAGGAGAAATCTCTTTTTGACACATGATAAAACGGCAAAGACAATACCACAATTTCGATTTAATTCGTATAAATGTCAAATTTGCTTATATGAGACATATACCTGCAATAGAACACATTATAGGACACGCAGGAATAGATGGGAATGATAACGCAGACGTACTGACCAAAATAAGAGTATCCATGCCCGTCATAAGACCGGAACCATTCTGCGGTATCTCTTACAACACCGTGAAGCTTACCATGCAAAACTGGATCCAATACCAAATGGATCAGAGAAGGACTATGACAGGCTCCAGACAAACCAATTGAATCATTAAAGTACCTTCACTTATGAAGAGCCTGGATCTCTTGGGGCTATCCAAGCAGTCAACTCAGAATCATTACAGGAGTCCTAACCGGACACTGCACACTAAACAAACATATGCATCCGATAGGCATATCAACCACTGATGTATTTAAGCTATGTCTCGAAGAGAATGAAGCATCGGAGGACATCTTATGCGAATACGAGGCCGTTGCACATTGTAGATTTCAGGCTTTTGACACATACTTCTTAAAGCCAGCCGACTTCGAAGAAAAATCATCCAAAAAAATACTGCTCTTCCTAGGAAGTGTGGGATTGTTGGATGAACTATAAAGAAAGCGGTGCACAATAAGCCAATGAATGGGTGCAGTGCAAAGGTCATTCGCCCCGCTTATACCCCAATCTAATCTACGCTGATGGTGGTGTAGCGGTCCAACTATAATTACTAACACTAAACACATAAGGAAAACGGTATTTGGAATAAGTTGGACGTTTAACCGCAACAGTAGCTCATTCTACGGCTACTACATCACAAGACAAAACACAAGAATAAATTAAAAATAATAAAAGAATTTTGATAGGAATAACTAGAACGGAAGGATCTTAATTCATGCATGTTTTTTGTTTTTTTCCTTTCTCCCCCTTCCTGTTTTTCCCCTATCCTTTTATTTTTTTTCCTCTTACCCTTTTCTTCTCTTTTTCATTATACTTCTTTTATTTCGAAATTTCGGAGCTAGATTCATTCTTGTTGTAAATTTTTTCCGTTGTCTTTTATTAGAGCACTTTTGTTTCTGATAAACATATCCCATTCCTGATTCGGCTTGGCTAAAATCATATATTAACGATTTCAACCTGGCGAATGATGGGATTCTCACCTTTTTATAGGATTTTTGTAATTCAAAGGTATTCAAAATATGCCCTCAAGGGGCATAAGACGCATAAATCTGTCACATTAACACAGAATAGCGGTCTCACGGACCGCCATTTAAATTGGCTTAAAAATGAATAAAATATTAAAATTTTAAATATGTTTTATTACCAAATGGGCTAAAAATCATATTTAATTCATTTAACTTGTTGTAACATTTCGGGTTTAATTTAGGAACTTTTCATATAATACTATATACCTCAAAAGTTCACAAAAAGTGTAACGCTTTAAATAAAGAAGAATAAACGAAATAAAATAATATAAAAATATAGGAAAAAATTATTAATATTTAATTAAAAATTAACTCATTGGATTAGAGTCTCCATTCCACCAGAAATTCAGAAAAGCACATTAAAAATTCTCGGCTCGTCATTATTATAGCCGTAAAATATTTTAGTCATCCTTTTCTCAAAATCTGTATCACTTCCTTTTATTCTTTCTATAAATTGTCTTGTACTAGATAGCCGGCTGACTATTGGCTTTTCACTAGAACTGTGCATTCAATAATAAAAGATATAATAGAACGTGTTTAGGTGAAGACCAAACCGGTCAAAATTACTGCTTTTCCTTTGCGTAATTACAAACCATGCCGAAATGGTTGTGGTACTTTTACATGGTTGTGACAAAGGGCTCCTAATTCTTCCAAACTGGTTTGGTCTCTGCTTAAACGCGCCCACTGTAGCAAAAAAAAAAAAAAAAAATGGGCAAGTGCAAGTATACCAAAAATCCGCAACGCTTTGCTTGAATATAAAATCGACGATGCCACCAAACGAAACAGGATCGAGTCCAACCGAAACTCCGGAAGCCTTTAACACAAATTCGCCAATCAATTTTTATAAAGGATGAATCACTCAGTAATTAATCGAAAAGCTTCTGAGATAAATGCATAAGAGCGATTGACGGAAATGAATATCGAAAATGAAATTCAAATGCAATAATACAATCTAATCCATCAAAGGCGGACCAGAAAAAATTGCAGTCGGCCACATAAAAATTCTGAAGAAAAATGGTCGAGTAAACAATGATGTTGCCAACTGAATCTATCAGAAAAACTGAGAGAAAAGCTGAGAAGTTGCGAAAAAAACTGAGAAATAAAAAAATCATATGTAAATCTCTTTTATTAGTTATCATGTAAACGAAAACATAAATATAATCCAGTATATAAATTAAATAACAAAAAGGAATGAGTTAACATTTAGACACAATCTTGCATTTACAAAAAAAAAAAAAAATAATAATAATAAAAAGTACAGCCTTATTTATTTCGTTTAAAATCATACATATTTTGATTTAATAGTTGGTATATATTTTTAGTTCCTTTCGCTTTAAGTAATCTTTCGAATAAAGAATTCTACAGAGGTTATCTGTGCCGTGTTTATTTCTTACTTTCGTTTTATTGATGTTAATTGCTGAGAATACCCTTTCTACATTAACAGAAGAATGAGGGAGGCATAACATTTCAGAAAAGAATTTAGAAAGTTTAGGGAAAATTAAAGAATCGTCGTGGCTCTTAGAAAGTCATAATTTTTTAAAAAATTCCTCATCGGTTAGATTTTTAAAAGGACTAAAATCAAAAACTCGCAGCATTCATCTTCTAACTTTTGTAGGTATATGTATCTGGTACTAAGTTTGGAAAGTTTTTGTACTTTCATTTTGGCCCTTCATTATATTCTCTGGATTAATAATACTTAAACTCCTTAAGATGGGATCACTGAAGTCAAATCTTGAAAAAAATTGTGAAACTAATTCTATATAAAAAACTAAGCAATTTTTATTAAATTCATCTGTTATTTCTGGTTTATTTATTGTATTTAAAATAGATTGCACACTTGGAGGTAAATAAATGCTGCTTTTAAAAACTTGCGGGTTTTTATATTCTATTTCAAATAAGTCTGCATTTTTTAAGTGGTGAAAACATATATAGCTGTCCAAAATGAGTCTTAAAAGTATTTTCATATCACCGTATAGTTTTAATACTTTGGGCGACTCACTTTGATATAATTTATTCAAAGTATTGATATGTTTTAAATTTCCGACATAAAATGCAGATACGCTTCATTTATGGGATTAGATATAATTCGAAATAGTTTTTCTGCTAATTTTATTTTACAAATAGATGTGCAAAATATATTCGTAATGACTCGATTAAAATTATTAAGCGGTTAACAACTAATTCTAAAACTAACCATCATGTTACACAAGGATGTAAAAATTTATATTGCTTAATTTCAACTATTTCCATGATTTTTTGCTTTTATGGCTACATCATAGTGTGCCAGATTGAGTGTGGTGAAAATATGAGATGACCACGCACATCTTAAACTTCTCTGTTAAGGAACAGGGATGTATTAAGAGTGTTCAATAATTGGTTCATTCATTTACAATTTTAGTAAAAGCTTTAAAGGACAACATAAGAAAAACTAAAAACAGAGAAAATTTAATCTTAAAACTGAGCATTTTAGGCTAAAAACTAAAAAAAACTGAGAATTTCACGATAAAAACTGAAAACCTGAGCTACCGATAAAAAAACTGAGTATCTCAGCAAAAACTGTACTAGTTGGCAACGGTGAGAATGCTTGTTGACTCTCGTAAACATTTTTATCAAAACTAGTACACGGCGAATTAATTCAATTTATTTAAACTTTTTTAAACCATTGTTGGCCACTAAAGGTTCATTAAAATTCTAAAGAAAAATTTTCAAGTAAGTTCCTAACAAGTTTTAAGTAAATTTGTTAGAAAAAATAAATGCTTGTCCACGCTCATAAAAATTTTGAACAACCCAAGAAAGGGGTTGCTATGACAAATCAACGGCTTACTGTTTAGTGTGTGAAGAATTTGTTTGCTTTTGCCGTGATTTTTGTTTTTGTAATATTCTCTTTGGAGTTTAAAATTCCAAAGCTCACAAACCGGTCCCAATCGCACATCTAGTTTTGTAATTTGGAATTTTCTTTAGTAGTTACGCGACGGATCGTTTTTAAGTCGGTAGATTTTTGATATCTTCATGTAACGGATAAGACACGCTGGATTACAAAAATGATAACATACCTCCATTGTGTAGTGGTACTGCGCCTACATTGCTGTATATAAAAAAAACAATTGATAACATTTGCTTTTTATATAATGAAGCGGTGAAGTACTGTAAAGTGCTAGAGCAATAAAATAAGGATACCTTTAATACGTTATTATAAAAAGAATTTTCTGCTCCTTCCTTCCAACTATTATAGAATCATTTTCGTACGAGCGCCTCCGGAGCCACAGATCTTTAAAATCCAAATAGGAATTTTAAAATTGTTTTTTTTTTCCTTTACTTCAATAATCAAAAAATACATTATCACTGTCAATCACAAGTTTAATCTGCTAATCAAATACGATGTATTTATATGAAGAAAAGGGTTGGATTATTGAAAAATCAAATCAAAGGGAAGGTTTTAAGTTTCTTAAATTGTATATTAAAAAAACTGGTAGGTATTGGGGATGTGTTTATTGACAAATATCGCGGCTGATTTATATCAGGCATTTAGGAAACAAAAAATAATGGTTTTAGCAATTTTCATCTTTTGTTCATCTTTAAGCATATTTAAAGTTTCCCACAATAGATTCCGTTTTGCTAATTGAAAATTGGAAATCTGTAGAATATTCGCTCCCATCAGGTATGAATCTTGCAAAAATCCTAGAAGATGTTTCCAAAGGCCAACTAATATAGATCCCTTCACTAATACTTGCCCAAGGTAGTCTTAAATAGTATACATCGTGGGATTCTATTTATGGACAAGATAGATGGATAGATGTATAAAATATGTATGTAACTAATGATTCAATCTATGTAAATGGTCCAAATACCTAAATTATTCCATTGGGGAAAATGAGCGCGATAAGAAACTGTCTGAAGCACTTCAATGGAAGCTTTCAGCGCTTCTCTTTTATATCCCAGTTCAGAAATGATGGACGAATAAGTTTTTGGAGGCGTCTTTTCAAAACTTGAATGAGCTTTTTGAAAAGTCATCGCAGTGCTTCTTTCTTTGTCGCCCAGAAAACAGTAATAAAGCGTTTGTCGCTTCAAACATGGCTATGAGGTAAAGATCTGGCATAATCAATCTTCTATAGAGTTTCCAAGTGATGGCGATGGAAGCGCATTTTTTTTCGCTCCAATGGGATGGTTCACACGGAAAAATTCTCTTCCCGTAAGCTGATCTAACATTAAAAAAAAAAAAACGCTCCAAGAGACTTTCTGACGTTCTCATGGAAGTACTCAGCGCTTCTCTGTCAGTTCATCGCTTTTTTTACATGGGCATATTCGCACAGGACAGCGCTTTACTGTTGTTCTTAAAAAGCACCCTAGGAGGTTTGCTAAATAATGGGTGACGAAGTTTTTTGAAGGTGTACTTTCAAAAGCTTTAATGGGCTTTTTGAATAATCATAGTGCTTCTTCCTTAATCTCATAAGAGGGCCTTGAAGACTGTTTCCTGAAAACAGTGGTCAGCACTTGCCATTGCAACATGGCTATGACGCAAAGAGCTGGAATGGAGAAAAGCAGCGATTCATGCTTTCAAAAAAACGCTTCAGTAGACTACTATAGAGCGCTATTCATTTTTATGTTTTATTAGTAGAGAACGAGGAAAAATTGATCCAACAAAATATAATAATATAACCAAAACTTCAGGTTACATTTCTAATCAATCTTGACTTCACATTAAAAATGAGAAATGCCTTACTTCCCACAACAGTGGAAAATCCACAGTTTAGATTCATGGATAATTACCTTGTTGCACTTCCCTTTATTAAATAATTTTCTATATAGCTTGCTCCAAGTGATGGCTATAGAGAACTTCTTGAGTTACTTACTTGCGCCTATGCTTGTTTTTCCGGATAGATCAGTAAACATTCTTCTAAGAAATTACCATAGATGCATAGGGAAGTGATTAAATTGTGCTTCTCTCAGAGACGCTGGTTTTTCGTCCCAATGGGAATTTGTTTAATATATAGGTATCTGTCTTAAAAAAATAAAATGATAATTTTAGTTGAATTAAGACACTGAAATTGTGGTATCATGATCATAGTACCGGTGATACTGATAGTACCGGTAAGGATATGTTTGATCCTAACACTTTGTACTTAGCCAGTATCAAAATTAAACTTTTCTGTGTACATATGTATGTACGAATATTTGCACATAACAAGGGTATTCCAGGAAATCTGTATTATAGTATAAATTCCTTTTAATTTTCTGGTTTTATAAAAACCAATCTAAAAGTAAAAAGCACTCATAATTAACTAGGATAATCTCACTTCAGACAATATACGAAAAAATATAAAATATCCCTCTTTTCATTTCGTTTTTCCTATTTATAAACTGAAATCCATTTTTAATACATTCAATCATGTTATACAGCTTACCACAATCAACAGAGAAAAAAAAAAAAAACAGGACAAAGCCTGTATTGTTTCAAGTTCAATATCCAAATTTTAATGAATATTTAATGAATTTTCTGGGTTGGATAATCGAGGAAAATTATTGAATTCTTTCTCTTTACGATTTTTAATTGTTAACGAATTCATGTACATATAATGCATGTTATGATAATACCAAATGTTTAATGTTGCAAGAATAATAAATTGCACAAGATTTAAAAATGATTAATAAATGTGCGGCAAAGATGATTTAAAAATTTTTTACAAAAAATATGTTTTCATATAAAATATTTTCATTATTTTAATTTTATTAATTCATGGCATTGTGCTTAATTTGAAAATTGATGGACAAAGCTGGGTCGAAGCGGACAAAGCGCTTTTTTTACAATTTGTGCTTTTGTTTAAATTTGTTGATGAAATAAATATTAAAAAATGTTCATTTCAATTTATCGTCTAAAGAATATTTTTTAGTATCCACATATTAAAATCAGAAAATAAATTCAAGAAATTTGTTTGTCTTATTTAAACAGAAAATTAAAAATAACAACGGATAAGTATTTATTATGACTGCGGACTCTACGTCTCTCTGAAGTAGAACTCAGAACTGCAGACACACAGCCATTTCTTTAATTAAGCTGTACTGCCAAACTGGTTTTGATTTACTTACGACATTAAAGAAGCGATATGGATGGAATCAACGTGATAAACTTTGTTTTTATTAATTTTAATTTTTATTTATTTTTATTTTATTTCATTTAACTATTGATAAATGAAAAAAACATTTTATTAAAAAATATTTTGACATAATTATTGTGCTTTGCATTTCTTCTTCTTATTTTTCAAATCAGCAGATGCACAGCGGAGCTCCATACTTAAATTATATGTTAAATCTAGCACATTTTTCCTCATTATAGCTATAATGAAGAAAAAAAACACTTCATTAGTGTACTTCATTATCATCTGATTTTCGAAACATAATGACGTATACTGTGTGACACACGGTATTTTAATGAATAGTTAGTACTAATGATTCATTAGATCGTGCTGTGTGTATAAGACTTAAAAGTTTTTAATTACAATTATAATTGAATTATTATTATTCGATAATAATCGTAGTTTGATCTTTTATTGTCAAGGTCGTGTTAAATCTTATCACTAGTTTTCCCAAAGTATAGTCCTTTGAGTAATTAAAAATAATTACTTGGAGACGAGGTACTTTTAATTATATTAAACTAATAATCGATACTTTTCAAAATAATGTGTTAATTTGAAACATTAAATTTCAAATATATCGAAAAATCCTAATGTAATTAACACTTTTAATTCTTATGAAATATTAATCGTAAAATAATTAAATTGAAAAGGGAAATGACCATTTTACGCCCGACACCACCAGACATGAAAGATGTCTTAAACGATGCATTATGATACCCTGAATATATTTTATTAAAAATGTATTTCAATTTATTATTTTGTTAAATTTATTAAAAATGTTTATTTCAATGTGCTGTGAGCGGGAGGGGGGGGGGGGGGTGTCGAATTTTGATCTAGCACATTTTGGCAAATCTAGGACAGAATCGTATTCCTTAGGTCCTGAGAAGAAGTTTGCGTACCCACACTCTTATACTCGGAGGCTTAAATAGCCATCCCATACTCACTTTTTTAATATACATAAATGTTTTGCATTCTTCCTCGAACTGAGATACTAGATTTTTCGCACCTAAGATCTAACTCGGTACTGTTATGTTCGATTGGAAAACGGGTTTCACGGGTCCTCTCAGTTCATTACCAGCTACAATTCTTAGCAGAAAATTGTTTTCTGCATGTTTTTACGGTGTGGGTAGATACCCTGGCTAGGAGGGGTGGTCCCAATACAGCATATTGCAAAAAAAATGAAAGGTCCCACAGAGTGCTATCAGATGAGTGCTATCAGATGGTGTACTTTTTTTCCCGATTCAGAAAACTTTCTCGGGACGTTTTTGCCCCCGACCCATTTTCATGCTCTTGGGTCACATACACCCAGTTACTATGTTTCGAATATATTTTCGCAGTTCTTTCTTCCATGGTCATTAGTATTCTTTTATGAACATTGCTCTCATAGGAAGCCATTTTCCACGACGCACCAATCCTACGGGAAGTAGAAAAGTCTACTTTTTCACTCAAGAAAGTCACTCAAGCTACATCCGATCGTCAAAGTTTTCCCCGCTTAATTGAAATAAGCATTGTTAATAAAAAATTTTCAGAATATTATAATGCATCGTTTAAGACATCTCTCATGTCGGGCCTAAAGTTGTATGAAAAGTGGGCATTCCACTTCACAGCTCTGCTATGAAGATGGCACGTAAGAAATACGATAAATAGTTAAAATTAAAAATTGTGAATGATTTTAACAACAAAATAAGATTAATAACAAATATTAAATCATTAAATCAACGGTATCAAGGATAATTGGAAAATATCGGTCAAATGTGTAGTAATTGAGCCTCCGTGTCGTAGTCAATCAATTTTGACGTGATACTTTCCTCGGATATTCCTTTTTTTCCAATATGATTGTCACCGGATCTTATTCCTAAAATTTTGTTTTTAATTAAGAGGCAACGGACGAGATATCCCAAGCACGGAGCATGGTGCTAACCTGTTAGAAACCCTCTCACCAAAACCTTCCTGTCATCGGAATGAAGCGCTTCAGGTCTAGGTGTAACTTTTTCAGCTCATTCACAGATAGAACAGACGCAAATATATTCAGCCATGCCAAGGCTGGCCAAGCACACATAAAGTGGTCGGTTATCTCAGGCTTTCCTTCCAGGCACAGACACTCAGGGCTGTCAACAACTTCCATCGTTGTTATATGAGCGTGAAGCGACCTGTGGCCGGTAATGATGCCCACCACAGTTCTGCATTGTTTCCTTCCGAGCCCCATAAGAGAAAGTCAGAAAAATTCCTATTAGGGCCATCAAGAAAAAGTTTTGTATACCTGCAAGTACTTAGGTTCGCCCATCTCTGCTTATGCTTCATGTCACTTTGATATGAGACTCGATAACCGAAGTGGCAACGCCTATAGCGGGTTCCGGTCCAAAGAAGGAAGAATCAGAGCCATTAATATTAATTACTTTTAACTAAAATTAGTACAAGGATCACTCAAAAAAAAAAAAAAAAAGACAACAACAATATTCTTATTAAACTGAACGACAAAACTCTCAAACGTAATTAAATTGCAAAAGCAGCCAATTAAATCTAAGTAAAGTAACACCCACATCCACACACGCACACACACACACACATGCTTTGATGACAATGGACCTCGAAGCTATCAAAAATAATTGGAGCAAGTTTTAAAGGAAATGACATGAGTATTATTATTATATAAAGTTTAGAAGGGAAACACTCGAGTTATTCTTACAGACGGAGGCGGGGAGAGCCAAACACAATCTCACTTATTAAATCTCTGCAGGAAATAATCTTGGAAAGTAATTTCACCTAATCGCCTAGGTATTATAAGGGTCGAGTTGGGGATTAAATCAATTTCAGAGGAGCATTCGTCAGCTGGTGTTATCAAGGAGACTCAATTCCTGAGAGGTAAAGGTACGAGTCAGAGGCTCAGAGTAAGTCGTAAGGACTTACACATATAGTAATATAGCTTAAAACAGTCTACAGTTATATGTATGTAGTGGGGAATTTCTAGAAAGATTAACTTAAAATACTTGAGAGTCATGGATCAAAATTAACATTATTAGATTAGTTTTAAGGTCGTAAGTAATACAAAAGGTTCATATTCAATCAAATTGTAAGTCCTTTAGTGTCTGCTGTGGTTTTGGAAGGATTCAATTAGTTTTGAGATGTAGTTTCAGAACAGGTATTTTGAGGTGGTGTGGTTCAAAAACTATGTGAAATACAAATCTTTCTAAATTAATTATATAGGCGATATTTTGGAGATTATAAGGAGTCAGTTTACGTGCAAAGAATTTCTCTTTCATTTTGAACTATGTATGTGTAGAGTTGTATGTATATTTAGATTATGGTTCGATATGGTTCGATTCTAGATTTGTAATAAAGATAGATTAGAAGCCACTTATGACGTATATTTCAAAGGCAATAATCAAGCTCGTAAAAACGGGACAAAATAAATGGGGTATATTTGCGAAGCGCACAACCCATAATTAATCTAGTCAAAAATACTTTGCGAAGCGCACACCTATTGTTAAGGGATTACGCATTGTTCTAGCACATATCTTTACCTGCCCTAAGTAATATACCCCCGTAAGGTATATTTGCCAAGCGCAAAGAAATACACACCCAGGCAGAAACACACACACACACACATGCAGGCAGGCTCACACACACACACACACACACAGAGGCAGGCTGGCAGGGGCACACACACGCGCGCGGAGCGAAGCGCGCGTGTGTGTGCCCCTGCCAGCCTGCCTCTGTGTGTGTGTGTGTGTGTGTGTGTGCGCCTGCCTGCCTGTGTGTTTTGTGCTTGGCACAGAGCGTACTCCTCCTATTGATATTAGTGGTTTAAAAACTTAACTTAACTTACATAGATCAGGCAAAATTCATAGATCAGGTAAAGATACGTGCTATAACAATGCGTTGACCTTAACCATAGCCGCGCGTTTCCAAAACAATGCGTAATCCCTTAACAATGGGTGTGCGCTTCGCAAACTCCTGCTTGTGCGCTAGGAGAAGTGTTTTTTTATGGCTTGTGCGCTTCGCAAATACACCCAAATAAATGAACTCTGGTTGCGGCGGTGTCCGCAGGGTCCTAATGGTTTAATCGCCCCTGTTCTTAAGAGGAGTCAGTACCAAGATTTGCAAGTTTCATACATTTTTCAATGCAAATTTCTGGCAAACTATTTGTACCAGAATAATGACTGATATCTTAAATTAAAGGTAACGAAGAGATCTAGTAAATAATGTCGAGAAAAATAAAAAAAAAAAATATTGGAATGGAGATATTAGCTCGGAAAATTGTAAAACATGGTAAAAATTGATTTTTTTTCAAATCAAAATCTAGCCAATAACGTCGAGTTTTTTCATTTTTAGTGGCGCTTTTTTTAATTGTTTAACTCTAATAGTACTTGTTTTTTCTCTCGATATTTCACAGACGAGAAATTGCAATATTTCGTTGAAAGTTGTAGAAATATAAAGCAAAATAGTATATTTAACAATTATGTGCAAAATAAAATTTAGGAGAGTTCATTCTCGTTAAAAATTTTCAATTTCTTTGAACTGCAAATTTTCATTTTCGTCTTAAATTCTCTAATGTGACTTGTGGTCTAGGTCTACCCTAATTTCATAATTTTCATACTTTCAGGACACAAACCTACGTATAGTAAGTTTTATTGCCTACAGGCTCGCTGGGTATCTAAATTGAAATTTTTGCTGAGTACTGACTCCTCTTAACCTAACCTACAACATATTTGTATTTTAGTTTATTAAGATTAGATTTTAAGACTATAATATTAAAAGGACAAATGATTAGGAAGTGCTGAAGTTGAAATTATGTCACTAACGGTTATGGTCATCACAAGAAGCATTTTCTCTTGCTTTTTATGGTATTTTATTGCCAATGGCATCCTGAATAGGTTGACCGAATATGACATAATGTTGCTTTCCAAAAATATGAAAATGTAGACGTAGTAAGAGGGTTTCAACAAAATATATACAAATCTGTTCGTTAAGGGAGGCTACCACTGAAATTAAAAAAACACACGATTAGATAGTACAACTTCGCATAAAATCTGTGCGTATTATCATGCTCAAAACCACATAATGTAGTTAGAGAAAAAGTATAAACTTATGTAATGACATGTCAAAAATTCATATTCCGGGTTTTGTATGTATGTAATTAGCTTTAGAAAACTATATAATTTATGAAATTTCCAGAGCTTGGTACATAATAACGTAATAATGGTACATAGAGCAGATAAATTTGTACTTGAGTATGGAAGGTTTGGAGATGGAAGAGGAAGTGAAGGAAGCAAAGCCAGTAAAAAAGTTTTAATTACTAATATATTTTCATTTAAAAGTTGCTATTTTCATAGAGAAAAATAACTATTAAAATTATGATATTATTCCAAAGAAAGTTCAATTTGCAACAAAGATCAAACCGTTTACTGTTTATTTTGAAAAACTAAAATTGTTTGGCGTTATGACAGAGGAAATAAGGTCAATAATGTTAACTAGCAAAAATTTCTTGGTTTCATATGTTTTGCATACAATTTGGAGTTTTTAATTCGTTTCATCACCGTCAGATGGAATGATGTGCTTTTGGAAAACTTTCACTTGTTTTGAAAGCTTTTTGGGCTATATCCTACAATGCTCACGAATATCACCATATAGCTTTGCATGTACATATAGCGGTTTGTTTCAGTTTTCAAACTACATATTTTTGTACATTTGATAATAAAAATCATGAGTTTAATCGGTGGTAAGCCCACTAAGTCGAAGATTGGGCTTTTAGGCCTTTAAAATAATAATAAAAAAAAAATTCATGGACGTTAGAAGTTGTCTTCCTGAAACACTTCTTCGTGCGATTTTGTGTAGTTTTGAGTTGTGTCCAAAAGTGACAATTCAGTATTGACAGTTCATGAAAATTAGTTACGTTTGCAATTTTGAAATTATTTCATATTATGGTGGTTCTTGATTGTTTTGGAGCGACAATTTTGTGTGTAACTGCGAGCCTACGTAACACTTCCACGGCTGCATTGGAGATAATGCTCCATCTATTGACAATGGGCATCTATTGTATGGGTGTAGTGACTGCCAGTGCAGTCAGCCTTAAAGCAATGGGTTGTTGGAAAGAGGGTGAGTATGGATATTCCAATATTATTCGGATAATAGACTGTATTGATGGCAATGTATAGTAACAGACATCCAAATATTTGCTCTAACTTTTAGTAGAGGTTTCAATATATTGATACCCACTAGAAGCGGAGAAAATTAGGGTTTTGTTACAATATACATCTCTATTTTTATAGATGGGTCGAAGACAAATACAGGTACAGCAGCGGGAGAATATGCCGGCAACTGACTCTCTCACGAGTCATACAGATTGCCTGACAAAATCTATTGTGTTTTAGGTAGAATTGGTGGCGATTCATCAAGGAATACTGCTGGTTTTTACAGGGTGTCCCGTATGTTATGTGGTTTTGTACCGGGAGGCTATGGATAGGTGATGCTTAGACAAGCATAAAATTAAATGAATGGGGGAGGGGAAATCCTAACGGATTCCGAGATACCGGGACTTAAAGATATTAGGGTATATTTTTATAGATCTTGCCGTAACTTCTGAACGTTACCTGTTGATGATTTAAAATTTGTTAGATTTACAATCGTTTGACCCTTCTAATGGTCTATATATTTTTTCCTTCATCTTCTTCTCTTCTCAGTTTTCAAGTTTTGAATTTTTTGTTTGACTAAGCATCACCCATCCATAGCCTCGGGTACAAAACCACATACGGGACACCCGTATGTGCAGTCAGTCGAATTTAGATATCTGCATATACATATACTGACAGCCAAACGGCCATTAAAGCTTTGTATGCTGTGATGATAAAATCGCTGGTGCAGCTATTCAAAGAAAGTCTAGTATAGATTTATATATGATACTAGGTGGAGTCTGTGCTGGATACCTGGTCATAGAAATAACAAGGGAAACGAGATAGTGAATGAAGTAGCAGAAAAAAATGCATTAACGTATGTGCGAGTCCCGATTAGTACTCTAATGACATAGCTATGTTAACGTTAATCATGGAGCAGAGACCAAAAAACTACTAGGGGTGTTAACGGGCTATTGGGTCATAGGCAACTATGCTAGCAGACTGGGCTTAGAATGAAACGATTTCTGCAGTAGCTGTAAAGCTCCTGAGGCTGCAAAGTAAACAGCTTACATTCATCCTGATTCACAATAGATCTTTCAGGTCGTAGTGAATGCGATGCTAAAGCTTGCACACCCCACCATGACTCTAATCTAGATGCATCCTGAGATTCCTTAGTGAAATAGGGTAGATCTAGGGTTGTTCTCAGAAAGATAAATTTCCATGACTTTATAGGGCACAATGGACCCATCAATGGTCTAAGTGATGCAGGCCAAGTCTTCCCTGGCGGCACTGATTCAACCTAACCTAACATTGATTATTTTGTCGGTAAGAAATTATGTTTAGAATTAAATATCATTAGGCGCTTTTACTGTAGACCGTCTGAGTTTAATTAGAACTTATTCTAATACTTTAACATTTATCGCCCTGCCAAATACGGAAAGTGAAAGTACAAATCTGTTAGAAAGTGTAATCAAGGTTTTAAAATAATAAAATAATAAATTAATAATAAGCATAATGATAATTGGATGAAAAATTCCCGAGAGTCAAAATCTTGGAAAATGAAACTCTGAATAACAAAATCCCGCAATATATAAAATTTAATATCGTTAGGACATTTGCACTTCAAAAAACAAAAACGAAAATACTGAACCGTTAAAATACAAACTTTGCTCTAAACTAACAGAAATTTGTTGCAATACGTGTAATAAAATATTGGATATTTATTTTAATTATAATTTCAGTAAAAAGATCGATCCATACTTTAAAAAATAATTTTAATTGTAAAATATGTTCTTATGATTTTCAAGTCCCTTTTATTCCACACTGATTTTTAATATGTAAGCATAGTCGAATTTTTGATGTGGAACTGATTGGTTTTTCGCTTTCGTTTTTCGATCTGTAATCCTGTGCTTTAAAATCCAAAATAGAAAGATTCGTGAAGTCGCGGAAACATAAATCGCAGAACAGATTATCCTGGTAGATATACGGCTAGGGTTACCATCAAAATTCCCAACGTAAAAATCATGGGAGTCCAGAAACTCGGATATTTTGAAAATAAAAATCTCGTAGAGTAGAAAATTCTCGGAAAATTCTGATACAAAATAATCAAAAATATTTTGATATTTGGTTTTTTAGGATAAGGTTTTATGGAATTTATTTTTTCGGTATATGTACTATATTTTTCAGAATTTTATAATCTAAATTTTAAATCTAGAATTTCATACTCAATCTATCCTAATTATATATATGAGCGGGATATGTAAATTGTTTTTGATGTCTCGACAGATCAAGATCCCGATGGCATGTTTTCGACCAAATCGCGATTTCAGTTTATATGTTAAATAAAGGTTAATGATCGCAATTTTTACTGTGGGATTTTGCTTACAACGATATCATCACAGACTCTTTATGTATAAATATATATTTTGGGATTACGTATTGTGGCTTTCTGTCTTCAAGAGTTTTGTCTCCCAACATTTTGGCTTCCAGAATTCTGGATTTTATCGACCTCGATTTAGTTACATTCCCAACTATAAAGGAAAATTCAATATAAGCGTTATAGTTATATATAAGATTTTTCATTTTACTGAGTATTTATTGAAACTTTGAGATACATCTTGAATATTGGGGAAATACATAAAAATCTTAATCAATGCCATAACTATGGAAAGTTAAAAAAAAAAATTGTTCTTCTAAGCTTCAGCAAAAAGCATAAAAATCCTCGACTGGCTCCAATTGAAAAACAGCAAATCTCTTCTATTTAATTCTACCCTCAGAAAATTAAAAATATACTTTCATTTAATTTAAGGGAATCTCTTAGAAAGACAAGGGTTGGAAAGCACTCGAGACAAAGGAACAATGCGATTATTTAGTGCACTCAGCCCTTGTCTCATTCTGTTGATCGAAACTCTCAAGTTACAAGGGCACCAATGCACAAGTACCTAGTAAGTTCATGATATTGTTGTATTTATGGAATGAGACTGCATAGTCATCTTGAAACCTCGTCAATTCAGTGTCGAGTGCTGTTGCAAACTTGAAATTCTTAATTATTGTAGACGACACGTGAAGTGTATTTATGGCATCTTCAGGTGTCTCTTTAGATTTTGAGATATGTACTTACAATTTATTGATGCTGTTTGAGTACCTCTAGTGCTTTTTAAAAAATTACATTTTTGTAATTGTGATATTGTGTTGTATTCTTAATAATTATTTATGCTTTAACTTTCAAAGAGTGAAGTGGACATTTTACAAAGTAATACTATTTTTTTTTTTAGAGAGAGCTTACTATTACTACTAACACTAGCACAACTACCAGCGCTATTTACATAGAAGTAGTTTTACGGAAGTCAATTTACGTAGTACTAATCCGACTGCCATTTAGTCTACTTGTATTAAAGCTTTGGCAGTTGTCAAATTTGTCAGATCTGCCTACTACTACACAAGGAAAATGAGAAATAACATTTTGAGCTTGTTTTACACCTCATGCCCAAGAGAATGGAGCATAGAAGAAAATCTAAAAATTTCCAAATTTATAAAATTTTTACCATCCATTAAGGACGGAATACTTTCTTTTATACAAAAGTCTATGACGAAGTTTGTTTCTCCCTGTGACAGGTTCGAATTCTTTCTCTTTCTTAAGGTACGGCTACAAATTGCAACTTTTACTGCAGCGCAGTACAAAAAGCTGCACTACTCGAGGGTTTCAATGAAGCTCGATTGCTTGTAGCTCTTTCGTGCAGTCGTAATCTCGGAAGTTCTAATGTGTAAACATCTAAATAGAAGATTGCAAGTGCAGTATAAAAATATTAATTTAGTTGAAACTTTTGCTGCGGTTACGCGTCCAGTCCTTTAAGATGTTGCAAAAACCTGTAATAATAATAACTTATTTGAATAGTTCCATAAATATTTATTTATATAAATTTACCTTTTGCTAAAAATATCAAATTTATTGCTACGCGTTCAGTAGGAGATATTGCTATGGTAGACGATCAGAGATAACCATACTGATGTGACCTCTAAATCGCTGGGTCGAAAAGTTCGCTTTTTTTCTGCATTTTCAATGTATTTTGCAAATTCATTGAAAATATTTTCAGTGAATTTCAGTACTTATATTGAGACGAAATTGTCCAGCTACGATATTGTTTTCGTCATATAGGTATCTTTTCTCTTTATAAGAATTAGAATTTCTTTAAAATCGTCAGGTGATAAGCACAAGAAATATTTGTACATAATTTCATCTCCAGTATACTTAATGACAAACAAGCGGCACTTCTGGATCATTGAAATACATATTGTTATTTTCGTTTATTTGCACTTGAGGAATTTTGTGCGACGAATGCTTCAGAGTTTAATTGGATACTATTGACAACAAAATCTGGGTGCAGCAAAACCTGCAGCTTGTGCAAACATCTTTACAACTCTTTTCGCAAGGTTGTAGCTTCTAAGAAGCGCGCAGAAAATACTGCAAATTACGCGCAACTTTATTCTATTACGTGTAAACACCACTGCAACTTTTGCAGCTGCAACCTTAAAAGCTGCGCAACAAAAGTTGCAATGTGTAGCCGTACCTTTAATTCTACTCATTTTTTTAAAACAAAATAAAAACCCTCTTTATTAATGAATAAACACGCATTCAAGTTTGTAAACAATTCCTTATGTGAGATTTAAGTCTATGGTTAATAATAATTTTTGTAGAGCACTTCATATTAGTTCTATGTAAATCGACTTACATAAAACTAGTCCTAAATGGCATGGTCTAAATCAGCTCATTGAGTGGAGTTTTCTGTGAACCACAACAAGGCTGCTTAGAGCGTATCGAGAGCAATGTTGCTTTAATAGCAGTTTTGTATACATTTGATAGATTCTTTAACATAGTAGATACGATAAAATAGGAATCACTCGACGTAGTTATCGCGTCATTTCAAATGTTGTGGTCCATTCCGGAATGTATCACCAACCATATAAAATTTGTATACTCTTCTCTGGTATTACATGCGACATGTAGCTCTTGTGCCATCTATGCTAATATATAAATATATGTACTTTGTCAGTTTTTATTTCAATTCAATGCTCATAAACACTTTCATGATAATATTGTCGCTTATTAATAATTTATCTCTTCTCTCTCTGTTCTCCACGAGAGAGTCGCATTTACACCCATAAATTCCTCAATGACTTTCTTACATAATAATATATTCCGAAAAACTCGATGTTAAGTGGCTTGTGAAGTTACATAACATATAGGTAAGATCCAAACTTACAAAGTTCTCCTTGTAACCCTCTTCTTGCTTTTACTTTTGATAGATTAAGTATCTGCTTACTTTGTTGCGCAGAACAATATGATAATTCATGCCTGAACAGACAAAAATGTTAACAGTTAGTTTTGTGAGCCGTGGAAGTTACTTTAACTTCGTTTTTACACGAGGTGCAGAAATATACACTGGTGCGTGGCTATGCTCTCTCAAATTATCTAACCGGTAATTACATTATCTCTCAGATCAAAATGAAAAAAAAAAAAAAAAAATGCAAACAGGAAAAAACATTAAAAAATTAAATAAAAAAACAAAATATACAAAAAACATAAAAAAATTAAGATTAGTTAGCAAAATCTTAATAAAAAAAGAAATTTCACTAATTTTCTCTAAATAAGAATTTTATTTACGAGAGAAAATTTGGGAAATTGCTCGTTAGTGAAATTTTGTCCAGTAGGGAAATTTATTTTTGGGAAACTATCTGCAAATCCTCTACACGGTTTTCAATCAAATGATCAAATTTTAAGGGAAAATTAAAAGATGAAGCCTAATTTTCACCTTTTCCCTCTCTCTCTCTCTCTCTCTCTTTCCTATATTAAAGATAATGAATTTTAAATGTAACCATTTCCTGACGAAATTACCTTTTATATAAGATATATCCCGTACAACAAATTTCAGTACAACACGTCCTGTTCCAGTGTTTTGGAACGTGTCGGGAACTGAGAATCGCCATTTTTTGTTCTGAGTAATGGATCAGTGCCGATTCTGCTGAGAGAACTATGCAAAAAGAAACTTAATTTACATAATGCAGTTCTAAAACAGTGCATCATAGGCATCGAATAATTTTAAGCTAATTTTTTTCTGTTTTCTTTATGAATATAGAATTACAGATTTGGTGAATTACAGAGATAGTATTAATTTCAGCATTTTGCGCCAAAATCGAATCTTGAATACCAATACCTTAACTGTGCTTAATCGGTGCCGACTTTCTGCGCCTGCACTTGCTCAGATTTTAATTTGTGTGAGGTTGTATTATCAAGCCAAATTTGAATTAACTTTTCACAGACTCCTTTGTTAACAAGATGCATTTTTTCCAGTGGAAGGTGGTTTCTCATATCAATTGGTAGACGCTCGAGTATTGATCGGCCGCTCTTGTGATGATCACTGACATGAGCATTTTCTAAAAAGTACGAAAAAAAAACCCACAATGAATCAGTTTTTAAGGTTAAAAAAAACACATGTACTTATCTAATGACAATAAATCCTCTACTTCAGGCTCTACCTACAGCCGTCCTATACTCGTTTCCACCTGAAAAATTAACACAAAGCTTAATAATAACTAATAAATAAATCGAAAAGATAAAAACTTCCCTAAAATATACATCCCTTTTGTATATTTACATTTCGTAATATCATATAGTGACATTGCGTCAAATCAGATGTTCTTGCCGCAATCAGTTCAAGCAAATGCAACAACCGTCGCTTGGGCAACACCGAGAAGCGAGAACTCATAACTGGATACGGCGGCTATATAAAACCGACGAGCTGTAGCAGAAAATTATTCTTGGTCCAGAGATCATCTGGTTTAGAGACTAATCTAAATTCAAGAACAATATTCCAAACCTCCAACATCGAAGATTAATTCTATATTTCAGAGACTAATCCGAAAATTCCTATCATTGCTCATACCTAAACAGAAGAATAATTCTGCGCAGAGATTAATCTGCAACACTTTTATTCTCTACATCATTTTGCTACCCTTGTGTCCTCACGCACTAGCAAGGAGCATTTTATTACCCTGATGCTCTTACGCAATAGCAGCATTAACATTTCTACCTTTATTCTGTTGACAGATAATAAATTCTGGTCTTCTTCTTTTTTTTATAGAACTGAAGGAACGATGGAGGCAGTAGGACTCAAACATCATTGAATTTTAAATTGAATTTGAATTTTTAATTTTTTTTTCTTTATTAGGTTTCCGTACCCAAAGGGTAACAACGGGAACCCTATTACTATAAGACTTCGCTGTCCATTCGTCCGTCACCAGGTTGTATCTAATGATCCGTAATAGGTAGACAGTTGAAATTTTTACAGAGTGTGTATTTCTATTGCCGCTATAACAACAAATAATAACAAGTAAAAAAGCTAGAATTGATCTAAGACCAATTCTTATGATACCCTAGATGAATGCCCGTATTAAATTTCGTATGGTCACCGATCTATTCAAGTTTGATTTTGAAGTTGTTTTTCGCATATATTTCTAGAACGGTTTGTCGCACAGAAAAAAATGATTATAACCAATTTTATAGGATTTCGTATTCTGCAGAAGTTTTTAGTACAATAAAACTGTCTTGGACTGATCGTTTTCAAAGTATACGTAAAATACCTAAATTTTTATATGGCAACACCAAGAAAGAGTTGCCCGATTTAGTCCATTTTTGACATTTTATTTGCTAATGTAGTAAAAACATCATGTACGAAATTTCAGCTCTCTACGTCGACGCGTTTTCAGGCAGTGTCCAAATATATAACGGAAAACGAAATTTTTATATGGCAACCCCACGAAGGAGTTGCCCGATTTTTCTCATTATCGAACTTAATTTTACTTTTTTTTTTAAGTCCGTGTACAAAATTTCAGCTCTCTAAGTAGTGTGTTCTCGAGTTATCGTGCGCACAGACGGACGGACGGACGGACGGACGGACATGCAAAAATCAAAATAACTTTTAATATTATAAGTGGGTGTCTAATCCATTTTGCTCTACCATAATTATTTCGAGGTGTTACAAACGGAATGACAAACTTAGTATGCCCTATAGATTTCATCTAGGGTATAAAAATTAAAGGGGGCTTACTGTCAGCACTGGCGTTAACAATAAAGTCCTGAGGAAAATTTTGATGACCTTTGGCGATTAAACTTTTCAGTAGCTTAAAAAGTCTGTAATTTTAATGTTAGAAGATGTGGCTCATGTCCTTAACTTCATAGAAAACATTTCAGAATCCTCTTTACTGACTGGTGTAGAGCTTAACGTTGGTTGCTGGTCTATTATTATTTCTGCCGTGTCATCATAGGCAATCGGTTCAATCGTTATCAGTATATCTGTTTCCATCAATTTGGATCAGATAACAAAATAGCTTTACTAGAAATATATTTATTGATACTTACTATGAAATGTTTTCATTCCTTCAGTTAATTTTTCTATTTTGTACAGAACAGTAGGAATGGTCTTGATGCTTCCTACTCAGGCATTTATGTTGAGAAATGCTTTCAAATTTATGTTTTTCCAACGCTGTTTTTCGTTTTGGGATGTTTGATATATTGATGTTCAAAATCTTGCACAAAATTAATTTGAGAACTGTTTATATTATTCCTGAGAAATGGTTATATGTCAAACAAGCTAGATGAATATCATTTCAATACTAACAATGTAGAAATTTAATAATAAAATGCGTTACGGTTACTTATACTCGTTATTAAATACAGCATTTTATAATAATGTAATAAAGTACACAAAGGTAACACTACGATAGATGGTCAGCATGACATTTGATGCGATGGTTCCAGAGCTTCTTTTCGGGCGTCGCTTCTCTGTGAGTTTTCATGTAAGGGAATCGTGGACTGAGGGAAGTGCCTTATCGAGCCTTCCTCGGCCCGCTCTAAAAATTTCACCGACGGATCTCTCACGAATGAGGGATCCGGGACGGGCGTTTACCTTCGTGAACCTGACATTGGGATGGAGTACTCATTTGGAAGACACACTATTGTATTCCAGGCTGAAGTCTTCGCCATCGCAATGGCAGCGAAGATAGCTCTTGATATGGAGATCAAGGGAAAGGAAATTGCTATCCTTTCGGATAGTCAGGCAGCCTTGATGGCTCTGAGGGGCTCGTTGATAACATCTAAGTTATTGGGGGACTGCAGGTCTTCTGTGGATAAGTTGTGTATCCACAATAAGGTCCCTCCAGTGGATTCCATAAGCGTTGCTACCTCGAGTATCGGGTCTCTCATCAAAGCGGATGTTCATAGAAAGCATCAGCAGAGATGGAAGAACCTGAATACTTGCAGGTCACAAAACTGTTTCTTGATGGAACCAATAGGAATATTTCTGATTTTCTCATGGGGCTCGGAAGGAAATAATGTAGAGCTGTGGTGGGCATTATTACTGGCCACAGCTCGTTTCACGCTCATTTAACAAGGATGGGAGTTGTTGACAGCCCCAAGTGTCTGTCCTGTCTGAAAGGAGAGGCTGAGATAACTGAAGACTTTTTGAGTGCTTGTTCGCCTGGAGCAGGCTGGATACTCTAGGTTCTGCCCTCCTATCCGTAGAGGAATTGAAAAACCTTTCTCACCAAGACCTGATGTGCTGCATTAAGAGGACAGGAAGGTTTTGGTGATAGGGCTTCTAACAGGAAAGCACAATGAGCCGATCTGGCCTCCGTGCTGGGATCTATCGTCCCCCCTGCCTTTAAAAAAAAACATTACTATGATAACTGAGAGTTTGAGATGGTTGAATTTCACGCGGTATGATAAAGTTCGATTCAGAGGTAAGCTTACATACATTTATATAATTTCTGTTTCGCATGAGAAAAGCCTTTATATTGATTCTATAAATAAAATATACTAGGTGAGAAGAATAGATACCTAATATATTAAATTTATATCACCACTGAATATAGGTGCTTAATTTAATATTGCAACTGTTTCTGTATTGAACAGGTGCCCAATATAATATAATAACTGTATATCAGTACTGTTGTAGATATTTATACATTACTTAAATCAGAACATCTGCATTCTGTAGATACTGCTCTAGCGTTCTAGCAATGTTAAATACTTATTAGGAATTAAAGTCGACAGTCCCAAGACAATTTTTTCAGGTTACGACTGCTGATTTTTAAAGCTACGAGGGATTTATACAGGATTCGGGAATATCTGTAGACGCCCGAAAATACTCGGCACCACATTTCAGTACTGGCGTTCAAAATCAGTATCCTTAAAGTACCGTTGAGGTGGTTCTCTGTTACTAGCTTGGTTTTTGAATATTCAGTGGCAAATCAAGAGACAATTGCAGGTAATAGCCTTACCGTAAAATTTAAGTGTTAACTCGAATATGTCGGCATTCCCAGTTTGGAACTCCAATGAGAGAGATTTAAAACAAAACTGTGACTTTCTAATTCCAATTTGAAGAGATATGAAAGGTCACCAATTATGTAATTTAACGACATCAGTTATAAACCTTTGCTAATAGGTGTTTACGCTGAATTCGTAAAGTGTGTTGGAATGCCAGATTCCAAAATGAAAATCTTTGGAGATGGTCATTTCAAGATAGAATGGATATATAAGTCAAAAGAAGAAAATTGAATTAAATTGGCCACACTTTTGGTCGTAATGATGGTGGCAAAAGTTACTATATTCCGCTCTATGTATATCGGGGGATTATATGAAATCAGTAAGTGGTTTATAAAAATTGAAGTAAGCCATAGGAAAGATATTTAGTTTGTCTTCATCGTCATCGCCCCCCCCCCCATCCCCCTCAGTGGCTATAAGGTCGTAACTGATAGACTTCATAAACTTTGGGCATTTTTGAGGAGTATGACAAGAAATGAGGAGTATCTAACGAATGATTTGAATAATGCACCTCCAAATCGGCGGAAATTGTGTTTGGTGGAAGTTTAAAAAACTCTATGTGTTGTCACATTGATAATGATGAAAATATATATGTATATATTTTTTGAATTACTTCTCCTCAGAGGTACCTACTGTAGGGAAGCGAGGTATATGAACAAACTCCTTTTTCGAACAATTTTTGTCGCATAATTAGTTCGAAATGGAACGTTTCAAATGATGGCAAATATAATAAAATTCAATTCAGCATGAAAGTTTGCGAAATGTTTGAAGAAGTTGTTAAATTTCTTGACTTTCGCTTTACACATACTCATAAGAACCGAGCGCGTCAATCTACATACACATTTAGAGATGTATGTACTTTGGTGTTGTTGTTGCTTGTGCTCCGCTGTTGTACTGAATAAACATGTGGGGGACGAGTTATATTTACATGCTCAAGAGTCTCTTGAATTAAAAGTACATTTCTGGTAATTGCTTTATCCTGCCTGTGAAACTTTTCCTTCCGAAGGGATCTCCTCGCAGAGGAATCCCAATTGGAAAAGTCAGTTTACTTCCTTCCTTCCGTACAAACATATTTCTGAGACGGACTTCTTTATGGGTCTTTTACAATTTTAAAGCATCCCACATACATGTATACATTAAATTTGTACCTACGTACAAAATGTATATTTCCATGGCGATTTAATGTATGAAATTTTTGTGCGAATTTATTTATGTTGTTGTTAATAAGGTTTTTCTATACCTACGCAAAGAAAATATGTTTGTTGGAAGAAGTAATGTAAATCGTTGCTGATTTTTCACGTTCTCATATAAAATTCTATTAAATGTATTTAAAGAGGAAATTTTCAGGTTTTTGGGCGGAATTTATAACTTATGGAAAAATATAGAAAATAAAAAAAACAAAGAAGTGAAGTTTCCCACCTGGTTTTCGTAAGAGGCCATATTAAAAAAAGACATTGTTAGGGGACAACTAAAATAATAATTCCATGCTGTGTATATGTATACAAGTCTTTACAAGAGAGAATGAAAGAATTTATAAAAAAAAAATTTCAACTTGAACTCTAAAGATTATGTATGGACTCGATCGGGACCTTGGTAACCGTTTTTATTAGAGCAATTTTTAAAATAAGACTTGTGTATTGGACTGGACTATAGGTATGTGAATTATTCTGGATTTTTACATTCATACTTAAATTTTGCAAAATTCGAAATTAATAAAGTTGATGCTAACCAGAGAAAATAATAAACGGAACCCCATTCAAATATTTCCTATAACAACGTCTAGGCAAGTATATATAGTATAAAAGTCCGAGCGCTTATTACTTAAATCCAGCGCGAGCATTATGATTGCTTGCTTGCAAATCGGTGATATCTGGAGTTGTCTGTACCAATATACAAGACAAACAATGTTCCCTAAAATAGATCTTGTTTGACATCATAAAGATGTGGTTTCCCAGTGAAGGAAACGTATGCAGAGTGTCTTCAGTGGGCCAAAATACACGCTTCAGCACGAAGCGGGAGTATTTTCTCTTCTTGTGCGTAGACGTGCCGTTACAATAATTTTACTCCGGAGTAGTTCCCTATATGATTACCAAGGTTAATTGAGTCCATGTTAAATTAAGTTACAGTTTTTGATATAAACAATAACTGTATCACAAATTCACAACCCGTAAAGAGAATTAAATTATTTTATTATCACCCCAAATCGCATGTAAGGAACTGCACAGCCATCCGGTCAGAAATTTCACAATTTGCAAATGAACATACAGTACTATTGGTATGCTGCCCGTGCTTCCGTTAGAAACTTGGCATTTCGGAGTTTTTCCACCCCTCGAATGCCTCTCATCAAAACCCTCGAGATATGCTTCCCAAGTCATGAAACAGAATACCTCTTTACTACATGAGAGCCCCAAGGAAGTCCTAACATTCTGACCTATTTGCAGTGTTCTTATGTAAACCTGACAAAAGTTTGATTTGAATAGTTCCTCCGACCTAAATTACTACTCATACAGAAAAATTGTATCCCGATATTTTTAAGCTTACTTACATATCTTCCCAACCGTAATAAAATTTTTATATCTTTCTTAACAAAATTATTTAAAAAAATTTGTCGTAACCAAATGACTACGATTCCCCAAAAACAAAAACTCTCAACTAAATAATGATTGCATATGTAAATGTGCCGTAGTCAGACGAATTCGAATCAATCTGCCTACAGATTCAGACTCTGTCTGCACGTACACACATGCAATTATTACTCAGCTAAGGTGAGCGAGCGTAAAATCGTAAGGTTACTTTTTAATCAAAACTGTTTGATTATTTTGTTAAGTAAAGTACATATATAGTAAGTGTATCCTTTGGGAAGGTAAGGAGCCAAGCTTAAAATTACTGAAAGACTATTTTCCCGTGTGGATAGTAGTTTAGGCCTTATGGAATATATAAAATCAATGTCCAGTCACTTTTCCATAAGAATCAATATAAAACATTTTAGAGAATTGGACTAGCACGCACACATATAGGTTTTTGTTCCCTAGCATGAGACCCTTACATATAATGCACATACATAAAAAAGGGAAAACAATTTCTGTTTTGGCGACATCTATTAGTGACGTAGGTAAAAATGGTCTCATATGTAAAATATTGAAGACGCTTCTTTAGTTGTATCTTGTTTGCGTGAATTTTCACTGTGTTTTAAGGGAAACCACCTCAAGTCAAGCTCAGCAAATTCTACAATTCGCAAAATCGCTACCATAGAGACGCGTGTGTGAATGCAGGGCAGAGATTTCTGTGAATTGTAGAATTTGCTGAGATTGACTCCGCTGTAACTTATGAAGTATTCATATCATTGAAAAATGTTCCATACAAAAGTTGCAGGAAATTTTATGCTTTATAATTTTTTCAATAGCTATTTGTAACCTGGCTGGAGAGAAGATATACTCGAAAAACTGGTTTTCGGTACCGATTTTCCAGATGCAGACGCTTAAGGTCACAAATCTGTAACTACACCTTGCTTTAATGTGGAATTACAGTGAACGTTGCGCATTCATCACTGTACGTTTCTGTTGTTTTTAGTGGAAAATAAAAACAAAATTATGGAAACGAAGCTATATCGATGCATGTGCTGAGTTCACTGTAACTCTAATTTTACATACACATCTAAAGCCTTTTCTTAAAAATTTCATTTGCTTGCCTTAAAGACATACTCAGCGCCATCTAGTTTTGAAAAGAAAATATTCCTTATATTGGGCGAATGGGACACGACACAGAGTTAGACATGTCTCAAAGAAAGAAGCAGACATGCCGTATGGAATTGTCTTTTGAGTGTAGTAGAAGAACAACGCGAACGATTTATGAGGGCCTATTTGTTACGTGTGTAATTTATGGGGCACCTGTATAGTGTGATAGTGTAAAAACTGTGGTAGGAAGAGCAAAAATTTTCTCTTGTCAGAAGATCATGCTATTGGCGTGCCTAGCTGTGTGCCGCACAGTTTTAACAGAAGCCCTTCAGGTCTTAATGGGCGCGGCCCCACTTGATCTTTCAGCGATAGGCAAGAGATTGTCCTCCAGGATCAAGAGGAGAATTGTTCTTTGAGATCATGACTGGGTGTCGAGCGCCAATAGTTAAGGAGTAAAAAAAAAAAACAATGAAAATTCGCTAAAGCAGTGCATAAAGGATAGATGGCAGGCCAGATGAAGTGAGAGCGAAAAGGGAAGAGCAGCCTTCGTTGAAGAACATCCCGACTTTGAATTCAATCTGTGTTGGAGATTCCTTTTGACTGGCCATGGCTCACTGAATGAATTCTTGCGAGAAAGGGGCTAAGTGAAAAGAAAGAATGTATGTCCGGAGATAGCTATGAAGACTGGGTGCATATACTGTGTGAATGTCCAATGTATGAAGGTTTCAGAGATTTAGATAGCATGGGTGTTGAAAGAGCAGGTGAAGGGTATGATATTAGCAAGGTACTCAGCCTAAGAGAGCCGCATCAGTGCATAAATGAGAATGCGATGGAAGTATTCAAGCAGAGAAGGAGGAGATGCGCTAGGCAGGGAATGCCTGCCGTATCTGCAGTTTAGAAAGATGAAGTGTAGAAACGAGAGGGTCATCAGTCTGGGCGACGAAAAGCTGACCGGGGATTTCGCCGGTACCACGGAGTTTGCGACTCATGGAACTCTCTTCCATGCTGAAATTGGTGAGGTCCTTCAGGCAGTAGCATAGTAGCAGTGTTTGTTGCCCAAATGCGGGCGGAGTGTAGTACGCAAGTAAAACATGGGAGTCTTCAGCGATGATACATGAAAGTGAATGATTGCTGAAATCTTCTCAATTACCCTGCTTATGAGCTCGGCGTGGAGTTCCGCTTAATCAACCGGGTGCCGCAACCCATAGAACGGCAGAAATGTTAGATAGGTCTCACTCCCATCAGTGAGGACGCCCATGCACTTGATGCTAACTGAGACTTTAGAAGCAGAAATGTTTCTGAAGGGCGTTGATTGATGTCACAAAATCAATCCGAGTAGAAGAACACCGTGGGATTAAGCCAAGATGGCAGGTTCCCACGTTACACCTTCAAGGACTTCTGTCTTTTAAGTGTGGGCAAAGGGCTAAGTCATTGGTAACATCGTCACTGGGCTGTTACAAGCAGTTATAAAGACACTCGATTCAACGACTCACGATTTGATCGATTTCAAATTCCAGTTCTAAGTGAATTTTTAGCGTCATCAGAGCCACTTGTGATGTGTAGCGAAACTAGATTTATGCTTAGTTATGTAATTATTTTTAGCTCGAGACTCAGGCTCAACTCATTTTTTTGCGGCTGGAAAACTAATTCATCTATCTAGATCTAGAGTATAAGCGTCTAAGAAAAGTGTCAGTATAGGCTAATAAATAAGATATAGGCAGGGCATATGATGTGAGAATAAATTAACAAAGCGGATACAAATTTGACGGATAGTTTTTCACTAACAATTGTCCTGACAAAATTTCACGCAAATCAAAACCGTTTAATTATGTGAAATCACGTGCTTGGACAATAGGTAAATATAAGGTATCAAATAAAATGAAAATATTATTCTGCTCCTGGTCCCAAATTTCATCAGAGTATATGAGTTTTTCTGTTTGATTAGAAGAAATCGAAATATCGAATGGCATGGCAAGACATTATTATGTAACCATTCTTGTAAGGGGTTGGGGTTGGGATAAGTCCTGCCAATCTAGATTGGTCCGACCTGGAAGAAAAGAAAAAGACGTGACATCCGAGACCACAAATCAAAAATAAAACGTGGTAATTTGTTTACTTCGGTGATCGAGGAGAGGGGGGAAGGACGAAAAAAAAATCCCCAGAATCTAATATGTCCAGGCAGGCAGCCCAGTCATCATCAGACCCTGCTGTCGGTTTCGGCGAGTAACTTGACCATGGCATGGCGGCGGACGCTGTCGTCATAAGTTCATGATTTATATGCAACGAATGAAATTTACGTTTAGCTTTTCTTGGATCCTTCTGGATGGCATCTTTATCCCGGTGGATACTCGGTCAATCCCTCCTGCCCTTACATGTACTATGTATTACCACAAGAGAGAAACCTGAAATGTGTACATGGTATGTATGGCGTTCGTTTTTTCTTCCTTCTGGTTTTTTGTTGTTGTTTTTTTTATTGTGCAAATGGCCAACATAAATCATAACTGAGTCCCTTTTAAGGATGTTGTTATTCGCTGCCGTTATTTTCGCGCTACTTCAAGGTTCTGTTTTCTGTTTCTATATACACTCTTGTCCCGATTTCTTTCCAGATTTAGCTAGCTAGCTAGCTCCTACTACTACTACTAGTAGCTGGCCTCCCTTTTTCGGATAGGGTATAATTTCAGCTCAGCACGGGCGCTATAAACCATTGATATATGACGAGATTTTTGTTTAAAGCGATGAGCCGACAACTTTAGGGTAAAGTAAGCAATTTTCACGTTCCCGTGATTTAATTGAAATTAAAGACTTCGGGAATATTTCTCTGGTGAGAAAGGGAGGGGGGGGGGGGGGTGGTGGTGGCAGGAATATGTTGTGGGAGCTCAGCAAGGGAGAGAACAAAGTTTAGAACTGTTTGGATTTAAAGTGAATTATGACAGGAATGGAACTGATTTATTTAATTCCTCGTAAATTTTGTTATTTATTTTAATATTTCTGTTGTTTTATTGTTACAGTTTAATGTTATTTTTTGTTTTAAGTGTTTTGTTCCAAGACGTTTAAGGAAGGGTGGGGGATTTTATAAATTCTTGGGTAAATGAAATATCACCGTAACGTAAAACACTTGTAGAATCTTTTAAAATGTTTTTTTCGAAACTAATTTTCTGGATTATGTAGATTTTGTCAAATTATACTGTCACATTGCTGGAAAGGTGTTTTCGGGTAGGTAACATTTAGTTTATAGGTTAAAAAGTTATACCTAATGTCTACTATAATAATAATTCGTTTGTAAAAGAGCTTTTTTCCACTCATTTCTCGAGCTGCGGATTTGGCAGCAAATTCGGTCAATTTCATATTGACTAAATTCGCTATGAATTTTTTTTAAAGCAAAACTCTCTATGAAATACTAATCCGCGTAGGCCTAGTCTTGCTAGGCATTCAATTAAATACTTAGGATTTCGCTACGTATATATAATTCATACTTAAAAATTATTCTAAGTGCATATATGAGGTCAGCTTGGCTGTTCACTTTGACGTATACGGCAGGCAGGAACCAGTGTTGGGCAAAATGCAATCTGATTGATGATTAATGATTACGATTACAATCTGTAATCTGTAATCATGATTACAGATTGATAATATTAATCAGAAAAGTAATCAATTTTGGCGATTAATGATTGATCATGATTACATGATTACATTTTTTGATTACAAATTTGCATAAGGTTTAAAACTATAGTTAAAAGAAAACAAACATTGTTGTAATAACTCGCATTGCCTTATTCTACAAAAGCTGCATTTTGCCCTTGAATTCATTCGAACTAGCATATAACAATGTGGAGCAATATGAAAATTCTAGCAAAATCAAAGCGTTAAAAGGCATTATTGCATTTTCCATGCTCAACGACTTTCTTATACGCCCCAGAAATGTAATCTTTTTCGCTATCTTTTTTCATATATAATCAAGATCCTCGAATATAAGTTGATGATCAATCAATAGAAGCACTTACATTCTTTACACTGACTTCAATTAATACATAATTCAACAGTGCTTTGGAGTTTTCTACAATAAAAATTCTTACGATCACAGATTGTTTGTTTTTTTAGAACTAAATTTTAAAATCTCTTGAAAAGTTTCATTTGTAATCAAAAAAAATGTAATCATGTAATCATGATTACGGTTACATTTTCCTAAGATTACTCGATGTAATCATGATTAATGATTACGGCATCCTTACGAAGGAAGGAGCCCCCAAATTATTCCCATTTTCGAATTAAAATTAAAAATTTTCATAAACAAAATTGTTGTGAACTAGCTTTTAGTTTGTTAAGTAGTCATCATCGTTTTCGAATAGCTTAGGATAAAATAAAACCAGTAGGTATACAATAATTCGGAAATATCAACAAAAAATATTTTTGTGGGAAGCGGAAATTTTGAATATCATAACGAACACCTTAAAAGAAAGAATTTTAACCTTATTGCAGAGCGCACGGGGAGATTTCCCCGTTTTGTAAAATGTCAGTGCACGACCGATTGGGGAAATCTCCCCGTTGGACAATGTAATACAATGCAGTACTGTAAACATGGTTTAAATACTATAAACCTGGCTTTTTTAAATTAAAGCTTTCAATAAAGCGAATGCATTTTATTTTAGACATATTTTAGACATATTTGAGACACAAGCCAAAAACCATTTTGTCATGTTGCCGCACAAAATTATTTATATTCATTCTGGTTGCAAATTAGAATTACAAATTACTTTTAGAAGTTCTGCGATGAAATTTATTTATAAATAATTCTTTTTTACAAATATGAAAGAAAAAATATAATGAAGTCATAAATATTTATTAAAATTACAAGAAAATACAATAGAAAATCAACTAATATATCAAATTTTGATTTTTGTTAATGGTAATGCCCTGTGAAAGCTCTTTTACCATTTGGAATATACGCAATGGCAGAAAGTTAGAGGTTTCCCTCTGGTGACCTTCATAGTTCAGTTTTCGTGGCGCAGTCTATAGTTTCCTGCTCGAAGATTATAGCTGATGGTGGCGTCATTTGCACCGCTAGACTTACAACCAAAATGTTTGAGGGGGGGAGGAAAAGTCGGAAGTAGGCGCTTTTATATTTTTTTATTTTTTTTATCATATTTAAGTTAGATATCACAAAACCCAATTTTCGGTTTTATTTGGAAAACCTGTCAATAATATTATCCGCATCAATGTCGATCTCAGAGTGGACAGACTGATATCCAGATACAAAGATTGTAGAAATAGATGTGACGCAACCGACGCTGTTACGGGTGAAGTAAATGACTTAGAGTGAGAGCTTGCGTCTTGATCAACTTTCAAAGGAATAGGAGTAGAAGTGCATGATATGTCATTGACTATTTCTTTTGATGGGAACTTAACTGATCTTGTTTTCTTCTGAAATAAGTTATCAATGGTCTTATCAGTCTTATGCTTTCCACTTTCGCAACTATTTCTATCTCCATCGCTAACTAGTGTAGCAAGTTTATTCTTCACCTATAAATTAAAAGTAAACGTGAAGTTAAATTAAACAACACTAAGTACGTGAATTAATACGAAAGTACAAGCATAGGAACGGCAACTACCCCAGACGGAAGAAAGCGAATGACTTGCCGTAAAAATTGTGAAGAAAAAGTGTAGAATCAATTTTAGTGGCATCAATCCAATCGATCGTTTTCAGCAACCAATAGTGTATAAAAATTCGAAAGAAAAATGTTCAAGTAAATTTCTAAGAACAAAATGTATTCTTGCCAACGCTTATAAATAACCTTAGCGACCCAGATCAGCCAAGGCACCTGAATCTACATATATAACTCTTTGGAACCATTGTCCGCCACCAATAGTGCTTGAAAAATCTAAGGAAACATTTTCTGATCTTTCTAAGAAAACTGAATGCTTGTGCCCCTGTCCGAAAGAGTGAACCATCAGAATCAATTTGCAGCAATTCGTTTGGACCGTTGTCGCTGTCATTCAAATTCTTAAGGATAATTTCCAAGTGTAGTTCTAAGAAAAATTTAATGCTTGCTACGAGCATAAAAATTTTGAACAGCTCAGGCTTGAATCAGTGTCGCTATGAAAAATCAATGGGTGGTTAGCCGTTGATTGCATGGAACTAGGATTCGACTGGACGAGCCGTAAATTAAAATTTGTTAAGTCAAGGCTTAAATACAATTGCGACGGGCAATGGAAAACGACGAAAAAATGCCGCTGTCAAACTTCTAAAAGCACAGCGTCTTATGTGAATGTCCAAATTACGACGGGATACAGCAGCGGTCGACGAAGTTGCCCTCGAGATTGATCAATTTCTAATTTTGCCGTTGTCGCTGCACTACAAAATCAATCGAAAGAAATTGTTGTGGCCTTTATTTTTGTCAAGGTTGTAAGATATCCCGTCAATTTTAAAATATTGAATTTTGGTCAAAAATTAATTGAGGAAATGCGAAATCATAAAATAATTTATTATATACAAGACATCCAGTATAGACGAGTTGACAAAAAAGACATGGTTTGGATGGATATTTCGAGGCGCTTAAATATAGTTGGTAAGGTTGTGATATTTTTGGCATTTAGTTTGATTTTAATTTAGTTAAATTCTGTATTTTAAATTTTACCTTTCCATACTTTGGTCCATTGCATTTCTGACCACCAGACAGGTTTTCGATGGATATGAAAAAACACAAACTTGCTCCAGTTGTTACTGGCGGCACAAAAGAATATCCTCAAAGACAATGTAAAGTCTGTTATTCTAATAAAAAACTGGATATACTCGGTATATTTGTGAAAGCTGTGGGTACTATTGCACAAACGTATATGTTCCAACGGTATCACTTAAAGATAATTAAATTAATTAAATTTTAATAATTTGTATTTTATGTCACTTGAATTAAAATAAATGAATATTAAATATTTCATCATTATTTTATTGCGTTTATAAATGATTAATTACTGTCTATATTTGAGAGCTTCACTAGTTGTGGCATGTAAAAATGCACGGTTGAGAGCTTATATTCATTGGCAATTCTTGCATTCGGCAATGTGTTAACTAACAAATGTTTGTTCATAGCTATGTAGATACATCAAAACTTCATTTATCGAATATTTCCAATTACCAATAAAAGTTCGTCAAATGAATTGTATTTTAATGGGCTACTGATGAAGGGTTAGAGAGTCATAGTTTTCTAAATTAACTAGAAATGCCAGTCGTGGCTTTTTAATATGTTTCAGTTTTATAGGATTTTTTTGTTGAACAGTTTAATTTAAATAATTTTAATTTATAAATTCCATTGTTAAAATTACACACGAACATTTCAGAATTTTTCTTTTGAAGATCGAACGCTTGGACAGTCGACTGAACTGCCAAATTATATTTCATAGATTGGTAAGTGACGTTCGATAAAAATCATTAGCAGTACATGATGTAGGTACAGTGGCGAACTTTAACCTGTAACATGAAACCAAGTTCAATGTACAGCTAAATAAATTTCTAAATTATTTAACCCTGTTCGAACCTTTTATAGTCGAGTAATTATGACACTATTAATAAATTTATGGATAACTTTTCTTCATAACAAAGTTAACCGATTTCTCGTACGAACCAAGTATAGATGCGAGTAACGCAAGTGTTTTAATCATCTAAATTTATAGAGATAGGAACTACAACAAATCTGTAAATCGACATTTTCACAGATTCCCGTCAAATCAATTTACACTATAAAGAAAGATGAACTACTCATACCAATGTGTCGGTCAACGTCAAAATGTATTTTCCCTTAAATGTGGGTGGCGAAACCTACCTCCTAACCGTTTCTTCAATGAAGATTAACCTGAGAATCCTTTGTAACAGTTTTCCTCTATCCCATTGCAATCGTTCAGATTTCACTTATCTCTGATAGTTCCAACACTTATCTTTGTCAGCAAGCAGTTGAACGGGGTTGGTATAATTTGCCAGTTCATTGCTCACCATCACACAATCTTTCGAAACTTTTAACAAATTCCGAGCATCATCGTCGAATCAATAAGAATTCAATTTAAAGTGGGAAAGATGGGTCCGTGCTCCCGGCACATGGATCTATGGTCTCGATACTATGTATAGTATATATTATAGCATATGTATAACATCTCTTCTGTATATCCATCTGGCACATATCTCACTCCATTACCAAAACTCTGAGCTCTGTTACTACCACAAAAGGTTGCACTAAAGTGCAACAAAAGGGTCACCAGTTCCACCCGCATCGCCCTCAAACCCATGTATTCACATTTCACATTACACGTAAGGGCGGTTGTAGAAACTTTTCCTCTCTCTTGAGGTGAAACCGCAGCAGCAGTAGATATAGCTATATAATATATATCTGTATGTATATAGCTATAGGAAGAAGCAACTATAAGGCTTGTGAATGGTGGCGGTTAGTCGGGCCGATTTAGCTTGATATGGTGCAGGAGGTTCTTCCAAGGAGAAAACTCAAGCAAGAAGGGACTAAAGACATGCAGCCACAAGCAAAAGGATACCATCAGAGATGCACTAAAACGTGTTTATGTGTGCCCTGCTCATTGCCAGCTTTGCATGAGAAGCTTTTTTTTTACACGAAAAGCTCGAAACTTATAACCCTCAAAGTATATGATGTATGGGAGGAATGTAGAACTAGCTTTAACCATTATCTGGAGGCCTTATTTATGGGTATGTCGGATTCCTTGTAAGCTTGGAAATGTGTAAGGGTATAAGGGAGGAAGGACAATGTATGTAGTATGACTTGCAGTACGAGTGGCAGCCGCGTCACAAACATTGCCCCATATTATGCCCATATCACTTTTTCCAAGACTCCATCGCTGCCCTAGCAGCTTGGCTTGGCCCACAGGTTCATTCCTCAGTAGTGAGTCTGGTGAACTGAGTAGCAAATGTGACAGTACCAGTGATGTCAGCTTGCCTGCCTTTCAGCCATACGATAAATACAAAAAGCGCCCGTACACTGGGTGCAATGTAAAAAGCTGGATAGAGGATGGGGATGGATGAAAAAGAAAAAAATTCCTGTATACTCCTCCTAAGCCATTTAAAATGACACGAACATGTTTACAGTGTTGCATAACAATTACTTTATGGATTTATGCATTTAAATGACACGAGAATGGTTGTATGGACGTGCACTTTAATTTCCGTCACTGCAAAAAAGGGATGAACTTTGTGGCAAGCGCAGGGGGGATGGTTTGCATTCCACCACACCACAATCGGCCCGCCGACGGAATGTGCAAATTTAAGTTCCCCCGCCCGCCGAAAACCATTGAGATTGTGGCGCACGAGTGGAAAATTTTCATTTGGAAAATTTCGTATTTTGTATTTTATGTGCTGTTTCTGAAGCGTTGAGAGTATATAAAAGGAAATTAGAGGAATGGAGCTGTTGAACGAGCACGGAATTTAACCTCATTTAGCTTCTACATATTTCAGAGCAACATGGTGAAACACTTTTTTGATAGTTTGTATAATTCCTATGTTGATGAACAACAGATACGGCGCACGTACATACGGGATTGACTTTTAAAAATTGGAAATCTACTTATCGGAATTGCTGGTAGTCGGTGGGTCTCTGCAAAGTTGTTATTGTGCTTGAAGTATAGCCGTTACTGCATTTTGATGATAATATTTGAAAGGATCGTGCATTGCTGTTGAAAATATCTGTCGGTGGCTTAGATATGAATTTCTTGGATCAAGTGCTGCCCTGAATGTCCTAATATTTATCTACTTCTAAAAAGTTTCCTGAGCACGTTTTCAGCGTGAGCATAAATTGGACGAAGATCAATCCTGTATTTCGTAATTCTTTAAAAAAATTTGAAATTTCAGAGCTACGAAGACTCTTTAACGAAAAGGCCAAACATAGGAGCCAAAGGTTCGAACAATAAGCAATGCGACCTGCGAGATATTTTATGCTATGTCCGTTTTTTAGGAAGCTAATTATCTCAACAGGCTCAGTTTTCTGGATGTCTGATGGATATCTTGGTATCCTCACACAGGCAGTAAACTATGGCAAGACATTCTCAGAGAACGTGCTTATAGTTCGGTAGTTATTGTTTGTGGTTTTACTCCAATTTCGTTATGTACAGTAGCAGCTGTACCTTTGGGGGTAGTTGGGATTAATCCCATAAGCTGATTTATAATATATTATAATTAAAGCTAAAACACCACTAAAACTAACACTACCGCTAACACTAAAACTCAAACTAACACTAAAACTAACATCAAAGTGGCTCACACATCTATCAATCCGTTGTTCAACTTGAAATTGGAAGATTGGCAAACAGTTGGCTTTCGACACCCATCAAGGGCACAACTTTATTCTCAGGCGGAGATTTAGAGTTCAACACACCCACAGACATAATAATTTATCACCTCAACTTCAAGTTGAGTTAAAATTGAACAATAAATTGATAAGTGTATGGGCTATTTAACGCTAAAACGAATGCTCCCAGTAACACCAGCACGAACACTAGCACTAACACTAGCACTACCACTATCTCTACCACTATCATTGACACTAACACTGACACTAACAGTAACACGAATACTATAAACTAACACTAACACTGACACTAACACTATCTGTGATACTAACACTGACATGAACACTAAAATTAGCACCAACACCAATAACACCAACACCAACACCAACAACCCCAACACCAACACCAGCACCAACACCAACACCAACACCAACACCAACAACCCCAACACCAACACCAACACCAACACCAACACCAACACCAACACCAACACCAACACCAACACCAACACCAACACCAACACCAACACCAACACCAACACCAACACCAACACCAACACCAACACCAACACCAACACCAACACCAACACCAACACCAACACCAACACCAACACCAACACCAACACCAACACCAACACCAACACCAACACCAACACCAACACCAACACCAACACCAACACCAACACCAACACCAACACCAACACCAACAGAAACATCAAAACCACCATCAACACCAACGCCAGCTGTAGTATTAGCACTAGCTCTAGCACTAGCATTAGAATTAGCACTAGCTCTGCCACTAGACCTAGCACCAGCTCTACGGCTAGTACTAGCACTAACACACTGACACTAACACTAATAGTGAATTGTTTTCTGCGACTCCGTGTAACCACCGCCATGGAATCTGTTATTTCCGGGATTTTTTCTTCTCATCACACCAGTAGGGTTGAAAAGAGCACAAAAGAGCAGACAAATTAATCTCTCAAACATACGATGGAGCAAGATATACAGACTAACAAGGTATGACTATCCGGCACCATAGATTCGCCATTTTTTGCGTTAGTCGATTCGCATGACGCGTTTTAAATATTCCCTTAACCAATTTGCGATTTATTCAAAAATCTTAACGCCCCACCTCATCTTGCGATTTGTGCACCGAGCTGTCCTATTTATGACAGCGACCCAGCCAAAAGTAATATTTTATATTATTCGACTTGCCCCAAATAATTTGTTCTTTAAAGTAAAGTATAAATTATTGAGATCAAATAATTCCTTTGATGTAATTCTGCAATGAAATCGAGAAAGCAATTACATTTTTAATTATTGAAAGGTCAACAGCTGTTTAATTTGGATCTTACCACTACTTACAAATTTTGTATATTTATATGCATTCTTCAGCAAACGATATGTTTTGACCAAGTTGAATACCAACTGACAGCGTGGCTGTGTGTTCGAGTCACGCGTGTTCGTGCATGTCTGTATGGTTTTTCTCGCAGGGCTGGGCGCAACCTGCCCCTTCACCGCTCATCTATCTCTCCTAACATTCGGTTATATCGGTTGGTATTCCACTATCGACGTAAAGGCTTGTAGCATTTCATGAAGTGACTAAAAATTTCAGACACAAAATGAAAAAGTCATGAAACACAAACTATTATGCATCTGCCTACATTTCATGAAGTGCTTAGACTTTTCATGAAGTGCTGAGCTACATCAAGTGTCTACGATATATACATAAATCGGGTATATACATATTTATGTGTATATACCATTTCGAACAATTATTTCGTTATGGAGCTACGTAGAGTGATTGGATTTGGACGTTAAGTCCTAACTGCCAGCATGAGCTGACAGATCACTCGGTGCACAGCGTTGTAGTGCAGGGCGGCTCGCTAGCTCGACTCGGATATTGGTGGAGAGTATTTCGGCGGTGGGGGGTTCCACAAAAACCTGCAGCTGTCACCTGCCATATACAAAACGATGTCGTGCCTACTCACACAAAAGAGACGAAGCACACATCCGGTCCTGAAAGGACCCTTACACGACTTATAATTACCTACGTGAAGGCGCAGATGATATGCCTTCAGCTGCCTTGGCCCATCCACCCAATGACACTGAGGGTAGCAAACTATTTTGCTCAGTGTCCCTTTTCGTTTCTTTCTATGCCAAGTCAATCATGTGCAATTGACTGATACGATCGCAACAATATAGCATAACAACAGAATGAAATAAAACAGAGAAATTTGACTTACGTAGTGCTGCGGGTCGTTCGAAGGAGCTCCCTGGAGGCCACGATTGTTTCCCTTTGGATTATCTGTAAGCTGCCCTTTCCCAAATCCCAAATCGGAGGCCAAATTTCTCTGCCCGTCTGCTCGTTCCGCTTTTTATATTCTTCTTGGACTTAATAAATTTTTCTATATCCTTAGCAGGCTTTTCCACTTAACGCGTGAGATTGTTATAAAAAAAAAGACCAGATTTCTCGCTGGATGTTTAAGATAAGTCGCGATTTGTTTCTAAATCTCTGCTCGCTTGATTCGTCTCCAGTAACTTTTCTTCACAATCCTCCCCGAAAAAAATGAAAAATCTTCTTCTTTTCTGTCACTTTCTTTCTTTCGATTTCAGTCCCAGCTACGTAAAAGTCGCGTAGTCAAGCCACTAGTGTAGCACATTTACCGTGCTGCTGCATGCAGCATGCTACGACCATAACAATTTTGTACAATTTTTATGTGGGATCATTTTAAGAGAATGGCGCGTTCCGGTGAACGATAGAAGAATGAATTGAAGGATTTAGGTATTTTCGGAAGATAAATCGCAGAAAAATAAAATCTTATTTCCTAATTATAACAAACTTGACAGTCGGTCGCTTTGGGCTCTCTGTTCGGTGACCTGCATCCGCACTCTATCTCTATCTTGTGAATGCATGATTCTATGCCTACGGAATTTTTCTAAATATGCAAAAATTTCTTATCCAGTCCGCCTTTTCTCTGCTTTTCCGCAGTACCGTGCCCCCATCAAAAGTCGATTTCTCATATTACATCTATAATTTAGTAAAGCTACTTTACTTTTTCCGTAACTTGCCACAATCGTCTAGGTCTGTTGCTACCTCCCTTGTGGTTTTCTTTTTCAACAAATTCGCCAATCTCGTCTGATCTTGTTTCCTACGTTCAACAATCATTTTCTCGGCTTCAGTTCTTCTCGTTTTCTTGAATACTCCTAGGCGCCTCGTGAAATTTGCCTGGGATGCAATGTTTTTGCTTTCTTTTTTAGTTTTTTTTTTTTTTTTTTGATTGCACAGATTTCATCCTTTCATTATTCAAACTTTCTATGCGTCTTTCTGGACTTAACCTCTACACCTTATTTCTTCAGACCTGAATCACAGCACATTCTTTAACCAAGTGACTTCTGCCTTCCTTCTTTTTCTTCATTTTCTTCGAACTTTTCCTCTCATCCGGCAGCTGTCAGCCGCCCAACAAATACGAAAAATGGCAGCACGTTCACCGTGTGGGCTCGTCATAGTTTGCCGATAGATGACAATATACTCGTACTGCATCGTGTGAGCCTGCGATCATAACATCTGTTTCTAAGGCGAGGTATCCAGCAGTCTTATTGTGGTCCAATGTTTTTTTTGGCGATCTTCGATGACCATTTCAAAGCGGCGTCTAAATTTTAATGTTTTGGGCATTGTATATTTGGAGCTTAGAGGCAATCGAGGAATTTAAAAACTTTTGGTGGTCAAAGGTCGACTATGTAAGTCTGTTGGTTTTATGGAGCTGTCAATTTAGTATGTTAGTGCTAAGAACAGCCACCACCTTTTTAAAGAAAATATAGGTAGAAGAGGTTAAGCCCAATATTCCCATAGATTTTTCATACAAGGAATGAAAAGAGAAATAATAATCAATTTCGGTCCCTGCTTAAAAGCATATTTGATCTAAAAAAGTATTCAATCCGTTCCATATATAGGAGGTCTTCTGATGTCTATACAACATCTAACGACTTAATCGACAACATTATCTCGCATGAGTGGTAAATGGTGGTGTAGGCATAAGAAAACATCATAGGTGCACATAAGTTGTCGAAGAGGGGTGATGCGGGCTATAAGAGCCTGGCCTGCCTAACCTATAAATTACGGACATTTTTGAGGAAAAAAAAAGCGATTTGCAGAAAAATCTCTGACAGACAATAACAATGAGCCCAAATTATGCGCATATTTTCAGAGTTTTCTACTTTTTCCTTGTTTATTGTGACGCATACACACACATAAATACAGCAACATTTACACACAATATCTAAGGTTTACCTACTTCGGTTGTTTTCTTTCGGGCGGTAGCGTTCTGGTACAGGGTGCCCGATTTTCTTTTTTTCATATACATACCTAAGTATGTAGAAATATCCTGGGGTAGATTTTATGCAGAATTATATCAAGGTTTCTAGTGAAAATATGTCGAGGGTTGTGCATAGTTTTTAGTGTTTTGACATTGCCTGGAGGGGGTGAAAAATTTCGAAATAAACTTAAGAAACAAAATATGATGGAAAAGAAAACAAAAACTGTTTTTTGCTTCTTTCTACTCTGTGTGTGTGTATGTGTGTGTGTCTGATTCAGAAAAGTCGAGATCGAGGTTAAATAACACATGTCACCTAGGAATTTGCATAAATTCTTCGTAGCGGTTACTTTTCAAGCTCCTAAACACGAATCCGAGAATGGCAGCGAAGACGTTTTTGCATAAATGTTGTCCCACATTTTTTTATTTACACAAAAACAGAAAAAGAAAACAAGGAAATTCTCTCAACTTCTTGTTGTGAAAAGGTGACGACGACGCGTTGGCGAAATCTCAGCAGCCGGTATCCCCCTTGCCGGGATCTATTGAAGAAGGATTGAATGAAGGATTTCTTTAAAGGGTTTTGTTGCACTTCGGGATTTAATGTAGCACGAGATAAGATTCAATTAGACTTACGGGTTGTTGCTATATGATGTGCTAAGTGCTTAAGATCGATTCTATCCAAGGAAGGTAATTTGTATCCACATACTTTGGGTGTCCTTTTTTTGTTTTTTAAATTTTTGATTACATGATTTTTGATAGTTAGTGTTGGGGAGAACAAGAGATTTCTCCGATCTTTTTGGTCACCCACTTAAGAAAGTCGATGAAATGAAGTTGTGCGATTTATTTTTACACCCTGTGTTGAGGTTTTAACGCATAGAAATAATAAGAGTTACAAAAAAATTAAATACACATGAATAGAATTATGAGAAATTTCGAAGTTTGTCTGTCAGTCCGTATAACTACGGAATATATGGGTCAGTTGCTGATCAAAAATTGTTAGTTTGATTATTTTTGAAGATATAGACTTGAAAAAATAAAATAAAATTTAAGTTTGAAAATAGAGCCAATCGGGTGACGCCTTCATAGGGTTGCCATACAAAAATTTCGTTTTTCGCTATATATTTGCCACTGCCTGAGAACGCTTCGACTTACTGAGCTGAAATACATGTACTTGGCCTTATCATAACAATAGTAAATAAAATTTCAAAAATGGGCTAAATCGGGCAATCCGTTCTTGGTATTGCCATATAAAACTTTAGGGTTTTTATGTATACTGTGAACACAATCAGTCCTAGATATTTTTATTGTACTGAAAAGTTCTTCAAAATATGAAATCTTATGAAATTGGCTAATAATTTTTACTGTCCGACGCACCGTTCTGGAAACATATGCGAAAAACAATCAAACTTGCACAGAGAGGTGACTAAACGAAATTACATACGGGAATTCCTCTAGGGCAGGCATATCAAACTCACATGATATTACGGGCCACATGATCAATTTTGTATTAAGTTGAGGGACGTACGTTTTCAATGTTCAAAAAATTAATAAAATACGATTTTTAGAATGATTATATTATGTATTTATTAGACTCAATGTCAAGCTCAATGTATTGTATATTATACATACCTGCAATTTTTCAAACTACTGCATTAAACAGAGAATTAAAAGACGTACCTAGGTCTTGTCTGTTTCTTGGCTTAATGCCGAAAATCAAAAGTTCATGAAGAAATTCGGAGAGTATCCTGTGTGTTTCGATTAACAGTACAGGGCGATCTCATCAGAATAGCAATGAAACCCTGAGGCAGTTCAGTGAACTCAGATGTCCAAAAAATTGATGGTAGAGTCATAAAAATTTGGTTGAATATATTGAGCTGATGCAACTTCTAAAATTGATGATAAATCATAAATGTTGATCGGTTAATCTTGACTTTTCTGAATTTTTGTTATTTTTCATAGTTGCGCGAATAAATCAGTGCTTCCGAACATAGTATTGTATACGCGTAACAAACGATTACATTTAAAAAAACCGATCTACAGACAAATATGTATAAAAATCTGGAATTCTAACTTCCATACATTTTCACTTCAGCAAAGAATCACATTGGATTTCAATTAATTATATTTATAAGTTTTCACCAACCTTTTCAATATCGATAGATTGAGATGAAGTAAAATTAAATTTGGTGAGCATATTCTGTAAATTTTAATTACGGTGATTTACAACTTTCAAAGTGAGACAAGCTTTCTTTTTCTATTTGTTTTCGCCAAAGTAATAATTTTTGTTTGAAAGCGTTGATATTGTTACGAGCGTGGCCTTGGTTCGTTATTTAAAATACAATATTTCAAATATCATTCAAAAGTTCTTCCTTTATTTAACTTTACTGTTTACTTTTACAAGATTCACAAGCACTTATCAAGTCAACTCCATAGTTATCGCTAGTACTGTAGAAGTACAGTACGATTTCAAAATCCAAATAGTTTACTTCGTTCACTTCACTGTCTGAAAAAAGACTCCCTCCTGGATGTGAGAAGCGCCGTATTTATACTCTACAATTTATCCTAGAATCTTCCCGTAAATTCTATTTTCCGTACCCGAAGTTTACTAAGATGTCACTAACCTAAAGTTGTTTCCATTTCCAACAGATGTTGCTTTTGTCACTTTGTTGACTTGTAATATCAACTGAGAAAGCCAAGTCCTTTATCTATTGTCCATCTTTTAATTCAGCACATTCACAATTTTTTTTTTTCCAAGAAAATTATGATTTCGTCCAACAATTAGAAGAATCGTTTTAACATTTTATGACTCGAAAGCTATCGAAATTGCGTTTAATACGGTAGATCTAGTGTAGGTATTCACATTCTATATCTTCCAGAAATGAAGCAAATTGACGATGACTAAGTTTACACTCGAAACTAAATTGACTATTTTTAAAACATGTCCGATATTTAGAACTTTGGAGCACAATACTTGCTGGTAAATAATGCAATGAAAATGTTCAAAATTATTATTACCATGTTATTTGCATGTTTCTTTTAATCTTGCAACAACTTTTTTAGTTATACCGGTCATGGTAGGTACAACATCAGTTGCAAGACAAACCAATTTTTCCAATGGTAACTTATACTTCTTCGAAACTTCCATACGTGGATAAAAAATATCAGCTCCAATGGTTGTATTATGCACAGGAATGATTTCCAAAAGTTCTTCACTTACTTTTAAATTAACATTGCATCTGCGGATAAAAACGGTCAGCTGAGCGATATTTCGAATATCTGTACTTTAATTAATTACAATAGAGTAGGCTTGAAATGTTCATATTGATTTAATGAATATTGATTTCAATTCGGACATTTTGTTTTCAGGAAGTTTTGTAAAGTATAGGTTATAGCTTGTTTTATGATTTGTGTCATAGTCCCTTTTAATATTTTATTCCTTTGCAACTGAAATAGAGTTTCTATATATCCGGCATAACATTAAATTCTTGTTTTGGACACAAAAATTTTGCAGTTCCAATTTTTCTTGAAAATTAAGATGTGTCTCTTCAATTGATATTTTCTTACTCATTGTTCTTGAAGATTGATTAGTATTTTATTACATACCTTTTTAGTTTAATATTGGACGTGAAGTCCATCCTGACAGCTCACTCCCGTGATCGGCGATGGCACAGGGCATCACCCTGGCACCTGGACTAGTGTGGGAAAGTTATAGGGTGGGTTAAACAAAACCTGCTACCGATCACGAACCATAATACAAAAAAGTTCGTGCCTGTCACAAACAAACCCAGTACACATCCAGCCCTGAAAGGGCCATTACACCACTTACCTTTGCTTACTTGAAGGCGCAAATGGTCTACCTTCACTGCCATTGCCCCATCCATCTTGTGACATTGTGGCCATGATTTTACAATGTCCCTATAGATCTAAAAAATTAGTGAAGGAGCGGAGCTATTCAACCATCATCCCGATGAGGGCTCCAGGAGAGGGAGAGGTATTAAAATTCTTTAAACATAAATAAAATTTTTACTTTATTCTAAACATCGATTGCATTAGAGAAAAATAATAAAAAAATTGGTTAACGAGAATATTGCGACTAAACTAACTATCACTGGCCCAGTTTCTATTTTATCGCAATACGATTAGAACCGTTTGGAATTTTCAAGATGGATAGACTCTCAAAAGGATATGTCATTCATAGTGCTTTCTTATACAATGCTAAATCTAAAACAATTCAAATGTGATAGCACAAACAATTTTAGCTTGTCATGATGTTCTGACCTTAAATCCACAAATTGTCAGTTATTGTATATTTCAGTCTACGATGGAAGGCTAAATGACGATGGCACAGAATGATTTAAACTATTCGAATAGATTAATTTTAAATAATGTGTCAACTATTATGTACTTTCTGTGCAATAACAAGGCTAAAATGATGATAAAATATGATGAGCTAGTTACTATGTACTTTCTTGCACAACGATAGAGCTAAAATGACGATAATTTGAAATAATTCGCTTATTAGGATATTCTAACTTTATAAACAAAAAAATTAATGGTACAATACACAGGATATCAGAGCTCAAAAATACTTATTTAATACCCAAATACACAAAAGTCTGAGTCATTTACAGATATGTCTATTGTTCTAATTAATAAGTAAAGGCTGCAGACAAATAACTAAATAGTTCTTTAAAAAAAAAAAATTCCTAGTGGCACCCGCCATTTATTGAAAAGTGAAATTAAAATTTATCATGGGTGTAAGAAATCCATATAAATAAGTACTTAGTGAGCATATTATAATTTTATCAATTTTCTACAATAAGAAGGAACAACTTACATGGTCATTGTTGAGGATCCATCGAACAGGCGCCTCTCAAATGATCCGCTTTGCCACTGAATAGAGTTTTAATTTCAGTTTTATTATTTAATATTATGTTTGTACCTAGAAACACAAATTTTCATTAGTTTGACCTTTTTCTATCTCTTAATCTCAATGACTTTCCTAACTTTACAATTCGAAATAATATCACGATCCGACGTCCATCACTCTTCATAACTTCGACATAGATTTGGCGGTATGTTGACCAGACTTGCAGCGTCCTCCCCGAATGTTCCACAACACTGTAACCTCTGTGTCAATTTCAACGTGCACGCTAACGCAAGGCTGCGGAGGACGAAATTCACTATCCAATAGAAGTGATTAGTACCAACTCGGGTTTCATGCTCCATTATGCATGGAAAAACGTTGCAGGGAGCTATGTATACAATCCCATATCCATATCCATATCCATATCCACATAGGCGTTCAGCTTCGATATATGTTATTGATAGTCGTAATGAGTAAAAATCATCATTCATTGAAAAATCTGCGGTTGTCTTTTCCTTTTCCCATTTGCTCATTTCTTCTCTCGGCTTCCAGTAATTGTTCCCGTTTTTCTAATCTTATCTTTTTTGGATTCCGCGATTTTTCTCGGATTATTTTCCCAACAAAAAAAAAAATTGATAACCTTCTTTTACTTTTCACCTTCTTCTTCCTTCGCGCCCGAAAAAAAATCGTGCTCAGTCCCAGTTAGGGTTTAATCGTGTCGTTCTGTCTTCCTGGCAGCACATTCGCTGTGTGGTACTGTGAACACTGCTATGCTACATCTGTTGCCATCAAACATGTAGCATGCTGCTGTATGCAGTATGCTACGATCATAGCAAATGTGAATAAAAACCAAAATCCACTTAAGAGTTCAGTACAAACATGTGTCAGATTAGATCGCTGAACGATCGTTTCTGAACGTCCTGTGTTTTTATTATCGTTCGGCTTCGGACGCCACTTTTCATTTGACGCCTCGCGCTTGGTCCTTAGCGATCAAGCAACCACACGTGACACCAGCGTCAATCAAAAAGTTCAAACTTCAACTTCAAGCGTCGAAGCTTGATATTAACTAATTAGAGACAAGTTATTAATCGAATAATTCTTTATAATTAATATTACTGAAATTCAAATTTTTTTTATATAAATCATAAAAGGTTTTTTAGTTAATAACCCATATTTATCAAATTAATATCAAGCTTTGACACTTATAGTTGAAAAATTTGAACTTTTTCTGGTTAATGCTGGCGTCACGCGGGATATATTTTAGGTAGGAATACTCATGAAAAAAAAAACTTAAATCTTTAAAGATCTAAATAAAAAATTTATTACGTTTATACGTTTCGGCGGAGTTCTTAAGACTAGCTAGAATTAGGAAAAATATTTTCTCACAAAATTCAATTTCATTACTGTTCATTGCCATTTTGCTGATATTATCATTTTTGTTCTTCATTACAGGAAACCGAATTCCGGACTTTTAGTTTCTCAAATATGATAAGAAATGAAATGCGATCTCTATTCACGTTTCATGGCAGGTGAGTTTGATTTTATGAGTTTATTATTACGGTCATGTCGAATTTTAATATTTGCTGATGATACTCGCCTGGTCACGCAGTCACTCGAAATGCTAGTGTCAATCATCAAATGAAAAGGTACCTTCGCACTTTCCTCCACCGCACCATCGACTCCGCAGTGTTTGTCTGCCGTAAATGCACATAAATATATATATATTTTCTCTTTTTCAATTACTAAATTAAAAATTATTGAAATGCTAAATTTAAACTGCATACAAATAATATTTTAAAATGTCTAGCGGGCCGCAACCTGTATGTATTGGCGGGCCACATGCCGCGTGTTTGACTATTTTTTAGATATACATATATAAAATCATCTCCATACACCTAATCCAGGCATGTAAAGTTCATAATCCATACTGGAAGTAATTTTCGTCTTCTGACCTGGCAGTGACTTTCTCTAAATTGTTCATTAAACATGGAGTAGCACCACCGCATATAGTACATATGGAGACCGAAGGAGTATCAGCTAATAGGTATCTTATCCACTTTTTCGTCTATCATTGTTAAGGCACATTCACATCAAAAACAAGAACAGAAAAATGTAAACCGAAAAACTCAATTTATTCCACTTTAAAACAAGATTTTTATTCCAATGATTAATAAAATCCAAGGAAATAGGATAAACTAAGAATTTTACTGAGAAAATAGTTATATTTATTTCAGATTTTGAAGAAAATAACAACTTTTATGTTTTATCGGCCGAAAAACTTTTTCGGCGGAAAGATTCGGCCGATAAAACATCAAAGTTGTGTTTATCTTAAAAATCTGAAATATGTATACTATTTTATTAGTAAAACTATTAGCTTATCCTATTTCCCATTATTTTATTAATCATTGGAGCAAAAATCTTGTTTCAAAGTGGAATAAATTGAGTTTTTCGGTTTACATTTTTTCGATTCTTGTGTTTGATGTGAAAGTGCCTTTAGGAAAGGTTTATTTTTGACCTGTATTCCTTCACCATGGCTATTAATCAATGATAGATATAAATTGCCCACAATAACTCTAGTTTTCTTGGGAGTTTCCTTTGAAAACTCGATCAAAATTGGCCCGAAAAGCCTTACAGATGAAGGCACTGGATTTTGCCAGACAATGATGCCAGTTGCTTCATCAATTAACCTTATGGGAATAAAAGAAGTAATGATCAAAATTGCATCTGAAATAAGTTCAGCGTTTGTTTGTCAGAAAAAGTTGAAGGCGGGGAGAGAGTTGACTCGTCTTCTGTCGATGGAACAGGCAGAGGTAAGGAATATTCTGTATCAAGCCAATTGTTATTAGTTCTAAGAAATTCATCATTCTTATGATTTCACTTGTGAACTTGATTTTGAAGTAAGTTATCTTATCTCTGCTGGAGTTTTTAGAATAATGAAGAGACGTCAGGAAAGTGGAGCTGAAAAGTGAAAAAAGCGAAAGCCAAAGAAAGTGAGCATAAGAGTATCCAATGTTCGATGTTCAGATTTGTGAATACACAAGCCAGTGCCAGTAATGGTCAAAATGATAGTCCAGCTCCTAGCTCTTTGGAGTCCACTGAACTTATTCTTGTTCACAACGCTCTTGTAACTGTGACCAATGGCGATATTTAGTTTTAACGATTACTAAAGTAGATTTTCGCTTGGTTGTACGGGCACTGGAGTACAGCAACTTATTCTGAATGTTTATCCGAAAACAAGGTTTGATGCTTGCACAAACATTCACTCAACCTCGCCGACCATCATGCAGTGAAAGCTGAAGTCAACACATCACTTTCTTCGGGACATTTGATCGACTTTTCGCTTTCTTTTCTTCTTTAATTCAGCGTTGAAATGTTTTGATGAACAGAACTGGTTTCAGTTTGAGACGCCTGGTTAAAACGAGATGGAACGACAGAGGAGATGCAGTAAAATGGTCAAACGAACTTCTCAAAATTTTTGGAGATTTTGGAGGAGCTCTCAGGAAGGAACTAGAACGCAAATACTAGGACTGATACCGCTCCAGTTTTGGTGGTCATGATATCTTTCGCTTTCCTCACTTTTCTAGGATTTTGGGCATAAATACAGGTCGAAGTGAATACCGCCCAAACGTACTTCCAAATGCGACAATTCCACTTCAAAAATTATGCTCAGAAATTAAAAGTGCTTCAAGATTATCTGACGGAGATTGGAGAAGTCATTTCACAAAGCTACACTGCTGAAGTGAATTGTAAGGAACTTGGCATTGCAACCCAACCTTAGCGTCGCATTCGGAGAGAAGATGTCGGGCTTGCTTTTACTGAATGTGGAAGGTCTCTTACAGCTTCTGAGCTTTATTGAAAGTTCAGCCTACCCGATTTAGTCCCGAATATCGACGTTATGCTACAAATCATCCTTACCGTGGCCATCAGCGTCGTGATTTGGAAGAGAAGTTTCTCCAAGTCGACACTTATAAGGAATTATTTACGGTCACCGATGGGGGATTCTAGATTGAACACTCTGGCGATTTTGTTTATTCAACGAGATCTGACTGTCTCAGTCGACCCCGAGAGTGCGATCAACGACTTTGTTAGTCAGAAAGCATGGAGTTTGTGAACATTCTTCACTTTACCTTTTAGCATAACCTATGTCAAATACAGATTTTGGTAAATTAAAATTTTGCTGTACAAAGCTCATTCATCTCCCTAAAAACTTAAATCTTAATCCCACAAAACTTGATCCATAATAAATATGTATAAAATTAAAACTACAGCTATGTTCTTCATTTGTTGATTTCAGATAAGCAAAAAGATTCATGAAAGAATTTAATATGAAGAAAATCGTAGATCTTTTGAGACTATTTAGGATACAAGTTAGAATTATTACTGAAACCTAACTGGATATTGTAACCTCCATAAACATTCGTATCGATAGGCATATCAGCTACTTATGTATTTATTTTTTCCCGGACGGTAATCGAACCTACACTTGTTAGAATCAGTCAATGATGGATAAAGAAGAAATTTTAATTCTTCTTTATCCATTACTTATGTATATAAGTAAGAGTATTATCCATACCCAAAAACTACTCCTATTAGAAAAGTTCTCTTAGCCGAATCGAGAGCAAGAAACCTCATCAAATTATGTTTGTCATTCGAATGTCTAAAAATAGTAAACAAATTTTAGTAGAAAAAAGTGCAGAAGGTAGGTACCTACTATAAAAGTGAAAGCATTGCATTCACATAATTAATTTAGTACCTACATTTTCAAATCTGGACCCGCCATTTTAAATTTCCTAATTTTCATAATTTTATTAAGGTTTTGTTAAGCTTAGTACCTATTTGCGAACCTATTTATCAAGTTTCAAGACTCTAGAATGTCTGAAAGCACACAAACAATTTATTCCAGATTGTTTGAAATCGTTGTGAGGTGCGACCTATTAAGCGGGGCACTAGAAAACGACTGAGCTGTCCAGTAACATCGATAGGTGAACAATTGTAAGGTAATTTTACGTAAGTCAAGAATAATGAGAATAGGCTAACGCAAATGAATAAAATGATCATTAGTATCCAAACCTCAGTATTATTATTTTGTGGAGTTGAGCTTCTACAAGCTACTCCCGATGTAATTTAGGAATTGAGCTATACTAGCTACTCTAGCAAAGATCGTGGAGTTGAGCTTTTAGAAGCTACTGCCACATCTTCATCGATAAAGCATATACATACAGCTATACTAGAGTAATGACAGTAATAATTTAATACCACTGACATACTAGATCTTTAATTACTTCATTAAAACCACTTTCTTCATTATATGCCTTTAACGAGGAAGATTTACCTCATTTCATAACTGCATATGCCGTACTTAATTAAATTTTTCTGATTGGAAAGTGTCCAAAACTTTTCAAATTTCCAATTTTAAGTAGCTGTCAAATACTCAATTTTGATTTAAAAACGGAAAACAAAAAAGGAATAACGGAAAAAAGTGTGAAAAATGCAATTAGAGAAATGCGGAAGCTTTGGAGTTGATTGATGTATGGGCTCATATTTTGCATGTGATACAAAACTCGTTTTCACATAAGAGCTTCATGCTTACGAAGTAGTTTGAGAGAGTTGCCAATTTCTTCAGCAATCTTCAAAAAATGTGATATTTCACCTTTAAAGTTCACTAATAATAAAAACAATTCCAAATCCATTCAGACTTTAAACAAAACAATCCAAACTGTCATATTTAATTAGGTGCAAGTGTGTCAGGGCTACTATAGCCATCTCATTAAATTATTTAATGATATAATTAAAAGTAAAAGTGCCTCAATGGGATAGCATATTACTTTTTAACTACTATTTGCTGCTTTTGGAATTGCCAAGGCGGCTGCTTCACTGAGCAACCCGAAAATTTCAGGCTCAGAATACGTTTACGGCCTCAGGCCATAGGCTACAAGATACATGATGCTGAAGCCAAGTAAGTTACATTCACTGGCCACAAGAAGCCATGCTTCTTATTATGCATAAATATATGTATTTTCATATAATTAATAATTTTTTCTTCTTGCAGAATTATTACAATGCAATATGATATCGTTCTCAAAAGTAAACAGTTTTATCACTGATAAATAAAATTCTGAATAATTACAAATCTCAACTCAGATTGAAAAACTTGTCACCATGTTCGTCTTCAATGTTGGTTGTACTTGGGCCACGACCACAAGTCACAAAGGGGAATGCCTATAATAGCCCGAAATCAACAGACATGAGAGATATCTTAAACTTTGCATTATGATACTCTGAACATATTTTATTAACAATGTTTATTTCAATTAATTGCTTGGGGGGTGGAGATTAAAGTTTGATCTAGTCTATTTTGGAAAATCTAGTACAGAATCGAATTCCTTAGAACCTGAGAAGAAGTTTGAATACCCACACTCTTATATACTCGGAGGCTTTGATAGCCATCCCCATAATCACTTTTTTAGTATCTCCCTCTTTCTTATTCGAACTGAGGTACAAGATTTTTAGTACCTTAGATCGGCTCTAACTCGGTATGGTTGTGTCCGATCGAAAAACGGGGTTTCACTATTCGCCTCAGCTCATTACCAGTTACAATTCGTAGAAAACAATTTTTCGCTGCATACTTTTAGGGTGGGGGGTAGAAAGCCCGGCTGGGGTGGTGGTTCCAATATAGCTTGTTGCATATCAAATGAAAGGTCTCGCCGATTACTATTGGGTAGTGTACTTTTATTCCCGATTCAGAAAACTTTTACGGTAGTGTTTTGCCACAGGAAAACCCATTTTCATGCACTTGAGTCACATACACCCCGGATACTACATTTCGCAGTTCTTTCTTCCATGGCCATTAGTGCTCTGTTGTGAACATTTTTCTCAGAAGAAGTAATTTTCCACGAAGCACCAATTCCGCACAAACACTAGAAGTAGAAAAGTCCACTTTTCACCCAAGAAACTCGCTCGAGCGACATCCGATCGCTAAAGCTTTCCCCCGCTTAATTGAAATAAACATTGTTAATAAAGTATGTTCAGAGTTGCATCGTTTAAAACATATCTCATGTCTGGAGGTGACGGGCATAAAGTTGTATGAAAACTTGGCAGTCCTCTTTGAGATTTGACCAACCTTTCCCACGGTCACATTGACAAGCCACGCTGTGGTCGCGAATGTAACTTTGATAATACATTTTTATTGCTTCAGACGCTGCATGCAGTGGCTGTAAACGTATTTTGGACCTCAGATTCGTATAATTTGCTGAAGTCCTATCGTACTACTTCAGTATGACATTTCGGACCTTTGTGAGCTGGTGTCTGTTCATGGGCGTTCAACCAATTATGGCCACCTTATGACCTTCTATGCACTTTTCCATAGTATGTACTATATATCAGTTTCGAAGAGGTTAATTTTAGTTTCGATAAGTGAAAAGTAGCAAACTACGGCAGCGCCCTGTGTTACCGCGGGAAGACTGAAATCAAACTGGAAGTCTCATGGTATGCACAGTTCACATACAAACAACTAAGCTGTACCTAGGAGTTTTCGGAATTTATACTGTCCACTTTAGCTAATTATTTAGTAGTTGTCCTTTATTGAATGTATTCACGATTTTCCTGATAATCCCTGCTAATCCAAAAATTTCATGATGTGTTTCTAGATCCTAGCCATCTGGCAACCAAGCTCTGGGAATGAGTTGGTTAGTAGTGATTTGAAACGAAGTTTCAAGTTGATACCATTGTTGTAGAAAACCTCAGATCGTGATTTCAATTCAATTAAAAACAAAACAAAAAAAAGTACTCAAGTCTTCATGCAACCATGGTAGATGATAACTACATATCAACAAAGTAAAAAAACTCTCCATAAGTACTTTTTCGACAGCAAATGGATTCAGTCATACATGTCCATTTCTCTGTATCGCTGGTAATGCAACGGCTTCTCCCTTCACATATACACTACACATATTATGTAATGTAGGTAGGAAGGAAGATATCTACGTAGGTACTTACTGATTCCCACGGGAACTACTTTTATTGCAAAACTTTTCGGCAAAAATTACCCGAATAATGTCCAATGAAGTTTCAAAGTACTCAATTTACTTGCTATGTAGATAGGAGATACACACACCCATCATCCCCACCATATTATTCGACATCCCTTTCTTCGCCACACTCTCATTTTAATCGAATTGCAAAGAGTAAAGGAAGTTGTTAAACTTTAATGGCTCCATCCAAACGGGTAAAAGTGTCCGGGGGGAGAGCGAAGTCGTACAGAGTTTTGTACACAATCATAAACACATGTGGTTTTGTGGTGGAATTCTTTAGACGAGGTTGCTGCAGATTTACGGAAATAAATGTTTCCTCTCTGGTCGTATGTAGAGTAGGTACCTAGATCTAGCTATATGTAGATATCTAGGTAGGTAAGTAGGTAGGTAGGTAGGTAGGTGTAGGACATATAGTTCGTTAATACATACAAAATGGTCTGATTCTATACTTCCTGTGTCCCTTTTTCCTAGTTATTTTGCTGCTTCATTTTGTTCTTCCTTTGTTCGACTAAATGTCAATGATAAGTACATATGTATAGCCTAGCCTACTCTATCGCTTGCCTGAAACATCAGATGACCCCATATTGTGGCCCAGTATTTGCATAGATTTGAAATAACAAAATTATTATCCTGGAGCTACAAAATACAACAATCCAACAACAATGTTCTGTACAGGAGGAAAGTACATCCAACAGGTGTGTTTTTCATCCAGCACATAACTATAAGTTTTCGTTTCTTCCCAATTGGTGGACGACAGGATTGGTCCTGACACTGTGGCGCTATTGTTAATGTTTGCTAAAAGTTAGTCTATTACTCTATGGGATAAATACGAACTCATTGGTCCGAAAGTTTAGTTGCATAAATATTTGAGAAGAAATATATTTAGTGTAGGTATAGCCGTGCATATGTTATATGGAAATGAGTGCGGGTGAAAGGGGATGGAGAGGGCGCATATTATGGATTTGTCGAAAACTTTTCGTCGTATTACCCTCCTTTCCACCGACGTCGACGACAACGACGACGACAAACTCAATTTTATTCCCAAATGCCTTATTATTATTGGCTGCATCTATTATCCCAGAAAAAAGGAAAAACGTTCTATATCTACTCTATGCATCATAGAAAATAAATTAGGTCTGCACAGTAAATCCTTAAGATTTCCTACATATTTCTTAGCAATATCTTTTGGAAAAGTCCAACCCAAAAACTCCTTGATAGTCCAATAATGTTGGAAAGCAAACAAATTAAATCGGAAAGTAATAGATCCTGACATGCCTGCAATATGCTACATATTGGGCATTCCACGGATGAAATATAAACGAGAACACGTAAGGGTCTATGATTTTCATTCGAATCGAGATTCTCTGGCTCTGCTTTATCCCCGTTCCGCGCCGGCCATACTCTTTACTAATCCTTCATAAATAAGCTCACTTCAGTCCCGGAGTGGAATTCCACCAACTTATGATGGTCATTTCGGTACTATTTAAGCTAAAAATCCTTTTCCGGAACCCCTTGAGGCGGTCGGGATGTAGGATGGTGGGTTGAATTGCTTCTTCTACATATGTACAGTTCTATATATAAACATAATATCGAGAGGCCATTGCTACACCCCAGATATTGACTCCGGATGATTTGTGTGTTTTTATGAATTACACTTACCCGACTTTGGTCGAGTGAGTGCTATTTGAAAGAGCCGTTCAGGAACACATGCATATAGAATCCTGGATTCGAGGTCTGGGTTGATTGCCATTCTATGCGTTGGTTTTGTTGTTGTTATTGTTGTTGTTGTCATCGTCGTCGTCCTTGTTCGGTTCGGCATAGTCCAGCATAGCCTAATGGATTTTAGCGCAGGAAAAAAATCCTTTTGGTCATATGTCTTCTAGTTATACTACCACCACCACCACCACCACCACCACCACCACCACCACCACCACTACCACTATCGACACATCCTTCGGGTAACAATTCTTTGTGTTTGATACGAGCTTTTGTGGTGATTAGTTGGTCGCCGTTTAGATTACAAATCATCCGATGGCTGGTGCCAAATTGGAACTGAGATTGTGGCTAATTAAGAAAATGTCGGAATTAATCGCCCAGATTGGTTAGGGAAGGTAGATGTATGTATGTTTGCATGTACAAGAAAAAAAAAGCCAAAGAAATTCTTTGATAGTGAGATAGCACTAATGAGAAATTCTGATTTGTATCTGGATTATTAGATTTTCTGAGTGCGGGAACTACTGTATGTATGTACGTACATACGTACATACATTAAAAGCCAGTGGTGGTACATGGAAGGTAGTATGGGGTAGGCGCACTAAATCGTATAGCACCATATCGATTTAACTCGATTTGTGACACAGAAACTTTTCAAGAGAATTGATGTGAATACTTTCATAAAGTATGATAAAATCGGTTAGTTTTCTATGGTAATCGGATTTTGTATGACTTTCATAAGAATTTACATAGCTTTTAGACAATGCATGTTTGAATTAACATTACCAAGAGTACGAGCATGATTTGAAAAAGAAGTAAATTTAGAAGAATAAGCTTTACGTAATCCTGCTAGAGGGGACTATCTGTTTATTTTGAATAAGCTAACAAAAATGTTTTAAGCTGTTGCTGTTTATCTTATCGAATAAATACACGTGCGAAATATTAGAAAATGATATTGGGGGTTTTCTTGCGGTTGTTGAATATGTGACATTTATAAATTTCATATGTTTACTTACTCATGCCAAAAAAAGAATATCGGGGCACTAGCAGAGTACATGCAGGACAGATTCGATTTCCTCCGAGTCGTTACAGCTCGTGCAGAAATCGTACGTAGCCTTCTAGCATGGTCCCAATGATCCGTAATGACCTCTACTAGATTCCTGGTATATGTTCTGCTGCCATTAAGCAGTTCTATGGTCTTCTTCATGTCATATGTAGGCCATAATTGCCTCGCGATATGGCAGGTTTCCCTGTTGATCCACCGGAGGTTTGCCTTTGGATAGGCTTCTCTGATGATCTTCTCTTTTAAAGCTCCGATCGGAATCCTCACATAAGCTATTGCTGCGAAGCTATCCATTTCACAACCCTTTTTGGTCAACTCATCAACCATGTTGTTGCCTGGGATATCCTTGTGACCAGGTACCCAGCATAACTGGACCAATTTTGATTTAACCAGCACAGCATCGAGCACCTTAATGGCTGCTTGGCTGTCTGTGTATATGCAGGTGTGCCGCGCGGACTCTTTGCACATAAATCACTAAAAGCTCTGCGTGAAAAACACTACATTTGTTGTCCGAAAGTCTTTAAGATTCGTTCCACTGGCAGTCTCTGGAGTACACTCCAGCCCGTGTGCTCGCACTCGTCTTGGATCCATCCGTAAAAGTAGAAATATCGGATGCTACCACCATCTCATTCCCATCCCAGTCACTCCTGGTGGGCATCACTACATTGAACCCCTACTAAAAGTTGGGAAAGGTATTTGGTAGTCAGTTTCTTCTCTGCAATGACTGCAGTCTATCTTCTGGAGTATATTAGAATGTCCAAACCACATTTTCCGTCCACCAACTCCCCGTTTTAAGCCTGGCAGCGCTAATTGCCGCTACATTCCTATAATGGGGATCTAGTAGCAGTAAATCAATCATGACCTCTAGTGCTGTTTCTGGACGTGGTACGCAAACACGACGCTACTCCCAGGCAAACGACACTCATGGTTTTTGTCAGGACATCCAGGTTGCATTTCCGCGTTAATGTCGTCCACCAGACCTTAGAGCCGTAGCAGATGATTGGCCGAACTATGGCTGTGTACATCCACCGTACTGGGTTTTAATCCCAAATTACCACCAAAAATTCTCTTGCACGTGTAGAAGGCCACACTGGCTTTCTTAACACGTTTTTCTAAATTAGCCTTCCAGCTCAGCTTGGAATCGAGTGTGATTCGAAGATATTTTGCTTCGCTGGAGAGAGTACGATACTCACTACCCAGCATCGGAAGTTTGAAAATTTGCTCCTGCCTTTTTCTTGTAAAAAGTACTAGCTTTGTTTTAGAGTGGTTTACACTCAATCCACTATTAATGGCCCAGCTGTCCATCGGTTGTTATCAGGATACATATATCATCCGCATAGACAACCGATTTAAAGCCCTCTCTCTTCAGCTTGATAAGGATTTCATGATTTCATCAATTACTAGTAGCCATAGGAGTGTGGTGAAACCCCAAGCTACTAACTAATAGACAAAATATAACAATTCAATGGTAAATAACGAGAGCCGGAAATGGAAGGAAGTTAAGAAACCGTGAAGAAAAGCATACACGGAAACTATTATCAGTGGGATATATTCAAACATCGTTTTAAACTATTTCTGAATCGGCTAGCTGAGGTCGTCCGTTGAATGTCCGTCGGTAGAGAATTCCAGATATTTGTTGCATGAAAAAGATAGGAACGCTGCCCAAGTACAGAGCAAAAGCGAGGAATTAGAAGCTATCAGTGTTTTTCAAAACGCTATAGGTTCTTTCGTATATATAATTTTATGCATGAAAATTAAACTTCTGCATGTGCGATAAGTTTTAAGGCAACATCCAATTATTTTGTGCTGATATCTGCCTGATGTGGTCAAAACATCGCAATCTATAGATAAAATGTATATAATCGTTATAGGTTACGTCGAGCTAACAACTGCAGACAGAGTCCAATGGCGGAAAAATTAGACTACCATAACTAAAATGTAGCATAACCAAGGTTTTTATGAGCTTAAATCCGGTTTTTATGCATAATAACGCTGCCGTTAACCATAACTGTCGAAGACATCCATAGACTTTTGCTGATAAGAGCTTTGATAAAGTCGCAATACGTCATACGATCATTCAATATGATTCCAACTGTTCTCATATACGGAAAAGGAGAACTGTTAAAAATTATTGGAGGAACATCATTTCGATCATTTCTATATTGCAACATACAGCCAGATTTACTGGATTTAGTGCCAGATTATTTACGACTGGCCATGAGTAAATTTGCTTAAGATCGTCATTCATGCATTGTACACCATCGTCGATCAAACTAATCGGTGTTTTAAGATATATGTATTTGAACGTCGTCGCCATATGGATGTATTTTTGAATTTTTAACACAGATAGCGAAATCATTAATGTTTTTTTTTTTTTTAATATTATAAAGACAAGCTCAGAAGATACCACATGGTGCAAAGCACAGCATATCAAGAAGGAGATAGGGAAAGGATTAAGGGGCATAAGGCAAGTGGTGGAGATGCTGATGTATGTCACTCTTAAATTTTCGCAGATTGTATGCCCGAGGAAAAACAGAAGATGGTAGATTGTTCCATGTTCGCACAGTTCGAGATAAGAAAGCATCACGGAAATTTTATTAGATGGCCGAAAGTATTTTGAAGGGTGAAGGGATGTGCGCGGCGTGCAGTGCGAGCATGCGTGCAGGAATCATTCTACAAAGCATCATATTTCATCGGGACATTGACCATATATGTAGCGATAGAGGAGCGATGTAAAAGCTAAATAGCAGTGGTCCTAGTAGCGAGCCTTCTGGGACTCCACAGGCCAGTGGGAAAAGCTGAGAAAAAACATTCTTAAGGTTCACTTGATAGGCTCTAATCAGACAAAAAAATTTTATAGTTGCAAGAAGAAAAGTTATATAAAGAAAAGAGCTTTTGTAGTAATTTAGAATGATTCATACTGTAAAAAGATTCCGAAAGGTTTAGTAGATTGTCAACGGCAAATCGAAGATCTGTATTGTTACCTTTATCAAAGCTGTTTCGCAGCTGTGCCTACGACGAAAGCCAGATGGCCAGCATGACAGAAAACATGAAGTTTCAAGATGATCAAGCATTTGTGTTGTGATAGGATCGAAGTCTGAAGGTAATTCCAGTGAATTATATAATTGCTATGGGTTACGAATGGTAATATGATCGGGAGCAAGTGCTTCAGAAAGCGGTGAACGAGATTATCGGGACCAGTCGCATCAGATTTTATTTTGTATATAGCTCTTGATACCTCATCTCGGTCGACACTAAAAACTAAAACCATCACCATTTGGCATTCGAGGTACAACATCACTACGGATAATCTGTTGGTTGACGATAACGTATTACTACGCAAATTAGACCAGAAATGTTTAGAAAACAGATTGGGAGCAAGTTTTTCATGAAATTTGCGGCGCGGGTAGTCGATGCAGAGTATTCTATGCAAATCCGAGAAAATTGTGGTCATGACATTTCCAGCCAATGGAACCGTTTTTGCCCATTTTTCGAAGTACGCTTGCCAGGAGAAATCCACTATTTCAATTGCTCTTACATTTCTGGAGTGTAATTATAATCGATCTATATTTCATCAACAGTTACATACATGATTCATTCCGTAAAAACTCATATAGATTGCCAGTCTTCAACCCATTTTATATGTGGCCAACTTATAAGAGTAGTCAATTTTAAAAGAGTCTTAAGTTTTTTCAATGAGCGCCTAAAGTAGGATACATTTTTGACTCTAAGTGCTTGGGATTCTGCTCCAATAAATAAAAATATTATAATTCCACAACCTTTGTACAATGGTGAGTCATCTAGATTTACAATAAACAGACATATAGACATATTCCCGGATTTGTGTAAAGAGTAATACAAAAAAAAAAAAAAAACAAAAACAAAGGAATTCCTTGAATCTACTCTGCCCAGCTCTCTCAAAGAAAGGTAAAATGAATGTAAAAGGCGGAAGAAATACAGAAGAAATCTCTACCTAAAGTGAAAAGGAATCTCAAAAACTAAATCAAAACTGTGTGGCTGCATAAGATATTCCCATTTCTAGCCTCTTACATTCCCATCAGCAAGTACGTCCATTTCAGTTATTTCAGCTATTCGGATGGATGGATGGATGGATGGTTGAATATAGACTTGGGGCGCTTCTACCACATACCTTTCTGAGGTCAATTTCTTTTCACAAAAAATGAAAATGTTACAGTCTACAACTGTGTGTATGACTCAGTCCTCCTCCAGACAAGTGTTCGAGGATAGTATATGTAACAACAAGCAGCTAAACTGCCATTCTATACATACCTACACTACCACTACATATCTAGGGAAAGTAGGATATCTGTCTATTGTGTGTACATACATATATCCTTTCGGATATTTATTTTCAAAATATTCAAGGGCTTTTCAAAAAATTCCCTCGTGCATATGACATACCAAATTGTATTTTTTTCTTTTTCGTATTTCTATTCGTGCACAATACTGGCTTTGTCATAGATAGAGAAACTCTTTCTAGCAAATATTGAAATAATATCGGACATCTCTGTGTAGAGAGTTGGAGATAAAAGCCTCCATATCACTCATTCACCATCATATCTTCGTGTCATTGATATGGTAATTTTTGAAAATGTTTTATACGAAATTTCAGGATTTTACTAGATTTTCTTAAATATCTAGAAAAAAAATCTTCTGTTACTTTTCCGAGGATTACATTATCCATTAAATTTTTTTTTATGGTTGGATAAGTACATCTACATGCTTTCAACAACACCAGATTAGACAGAATAGGATTCACCGAGAATCCATCGTTTGTACATGAATCGATTTACGATTTAAGAAAACGAAAGCAAGCAGCTGTATAACGTGAAAAATAATCCAAAATCAGACCAATTAATTTAATTGCCACCCCATTTTCATCCCGCTTTATAGTCGCGGGTGTATTTAACTCAACCATCCTTATGTAATCAGCGTTTGTTTAATCTACGTCCAAACTCATTTGAACACCCAATCGAATCCACTTTTTCTGTTTCCCTTTGTTTGTTTTCCTCAAATAAAAAAAAAAAAAAAACCTGGGAAAAAGAAGGAAAAAAAATGGAATGAAAAAAAGGAAGATTTTTTTTAGGGAACGTTTTTAAATATTCCCAAGGGGACGCGAAAATTGAAAAAATAAAACATCAATTTTCGCAAACGTTGGATGAAAGGGTTAACAGCTCCATGGGGGTAGCGAGGAGATGAGTGGAGCTGATGAGGCCTTACGCGCCTATGTATATGACTACTATACCTTTAGTATTTGGACACAGAAACATTTTAATTTGCTCGTATCGATTTTGAATGAGACCAAATGGCTGACGACCAATTAAGGATGTGCCCTCACTGAAAGAATATAGAATAAAAAAAAAACCCCAACAACAACAAGAAAAGGGTTTTCTATAGGTAAATTTGGATATTGAAGGCCGGAGGATCGGTCACCGCTGGCTAGCGAACTTTTAATGAAGAGAAACACCATAGAATAGCACCTATGTATATAGGATTCAACCGGGTTAGAGTGGCTGGAGCTGTCGTTTTATTTGATAGCACCTTATTTATCAAAGTTAGCAGCAGGTTCGCAAATCCCAGAGTTCCCTGTTCCCTGTTTATATGCGGCTTGTCTGGCAATTCAATTTTATTGAGCAGAGGGATAGAAATTAATTTTTCATTCGCCTAAGCTAATTTTTCAGCTTCAGCAATTACAACAGTGATTTGGACTGTGTGTACACGGAATTTTAACTTTCTATTTCTATCTCAGTCTTTCACTTTCTCATTCTATCTCAATCAAGAAATTTACTTCATTAATCTTTTCAAGGGAATTGGATTGGAAGCTGCCGTATCCATGCACAAAATATATGAAAGGAGAAATTATCTTACGGATCTCGAGTTCAGCACATGATTTAAAATTTCATATCTGATATAAATTTGTATGTGTGTGTGTATACATATACATTGACTATATATATATTTTGAAAGTTTATATCAATTTACTAGTATGTATATACTCGTATGTAGTGTGCTTCCCTTGTTGTACTTGGAAATTTTCTTTCCCACGTCCACAAGGTCGTTTGATTCATCGCCTTTAAACATGGTACTGACTTCATCTCTCTCGTCAAAGGAAAGACTTCGTCATTCATTCCAGTGCAAATATTTGAACGTTGCTCGTAGTTATTTTCTAACAAAGATTTTTTAACAGGGTGAGGCTTTAAGAAAATTTTAGTTGCATCAAAAATGAGCTTAAACTTTTGCATTTGCATGTCGGCTTTAAAGATTGACAGCAGTTTTCTTTGAAACTACTTTGCTATTGGATAACTTTTAAATTGGATTTTGTTTTTTAGTTATGTATTATTTATTAGTAGTTACACATTTTCTGATATGTGTTATCCAGGAATAATATTTTTATCTCAAGGCTTAACTCAGGACACAGGGTGATTCAAATGAAGTTTTTGTAGTACATGGAATTTTCTATGATGAGGTTAAAATTTATAGTCACTATTAGCTCAAAGCGGAATGCCCAATTTTCATACAACTTTAAGCCTGACATCAACAGACATGAGAGAAGATTTCTTAAAAGATGCAATATGATACTCTGAACATATTTTATTAACAATATTTATTTCAATTAAGCGCGGGAATGTTTTGCCGATCGGACGTAACTTGAGCAACTTTCTTGGGTGAAAAAGTGGACTTTTCTATTTCTCGTGATTGCGTGGAATTGGTGCATCGTGGAAAATTACTTCCTATGAAAAAAATATTCACAGCAGAGCACTAATTGCCATAATCGAAAGACCTGTAAAAACATATTTCAAATGTAGTACCTGGGATGTATGTGACCCAAGTGCATGAAAATAGGTTTTCCGGCAGCAGAAACGTCCCGAAAAAGTTTTCTGAATCGGGATAAAAGTGCAAACCCGATAGTGCTCGACGAGACCTTTCATTTGATATGTAACATGCTGTATTGTCACCACCCCCTCCCCCGTACGGGGTTACTACCCCCACCTTAAAAGTATGCAGAGAAAACTTTTCTTCAACAAATTGTAGCTGGTAATGAGCTCAAGCGAACAGTGAAACCCGCTTTCAGATCGGACATAACGCTACCGAGTTAAAGCGGATCGAACGTGCGAAAAATTTAGTGCCTCAGTTGGAACAAAACAAGGGGAAATACTAAAAAATTGAGTATGAGTATGGCTATTTAAGTCTCCGAGTATGGGAGTGTGGGTCTTCAAACTTCTTCTCAGGACCTAAGGAATTCGATTTTCTACTCGATTTTCCAAAATGTACTAGATCAAACTTTGACACCCCTCCCCCTCAAGCTTTCCCCGGCTTAGTTGAAATAAAAATTGTTAATAAAATATCTTCAAAGTATCATAATGCATTGTTTAAGACATCTGTCATGTCTGTTGATGTCGGGCCCAAAATGCGCATTCCACTTCTTGTAGAAGTAGTCCATAGTAGAGTGTCATGCTATTGTAGAATCCTCAGCTTTGTTGTTAGTTTCAGTTCAAAAAGAATTTTATTGGAGTTTAGGGCTTAAGATCGATGATTATCAAGGATTGTGTCGGCATACTCAATATTAATTTAAAGACAGTTTTGAATTGGACAGGAATTAAAATTTTGACTCTTAATGTAAATACGTCCATGTATACATGATTCATTCTAGAGAATTCGGATTATCTAAGCGATGTTTTCAACACACATAACATTACCGATCACCATTCTATAATTGATATAGTTTGGGAATGACGATCAATACGTTATCTATTTGTGGATTTCAATTTCCTCACTTCGCACAGTCATAGCTCAAATACTACGTGTTCAGGTATGTTTGCAAAAAATTGCTTCCATTATATTCGTTTACTTATAAAGAGACCTCAGATTAATAGAAACCTTATAAAATAAGAATTAAACCAAGACACCGAAAAGCAATCATTTCTGAGATACTTCAAAATAAATTAGATTGCCCACCAAATTTCATCTTATAATTAATCCATTTATCGGCAAAAGGTGTCAATCCTTATTAAGGATAAACAAATATGAATAAAAAAAAAGTGAGAAGAAACCCTCCTCAAAAATTAGAAAGTGACCAAAATTGAATATAGAATTTCGTCGAATGAATCCAATTCACCCAATTGAACCGTTCCGCATAATGCCAAGGCCCACTCAATCAAGAACCAATTTTATGTGGAAAAGGATTTTTATTTTTCGATACCCTTTAGTGGGATAATCTAAACGCAAACAAACCCAAGGATCCATTTCCTCGTGAACATTATACGCTGCCCCACTTAAGGATATCTGGTGACTGGCAATATTTCTCCTCAGAGATGTCCTCTTAAAATACGATTCCTATAAATAGTGTAACTGATAGGAGAGAAAATTAAATTAGAGTAGCTTGAAGCTTGCTAAATTGAAATATTTAAGCCTTGGATTATGAGAGAGAAGCTCAGCTCTCCGGGTATGGGGTCTTTTACAATTACCTACACCTTCTTATATCTTAGCAACGAAGGAAATAGAATTTGTTTTAAGTTATTAGGAATAAAGCAATGTAAACCAACTTAATGTGTTAAGGGACGTACTACATATTCTTGGTATAATTAGTAGGATCCAGTTCGCCGTCGGCATAGACTAAATTTGCCCATTGAAAGCCTTTTTATCTGAAATGGGGATGTTATTTAAGTATATAAGGACCCAAAACCACCCAGAATAGACATATGTCCTCTAGTGCCTCATTTGTGTGAAGAGGGGATTTTTATGTTTTGATCCTTCCTTCTACAAGCATCCTTTCCAGATGCTTGTGTCTGCTTTAGTTGAAGCTGTACAAACAATTTGTGGAGAGTAAACAACATCTCTAGAATGGAAAAATTATAGTCCTCCTGGCTGGGCAAGGATTGTATATATAGTTATCTTTCTGCACGTCAGCCTGTCTGTCTACGTGTTATTCGGCTACCCTCTTTGAATCGTCTGAAAGTGATGGTTGCTAAATTACCCATCCACGTTTGTTTTCACTACACAAGCATATCAGCATTCTTCCAGACTCCTTGTGAATGGACACATCCATCCTTCTTGTGCGATAAGCTACCCCCAAAAAATGGAATTAGTTAATGTAGACTTTCGTTGGAGTTGTCTTCTTTTGGTGCGCTCTTAGTGGTCAGTTCTTCGTGGAAAGGTAATAGATGTCTACAACTGATTAAATTAACGGTCCATGGGTATTGTCTCTTGCTTAGCCTTTCTATAACTGCTTTTAGCAGCCATCGTGGGCTATAGCATAGCGTAGCCATTAGTCTTTAGGGTGCTCAAGGATGAATCCTAAAAACGCAAGGCGATTGTATGAACGTTTTTATTATCACAAATTGCTCCCGTATTGGTTGCTAAGTGGCTCTAGAAGGGGGCGAATATGTAGTTGTGGTATATGAAAACAGAAATAATATGTAGAAAAATTGCTTTGTAATAAGTGTATAAATAAGAGTTTTTTTTTTTCAGAGGTACTCAAGTGCAATTAGTCTCACTAAACACTGTCATTTTGCTTTAATCAATAGTCTTTAAGTACTCCATTAGCATACAGTTGACTGTTGCACGGCAAGTTTGCATGCAAAATTGGTTTCAAAGTGAAAAATTGGTTAAAAATCTCTAAAATTTGCATCACCATTATTTAGGAAGTGAATGATTGTTTCAGTTCGCTTCAGGCTTTTTTAGAAGTTTTGCGGCATCTTCTTTTACGATTCTTACCCACGTTGGTTTTCGTTTTCCGTTGCTTATGAATATTGTTTTCTTTACATCACAGACTGTGATAATCCATATAGGTACTTGAAATCCTAGGCATATTAGAAGAGAACGGTATAAGTAGATTTAGTTTGTGATATCAGGCAAAATTTATGTCTACTATTATGTTAAGGTGAGGCGAGTACGCCCTTTTGAAGCTGGATAACTGAGCCTGAAGTAGTTGACTACGTCTAAATCTTTGAGAAAATATAATGTTGGTGCTCACAGAATGGATGTACATATATGGTCACTGGAAAATTCTTCTAGTAGGAATTTTGATTTTGGGATGCTACTTAAATGAAACGAGTCGGGAAATAAGTAGTAGATTTATTTGAACATTCTGCACATGCTAACGAATCCAAAAATCTCCGTAGCAGTCCAGATTCCAAACAGTAGTCTAAAGGTCAATAATGTCTATCTATATGATGGTCACCGATGGAAAAAAGGACTACATATTGCGTGTTAAGACAAATTTGAGACGCTTAAAATAAAAACAGAACAGAAATACTCCTCAGGACTCAGAACTAATCCGTAACGGGTTATTAAACTATAAGGAATCATGCCAGCAGACTGGTTTTTACTGCAAATAATTTCTGTCAATGCTGTAGTGAGGAGTATATTTAGCAGCTCAACATTGAATATTCGCATTATTGGCATAGGTAAAGCTGTGTGGTATTGCATGGTCAGTTCCTACTCTGTGCTGAGGTTTACTAGGTATTTTTTATTTTCGAATTATATGTGTGAATTACATAAAACAATATTTTTTTTTATATATAGAAGTATTTCTGACTTAAACGGACGCTAGGGAGTGTCTATAATAGCTTAATTGTCCATTCTGGCATTAGTCAAAGATGATAATTTTTACTGTTCCTTACGAATACAATCGAGAAGAACCTGTTGGATGTACAATTGGATATGATTGATGTCCTCACTGATTTTCATTACGTTAATGACATTGATGCCCCATCAATCATCACCTAAGCGTAAACTCAATGAAATATATTCTCATAGTGAAATCATTCCGATTTAAGACTCAATCTAGGAAAGAATAAAGAAATAAGAAAAAATTCAAAATTCATTTCCTTTGTCTACTGCATATACCAAGTGTATATATCCCAGTCGGGTTAGTAAAACAGAGGCTTTACCTTGCAATAATTCCCGTCAGCAATTTTATTGCTCCAACCTTTAGAGGGGGAGAGAGGAGGGGGTCACTGGTAGTCTAAATTCAAAATTCAATATTCTTCTTTTCTTCTCCTTATAAGCTTTAGACGGCCAGACCGTTTCTTCCAAGATGTCGTTGTCCAAACTATTTGACTTTTGTTTTCGATGATGGTCCTGCCAAATCAACATCTTCGATTTAGTCTTCGCAGACATTTATTGGTGATGTTCGATATTGATTGAGCAAGATTCTCGATGATACCGTCATCTTCGTTATAATCAAGTAACTCCTGAAGTTCGACAACATTGTTTTATGTCTCACGACTGCAGCTTTGTCATATAACTTAATATTTTAGTCCTGCTTTATGACATATGCACATTTTGCCGCAATTTGTCTTGCATTTGAACGAAATCGTTTTGAGCAACGCATCCGGTGCGGGTTTTGCACTGGTGGTTATCTAATTCGCGGGGTGCTTTTTTCCAGCCTCATTCTGTGGCATCCATATCGTATTGCAGCCACATTTGCAAATGTAAATATGTCCAGTTAACATGCTGTTCCACTGCTGTTGAGATTGGCGGAAGATCCAATAGGTTAAATTTATTTTTATTTACTGATTTGGCGCAGAGTGTCGAGCGATCTGAGCTCTTGGCCGCCTACAAACAAGGCTTTTAAAGGCCTTCTCCAGGGTTGTAAATGAGCGGACTCATTTATCATATCAACTTATCGCTCAACTCAGGATTTGAGACCGCTCAATCATTGAGTCCGCTCAACCCTTGAGCCGTGGCTTATCGCTCGAAACTTGAGCGGATTCACTGGTTGAGTGGACTCAATCTTGAGCGGATTCACTGCTTGAGCGAACTCATCGGTTGTGCGGCTTGAGCGGATTCACTGGTTGAGTGGACTCAATCTTGAGCGGATTCACTGCTTGAGCGAACTCATCGGTTGTGCGGCTTGAGCGGATTCAAATTTGGAGTGGACTCACTGCTTGAGCGGACTCATCATTTGAGTTGAGTGGACTCAAATCATGTTTTAAATAACATAAGGAGAATCAAGGAGAATTAAAATTGAAACTGAAATTTAATCCAATAAGAAAAGCTAAAAAAAAAAGGAAATAATTATATTATATTTTATTAATTTAGCTTTTGCTAATTTTCTTAGCCGAAATTTCTTCTTCCTCTCAATGTAATGTACAACTGTACTTATTCAATAATGTGTAAAGACCGTACCGTATTTTCCCATACTTGAAAATGATATGATTCAATTTATGGCGATTTTACTTACAATTATCCATAGAAATACTTGTGAAATATAAAGGGACAGTAATATGCACATGAGGAAACTTAGTTTTGTGAATTGTATTTAAATTTTACAGCCGAAAAAAAGTGTTAACTTCAGACTTGAAAAGTTCTGTTATGATCATTATTATTGTCATTGTCTGATTTTTATACGCTAGATAAAATCTATAGGGTTTGTCTACTAAGTCTGTCATTCCGTTTGTAACGCATAGAAAAAAAATTCTTGTAGAGTAAAATGGATTGAGCATCCATACATAATTGGTTGAGAAATTTATTATTTCCATAATCAATGAAAGCCTGGAGTGTTTCGACATGAGTACGCAATCCCAAAATAACAATTAAGCTACGCCATTTTCGGATTCAGCTTGTGTAGCTGACCAAAATTCAATGGAGAGTCCAAAATTGTTCTTGAATTATAAGTTTTCCTCAAAAAAACCTCGAGCGTATTTGAAAACAAACTTTTTTCGGTGATAAAAAGTCTTTTTACCGAATACAACAAAGCACTGCCTAGTAGTCCTTCGATAGAAAGATTATTTACCATAGGAGAACTAACGTTAACTCTTAATAGATGTAGTCTAAATGACGAAAATTTTCGTCTTTAAATGCAAGTGATGCTACATATCAATGGAAAAAATATAAAGTAAGACGCTGATTCTATGGAAAAATGTAAGTACAATTTGCTTGAATTGAATTATAACATTTTCAAGTATGGTATTTTCCCTACAGGTTTTACACGTTGTTGAGTTTGTACATTATATTGAGAGGAAGAGAAATGTCGACTAAGAAAATTAACAAAAGCTAAATTAATATATTATAATATAATGAATGACTTTTTTGTATGCTCTTCTTATTTGATTGAAATTTCAGTTTCAGTTTTAATTTTAATTAAATCAGATTCTCCTTATGTTATTCAAAACAGGATTTGTGTCCGCTCAACTCAAATGATGAGTCCGCTCAAGGAATAACTCCGCTCAAGGCTTGAGTCCGCTCAAGACCGCTCAAGCAGTGAGTCCGCTCAACCATTGAGTCCGCTCAAGTTTTGAGCTATAAACCACCGCTCAAGTGTTGATCGGACTCAACGATTTAGCGGACTCAAATCCTGAGTTGAGCGATGAGTTGATTGATAAATGAGTCCGCTCATTTACATCCCTAGAGAAGGCCTTTTAATAGCCTTGTTTGTAGGCGGCCAAGAGCTCAGATTGTTCGACACTCCGATGAACTACCGCTCAACAGTTGAGCGGACTCACTGCTTGAGTTGAGCGATGAGTTGAGTCAAAATTTGAGTCCTTTACATCCATGGCCTTTTCTATCGGTTGCTAACATATGTTTGTTGACGCTGTGTTTTTCGAACATATTCAGACCTACTCCTAAATTTTGATTTTTCTGGAGAGTATTGAAGAATTTAATTTTGAACCCACGAGGAGGTCGATGTCCTCACCGATGATAGTAACTTCGTCGTAATTAGCAGTTTCTTGAATAGCCGTGCAGAAAAAAAGCTGAAGAAACAGACATTGCGTTGACAACGATGTCTGGTGAACCTTTCAAAACGACCGTATCTCGGTCTTCATGGTAACCGTCGAACACTACAATAACCTCCCTTTGAAAGTGTCGCTTCAGGTACAAAACGTAGTTTTGACATATCGTTTCGAACGGCGCAGACTTACGAGGCCATACGATATACAATATGTGCAATAAATATCCTCCATCGACTACTATGAGACGTCTTTCTTTCAACCGTTTAGAACATTGCAGAGACACGAAGCAATTATACAGTTAAGACTTAGTACTCTTCCGCATTCCTTCCTCGTTGAACAGAGATAGAGGATACGGTGAAAATTTGTATACAAAATAAGCTTGGAACTCCTCGGTCGATTTATTCGCAATGCTCATTCGTTGGAAATGCAAAAGTGGATTAATAGAGACAGCTGAGGCGTGTCATCTACGATTATATTGCTGAAAACGGTCGACAAGGGTACAACTTTAACTTTCCGTTTAAATCTAACAGCGTCGAAATTTGTACCGCCGATGTTGCCTAACATTTTTGTTCCACTTTCCAACGCCACATGGCAATTTATGCTTTCAGTCCTGATTATTCTCGTAGTTATAGACATCAATTCGTAGGCCACACGGAGAGGATCATACTCTGTAACTTTTTCGCAAGCATTGGACCTTAAATATTGGTTCTAGGAAAAAAATAGTAGAGATCAAAATTGTAGGAAATGTAATTGTATATACAATTTTGTTGCTGTATATTTATGTCTTAAAGTTAATAATAAATGAGATAATTCGATAATTTTACTTTACCCCTTTTTTCCAGCTTAATTCGAAAAATATCGGTCGTATGATAAAAATTGTAAGGACCAAAGTTGTATAGAGAGAATCAAATTTACAACAACTTAAGTGCTCACCATTTTTGTTGAAAATGGCCGAGATATTGAGCAAAAATAATTTCCTCTTAAATTCAAGATAGCGGCTATGCACCGGCGGAATTTGTCGCTATTTTGAATTTAGATTACCAGTGACACCCCCCATTAAGGTTAGAGCAATAAAATTACTGACAGGAATTTGGCTGATGTCATATGCAAAACCGACTGGGCTAAGATCGACAATTAAAAAGAAGAAAATAAATTGGCTATATACCAAAAATAAGCACAGAAAAACCAAAATTACGCAACAAACTTGCTTTTTAAGTTTTCGGAATTATTTTCTTATAGGCTAGGCATATTATTTATTCAGGATTTTTTTGCAGGATTTTCTTTTGATTTAGTTTTCAGCATATTTTCGTCGAAATTTAATTTTTCAGAATTTCAATCGACTCTGGACCAATGAGGTGTAATTGGGTTGTTTTGTGATACAATACAAGAAAAGGAGCAAGATTTTATGTCGGTTGACATGTAAACATTAATTGCAATCATGATAGACAAAATTATCCAAGTCGAAAATTATTTTCTTGGCTACTTTATAACACTAAGGGGCTCGAAAAAATCTTTCAAAACAACTTCCTTTGATCTGAAACAACTCATATATGCATGTGTAAAATTTTTATCTTGCTCGTAGATAAAGTTCTTCTTGAAAAGAATCTGCAATTTCACAAAAAGACTTGTCGTTACCATTATCAACTTATACCTTTCATAATTTCTCTTTAATCCTTTTACAACCCCCGTCATTTCATAACCTAATTAGCTCCGTAATTAGAAAGAAATGCACCATTCTTTGCAAACATAATAATTCCGGACCATTCTACATCTCAGAAACTACCCGAAAATATTCTTATTTATCTCCTTTTAGTTTCGAATTACTTAACAACAGCAATAGTTTCTTGTTTAGAATGCAGCAGAATCACTTTGTTGGTCGTTTGCTCGCAATTAAATGGACTCACTACATAGTATCAGTACCTACCAGTACCAATAAAACTGGCAACCATATACTAACCAACAGCAGTAGCAAGCAGCAGCAAATTTCTGCATCAGCCGGAGTCAAAGTCGAATACTAATTGCTTTCATTGTAAGCAACCTCGGGTGGATGTGAGATCTGAACAATACCATTTTGTTAATAATACTTTGAGTTAAACAGCGCCCCCTCAAGCCCACCGAACCGGTATACCACAAACTCGAACATTTGCAAAAGTTTATCTGAAATTATCTCTTTGCCACGAAAACCACTATTTGGCTTTGTATCCGGGTGACACTTAAAGTATACGAGGAAGTAAGCCGAGGACCAACATCAGTAGTAGCGCGCTTCCATACTAGGAAAAGCTTGTGTCGCTCGAATAAACTCTACCAGCTCCCTGACTTCTAGGCTCTTCTTCTGCAGTCTAGAGATCTGAATTTGTTTGGTTGGACCTATCAGCAGACCTTCTCCCCACCACCATTCCAACTCACAAAGGCTATAGTGCCGTAGATATCATTTAACCACACCTCCCCTACCCATTTTCCCATACAAATCTGCTTTATTTCAAAACACAAGGCACTCCCTCCTGCCTGACTATTGTGCTGGTGCCTGGCTTTTCACGTATGCCCGGCGAAAGTGTAATTACTGTGCAAGGCTGTACAAACAACAATAACAACAACAACAACAACAATAACGCTGACGTTGGAGATGGATGCTTACAACCGGAAGCATTTCTTTTACTTTAACTCAGGGTGGATGCGTGGTTTTAAAACTCACAGCAGTCCAATTAGAGCCACCTAAAATGGATACTTTCACACATTAGGGTTAAATAACTATATGAGGACATATGGCAGCAGTGCGAAATGCAATTAATTAAAACGGGAACTGGACGGAAACAATGGGAGCGGAGCGGTATAGACTGGTGGATACCTGCTGGCACATTATCTCCTGCACGAATTAATTATGCGGTTCCAAGAAAGAGATTTACATTATCCTGCTATTGTTCCCTGCGTTTTTCCATAAAAAGTAGTATGCTTATAAAAGATACCATCAGGGTGAGCTGTATTTAGAAAGATTCTAGTGAAATAATAAGTTTGTGTCGTATATCAACTGTTGTAGATAGAGAGTAGTTGTTCCTAATGAAATAGAGGCATAAAGTCGTGGAATCTAATGGCTACAGTGGTAATATTATCCTAAGAAGATGACGTCCTTTAAAGTAGTTAGTTATATCTAAACCATGGTAGAGTTAAATATGCATCTGTGTATGTGTGAGTTAATTTGTGGCCAAGAATATATTTCAATTGTGCATATGCAGAGAAGAGATGAAAGTTCATGGCATGTTGATTTTCTGCATGAAAGCAAAAGAAAACTGAAATGAGAGATGGATGACCTTCATCATCTGTGGAACGTTGAAATGCAAATAGAAGTGGATCTGGAATTGTTTTTATTCTATCTTGTGGCAAAATAATTGGACAAAGAGAATATTTGAAATTACATCTGTCAATTTACTGAGGGTTGCTTGGGAGGGTTGTATGTACGAATATGTATAGCGTTTCAATCTTCATAAAATAGATCTGCAAATATTAGAGATATTAAACCAGGATTAGAAGTCATTTAAATTGTTATACTGAGACTGAGTTTGATTTTGCATTTGAATACGGGAGTTGTATGTATCGAGCCTCTACATATATAACATTTCCATCAATTCTTGAATATTTTTTTTCTATTTCTGTTCAGGGTTTTTAGTTTTTTTCCTGTGTGTGGGAATTAATTTGTAGTCGGTGAACTCTGTTTTGGAAAACATCATAGGAAAATTCTCAATTTTTGTTTTATAATTGTAAAAGTATTTTTTTTTTAATTGCTTAGGATTCTGCGTTAGTCAGTGTAATGGACAAGTCGCCTGCTTTTTGGCAAAACTTGGGGTCTTAAACTAAAAATTACTCTATGGTCATATACATCTATTATAAGATGCATGGTCACATATGACTTACTCCGTTAGTGGCCAAAAATAAAGCAAAAGACGGCTCAAGTTAATTTGCATGTCTAGGAGTAACTGGTGTCATGCGTACCTGCCCAACTGCAGCCTTTGATGCTATGTTGGACCTACTATTTTTACATTTGCATGTTAGGATGGAGGCCATACTCAGTGTAATTAGGCTGTAAAGGGCAAATCTCCTGAGCACAAACAATTTGGTTGGCCACCTGAAAGTACTCCAATATTTCATAGAGGACCCGAAGGGCAACCCAATTTCAGGCGTTATTGTGAAATGCCATAACTTTGAAACACCATTTAATGTGATCTTAGGGGATCGTCAACAATGGCACACTGATGACCTACCCTTTGAAAATGGATGGTACACGAATGGGTCCAAAATGGAAGGTAGAGAATGCGTGGGCATATACGGCCCAAGGTGCCATCTCGTAAAGAGACTGGGGCTTCATCAACCATTTTTCAGGTAGAAATACACGCTATAGAACTCTGCGCTCACGAAATAATTCATAAGAATATGCATGAAGCCAAAATCATCAGCCAAAATATCAGACAGCCAAGCTAAGCTGGTTTGGGACTGTATTACTGTCTTGAAACAGCTGGCCGAAACAAAAAGGGTGGTTCTCATTTGGGTACCAGGATATGAAGCCATTAGGGGCAACGAGATTGTGGACCGCCTTGCATAGAAAGGAGCCAAATCTCTGTTTATTTCCCCTGACCCTGTTTTTGGACACCCAAAATGTCACCTTTAAGCTCAGATCAGGTTTTTCGAAGACAGAATTAAAAAGGCACACTATAGGAAAATACCCCGGCACTGAGACAAATGAAAAAGTTTGTAAAGTATTCGCAACAGAGGACAAAAGCATTTGTCATGCTCAGCAGAAAGGAACTAAGGCTCATAACGGGCTTATTTACTGGACACTGTCCACTTAGATATTGTTTTTAAAAGATGGGTGAGGTCGATGATGAGACCTGTCGCTTTTGTATGGAAGGCAATAAAACCAGTTGACATATCCTGGTGTGACTGTGAAGTTCTGTATCGCATAAGGATAAGACATTTAGAAAAGGCATTCCCACTGCCAGAAAAAATGACACCAAAGACCTTAAGTTCGAAGTTCGGGGATATTAGTGTGTTGCGAAACCTCTTTGCTCTCGAGGCCGCTTTCGCGCTGACTAACCAGAAACTCGAGATGTTTTGTTACGCTTTTGGTGAATTTCTTACCTCTAACTTAAAATGATTACACACACAAAGTAACGTATAAAACTGCTGTATTTCAACATTTTATGTATCTTCACACCTTTACGAAGATAATTTCTTAAACATTAGTTTTGTATGATATTTCATATAATAGTTGCCGAGATGCATGCCCGGGTTTTCGGGATAAATACTCCAATAGCATGTTGTTTGATGTCCTTTTCCGGGTTTATTTCTTTCTGAGCAGACTTTGCAATCCTTCCTAACTCCTGTTAGAATGTTATGTAGCTTTCCAATTAGGCGGATATTTTCGGAATCGGAGGTTGAAGTTGAAGCTCGATCACGTGCTTGGCGCAAATTTCCAGTCAGGTGGCTAACTAAGGTTTTCACATACCGCAAGGGATTAAGCGGCTGTTCTCTTTCTGCTGTTTAGTGGTTTTACAAAAATATATGAATATATTGAAAAAATTTGCAGATCCCAAAAGCACAGTTTACGCCAATATTTCAAGGATTTTCTTAAGAAACAGTAGCATCAATATACTGATCTGCACGATCGACACCGCCCATACGTTTTATATTACAATATTAAGCTTTTTGACGGTAACTTCAATATCACCTCATAAAATTCTTATTACAGGACTCACTCCTGCATTATTCCAATTGGTCAAGTATGTTACAGCCACCTTGTCCTTCTATGCCAAAATTAAGGTATTTATTTTGAGATATGCTACTGTCGATTTCTTCTGGAATTTTGTTTGATTTTGCAAATGCTTCCTATTCGTTAAGATTGTTCCTGTCAAGTGGCATTTCAATTCGAATAATTCTTCAGCCAAGTTAAAACTGATGTAAACCGATCGGTGAACATATGGTGTCCTTGAATATCAACCTTTTTCTTCAGCAGCATCATATTAAGGTGCAGCGGTATTCTTGCTGATATTGGAAGGTCGGGCCTTATCAATTTCTTCATTGTAAAACTGCCATATTAAGGAAGAATATCACAGATATAGCCAGTGTTTGTCTGCCATTGTGTAAATTCTAATAACTCATTTGATTGGTTTTTCCGGGTTGTAAGTGAAAAACGAAATCCGACCTTGAAATTGAAATTTCTTCTTCCGGTGTAATATACTTCAGAAATTTAGAATTTATGTAATCAAGAAAGCAGCTTACTAGCTGTAAACGTGTTCTTGGACCTGCATTTGGTGTTGGGATTGTTTTTAGATGACAAATAAAAAAAATCTTGTTGAATCTGTCTCTGGTAAATTTGTTTGCATAAAAAGCAATGTAACTGACATCATTTCATGTAAATTCGCCAACGGCATTGTCTCCATATTTTTTATGACTCCAATAAATGTCCACATTGATTCTATAGTCATACTGTGCCAAGCACGCCATATCGAGTACGGTGATAGTGTCTTGGTTTCTAACTTTGTTCTAGCGTAGTTATTTGTTTCAGTAACAGTTCTTTCTTATCTGGAAGATCGTGCGGTCTTGCAGGAGTATCGCCAGCTATGAACGGTATTCTCAATGGTATTTCTTCGGATTCTGTATAACTAATCCATTCAGAACTGTCCGATTTGGGGTATTCTACAGTATCACTATCGCTGCCACATTCACTGTCTATTATTCTGATCTTCCGTCTTTTTACATCTCTTACTTCATCACTATCATCATCACTGCTCGTGTTCTCTCTATCGTCAAGCTCTCTGTGTATAAATGTAATTTCCTCGTTAACCAACGTTAAATCAAACTCATCTTCCCTTGAACTTATTTCATTACTAAGCTCCATGCTTAGTATGGGGACCAGAAACTTCAACTTTATAGTCCCTTTGCTGCGGCTCTCAAGTTCGAACTAAGACCGAAAATTCAGTCCGGTTCATGGTTGCGCACTAATTTCAGATAAGAAAATTTTACCTCCTCCTGGAAGGGAGATTATACAGGAAGAGCTTAGGAGCCCACTTTAAAGAAAATAAATATAAATAATTATCGCAACGCATCGAATGTCCGCACTAAACAAAGTAGTGAGTGAGAGTCACCTCTCGAGTGTAAAGGGCTAAAACTGTTATCAGGGTGTACATCAAGAGGACTGCATCAAGCAACAATAATTTGCCGCTCGACCAGTATGGAATACTAGAGAATAAACATTCTTGAAACCCTCAAACGCTGCACAAGGTTCTCCATGAGTTTTTTTTCTCGGAAATCATCAGTTGCCTGCATAATTCTTCCAGTGTCGATCCCCAAACCAAAATTTACAGATTATTATGAAGGGCCACTTCCGTCACCCTCTCAAAGATTGCAAAACCACATTTTGCTTTGGATGAGTCCGCAATCAAATTGGCGGGAAATTTGAAAGCTTGAACATTTTCTTAAAACACGAAAGCTTTTTTTAAGCTTGAATTGAAAGTTTTCTTGAAAGTTCGGTACAGTTCTCGTAAGAGCTCTTAGGCATTCGTAAAAGCTGTAAAATTCTTTAAAAGCTTGTACAATTTTAATAAATTTTCTTCAAGAAAGAATTTTTCGGGATATCTCCGGTATATAGCAAAAGCTAAAAAAATGTTTTAATTTGTTATTTCATCACACAACCCATTAATTTTTGGTGACAAGTTTCAAGTCTTGGCTTGACTCATCAACAGGTCCCAAATAGCGAAATTGGGTGATTAGAAAAACAAATGAAAAAATGAAAAAAGAAGAAAGAAATAAATAAATAATAAATAAAAAAATTGTTTTTTTCTATTTTTCTTAAACTTTTCATTTCTTTCTTCTTTTTTCATTTTTTCATTTGTTTTTCTAATCACCCAATTTCGCTATTTGGGACCTGTTGATGAGTCAAACCAAGACTTGAAACTTGTCACCAAAAATTAATGGGTTGTGTGATGAAATAACAAATTAGAACATTTTTTTAGCTTTTGCTATATACCGGAGATATCCCGAAAAATTCTTTCTTGAAGAAAATTAAGTTTAACCCGGTAAAAAGTCCAAAAGAGTAATCTCTTTTTATTTAATTTTAATAAAGGATCTAAAACTTTTAAGCTTAACAATTGAATATTAGTAGCATCACTTTTTCTCTATTTGATATGTTATGACTTACTTCTGTGGTGCTGGACAACTGGACCTAAAACCTGTCATACGAATTAAAATCGGATGGTAGAGTTTCCGTTTTCTTCCAAAAGCGTCTCTATGGAGATTGAGGAAGATCCAAGTAAGTCGTGTCACTAGTAAATATACTTAGAATATCTCCTAATCATAAAATGCTTAGAATTCCACAAATTCATTGATATATGCCACCGCAGTGAAAGTCATTATCAATCCTGTTTCAAAATAGTGTGCGCGCAATGTGAAAGGACACTTCCAGTAAATTATGAAAAAGTTCATTTCGCAACTCTTTGTCATCCTTATAATTCCATTGAATCGAAGGATGGAGAGGTCTTACATTTTCGCTTCTTCCATAATATCCGTAATTAATGGAATTTTCCTAATTCCGAATTGTTACCGTCGTCGTCGGCCGGTTGTCCTTGTCCCTTGTCGCCACCCTCCCACCCACACTGAAATGCAATAAAATTTACAACCAGACATTTTTTTTTGATTGCCGAAAACTTCTCTGTTGGCACCACTGAATAACACAAGCGATTGGGAAGTAATGGTGTCGGCTGTGGATGTTATCGCCAACTCAGGGAAGTGATTTAAATTAAAACTTCTGGGCCAAAAGTAAAAACAAACGCCAGAGCTTTATTATCATTTTATGTAAAAGTTAAATTACTTAATTCTGAAATTAATTGTTCCACAGAATCTCAGATAAGCGGAATGGAGTGGGGGACAGCAGGCACTTGTGTACTAGGTAGGTATGCTTTTCCTCTGACAGTGGGGTACAGGCTATAATCGTGTTGTTGTTGTGTTTGTTGTTGTTGCTGCTGCTGTTGTTAGCGGCTGACTATAGTTGTCCAACCATAGCTCCTCTCCTCTATCTTTGCATTTCCTCATTCCAATTCGTATTCAATTGTCGCTTCCATTTTCTATTTGGAGCTGTCTTTTGTCTTCTTTTCAACGAATAATTTGCATTCGAATGGCAGTTTTACATCAACTTTTGGGCTATAATCGAAAAAAAAACACTCCTTCACTGGTTGAAAAGCGCTTCGCCAGTGACGTCGAGGGGCAGCCTGAGGTAGAGATGTGTGAGAGAGGGGCTGGGGGATAATGAAACGACAAGGACGATAAGGACGACGAGGACGACGAGGACGATGATGACGACTACGACGACGACAATGTTGAAAACCCAAAGCTCATGCCAGCCACCACGAGTGTGTCGTGTCGTGTACATGCAAATTATTGTCTGCAGGTGTTTGTGCTCCAACTTCTGCTTAATTCTTTAATTACAACATTCGCAATTTCCTTTGTTTGTTACCCACTTAACACTTTATGAAAACGCCATGGCTGAGGACTTGATTTATGCGCCCAACGAGTTGAATTAATGAAAGCGATGATCATAATAATTACCTATTCCGGGAGTCTGGGACTGGGTGGGATGTGTGCTGTATAATGTTTACCTAAAAAGTTGATTCCCATAATAACTTGTCCCATCTGTGTGCCAGGCGAATTAAGTGTTGAATTGAGTTGTCGATGGAAATCGAGGGCGTTTCTGGGTGGTGCGGTGTGGGCTTTTAGCATGTTGGAGTTGAGGATTTCAGGAGAAGTGCATTACTTATTCGTTTTGTGAATATATTTTCGGGATTTGAATAAATATGGATTTGTTGTGGGCTTTGGGTTTCAATGCCAGCCAACGCCGCAATCAAAGATGAGAGGTGAATTATGTATTTTATTTTATAAATTCAGCAGATCCTTTTGAGATGATGTCCAGTCCATTTCTGAATGTTTTATACGTATATTTGTAAATTTTATGCTATGGGGGTAATAAGTACATAGGTATACTACCAACTTGAAGCAAATTGAAATTTCAGGAGGTTGTGCTTTTTTTGAAGTGACCTTACTTCACTTTGGTGAATATTCGTTGTAAAGAAGTTGATTTTTTTTTTTAAATATTAAGAACTAAATAAAAATAAAAAATATTTAGGGGAGATCGGGGATAGGTGTTCATGTTTTTACATGTAAGGGTGTAACTTTTCATAGACGTAAGCTACTTTTAAAAAACATTTAGTTTCTGAAAGGTGAACTGCTCTTTAATATCTTCTTTTTAGGGAGTTTCAAATTCTCTTGACGAGGAAGGATGACGCATTTACTTTCAGCTTTCTGTCGCGTTTATGGATATAGGCCCGAATCCTACACTGAAAAAAATATTGGGGTATCTTATATTTATGTTAATTCTCAGCGTACCCAATTTTAGTGTTAAAACAACCTTTTCTGAAAAGTTGTATATTGTCTAAGCAAATGTCATATCAGCATTTTATTTATATTACTTTGGAATTCACCTAAAATGATGGTAGACTTTAACTTTGTGGAATATGATAAAAAAGCAATCTTAAATTTGTTAACTGAATCTAATATTTGGTCAATTTGACCAAATTTATTACTTAAATCTTGTATTATTTGAAGGGTTAAATTAACATAATAACGATTGTAGGTCACTGGCTGACAAAGTCGAAACGAAGACTTGGATTCGGACAGTATACGTATATTATTATGCTTAAATTCGTATCATCTAAATTTCGTTGACACAACATTTTGATAATATAATCTAGTGGGCACGATCTCTCCCCCTGCCCTCCTTTTAAATACGTTTCTGTTCATCAGATGTACTAAGTTTGTTATTTCGTTTGTAAAGTGTAAAATAAATAATAATAGTAGGTATAATAAAATCTATTTGACAGTCACGCATAAAACTAAAAATTATTTTGATTTTTTCATGTCCGTCACGATAACTCGAGAACACGTTGAGGATTGATAGCTGAAATATAATATATAATATAATTGCTCTAATTCTCTTTTTACACGATAGATACGTTCCCAAAAAAATCGAATTAAACAAATTTTCGCTAACCCAACTTGATTAATGCAGTCCATAATAGAATTTTTTTTTCCACACATCAATGACTGTTAAATCCTCATTATGGTCTAGTTTGTCTAGCACGTATTGGAATGAACATTTTAAAAGTAGCAATTATCCCTAGGTCTAGCGGTTGTAATAAGGATGTACTTAATATTAGGCGGAAGAAAACATAATTGCACATTTGGTTGTTCCAAGACTGAATGGCCAGGTGCATTGTCTTGAATTAAAAGAACTTTTAATTCTAGAGATTTTTCATTCATTTGGCGTTTAACTTCTTGGATGAAGTATTTCTAAAACCTTTCTCTGAAGATTGCTCTGATCACCCATGCATTTTTGTTTGCTATCCAGTGAATTGGAAATTTATTGAAATCTACACTTTTCATCGAGCGTGGTCTTAAAAGACGATTTACTAGCAGTGTTTTTAGCATATGTTCTCCATTTGAACAAAACAAAAATGTTACACGGTCCTATGCTACGTTAAAACCACCGACAGTTTTCTGCGATTTTCCAAAAACGGCCACTTACTTTTACATTCCAAACTTGATCTGGGGTGTATCCTCCATCTTCAATAATTTTTCTAAGCTTTTGATAAATTCTTTTGCAGTCAATTCATCTGCAGACGTAGTTTCTCCCTTAATTTCTTTTTCAATAAGCACCAGAAAGTAGGTAATTATCTTTTGGAAATAACATTTTTCAGCTATTTTTGCTGGATATGTTTAAGAAAAAGTGCGAAAAACGCAGAAAGAGTTACATTTTCGATGCAGAGTGCGGTAGGTCATTTTAAAGCTAGGGTTTTGGGCTTCTTAATTCCAATACGAAAGATTAGTATTAATGTCATTTTTATAATAAAAATAGTAGTTAAATAAATAAAGAAGAGTAAAATCTTAGAATTTTTAAATTTTGTTGAGCCATAACTTCAAAACGGAGCGGAGAAGGGAAAACATTTATAGACCATAGGAAAATTCCAACGATTATCTATCTACCAAAGTATAAGTCATCATCAGAGGGTGTAACATTCAGAAGTTACAGGGTGATCTACAAAACGTAACTCAAATATCTTAAAGTCCCTTTATCTCGAAAACAGTTACGACCCCCCCCCCCCCTATCCTACCATTTTTTTGCTCGTCTAGGCATGACCTATCCGTAGCCTTCAGTTGCCAGACCATATTCTGGACACCCTGTATTATGTCATCCAACCTGTACTTGCAGAAAATTCAGGTTGTTTTGACAGAGATGAAGTGCCTGGCTCTACTTCTTTAATACGTTTACAGGTTCTTAATGCTGTTTGCTTGATAGTAATTCCATCTACTGGTATTCTTTTTTGTGATTTATCTTCAATCTACATTACCAAAGCTTTTTCCATCTTCTCTTTAACAACATCTCTTATGTCTCACGGAAGTTTTAGCACTTATTTTTGTTCAAGAACATATAGATTTTCTGACCGCAGTTTCATTTTTCTTAGTCATTCTTATGGTAGCTTCATGAAAATGAAAATGATTCTTACAGCACCTTGTTCTGTTGCAAGTTCATCTAAAATTTTAATTTTAGTTTATTAACTGATCACCTTCCTCTTCACTTTTATTACAAGTGAATTATGTGACATTGTGTTAAGGCTATTAACCTATATTTCATATTAATAATGCAAAGATTTGAAAATTAGCACTAACTTTATAACTTATTTATAACTTTTTAAATATCCACAACAACTAAACGTCTTTTCTTTTCAACTCTCCAAAATAAACTAAATTGCTTAAAAAATATGCATAATTCGGGGAATCCCACTCATCTACCCATATAATCGAATGAAAAAATCCAAAATCCATAGTCACATAAAAAAAATTCATAAGAAAAATTCATCAGAAAAATTCATAAAAAAATTCTTAGAATACATATTTTTTTTTAAACTCGTGTGAAATCTAATTCGTGTAAAAAGAGAAGAAAATTTTGTACTTAGGTTCGAAAGTCAGATAAATCTCGTAGCTCCCGCGTAGGGTTTTCACACAAAAATTATTTACTTGTTATTACGGTTTATTATTATTATTTTGTTTTTCTTCATCTAATATCATTCGTTGTTTTCCAATTTGTATTGCTGTTGTATTTTTTTAACATTTAATTTAGATTATTTTTTTTTTAAAGTTTCCCTTGTATTATTGTATTCCACTCAAATTGGTACTAAGAAAAAGATTGTAAATCTTGTAGTATATCTTCCAAGTACACAATTATTCTATTCTATTCTATATAATTTGACATTATTGACAGAGAACGGATTTATGCTATTTTATTTTATGTTATTCACTATATATTTGGTCGGTGATTGAAAATGTGAAAAGATCTGAAAAAAATTACTAAATCTGGAACCCCCCTTTGTGAAGTTTCCATATAAAATTAAAAATTGTTGACATATGTAAATAATAGTCTTTTTTGTATTAAAGCGTTCTTCGGAATAAAAAAAGCTATGATACTGGTTATATCAATTTTTACGGTCCGATGAATCCTTCCCGAAATAATTGCGAAGAACCAATTTAACGATCTAACGATCTTTAGTAGTTTTCTTTTCTAGTTGACTCGCAATTTAAAGATTATTCAAAATGTTAAAATAATCACGATTTATAGAATTTGTGGATTTTATAGACATGTTCATTGTACGTAATGTATTTTAATACATTTATGGTTTTAATATTAATCATAATATTGAGCTGAAAGTATTACTTAACATAGGTAGAGGTTAAAACTTTTAAATTGTGTTATATCATGAAATATTCAAAAATTAACCAATCTAATTCTTCAGTTATGTAATTTTTACCCTCAGCGTTTATTAAAAAAAATTAACCTATTTATAAGTTGAAGTTTATTAGTTAAAACTACTACAGTCAACATCGGATTGTAGTCATTCTGCTCTAAATGAGGGTTGTGTTAACTTATTTTTTAAAGTTAAAGAACAACCTATTGATTTAGGTTAGTTTAACCAGAATATTAACAGTATTACTTTATGGTTTAACTTCGCTGTCAGTTAAAGCTTAAACTAAAACTTGTGTCAGGGTACGTGCACAACGAAGGGTGGCGAGGCTAGGCAGTTGAGCTGAGGCAAGGTGAAGATACATCTCAATGTGTAGTGTTCACAACAAGACTTTCAGATTCTTGGTAAATCGCGAAGTGAGAGCTTAAATTATGTCATCAGATTCTGAAGAAGAAAACTTGTGTTTGTTACGTAATGCAACTGTATTGAATTTTTCACATAAGTGTACTTTCCACGGTTTTGCTTATCACCCGATGAATACGAGACGTCTGGTATTTGGCGAATTTCATCATCTATTTCAAGGACTTATCTTGATAGATTCTTCCAATATATGAGAATGAGTACAGAAACCTTTGATTATATTAAGGAAAGATTTCAATATAAAAAAAACTGCCAAAATTTCCATTCTAAGGATATGAAATTAATCATTTTCTGCTTATCCAGCCCTTTCTGCAGTTTGGCTTACAATAACAAGCGATTAGAATTTGGGGAATTCCATTCCATCATGAACAGAACATTTACATACTGATCCTCATAGATTCTTCCAGGATATGAGAATGAGTAAAAAAACCTTCAATTATATCAAAGAAAAAACATGTAAAAATATGCCAGCTATCTCGCGCGTTGTCACAGCGTTGTTTTGAACATTCTCATAGTTCAGCATACAATCATTTATTTCTTCAACTCTTGATATAGGCACAGCTCGCCTCGTCTCGTCGTACACGTACCCTTAGGGTCATTCCATATCATATAGACAACATGTGTGACATGAACATCATCAATTTTGTTGAAATTCCGAAATTGAAAGTGTTTGTGAAAACAAAAATACGAATTAAAAATTTTCCCTATACAATGTAATTTATTTGCAATTTATGGCACATTCAAAATTTTTCAAAAATTCTGTCCTGGTTTTCTTTAAAAATTCATATAAAGTTTTCTATTCATGCTAGGACATTGAAATATGGTTTATTTGAAAGATAGGATTTCAGGCTATCTAAGAAAACTAGGGTCATAAAAATATACGCTAAAAAGAACATCACGGATAAGAATTTTATTCTTTATCCTTGAATATCTTGGAAGACGTACTTTTGATTTTGTTCATTATTTTATGTAATCCACTAAAATATATTAAAATTTTAACTTGGGATATCAACGGGATCAAGGAGTTTAGACAAGCCCTAACCCTAGACCCTAACGTTTTCCGAAATAACGTGAATTTAAGATAATATTTGGGTATGTTTTTATAGATCACGCTATTACTTTTGAACGTTACATCTTATGATAACGACTTGAAATTTGTTTGATTGATAATAGTTGGACCTTTTCAATGGTATTCAATTTTCCCCCTTCTCCTCTCCTTTCGGAATTTGGACTCGGTTTCTTTTAACTACTACTTTTATCAAAAGCATGTCATCTACACAAAGTTTTCATATTGGATTTAAGAAGCGTAAGAGTTTCCATTTAAAATAACGTAAGACACTCTGTACCCAAAATGTAATCCTTGTTGTGTTTTTTACACTTTTACTTAAGCATATGCAATGAAAATGGCTTAAAAAACTCATTACCAAAAGACAATTGCCTATTTTTTGGTATTAAACTTTTTCGCTGGATATGCATATAAGATAAAAAATAAAAAAAATAAATTAATAAAATCAAAAGTACGTCTTCCAGGATATTCAAGGATAAAGAATAAAATCCTTATTCTTCTTGATTTCCTTTCAGGCATATATTTTTAAGATGCTATTTTTCTTAGATAACTTGAAATCTTATCTTACAAATGAGCCGTATTTCAATATTCTAGCATGAATAGAAAAATATAGGTATAAGAATTTTTAAAGAAGACCAGGACAGCATTTCTTAAGAAGTTTTGAAAATGGCCTAATTCGCGCAATATTCATTGTATAAGGAAAATTTTTAATTTCCTGCATTTCACAAAGCTACGTAACGTGCACATTATTGTCTATACAAATAGTTAACGACATACAAAGGTATACACAAAGGATGTTCACGTTTGTTTGGTTGTTCAGTTGTCATTTTTATCGCAACATTTGAACAAGTACTTGCATAAAATGAAGTAGTGGATTTTATTTAATCAAAAGCCTTACTATGTATCATTTATGATTTCGTAAGTTAAGCTTATTTCAAGAATTTGTCAAGTTTCTTAAGTAACATACTGAGTAAAATCACTTGGCTAATAGAATTACCATAAGAGATTTAAGATCTTTCATGCGATCGATCATCACGAAAACTTACTGCATGGATGTACACTACAAGGTCAAATAACTTAAACAGGGGTTAATAATAAAACACGATCAAGAATATTAGTATCTACAGATACAATACTACGTAATGTTATAAGTAAAATACATATGTTTATGTTATATCTTATACTCAATTGTCATTTTAGATACTTTGTATAAATATGTCCACATACTTACCATTCTATAAGATGCAAATGAAAAAATGGGGAAGGCAGAAGCAGAACTGACAATTGAAATATCAGCTTCAACATTTTTACGATCGAAAAAGATCCCTTGACCACAAAAATGTTTCACGATCAGGTTTTTACCATCTTTTCGATATGCTCCACAGAATATGAGACAGGATTTCTTGCTACAAATATCAAGATACATGATCTTTCCATATGGTTTTTATAATTGATACTCATGTCCGCCCTGCCAAATGATCTTCGAACGTCGTCGGTCAAAAATGATCGTTTGATAATCGGTTATAATAGTTCGTATCCGCAAGACCATATTCAAAACATATTCGAAAGCATATAAAATAGATGTGAATGAAACACATATTCAGATCGTTTTGAAAGGGAAATAAAATTGAAAAACGTATATAATGTGAAATATGTATACTATAATATGTAAAACTGGTTTACATAAAATAAAACTTTATTCAATAAACGAAAAGTAATTGCAAAAAAACAAAACATTTAACAAAAAAATAAGACCTATAAAACGAAATCTAACTCAGTAAAAAAATTCAAGTATCACAAAAACAAATAAACAAAATTTGAAAAAAACGTATCGTTTTTATGTCCGAGGGAGAGCGGCTGTACTAAGACGGGAATGAAAATTCGATTTACCAAAATGTATGTTAAAAATATATTCTATTCACATCCAATGGAATACTTTTACCGAAAGTTAATGAAGTTCACCGATCTGCAGGTGATCGTCTGTGTCCAAAAAGTTTCTTTTCAGAATATGTTCTATTTTGTTATCTGGGATGAAGTCTACGTCAGGAAACGAAGCAGTGCAACTTGAAAAGAAGTCCTAATTTTTTTTTGAAAATCTTTTTAATTGGAAAATGAACAATGCTTCTCTGGAGCACCGGCGTAATGTCGGATGTCTATCTCTCTTTTATCGCTACTTCTATAGTCATTGCCCTGATGAAATTTCTAGCCTGACCCTTTATAGAATTTTGCCGATGCGCACCATACGAGCTGTAACCCGAGCTCACCCCCACAACCTGAAAGTCGATTCGGCCGTACCGTGAAATTCCGCGGTTTTTTCATAAGCAGAACAGTACGAATGTGGAACAGTTTGCCATTCTCTGTCTTCCTCTCTCCCCTTATGAGCCACAAACGTTTAAGCGTAATGCGCACCGACACCTACTTGTCTCAACCCATTATTCCTCAATTCGCTACCCGTTCTTCCTTTACAGCCAAGGCTGTGCTACGGCATCATAGGGTATCCCTTCCTAAAAAACAGAAACAAAAAAAGTTTCCATACAGTGGCCAATACACGAACTGAAAAACCTATTTCATATTAATAATTTTGTTTTAAATTTCTGAAAATTTGAAATTGATGTGATCACAAAATTGAAAAAAAAAAAAAACTAATATGGAATAGATTTCTGACATATGTGCAAGCTCTGAGCCCAGACTGAAAACTAAAGTATAACTATCCTAATTTTTTTTTATTTTTAATAAGTTAATTTTGTTTTGTTTAATAAAAGTTCTAATAAAATAGTTTCACGCATATATTTCATAGAGAGATAATTAATACAGGTATGAATAAGTGAGCACCTAAAATATTTTTCTCCGTGTGAATTGTAAGAAGGGTGGGTCCGAGTATCAAAAGATAAATTTTTGTGGTTCTCATCTTGAATAAGTATTTTAAACAATTTTGATAAATCTTTTGAAAACATAATGCTTACAATAGTCCATGAAGCCAATTTTTGTGACAAACTATTCACATTTATATTATGAGACTCCTAAATGAAATGGGAAAATACTAAATTCGTGGATAATGAAAGGAAACTTGTATATGGAAAATACCTTTTCTTTTATTGTTGGCTCTTTTTCATTGTAGATTGCTTGTCTGAAAATTTCGTTACGGTATTTATCGCTAAATTGTATTTCAGAACGAGACTCTTCAGAACTTGATGAACGATTATAAGATGGAATTTAAATTTCCTTTTTGTGGCGCATTTACATGTGGCACGGGATTAAAAACATTTATTATTTTATTTTTTATGCCTTTTGTATGCTATTTTTTTGATAAAGTAATCTCTTGTCGCTAGCTTTACTCTTCCGCGACTGTTCTGCTTACGAAGGATTCGCGAAATTTCAGGCCCTATACAAATATGGGAATTATATTCTTACCTAGGCCAAATATGAGGAGACTTGTCGATTTGCGCCAAGTCTGAGGGAGTATAATAAACTTTGCAAGAAGCCCAAGCCTTTCATCGCATTTTTGGCAATACCAAAAATATGATCGGAACAACTGAGATTGTTGGACATTTCAGAGCCTAAGATGTTCAGAGATGGCAAGTTCGAGATATCTTCTCTATGGATGGACATGGATTGAGCGGGTGTTGAAGAACGCTTGAGTAATAAGAGAGAACATTGCGTTTTGGAAGCATTAAACAAGACCTAATTCGCTCTACCCAAAGCGGTATTGTTGTAAGGGCCATGGTTTAGTGAATTGAACATGTGGCTTCGTTTGTCAACTATAGCACTCTCACGGGAATCAGCTATAGAGTCGAATGATTACACGAAATCAAGGGTGAGCTATTAGATCATTAATAAGAATGAGGAAGAGAGTAGGAGAGAGCACAGAACCTTGCGGTACATCGGTATGGATTGTAAAACGGTCAGAAGTAATTCCGTCCAATATAACTTGAATTGAACGGTGTGAGAGAAAACTTTCAAACCATTTTAAGAAAAGAGGGTCTAGACCTAATGTCTGAAGTTTAGCTAAAAGAACAGAATACCAGACTCTATCGAAGGCCTTCGAGATATCTAATGTGATGATTTCAGATTCACCAAATCTCCAGTAGAGCGGCCAGCACTAAAGCTGTATTCGCGATCGCTAATAAGGTGATTAGTTTCTAGATATTTCATCAATTGGATGTTGATGAGTTTTTCGAAAACCTTCGAAAGAATCGACGTAAGAGCAATTGGTCTATAATTTGAGGGATCGCAAGCCTGTCCTTTTTGGGGTATTGACTGAACATGTGGAAGTCTCTATGCGGAAGCAAAGACTCCTGTCGAGTAGTACAGGTGAATTAGTGTGCGTAGAGGTATATCTAAAGAATAGGGGCAGTAATTGAGTACCAGGGGCGAAATATCATCAGTCCTAGTAGCCTTAGACATATTGAGACTTCCGATCACTTCGAAAACCTCTCTTATGCGGAAATGCAACGGTCTTTGACTGTAGTTGTATGTTGGTGGAGAAGGAGGAGCTTGCGAAGTAAGTGGTAAAAAAGAATTCGAAGCAAACTTAGCTGCAGAAAATTGGTTTTGTCCAATGGTTCCGTCTACACATTCCCGTAGTGAATTAGTGGCGGTTCCGAAGAACAGCTGAAGTTATTCTTGCTATTTTAATAAGAAACCAGAAACTCTTACTACCCTTTCGACTAGTAAAGATTTTCTGTCTAATGTTTTAGTCGAATTGGAGCTTCGCTCGCTGAATAATGGACTTACAAGTGTTACGTGCCTCTCTATAGATCCAATTACGCTGAATGGCATAGCTTATATGCCTGAAATGCAGCTTCTTTATTTTTTATGGCTGTATAACAGTCATTGTATTTTTAAACCAAGATGTATGGTTAGGTTTAATATTTTTGAATTTGTGCGAAATGAAGCTGCGCATCCAAACCACAAGATGTTGATAATGGTTTGAGAGCAGCACTCAACATCTCTGGAGGAAAAACACTCCGACCAGTCTAACTCTCTGAATATTTAGGAACTATTCACCTCTAAGGAGATCTATAAAGTTGGTTGTCCTATATAGGTTGAGGAAATGAAAGTAAATGTTATCATTTAGTCATGCTATCGCGCAATAGTGGCATTAATTCCAACTGTTCGCCTATCGATGCTCACCGCTTCTTAGCTTTCCTACCTTACAGTTAGTCTCTTTAGTCTTCGCTTCGATTTAAGCGTCAAAATGACACTTTAACTTTATTCTACTTCAAAAACTTCCAAAGTTTAATCAAAGTGCAAACGTACCTTTAAAAAGCTTTTAGTATGAGCATGTATAATTTAAATCCGATTTACTATCAATGGTATAATTAGCTTAGAACTTTTTTTTTTCAGATAAAATTCAATTAAAATCTCAGTTGCGTCTGATATAAACTTTCTCAAGACTTAATCGGCCAATGTACCCATTACCACTACATCCAAGATTATGAGAGAAAAGGAAAAGAGAGAGAGAGGTAATGTGTAACGAACAGATAGAAAAAGTTGATTAAAAAATGTTATTAATTCAAATGCAATTACCATTTATTCGCTGTCGCCTCGCTCTCGTTTTTGAAACAATCCAATTTTGAAAGCCAATTTCTTAAGAATTTCGTTACGTAAGTACACAGGATTTCGTTACCAAAACCCCACCGCCATTACTAAAAAAAAAAAAACAAGGCAAGAAAGGAAAAAACTGATGACTATTCGAAAGGTCGTCAAGGACTGGCAATATCAATAAACGACTTCCTCTTTCTGGTCGACATAGCGCAAGCATTTAACAAATTGAAAGCTGAATACCTACTTACGGCTAATCCAGCATTTACCACACTTTAACATCCGGATATCAGATACACTTGGGCAATAGAAAAACGATAAGACCCACCCCTGAAAATTGAACCACGTAAATTTTCCAGAATTTCATAAGTCCTCCGCTTTTTGCGTTATTTTTTTTTTCGATTTTCGAAAGGAAATCCGTAGTTTAAGGTTGCCATTCTAATATCGAACCTTAGATGGTTTTTTGCCCTCATTTATCCCTCCTCCTCCTCCGCCACCCAACTAAAACCCAAGACTTGTCCCATTTCTATGCCGAAATTCCTCAAAGAAAGACATTTCGGGCAGCATCCAACGGAAGCTTAAGGTATACTTCAATGAGTGAGAGGGTGTATAGGAATTACGCGAGTGATGCTGGATGTTGGATACGTAAAGAGGCATCCAAAGCCCATCGCCATCTATCCATCCATATATGCAGAATAGCTTTCGGGCTTAAGTGATTTTCACATATGAGGGCAAAAGGAGCCAAAATTTAAGGCTTCAGTACCTTTCTATCCCAGCAATTCAATGGATGTGATTGCTTCGTTGAATTTTGATGTATTCGTATGGTCCCTTTCCCTTTCCGATAAAAAGTGGGTAAATTTTCAATCTTGAAAGTCGTATGTGCGTACTTGCTTGTGTGTATGTGTGTGTTTGTGTGTATGTTCTATCACCACCCGCACCCATCACTGGAATCAACATCACATATCTGTACATGGCCCGAATAAGGGTATGTCTCCGGTGCTGTATATCACATAATTTATGACAGGGTAAAGTGGCTCCGCTTAGAACACTTCATTTCACCTTTCATAAGCGTACAGGAAAGTGAATAAAAGGAACGACAGGAGCGGAAAAATAAATGTAAATAAACCCGGCAGCGACAAAGGGTACACCAACACCCTTATTGGCTACACGTGTTCTGATGGAGTTTTATCAGTTTTGATATTATCCTGGGCGCTCCATGGAGGACAATGCAATATTATGTTGATGATATGCCGACACCTCTGGCTGAAAAATGCTTTATTGTGTGCGGCCTTATCGCCCCCTCTAAGGTTTGCTAGCTGCCGGCTATTGACTTATATTTATGTTGCCAACAGAGGGAGCATCTTTATAGTATAGCGCTGCTAGCTAACACTAGCTTAGCTTAAGCAGCTTGGTTATCGGGTAGGGGGAGGTTGGAGTTGGAAAAAGAGTTGGGGTGCCCCATAAATGCAAAAGGATGTTATGGAGTTATTTGTGTATTTTAAGAATTTTCTTTGAACGCTTGATGAAATATGGTGCGAATGCCTGAAGCGGAAAATTTTAAGTGATAAAAGATAAAAAAAAAAAAACGAAATGAAAATTTGTTATATACGGTTCATGTTTTGTGCGCAAAGTAATGGACAAATCAATACAGCGCTGGCCTAATTTTTTAAAGAGTCAAGGCTTTTGGTTGGCAGTGAAATCGTTCATCCATGCAAAGAAAGATAATTTTATCCTGACATGATTATGTGGGGGTACAGAACTGCATAACGTTTGAGCTGTAGGTGAAGTCTGAAGATGTAAAGAAATAGAATGTGGCAGATGTGCGTTTAATCGTTTTTAGGATAAATTTACGCTTAAGTTGAAAATATCACTATAGAAATTGATTGCAGACAGCAGAGTTCAGCATACGGAGTGAAGCTGTATAAAAATTCAGTCATGAGACAAAATTTTGATTTCTGATTTTGTTTCGACAGTAAAACCCTAGGGGTATGAACAATGTCGGAAACTTGTATACAGGGTGTTTCCGAAAAGTCATGAAATATATTTTTTTCCGCAGCCCCACTGGTCGTAGCGTATTCGAATCAGTTGGAAAAGGTGGGGGGACCCTAAGCTCTACAGCACAGCTAAGTTCAGTCTGTTGCGAGTATAATTAGAATCAGGATAGCTGATTTAGTGCACCCTTGTTTCGAGACGCCGCCCGTCACGATGATACTTCCGAACAACGCCTGCGGATTAAATTTTGTACAAAATTGACAAAAAAGCTGTCGATACTGACGAATTGCGACAACAAGCCTACGGGGAGTCCATTCTATCGTATGAGCAAGTTTCAAGGTGCATGAAGAAGTTCAAGGATGTCCTCCGTTAACGGACGAGCAAAAGGCCATTCGAGTGTTGAACGCGAATGAACCGGTGATGAAACGTGAACACTTGAGTACGATCCGGAGACGAAGCGGCAAAGAGCCGAATGGCACCCTTCGGAGTCCCCGAAACCGAAGTGGGCCAGGATGAGCAAAATTCAAAGTAAAAACAAGGTTAATTGTCCTTTTCGGCGCCAAGGGTATGGTTCAAATAGAGACAGACCACTAACGCTGCCTATTACATGGATGCTCTGGAAATATTGAAGAACAGGGTCAGCAAAAAAATATCACCATTACCTGCGTGCTGGTATTATGACAATGCGGCTAGCTAGAAGTCTTTGTCCGGACCTAGCTCCGGCCGACTTTTTTTTTTGTTCCTGAGAGTCAAAATCGCACTCTGAATTAGGTTCCCGTCGAGGTGTCGAGGACTTCGAGATGGCGTACCGGACATGGTAGAGTCGGTGGAAAAATTGTGTAGATACTTGTGGAGAGTACTATGAAGAATATTAACAATTTGTAGCGGCATTGTAAACATTTATTATTTCATTTAAAAAAATATATGTATATACCTATTTCATGACTTTTGGTGCACATCTTGTATGCTTTGCTATACAACGGTGGCACTTTCTAAAAATTGAGGCGGAATCTTTTTCTGTACAACATGGCCATGCGTTGTATTGAAACAGTAAAAAAAATTGTATATTCAAACGTTTCTCGAATTTTTATAAACAATTACAATATTTATAGAATTCCTACCAATAAACTTGCAACCTCTACTACGCTTGCGATGCTTGTCACCTAAAATGCTGAAACTTTAAAAGGAAAATAACTAAACAAAAACGGAAAATTCTTTTTACCCCCTCTACCCCTTAGTAGCAAATAGAATCGCAAAGAAATTTTCACTAAAAACCTTGTGATGCAGCAATTCTTTGCCACAAAAACACTAGCGCGCTCTATAACAGGTTTGAAGGTTTCAATTAGACCCAAACATGACTTGCCAGATTTCCTTTAACCCCCGTATGAAATTCATCGGACAAAGAAAATCCAAGAAAAACAAAGTATTTCGCTTGTCATGGAAATTTTCACCTCATTCCAAAAGGATTTTTCTATCAAAGGCGTGCGATATACATATACCAACCACAGTCAAAATAATAATGATATAGAGCTAGAGTAGGGGGAGGGGCGCGGAAAATGCTGGTAAGGGGTTAAAAATGCGGAGACCATTAAAAGGCACTGATGTAAAAAATTGTGAACATAATTTAAAAGGTTCTTTTCTTCTAGACACAGGGTTCAGTTCTATCAAATTTACAGAATTACCCTGCAAACTGAAGAGAGAATTTTGCTTTGTTTTTGTCGTCTTGAGTTTTCCTTTCTCGAGATTGAAATCTTCTTTGACATTCCATCACATGTTGGAGTAGAAATATGTCCTATGCGCCCTATCTTCCGGTCGGTAGTATCTTATCCTCTCCTCCTTATGCGAATATATGTATTGGCTCCCTTGAAAATCTGGGAAATATTGAAAAGGTCACAACCTGGTGCTGGGTTGGACGGAGAGGGGGGCTTTTGTTTCTGGTATTTTTCGCAGAATCATTCCACTTGTCATTTATTGGAGTTCCAAAAACTTTGTCATGGTCAGGTTATCTATTGAGTGGCATCCAAGACAATTTGCTTTTGGGGGATCCTGGTATAGTTGACAACCTTTTTTCGGTGAATTTAAATTAATTCCTCCCCTTTGTGTTATGCGAGGAATGTCGAGATTTATTGGAGCTGATACAAGGGGTATAAGATGTCATCGTTCATTTTGAAACATGGAAGAATTTTAGAATACTCGGCAGCTATTTGTTTATTCTGTGCACACATACTTTCATTCAACTTTGTGTTATTTTGTAATGTGTAATAAAAAACGCAAAACTTAACTTAGCATTAGTATGGTGAGAATATTACTCTTAAAATTATTAAGTTTGTAAAAAAAAAAATCGTAGGAGCATTTCCGAGAAATCTGGGGGCTTAAATCAAGAAATTTAATGGGCGGCTTTTCCATAAAAGGTCAATTTAGAGTCTAAACTAGAGTTAAAAGTATCCAGATAATTTGCTATTTAGATTACCGGAATAATTAAGATTCGATTCGTCAAACCCGGGTATCCGGATTCGAGCTATCCGGATACAGACTAAGCAAAAAAGGTTAAAAATTTCCTCCAGATTGCATTGCTTCATTGGGAAAATGCAAATTTATAATTTCCCAATGAAGCAATGCAATTCGTATGAAATTTTGAATCCCTTTTGCTTAGTCTAGATGCAGATAGTTCGGATTCAGATCAGAAAAGTTTTGTTCCGGATAGCTCGGATCCGGATTTCAGGAATCAGATCTCTAATTTAGACATGATTAGGAGCTGAAAGAATTCTCGTAGGTACTCCGGTCTGTAACACATAATTGATTAATACCGATTTTCATTGATATTTCGCGAGAAGTGCACGTCAATCAATGGAAACAGAGTTCAATGGAACTTTAAACCTGATGAAAATGCAATAGTGGCTCATATCCGTGTAATTTGTCAGATTGAAATTTTCGGGCAAAAACATCGCTAATAACGTAAAAACGATGAAAGTTATAATTTGAAAGATTTTGGCTTGAATGCGGATCAATTTGGTGAAGTTATATTTGTAGATGGATATATGATGCCTTAAGACTTTCAGCAGTACGACATTTCTCATGTAGATGTGCATTTTTCAGTGTAACATTGCTGATTTTTGTAGTGCTATAACCTAGACAGACTGTCTCCATAATGATTTAATTTTTAATTAAGTGGAGTTAAATGTACAGAGTGTCATACAAATGAAGTCCATCAAGAACCGATTTGCGACATTTCGCTTCATTTTCAAATGAACCAAATTTTACTCTATTTAGTGAAATTGTAGTTAAAGTTCCACATACCGTCATTAAAATGAGCTGAATTTATTGGAAAGTGGAAAGTTTTTCCAATAATGACAGCAGTGACAGCCCTCAGCTGATTATGAAAGAAATTTCTTTGCCCCTTTCTTCTCTTTTTCGTCTCTTTCAGCAACAAAAATTGTCTTCTACTAAATGCTTTACAACTACAGTAAATACTCGCATAGTATTTAATTAAATTATGGAACTCTGCCATTAACTTTACTCACATCGAGGAACTGTCAATGATATTCCAAATGAAATAATTTTCGTCCATAGTTTGGCAACTGTACATTTCCTCGAAATGACAGAATTTCAAATTAAGTCATTATGGACACAGTCTGTCTAGGATATAGCAGCAGGGTAATTTTGACGTACACTTTTTGTAGGAGTGCCCCGTAATGGAACGATTTCAGTGTTACCACTTCTGCTAGAAAACGTGATAATTGGAAATCGGTACAAACCTGAGCTTGTTATTTCACGTGATCACGGGTACACGTGACTACGTGAATTTAGCAAAGTCGTGTTTGAAGCACGTGAAATTAAGTACACGTGAAATTAAGTCCACGTGTATTTATTCTATTTCAAAATTTAGTACAGTAATAAACATACTATTCCAAATAAACGTTCGAAATTTACTTCAAGTAATAACAAATTATATTTACATTAAGGTTAGAAATTTAATTAAGTATTGACCTGTTTTGGTACAAAAAAACTAACATGTCGACATTTTCTGGCAACAGACAGCTTCTTTTTGCAGTAACAATGTTTCCAGCTGTAGAGAAGCAACGTTCTGAGCTAGTAGATGTTGCCGGAATAGCCAAATATTTGTTTGCCAGCATTGAGATATCTGGGTATTTCTTCTCGCGTGATTTCCACCATTCATATGGGTCCAAATCGAATCTGATTTTGGGGTCCGCAAGATAGTCTTCGAATTGAATAGATGGATCATTCCTCCTACGTATATTTTCTTGAAAAATAAATTCAAGAGCACTGCTTTGATTTGATGATTCCACGTCTTCGTCAAAGTTTGAAGTGTCTGCAGTAATCTTTTGTTTTAGACAATCTCTGATCTTTCGTCTGTCTTCTGCTGACTCATGCATGAGGTCTTTGAAGCGTGGGTCAAGTAAAGATACAATTTGTTTTGGAGTTACATTGCCAATCGTGGAATTTTCTGATAGATTGAAGCGCATTTTCAATTCATGTGTAACGCTCCGTTTAAAAGCAGCGGTCAAAGTATCGTCTTCCCCAATTGTTTGGAACTGATTTTCCAAGATTTTACAAATTACTGGTCTAACCATGGATACAGAAGATGTATTTTCGCCACAGAAAAGTGTTGTAACAATCTCAAGTGGTTTTAAGAGTTTTATAACTTTTTCAATTGTTTCCCATTCTCGTTCTGCGATTTCTAGCTTTTGTGCAATAGCAGAAAGTGTCGTGCTCCGATCAGAGAGAACGTTGGTTATTGGATTTCTGTTTTTTAGTAGTCTTTCTAGCATGAAAAAAACAGAGTTCCATCTGGTTTTACAACTTTGCAAAAGGGTTTCTTTCGATAAACCTAGTTGCTCTTGCTTGGATTCTAAAGCATGCGTTTAAAGTATGCGTTTTGTTTTTTAATTTGTTGATTTTTTTTGTTTTGAAGCTGTTATCACTAAGTTACCCTATTCTTAAGTGTATTTGAATTCCAATAAATGAAATAAAATATTTTCTATTAGATTATATACTTACTGCATTTTTTTTCTATACATAAATCAAAAATATTAGAAAGCAAACACTGTTTTTATGGGAATTTCGCTCACAGTATGACTAGACTCCTTCCGGTATATATAGTTTTTGAGAAAATCGTATTTTGATACAATACTTTTGAGTGCATATCACTTCTATTTTCACCTCTGAATAGATTGTAAATTATTTTGGGAGCTCCCTGTACATTTACATATAATGTGAACACATAAAATAAAATTTTTACGTCATATTTATGCCGTGATCACGTGTATATTAAATTACACGTGATCACGTAGATATCCGGACTTATTCACGTGAAATACACACGTACACGTGTTCCGTGTACCCGTGTATTTCATATCACGTCTTTAGGTTGGAGCCATAGTACAAACTGTATAAGTTGACCAGACCGCGTCACTTTAAATGGATCAACCAAGAAGGAAAAGTCGAAACCTGATCAAAATTAGCAAAGATATGATTTAAAATATTACCAAGGATTAGTAACCATTTAGTGATAGCTTGTAGTGAGTACTTTTGCGCCAGCCAATATAAAGGTCCGAATGACTTCTCTATTGAATATTTAGCTCTTGCAATAGACGTACCTAAAAGAGGACAATTCAGGGTTCTTCTTCATACAATGTTTGAATAAATCTTTTTTCTTTATTTTTTCTTTAGATAAGCAGTTTTCAAAATTGTTTTTTTAAAGTCAATTAATGATTAAACATTTCGATGAGGAAAACCAACATATTTCTTTTAATTTTTCAGGAAAATTTTCTTTGATTTTGAAAACTTGTGTTTTTTCTACAAATAGGCTTATGAAGAAATTTCGTTGTTGTTATAGCTTCTATTCAAAAAGAGTTGTTCTTGGAACAATAAAATATTTTGATGCATAACGTATATTGGCTTAAATATATTTTTGTGAGTCAAATTCTCTTTCTATTATTTCCTGTTTTAGGCATAATAATTAAAAGCGAAGAACCTAATATTCAGCCTTGAGGTACTCCATTTGGTAGTGGCAATGCACCGGATAGATTATCGCTGATTTTGATGGCTGCAGGTAATAAAGAAATTATTTTCTTTATCCGTTTCTTATTATAGTATGAGATAGTTTCCGAGTTTTTATTTATTTATTTATTATTATTAAGAAAAGAATGACATACTAAGCTTACATTAATTAAGAAACGTAGCCTTAACGGAGCTAAATCTTTAAGAGAGATTTAGATAAGCGGAAGTCTATGCAATCAGTGTGGTCGTTAAAAAGACGATTTATACGATGGTAAGGAATGTGAAAAAAGTCATTGTTCCTCAAGGGGCGAGCCTGGACCGACAAATTTAAAAGCCCAAAATTGAGGAGAATTAATTGCGCTTTGTAAGCAGTCAAGAGCAAAACCATTTCTGGAGTTGTTTTCGTTGAGTTCGCTTGACTTTGATAGACTGCAAAGAATTAAGTTTAAATCGCTTAAGATACGGACGCAATAGAGGAGGATCAGTCCAGGGTAGATCAAGAAAGGCAAATCGTACAAATCTATGCTGCCAAGCCTCGATGTGGTTAATATGAACCCCAATGAAAGGAGATGAGACAGGACTATCGTATCCTAAAATAGGTCGACTAAATGTACAATATAAAATTTTCGGTATACATATATGGGTCATTAAACTCCTTTGACCATCTGTTCAAGACACCCAAAGACGAATTTCCATATGTAACTGCATCAATAGAATCATCGAAAGAAAAGGTAGAACTGAGCATTGGTCAAGTCGAGTTAATTATCTACCATCGATAGTGAAATTGAATTGCAGAGGATTTCTTCGGCGAATGAGGTATATAATAGTGCAAAGTTTATCGAGTATCATTTATGAAAGGCGTCTATGTCCGAGTTTAAAGAAGCACAGTCATTCTCACTAGAAAGTATACGGAAAATTATGGAGTCGTCAGAATAACAAAGTATTCTTGAGTTAGACTTAGTCATAAATACATCATAGATGTAAACGATGAAAAATAATGGTCCTAAAAGGCTTCTCTGAGGAACATCTGGATTATTGTAAATTTCATTGGAAAGTGCACCTCGAAATAAAACACGCTGTATAAGGCCTTACAGATAAGAATAAATCCAGTTAACAAAAGCAGGCAACCCAAGGACAGAGAGCATATGGATGGGAGCCTTATGATACTATTTCCATCGAAAGTTTTGCTAAAATCAGTAAAAATGTAGTCGACATGCTTACCATATTCAATTACGGAAATACAAAAATTGGAGAATTCCAGTAAATTAGTAGTGGTGGATTTCTTCCTAAAGCCATGTTGAAAAAAGCCTAAAAAAGGTTTACAATGAAAGTAGAGGTCATCACAAACAGGTCGATAATTCGAAATATTACATTTATTGCCTTTCTTATGAAGACGAATAATTTCAGATAGTTTCCAGGATTTTGGAAAGACACACAAGAAATAGATAAATTAAATAGATGACAAAGAACAGAAACAATAGACAAGCCAACATTTTTCAGAAAGTACGCGGGAATGCAATCAGGACCACTTAAGGAACTATCAGCCAATTTTTTACTATAAATTGAGAAAGGACTCAAACAGCATTCCTATGTGGAGTTTTTTTCTGAATGGCTGGGGAATTTTTAAATTTCTCTATGAATTAGAACATTGTAGATTTAGCGCTTTTCAATTTCGAAATTTAGTCACCTCATAATACAAGTTAACCCATATATATTACCAAATTTTTCAATTTAGTTTTACTTTCTTCACAAAATTTCTCAATTAATTTCTCTATTAAAATGTGGATTATCTTGGTTCGAGTCTCTAAATTTGGTCGAAATATTCATTATCAGGTCGCACTGCAGTAAAAGGAGAGGTCCTTTTACGGCATTTGTTGAGAGCTTGTTCTTTAATTTTGTTTTTCTAAGGTTATTGTTGCTATCTTCGCTTTCCCTATTACTATTTAACCTACTTGTTTTATTCCGTGGACACTTTTTTGTGTCAGAGTTCACTCTGCCATGGCGACTTTTCAAATAATAGTTGTCGCAGCATCTCGGAAGCTTCTTCTTCCCTTGCTGGCCACAATTTTTTTTGTCCGACTTCTGCTCGTGAAACAGTATCCTCTCGGCATTGGAATGTGAGAGAGTTAGAACGGATAGCGCAAATTAAGGCAGAACTGTATATTTGCGTTCTTCATTCATTAGCAGTGCGGATTCAGGAAAACTTGTGCCAAAATATATCAACTTTCTTTTGTTTGGTCCAAGGAAAGAAGTCGCCACACGTCATTAAGTTGCTGCAATTTCTTAGGGTCTGATAACTTTGTCCTAGGACACAGATTACATAAAAACATGAGTGATGGAATATTGTTTCGGTGTCTTGCCGATAAAGCTTTGTCAGGATTTAAAACTGGCAATGCCATCACTAATTCATCCTCAAAAGGAAAAGTGCTTTTATTCCTTTGCACAATTCTTGCAGATGTACTTGGTACTTTTCCGTGAAGTAAATGATGAGATCAGGGATTGAGTCTAAAACTATTACTTCCACAGAAAAATCCTGCAATAAGACAAGGCAAAAGTGTGTCAAGTCGGCCGCTATGATCTTTTGAAGTCTTACTTCATGGCTTGTATATTCCGCGGGTTATGGTTCTGCTTATTTTTCCTAAATTAGTTTTTTGTTAGTAGTATTTTACAGTGTGAAAATTCTGGTTGAAAAACATTTGACGCCGAAATTCTAGTACTTTTGCGTACAAGAATACATTTTGCCTTGTAAATCGTAGGTACCTGAGTAGAAATTCGTGAACATATACAAGAATTATCGTACGTCTAGCAAATCATAGAGCCTAACTAACCTGCGATATGGGATAATTTCTGTGCAAATATATACAATGCCCATATATTTAAAGTATTGAAAAAAAAATAAAAAAAATGCATAGATTATTTATTATTTCAGCTCTTAAAATATCATTATTTTCGGAACACCTTGTAAATTCTATTGTTAGTGGCAGCAGGTTATTTTTTGGGGTTATCGTTATTATAGTCACATGATCCTTGTTAAATCACGTAAACAAATGCTGAACCTTTCCACGAATATGCTGGTACGGTTTTAGTGTAGTAAATTTTGCAAAAGATACGGCGCACTATAGATATATGTACATAGAAAGGTATTTTTTTACATTATACGATAAAAGAGTTTCTAAGTTTTAAAATTAGTGAAACATATTTATTTATAGAAGTGATATTTTGAAAAATAGGCTATAGAATAGAATAGGGCTATAGAATAGAAAAAGAAATGTAAGAATTTCACGTATATAATTTCGACTAGTTATTTGCTAATACATACAGGTCTAAAGCGAAGTAGCATCACCAATCTGGTAATTGTAGCAGCCATTGCAAGAAATTTTACATCTATAAAATGAATGTGCCTTAAGTAATTAAGGCAATTTGAACAGTAGGAAAATTAAAAATTAGTTCATGACATTGAAAAATAGCTATTTTACCCCGTTTTAAGAATCTAAGCTTGAATTAAATTCTTTAAAAAACAAAATACTTGAAATTCTTGTTACTTTGACCTACATTTAGTTAGTATTGAGTACATAGTTCTCCTTAAACAAAAAAGAAAAAAAGCACGTTCTACCCAGCAATTTAGTTGTGCAGCGGTTATAAACCTATAAAGTCTAAAAGTTCCCTCAAAACCAAATAAAGGACTAAAAATTTTTGCCGTCCCTATCCAATTTTTACAACCACACTAAAAACTCCACCGAAATGAGATTTCACAAAAGTTTTCCAATAAAAAGCGAGAGTAGCTTTTATTTTTCAGGACATTCTCTATAAGAACTTTTTAATAAAACACAAGAAAAAAGAAAAGTAAAAAAAAAAACGAGCAGAGACTAAATTCAATTATCAATGGAAGCCACACCACCTTTCGTAACTCACCCAATAATCTCGTTCTCGAAAAAAGTAAATCTTTATTTCACGCCAGCTCAAGATTTATGTCGCACCTTCAGAGAAAAAGCCGTAAAAATACTTTACGTATGTTGAGGAGTATTGTTACTGCGCCATGTCCTTGTGCTGCGGTACGGGTAGTTTTGGTAGAGTCCTGCCACATCACTTCCATTTTGCAATTTTCTCGCCTCGGCTTTTAGCTCTGGTAGATCTCTACTACCTACTACTATATATACTGAAAGTTTACGCCAATCCATTAGGAATGTAGACTATAAGTTCCCTTTTTCTTTGGATTCGTACTTAGGAGGATGTCATCGTAAAATTCAAAGTTTTCATACTAAAGAAATGACCTTCCCGCACTATTTGTACCCAAGCTCAAGCAAGCCTGGACCCCCTTAACTGCCCCCCACCACCTACTTCCAACTACCCATCACCTAGGACCCTCAGACACCAACCGATTCGCCTTTCAAACTTAACAGAAAAAGTAAGAGAAAATAGTAAAAGAAAAATCAGCACCAATTCTACAATGGTGTACGGGTGAATGGGGGGGGGGGCAATGGATGGGTTAGGAAGGAGTTTGGCGTAAAAAAAAATCTATTTAGAGTTTTTCTACCATTTACTCTACTCTTCTATGGCGTGGCGCATTCGTTTCCATTTTCGTAGACATTTTTTCAACCTCTGTATTCCCTGTTCTGTTGTAGTTTCCAGGGATTCATGCGAAGCTTTTCTATATGAGCCGGTAGCGTTGTTTTACTAAAACTGCTCGTGGCTCGTTCTTGCTCTCATCTCTATCCTGAGCTGAGCTATGTTACACTTCACCAGTTGTGGAAAAACGAAAAAAAAATTAAATTAAAAAAAAAAAAAAACGTAACGATTCGTGAATGAAAGTTTTTCGTTCTACTAGAGAAAGATTGGTGACCGATACCAATAGAATGGTTCTGGATTCTGGTTCCTGCCTTCTGTATACCTATATATGTATTTGTACGTACAGACTGCATTCCAGTGGCAACTAAGAGGACCAACTTTGTGCGCGAAAAAAGAGGACATATAAACGGGAATCCCCGTATCAAGTTGAAAGTTTTTTTTTGTTTGCTGTTGTTTTCTTTTTTGAGAGGGAAATAATTATCACATTAATTTGTCGAATGCTTTCTCTACTTTTTATATAGATAGACAAGACACGCTTTTTAACGGTAGAGCATTACACTATTCGCATTTGGTGTGCGGCGAGGATGAATGGTGCGGAAAAGTTTTTGATGGCGTTATGGGAAAGTAAATCCCGCTCTATCGATTCCCGGAGATTATTATCACAGAATCAAGTTGAATTTTACATGGCGCCATAAGGTCGGCCAAGTTAAAGTGCTTTTAGTTAAGTTAAGCAGTCCTGAGAAAACTTAGTTTGCTATTCTAAGTTGGGGCTGTTACGTTTTCTTGGTTGTTTACACACTTTGGAAGCACTTGGTGCTCTTTAATTGCCTTCCATTGAATATAGAGGCTGGCTGCAGATAGAAATTTCTCATTGCTGAATTGGAAAGAAAGAAGGAATTTAACAATTCCATTATTTACTCTCCCTATTTTTAGTAATCTAACCTGAAATTAATTTCCGTCTGAATGTTGAATATTTTCCTCTTATTAAATATTGAAATTATGTCATCCCTCCGCTGTTTTTGCAGAATGTGCATATTGTCATGGTTGACTAGGCAATTGTGAGATCCTTGGCATAAAAGGAAGTAAAATAGAGGTTTAAGGGATGGAGGATGAGTTGAGTGAATTTTTCATTCCCGTTGGAACTAAATTTGTGTAATTTTTTGATTTGTGTTCAGGTGTTCTAACTTTCGTTTTCTCTTTGCTTATTGTCCATTCTACGCATATGGTTCATGGGTCTTTCCATATCGATGTTTGTTTTTATAGGCCTTTTAAGTGTGTGGCGGATCAATTTTCATTGTCTGCAGTTTATCGAAGTTGCTATTGGCATTTGGTGCTCTGTGATGATGATTTGTATTAGCCAGAATTTCTGCCTAATGTCATGGCAGCATGTGAATGGCTCGGACGTGAACTCCTCGGCTATTGGTGGAGAGTGAGGGGTGGGTTACACGAAGAAACCTGCCGCTGTCACGCACCATTTACAAAAAGAAATTCATGCCTGATCAAAATTATAGCACACATCTGGTCCTGAAAGGACCATTACACCACTTACCTTATAGTATGGTAAGGATTTGGTGACATGTCCGTTGATGCTACATCCCTAGCCACCATATGACATGGTGGACATAAAATTTTGTGTAATGTCCCTTGAAAATGAACCTGATAAGAGAGCGGAGTAGTGAACCTACACAACCTTCATTCCGAGGAGGGCTCTAGGAGAGAGTAGGTTTATAGAAAATTTAGCGCCTCATTACATTATAAAAGCAGTTTGTATTTCAGAGGTTGCAAAAATAATACAGTAAGCATACTACTCAATCCAATTAAAGCTTTTATTGACCATACATAAGGTATATAACCAGAATTTTCAAGTTGTCTAATGGTGAATTCTTTTCAACAAAACCGAACAGGCACTGAACTGAACCAGAATCTGTCAGAACTTAGCCGTGTCCCGAACGGGGACAAGCTGAAAAGAATGCAAAAAAGTAGAATATCCGAAAATGTTCATCCTTTATGATTTTAATAAAAAAAAGCCACTTAAATAAAATAATTATATTTTCACACAATGTCCACACATCCCCAATTTAATTGCAAATACTTCCGACTTGACGTTTAGACCCGAACCGTAACCACAAATTTTCATGGAACAAGAAAGTTCAAAACCGGTGCAGAAACCGAATATAGAACTGCTGTGAAAAGAAAATACGTTCGGAATCAGTTCTGTGTTAGTATGGTGAAGAAAACACTTTAGGTTTAGGAACGGAATGAGTTATGGTTTAGTTCAGGTGAAAAAAATTCAGCATAAGACTATTACCTATTTGATCATAGGGTATGCATTTAAAATTTTTATTTTAGCAATTATTAATAAATGGGAGCCTTCGCACTTACATGAGATACATACGTTACGTATCTGAAATTCATTACTTATTCACTTATCTCGTGCATCGTAATCATGTCGTTCACTATGGTCTTTCAATAAAATTTAATAACTTTGTATCGCCAGGTAATCACATTATTCAAAGGTAGTTTTTCACCAATAAAATGTGATGCTTCTGTTGCTATCTAATCATGATATTCGAATATAGTCGTAATTCGCAAAAAAAAACTTATCAGTTACCTCAAATGTAATGGTAATATATAAAAAAAAAAAAAAAAAAAGTGACTGATCTGTTACATCAATCATAATTTAAATATTAACAAAAAAAATTAATAAGATTTAGGCGTCAACTTACATGGGGCTCCGCTTTGCCCTAGATTTGTAAAACGTTATGACATAAAACCCTGGGCAACTCTTTATATAGACTAAAATCAACTGAATTCTACACTGATTGCTTGTGACTAAGTAACAAGATTTAGCTGGCACCTAAACATCGTGGTTCGATCAGTAACATCGGACTAGATATAAATCGGTGTGCTAACCAGGTGACTGGATGTCATTGTAACCGTAATGATGAACCGTTTTGCCAAAAATTTTAGAATTCGGATGTAGCTTTGCTTAATTTTCCAGAACCTCGTGACTGGATGTCTGGGATGACTGGATATCGCAAAATGTATTAGAATTGGTGACTGGAAGCGATTGCAATCTTAAAGATGAACAAAATTTTTAGAATTTAGTGACTGGATGTCGCTGTAATCTGGATGATGGTAGGGATTTTTCGGAATATCTGAGATTGCCTGGAGTCCCCTGTCGACATATTTAACATTTATAGATAAGGAAATATTAAATTATTCGGTTAAGAGCGAGTCGGGCTCACGCAATCAGGTTTACGTTCCAGAACTTTTATCAACGAACAGTCGATCGTCTGAATTTAAGTTATAAATCTAGTCCAAACTTTCTAATGATAACTGAATTTTTAAATAGACGGTTGCAGGAGTAGTTTTATAAGAGTTGGTCTTATTATTTATACAAAAAAACATTTTTTTCCCAACAACTATGAAACTGACGAAAAAAGCGACAATGTTTTCCTGTTATCTATGACTCAATGCCTACTAACCCTGATAATATAAAAATTTTAGCTTTAGAAACGTAAAAGATCAGGGGATGGGGAACGGTATTTTTTTGACACAATTTGGGCTATATCTTTATAATCAATTCATCAAAAATTTTGAATTTTTGTTTCTGTTTTTGAATCCTTGAAACTCTTTCAAGCGATACCCCACTCATACAAGCAACAAATATTTTTTTTTTGAGAGGGCCTCCCATTAAAAAGAATATTGCATGATCTTTGACCGTAGAAATAGGTGCACGTAACACACTTGCATAACTAACAGCCCGCAGGCACCGGCAACTCGGGGGGCCACGATAGCCTACAAAATTAATATTTTCATATGAAGTTATGAAACTTGAAACCAAATAAAATATCAACTCTAGATTTATAGGCAGTTAGATTCACTCAATTGAAATTCGGTTCCTGAATAAAAATTATATTAACTCTGTAATGATCTCATTATTTCAGTTCCATCTAAAGGTGTTCATACCATCCTAAGCTTTGATAAACTGCATATATGGTGGCTGGATAGTAGTGATAACACAACAATAAAAAAGTCGGGAATTCTTCTATTTATTCTTTGTATTTAAACCGAGAAAAAAGGTACGTCTGAAACTGAAATACTGTAAAGTATTTTGTGAGAAATATTTGACTGACTTTCTTAGGCTAGGCGTACACGCTGCTAGCATGCATCAGAGAAGAATATTACTTTAACTTTAGAATATTAGATAAGTAAGCAATAAAGGAAAATTAAAATCTGTATAAGATCAAATTTTTCAAGTTTTGAAATTCCTTTAAGCTCCCAACACTGTTGTACGCAATCAGTGGACTTGGGCTCTTACTTTAAGTAGCCTTTTCCCCTTTCGCGTTGGCTTGCTTAAGCGTTTCTCTAAGTTACTCATCGGTTTTCCTGTCGTGTCCCCAATAAAATACTCGCGTAGATAATCTACATATAAAACCATATTTAATTAAACTACTTGAAATAATAACACAATTTGAGCTTCTTTACGGATACCTCAAACTTTCAACTCATAGTCGCCAAAACACAAATGAGCAACCTGATCCACTCGCAAAGCCGAAGCGACTCTGACCTAGTGACCAGTGCGATACCTTGCAATTAATCGCAAAGCATTAAATCAGTCAGTCACTGCCGTCAGCTGGAGACCCCAATACTGTTAGTAAACAAACAGTAAGCCCAGCTGAGCATTTCACTATGCGAAGTGAATTACTTAACCCTGGCTTAATGCTTAATTACAACAGCAGTGGATGCGACAGATTTTTAATAAACAATTCGCAGTCGCCAAGCATTTAACTGTGCGAAGTAAAATGCTTAGACACTGCAAACTGGTTAATTGGTCGTACACCTGATGTCACAACCACCACCACGACGTTTCTTTTAATGTGCTTTCGGGAGCATATGCTGGGGCTGGCAGTGGTTTTTTAACAGATTTAATGATGAATGTAGAGCACGAAGTAAATCTAAACAAATAATTTTGGCAATCCAGATCTTGGCAGCACTGCTCGTAGTACCCACGACAACTTTTTATTTTTTTGCGTAACTCTGGCCTGGAGTGAGTGGAGTGTTGAAAGATCGTGGAAATTCTCCCATATTGTGGGAATTTCTGGCCTGAAAAAAAAAAATGAAAAAGGGAGAAGGGAATAATTTCGTTTCCCCGTACAAAATTATGGGAAACATCATACATCCCAAGTTCAGAAAATATTTCCTTACAATTGACATAAAAAATTTAATTTTTCCTTTCAAGTATGTTAATTTGCGGAGGTTGATACATCACAACACAAAGACCTAACATTCTACAAATTCAAATCCTTATGTCACGTTTTTTTCGAGAAAAACCTCCTTGACAGACAGACAGAGAGACGCATGAACGATCCTATAAGGGTTCCGTTTTTTCCTTTTGTTGTACGGAACCCTAAAATAATAATGTGGAAATAAGAATTCCGATAGATTGTCGTTAACCCATCGAGCTGGAAATATTTATTTCACTGGTGACCCGGGTACGTACACCACAAAAATACGGTGATCAAATTTTTTTCCCGATTTTCATATACAGGCTAGCAGACATCTACAGACATCTTTCACAAAACAATTCTGCACTTTTCTCCTTCAGCCCAAAATTATGCCTCAACCTGATTTATAATAATTGTTGAAACATACGCCGCCCCCCCCCCCCTACACTTCTTTCATCCTTCATTTCATGGTTTACTTTTCCGCTTATCAAATTTCCATCCAATTGCCACAAGTGTTTCTATGTAATCTGACAAAATCCTTTGTTCCTTTATGCATATCGACAATAATTTCACTGCCTAAGCCTAATCCTCTGACAGTAATCACACGTTGTCGTGCAACTAAACTCTTATACACACATGCATCTCCGTGCAATTTTATTACATTCCAGAATTTCATTTAGGCCCATTCAGGTCTAATCGAAGAAATATCTCATCATTTCATTCGGGCATTGGGAATCGCCGTCGCGTCCCACTTTGCCATTTATTAAAATCTTTGGTTAGACCAAAAAGTCACATATCACGTAACCAGTTGTTGCCTGTTACCGTTAGCTGGCGCTGCCTAATGGCTTTTCTCACAGCTAGCCCCATAAAGCAATCAGTTGACAGCACTAAAACCATGGCAGACTAGAATTATTTTGGAGAATTGTGGCTGCAAATTGGTTGGGGTCTATTTAAATTTTCAGAAGTAATTAATTTCCATGGATTCCATTATAATGTGGAAAATAGTTCAACCGCGAGCTAAATTAAACAAAATTTGGAGGTTATCCTCGATACACTGTGTTAGTGGAAGCGTGGCGCGACGCCCAACCGATTCTCCTGTGCGCATGTAGACGGCCTTAATAAAAATTTCATTTGCTGAAATATGTATGTACGCGGAGCTATTCCCTAATTGCAGGGACATTCATAAATTCAGGCATTATTCTATAGAAATTGAAGTTGGCTGCAGATTGGATTCTTAATTGCATTTTGTAATAATAATTTCTAAAAGTGCAGACATTTTGGAACTTGGGCGAATGATTCTTTTCTTCCTTCCGTACTAGAGTTGATAGAGGTGTGGAGACTTAAAGGTGAAGCTTAATTTCTTGTATACTATATATTTGCAGCCCTATATTTCTCCCCACCCTCACCATATCAATTTGGACAGTATTTCACCCTCTTAGAACGTATAATTTCACTTTTAGGCTCATTATAAGGCAATGGATGGGTATAGTACCCGGGCTAACTAGTTAACATAGCTGAAATATTCTCCCCGAGAATAGGGGAGGGAGGAGAGATAAGTAGTCCGAAAAGAACATTTTTATTGTAATATTTGCCCCTTGAAAAATTCCGGTTTATGCGATTAATTCAAATTTATTGTAATGGGGGGACTAACCTCTGAATAATGGTCCATAAATTTTCAAAATGGTCACGTTGGGTAAATTTACAGATCAAAAAGGTAATTCGTTAGCTGCCCGTGTAGAAGTCTCCATAGTGTTCATTGCGTAACGCTGAAAGGACTATAAACGGAGTAGAGATTCCGCTGGGATCTGTCTAGGTCTCATATTCATACCCCAATCTCTCGCTCTTTCTCTCTCTCTCTCTCTCTTCTATACCCTTGTATACATAGTTCATAAGTCGTGGCCGGAATATGGAGTGCTTTAGCCTGGGAACAATATTTTTGCTTTATGGATTTTGACAGATATTATCCGTGATTATGCCCTTGAAAGTGAATAACGATGGTATTAAGATAGACACTTGATATGAGAAGAAGTAAAAGTGAAAAAGTCAACAGTGGATTTCAGTTTGCGTTATTATAGTAGGTCTAGGTAGGTATTAGGATGAGAGACACATAGAGAGAGGGTCTTAAAATTTTGATGTACGAGAGTATGTATGGCAATCGCCGTGTGCCTTTTGGATGAACACATAAATAAGTGCCTAATGTTTTGCGGACCCATTAATGTCATTTACAGAGGAATCTTGTGATAAATTTACTTGGCGGGTTTACATTGCATTTCACGTTTGATGTAATCTAACTGGGATTTACATTTTAGCTTTAGGTACATATATTTGTAATTTTCGTGCATGTCTCCTTATATATAGATGCAAATAAATAAGTAGAAACTTAAAATGCTTATAAATAGTGACATTACATAAATACTGGACCAAAGTGGAGTAGCATATTCCAGAATAGATCTGACGAATGTGAAGTAAATGGACCCATGGACCAACGTTAGTCTCTGACAGCAATTGCATTAATATTTTAACATGGATGTATCGGGTGCAGGTCAGTTCTAGAGTAAAGCCAGGGTGAATGGGTTGTCCAATGATGAATTTAACTGACGAGACGTGAATGCATTTTAATTCCAATTCGTTATTTATTGAGAGAATTAAAACCCTAACACATTTGAGCTTGCTTAACTACTAACTAATGCTTAACTAAAATACTTTATTTCATTCTTAACATATTTACTTACACATACGGCTAGTTGTATGTAGATTGTAATACAAGTATTAGAATACGGATGTGCTCGTATTCCCTAGAGCAGACGAGGATACGGATGGTCTTGTATTCTATAGATTAGACGTGAATATACACAGGTCTCGGAGAATAAAATATGGATGGTCTCACTTAAATATACTGGCGTGCGGATGATTGGGAGGATGTAAAATTTGATCTGGCAATGTATTGCACTGCGAGATCTTGTTTCTTCAATTCGTGGAGATCAACTGATTTGTATGGCCTGCTGGCAGTTGAAAAGGAGTTTGTGACACGCAGGGCTGCCAAGGTGAAAGATATATAAGAGAAAATCATGCATGCATATCGATAAAAATTTGTTGAACTGAAAGAACTCTGTTGTACTGAAGATCACTTTGGTTCTCCCTTCGTGGGCACTGTAGTAGGGTACGAGCCCAGGATTATAGGCGTACAAAGAAGTTATGTGCTCGCATGCGCGATACTACTGCGAAATAAATATGAGGTTTCTTGACTCTGTGGACTGTAGTAATGTACGGTGATGATCTGATGAAGGATCATATACAGAGAATTTGTGTCCACATGTAATGTCAATAGTAAAAAAATCTTAAACGTTAGCTCTAGGGATGGGGTGAAGACATTGGAAGATGATGGATTAAGAAGTTAAGTATGCATGATAGTAGTTAATTTTTGTCAAGTATGCATGGATCACTGGCTGTAATCTGTAGGCCTTTCAGGTTTGAAGGGTGCATCATAACCTGTGATCCCCACCGAGGTGTCATGATACCAATAAGATCTTAACCCCGCATGAAGTAACCAGTCCTGTTTTATAAAATAATATCTGTATGAAGAGATTACTGAGAATAACCATGGCCTTTTAGTCATGGATTATGCAGCCATACCAATTTGGTAGCCAACATTGCTACCTTGGTACCACAGGATTGAGGAGCCCTGTAAAGCTTGTTTTGCACCTCAACATGGAGAAGGTCCTGTGATGGGAGCATCGTGGTAGTTGTGGTTGCCTATATGCGGGTAGGGAGAGTGTCAGGGTCTAGCTTTTCTTATTTGATTGAAATTTCAGTTTCAGTTTCAATTTTAATTAAATCAGATTCTCTTTATATTATTCAAAATAGGATTTGTGTCCGCTCAACTCATATGATGAGTCTGCTCAAGCAGTGAGTCCGCTCAAGACTTGAGTCGGCTCAAGACTTGAGTCCGCTCAAGACTTAAGTCCGCTCAAGTCCACTCAAGCAGTGAGTCCGCTCAAGATCGAGTCCGCTCAAGTTTCGAGCGATAAATCACCGCTCAACTGTTGAGCGGACTTAGTGATTGAGTGGATTTAGTGATTGAGCGGACTCACTGCTTGAGTTGAGCGATGAGTTGAGTCAAAATTTGATTCTTTTACATCCCTGATTAATGGGACACCTTTACTACCACAAAAAGTCACAGTTTGGTGTAGATTTTATTCACGCACACGTGATTGGAGCATATTTTTTGGAGGGAAATGATGGTAATGAATTCGGTGTTTGTCGAAGGCAATCACTATTTATTCATGGTAATAAATGTTTTTCTTATTTTAATACCGAAATGGAACGTATTAGGCTTAAAAGACATGTGTTTCCAGCTCACGAATCAATTACTCTTTTTGGGCATTTAATTTCTTATTTGGACAATGTGATATACCGTTCCAGACGACATTTATCTCTGTGAACAAGCTACAAAATCCTATAAGGCTAAAAAAATCAAATCAAACATGAAATCGTTAATTTACCTTACACACATAAATGTCCGCAGTTTTGCAATGCTCAAGCGGGGTATTTAAATGAATTGATTTGAATCTTTTACAAGTGAAGAACAAAAAAATGTTAAACCTAAATAAACAATTGCTAAAAGCATAAAGTAATTTTATTCAAATTCAAAAACTATGGGCAAAAAAATCCGATGTTAATTTTTTGCACCACCTGTTAGCTAGAGAGATAGAAAATTCTAGAAAGTTCTAAAATCTCAAACCAACTGTTGTCTTAAAAATATAAAACCGCCCTAGAAGTGAAATGGAACTTGCTCTTTTGATATTGTATAACCTGTTAGTCCATCAAAATATTCAAAGAAGCTCATAATTTCGCTTCATATTTTTTTATTTCTGTTATTCTCGGACAGCGATTCCACACGAAAACGAACGAAAAGGGCTTGTTTTGGATCCGCCCATTTCTGATTTGATTGAAAATTTTTTTTTAATACCAAAATAGCTCAAGTGTTAAACGAATACCAGCGACCCTGTAGGCAATAAAATTTACTATACATTGGTTTGTGTCCTGAAATTTAGAAATTTCATATAAAATTAGCCTAGACCTAGACCACAGACCACATTAGAGACATCTAGGGTAAAAGACAGAAACCCAACGTGTGACAAAACCATACAATTTAAGACGAAAAATTTCAAATAAATTGAAAATTTCTCTCCTAAATTTTTATTTCAAATAAATTGTTAAATAAACTATTTTACTTTGTATTTCAACAATTTTCAATGAAATATTACAATTTCTCGTCGCTGAAATATCGGGAGAAAAATCAAGTACTTTTATAATCAAATAATGACAAAAAAAAAACGACGTTATTCACTAGATCTAGGCTTTGTGTTTTTAAAATAGTCACAATCTAAAGAAATGAGAATAGATACTGTTACGTGCTATAGAAAGAGACAGCTGGTGACATCTACTGGCAATGGAGAGTAAACAACTTCAGGCTCGGAGAATCGATGATAGAATCTTCGGGAAGGTTCAGGAATAGAATGAATAGAATAGTTATGAAGATTCTGGAATAGAACACTCCAGAATAATCTGGAGAGTTTCTAGGGTATAAATATAACAGTTGTCACCGCCAAAAAAAGAGTCTTGTCTTAGACGTTGCAGTGTTAACAAGCGAAAGTAATAAATGTGCGAAAGTGTTGTAATTCGATTGCGATAATTGAAAGTACAGTATTAGCGATAATTAAAGTTGAGTTGATTAATTGAAGGTATGTGAATTCTATATGAATAGAGTGAAATAAAGAACTTGTATATTATTTAAAATTGTGTTTTAAATAACGAGCCAAAGGTCACGCCCGCAACAATACCTATTAACAGGAATTTGATTTAAGAAACTTCAATTTTTACAATTTTTTACAAGTTTCGGACGTAATATCTCCATTCCATACATTTTTTTTTAATTTTTGCCGAAGTTATTTACTAGACTTCTTCGTTACCTTTAATTTTAATTATTAAAAATGTGCTGTCAATTACATATAAAAATTGACTTGACAGGACTTTCGTTTTAGTTCACAAAATCTTAGGTAAGTTGATTTTTGATCATTGATTTGTCCATCTGCCTAGGGTATTAGTTTAAAATTTTAAAAGTGATTGAACGAAAGTTTGAATCAAAATTAGTGTAAAGTATTGCCTGGAGAGAAATTTCGTCGTAAATTGGAAAAGATGGTGTTTTTTTTTTAATTTGTTATTTACTTATACGCCGTATTTAAGAGTATTAGGGTTTCTGCCAATACGAAACGCTTTTTCCAATCAATTTTTGATATTCAAATTTACAATCGGTACTAGCATGGCTTCTTTGACTTCTTGGACTTTATCGCTTATCATGAATGATGGCTCAATTTTATTATTGATCATAATTGATAGTTAGTTATTGTCCTTTATCATTTATCATGAATGATAGTTAGTTCTTCTTCAGCTGTAAATGTCATTAAAAAATCCCGACTATATTAATAAATGTATATTAATATATAATGCACCACACACCCAATATTTGCGTTTATTTTGCTTAATAAAAATTCCATTTTAGGTACTTGCGATTTTTACACAGAAAAATCAGATGACTTTAAGTTGATGTAGCATAACATACTGATGTTATGTCCTTGCAATATATCAGCTGTTGATTATTTTAAAATACCGCCATCACCACATCAGCACATCAGTAGTCTGGTGTGGCACTTGTCTAAGTGTTGGTTTGTAAAAAAATATGAAGAGCGTATGGGGCTTGAACAATTTTAATAATTGTTTCAAGCTGTTTACCAGTAAGATTGACAAAAATTCTCCATTTTGCGCAAAAACTCCAATTATCTAGTTATTAGGCTGTGTAATTTTAAGTATTGCTCTGATCTTTCTGAGGTGAGTGGAGGATCCAGGGGGGGGGGGTCCTGGGGATAATGACTCCCCTAAAAAATTAAAGTAAAAATATTCAATTAATTGAGTTATTTGAAAAAAATATTTTTTTCATTTTATATTCTTTTTATTTATATAATTCAACTTCAAAAAATAATACAAAATATTTTTATTCCAAAACTTAAAAAAATAAAAATTTATTTCAATGAATATTATTGTATGCACGTGATGTATGTGTATAGGTTTTTATCAGAATTTGAGTTTAGGACCCCATCTTTGGGTGATCCAAAACCCACGAGAAACATTTCCCAAGCAACGAAACAGACTCCCTTACTACCATATTAGAGCCCTAACTTAGTCCTAACTCACAACATTCTAAAATATTTGGAGAGTGCTTATGTAAAACCACTGACATGTATAATATGAATTGACTATGTCCATAGAAATACACTGCATAAAGTGGGATCACTTCTATACGGCGTTCTCTTTTGGTCTAAGCAACAAGTTATAACTATGAGTGAACTGTAAATAACAAATAAATAAGTGGGTTCGTCAAAATAAATGTTTTTAAATTAATTATTTGGGTTAATTAGTAATAACAAGTGTTTTACCAAAGGCAATATATTCATAGATACTCAACAGAAATTCGAAAGGTTTTATTAAAATCACTTCCCGCAGTACACATAGTTCGCTTCAATCGACAGAATAATTTGTTCTCTCCAGTATATGGGAGTTCTAGAACAACGTAGACAATACAACATAGCTAATGTTGGGACCGACTTAAAAACTATTTTTGACACAAAAAATTGTACTCGAATGAAATAGAATATCGAGCAGTCCATATTATGTATGCCAGTGTGTAAAACTGAGAAAAGTTTGGCTTGAATGACTCCTGCAGTTTGCACCCTAAACTATTCTATTAAAAAATGACAAAAATTATATTAAAAAATGACACGCCATGCACACCGTTTAGCAGAGACCTTTCTAGTACCTCACTACAGTACTGCGGTGCTAAACTAAGTGACTTACGGCACTGGGCAAAGTAGTCCCCATTTAATGTTTTTTTGTTGCTAAATTTAATTTCATGAAGACCGGCCCCCCCCCCCCCCCCTAATTTCAATGCTAGATCCGCGCTTGACGAAAGGACGCATCGAGTAAAATTTTAAAGGAACTCCTTAATCGACAATGGAGCTAGGAATATTTTTTGATATTGATCAGACAAACATTTGGATATTCTTCGAACAAACTTTATTCAAATTTCTTCTCTGTATCCAAAACATTTAAAACAACTGCGTCACTTCACTTTTCTCATATTTTTCAACGTCGATATGTAAAAATTTATATTCGATATCAATGATGGTCAGTAAGACAACCTTTTTCAAATTGAAAAAATAAGTCAAGCCAGTATAAGTTGAGCTAGTACACATTGAATTGACATATAATTGTAGCATGCCTACCATCGATATTAGTCAATACACTTGGTAAACTCTAATTTGTCCTATGTTATTTGTTCGGGCATATTATGTCGCTAGTTTATCGCTATGATTATCACTATCGTTATCGCAATCGCTATCGCGGCGGTGTGAATCGGCCTTAAGCCTCATTTTGAATAAAATAAAATAAGTAAAAAACGAGTTTTCAAACAAAACTGAGGAAAAGTCGCATGAAAAAGTAGAAAATAAACTTTTCTTCACACACAGAGGTGGACTCAGGTTTTATTCGCTGACAATCACCGATATATTTCAGTAAGATCAATCAGAGGTAATAAGTGATTTGATTCATGAAGAGAAAGAATATTCAAGAGAAAGAATATTCAAGAGAAATGTCCCAATCAAAAAATCTGAGTCCACCCCTGACATTTCTCTTGAATATTCTTTGTCTTCATGAATCAAATCACTTATTACCTCTGATTGATCTTACTGAAATATATCGGTGATTGTCAGCGAATAAAACCTGAGTCCACCTCTGTGTGTGAAGAAAAGTTTATTTTCTACTTTTTCATGCGACTTGGCCTCAGTTTTGTTTGAAAACTCGTTTTTTACTTATTTTATTTTCTACCTTTTTCACGTTAACTAAATTGGAAAATTCTGCATTTTTCCTGAAACAGATTTATCACTAATCATATAGATGAAAAATTTTCCGATGATTTTCCCGCTTTTCTGGTTTTTCCATGGAGTTTTCCACAAAAGCAACTTTATGCAACTCATTTCCCTCTACAACTTTGTCTTAGGTTGCAAAACGCTCAAACGCTTCCTTGGTCGGAAAAACTCCGGAAAAGCGTTTTACATGAATTTTCCTCGATTTTTTCTGCAAGTTTTCACCATTGTCGGAGAGAAAGTAATGATGCCAGTTGATAGCAAACTTGATCCTGCATAATTTAGAAAACTTTTTTACCGGAAAATCTTCCGGAAAAGTCGGAAAATTCCGGAAATTTTTTCGGAAAAATCGGAAAACTCTGCATTTTTCCTGAAACGGATTTATCACTAATCAAATTTGTACCAAATTTTCAAATGATTTTTCCCGATTTTCCGGGTTTTCCTTGGATATTTCCGGTTCAAATTTTGACGCGACATGAACCTGTGTGCCAAATTTCAGCTCGCTGTGATGACGAAAAGTGGGTCTACGAGAGTGTCGAAAATAGTAAAGAAATAGACAAATTCGTGTACGAGTTAAAGGGAATGGCTGGCCTCAAAAAATCGGTTTCTCCGTTCTCGAGATATGATTTTTTGAAAATGACGTTTCATCGTAAAATCACAAAATTAAATTTCTAACTCCTCTAGCGGGGGGTGGTGCGAGATAGGAGGAAACAAAAATATGGGTAAGTTATTTTGGTATTCTATACAAACTGTGAAAGTTTCATCCAAATCGGAGATGTTCGGATTCCAAGGTAATCGTTCGGAATATTTTGATTTTCGGCCATGTTTACTTTTTCAATAAAGCTTAAAAAAAAAAAAACTATCGCTAAAGCTAATGCACTTTTTTTCTGGGCAGTATCCTTCTCTGAGTAAAGTTGTTGACGAATTTTACCTAAAGTTGTCAAATATTTGAGGACCGAAACCTGGGTAGAGAGAACTTTTCAAATTCGACGACACAACTTTTTCAAATTTGATTGAGTTGTCACGATGGTTCTTTTGTGGAAAATAATGAATTCAGCAATTCGCGGCTTAACACAAAGACTTTTTTCCACTCGGATCCATATCAAAGTTGAAACCGTGATCTATTTAAGAATTAAAATTTCAACGAAAGATTCTGTTGCACTGCATATAAAACAATTGTGATCTCAGTTGATTGTGAGCCATTAAGCTCTGTAAACAGTCGAGTAACATTGAAATCATTTTATAACAGTTATAGTTCGGTTGGATAACTTTTGTTGTCTCAACACGTACAGAAATTCCTAAAAATAAAAATAAAAATAAAAACAGCATTACTTTGTAAAACAGAACCGGTTATTACATTGTCACGTATTATCACTATCACTTTTGAAGGTTTAGGTTACTAGACTACTAAATAGCGCTCATAATAAATCTTAGATAACCCGTTATCTCCTTTGTTTTAATGCAACTTTTCTTACCCATGACACAAATCTTATGTGATCTCCTCATATAAATTAACATTAGCAGTCAAGTTGCAATCAGTGCTTAGAATTATGTTTTTGTGGACGGATCTTCTATTTCTGTTGTTTGTGTGTACGACAACATGTTCGTGTGAGGCCGATATTTTGGTTAAGACACAATTGGGAAGTATCCGTGGAAGTTTAATGGTATCCCAAAAAAATCAGAGTTTTTATGCATTTCGTGGTATACGATATGCTGAGCCGCCTATTGAAGCAAGACGTTTTCGATCACCTGTTCCTGTGAAGTCTTGGAATGGCACACTAGATGCAACTAAAGATGGCTTCGTATGTCCACAACTGACACATGATCCTAAAACTAAAAATCTACTCTCGGAAGATTGCTTACTGCTAAACATATTTACAAAATCTCTAAACACCTCCTTGCCCGTTATGGTTTATATTCATGGTGGTGGCTATGTTACAGGTGGTAGCCATAGTGAGATTTTTTGGGGACCACAGTACCTTATGGATAAGGAAATTGTTCTTGTAACAATAAATTACCGCTTAGGACCATTAGGTTTTCTCAGTACCGGAACAGAAGATGCATCTGGAAATTATGGACTTAAAGATCAAGTCATAGCATTGCGATGGATTCGGGATAATATAAAAGAATTCGGTGGTGATCCTAATACAGTAACTCTATGGGGTCATAGTGCAGGTGCAATGAGTGTAACTCTTCATCTGGTATCTCCAATGTCACAAGGATTATTTCATAGACTTATTGCAATGAGTGGATCCGCTACGTCACATATTATACCAACAAATCAAGATTTAACGATAAAGATTGCAGAGCAGCTGGGATGTCTTAGAAATTGCTCAAAACTTTTAGTGGAATGTCTACGAACGAAACCGTATGATATGATAACAGATGTAATTGCTTCATGGATTAAACCTGGTATAGCGAGACTCTGGTGGAATTATGAAATAGAAGAAGAAGTTTTTAACGGAGAGGAAAGATTTATCCATGAAAATCCCAGTAGTCTGTATGCTAGAGGGAAGTTTTCTAAAATCCCAATTCTTACAGGTATAACGAAGGATGAATTTGGACTTAATGCTTACCGTATGTAAAATTCTATTTTGGTGTTATAATTAATACTTTCATGACTTCAATTGTTTTTTTGTTTTTTAGAAATCTTTAACAATACAAAACTTTTGGATGAATTTAATAACAATTTTAATAGTATTGCACCTGAAGCGTTCATGTATAATTCAAGCCTTAATTATGTTAGCCAAAGTCTTAGGAGTGCTTATCTACAGAATAAGGAAATAACTGGAGAAAATTTAGAACAATTTGGAGAAATAATAGCTGATGCCGTTATTATGCATGGAGTTCATAGGTTTGTAGAGCTTACCAGACGGTTTACCGACGTTTATTATTATCTGCAGAGTTATATGGGCCGATTTAGTTTTTTCACTAGTTCAAATGGAAAGCCACTTGGTAAGTATACTTAATAGAGATTTTCTGATTTTAAAAATATTGTTAAAATCTTTTGGGCGATAATTCGGTGGGGATATGTCCATCGAAAATAGTTCTTTTGTTATTTTCAACTCAGCTAATTAATTGCTGTGATTCATCGAAGAAAATTTTATTAATATGACTATTTTTGGGATGAAAGTGCTTCTGAGGGCTGCGACGATATTTGCCGAAACATTGAGTCAATAAAGGACTATGACATGATTAATAAAAAAAAAATTATTAATCACAGACTGCTACACCCGAAAAATTAAAATACACCAGTTTAAAAAACAACAGTCGAGCATCACAAGAATCCTGAAAGTTTAACCCCCCAACCCGTGCAGATGGCTTGTCACCACGATTTATCAGGCTATTGCTCCCATTTTGTGGTAAAAACATTCTTTATGTGATCAATTCATACTTAACGACAACAACGTTTCCTTCAAACTGGAAATTTGCGATAGTACTCCCAATACCGAAGAAAAAATCTCTCGAAGCCCCTGCTAACTTTCGCCCTATAAGGATTTTATGTTTCTTTTCTAAGCTGTTGGGAAAGTTAATGTATCACCAGATGCTTGAGTACCTTGCGGATAATGAGCTGCTTACACGTGGCAATCAGAGTTTAGATGCTTTCACAGTTTTAAGACTGTGTCGTCGGCATTAAGGGTATTCACTGGCATTAGATTGGCCATGAACAAAACAATTTTATTGCTTACATTTTAATGCTAGATTTTACTAAGGCATTTGATAGTGTTGATCATTCCATCTTTCTGCATAAATTGTCTTTGGATTTTAAATTCAGCACTTCAGCTCCTACTTTTATTAAAGCTTTTTTGTCACGTCGTCACCAATGCGTTAAGGTAAATAACGACTTCTCAAACTCATTCACTCGTATTATTCGGCATACCACAAGGCTCTATTCTGGGCCCAATGCTATTTAACCTATTTATCACTAATTAACCTGAAGTAGTTCGTGACGTTTAAGTGCATATGTGTATGCTGATGATATACAAACCGTTTAGACTGACATTTTTGCTTTGTGTAAAAACGACTTTTCTGAAGATATAAATGATAAAAGTTATTAAAAATTACGGAAATATTATTGATTTTAAATGGCAACTAAAAATATAGCAGGCTTGTATTAAGTATGATACGTCTACTTTCAATATTAATATACTCTTAAAACAAGTAGTGTTTTGAGGTAGAGTTAGATTGGAATTTTCAGCGCGAGACTAGTGTCGCGTTCGATGAGTTGCCAAAAATATACTGTTAGTTTGAGCGCGTTGACGTTTGAGATTTTTCAAATTTGTTTTCATACTTTTTGTTATAAATTAGTTTGCATTTTTCCACTTTCTCAATCAACTTGTGACGAAATTACTTTTTTGCATAGAAATAAAAAATGAATTCTTAAAGAATTCTTGTCAACGCGTGCTACGCGAGTTAAGTACACGTTTAAATATTTCATTCTGACTCCAGTCTTTAGCAATTTTAATTTTTACCACCAAACGATGTATCTTTATGTGGTCATCGCCAATTCCAAATTTCCGCAACATGTGTTTTTTTTTTCACTGATTAAGCTTAAAAATGTCAACGTTGAGTTGGACGCCGCACAGTGGTTTCTTTAGTATGGCAGATGCGGTCAAAAATGAAAGTACTTAATAAATCACTACAAAACTACAAAAGAAGTCTTAGAACTACCTTATTCAAACGGGACTTTGATTTTTGCGGTAATGGCCGCTTATTTGTTAATAAAGGATGTGTAACCTATTTAATAAAACTTGGTTCTTGGCACTTTACGCCTGTCCCGTTCTCTAAATGAATTCACATTTTTATTTTTCGCCCCACAGCAGCTTCTTCGGTCAACTATCTTACGGCGTACAATTTGTGTAGACAGAGCCTGGCATAAGATACCAGGATACTCATTAACAATATTTCTGGCTGTTTTAAACGCGTATTGCTAAAAGACTTGGGCATTTATTTCGAAGCCAGAGGATAATGCTTTCAGAATCACCCCACATCTCTCTATGATGCGTTCCTGTACGCCTGTTATCTCAGCAGACAACGAAGGATTGACAAAAAATTTTCCAGGTTTGTTGTCATTGAAATTTCCGCCACCCTGTTTTGGCTTGTCCACTATTAAACCAGGCTTTTCTTTAAACTCAGCCTATATACATACGTTTGTTTTTCTGTGAACAGTGGTTTTGTTGTCCTGTGCGCCATTTTTTTGACATCCAGTCTATAGGACACGTGAAGGAGCAGAGCTGGGAAAGTACCAAAGAAAAAGTACTTAAGTACAAGTACCGCAGGCCTTAGTACTTCAGCGTAAGTACAAGTACCGCATGTATGAAAAGTACTTGTAACTAAATACTAAGTCTATAAAAAGTACTGAGTACTTTTTTAGAATCATTGTACGTTAGCAGTAATATAATGAAGTTTGTCGAGTTCAGTTAATAGATATTAATAAATAAATACTTTTTGAAAACTATAATATGTATAGTAACCAGTGGCTAGTATTTATAGTTTTCGGCGCTGCAGGTAGAGTAAAACTTTCGCCTCTCATTGCTACACTCATAAAAACTATTAGACGTCCGCCCAAGCACACCCATTATCGCCTCCAATAATGCATAACAATTCTAAGAAAAAAATTTCCAGTAAATTTCTAAGAAAAAATTGAGACCTTCCCTATATCAGGTCGAGGCATCGTTGATTTTATATTGGAGCGAGGCATTACCCTTGGTTATGTCCACTGACGTATATAATATAGACTGCTTACTTTTCTATTTTACGTGGGCACATTAACATTAAAAAAAATCATTGGCGGGAAATTGAAAAAGTGTACACGCAGCTCGGAAGGTGATTTTAATAAAACATTTAAAATGTCTTCTGCGTATTTAATGAATATATTGTCTTTGGTAAAACAGTTTTTATCAGTAATAACCCTAAATGATTAATTTAAAATCATGTATTTCGACGAATCCACTATATTATTTGTTTTCAGCTCTCTCTCAGTTGGTACTTGGTGCTTAGACCGAAAGAGTCAGCAATATCGAAGTGAGCTCACCTTGTGTAGTGCATTTCTATGAACTCAGTCAGTCCATATTATGCATGTCAGTGGTTATGTCATCAAGTGGAGGCATTGTCGATTTTATATTCGAGCGAGACGTTACTGGTTTTTGTTCTATTTGCCCAGTCTTGTTTGTATGTTATTAGTTTGTCTAAGGTTCTGTCTTGACGCGTGAGTGCGGCACATGCTTTGACAGTTCTTTGCGTGCTTTAAAAATCAACAAAAAAGGAGTTGTGTTAGAGATTGTTTTTTCTTTTCTACGACGAGTTAGATATTGGTAGATACTTAATAGACTCAGAAATACTTAAGTAAAAAGCTTGGTACTTAAGTACAAAACTATGTCTTAAGTTCAAGTAAATAGAAGCAAGTACTTACTTATGTTCAAGTACTAAGTAGGGGCATTTCAATAGTATTGAGTAATAAGTCTTAAGTAACGAAAATGTACTTTAAGTAGTGCTTAAGTCTTTTTTTACTTAGGTATTGCCCAGCTCTTTAAAGGAGGATTTAAAAATAAATAATCCACGGATGTAGAGGCGATATTCCAAACTCCATCAATATTATGCAGTTGTGTGGGCTTAGGCCCACATTTATGATGAGGAATTGCTTGTAAATGCATTGAATATTTTTCCATCGACCATAGTGGATTGTGTTTCACTGTCACCGTTTTGTGATCTGCTGTTGAAATGGTTAGAATAAGGATGGTTATTTGTTGTTTAATGTCATCCTGCACAGCATTGCTCAGGTCAACACAGGTCAGCAGTACCTAGCAGGGTGAGGATTCTGCTCCACGTCCTGCAGACATTAATAGCTGTAGTTAAATGTAAGAAATCATTAACTTATCACTACGCTAAAGTCTTCCGAAATACTCAGCTTATATTTGGATTGGCAAATACCCATTTCCTTATATGAGGGTTAAATTCGAAAAATCACCTTCTTGAATCGTCTCAAATACTTTTTGCTGTGATATCAGAAGCGGGGAACCAGTATGATCTAGATGACCATGAAGAGTTACTTCCGCTGATAATGTATTGACAGTTAATGTTTTCGGCTTTGGATAACTTCCTTTCCCTAGCTCGGAAAGATGTCCAAATTCTTTTATTCGGCTACAATATTCTTGATAAGGTGGTATTGACTTTTTGTTAACTTTGTTTCCACTAGCAAACTAGCAATGAAACCGCATCATTCGCATGGAGACAAGTTGGTTCTATGGTCGCGGCTATCATGCGCTAGTGTTTCTTCAAGATTCGATAATCCTTGCCATAGCCTTCCTTTTGTTCGCGATGAGCAAGCCGAAAAGGCCTGCTTTGGCCTTTCTTCCTGCACGCCGAAAAGGCCTGCTTTGGCCTTTCTTCCTGCTGGAGGTGTTTTAAAAGGGGTTGCATCATAGTTTTCAAATACATCAAGGCAGTCGCCATATTTTTCGAGGAAACTCGATTCAGATTTACTCTATCATGATGATCACGATCGTCTTTTAAATTAAAAGCCCTTTTGAAGCCTTCATACGTCTCCTGATGTTTAAAGGAATTGTTACTTTTTTTTAATCTTAAGCCAAATATGAAATATGTTAAGGCGATTAATTATCCCACTGGATTCTGAAACTAAAATCGAGTTCTTTCAACATTTCTTTGCTTTAAAGATAGAACAAACTCGTATCGGAAGTATACACATTCAAGGAGAGTTTTATCAAAGTTTCGCAAGTTTTGACATACAATGACACGATCATACAATTACGATCATGTACGTAAAGGAGAAAAAATTAGCTAAATCATGTACTAAGAAATATTACCAGCAAAAACATGCTATAAAACTTAGGTCTTGTAAAAAAATTACAATATTGCCACATTTTTATATTTTTTGCACATTGCATTTATAAAATTAGCATTAAAGAATAAAACAGTCCCAAAAAATAAACAGAAATATCCACATACTTTGGATTCTTGGATCCACGTAACGGATTCTCGTTATGAAGCGTTGGTATTTGTACGAATAATGTGATTATTAAGGTGAGGGTAATGTAAAGGTCTTTTTTTTATTTATTTGTAAACTAATTAGGAGAAGCCACTGTGTGCTGGAGTCAGCCCATACTTTTGTTGAACTGAATACTTTTTGTAATAATTGGCTCTATTGATTACAACATTATTATATTATTTACTTTTATTTTTATATAATTTAGACAGAAATATATAAAATTTCAACTCAAAATATGTACCGACCAGGGCGGACCAGCCCCTTCTAGGTACACTAGTGGATATGGCTAATTCAATATTAAACCAATATAATTGGAGTAGAGGTTCCGCAAACGAGAAGATTTACATATTTCCCTTTTTTCTTCGCTCATAATCTATATTCTCCACAAGTATATTAACACTTCAGCTCCTCAAGAAACTAATTTCGAATCATTCTGATTGCGGAATGTGAACTGGGTTGTAAAGATTTCTCTTATTTGTTCAAATTCATTGTGAAATCTATAAGTTTAGCCCTTATTAGAGCTACATTTGTGACTCTCTACTACATAGATCTGTAAATTCAGTAAATCAGTATGGACTATTGAGAATTTTCCTATATTTTATGTATCTATCGTTTTTAGTCCAAGTATTTGGAATTTCGTGTAATAGGCCCCATCAATTATTGACTTTTTTAGGCAGGCGACAAGAGACCCTATCCCAAGCACGGAGACCATAGTGGCCCATTTTGCTGTCCTGATAAAAGCCCATTCACCAAAACCTTCCTGTCCTCTTGATGAAGCGCATCAGGTCTTAGTGAGGAAGGCTTTTTCAGCTCATCCACAGATAGAAGGGCAGACCCTAGCTTATCCAGTCTGCTCTAGGAGAAGGCCGGACACGCACACAAAAAGTGTTCGGTTGTCTCAGGCTCTCCCTCCAGGCAAGACAGACACTCAGGGCTATCAACAACTCCCATCCTTGTTAGATGAGAGTGAAGTGTGCTGGGGCCGGTGATGACGCCAACCACAGTTCTACATTGTTTTCTGCCGAGACTCATGAGAAAATCGGTGATATTCCCATTGGGCCCATCAAGAAACAGTTTTGTACATCTGCAAGTAGTCAGTTTCGCCCATCACTGCTGATGTTTCCTATGAACATCCGCTTTGATGAGAGACCCGATACTCAAGATGGCAACGCCTATGGCGGGTTCCGAACCGAGGAACGGAGAATCAGAGCCAGTCCTAGCTAAGAGGTCAGCCCTTTCCTTCCCCATGATCTCCATGTGACCAGGAACCCACAGAAGGGATACCTTGTTGTGGACACACAACTTATTCACGGACGACCTGCAGTCCCCCAATAACTTAGATGTTATCCGAAGGCCACTCAGAGGCATCAAGGCTGCCTGAATATCCGGAAGGATAGAAATTTCTTTTCCCTTTATCTCCATATCAAGAACTATCTTCGCTGCCATTACGGTGGCGAACACTTCAGCCTGGAGGACATTAGTGTGTCTACTCCATCCTAATACCAGGCTCAGGACAGTAGACACCCGCTCCAGCTCCATAATTAGTGAGAGAGCCGTCGGTGAAAATTTTAAGAGCGGGTCGGGGAAAGCTCGATAAGGCACTTCCCTCAATTCACGATTCCTTTATAGGAAAGCTCACAGAGAAGCGATCCAGAACGTAGCTCAGGTACCATTGCATCACGTGGCATACTGGCCAGAGGGTTTTTCAAGTCCAGCATATACGCCAGAGAGCAATGAGAAGAGCCAGTCCAGGCGTCCTCCCAACATCCCCATGCGCACAGTCTACGCACACCCCATTTGGCATCTACCTGAATGACAAGATCCAGGGGTGGTAGATTAAGAAGGACTTTAAGAGCAGCAGTAGCTGTAGATCGCATGGGTCCCGTAATTCCCAATCAGGTAAGCCCTTGCAGGCCTGCCAGCTTCCGAATCGCAATCCCCACACGCGTCCTCGGCCACCATACATATGCCCCATATATAAGCGTGGGTCTAACGATCGTGGTGTACATCCAGTGCACCACCCTCGGTCTCATGCCCCATGTGCAGTCAAAGGCTCTCCTGCATTGAGCGAAGACCCTCATAGCCACATAACTTTTTCCTTTTTCTACAATTCCCCTACGTGCAATCCCCACTAAATGTCAGCTTCGAGTCAGGGAAGACTCCAAGGTGCTATTATTGATATTACTAAGCGACTTTGTCTGTATGATGAGACTTTTTTACATGTCTTATGTGATAGCTAAGTGTAGAGTGACAACCTTTGGTAAACCCCAGCTAGACTAGCGCACTCTTAAGTCTATTTAAGGACATTTAGTGGGTTGCTTTAAGGAGGGTGAACACAAAAGGCGGTGATGCTACGAAAATTCGTAGAATATTTTCGATTTTCGGGCATAAATTATAGTTGAGCGTTTTAAGGATATATGTACAAATATTATTCAGCTTACTTTCAAGTAACTTTTCTTCCATGATTTCTACACTACATTTGACATGGTCGATTTGAGAAATTAGTTTGAATCAGTCATATTCATAGTATGAAACCAATTTTAATATATCGTTATTTCACATTCTTATCTTACTTCGATAATTCAAAATCAACTTACGCACAAAGAACTCGTTTTCATTTCAGTAAGTCACAAAAAAAAAAAAAAACTATTTTCCCCATAAACTTTTTAAGAATCTCCCTTTATTCATACCTTTTCAGGTGTTTATCATTCCGATGACCTTTTGTATCTTTTCGTTCATAAATCTAGAGGACCCATGTTTAAAAAAGGCGACCCAGAAAATTTTATGGTTGAAAGACTTTCAGAACTATGGACAACATTCGCTAGAACAGGGTGAGAAAAGACACCTATGTATTAGAGAGTTTTTCTACTTCTTCCATAACATCTAGAGCATAATTTTCTTTTAATTTTAGAAAACCGAAGGATAACAACAAGTTTATAAATTGGGAGCCTTCAAATAGATACAATACAAAAGTGCTCCATATTAACAAGGATTGTATAGTCTCACTGGAAGAGCCTTATTCGGAGCGCTTTATGCTTTGGGATAGAATATTTCCAGTCTAATATAAACTAGGATTAAATAATTTCATTAATTTTATTGTAAGAAATAATATTTCCATACTTTTAGCTGAAACAAAAAAAATTGTTTGAGTCACTGCAAAAAGTTTTGCAAGTTTCATGTACCTACAAATTAATTTTCATATCTTTGTTGTCATGGTATTATGCCGCACAAAGGCCATATTTATGTAGGTATGCAGCATTATCAAATAAATTTCGAATTTAGGAGTAGTCATTCAATTAATTTCAGGATGAATGCTTCATTAAATCAAACAAAGCTAATAGGATTGTATGTGCAGAATTCCATTCATATACTTAATTATGTAGAACTCCTTCTGAAAGTGATAATACCTCCGCAGATAGACTAAAGAGCATAGCTAATGAGGCTTACCATTCTAAGTGTACTCAGAAACGTTGCAAGTGTTTTAAGGGGAATGGATTTGACTGTGCCTAAATAATATTGAACATTTTGGTATAGAACAAAAACAAATCACTAAAGTCAGTGTCAGATACATCACTTGGCCAGATAGAAATTTTAGAATGTTGATGTGATTCAATACCTACCTTAAACTTATCGATTGAGTTGGTAGTGCCGCGTCATCTGGAGTAAATTAATTTATATGCTTGAAAGCTTGAACTATAGCGATATGAAGTGAATGTGTTTGAGGGCTAGGAAAAAGAAAAGAAAAGAGTTTTTGATGTTTGCTTATCGGTTAGCTATTGTAGTCTTTGTCAAACTAGCCTTTTGGTTTGCAACGAAAAATGAATTAGTGAATAAGTAAAACCAAATCAGTCGCCAAATATAGAAATCATGTTTTTTATTCATCGGTTCTTCACAAAATTTAACAAACTCTAGACAGTACAGTTATACGATGATGCAATCAGCTTGAGACTCTTTCGGTGACTGTTCCGTTTCATCTTTTCAACCAGTTTAACTGCTTAAGAACTTTTGAAGAGAGTATGAGTTATTCAAAACGATTACATACAATATCTAAAATACTGTCTTAACAATCTTGAACAGCAGTTATGTGGGTTTGAACATAAACTATTTCATGTTCGAACCTAAATAACTGCTGTTCAGGATATTTTGGTCGGTCAGTTCAGGATGAGTAAACATCACGGAATTTCACTATTAAGGCCGTAAGTATTTTGGAGGGTGAAAGGATAATATCCAATGAAGCTAAGGCTGTGCGACCAGCCCCTGCCTAGATATTGCAATTATACTTCATTCTAGGTTTGATGTAGGACTTGTAGGACTTAGAAACAGAGAACATGTGGTTTGTCCACAATAATTTACTGGAAATGTTAACGCCAGGAATGCTTAGTGACGGTGTTTGGGAAACGAATACACCATCAAATAAAATGGGAGTGGTTAAGTGGTGAACTTGTTTTGAACAGATGATACAGCTTTAGGTCTTAGATGCATTGTATTCGACGCGATTCGCATTGCCTCATACGAGGATGTTGTTAAATCGTTATTCAATGATCTAATTATGCAGTCTCGATTGACAGATGTGGCATTCCCTCTGGAGTTCGTGAAAATGTCAAAGGAGTATGCGAAATCAAGGGTAGTGTTATATCATCGGCAAAACTGTGGATGGGATTGAAAGTAAGGGAAAACAGATCACTAATGAAAATTAGGAAGAGAAACGGAGAGATAACAGAGCCCTGGGGCACACCGGAATTTATAGAGTGAGATTCATATACTGTATAACGCCGTCTTATACAACACGAATTATTCGACCAGATAAAGAACTTTCAATTCATAATAGAAGACGAGCTGAGAAACCAAGTGCTTTAAGTTTGGCTACAGGGGCATGATACCAGACCCTATCAAAGGCCTTTGAAATATCTACGGCAACGATTTTGCATTCACCAAAATTGTGGAGACTACGGTTTCCAATGTTCCGTAAAATCAGCAAGTCTCCAGATGAGCGACCATTCCGGAAGCCATATTGGCGATATAGTTCATCCTCAAACTAGGCTAAAGTTAAAAGCAAGATGTCCGCATATAACTCAAGTCGCCAGACTTAAAACTATCGACAGCTGTAAAAAACAATGGCATTTATTTAATGAGTACCATTCAATTGGGCTTGGAGTAGTTATACCTATGCGATGTTTACTCAAACCTTATCCAAGCTGTAAACCTTTCTTAAAGAGAATTCATTTATGCCCGCATTGAACTCTCCAACCTTGCTTTTAAATTGATTGATGGTTGAATGTATATAGGGAGGTTTGTTCAATAATTTAATGGCGATAGTTTCAATCGTTTAAAATCCAACCTGGCATCTAGGATGTCAGCATTTAAACGCAAACGTGGGGAGTATCACTATCTACAGATACATAAGATTAATGACCACTGAAAGCCGTGTGCATTACAAATTTAATTCAAATCTGAAACTGAACCTGTAGGGCTCGCGCGGCCAAGATGCGATAGTTTAAGCAAAAGTTTGACCCCCCCAAACAATCATCCAAAATCTTATGGAAACACTTGCGTAAGGCCTCTGTGTATGTCAGAGATAAATTCCAGTGTGTAACTTGGACCTGGACTTACTTAATTCCTATTTCACTTCTCTGTCCATCCTTTCCGTACGTATTTCTGGACAGCTGGGTTTATATCGCTCTGTGTTTCCCTCAAGTAATATTTAGCCTTGTTTTAGTCTTAGATGTGTTTATGCCAAGGATATTGCTGTGGCAATTGGGGCTGTCAAATCTGATGCATTGAGGTCTAATGGTATTCCACCTAGATTTATGAAGCTTCTTCTGACTTGGATAAAACAGCAGCCGATTTGACATATTTTTAATACCTGCCTTACTATGTTAATATATCCTTCAGAGAATCGCTATGGTTGCGCCAGTGTCTAAGGTCGATCATTGTAGCTGAGGCTCCCGGTGATTTTCTGGCTTGTTAAAGTCATGAAAAAATTGATGATACAGCAAATAATCACTTAGCAAACCTTAACTTATTAAGTTCTTTCCAGTCCGGTTATCGTAAATCTCGTAGTTGTGAGACAGCCCTTCTAAATGAATGTTACGAATTGTATCCACAGGTCGCTTGACATTGACCAGCTATGTGTTCTTCACCTGCTTTATTTTTCCAAAGCATTTGACATGGTCAGTCATTCCAATTTGCTTGAAAAGTTGGCCTCAGGCTTTTATTTTCATTTCTCTGTTGTGTTCTTAATCCGCAGCATTCCCTCCAATAGATTGCATTCCGGTGTTTCCGGTATTTTGAATCTAAACTGTGGTGTCTCCTAAGGTTCTATTCTTGGCCCTTTGCTCTTCAGACTGTATATAAATGACCTCCCCAATGTTGTTGTAGACTATAAAATTCACATATATGCCGATGATGGGCAGGTGTATCTCAGTCGGCCAAGTTCCGCCTTGCGCAGTATTGTACGCTGACCTGATAACAATCTTTTATTACTTAATGCCGGAGAGTCACAGTGCATTGTGTTTTATCGCAGAGCAATTGAGGTATTTTTAAATTACATAGTTTTGCCATTATCGAATCATGTAAAAAATCTTGCCATCTTCCTCAATTCTAGAATGCAATGCTGTGATCATGTCAATGATATGACTGGTAGGATTTATGGTGGGCTTCGTCAGTTGTGGTTGTTTACGGGAACTTTGCTTACGAAAACGCATTCGATGCTAATCAAATCTTTGATTCTGTCGTACTTTTCCTATGGCAGTCTCCTTTTCCCTCACTTGTGTTCATCCTGTTCCACCAAGCTAAATGTGGCTTTCGACAACTGCACACGATTTGCCTTCTGCTAAAGGATATTCTATCATATTTCGCAATATCGTAATCATCTACTGCTGTTTAAATCTATAACTTTTACATAAGCTACTGGCATCTCTTCATATGTTCATATATTAAAAAAACAAGGTATTTATTTAATAATTTAATATTTTTAAGATCCTCAAGATGTTTCGACTTGCTGATACCAAAATTTCATTATTCAGCAATGGAAAATTCTTACTTTGTTCGTGCTATTCGAGCTTGGATTATTTACCATCCGATATTCAGCATACGAGCTCGACTCGTGGGTTTCTGGAGCGGATAACGCCCTGCAGCACCCTCGTGGGATATACTTTTGGGTGTGTTTTAGGCGGTTTCGGCTCTATGTTTTCTAGTATTAGTTGTTATATATTTGTATTTGTAATCTTATGTTTTAAGTAATTGAATTCCATCCGTAGAAAATTCCTGCTCTATTCCCACAACATTCACATGACACCTTAAGACCATATCCAACCACAATCTACGTTTACCCAGAGTCTTAATAAGGCCATCCTAAAAACAGTATAAACCTAGATTTGTCTCTTCTGCCCGATTCCCAAACGATATTTACCTGGTCGAAAAAAGGAAAACAAAAATTTCTTATAATAATCGTTTTTTATTTTTCTCAACTAATCTCAGCTCTCATAAGCCAGATTTGTACTTAAATCACATTAATATGCTCTCCATGTTCATCCAAACAAAAGAGTAAAGACGAATAAAAAGCGAATCAACACCCTCGCTCCTAATATAAAAGAGAGAGAACAATTCCACAGGTGCTTACATCCTTGAGAACATTAAATGCGCTATAATTGCGTCATAAAATAATTACCCCAGGGAGAACATAAATAGGAAGGTGCGAAAGAAAACGTTTAGAGAGTTCTTTTGTGCTATCCAAGTTCATTGTTTCGCCTCAAGATCACATCTCTGTGTTCTGGGAAGGCAAAAACAAATTTTGTAGCGGCATTGCAAAAGTTAATGTCACACCGTAGTCACCTTCCGAAAGGACATGTTAGGGATGCTGGGAGGCGAGGAAAGGCTGTTACCATCATACTGTATTGCTAGCAATAGTAGCAGCAGCAGAAGCAGCAGCTGAAGAAGCTTGTGAGACAGGAAGCTGGGAAGAAACCTCCCAAGGGTACTCATACAAGGTCCTTCTAAGACGTCGTCGTTAAGATAAGGTCTTTTTGCCGAATAAAGTGAAGTGTTGGGCGCGTCTTTCTGAATGTATGGTAAATCCACTGTTTGCGCCAGTATAAAATGAACAAACCCCATGTTGGAGGCTATGCTGCCTTTTTTTTTCTTCTTCAGTGTGATACTATAATATTTCCTGTAAGTATACTATATCTTTACCTAATGTGGAACACTAAGAGATCCTTGCGGAAGAATATGCTGATTCAATTTCACCCGGCACCGTAACCTTCATGTAAAACAACCCAGCAGGATTGTAAAGTAACGCTGTTTCTAGTCTCATGCAACTTTCTATGCTTTTCTTGTCTATAAAGGAGGACTATTTCTGGTATAAGAGTTGACTATACATAGTTTTGCATCTATACATCTGTACTTGGATAGCGGAATGCCTACAGTTTCATTGCATTTAACCCCTTAATTGACTGTCTCTCAAGGACAATGAAGTGCTCTGGTGGGTCTGTGTGTCTGTACTGTGGGAGGATGACTTCTGGAAAAGTTGTGAAATTGTGCGGTGGATAAATGCTTTTTTAGTTGCAACTTTTAACTGAAGTTCTTATGATGTTTTACTTTAGCATAGGAAATGGAACCTTTTGCAAGAAATTATTTTCTTCGAGGAGTCTCTTGGTCTTGGAAAAAGTTTTATGATTATGTGTGCAGAAAATTATTTCCCAGGAACCACTAATGAGATCTCTTGACTTTAGAATGAGTTTTTTTTTTTTGTAGTAATGATAATGAAAGTTAAAATTAACGCCATCTGTGTTTTAGTTTTGGCAATGAGAGCTTTGTTTTAATATCTCTATGATGAGGTGATCTCAAAGGAATTTAGGTGGTTACTGGAGGATATAAAAAGAACTTCGGATGTTCAATATTATTGTTGGCAAGGAAGTGTTTTAGAACTACAAATAATTGATTTTCGATCTAATTATATTGGCAAACACTCTCCTTAGATGAGTTTCTGGTGACAACACTCAAAATACGACCTGCGAATTTAGAGATTTATTAACTATTTCTGATAACAGGAAGGCTACACGGCTTGTTAAGATTATATTAATGCTAAAGACGACAATAGTGGTCCTAATGGTGAGCCTTGTGGAACTCCTCTAAATAGTAAAAATTTGAGAGGCAGAGTCTAAAGTGACTATTATTCAAGTGGTTGTCTACCATAGTTTTTTTCTCTTCAATTAGACTGTCCTTCATAGGCTTGCATCTTTTTCTGATTTTTGTAGGCTATCCAGAAGTCAACAAGAGAAGTTTTGTTGTTGTTTTTTCTCATTTCTCTACGTCACGGTTTATTCTCATTTCATATCGATAGAGATGTTATGTACAGACTTAAATATCATTTACTAGATGGCGCTGATATTGTTAACGGGAGTACTTAGTTTAATATTTCTTTTCCGACACACTCTACCGGATCAAGAACAGTTTTTTTCCTCATTTCCATACCATTCTAAATCCTTAACCATCACGAATCCTATAAATTTCTCTACTCCAAGTATACACTTTGGTGGCAAATTGATGTGATACCGATAGAGTCGTCCACTTTACATTTTTCTTATCGGGTGAAAAAAAAAAAAAAAAAAACCAAAAAGTAAAAACTCTCTTGGATTGCAAAAGGAGCTTACAGAGAATACTTGCTATGTGCAAATTACGTGCATTACCCAGCTTTTAACCACTTTAAATATTTAAAGTTGTTAGTTTGCTACCGCCTAAGAGGGCGCACTTGTCAATATAGTGAGAGACAGAGATAGAGTATACATTGGCCTGGCAACAGCACTACAAACACTCTATACGTACAGAGTAGCTCCTGCGAGTCGAGTAAACTTTATTCAGAAAACATTCGAATATTATCCACTAAAATTCACACTGCGAACACTTCAAAGCAGATCGATGCAGACGATAAAATATTTTCTTATCATATTACATTCACCATGCACTCCCTCTCCCAGAGGAGGAGGATGAAGCTTCTGAAGGCTTGTACCCCGGGAGAAAATTTATATGGCAATTGGAATATGATAGAGGAAAAGAGACACACTCGAATGGGGTGGTGCTTTTTTTCATTCCACCGAGTGGAGTTACACAGTTTGTTTTATCTGTTTAACATATTCATAAGGAACGACAGATGAAAAACAAAAAAGAAAAAAACGAGAAATTCGATTCGATGAAGACTAAACCCATTAACTACGGAAACACTGAGGTCCCGTTGAAACAGGAGGAAGTTCCTCTGGATCTACCATATCGTCACTAAAAAACTGATAAAAACAGTGGCACACGGTGAGGTTCTTCCAAGTATAGTGTGACTAACGAAGACGATCATGGTCCTGTCCTCTAAAGAGGAAGAGAATCCCAGCACCATGTGGAAATATGGTGTTATGAAATTCTTATTGCAATATAACGAGCTTTTGTAGTTTATTTTTTATTTTTATTATTATTATCATCATTACATTGTGCCCCCGGATTGAGAGATATATATGCTACTGAGTACATAAGCAGCAGGAACACAGCATCAACAGGACGGAAATAGAATATTGAGGATAAAAAATTCAAAGCCAGTCTGGAGAGAGATTGTGTTCAGAATTTAAAATTCCGAGAGTGTATCACAACAAATTATTTCGAAATAGTCAAATTTTTGATTGAATTTTTATCCCAAGGAGAGGAAGCGAGGGAGGGAGGCGAGGGTGAATTGTTTACTTTTGTGCTTTGCATTTGGATTTGATATTTTCTCCTTGGCGTTCAAAGTGAATTGCTTCCTCGGCATATGGTAAATAGATAAAAATTTAGTACATTTTCCAATAGAAAACATTCATAACTTATGAAATATAAAATCAGAGAAACAAAGATTTAGTAGAGAAGTGTATGGGTATGGTTCCTACTTCACTCATATGTATTAAGTAAAAAAAAAATTAAAGTGCCTTGCATACCACCCTCATATAATTTTAGCGGGGTGTTTCAGAGAATTGTATAGAAAATCAAACAATATAAGATGGAAACCTAGAGAAGTAATACAATCGCAGCTCATAGTGAATAAGTGTTTTCCATAAATTGGGACATGAAATTAGTCCATGTTAGTCGATTTTGAAACAGCGTATACTTTATTGGGTTTAGGAATTTATTTATTTAGAGCTTCATCAAAGATTTGATTACTGAGTTTACAAAAGTGAGATGTAACAATAATAATGAAAAAGAAATGTAACTTTAACTAAGTTGATCTTTTATTTCACTTTTTGAAAGATGAAAGCTAATGCAATCAAACTGGTGGTTAAAGAGACGAGGCATTGATGGAATTGGTTCATGCATGCCATAGTTTGTACTATGCTGAGCAACAACGAAGAAGTCATACATAGTTCCTCAAGGAGGACACAGGAACAGATATATTGCGAGTATTTAAGAGCGCGGGGATTTTATCACTGCAAAAACAACTCTGAAAGTTTTTCGTCTATTCTTAAGAGAATCTAAGGCAAAGAGTTTAAGACTGTCAACATATGGAGGTAGAATCCATATTAGGGTTATCCCAATGAAGTCCACACAGGGCAAAATGAACGATTCTCCGCTGCACAGGCTTGATGCGATTTATATAGACAGACCATAGCAGGGAGACCACACCAGACTGGCATACTCAAAACTGTGTCTAACGAAGGTGGAGTAAAAGACTTTTGTTATGAATGGATCATTAAACTCCTTTGATCACTTCTTTACAAACTCTAGAGTTGTATTAGCCCTCGCAACGATTGTGTTATTATTATCCTCGTAGGAAAGAAGAGAATTAAGGAAGACACCCAAGTCTGTGGTTTTGTCGAGTCTAGTTAATAAGCTGCCATCTAAAATATAACAGAAGTCCACAGGCGTCGTTTTACGAAAAAAGGACATAGCAGTACATTTGCTGATATTAAGAGGAAGACAGTCAACAGTCAAAGTAATCTTGAATTAGCCAAAATCAGAGATACATCATTGATGTAAATTATAAAAAGTGGTCCAAGATGGCTACCTTGAGGAACGCCAGAAGTATTATATATTTCGTCAGAACTAGCTGCGCAGAATATAACTCGCTACGTACGATCAGATAAATAAGAACGAAGCCAATTGACAAATTTTTTAGAAAAACTATCAGCTATGCTTGAAATATACTTGGAAACAGACGTTTCGTCGAACAACAGGTCTTTAAATTGTAGGGAAGTTAGCGGAAACTTCGTCAAATGGGTAAAATCGTTATAACTAATGTCATAGTGGTTATCACAGAAAACAGTTTTAAAGAAGTCACCACAAAGATTGGTAGTCTCTCAGGGTGATATATTTTGAGTGGCATTCAATAAACACAACTATTCATAATGGCAATTTTCCCCGTAAAGCAACACAACTCTGGTCTGGCAACTAATAATACCAAGTGATTCCTTGAGGTGAGCTTAAATACTAAATTATTGCAGCACTGACTTAAATGATTAAAACAATTGCAGGTCGAGTTGTTAAGGAACACAACAGAGCTTCTGTATTGAAACTGTTGCAGGTATTGGAATGCGATATTTTTCTGATGAAAGAGGATGTTTTGTGGGCAAAAAGAATAGGTCTAAGAGGTGGCTGAATAAAATATAATAAGTAATAACTCATAGGTACTTTTGTAAATTATAAAAAAATCCAAGAATGGCCAAAATCGATGTGATGACTTAAAAGTTATACTCATTTATTCACACTAGGGGTCACGCAATTGTTAAATAGCTATTAAGGTTGATGCAAACTTACAGGCACAGTACGAACCGGCACAGCCAGGCAAAATCTTTTTCTATGAAAGCAAGTTACCCAATTTACATCTACCGACACGAAGTAGAAACTTAATTGTCGGTCGCTATTGGTGGCTAGAAACCAGACCGGCATTTGTCGGATGCTGGTCTAGTTGCGAAGTTAACATGGAATCACTTTTCTATAGTTTTCTCACGATACATGCTTTAACTGAAAGTATCCTTTCTGTTTTATGTCGTTATATGAGCACGAAAAATGCTGGTGCTGGTTCGTACTGTGCAGGTAAGTGTGCATCGATCTTAATTCTTCAGCGGGGGCACTCCAGGTATGGGTACTTGAAATGATTTTTTTTATGAGAATCGCGTAGTATACAGGAAAGCACCTAGATATGAAACACCCTGTATATGTCATAATGTGCAACGGCCCAGTATTAGTCGAAATAGTTTTCTGGTATAAATACGCTCAAAAATTCGTTCAAATACTCTCTTAGGATTATTTGGAACTAGAAAGTTGTAGAGAACACCTCCAAGTTGTATTTATAACGAATAAGTTGTCCAAATAACTTCTACAGCATATTTGTAACCAGAAAGTCGTCTAAATTAATTATAAATTATCTTTATAGCCTAAGCCTTCCCACAAATAATTTTCAGTAATATTTATAAATGTGGGAGTTGATGCTGTGGTCTTAATTTGATAATTGTAAATAGAAATGTGTACACAACATTAAATACACTTTGAGAAAATTTACTTCCTCTAATTTCATTTTCTTTGAAAATTGGCAGTCGTATCAAAGATGTATATGTTGAACGAACAATATTTTACTGGAAAACGAAGAGATATCAAAGAAATTACTAAAAGGTTGCCTTTTAGTTATATGATAATTAATAATTATGTTGATCAAAGGTTTTTTTTAAAGGTTGCCTTTTAGTTATATGATAATTAATAATTATGTTGATCAAAGGTTTTATCCGTGATGATAATGTCAAAATCGAATTATAGGTAATAAATTTCAGTGAAACTTAAACAATTTCTATTGCTAAGTGTTAGGATATTATTTTGTGTCAATTTTGATGGCACTTCTACTAACCAAAAAATTTATGGATTAATTTAAAATCTCTGCATATAAATTTTAGTAAGACAGTTTTTGTGTGAGACTGATCCTAATGATTTAAGCAACCAAATTTTATCTAATCATCTTTCCTTATTTTTTGACAATCATTATTATTACCAAAACTTTCCTGTCCTCGTAATGAAGCGCACCAGGTCTAGGTGAGATAAGTTTTTCAGCTCATCCATTGATAGGATGGCAGACTCAAGCATATCCAGCGTCTGCTACGTGCAAAGGCCGGACAATCGTACGGAAAGTGTTCGGTTGTCTCAGGCTGTCCTTCCAGGTAGGAGAGACACTCAGGACTGTCAGCAATTTCCATCCTTTTTAAATGAGCGTGAAGCGAGCTTTGGCCGGTGATGATGCCAATGCCAACCACAATTCTGCATTGTTTCTTTCCGAGCCCCAAGAGAAAATCAGAGACAATTAGCCACATCGAGTAAAAGTGTTGTACACCTACAAGTACTCAGGTTCACTTTATGCTTTATGATGATAGACCCGATAATCATACTTTGGAGTCTAATTATGGGCGGATTTTACTTTTCAAATCCTGAAGATAAACTAATAAGATATTTGCTTACTTTTTCTACTTTTGTAGTTTTTCTGTTGTAGTTACATTATTCTAAGATATTTTAATTGTCAAAATACGTCTGAATATTAAGGTTAGGTTAGGTTAAGTTAGGTTAGAGTGGCGGCCATCGTACACACACACTTAGACTATGAATGGTTCAGTGTGATGCCACCTTATTGGGAAAAGATACTTCAGATTTAGGGGGTGCGCTAAAACCAGTCACAAGAGTTAATGAACCTTATCAGATCCCCCAATTCTTTGTCTGCTAATTTCCCCAGTTCGCAGAAAAATTATCTATCAAGCATATTTTTCCTACGCTTAGCAAGGTTAGGGCATTCGCATAGCAGGTGCTGAACACTCTCAACCTCTTCCTCGTACATACAGCTTCTGTAGAAATCATTGTATGGAGCCTGTGTCCCGTGATAACTGCAGTAAGATTACGCACGTCATTCCGGTCCCTAGTTAACAGAGATTCAGTCTTGCCAGGACATATCTCGGGCAAAAGCTGTCTTGAAATGACGCATGTGGTCAGTTCTCCCCATCTGTGATTTGCCAGCTTACAGGCTTGTACATCTAGAATCCTCTTCACTAATTCTAGGGACCGACCTATCGACTGGTCGGCTAGACATATATTCATAGCGAAACTCTTTCTGGCCAGATAGGTGACTGTGACCACGTACTCAGGAGGGAATAATCCTGTGGTTAGCTCACAGCTTCCCAAGCTCACAGCAACACCGTTGTACTAGGTGTGATCTAATGGTACTCGCGTCCAGATCTTTGATTGCAGCTTGGCTGTCAATACAAATCCTGATAACTCGATCACTAGGTACCCCATAAGTTATAACCAGCAGCCTTCCTGTTTTGAGAATAGCCAGAACTTTTGTTTAAATTACACTACAGTAGTCCGGTAGGCGGTACGATAACTATATTTGAGAGAATGCTGAGTACACCCCGGCTCCCACTCCCACATCCATTCTCGCATCGTTCGTAAAAATACATATATCAGAGTCATTTGCCAAGAGATTATCATCCTACTAATCTGTACCAAGAATGCTAGGTGAAAACTCTTTCTCAAAGTCTAGTCTCGGGACAATGTAATCCGTAGCTCCCCGTAAACAGATCTTTAATATTTTGCTGTGCGCAATGTTATCCAGCAGCCCAAATCTCTAAGCCTTAGTGCATTATGTGCAGATATACATTTCCCATGGATGTCAAGGGGCAAGAGTCGGAGCATAATCTCCTTAATCTGCATATGTGAATACTTAACAACGTATTCAATTTGCGATAATCTTAGTTTATAAATTTGTCTGAGGAACAATTGTGGCATATAAAAAGAGTAATTCGTTGAAAAAAAATGCTTTGATTCATATTAATTGTCGAAAACATCAGACTTTACATAATTCTTTGACTTCTATCCTTGAAAATTCAGTTTTTTTAGATTTCAAACTTCGTTTTCCATTCAATTTAATTTCAATTATTTTACTTCTAATGGTAATCTCTTTTCATTTCAGTTCGGTAGAATCTGGACTGCCACAAGGTTCAATTTTAGGTACACTGCTTTTGTAATGTTGTAAATAAGTTCTTGAAATTGTATCCAGATATATAGTACAATAGACTGTAGTGTATATTCTATATATATTTTACAATATGGCTGTAGTTTCTTTTTGTATTTAAAATCTTGCTGTATTTTTTCTTTAGCTAAAAATAAATTCTAAGACTTCAGCCACCATCATAATCCATCATTAATTTTCTTCTAGCTCATGATTGGATCTTGTTTTACTTTCATCTTACTTCAGGATCTCTTAGATGATACGATTTCTGTTAGTATTAGTTTCTTCCAAGTACTTTTTTGTCTTCTTGCTCGACAGGTCTCTTCCTACAGTTTGAGTTAAATTAAAAATTTTCTTGTTGTAGCGTGAATTATCTACTGAGAGCATATGATATAAATCTAATTCCATTTTTCTCTTATGTAATAAGTTTTTGAACAACATATGTCTGGAATGAATGAATTTGTGCAAATGAAAGCGCTAGGGGGCTTAGGTCTCAAAACGTGGTTAATATACTGCCACCTATCGGTGATTAGAAAATATTTATGAATTTTATTTTTTTTTTACTTTTTTTTTTATCTTAATCCTTGTTTGAATATTTTCAGATTCGTTATCCTGGATAGGCATGTTAATCAGTTGGTCCCCACATAGAGCTCGAATTGAACTGAACACCAATTTTCCTAATGTAAACTGATAGCTAGTAGCAGCAATTAAAAAAATTCCAATTGATTCAAATTAAGGTTAATTATGTCCAAATAACTGTAAAATTCTCTACACAATGTCATTATCTCGGGAAAGCCAAAATTAGCGTGATAATGCGATAATGAAATTAATATGTTGAGCTGACAGACTCGAACTGTACAATTGTGTACTTTTCGAACGTGCCCAAAGCCTATGTAGATTTTGGTTTGGGATTGTGTTACTATGTATGCGCATAAATATATGCAGAGTAGCTATAAGTGAGAATAGGATGATGTTGGCTCATATTGTTTAAATATAACCACAATTCAATATTAGTATCAAAATATATTTGTATCTCCTTCCTCCCCCTTTCGAACAGACACTTATCATCATTTTCTCAGACGACTTGAAATCAATCTTCAGTACTTCATTGCAGTGTCGATGGATCGATTAATCAATCATTTAATGAAAGCAAAGTGTCTGTATACAAATACATGCATATATGCAAGAATGATTTGGGGTTGATTCCTTTATATAACACACACACACATACCCATAGACTTTATTGTGGTGCATTACGCCTAATCATTGCTCCTGGAAATGAGCACAAGATAACTTTAATTCTAAGCCATTGAGTTATTGATTCTACTATCTAGATGCAACCCTCGTCCTCCTCCTTCTCCTTCAGAGGCCAACGACTCTGATGGAATCCTTTTACTAGGGCACCGAACGCATTGTGTGCATAAAGCCTCAAATGGTTTTAGAAGGGTCACCTAGAAGCGTACACTACTTAGGTGTCAGCTGGTTGCTATCCTGGTCAGTAAAGTACTTTCGAAATGCAATATCAGCTCATTTCAAATGGGTTGAGATTGGCTGTTGATGTTATCTAAAGGATAGTATTACTTGAGTGTCGGGGGGGGGGGGGGGGGAGCATTTCGTTCTAATTTAATTCAAATTTACATCGTTTATTTATTTAAGTCTAATGGAGGATAATTGATGACAACACATTTGTTGTTTGTATGCACAATGAAGTTCGAATATCGAATAAGAAATGTTTTCTAATATTGATGGAAACTACAGAAAGGTAAGGTGAAAGCTGCAATATGAAGAACAATAAACGCAACTATGTAGGTGATTGAAACATTAAGGTAGTTCGACAAACTTTGAGTTATTGGAAAGTGTAATAGACGGGGATAGTGCATCATATCGTTGAAGGAATTTGTTATAGGATGTTTTGTTTTGCATTATCAACGAATGGTACATATTCATATGCATGAACTTTGTATTGATGCACTGAGTCAACCAGTTCTAAAATTAGGCACAATCAGGTCCGGACATGAAGACGTAGGGCCCCTAGGCAGTTAACCGAGTCAGGGTCCCTTTTTTGAATAATTGAATAAAATAAAAATGTTATCGTTATTTTTGATTTATCTGTCGACCATAGAAAATAAACAGGCAGACTTAGAAATATCAGAAATAAGTACGAAATTATATGCAAAGAAAGTTCGCTGTGTGTAAGCATACGCTTAGATTGCCATACGATGAACTTTCTTCTCTGCAAAAGGTATAGTCCACATGCATTATTTCTGACTCTATGTACCACACGGACAGTGAATTGAGCCTGATCTGCTCTGTGGTGGATCTTAAATAGTTCTTAACTCGTTTTAGCGCTGAAAACGACCATTCTGCCGAGCAGTTTGACCCTAGTGCACACAACAACATTCGGAGCGCTATTTTCACATTTGGATAACTATCCAAAAAGCCTTTTTCCAGGATGTACTCCTAGAACTCTATAGCTGATAATTGTATTCCCCCTGTAGCCTCAGTGGACGACAAATGATCACGCAGGTGCAAACATTTGTTTTCCAAAGTCCCGTCTAAATCTCCTAGATAGAAGGCTTTCAAGTTACGTGCACGCTTGCGGATATCTTGAGATTCCAAACTGTATAGCTTCATGAGAAAGTCAAACATTTATTCAAGTTCTTGTAAGCAAAACCCTGTTTTTGTAGTTTTGCAATTAACCAGTCGATAATAACGTTGAAAACAGTAACTGGGACGGATTCAGACCATGTCGGATAGTGCTATTTAGATCTCGTTTAATTTTATTTCATTAATTGGAAATTTGGCGCCCTGCTGTGCTATTGGTAAATCCGATCCTGTATACAGGAACAATAAAGTGAATTAATTTTTTTTAATATTCGGTGTCGAATGTCTTTCTTGTATACCATTTTGGACCCTGGAGAGGCCCTCCTACTAGGTTGGGCCCTTAGGCAACTGCCTGGTTTACCTAGGCAAAAGTGTGCTGTTGGGCAGATTAGTAAGTCAACAACTTTTGAAACATCAGGAAGTATTCGACATACCTTCTTGAGATAAAATACCTGGTAGCTCGGTAAAATTTTGTAGATTGAGTTGCGCTGATAATTTATGAACTTCTCATATAAAAGAAAAAATCACCGTAAATCGATAAAACACCATAAAATTATACTTCAGACATGGACAATGGCGACTTTGGCTATTCGAAAAAGGTCATGATTTGGACAGTGGAACTTAAAAGTTTTACTACTGACTGAGGACTTGAATGAAATCTTCAGAGAAATGAATTGGAAATGTGTGATGCAGGAAGCTTCTTTTACTCTGATAGAAATCCAACTGAACATCAAATAGCTTATTTTTGGTATAATCTGCAACAAAGTAGCCAGATCCAGAGCCACATTAGTTGGTCATACATTTCGGAAAAGGGTTATTATAGTGAGTTTGCGCGAACTAGATTGACCGATTTGACAATTAAGCGGGAAACACAGTGCTACCTTTTCCAATCTGGCCGACCTCACGTCTTACGAACTTACACAATTCTGTAGAATATATGAGATCAATTTATCTAGAGCCAAATGAAAAAGTTGGTGAGGCCTGCCAGGTTGAAGTTGAACTGGAGCAGGTCTGCTTTCTAACATGTCAACGTAGTATACAGTAGTCGCAGTAGGTTACTAGCGGCCGTTTAAATAATTCTCCAGTGGGTAGGTGAAGACCAAGTATTGCAGAAGTTATTTATAGCCCTCTTATAATATATGAGACCAAAAATTAAGAAAAGACATTAAGCACTTAGTAATTGATTACTTGTTGAAGGCCTCATAATTTAATTGCACTGTTTTGATAATGCAACATATTTGAATATCACTAGCATACAAATGAATCTTAAAATCTTGCACTACAAGGGGTAGGTCATATATAAATAGACGAGGACCCAATATGGACCCCTGAGGAACGCCATAATAGAATTTGTGTTTTTGCCTCATATAATTCACACCTAGAATTTATTCTGAGTTTATATGAGAGGAGATCAATTTGATATTTTCAAGCGTCTGCCTAGGTGCGCTACTCCACTTTCTTCCAGGTCAATGTATCAATCGGGACACTGAAAATTTGCTGTCCTCAGTGTCATATGGGTGGATGGTACTGTTAGTAAATAGAAAATTAATTATAAAAAAAAGAAACATCAGGCATTAGATATCAGGGTTTGAATTAGTCTGTACATAGAGGGAATGGTCATTAATGGATTTCTAATCGTCTGCATTAAGAGTGCATCCAAGCGATGAGTTTAGCTACATTTTTGCTATGAACTGAGCATGTCCAAGCTTACAACTGCATCAAGATATGAATATTCCTTTTGAATATGCTCTGTTATACGCTTGCTTCTAATTTTCACCAATAACAAGAATCTTGATAGTTTTTTTTTAATTAGTAATAAAGAATAAAAAAAAAAAATACAAATATAACCTAACATAGTATAGAAAGTCGAAGATTCAAAGGCCTACTAAATTGCTTCGTTCAAAACTTATAAACTTGTGTAAAGTACTCCTTTTTACCATTTAAATTAGTCAAAGGATTTTAATATTTGCGAAACAAGAAAATAAGTCTTAACAAGGCGAAAATGTCTTTCAAGCATAAAGTCACTTTTGACAAAAGGTACAAAGTGAAAATAAAACTGGACTGCAGGCAAAAGTAGTCTTCTGGACGCGACACGACACGGCATAAAGGCAAGCACGAGAGTGCACTAAACGACAAAAAGTTAATAAAATCCGAAAATGCTAATTTAATTCGAAGGCGTCCTTCTTGAGGGAGGTGTTCGTTCGCTTGTTTATAATAGCGGCGAAATGTAATTAGCACGTTAAACTCTAAAACTCAGGGTAATATATATTTGGCTGGTTCAGTACTAACTACATATATACGTTCGCTCGTCGTCCTCTCAGTTTCTCGTCCTTGATTCCATTTTCTTATTACTTTAGGGGAGTTTTTCTTTTCTTTTTTCTTTTCTCAATTTGCCTCCAGACACTGTGCCTGGAGTAATCTTTTAAAACACAGTGTTCACCCTCCTCCAACACTGAAATTGAATTTGGCACAAGAAAATACTCTCAAAAATCTGCTCCCATCATGTGCCACTAATGTCAGTTTCGGCGCAACACCACTGTTCCACGGTGGTACTGCATCGAAAACAAACGCTAATTATCTTAAAAGCGCTGCAACTTGCTTGATCCCGGTAAGCTGTTCCCGCATCCTCTCAGGTTACATTCATACTCTCAGTATTTAGTACAGCTAGGCAGGTAGGTATAGGTAGGTAGGTACATATATACATAGGTAGTCTTCCGACAAACATTCTGAATTAGAGGCAAAGTGACGGATACACAAATGTGTGCGCTTAAACTTTAACCAATTTTCCAAATAAATTTGACTAAAGAAAGTTTTGGATTGGTCTCGATGCGATGTGCACCCTATACATAGATATGATCCGACTATATTTGCATGCATGTATGACTCAGCAGACGCTACTGTTCCTGCCGGAGTTCAGGATTTCAGAAATTAGTAAATTTACGTCTTAGCAGTGCCTAATCCTTAAATTTCTGCCACTCTTTGATTAACTAACTTTAGATGATGGAAAGGGTTGTGGGAGGGGGAAGAAGAGAAAGGTTTATTATTAGTATATACTTGACATACTATAGGAAGAAGAAAAATGTCGTTAAATTTTCCTCCTTTATTCAGTAGGGGGCATACACAGTAGATGTACTGCCAATACAATCTAGGTTGCATAGTACACACCTTTAATAAGCGCGCGCTTTATTGAGATGAATAATTGAAAAGTTTCCGGAAACACTTTGTACGGGGAGACACACGTAAAATTTCATTAACGGGTCCAATTATAAGTTGCCGGTTAGTGTGTAAATGTGTATCCGTTTGTTCAATCTGTTGAAAATGTACAAAACAGGTGCTTCAGAGGAGATGTTTTCATAAACTCCTACTTGTGACTTGTCGTACTTTCGGGGAGGGGTGGAGATAATTATATAATTATCACTGAAAGTTTTATGTTGGGGGAGGTTAATAGATAATCAAATAAAATAAAAATAAACAATTGAGATATATGAGAGCCAGTGAAAGGTAGAAATTTAAAAGTTTTTTGCATATGTCATGAATTGTTAATATACTTAATGAGATTGTAGAGAAATCTGTAGTTCAGACTATTGGCAAAACTTTATGTTAGTAACTGATTTTATTGCTTTAATGACATTTTAAATAGTTTTGTTGAAAATTTGAGTTTTTTCTACATTTATAGATCTAATCCGGCTCGAAGGGCCAAGAAAATTGTACTAGAATGGGGCAGTGTATACACATATATATTGTTAAAATTATTACTAGGTGTAGTCGAAGGTATGTGTCGTGTTAATGAGTAGACAGAAGTCGACGCCTTAAATAAATCAGCGAACTTATACCTGAAGATGACGACACAGTTTGCCACAGCTCGTTCTCTGTGCAAAATGGCCATTGCGGAACCCATTAGGACGGTCACCTGCCCGAGGGGTCACCAGGACAATGTAGCTGGCTTCTGTCGTTCTACTTGAGGCGTATTACCAGATGCTTTTCTCCTCTCTCGTCGCAATTTTCTTCTTTTTGTTTTTTCTTTAGGTCCTTTGTTAGTTTGGACCGTAAATAAGAGCACTGTATTTACTGACTGCTCGATCAAAAGTTTTCATTTTTATTACTTTTTTTTTTTTTTTTTTAATAAACTTAGCGTCTCTCTAGCGAGCTCAACGTTTAACAAAAAACCAGAGACAATATGCCGACTTATAATTTTTATATAATTTTCTTACGCAATTTATCCTGAGCCGATTCAGCGGCCACTATGAATACAAGTTAAAATTGTTTTGGTTTAGATTACCTTTATTTCTAATACATGTTACAAGTTATTCATGTATTCCTATGTTTTACATCTGTGAAAATTTGTTTCAAGTTTGATTATTTATTTTTTCCTAAATTCGGAATATTTGTGTTTCTATTTTTCTATCAAAATTGTCGGAATTCGTTAATTTGAAAGTTAGCAATATGGGTTTTTGCTTTTTATTTATATCTATGTGTCAAAATAGTTTATTTATCCTGCAAAATTCTTCGCCTCGTGCTCCTACGTGTATGTTGGCCCTGAGGTTAGCAATCTGCTTGAGTGGTTCATCCGCCGTGAATTAGATTTGAAGTATAATTCTAGTGGTGACAGTTTGACAATTCGTATTTTGAAAAGCGTAAGACGGAACTCGAATTGTACTGATCTTTTAGGATAGGAGAGTTGTTGTCTAATGCTTAGCATTTTCAATAAGTTCAAATTTCTTCTGGTTGATTCATTGATAGCGATATCGATTGGTGGCTTCATTTTCTTTTATATGTCCATTGTCCCTTCATGAAATCATATCTTCGAATTGGCATTTACTATTTTAGAATCTATCTGAAGGTAATGATGTTTTGTTTTTCAACCTTATATTCATTGAGCTTTCGTGCACTTCAATCAAACTTTTTTTTTTTTAATTAATATTAGCTGTAATGTTATTTTCATAAATATGTTCGGATATTTGTGATATATTCGGTTTCATCGTGTAACGAAGTTACATACATCGAATCTAGGCACAAGAAAATTCGAGTTGTCTAGCGGCAGTTAGGCCACACAAGGCAAGCAAGTATACCACAACAGAGAGGGTAGCCGCCGAGAGATTAACAGCTTAGTAGTAACCCGTGCTGGTGGCATGATAGCAGCAGAAGCAAGCATACGGCACCGGCAGCCAGAGTTCCTTTAAACAGCCGGCTACCAGTACTAAAATCAGTCAGTTCACTCAGCCAGACAGAATACATCCAATCAATAACTGAACGATCAGTCAAGTCAGCAGATTACGCATCCGACATCGAGAAATCAACTCTGAGCCAGAGAAGTTGACCCACATCAAAGGACTACTCGTAGACTGGCTATAAAAGTCAGTTAATCCCTGATAGATTGGTCAGTTGCCTCCCAGCAGCTCCACCGATCAGATATCCCATTCAGTCCTATCCGCCTAAGTCGTGTTGGCTAAAATGACAATCGCACGTTACGCATGTTGGTCTGAAAAGTATCGGGCGCATGGTCCTACCCCCCCCCCCCCCCCTCCGTATAGCATTCAGCCAGTGTAAGTAAGTGAACGAGTGTTGAATAAGTATAGTGAACTAGTTAGATTAAGAGACCGTCTGAAAACTACAGAACTAGAACAGCGTTCAGAACCTCAAAAAGTCGGAAAAATGGCCCTGAACAATCTCCTGACTGCCCGCACAATAACACCCGACGTTACAACCTAGTCCAGCACCTACGTTTGTTTTTCACAGTTAATACATCTTTGGAATGTGGTTCCTGTTTGAAGACATAAATGGCCTTTTCCCTATACGTCGTGTTCAGTTCAAAAGTTGTCATATATTCATTGCTTCTTTATGTAACACAGTTTTGATTAGAGACTCAAAAGATTTGTTAAATTAAAAAAAAAAAACTATTCACAGCTAATTAAGTTGTAAAATTAATTCCGCATTTGGTCTAGATTTGCAAAAACCACACATAATCAACTGAAAACTCATTAGCATCACAAAAGTTCTTCAGGTTTGTTTTTTGGTAGTTGACGGAAGCAATAATTCCGCAGTTATCTACATAAATACATAGGGTAGTAGGTATCTTTCCTTATAAGGTGGGTATGTGTGTTCACATATCCGTTTCCTTTACTCGGTATTCCAACCCTATACCCCATGTGCTTTCTATAACGATTCACTTAAAAGCAACTTGCATTCAAAACTGAACAACCTCCTTGTCTCAGGTACTTTTAGAATGCGATAATTATAAAAGCGGAAAGAGTTGAGGGAGTAACATTTGTCATTAGCCCTCCGTTTTTGCACCTTCAACATCTATTCACCACGCCGAATTACATCTTCAGAAGTTTCCACCTGCCTGAAGTTTAATTCTAGTTAAAACTAGTACTCGCTGTTGTTTGCATTAAATCTCCGTCTTCGTTTCGTTGCTACTTGTAGCCGTAGTAGTAGTAGTAGGAGACTTTATCCATGCTAGGGGCTCTTTTACGTTATGTTAGCCAGAAGTCCCACGACTCGGAACCCACTTCTGGAAGAATAGACCTAGAAAACCGGCAGAGAAGTTGGATGAGAAGGGTAAAGATGATGTGCTTGCATTTCAATTCGATTTATAAAGCCTTCTTAGGAGTTCATAATTAAAGTTTGCCCATCCATGTGTAACTGATTTACAAACACATGCAGACAATGTGTCTGTATTAAATATGGGACGAATTATTTCACCTCACAGTTGCTTTCTTGCAAGAAATTTCTCACGTATTTCAATTCTGTGAGGTGGTGGTGTCCTTAAGAGACATGCATTACAATACCAAGAACTAGCGTTGCACTTTACTTTTGGCTTTTTGACTCGATGAGCAGAGAGCTTTTTCTTGTAATGCAATTAAGTTTCGTCGGCTGTTTTTAGCATATTCTTAAAAGATCTTGTTTTTTTGCCATATCTGTAGAAAGTAAAGAAAATCTTTTCCAGTACCTTTGAATATAGTAAAGAAAATGTCTAGCTTTTCTTAAAGTTAATAAAAAATCTGAACCCGTCTTTCCGGTTCCGTAGTTCTCATACATATTTTTTCTTATTGTCATAACAATTAAGTCAGCTGCCGGTTGAATAAACACACCCATACCATCTCACCCCATCCAAAACAACTCAGCCGATGATAATTGAATCACTTTTGGATGCGTGCTCGATCACATCCTCTCCTTTAGGAGTATCCAAAACTTCAGAAACCATAACAACAGGAATAAACCAATTAATTTCCGATCCTGATGATATATCAGAAAGCCTCATCATGCCTCATTGTCCTCATGTGCCTTTCTATAAATGCCGTAGGGATTGAAGGCGTCTGCCAAAAGGTATATATATAGAAATTTTCTGAAACCTGAAGTTCTCTGAATAGGATTTCTAAAGGTTAAAGGGGTAGATTAATATTATCAAAGGATTTAAGAGAGACAGGGAGAAAGAGAGAGAGAGAGAGAAAGAGAGAATTCCTTTCAAGGAAAATTACATCCCTTTACAAGGATTTTGTCCTAGTGATGTGCGTGTCTATTATTTGTGTGTTTGAAACACAAAAACAATTTGACACTCATTCTACTTACTTCGAGAATTTGTTGCCTTATGATGATTGTGTCCTTTAGAACAAGCAGCCATTAACGAGTAGATTCTCTTCTAGAGTAGAAACATATGCCTGTAAGATAAAAGGAAACTGTGTACTTCCGTATATATCTAGCGCTCCATTCCTTTACAGAACATTGGAAACCAACTGCAAGACTATATGTATGTACGTAAACCCATTTCGCCTTTATTCAATGTGGTATGGTGGAATAGGGATGACAATAATCCCCAAGGATATTGTCTCCTTTATATAGAGAAGAAGCATTGTATAGTACACAACAGCGTGCACAAATTTCTTATCTGTCAGTAACAGACTCAAACACCCAAGTAAAATGGGTTTCCCTGGAATCATCTACCTCCAGGGGTTATAATATGATTGTTTAAGATATCCTCAGAGGAAACGGACTCTGACGAAATTTTGATAGTGGATAAGCATGTGTTACTACTTCATATAACACTTGTTTATTTCGCGCCCTTCCGGGCCTTTGACGACAAGTCACTCAACAGAGATATATGTTTTGGTTTATGTATATTTTAACTCAATTATATCGGTTGCTTGTTGTTAAATTGTGGTAGAAAATTTTTTTTTATCAAAGTCATTCGGGAGGAGCCACCTTTTATTTGAAATTAAATTGGTTTTTATTGTGCTTGAGGAATTTATATGGTATGCAAATTTGATATAGAAGTAATTTAATAAAAGTAATTCTTATCCGGCTGGAAGGACCAACACACTTTTATGACGATACCGAATATACTTTTATTACTTATCAAATCTGTATTATTTGTCAAAATAGTCTACGCATCCCGGTAGTTTGGTGAACCCTTATAAATTTGACGGGAAAGAGTAAGTCTATAGAAATTAATCAGGGCCAAGTGCAGCAAATTTTGTAGTTTGAATTTGAAGCCCTATCGAACAATTTTTTATATACCTATCGTGCGGCCTTCACAGAAAAGGAAGTATGGTGAGTAATTGGGGGAACATCTAACCTAAGCTGGCAAAAATCAAAGTTGGGTATATTTTTCAGCAAAATCAAAATTATGGATTAGAATTAATCTATCGCAACTAAATGAAACTTAGAAATAAAACGTATATGGCAAACCTATGAAATAAGTTCAGCTAAAGTAGCCAACACAGTTATCACGCAAAAGTCAAATAGCAGACATTCAACATTTTAGTCAAAAAATAATATTTTTGCTTCTCGTAATGTTTCAAATATGCAGTTGTAAATAAATAATTTTTGTCAGATGTGTGCCGGACATAATTTGAACTGTTACCACAATGATCGATGATAGAATTTTTCAGAGCTCAGATGCTTTATCACTTAGGTGATATTATTGATTCGAAAAGCAATTCTTGTATCGAAGGTATTATTAACCAAAAATTTTACTTTTGCGGAAATATCTATTTTTAGCGCATACAAAATTTTTTGTATAACTTAATTTTCAGTCAGGTTGGGTTAAAGTGATCGCTGTAGATTTCAGAATATTCTCACCGCACATACACCTTTGGATAGTCGGTTGTGATACCACATTTATAAGATGCGATTTGCTAGCTAACAGGACATCTAGATTCCTCTTTACTAATTCTTTGGATAGACCTATGGACTCTTCTGTTAGACAGATATTCATAGCGGAACCCCTTCTGGCTAGAGCATCAGCTGACTCGCTTCCAGGTATGTCACTGGGACCAGGCACCCTGCAGATTATAACCCTGTGGTTAGCACCAAGTCTCCCGAGCTCACAGTGACACTGTTGTACTAGGTGCGATCTAGTGGTACTTGAGTTCAGAGATTTGATAGCAGCTTGGCTGTCAATACAAGTCCTGATAAGTCAATCGCTAGGAACCTCATAAGTTATATCCAGCAGCTTTACTGCTTTGCAAATAGCCAGAAACTTCGCTTGGAGTACACTACAGTATTCCGGTAGGCGGAACGATTCCTGTATTTGAGGGAATACTGAGTACATCCCGGGTCGCACTCGCACAGCGATTGTCGAACCTTCAGTAAAGATACATATATCAGAGTCCTTTGCCACGAGATTATTATCCCACTCCTCTCTACTAGTAATGCTAGTTACGAACACTTTCTCAAAGTCTACTCCCGGGACATTGTAATTCGTAGCTCCCCGTATAGCCTTGGGCAGATTTTCAATATTCTGCTGTGCGCAATGTGTGCTGTTATCCAGCAGCCGGACTCTCTAATTCTTGGTGCACTTTTTGCAGCTATACATTTCCCATGGATGTCGAGGGGCAAAAGCCGGTGCATAATCACCATTGCTGCCGTTGGTATTCTTCGGTGTATTTGTATTTTAGTAAGGCTATTCACTTTTCACTTGAACTGATACAGCGATGAAGATTTTGCTTTTCGTATAAGAACATGATTCCCTCAATATGGCATGTAAGAACCTCATTCCTTAGTGAACGGTTAGATGGAGATATTAATAAATATAACTGCACGGTTATTAAATTCAGTGAAATGAACCAACCAGCCAACCAGCATGTTTGCAACAAGAATTTTGGTTTTTGATAAACGATTTCATTAGTAAAAATTATTGTCAAAATTTTCCCCAAATATGTTGGCTTTAAGAATTTTATTTTTGAATAGAAAAGATAACTTATATAATTTGACAGACATATTCTCAAGAAAAATGATCGAGTAAAAATCTAAGAAAAATTCAATGCTTTTCTGAGCTCATAAAAGTTTCTAACAATCGAGGAACATTTACATTTAGATCTTTGTCGGTCGTCAACGTAGAGTAGACATACAAATTCTGAACAAAATTCGTCCAAAATATTTCTAAGAAAATTTAATGCTTTCAGCCTTTTTTCTCTTGCTGCGACTTCTACTAGTGTTATATTTTTTTGAGTTCGACATGGTGGCTGGAAAGTATAACAAGTTAGTATTTTGTTATATAATACGATTCCCAGTAGGAACAATATGAACTAAGAAGCAGTGATATAACTATATTTATCGAGAGAGTGGATTGGTCTTTCCGAATTAATTCTTCCCTTTTTCTTTTATATATCAACAATTAGATTGGAAGTAGTAAGGTCATAATTTCTTACTTAGTTATTTAAAATTTCTGTTTAATCGTGTTTAAATCAGAAACTTGTTTTTTTAGTCTTCATCGAACTTGACTTAGGTACAAAGGTTTGAAGCTGAGCTGAGCGGATTAAATCAAAGTAGGGTAAGACACAACAGACTGAAGAAAAAAAAATCATAACCAGCAAAGTCCTAAGTAAGTTTAATTGAATTTAAGAAATTTCTTACTATGTGCCATGTTTACGTCATATATTCTTGAGATTCTTCCAAACGTGACCGACTTCGTACCGAACAAATAGCATTACCTAAAAGGAAATAGCAAATAGAAAAATAAGAGTAAACAAAATATCAAATATTTCAACAGAGAGAGTTATAGTGTCCTCGTCATCAGAAATAAGCCAGAAGAATTTTTCTCGAATTACTTGAGTAAAGAAAACGAAATTAAAAAGGAGCAAAAAAATGTAAAGGGAAATCTAAAAACAAATTTGCAATCTCCAACACACACCATAACCTCGTTTTTCGTCCTTCTTGAAGAGAGCGACGAGTATAAAACTGAGGAGAAAAATTGAAGGAAACAACTTGTTCCGGAATTCCAGAGGGGGATGATGACTGGATGGATGGATGGATGGATGGTTGGCTGGTTGGTTAGATGCTGTGTTGTTGGCTCGCACAGTTGACTGCCGTTTGATGCTGTTCTCGGCAGCGTGACGTTCTTCCTATATTCTCTCCATCCCCCGCCATCTATCTTATGACGGGGCCAAAGGGTATTTTCTTGCCATGTTGTTTTTTTTTTCTATTTAAGTTGGATTAGCTAACGAATCTGGGGTTTTAACTGTCATGTCTGCGATGCATTGGACTTGCTATTTTGTTGGGTGGTTATGTATAAACTTATAGTAATGCTGCTGTTTGAAAAACAAAGCAAAAAAAGGAAGAAAGGAAGAAAGAAGATGGAAGAGAAAGAAAAGGACGAAAAAAAGGAGTAACGATAAAGGCAACGAGGCGACTTCTTGAGCTACTTTGTCAGTAAATAAACACAGTTATAAGCATGGCTAGGTATTTTTGCTTTGGCTTAGACATTATTAAATGATCATGCTGCACTTTAAGGAAATAAATTTCAAGTTAAATTTGAACATCTTAGAAAATCAATCTTTCTTACATGAAACGATTTCTTTTTCTCTCTCTTTGATTTATGGTTCTGGTTGTAGAAACAGAGCTCTGACATTACAAAAGTGAATTATCAGAAAAAAAGAACTCGAAAATAGTATTTTTTAGTAGAATTTAATCAACAAAATGAATGGAAAGTTTCTGGGAAATTTTGTGAGCTGAGGGTGTATTTCAAGCCAAATGGAAGTTATATTTGTTATTCTGAGTATTATACCATTTATTTTAATAAAGAGCTTTACCAAATCTACTGACCGGTCCCAATAAATCTGAACGTCATATAGGAATGTATATATTTTTATTTCAATATATTTTGGAGTCTTCAGTTAAATTTTTTGAAAAATTCGTTAATGATAAATATAGGCCCTAAGATAGAACCCTGTGGTACTCCGCTTTTAACAGGTCACTATGACTAATAGTTCAATACAACTCTAACATGCCACTATATTCTTGGTTGGAATCTAGTTAACATCTTTCCGGTGGGCTGTATTTAACTGTTTTTTATAATGTTCCCATACAAAATTCACTATTTATTTTGACACTACCAAATCTATAAAGTACTTAAGTACATACTTAAATTGTTTTAAGTAAAAGTACAAGTACCGGTACTGGTACTTACAAATTTTTGAAGTACAAGTCCAGGTACAGGTACTGGTACTTATAAGTCTGATATACATATGTATAAGCTTAAGTACCCTCTAAGTATCAAAGTACGCACATACTAAAAATACCGCCATAAGGCGAACTACTTTAGCTCGTGCAAATTATTTAAGTACGCCTTCTAATAATAAAGGCTAAAGGCAAAAACAGAGCTGAAGTACTTCGCGTTATGGCAGTATTTTTAGTATGTGCGTACTTTGATACTTATAGGGTACTTAAGCTTATACATATATCAGACTTATAAGTACCAGTACCTGTACCTAGACTTGTACTTCAAAAATTTGTAAGTACCAGTACCGGTACTTATGGAACTTATAAGTACCAGTAACTGGACATATGCTTCAAAAATTTTGGAGTACCAGTATCGGGACTTGAACATAAAAAATTTGTAAGTACCAGTACCAGTAGTTGTATTTGTACTTCAAAGACTTTAAGTTCAGGTCTTGGTACAGGTATTTGGAGTTTTATAGGTCTGGAAACTACATACATCAGAAGGTGTTGAACTAGAGGCTCCTGAAGTTCTGTAGGTATACATGTGCAGTTCTTGTATTAATTCCTGATGTAAGTTCAAAAATTGATGAAATTAAGTAGCTTATTTGTAGGGTTGCCATATTAGTTTTTTTTTTGTAGTTTTGTAGATTTTTCATGTGGGTATACTGGAGAAACAGTTGTAACGTTGTTTTTGTCGGACAGGTTGCGGGTCAGCTCTAGAAAATGTCACGGTTAAACGATGTTTTGTCTAACAATGATTTTTAAATGAGAAGATTGCTTTCTTATCAAGGTAACCACAATTACCAAAATTTCTTTTACGTTCATCATAATTTTCCAACCTTTTAGAATAATCAATCCCCGGGCCAAGCAAATCTTTTAAGCAGAGGCTGACTACAGCACCTTTTGTAGCACATCATTTTATGTGCGGCCTTAAGTCAAATTATTTATAGTCGTAGTTTGTATATTTCCTGCATTCCATGGTTTTTGTACTCGATCCAAAACAATTTTTAAATGACTGGACGTTTTTCAGCGCACACAAATTATCCCGAACTTGACATTTCCATCCGTCAGATGTTCTATGTCAGAAAGTAGGCATCAAGAAGTGGACAAGCCCAGAAGTAAACAATCAAACCAAGGATTCACTTCAATCCAATTCCGATTACCATCCATTATTATTCATTATTTGGCTTGGAATCTAGTGTAGGCTATATAAAACGCACTGTAGTTGACTTTACAAAGCGTGCACCTGTGACGCTCCGCGGAAAAGCGTGAAGTATTTTTACCCTCAAGAACAAAAAATAGAAATAAGATAATTTCGAAATGAATGACGCAGGAGCAAATATAAAATGAAGATCTCTGGTGACAAAATTTTGACAGATATGATATGACAATATTAAAAATCCCGTTAGTTAAATTTACGTTTGTTTACACTATTACAAATGTTTTTTAATTTTTCTATGGCTCGGTTTATAATTATATAGGGATTCTTAAACACAGTTTTACACGTATTTAGAGGAGCAGATTAGATGTGGATATCACATACAGGTAAATTTCCTTATATTTGGATTGAGTAGATATATCGATATTTAACCTATTTCAAATGGGTAAATATAGTTGTCTTGCCTTTGTATTTAGATCAGGCAAAAAATTAGCGTGGATATACTCAAATCCGAAGACACTAATATAGTTTTAAATACGGATAAACTCGTATTTAAATAAGATATGTAGAATAGCTGTGGATATACTGACGTTTGAATGGATGGGTGTTTCTAGATATGTATAATAGAGTGGCCCATAAAACAAAAGTGCTCAAATGTCTAAGTGCTCATTCAGAATTTGTTAGCTAATGTATCCAATATTTCAGTGAAATTCCTTAATGTTTAGAGGTCGCTCAAATCGAAAATTGTGTTTTTTTGGCTGTTTTGGACTTTCAGGAAAACTGTTTCAACATTTTCTGTCATAAATTTTTGACAGTATTTTTCCTGATTCCTTTTTTTTTCTAATTAAAGGGAACTTAAATACAAATTTATTTCAGTGAAAGTCGTTTTAAAAAATTAAATTCTTCTTTTTGAATTCGCGTAAATTTTTTTGTAAGGAAAAGTGGTACGTGGGTATACTTTTTCTACTATAATGTAATCTACAATCGCTTATCTTTCAAACAACTATAAATTTAGGGGGTTTCGTGTAGTGTATAAACTATTCTCAAAATGCGCTTTTCGAAGGTGAAGTATTTTTAAAAATTTCCAAGAATATGTGCCGGTCCATAAAAGTTTAGACTTTTTCACTGTAACGAAATGATTTATACAAAAAGACAAGAAAACAAGTTACAATTGGTCTTAATACCAATAATATTATATCCTAGATGAACATAAAAGTTAAACGAAGTGAAAACCAAAATTCTGCATGGCAACACCAAAAAGGGGTTGTCCGATTTAGTTCATTTTATGAAAACGCTGTCTATAAAATTTCAGCTCTCTACATCGACGCGTTCTCAGGCAGTGTCCAAATATATAGTGAAAAACCAAATTTTTGTATGGTAACACCAAGAAGACGTTACCCGATTTAGTACATTTTTGAAGTTTTGTTTACTATTATTATGAATACATTATGTACCAAATTTCAACTCTCAACGTCAGCGTGTTCTCGGACAGTGCCCTAATATACCGTAAAAAACGGAATTTTTGTATGGCAACCCTACGAAGGTGTTGCCCTATTTGTTCCATTTTCGAAATTAAATTGATATTCTTTTTATAAAGCCCGTGTGTAGAAGAATTTGATTTTTTAAAACTACTTTTACTACAATAAGTTCATAACTAAGTTCCCTTTTACTTAAAAAAAGAATCAAGAAAATATATTGTCAAATTAAAAATTTATGACAGAAAATGTTGAACCCATTTTCCTGAAAGTCCAAAATAGCCAAAAAAACACAATTTTCGATTTGACCGACCTCTAAACATTAATGAATTAAAATTACATTAGCTAACAAATTCTGAATGAGCATTTAAACATTTGAACACACTTGCAAATCCATACAATTTTGAGCCACCCTAATGCATGTACTCGTATATGAAAAATGGATAGCTGCGGATGAACTCACGCCTAAGTGGAACGAATGGACATGGATATGCTCATATTTGAGGGTATGGTAAATAGTCGTTGATGTACTCAAAACGGAGGAATGTTTTTAAATTCGGATTCTTTCAGAAAAACGATGTTTTTTTCAGATCCGAGCTAGACGAGGATGGTTGACGAACTGTTTTCTTTAGAATTGTAAACTGCCTTTTATAGCACTGGTGAACAAAAAAAAAAAAAAAAAAGAAACTCAAGTCCCAAATGGAAAAGTGCTCATAATCAGTTTGAGTATGCTTGAGTATGTATGAGGAAAAGTAAAGACAAAGTACACTGAGTGTTGAAGTTTGGCCGGATACATGTTTTATGCTAATTCATTGTTGTCTGAATTATCGCACAGGCGATAAATACAATATTGCTATGCCTTGACAATTCAGGTTAACTCGTGCCAGTAGCGGATCCAGCTAGTGGCCGGGGGGGGGGGGGGGGGGGGTCCCTGGTCAAAACCATCAGGAACAGCTTCACCAATTCCTCTATAGCTTCACTACATAACAATGGTGAAGTGGCTGTTGACTCCCTGGATGAAGCTAATATTTTGATTGGTAGATTCGCCTCAAATTCTCGCTTTCTATTCACTTAACAGACACCCATGTTTCATTTCCCATGTGCATGTATGCAAGAGCCAATACACATCCGTAAGAGAGGTGTACTCACGATGCTTAAGGGGATAAGCGTCTCTAAAGCCGTAGGTCCTGATGGGGTCTTACCCCTGTTAATCAAAAGCTGTGTCCCATCCTTGGCTAAGCCTCTGCGTAAACTATTCCACTTGTCTTTTTCGACAAGAGAATTTCCAACTGGTTGGAAACTAGCTCACGTTCAACCTATTCCCAAGAAAGAGGAGGATAACGATCCGTGAAATTATAGACCAACTGCAATCATTTCGATTCTTTCAAAGGTTTTTGAATCTTTTCTTAACTCCAAATTAATGAAGTATCTAGAAACCAAACAACTCATCAATGATCGCCGATATGGCGCCCTATAGTCTTCACAATTGTGGTGGTCCAAAATCGTTACCCTAGACATTTCAAAGGTCTTTGGTAGAGTCTGGCATCCAGCACTTTTAGATAAATTTAAAGCACCTGATCTTTCTCTCTTCTTCTATTATAGTTTGAACGTTTTTTATCTGATTACCTAATACCCTATAAATGCCTATGTTCCCAGGGCTCTGTTATCTTTCCACCACTATTCTTAATTTTCTTTAATTATCTGATTTTCCTTACTTTTAAGCCTATCCATAGTTTTTCCTTTCACAGTACCCTTGATTTCGCTTACTGATTTAACACTCTTACGGACTCCAAAGGGAATCCTATATCTCTTAATCGAGTTTGCATGATTAGATCATTGATTAATGATCTTGATAATATCAACGCTTAAAGTAAAGCGATTCGCGTCGAATTCAAGGCATCTAATTTCCAAGCTGTCTCATGACTTTAAAACAAAATCATAACTTTAACACTCCCATTTCTTTTGATGGAGCACTGACTTACGGTACACCGCCTTTATGCATTCTTGGAATTAATATTTCCTGTAAATTAGGCTGGACAGATCACATCTTCTCTGTTGCCGGAGAAACATAAAAATGTCTTTAATTTCTGAAAATGTATAAGAAATATTTCATCCCATCGAATCTAGCGCTCCTCTACAAGTCGTACATCAGACCTAGAATGGAATACAATTTCCATATCTGAGTCGGGGCTTGTCGCAAAGTTTTAGCTTTTAAACCCTTCAACGTCATTGGCGATTTGGCAATAACTTGTCAGATCGACTGACTAGAGCGACGCCGCAATGTTGGATGCCTTTCGTTCTTTTCCCTATGTCCTTCCTATAATATTGTGCTTTGCATCATAGGGTATCTTCTGAGCTGGGCTTATTAGTCAAACTTTCTTAACTTTTCCATGGAGTTATACATATATTTACAAGGTCTGGATTGCATCTGTTCTACGACTGCTATTTTAAATAGTCACAAAGTACGTAGCGCTTTAATTCCTGTATTTTGCAAAGTTACATTTTATGATGAATGCGTGAATTTGAATAAAATGTATTTCGCTATTTTTACTAACCGAAATGGATGATTCGGAAGCTTTACACTTCCACCATTTACAAACCAAAACAATATAAATAATTTAACACCTCGTTTGACTTTCTAGAGTGACAAAAGTTGAACGTTGAGCAATTTTCTTCGTTGAGAATGGTAGCTTATCTGTTCGACCCGCATCTTTCAAATGATAAATTTTGTGTATTTTGTATTTTCGAGTGGTTGCAAGTTACTTGAAACTTTGACATGTTTCCAGGCTATACCGTTTTCAAAGCATAGTTGCGCCCCCTACTTAGAAGCATCCTGGATCCGCCCCTGACTCGTGCTTCTGTATGGGAGGCGTACGCAATTGATTCTGGTTTGAGCAGGGATTGGTACATATATATATAGTTACTTGATTTGATAATATTTTGGGGAACGCCCATTTTAGGCCCGACACCTCCAGACTTGAGAGATGTCTTAAACGATGTATTATGACACTGTGAACATATTTTATTAGAAATGTTTATTTCAATTAAGCTGGGTAGCCTTGGGGGGATGTCAAAGCTTAGTACATTTTGGAAAATCTAGTACGGAATCGAATTCTTTAGGGCATGAGAAGAAATTAGAGTACCCGCGCTTCTACGCTTGGAGGCTTAAATAGCTATTTATACCCATCCCCATACTCACTTATTTAGTATTTCCCTCTTTTTTATTCGAACTGAGGTATTAGATTTTTCGCACTTTAGATCGGCTCTAACTCGGTAGGGCTATGTCTGAACAGAAAACGTTTTTCACCGTTCGCCTCAGCGCACTACCAGGTACTATTCGTAGAAGAAAATTTTTCTCGGCATACTTTTATGGCGGTAGGGTTTGGGAGGGGGAGGAGTTGGAGCCCACGGAAGGGGCTGGCTACAATACCGCGTGTTTAATATCAAATCGAAGGTCTCGCCGAGTACTATCGGGTTTTTTACTTTTTCCAGATTCAAAAAACTTTGTCGGGACGTTTTTGCAGCCGGAAAATCCACTGTCATCCACCTGGGTCACATCACCTGGGTCACATACAACTCGGTACCTACATTTAGTATATGCTCTTATAGTCTTTCTTCAATGGCAATTAGTGCTCTGTTGTGAAAAATTTTCTTATAGAAAGTCATTATCCACGATGTACCAATTCCGCGGAATCACAAGAAGTGGAAAAGTCCACTTTTCATCCAAGAAAGTCGCTTAAGCTTCATCCGATCACCAAAGCTTTCCCCCACTTAATTGAAATAAATATTGTTAGTAAAATATGTTTATAATCTGCATGAATCTCTCATGTCTGTTGATGTCAGGCCTAAAGTTGTATGTAAAGTGGTCATTCCCATTTGATTTTTTCGGGTTGCCAGAATTACCAAATTTATTTTTAAAGTTTTGGACTTTTCAACTGGGGTTAGTTTAACTTCGTAACACAGTAAGTCCCACACATTTTTAGTTTACTGAGGATCTCTTTGGTGGAATGTAAAACATATGAAATTAATTCTAACAATTTGTAGTACCTACCTGGCGAACCGTTCTAGAAAAAGATACGAAAATTAATTTGTATATTTTCAAAACATAAGGGTGGCTATATTTATTTGTTATCCCAAATTTATTCTAAATGCGCCATTTTTGGTTCTAAGCTTTGCTGAATGAACTTAAGGTATCAAACTATACCGCAAATAATCTCATACTTATATCATTCAAAAAATAAAAGAGAGAGAAAGAAAAATCATGAATCATCAGCTTTCTAAGCCTTTCTCTCAATAGATTTTTGAGTAGCATGACAAAAAAAACGCACTTTAAAAATATCTTTTTAAATTTTCTCATTATTTTAATGCATCGAAGTGTAATCCTGAGCTCATTCATATATCATTTCAAAATGAAAAAAAAAAAAAACTCCCTTCCGCCATCGTCCCGTCGTCCTCTTTTACACGACATCAAATAAAAGCGATAAAGACAAAAGTTGAAAATCATCTCTCTCTTCCTATCTATCCAGGCTCCTATTGAAATCGTTTGCATCTGGTGCTCATGATGCACCACTCAAAAGATGTCCAACTTGATAAATTGTTTATGATTTGCATTTCCAGCTCCTTAAGATATTGGAAGGAGGACGAATGATAGGGAGGGTGTGAGTGTGAGAGAGAGAGATAGAGAGAGAAAGATAATCTTTACTGGGAAAATTTAATAATGGCGCTCAATTTGCATATGCCACAAATTGTGCAATTCTTTTACCATTTGAGAAATTGTATTCGGACGAAATGAATCCATTCATTGCATTTGGCCAGTAAAGTAGATATAGGGCGATTGAGAAGAAAAATTTCGACTGGCTATCCGGACCAAATGAATTCTCCTTAGTGCCGCCGCCTAAGGATTGTACCTTGGATGACAGGCATCCATACATACACAAACACACACGCACACATAGAGCATTTCTGTAAATATAGTCGAAGTTAGAGGGCGATATAAATTCTAAAAGTGGCGAAAGATACGGGAGTCTGCTGCCATTATACAGTAGGTACCTACTACTATGCTACCTACCCTACTGACGACACGGTAGGAAATGTTTACCTTCTATATCTAGCCAAAGGAATGGCTATAGAACCGTTGAAGAACTCTCACCTATAAATGTGTGAATTGGTGGCTTACAAGAGCCTCCTATTTGGGTATTCTAGCCGCGATGATAGCGCAAAGTTTTGTACGTATGTACCTAGATAGGTACTTCTCAGGATATGCTTGTGCCTGCATCACACTAGATATATAACTTCTCTGTGTATATTGCTGAAAACTATGGAGAAAACTTTTAACTGTAATCGAAGAGCTATGGGGGCGAAAAGTCCAAATCATGGGATGCTTTTCGGCGATATTTCAAAGTATAAAATAATCAAACGACACTGCTGGCTTTATGGTCCTACGACAAGGAGTTCGCTGGTAGAAGTAAAAAAAAAACAACAAGCAGAAAAAAAAACAAAAAAAAAAGTATTGAAGCATGTATAGAAGTAGCACACATGAACAGCATCCCTTCACCATGGTCATTTACTGCAGATGTGACATTTTTCGACCGAAGAAAATCTTCCGCTTTATGAGTGCTTGATAAATTAAAAGGAAAATCTTCCGGGCACATTTACAAGGATAATGGACAACTAGGACGTACCAAAACGTGTCTCATGGGTTTTCGCCTTTTAATTTCATCTAAAAACCGTCTGGACCAAGCATCCTGGTACATAGTTGTGGTGCATTTTTATATATTATATTTGTTGTAAGAATGTATGCGGATACACATTCTCTCTATCTCTCTCTCTATATGCATATAACGAATCTACTGCAGTCCTATCGCAATCATCAGAGAGGATCTGAGCTGAATGTAAAAGTTTAAAGGACGCGCAAATGGTTGCAACTTATGGGCGTCAAATTGTAGAAAGTCTCATTGAAAATTAGGACAGCTGAGAATGATTTAAGCAATTTCTCGTAATATTCCAAGGATTCACAGGGATATAAATAAAAAATGCAGGGTAAAGACATTCTCCCTTTACCCCCTTTTCGCAAACCGACATCAGTTACGAGGATTTTGTTCAAAATTGACAAATATTTTTTTTTTAGCAATTTACGGTTGATGTGATTGTGAAAATTGTTTTTTTTTTAGTTTTTTTTTTATTTTGATGATATGGCATTAAATGGAGTTATAGGGAAGATTGTGATGTTATTTGCGGTATTTTAAGGGAAAATAGAGAAACAAATGGGGCAAAGAGGAGGGAATATATTTAGAGCTAAACAAAGACGAGGTAATAATAGGATTTTAAGTGACGATGAAGAGCATAATGTGTACGAGACCCATGCTTTAATTTACTCGGTTATCCGATGTTTAGATACTAGATGTGCTACTCTTAGCATAATTTTTTTCTTGAGAATTTTACAAAATTTTTACTGCTATTTTTTCTTAAGAATCTTTCCCAAAATCCGTTTTTACCCGAACAACTCCGAGAAGAGCTGCGTCTTGTTTACCTACTTAATATTTATTAATTCGTTTAAATAATTTTCCTGTTAATCTTGGCATTCTAATTACAAAGTCGATTGGCGATAATTAGGCGCTTTCGGCAAGCACATTCTCAGTAGGGAGATATTCTCAGTTGGCTCACTGAGACTGCACTTTCGGTGAACTGTCTTAGTTCCATATTGAACCACAAAAATCGAACGCAACCATTGAGCAACTGAGACAAGTGAAACTGAACTTTCTTGTCTCAGTTGACTCAGTTTCGTTATTTTGTGATTTTAATTACTAATTAAAGTTTAGTGACCTATTTGAATAAACTAACAACACTTTCCTCAATTTATTATAATCCATTTCTGCGATCAAAATTATTTAAATGTCAAAATTGGCAAATTAGCTGATTGGTTTGAACTGAGCCAACTAAAACGATTGCTAAAAAAAAAAATTGTTTTTTTTTTTAATTTCATAATGGGTTATGTTACCAGGAAGGAAACCCTAACTTTTATCTTAAGAAGTTTCTTGAAATTATTAAAGCGAGAAACACAGTGCTAACTTTGCCAACCTTGACCTCAGTATAACCTGAAGAACCTCAACCTGATGAGCCTTTCAAACTTTTGCAACTAGCAATACGAGCTTTGACAACATCTGTATGCTAGCAGTTAATTGGGCTGTTGGCTCGAAAATTCTAATTATTTTGTAATAATTTACTACAGCAGGAATAAATTTTCACGTGTATGTTTCTCAATAATTTTTCAACAAATTTCCCGTAAAAAATTCTGGAATCAAATGATAAAAAAAAATAGTTGTCAAAGATGCCAAAGTTCCAGCAGAGTAGAAAGTAGATTTACTGGAGTTCAATCTCAACCTGGCCGGCCTCATCAACTTTGCCATTGGGAGCTTGATAACCTCATCTCATATATTCTACAGAACTGTCAAAGTTGATGAGGCCGGCTAGGTTGGAAAACCCAGCACTGTGTTTCTTTCTCTCTTAACTGCTGAAAAAACTGATCGTTGGCAAAACACATAAGAATTAATTAGAAAAAAAATATAAAAATTAAGATAATGAAATTATTCAGATTCGCAATTCGGTCATGTATGATGCATTTCAAATGAACAGCTCGATCGCATAAATCGCAGTGAATGGAATTGTTTCGGTTAAATTTCTTTGGCATATCATCCATACAAAGTATGCAGAAGAGAAGAACGGACAACGCCATAGCAAAGATAACCTAATAAGAAGATAGGAATCAGCCGAACAAAATTGAAAATTTTTCGTGTTGTTTAGAATGAAACAAGTAATGTCATATACTTTCGTCTTTTGCAGGAATGGGGGGGAAAAGAGCGTGGCTATGCATTATTGTAGTGCGATTTAGACAACGAATTAAAAACAAAAAACTAGAGAACGTAGGATTACCCGAAGGACAAAATCTTATTGAATCTCTCAAAATCCTATCAAACTATTCATAATAATGTACTTCGGGTCACACTACCTCCTATTTTTAAGAAAAAGATAAATTTCGCTTTGGCCAAAGTGCTGAAAGGAGATGTAAAATTTCTGTCAAATAAAACTCTCAATTGTCCGAAAATATCAGAGAATCGAGCATGAGCGCTTCTCCCACTTAATCTCTTCAGAGCAAATCGAATGTAAACAGAAGCACGTGCTGTTCAGATAACAAACAATTACAGCAACAACATGCAACGAAACTCTGTCAGTATTTCATGAAAACTGGTTTTCACAAAAGCGCGGGAACATTTTATGAGAGTGAAACGTGAAAACTTCGCCCCTTCTCATTTATTTACGAAAATGAACCATTTGCCATTCTGTGCCATTCAATTCCAATTTTTTTCGCATATTGATATACCAAAGACTTCAGCTCGGCAATACTTATTCCATAATGAATGTTACTCGCCTTTAGAACGTATTGCATCAGTTCCTTAACTTGCTGTGCATTGAAGACTAGATTTGCACCCGGTGTACTGCTGGTTTTAAAGAAATCAATCCATTAATCCTCGGTAGCTGTTGAAATATCAATGTTCGATGTGTTGATTCTCTTTACATGGTGCGTCAAGGTGACACGTGGAATATTCGTGGAATATTCATAGATTTAACGACAGATCGAATAGAGTTTCCATGGATTTTTGCTTGATCGCTTCCAAAACAACGGAAAGTCATTCGATAGCTTATGTTTTGCATAATAGCGTGGCATTTTGACTAAAATAAATAATAATAATAAAAATACAAACCGGAAAAAAATTAAAAAAAAATCCACTCCACTGTTGGAATTTTACATTAAAAATGCGACATTTACCCAAAAATGTTGTGGCTCACAATTCCTCCCAAAAAAAAAAGTGACTCACAATTCCCCAAACGTTTCGGTTGACAAGAGGGCCGTGTATGATTCGCTCATTACATGTTTATGCGAAATTCCTTTTAAAAGTTAAAATGTCGATGCCATCGATAATTATTTATTTACCTGAATCAATTCTCCGAAAATCGTTGTCAGATCAAGGCAAACACAAACGTTCGGAATAAATACACGCATCGAATGCTAATGGAGTTTAGTCAAATACAATTCAATGACAGCAATTTTCATGAGTCAGACTTTCCAATTGTAGTGAAATATTGACGTGACTCACACTCCCCATGACTCAAAATTCCTTATGACTCACAATTCCCCAATGTCCCCTAGCTATTATTTTCCAGCATAGTTTTGTTGTTTTTCAAAAAATAAAAGTGTAAATTGCACAGGCATGAAAGCTTCGAATTTTTCTTTTTGGTTGCTATGAAAATATTTTTTTTAATCACATTTCTTTTTGATGCATGTGGGTTAACAATCGATACAAAAACAAGTGAACAGTAGAGATTGCTACTAGAAAGAGAAAAAAAAACAATACAAACAAAAGTGGTCCAGAAGTCTGTTCACCGATTTTCTACAGCGGTCTGTGAGTTCTACGCCGTGGTCACACGGGGCTAAGACTTTTTTCTCCGGGGTAATTTGAAAAACAACATATTCCCAGTACAAGCTAGTGGTATTGAAATTGTTTGCTTGTTTGTCAGTTTGACTACAAATCCATAAGCAAATCTAGGATCACCCTATAGGTTTTTGATTTAGAATGGGTGAATGAGGAGCTTTCAAATGGAGTAAAATGCTCTTATGTGTTGGGGGTGGTAGCTACCACCCTTGGGGCTGTCCAATTTGGGCCGTGTGTGATATATGTCGAGAGTCGATTTTCGAGAGTTGATTTTCGAGAGTAGAGTTTCGAATGTCGAGTTTCGAGAGTCGAGTTTTGTGACCCAAAATACATACATTCACGGCCTCAGGCCACGGGCTACAAGCAGCCATGCTTCTGAATATGCATAAATGTATGTTTTTGCATGTAATTAATCATTTTTCCTTCAATTTTATTTTTTTGTAGAATTATTACAATACAATATGAATTAGTTCACACAGGTAAACAAGTTTTCTGACTGATAAATAAAATTCCGATCAATTATAAATCCCCCGCCATATTGAATAACCTACCATTTTTATACTTCAATGTTGGTAGTACTGGGGCCACGAGCCACAAAATTTGAGATTTGCTCAAACTTGGCCACGGCCACAGCGTGGCTTTTGGCCTATGGCCGCGAATGTGACTTTGACAATTCAATTACATTGGTTCAGAGGCTTGCATGCAGTGGCCTGTGGCTTGTGACCGTGAATGTATTTTAGTCCTGAGTCGAGTTTCGGGAGTCTAATTTTCCAGAGTTGAGATTCGAGAGTTGATTTTTGAGAGTCGAGTTTCAATAGTCGAGTTTCGAGAATAGAGTTTCGGGAAGTCAAGTTCGAGAGTATGACTAAGAAGTAGAAAATAAAATATATTAAAAAACTTTTAAAATAAATAACTTTTGTAAATAAAATGCACTAAAAAGTAAAAAAAATAATATTTTTCTTTCTCAGTGATATAAGCAAGAAAAGTTTATGCAAAATAAGAAATGCTACAATCCAGATGTAATCTTAAACGTTTGGGCATGATCTACAGTTAGACAATTGTGATTATAGTTATGGTGCCTAAACTTTTAAGATTTAATTTTATAAATCAAATGCTCCCAACAACTGGTACTGTTTCGAAGTTATACCTTGAAATTATACCCGCCAGGTAAAGTGTCTCTTTAGTCCATATATATATTTCTATAAGGGCACTCATACAACTTAATAGGATATAGAGGATATAGGATATAGGAACTGTTTCCACTAAGTGCCAAACGAATTCCTTTCAAGACATTTCTTCAACAAATGCATTCACAAAATGTATCACACAAAAATTGCCAGCTTAGGTGCTTTATCAATAGCACACAGATTTGGTCGAAATTCAGTGTTTGATGCTAGATTAATAATTAAAGAGACACTTTGGGGACATTTAATTCGTGATACATTACTTACTTGTTATACTATTTTTCAGTCCATTATATCAGTGACTTCCATATCCGTGATATTTGAAATGGGAGTATTTCATAATGTCTTACTATCTTTTGGTAACTAATCGAATCCATTTTTATGAAGTACCTACTCTTAAAAGATCTTTCAAACCACAGTGTGAAATTTTGTTGCTTAAAGCCCAAAATCGTAGCTCTTCTAAAATAATTAATCTTTCTTCAAGGTTCTCACGCAATATTTTTTATAGTTTTGTCAAATGAGTGGATACTTAATTAAGGCTTGCACATTTCTTATTGAGAAAATTTTCTGGACAGATCTATGCGTTCGTGACCTACAAACTATGTCTCTAGGAAGAGTGCGCTTAAAGCAATAACACAAGGAAACATTTAAGTAACTATTCCAAAATGGGAAGTAACAATGATGCAATGGTACTCTTGTACACTTTTACTATATAAGAACTCTTAGAGAAACATTTACGTATTCATAACTTGTGTTGCGCCCATTGTGGTATGTTACCTTATGGAAAAGGAGGCATAACATTTTCGAATCAACGATATTATAGCGACATCATAGGGTGTAAAAAAGAAATTCAGAAGCATTAAGACACAAAATGTTAGCTGGGATTCATTTTAAAACCCGAAGTACTATTAATTTGCAAACTTATCAAGTTTTTTAGGAACTCTGAACAGAAAATACAGATGGCGCTGACAGGACGGCAATTATCTGGAGAAGGAGGCGAGTTAACTGAATCATTCAAAGTGCTCATGAAAATCACTTAAATCTTGAACAAATTCAATGAATTATCATCAGACTTACAGGATTTTGGCTTAAGAGCTTCTAACTGCATCAGTCCTAGTAATAATGATATTTCGATACCGGTTTTTTGTAAAAATGAAAATGAAGTGAAAATCGAAAATTTTGATAACGAATTTGTAGAAGAAAAAAAAGTCTGTGAAATTTCAAGTGGTAACGAAGAAGCTTAACCCTACGGCAATTAGAATGTTTTGCTTTACCTGAAGGAAAGTGCGTATTGCACTTTGTAACGTTATGGATTATGCTACTTTTCGGCTAAACTTTGGTTAACCATCAGATAGATTAAATTCTAATTTGAATCGTTTTTATTAAGTTCTTTCAGCTACAATGACTTCACTTAGAATTGCGGTTTATGTAATTGAAATTTATTATGGTCACGTAGGTAATATTTAAAGTTAACCAAAAATGCTGCAATTCACAACTCTTTAAACTCCACCAAATAACTGATTAACGTGCAATTTTTCCACCATAAATAAAGCAAAAAAGCAAAATACTTTTACCAGACTCAGGAGTCAGGAGTTATTTTATTTCTTCCCCTTTAGTTTTGGATTTTCATGGACAAACTCAAAGGAAAATCGTTGAGAGAAATATTATTTCTCGGAAAAAGTTTTATGCTGTTTCATGTGAGTTTTTCTTAGGAAAAATTAGACGATGATGAATAACATTTTGTCGATAATTGTAAGCTTATTTTTTGAAGGAAATCATACTTCCATCCTGGGTATTAAGTAATTAATTTTATCAGGAAAAACACCCTACCTAGTCGTATTTTTATGTTCTAGGTAGTTAGATATCTAGATTTTCCTCAGAACAATGGGTGGGTATTGATGGTAAGTAATTTGAGGTGAACTGAGTTCTGCTTTTATAGTAGAGGTAACATATAAACTTTAATTAAGCTGATTTGTTAGTAGTAAACTTTTTATTTTGCTTCATTTGGAATTTTCAGATTGTGGAAAATTGTTTGGCGGTATTTGTTTTCTGTTAGCAATGTATTGGCAAGAAAATAAATTAGGTACAGTAAGCTTGGAGGACTTAAGTCTAGTCTAGTATCTCATGCATGCGATTATTCCCTTTTTAAACTTTTTTGCTGGTGAAAGTTTTTGGTTGAAAGTTCCCACAATATGTGGGAATTCCCTCGATCTCCCAACACTGGTATGACTGAAGACTAGTCTAGTATCTCATGCATGCTGAGCTCTTTAATCTTACCTTGAATTGGACCTGTTGCGATTTTTCCTGTGCTTAGTTTCCCTTTGCATTTTATAGAACCTCCCATTACTTATTCCTATTCCTATAACCCTCCACCTGCCCAGACCCAATTGTAGAGAAAAAAAAACATTTGTAAGGTTATCTTTCTCCGAATATGCGATAGATGGCAGCTGGTCATTTGCAATGCGAAAAATGTAAGTACTATTCAAGAAAATGAATCTGTGCCCTGGATAATATATGTCTATGCCTTATGCCTGCTAAAGATAGGAAAGAAGTAAGAAAAGAAAAAAGATTAGAGGATTTGGGTAGAAACATGGAAGTGATGGGCTGGTAAATATTTTGAAAAACAGATAAGGACATAATCATCAGTGCAACTATTTTGGATCATTGATTGACGACCACCAACCATAAGCCTACATAAATATACTGAAGAGAAGTCCCTGACACCAAGCATTCGCCTCAAGGATTTTCTTTCTGAGTATTCTCGGCCTTCTGAAGAAAATTTTCAAGTATCCAATCTTTTGAGAAAACAAACGTGGTTCGGAAGGAAATATTAGCATAAATGTAGAGGGAAAATACACATTGCCGCATTAAATTAAATCCATTAAAGCGAAATATAAAACTATGTATACATGAGTGGTGACGCGTCTGTGTCGGTTCGATAATTTCCGGACTTTTAACCAAACACCGAGTAACAGGGTAACGTACATTTCAAAATTCACCGCAAGTACATAATACCTGGATGAACGTAACTAGGCAGGCTTTGCTTTTTATAACGAATGATGAAAAAAAAAAAAAAACAAAACAAACAAAAATGATTTAAGGCAGTAGCATATCCAAGCAAGCCTCAGGCCTGATCTCTTTCAGGCTTCCTCGCAGCTCGCTTCAAGGCTTGCTTTAGAGAATTGAAAACAAAATGACACTACCGGCCTCAGTGCTCTCATTGTAATTTTGACATTATTTACGACAATTCCTTTTCATTCTGGGCAGATATAATTTATTATCGGTTTTCAAAATTGTTGATTATAAATTTCAAGTGATTCTTATTTCTCATATATCTCGTTAGACAGAGCAAAAATTAAAGTAAAAAATAGAAATTAGTTGACAGAAGTAGGCCTGAGAGAGATAAATTTCCATCATTGAGCAAAGCGCACCTTGCGGCTAGGCCATGAGGCTAGCTGCTAGGATTGGTTTTGTGTTGCCTCATTTAAAAACCCGTATTGGAAATTTCGACAACGCCTCGAGGAAGACTCGAGTCTTGGATATATTTCTGCCTTTAGTTTCTACTAACAGCAACGACAGAACGGTTGAAGAAAATAAAAAACTATATGTCCGAGGAAACACGAGTTTCTTTCAATCATTTATGTTTACCTCAATGTCACATATTTTTCAGAATTGGTACAAGATAAGTCTGTGATCGACAGTCAAGCAGAAATCCAACAGTGGCCTTAAATCAAGCAAGAGCCTTAGGTGTTTCTACGCCCAGTCGACGTAGTCGAACTCAATCTTTCAGGCTTCAGCCGCACTATCATAGGGACAGTACGGACTAGTTGCTATTCGATTTCAGGTTATCAGCTATTCGATGCTCAAGACACGGGCTACGATTCATGGAAGTGCAAGTCTCTGAGGCAAGTTTCCCGTCAACCAACGCCACACGTCAAACGCAGTAAGCGTATCAGGTTACATCCTGACTATCATAGAGACAGTAAGGACAGCTCATTATACAGAGTACACAGTTATAAACGTCCATCATCGTTAGGTCCAGGCGATAGTCATATTTAATAACAATTATCTTTCAGTCAATTCCTATACCCGGATTTTTACAATCGGGCAGGAATCAAGCACCCACAAATACAACAAGCTAACGACTGTCTAGTACCCGTGGTCGTATTGTCATAAGGATAATAAGTTCTTAACACCTCATCGCTGCTTTCGTCTGCTGACGTTCTTCGCTACAAGGTTCTAGAATGTTGTACTACGACTCTTGAGGACGTACGCATCATCAAAACCAGCCAAGCATTACCTTTAAACTCGCGTGCTCACAGGGACCATCGGGCTTTCTGCCCTCAAGACGCGCAATATCCGACAGTCGGACGTAACAGTTCATATTTATTTAGAAAAATTGTACACAAGATATTCATCTTATAAAGTACATTCTTATAATTATTTATGCAAAAATTAATAATTAATATAACTAATACTATAAGACTAAATTATTAAATTTAATTCAAGAAAAAATCATATAGGCAAGTGAAAAAAGGATATTTAGCCTACTAAAACAAAGAACTATTTAAATATACAAAACAATAATCAATATAATTATAAAAGACTAAAGATAATGTGACCGGAGTAACCTTCTAAAAGTATGCATGCTTTCCGGCCCCTGGATACATGCAAGTAATTGATTCCAAAGACGTGTATCAACTGAACAAGGAAAATAACCTCCATGACTCGTTTAGAAAATCTAGGAATCATAATATTTCGCTGTCTTGCCGAACGTAGAAATTCGAGGAGATTATAGAGGTAGCTAGGTTTGTGTGAAGTGATAAGACCAAAGAGGAAGATCAAAGTTCAAGTTTGAGATAAATAAAGTTTCCAAAGCAGCATTGTGGCAAGAGGTGAACCTTGACTAGTCTTTCGCGAGTAGTGGGTGGTAGTATATCAACTGACAACCACAACATCCGCAAATCACAATAAATTTGCGTCAATTATGCGCTGATATAATCTGTGCACTTTAAATTCTAATTGATCATAACTCCAAGCATTTTATACAAATGGTAGTGTTACAGAGTCAATACAAACTAGTGGAAGCTGATCGGGGTCAAAGCCTGGGTCATGTATTGGGATTACAGAGCATTTCGCAGGATTTAACCTTATATCATTAACACGAGTCCACCCAGATAAGTTTTCCAGATTCTCGTTAATGCAGTCCAAACAATTCTTCATCAGGCCGATAAATAGAGAAAAACAAGAGGTCTAAGAACCGAACCTTGTGAGACACCTCTATTAAGTGATGAAAAATTAGAAAAATCATTACTCACTTTCACCCATAGCTTTCGACATGACAGCAAGCTCATCAAAGGCCAATAGGCTGAACTAGAGGGATTGAAAATATTTTTTAATTTAGATATAAGTTTAAAATGGTTTACGCTATCGAAGGCTTTAAAAAAGTCCAGCAATATTACTATTGCAAACTCATCATTATCAAGTGCCGCACGCAAATCGGGGGTAACGCATAATAAGGCAGTTTCACATTTGTCAAGGGATCGAGAGCCCGACTGCCAGGTCTATATGACACTATTTTCCTCTAAAACATATTTAATTGCCAGTACATGAGCTTTTGCCAGAAACCACTTATGCACTTATAGGTCGGTAGTCAGAGATATTGGTAGGTACTTTTGGTGACTAGATGACAGTGGTCATTTTCCATTAAGGTGGGAAGTTAGGTGTTGTAAGACACGTATTGACTAGGAGTAAGACTGCAGTTTGGATGTTAAGAAAAATACTTTTAAGAGAGTGTAGAGGTAAGCGGTCTGGTCCAACAGAATCAAACTTTATAGAAAAAATGGCCTTGGGCAAATCATCACAATCGACGCACCTGAAAGAAAATGAATGTGGTAACCCTGGTGCCAAAGACTTTACTTATGAGTTTACTGAAGTTCTGACTCTGACCCCTGCCAATGATTGTGGCCTCGCAGGGAGTACGCTAGAAGTAAAATATTCATTTAGCTCATCAGGATGGAGATTGCAGAAGGCCCTCGCATTATCGCACGTACTTTTTTAAGTTACTCCACAGAAGCCTTGAACCCAAGTTAATATAAAATTTCGAATACAAGTATTCGCGCATCGCTTTGCGGATAGCAGACGTTACCCTATTTCGGGCTTTTCGATACATATCCTGCATAAATGTATCACGTAATCTCTTATAAATATGGTAAAAATACTTCCTCTCTTCAATCAGAGAGTGAATCTCTCTGGAGAGCCATGGACTACTGGTGGATCTAAAGGATTTAGTTATCAAAGGTGCATATTTATCCAAAATGTAGTTCATAAACCTTTCAAAGATTGCTAGACGATCATCAATTGAGACAGATAAGCGAGGAAATTCGGGAGTAAAGTTCGTGCATTCCTCTGAAAGAGTGCCATGATCAATATTGTTGTAATTTATGTATGAGAACACACGATTCATCACACAGAAATAAAACTGGTAAGTTAAAAATAATATGTCATGATCAAATATACTAAGGGAGATAATTTGACCGTCCCGAAGATAACACCTTCTAACTGTCATAAGGACAAGTCCTTGTGGTTTTACGTGAGCGCCTGCCAAGTATGGCTTAATCTCACGGCATTCTTCATGCTCGGATTGTTATCGACAATCAACGGCCTCATGTCGTAACAATGAGTACCAGTGTGTCAATAGAGCATTACATGACATTAACTTACTGGTCGAAGCGAGATCTATCAAATCTCTGCCGATCTAGGGTCACGGCACCCTTCACCGCACTCAGCGCGATGCTCCCATAAAGAGGCCATCCCAAGTTGAGGTAAATAATTCCAATATTCAGGGCTCCTCAACCCTGTGGTACTAAGTTAGCCAATGTCGGGCCACCCATTTGGTATAGCTTTCGTAAAGCATGATCAACAGATCATGAATACTCCCAGTGGCTATCTTCATGCAAGATATTCTTTTTGTAATGGGACTGGTAACTCCGTTCGGGCCTAGATATTATTTGCAATGACTAAAAGAATTGTACTTGGCCTATACAGGTAATACAACCCTTATGGGCGCTGTCACGGGGATCACGTGAAAGCTAAGATATGCCCTTGTTCAAGTCTGGATAGGCTTCGAGATTCACCATTTGGATCTTCTAGCTGACTATGTATACTGACCATATAAGCACTACTAACATACATACCTGATTTCCGTTATTCATCAATTTATTCATCAACTAAGACATCCTTTCGCCCCCTGTCTGAGATTTTATTATTCTGACTACCATGAGTACTTACATTCTCTGCATAATGACCTCTCTGTAATTAAAGCCTTACTAGAGTATCCACAGATCCAAAAATATCAATTTTTATTTCGTTATCTCGCCGTGAGAAGTACCAATTCGTGCATATGGTATCTTTCACCCATAGTATGCATGCTTTCCTCTTATACAGCTTTCACCTTTCTCAGCATTGCGCTTCACAGACTTCTATTGCCCCCCCCCCCAACCTGTCATAAGGACAGTCGGATTAAACAATTGACCATCACCAATATCCCAACTATTTCGGAATTCGGACAACAGCTCTGAATAACCGAAGTCGTTCCATTTCCGAAGGGAAGGAGAACTACACCCAGCAAGTTTGCATCAACAGGAAAATTAGCGAATACCGCTAAGCATGGCTTGTGTACGGCAACTTCATAATAGCAAATGGAAACATGGGGTAGGCAGTCGGGGTCCCAGAAGAAAAGTACCCTTCAATAAAATTTCAGACCGCTTAGCTGTACAAATTTGAATTGTTGGTTGACAGGAAAAAGTATAATAAGTGAAAAGTATGGAACAATGTTCACTGAAATAATTAAAAGAATTTATGAAAATTGTTTTCAATTACGACATTCTTGAAATAATTGGTAAATGGAAAATTTATTCTCTCGCTTTCCTAATAAAGCTTCCTGCATTTCCTTAATACATTATTCAAAATTTGTAAGAATTTCAAATAGCTATTACTAACCCGTTGTACCTACATAAATTAAAAAATAACACCAATAACAACTGCCATTTAGCAGAAATTAGTGGTAATATCAACAAAAGATTTGAAAAATAGAAAAAAATAGGAGGAGAGAAAACTTTGTTTCAACCGCTACTCTACAGCTACCGGCTGTGGGTAAAACAAACGATTTCATTTCGTCGTCGGTGGAAAACTTATACAAAACATTTCATGACGGATAACGGCAGTTTCACCACCTGGACCATAAAAAATCCTTCTGCCATCGATTCAAACCAACTTGTTTTTCCATTTTCCCTTCCATTTTTGTTTTTATTTTTTTTCCATTTGTAGTGCTAGTTTTGAAAAAGTTTTACGATGTCGCAGTTTTTCACCCCACAAAAGTAGGAGAAGTAAATTTTCCAATTGGACTATAGCCTGATGGTGGTATAATACATAAGTTCTTGTCGTATATACGAGGATTGAAAGTTCAATTCCTTTATGTTACGACCCAAGTCCCGCCATACCACACTTATGAACACCAACCACTGACTGCATACTGTGTGGAGTTGTTGTAGAGTGGTAAAAAAGTTGTGCCATTATCCACTGAAACACCTATTTTACTCAACTTGTGACGTCCATTGCGAAAAGTTTTGCTTCTTTGCTGGCACACAATACGGAGGGGCCTCTAAATTATACACACCCTAAGTAAAATTACATTTCTTGCAAGTTTTTGGAGAGATTTTTTTTTTACATTTGAATTTTTTCTTTGCTTTTTTTTTATTATTTTTTATTTCTGGTTCGATTCTGGAATTCTGGTTCTGCGCGGGTGGAGTTATTCTTTATAACATCTTTATTTTCCTCCAGACGATTTAAATGATCTCCTGTGCTTGTTGTGCCTCCGGTTTTTTTTTTCTGATGCGAAAAGAAAAGCGAAATGTGCTTAGAGGATTTTCATATTTTAGCGAGAAAATGATGAAAAGCGCTTCTTCGAAGAAAAGTTTGACTGATTTGTGGCTGGGGAGTAATCGAATGTTGAATTTGTTTGAGTTTTTCCATGTTGGTTGTGTTTGTTTCTTTTTTACTGGAAAATTTATCGTGATGGAATGTAGAATGTAACCTATTTACAAATTGAATGAGCCGCGTGGGATGGTTGGTAGAGAAAAAAAAATAAATTCTAGAAATTGGAAACATTTTCAGATAATGTAGAAATATTATCTGGTGTATCCTCTCCTGTAGTAGAGAAAATGGAAGAGCGTTTAAAATGAGGACAACAAAATTTGGGATTTTGAAAATGCAAATTTTCAAGGTTTGATTTTATTGATTTTGGAATTTTAATATATGTATATAAATATAAAACACAGACAGAGATGGGTTTCAATAATTAATGAATTCATTTTTATCATAATGTTTGGTGAATTCCGATAATTTTATCTATCTATTTACTGATTTGTGTAAGCAGAAAAACAAGGGAAGAAATTTAAGATAAAATCGATTTATAAAAACAAAAGAAATAAAATTTAATTGAAGATAATTCTGATTGATGATTGATTACACATAAACAAAGCACGCTTAGCTCATCTCAATTGAGAAAAATTGCAATAATGTTTCTAAGTTTCTAAGAAAGGCATAAAAACAAAGAGAACAAATAGGATTTAAAGGAAAAAACTGTGTCTCACAATTTTTTTCTTTGTGGTGCTGGCCTTCGCGACCCAATGATTACTAGATATCTTTCGAATATTCGCATGTTGCCAATATGAAAAGAAATCCTAAGGAAAGGAACTTCGAAAAAATATTTAAAAAAAAAATCCTGTCTACACACATAAACATTTTTAGTCAGTCGGTTCAATCCCACTGCTTCTAGACCTAGTTTCTGACATAAAATTCTAAAGAAAATTTGTTTTTTTAGATTCGTGGAATTGAACTACGGAACTACTTTTCAGTATATCTACACTAAAAACATTCAAGTACACATAAAAAAGCAAAAAAATTTGTGTATACCGACTCTATAAAGGGGTTGCTGGATTATAAGTTCATATATAAAAGTTCTGATTTTGTAACACTTTAAATATTAAGTGTATTTAAAGTGTTACAAAATCAGAACTTTTATATGACAACCCCACGAAAGAGCTGCCCGATTTTGGTAATTTTCAAATTTGGTTGTACAATTTTTAAATAAAAGTTGTAGGTACACCCAATTTCTCTTTAAGTCGAATATTGTTAATTATTTTTTTATGTATATATATGCAGCGGAAAACGAAATTTTTCTATGGCAACCCTAAGCAAGAGGTGACGAATTATGCTCATAAAAATTCTGAAGAAAAATTGTCAAGTAAATTTTCATGCAAAAATGAGTTGTTCTCTAATAAAAACAACATATATAACGGCACAATTTCGACATGCCCTTCTAATCAACTTTATTATGTTACAGTTGAAAAATTACTTAGAACAAAATGTTAAGCGCGAAGTGAGTTCCTTGTGGTTACTACTTAGATATATATAAGGGGTAGGTATAGTATATAGTATAAAAATGGTTTTTATTTAAAAATAATTAAAAAAAAAAAGAAAGAAAATATTCAAATGTTAAAAACGGAACTGAAAAGGTAACCAAAATTACTCCGTCCATGGGGGAAATTTGCCGCATAAAAAAAAAATAATGTAAAAATATTTAATTGGCTACGGTTAAATCTCTCATAACAAAGGACTTAGTTGAAGTGAAATTCTTCCGATCTGTCTTGGATGACTTATATCGAAGTCACATACCCGCCCATTATCTCAGCCCATATTAATTCCTCCAGTGCAAAATATTGCAGTGAACACATACGCTGATGAACGCTTTTTCACAGAGTATCAACAGAGAGAGCGTACATCATCCAGATGATTGCGCTTCTCAGTTTGTACACGAAACCATAGTGTGCCGCGCATATAAAAATTGAGCCGTCATTGCAGTGAAACCAGTTACTGATCTTGAGCCATCGAGCAAATACCAGCAAAGCCATTTGATCTACCGACAGTGGACCAGTCTAGCCGCCAGCCCGAGACCGACCATCAAGCATAGACGACGTCAGCAGTCAGCCGATCACCACTGCAGGCATCGGCATCGACATCGGCATCTCTGAACAAGCCACATACTATCCTCTTATATCTCCCATCTCGCCCGCGCAGAAAGCTGAAATTTGGTGTTGTCGTATAAAAGAAAGGGTTGCCGATTTGGAGGTCCACTTTTGAACTTGTATTAGCAATTTTTATCAAAAGATCGTGTGCAAGATTTCAGCGCTGTACGGCGACGCGGTTTCAGGCAGTGTTCAAAGATGTAGTGAAAAATCAAAGTTTTGTGTGGCAGCACCAAAAAGGAAGTCCCTTAGTCTATTTTTAAACATGTACTACCATTGCTATGAAAACAATTTGTAACAAACTTCAGCTTTCTACGTCTACGTGTTCTTAGGCAGTGCCGTCATATATACTGAAAAACGAAATTTTTATATGAAACCCCTAAGAAGTAGCTGCCCGATGGTCCAATTTTCAAAATCAAATTATATATATATATATATATATTTTTAAAAAAAGCCTATGTACATAATTTCAACACTCTAAGTGAAAGCGTTCTTGAGTAATCATGGTATGACGTAAGTTATACACATTTTTCCGCGTCTTTATTGCCATCTGCCACCACTTTGCCACCACTTTCCCACCATATGAAGTGTCTGCCATTTGTATCATTGATCATGAAATATAATTCTCTGCTTCCATACCAAAAATCAGCCGTTATGAAATCACGTAAGTTAACCGGTTTTTTTTAGACCCTCGCGACCATCCTGCAGATCCCTCCAGCGTTGGAAGCCAGGCAAAATTCCGAATAAGTTATCAACAATGTTAAGAGGATATGATAAGATGGAAAATTTCGTTTATGAAATGATGTAAGTATTTTGGTCGCCAGCTCTTAGTCTACTAGACTACATCTGGCTATCCGCTGCCGATGCACCCCCCGTTACAAACTGCTTAAATCGCAATATCAAGAACTAGTCACCACAGTAGCCCATTTATATATGCCGAAATGATGAGAAGTTATAACAGCAGAAACTTGCGGCTTACGGCTATGGTTGGGGCCGCCACAGCTGTAATGTGGCAATAGCGGGATCTTGTCGGCTAATTGCAGTGGCAAAAATGTCGGTCACGCTGGAGATTCGATTCTTTTATTTATTCTGCAGACTGAAGATTGTGTTTTGTTGTTTCTATTTCAGAAACGTCATATGGGAAGATTCCCATTCTGCAGAGTTGAAATTCTTATGCACACAATCTCCTTGATACCAAGGAAAATCGCCACACAATTTTTATTTGACCTTCCGAAAAAATTTAAAACTCAAATGGAAAAAATAATTAAAGACTCAACGAAAAACTTCAAAGATAAAAGAAAACAATAATAAAGAAAATAATAGTAAGTAAAAATTAAAAAAACGAAGTATGTAAAAGTAGTCCATCTGGTGGTGTATTCAAAAGTTCTGGGATAATTTTTGCATGCTTAAATCCCTAAATTCGTAATCCCTATAGAGAAAATCATGTATTGCGATTGTGTGCTCGGTTTAGCGACTTGGAATTTTCTGTTTTTGGAGTTTTTGTGCATGGGAATTTATAGTTTGGGGTTTTTCCATTTGTTTTTTCATTTGTTCGAATTTTTGCCAAGGTAGATTTTTCCATTTTTGGGTTTTAATTAAATCTTGATATTAATTTTTTTTCACATTGCACTAAAAAAATATAACATTTATCCAATGCTGATGCTGTCTTGTTAGGGAAAGCTAACTGAAGGATCATTTTTGTAGGAAAGTATACCCTTTCAACTGATACCTTGTCACAAAAATAAAAAATAAAAAAAACCCAATCAACGGTAATGTGGGAGAGTGTAGTCATGAAAAAATACTTTCATTAAAATTACGCCATTTTTTATGTGAATTTTCATCAAGTGTGTTAATATTGATGTATGTAGCTGAAGGAATACATTTATGTATACTTTGGTATACTTTGTATTACTACAATTATCACACAAACACGAATGACATACCAATCATAACAAGTTTCCATATTCCGCGTAAAAAAAAAATTAAAACCCGTTATGATTATTCATTAATAATGTTTGAATTTAATGTGCGATTATCCGGCTCGAAGGACCAATGTTTTTTATTTTTTGTTTTTTTTTGTACCATTTATTTTTTGAAATTGTAAATTGTAATTTTAATTGAGTGCACTTAAATTAAATCCATTAAGTACTAACATATTTCAATAATTTATTTCTGATTTAATTAAAAATTTTTTCTCACACTTTAACCGACAATTTTACGATATCGCTCGTATGTTGTTATTGTCGAAACAATTTAAAAATCATGTTCAGCACGTCTGCTACATTCATCAGGTAAATAAATACCGTTGAACCAATTGATTTCTGATGGTGGAAAAATGAAAACACTGAATATAGCGTAAATGTTTCTGTTTTATTCCTCACTAATAAATTAACATTAAATGTACTTAGGTACTCTTTCGTTTCGAGCACAAATACATCCACTCAAAATAATATCACATCATGTGGCACCACAACGGTAGATAGATAGGTACCCACCGAATGAAATTCCTTTTCAATAAAATTTAATTTTATCTACCTCCTTCGTCCTTCGGTGCCACTTACGTCTCTAAATTGAGTGCACTTGGGCAAAAGTATTTTATCATCTTTCAAATGTCGTACTTTTAGACGGATACGATGAGCGTCTCCTCCACGCTCATAATACTTCTCTTAAGTGTTACTTTTGATGCATCGCCCACTTTATGGCAATTTTAAGAGATTAAAAACTACCAACAAACTATTAACGAGAACTTTCTTTCTATAAATATAATATTTCTTGATAAGTGTACACTTTTTGAACGAAGTCAGCTTTACCTTATCAAGTGAAATGAGCTCAAAGGAACGCTTGATTTATTTTTTGAAAAATTCTTACTAAAGGAAAGAGTATTGGGGAGGGGAGGGGGAGGATAGTGTACGACGAGGACGACGTGCTTTTATTCTCAGAGAAATACCAGCCCATATTGTATGTAAGGGATTTGCTCTTTGAGAACTTAGCATAGGTGAATGGAGACTGGTTATAATCAGACGGATAGACATACAGACAGACAGACAGACAAACAGACAGACATATAGACAGACAGACAGATAGACAGATTTAAGTGGCGGAATGCAGAGACTACTCAACATGGGTGAGCTTCCCTTTCCCGGTATTTTTTATTTTTATAATAGTAGAAGTATCTATTTGTCCTACCTACCCCCACATCCTTAATTGTTGTAGGGCATACTAAAACCTAGCATAGAGAGAGTAGTCCGCGTTGAAGCGGCTGCATTCCATAACTTCCGCGAAATTCTTTAGAACCTTTTTACAATTTGTGAGTTTCCTTAGCTCTATTAGGGCGAAAGTTACATGGAAGAATGTTCTTTGTTCTCTCTCTCTCTCTCTTTCGAAAAACCAAGTTTACATACAGCGCACCCCTCTGTTCCCATTCTAAGTACTACTTGCAATGCAATGCAATGCCAGATCCAACAATAAAGCCTCCTTCAAATTATCTTTCAACAATACTCGGTGACTTCCCTTTCCGTTTTTTGTTACAGCGACGACATCCTCTCGTTGGTTTTTATTCTTCTTTTCTTCTTCGGGGTAGAAAGGTTAATTCACCGCGCATTATTGTGATTGGCTCATGCAACATGTGCGCCCTTTTAGTGTTGGTCCGTGCTTGACAGAAGAGATTCAGCACAAAATGGGATAAAAACGAGAACTGGGAAAGATTTAAGATATGCTTCCGTGTGTTCAAAAGGCAGAAGATTCTCGCTCTCGAAGAAGAAGAATTTCGAAATGTAAATTGTTCTGGTGGGGTGATTTGGGTGGGGAGGGGCGGGGGGTGGTCGGCGGCGAAATAGAAATGCCCAATTATTTATTTCAGTTTCCCGGGGGACTCCCGTTCCGATGGAATTTTAATTTCAAATTTCTTTTGAGGTTTTTTTTTTGCATTCTTAGTTTTCTAATTTTTTTTTTTTTGGTTTTGGGGTGATTTTAAAAAAACGGGTTTTCTACCAAGAAGCTTTGTTGAATAGTTTAAAGAGGATTGCGTTTGAGGTATGATGAGTGAAAAGATTTGAAATTTTGCAGCGCATTTATTATTAGTAAGAAGACCTTGGAGATAACAAAATTCTTTGCAAGAGGAAATGAAATTATTCTTTTATATAGGTACCTAACCTAGTTCTTTTTCGAATGGAGTTCTTTGAAGGAGATTTCTGTTCTCCGTTTATTGTCAATTTTTTAATTCGGATGAAAAGACTATAACTGTTAGCCATTTACATTTGCTTCTTTGCCATCGTGCATTCTGAATGTTGTGGTATCTGTGTAAAAATATTTTATGACTACTTGTCCTTAAATGTTCGTCAAAACTTTCTTTGACTTGTTTGACGATTTGCAGCAATTTTGTGGTGTTTTTAAGGACATGCTATGTAGGTCCTTCGCTTATTGGAAATTACCGCCAAAACATTTTCCAGTAGTTAATTTTTAATTTTCTTTCAGCTGTCTGTTACTTGGGCTAATTGGATAGAGTCTACATTAGAAAAATATTCCTGAATATTTTTAAGACATGTATCTATGACACTATGAGCTTGCCGATCTATGTTGATCTTGATGTCTTTGTCGAACTTGTCTCTCTGGATGTTAGGGCTATCGTTGCAAAGCCATACTACAAGTTCGAATTTATTACATGATTTTTGTCTATTTCTATTAGACTTGTCTTGGTTTCATTTGACATTGCTAGGGATAGTATTGTTTCAAATCTTCCTTATTATTTTGTTTAGCTGATGTCAGTGGTGGTAGTCGTCTATACTTTTATCGCAGCGCCATAGTTTTGAGACCTGCTGTTAATCCTGGTTTTTTGTTTATATTGTTTTAGTTTACACTTTTTTTTTTCCTTTGATACTGTAGTCTCATGTCAAATCATTGCTTGTACGCTAATTGACGATTGTTCCTCTGTGATTCTAACTAATTAATGTTTTGTCTTAATTAAACTTGTCTCTGTTGAATAATTTCTGTTTGCGGATGTGGAAATTTTTGGTTTATAACATATTGAGTTTTTCGGCATGTGCATCATCTTTTGTGCGCTAAATGCTCCTGTTGAAGATGGGGTTCTGTGTGCTGTGTTTCGTGAAAAACCATGTCGTAGTTAGATGACTATCAGTTCCTCTGTATTCCTTTTTTTCATATATGGAACAACAGTTTAATGCCTTGGTATACCCCAAGGCAGTCATATTGGTCCTTATTTGTTTGTTATTTACATCTTATGGGTATTTCTATAGGTTATTATCTGATTTCAATATTATTTAATATGCTTAGTGGTTTAACGAATCTGATAATCCTCTGTATTCTGAATTCTACTTTGACTGACCAATTATGGAGTATGCTATTTGTGCTTGGTCCCTATTCTGAAAGGTTCGTATCAACTCCGTTGAAGCCTTTCAGCAATAATTTTTTCTTTCCAAATTCGCGGATTTGTTTATTGTCAATGATGCAAAACGAGTTTATGTTTTCCGAATTATATTGGGCAGGGTATTAGTTTCCAATTTTTAAGGTAGGCCCAAATTTTGTATACTTAGAAGAGCTGGGTGAACTAAGGGCCTCGACAAAAATTTCAGTAATCATATTAGAGATTTGAATCAAAGATCTTTACATTGTTGGACTTCATTCGTGCTGAAACTTATCTAAAGTTCGACTCAGAAGGAGAGTTGTACCTACTGTAGATCAAATCCTTGTTGCCTACTGGCCCAACTTTGTGGAATAACCTCAGCTAAAAGAGAAATAATATTTATACAAGCTCCAAAGAATCTTTTTAATGTAGAATATTCAAAAAAGATCATCAGAGAAGAGAGTTCGGCCTAAAAATTAGTCAATCTTAGAGGACAAAAGTTGTGTCAAGACTGGAAAGGATTTACCTCCGAAGTTGTACTCTTATATGTTACAGCAGAAATATCAAAAAGTAAAAATAGTCGGTTTGCGGCAAAATCTAGAGAGAAATAAGAAAAACGCATATTCAGATGTCTAATGCTCCGGGCTTAAAATAATCCCCGCGTTGCATTCATAAAAGGTTAAGAACGATATTGCCTGGATGTAAGTATCTTATTGAAAAGTTACAGTTACAGGAGCACAATTTTGATGAAAATTAAAGCAACTGAGCAATATTGATGTGAATTAAAGCCTGTCGAACTAAGGAGAATATAATGCAGAGCTGCCTAATAAGTACTAACTGCAAGTTTTATTCAATTTGATACGCATCCTAAATTATGGCAGCATTATAATGGGAGACCTGGGTACAAAAACATTGGCAAAAATTAATAACACGATTTTGAACTTGGATTGGGTTTTTAACAGAGGCACAAAATGTTTGATACCTTAATAATAGTAGCTAATGCGTTGTATAAGAGTTATAGGGTTACAGTAGCTTACGTAAGTAATTTTATTCCATACAAATCTTCTGCTTACGTAATTATCTTTTACATTTTTACACCCATGTAAGTAATCGTCACGACAGCTACAGTCGTCATAGCTTTAAATCAAATCAAAATATGAATGAATAGCAAAATACTTAAAGATTTGTGTTTACAGTTGGTTCTTTTTATTCTTTTTCTCACCTCCCTCAAAAATCTTCTATCATGTCCCTGATTTAATTGTAAGAGACACGCACAGGTGTTTAGGTGTTTATACGTAGTAAAAAATCTCTTAATAACGCAATTCCCAGTATTTTCAACAATAAAAAAAAAAAACACTCATAAATTTCCATTATTTACAGTCTATCTTTGTGCCCTATAGTTATACACTAAATACGGCGCCATAGTCTATTTCTTTGTCTACTCATAAACAAGGCTGTAATTTACGGCAAGTAGTAGACTATAAAAGCGCCAAAGCCCAGCACGGCTAGCTCCTCTTTAATTTCCATTTCGGCTTATCTCATCACTTTGCTTTGAATAAATTAAATTTTCCGTAATCTCCTTGAGTCTGGAGTGGAGGCATTAAGATCGTTACAGCTTCCTTGCTTTCATTACCTATCACTTTCGGTGTTGTTCGTAAATTTCCATGCCGTTAGTAAGTTAGATTTTCTCGACGTTAACGTTTACAACAGAATCGTAGCAAGCTTCATTACCTTTACCACTTTGTCTTTAGTTAGATAGCTTCTCCGGATACAAAAGAAGGAGTCATGGAATTAGTAATGATTAACAGATGTGTACTAAAGACGTTGTGGCTTTTAATTATTATTTTTTTTATTTTTATTTATATTTTATACAGATTTAAAATTTTTATCTAGAGAATTTGATTTATTTTTCTTGAGACTATACAAATTGGAGGCTCAATTGAGTTTGAGTCAGGCTGTCAAAGTTTGGGAGTAGATTTTATTCAACCCAGAGTACGTTTTCTGGATGACACTTCAAATCGACCTTCAAGTTGATGTACCGTGTGTTGTTAATTGTAAAGTAAAAAAAGCAAAATTATTTCCATCTTTGGAGTTTTTGATTTTCAGATGATTCCAAGGATGAGACAGAGTTCGATGCTCTCAAGGAACTGATTATGGATATTTCCGCCTAAGTTTATTACAAAGATGAACCTTTTTCCAGCAAGTTAAGGAACTGATTATGGATATTTCCGCCTAAGTTTATTACAAAGATGAACCTTTTTCCAGCAAGTTAATTTACTGCTGACCAGATAGGTTACTCCACAGGGTACATATTCATATGAGGGGGATCTAAAACCCAGAGCCTAAGCATTACGATATCGCTGGACTAAGTGCGATTGATAGAGTGACGATGGTTTTCTCTTCCCATTATTATTACGATTGTGAGATAAATGTCAATATCATCCATAAAAATTGTGGACAAAAATTCTGAAGAAAAATTATGGGATGAATTCGTACAAAAAACAACCCAACAGGTTTAATATCCCCAGAATAAGGGAGAATGAAATTCGAGGACTTGTCTTTTTTCCCAGGAAACCGAGGAAACCAATCTTAACAGTTTCGTAAATCGAAAAATTCTGCACGATCATTCGATTGTTTAGCTGCTCCCATACTCAAAAACTTGGTAGAACGTCGCCGTCGGATCGTCTGGAGTAGCGGTTACTGCAACGATGTCAAGAAAATGTCAGCAAATACGCACACAAATTTCACGCGCAATGCAAACATAAATCTATTCTCAATTCATGCAGTGATGTAACTGAATCCTGATAACATATGACCACGCTTTATTAAGCTGTTATTTCCTTTCATTAGTAGCTATGCTTTCCATTCATGTCTAATGTCATCATATTTTCCTAGCAGTTGGAAGGTTTCCAGTATTTTACTCGTACCGAAAAAACCTTCTCCTGAATTTTTGGCTGACTTTGTAATCTTTTCTGTCCAAAGTGCTAGAAAAGGTTATGTCCAAGCAAATTCTTTCTTATCTCGAAGAAAATAACTTGTTGAGGTGTTGGTAAGCGGGATTCCGTCCAAACCATAGTATTGAAACATCGGTCCTCAAGGTATCTTCTGATATAAGAGCTGCTCTCGATCAGAATAACTTCACGATGTGTTGATCACATCTTACATACAGAGAAACTCCATAAATCTTCTAATTTTAGTAGCTCAGCCGTCGCCATGTTTGACAAATTTTTATCGGACCGCAGCCAGAGAGTTAGATTCAATGGTCTACTGTCTAGTGCTTGCACTCTCAAGCGTGGTGTTCCGCAGGGTTCACTACTGGGTCCACTAGTATTTAGCATTTTCATTATTGATCTTCCTGATGTGGTTCGTGATGTCAAAATCCATCAACTTTATGTCGACGACGTACAGATCCATCTAAGCAGACCAATCACACTCTTCTCCAGGACTGCATCGCACGTATAAATGCTGACCTGGATAGGGTACATAATTGGTCAACGCGTAATTGTTTGTTATTGAATCCAGTGAAATCACTGTGTATAATATTCTGCAATCTAACCTGCAACGAAATTGATACTCCTTCGGTGACTTTAAATGGTTTTCCATTGCCTAGTCTGAGTAAGGTGTACAATCTTGGGATAATCTTTCACTATAATGAGTCGTTATAACCAAAATTCTATCGCTGTAAATTAATTGAAACGTTGATATTGTCTTATTTAATTTTCGGCTGTGTGATTTTTCCTCGAGTGGATAGCGCATGTGCACGTAGGTGGGAGGTTGATTTCAATGACTGCATTTGGTTCATAAGTATGGATTATGAAGGATCGACCATGTCTCACTATTTCGGCATCATTTGGTTAGCTGTTTACTGATGTCGTATTTAAATCAAAGAAAATTGGTATTCTTATAGAACTTACTCCAATCGAATATGCCAGAGTATCTCAGAGTAATTTTCCAACTCACATTATCCCGGCGCAATCAAAATCTAATTGTACAGCGCTTCTATAAACTAGTAATGAAGGGTTCTTACCTAGTCGAAGTATGTAGCTCGCTTATGGAATTGTTTTCCTCTTAATATTCAAACTGCGGCAATATCAATGCATTCAAAAAGCGTATTAACACCCACTTAATTTAATTTTCGCTATATTTTTATACATACATTCTCCACTGTCACTTTGTATTGGAAAAATAGTATAAACTTATATTGTGATTACTTTTACTATTGTTTAATTATTCAAATTATGTTTCATATAAATTTTTTTTTCACTACTAATTATTAAAATTTTTATTTTGTATTGTGTTAATTTTTCTATTTTGCTTTTATAACTTTATCCAGCGCCACTTCTTAATTATACTACAAAAGACTAAATTATTTTTATTATTATTAAATACAAATACAAGATCCATTGCAAAACGGTAGGAGCTCTGCATCAGCGAATTTATGTAGTATTGGAAACATCACCAAAACGAAAACGGTATGCGCAGTTACAAAATCGACCTCGTACAATTCCTCGAAATAATAAGATGAAAATTAAAACCTTCAAAAATCCCATTGATTACTTCTGCCTTATCACCTGGTAATCATCTTCCAACGTATTCTTTTCAGTAGCAAGATATTTTTTACCGTCGATCTGATAATGTACAGAACCCAAAAATTGGATTCGGATCAGTCGCGTCAGGTATTTCTCAGCATGTTCGCAACAAAAAGGTGGCGCTGGTGCAAGGGCATTTTCTCTAGGGAAGGGGGCGATCAAATAAACCAAAAATTATAATTACAATTTAAAATAATTAAGAAATCAATTGCTTATATTATAAGTGAGCTTATTTAAGTTCTCTATCTTTCAAAATTTCCCAAATAAGCTATTTTCTGACAGTCTTCGAGAGGATAATTTTAAACTATGTTGGGGCACTGGAGCTAAAAAGTAGTTATAGGAAAATTTGTGTAAAAAATGGAAAATTGGAATGCAGCCGTTGCTTTACATTGGAATTTATTACTTTAAATAAGTTCCAGCTGTATCATTTCTTTACAATTAAATTTATTGTTTACTCATTTTGGAATTTTAATTTTAATTATTTATGCAAATTTTAATAGAATTTCCCCCTTATTTACTCCATTATATTTAAAATATTACTAATGAGGGAAACAACAAGGAGAAAATTTACATTTCGACAGATATGAGTATCACAAATAATTTTCGAAAAAGTTTAGAAATATACAACTTTCGGGGAATTTTAACATCTTTTTCAATGGGATAAAAAATTCAGTGTTTTGTTGCTAACACTGGCAAATGCTCAGCTTTCAGTAGATGGAATGGACAAAATTACTTCTTCCAACACATTTTGATTCAAGCTATCTTCATCTTTTAAAATTCCGGAAAAATGATATTCATTCACATGCATTTTGCTATTCATGCAAGGATATAGAAATATGGCCCATTTGAAAGTTAGGATTTCAAGCTATCTAAGAAAAATGCCATCTAAAAAATACATGCGACAAGAGATATCATGGATAAGGATTATATTCGTTATCCTTGAGTATTCTGGAAGACGTACTTTTAATTTTATTATTCTTTTTTGTTTTTTTTCACCTCATCCACTAAAACATATCAAAATTTCGACTGGAAGTCTTAACGGGATCAGGGAAGCAGAAATCATAAAATTTTCTGCAATCATGCATTTTCTCATAATAATTTATTACTTTTTTTGAATATTTCATGAATATTAGTAAGCAATTATCTGTGAACGTGGTGCGAGTTAAAAAAAATCTGATCTTCTGGGAGGGAGGGGGGAGGAAGTCCCGGTTGTCCCACCCGTCGGTGTTCCTCTGTTATCATGCAGGACTGATTTTTCGTCTCCCGTGATCAAGTGATCAAAAAACGCTTCTATATGGTGCCGTTGAAGCAATAAGTTCCGGTAAAAGGTGGAATTTTGGTACTGAGATACTTGTGGTCATATGTTTCACAAAAGCACTCATATTACTTATAGTTTCACTTCATTTTTCGATCGTACTTGCTTATCTGTAAAAAACTGGTATTTTTAGTACCATTTTTTGAACATTTTCGTGTATAGTCCAATTTAGAGCAGAGTGCTAGACCTGGATGATACACGAGTGTTTTATTACATATATTATATATGCGCCCTCAGTTCAGAAATGAGCAATTTTCTTTGCTGCCTCAAGAACGTGTATACACCATGTATCAACTACGTGTACAGTACCTGTTCAATGAATTAGACGCTCATGTAAAAATTCTGAAATAACGCAACAATTTTTTTTTAACATGGCCCGTGTAAAAGACGTTAGCTGTGAAAAAAAACAAGCGATTTTACAAAAGTAAGATATAGCAAAGAGTTGCAAGCGATTTTCGGTCAGGAGTCTCACCGCTAGTAAATAATCGGGTTAATTGCCATATAATTAGGAAAACGACGAAGAGAATAGACAGGAAAATTATCCATAATGCTGTGCTACAGCGTAGAGCACCTGCTCGAATTTTAATAAGGCATCTATATGAGCAAGGAGTGGATATATCCGTCAGGACATTGTGGCGAAGATTGTACGAGGTAAATTTATAGTGTAGGTGTCCCGAAAAAAGTCTAAACTGACGATTCAGGTGAAGAAAACACGATTGTCATGGGTTCAACTTCATCGGAGTTGTTGACTGGAAAGAGGTTAAATATTTTTTTATCATACTTTATTTCCCCTTAAATTTCTTAAAACTTTTAGAAATAAGCAAAATTTTACAAACCCATGGGTGATATTCAGTGATAAATGTCACATGGAGGCAGTGACGAAATCTTCCTAATTTGTGAGAAGAAGACCAGGGGAAAGATACAGAAAGATAAAGACGACTGCATACTACAAACTGTCAAACATCCACCGGCGATAATGACTTGGACCTGCATCAGCGTACATGGTCTTGGTCCCATAGATTTTTTTGAAGGAACGATGCTCCAGGATAAATTTAAATTGGTCCTATCCAATATCCTTCTTCCATATATTAATTATCTCCACTATACTAAATCTTATTAAACTTTTATGCAAGATGAAGTTCCCTGCTATACAGCAAAATCTATTGCAAACTTCGTCACAAACGAGAACCCAAATATCATTCCTTGGGCCGACAATCTCCTGACGTAAGCCCAATAAACCCACTAAAAAATTTCTGGGTGACAAATCTGGTGACGAAATCTTCCTAATTTGTGAGAAGAAGACCAGGGGAAAGATACAGAAAGATAAAGACGACTGCATACTACAAACTGTCAAACATCCACCGGCGATAATGACTCGGACCTGCATCAGCGTACATGGTCTTGGTCCCATAGATTTTTTTGAAGGAACGATGCTCCAGGATAAATTTAAATTGGTCCTATCCAATATCCTTCTTCCATATATTAATTATCTCCACTATACTAAATCTTATTAAACTTTTATGCAAGATGAAGTTCCCTGCTATACAGCAAAATCTATTGCAAACTTCGTCACAAACGAGAACCCAAATATCATTCCTTGGGCCGACAATCTCCTGACGTAAGCCCAATAAACCCACTAAAAAATTTCTGGGTTTACCTCAAATCAGAAGTTTATAATTCCAAAGTAAAAAAATATAGAAAACACTTGGAATAATTATGAAGACTTGAAAAAAATGATAAATGCCTGTAAATTGTAGTATGCGGGCGCCCATAGAAAGTGTGATTAAATCAAAGGAAGTGTAACAAATTATTTAAAAAACCATACAACAATATGTGCAGAAAAGAATGAATTAATAAGAAAAAATATAAATTTCCCAATAAACAATGTCTCATACAAGTTGGGGCAAAAGCAACGTCATAATGTGAATGGGCCCCATTTTTTGCAAATGGCGTCAAATGTCATTGTGCTTTGACATATATATTATAGATAGATAGGTAATTAGTTCACAATAAGCTATGGAGTGATACACACCTGCAGATCGCGGAATTATTGTTACTGCTTATTTGATCAATTTCTGGCAGCGCCGTTTTCCTCGTCATTCTGCACCATGTGCTCAAACAATTAAGCATTTGGCTGAGCGTGAAAACTAGACATTTCGCAAGTAGTGTTCGAGCGCGTATTACTTATTTGACCGCAAATATAACTGCTGGGCCCGATTACGCCCGAAATAGTCCACAAACATCGACGAGATAACGATGTACACAATTTGGCATCAGCAGACGTTCGTAGAATAGAATTTTCATGAAAGACCTGAAGATGTTCAAGTGAGGTTAACTTACTCCCATGCTCTGTGAAACCTGCTGCAGGAAGAGGATGATTTCGTATTTAAAATCATAATGAGCAAGGAAGAACAGTTCCACTTACATAAGTGGGTTATGTGAACAAACAAAATTTACATTTTTGGGGCACGGAGAATCCACATGAAATGCACGAGGAGCCTTTGCATCAAAGTGAGTGTTTGGTGCTGAATTTGTAGTGAAAAATGAATTTGCCCGTTACCGTAACTGGTGAGTGCTACTGACAGATGTTAAACTATTTTTTTTATGCAAGTTGCTGAATTGCGTCCCGAGCATTGTGGTTTCCAGCAGGTCGGAGCAACCGCTCACACAGCTCGTCCAATAATGGAGATTTTAAACACCAACTTCCAGGCCGTGTGATCTGTCGTTTTGGCGATTTGAACTGGCCGGCCAGATCGCCAGATGTGACGGCGCTAGACTTCTTTCTTTGGAGCTCTTTGAAATATCGAGTTTACCACAATAAACTACAAAGCTTGTAAATCGCCAATTTGGAGCCAGATGTTTTACAAGCAATAATTCAAAATGCCGTGAAATGAGCACAAATGTGCATTAACTCTGGAGGTGGTCATTTGACTGATATCACTTTTCAACTTAATGTCATCAATTCTACATCTTCAAATGAACTTTCCTTCCGTGAAAACAGAGCCAAATGTTTTGCATTTCTAACAAAATGGCAGCCAGTTCACATTATGACATTACTTTTGCCCCACCTTGTATATAGAACATTTTCTAAATATGGAAGGTGCATCTAATTCATTGAACAGCCACTGCGTACCATGGGTTGAGAAACACTCGATACAAAAACCGTTTTTAACGTCGTGTCTAGACTCGAGTGTGTCTCATTGTGTGTCAGGGGACTTAGGGGTAGAGAGTAATTATCAAATTTTGTCAAATTAGAACGATTCCAGGTTCGACGAAGTTTGTAGTGATTCCAGATGAGATTCGAAATAGAACACAATATAATCTGCACCTATATGTCTACAGCTAGGCTCCTACTCCCTATCTCAATTTGTCGGACTTTAGGAAATTAAGATTTTCATAATATTTTCAATGTTGAACCCTGTAGCATAAATCCTCTAGATAAATTTCTCCAACTGAATAACAAGATTCTCCAACCAACAACTGATCCAAAACTGTAAACTGGAAGAAGGAAAACTTTTTGAGAAGATTAGAAAAACTTTTTGTACACTGGAAACAAGAAACTCCATCCGGAATTGTTGCGACAAAACTGAAGTTTTCAAGCTTGGAGGCGAAAATCAACCAGCATCACTCTCCTCCTCCTCCACAATTCTCTTAACTACATATATAAGAGTAGCACTCCTCGTCCCTGCACGGTATTAATTGCTTTTAATAATATTTTCAACGAGGCAGCTTAATTCGGTAGCGCGGTGATGACCTTTTAACTTTCTTTGTTTTATTGAATCTCTCTCAATTTCTGAGTTTTCCGTAAATATTTTTCCAAGCGATATTTGAAGTTTACTTTTCCGTTATTAAATAGGGGAGGGAGTTTGATGGGGCGGGGGGGGGGGGTTGTTGGGGAAGACATATAATAGAATGTAGAATGTACGTATAGGCACAAAAAAAAAACTCCATCGATGGTAAGCAAAATAAATATTCGTCCGTCGTCGTCGTCGCCGTCGCTACCATCCAGGATTACGCGAAATGGTTGAATTTTGAAAATCTTAAGAAACTAGGCCAAGGTTGGTTTTCATATGCCAACCGAGCCAGCCGCCGACTACTGTTGCCTTTATCTGGAGAATTTACTTTTCCAAGCTGACGCTTTATTTTTTGATGGGTTTCTCGTTAAAATCCTTCAGGATCAATAGCTAGCTCCCTGAAGAGATGCTGTTCTTTGCCTAAAAAGTGACTTCCCATCAGAACAGGCAGGCCGGAAGGATGATGGCTTGTTTCATTTTCGTTTATTTTTCATGTTCTTGTTGTCTTCTATCACATTCGGAGTTGTTCCTTTTTCAATGTGGTGCCTTCCTTGGAAACACAGAAAATTAGACGACAAAAATTTGGAGAAACAAAAAAAAAACAGAAAAATAAAAAAACATAAAATCTGTTCTAGTCGCGAGCATGTTGATATCCGGCGCGCTGATTTTGTAATAAAACAATCATCATCGAATACCGTTGTTGCTATGTACTCGTATATATGTATATCCTGTTCCCTTACAAAGGGGAATCCCCTAACTTCGGGGTAATACAGAAACACAGGAAAATACTTGGCTTGGCTCTAGTGTTTTGCATTGGGTGTCTGTGGGTGACGACGAACGCGGGCACGATTGTTATCTTTGTACAACTTTGAACAAGTTGTTAGTCCAAATTTTGATATAAATGTCAAGCAAATTCGCCCTTTAAGGGCAAAATGGTAGAGCGCTTTCGAACAAATAAATTAAGACTTCTGGGAGAACGGCTGATTGTTGGCTGTGCAGTGCAGTGCTTTTATGCGGCCCCCGCTATTCATTTAATTGAATGGCACTTTTGGCATTATGAGATGATTCTTCCGTTTTCCTCTCGCTTGCGTCTATAGAGGATGTGCTAAAGGAAATGGAAGGAAATTATAGAGAGTGTTTTGAGGAGAGCTATATTTGGGCTAACGAAGATTGGATTAGTCTTTTGATAGGAAGTTTTTTATGGGAGGTGCATTAATATTTGGATCTCTACATTCTCTATGCTTTTTAAATACTGTGCTTACCTTTTTCCATTGATCGAAATGGCTGGACAAAAGGTTATGAATGTGGGGTATATTTCCATCTGGAAGAGTGGAAATATGGGGGAGAATAGTAAACTGATTTTAGGTACGTACATATTAGGCAAGTAAAGTTAACAAAAGAATAATCCACCAAATTGTTATGCGTATTTTTTTATTTTTTACAAAAATTTATTCAAGACAGCATGAAAGCATATTTCAAGATTTTTTTTGTCTCGAAAAAATAAAACAAGGAATGAATATTTTATTATTCATCTAAAAACATACGTAGAACGTCCTGCATATTTTTCTCCTGCTGTTTCTGTTTCGAAGTCTTTTAAATATGGCAGGTACACCCTTTTTCTTACAAAATTAGCTTTGTGGCAGACCCCACAGCTTGAGTTTACCTAAAAAAAAAAAAGAAAAGCGTGTGAGTGATTTACGCCATCGTCATACGAAATTTTCGCTTTATATTCAATGAACGTGTTTTATTTTTTCAATCTGCTCATTCTGTGATGGGTATTTTCATGGGATGATAAAAGCGACGTATTTTAACCATTTAACTCATTACCAAATTACGTAATTTTAGAAATATTCAATCCTTTCGTTTTATTCATTTTATGTAATACTTGTATAAGACTCCCACATTCTGGAGATTATTTCGACAGAAATTGTTGTCAATGGAAATATTTTTATTTCATTAAACTTTAGCATATTGGAGAAAATCGGGACAAATAACAGTAAAAGCTCTGTATTTTAAGATATTTCTAAAGCACTTTAGAGTTCATTTATCTATTGAAGACTAAAATCAAGACTTGCGAATATTAGCTATGCGGTTTTTTTTTTCATCTGGCTCACGGTCAGGAACATCAGCTGAATACATAAGTGTTGCTCAAGAAACAAATTTACTAGCGATTGGTTAGAATTTAGTTTGAATACCTATTTTATGAACGCCACCCAATTTATTGTCATTCCTATTATAGAACCATGAATAGTTAGTGTGTCTGTATTTTAGGTTATATAGCAAAAATAATACGGTATGGGGAAGAAAACCTTAAACAATTTTGTTCATGTAGTAGAACCGCATCGATGTGTTCGCTTTAGTCATGGAAGTAATAAACGACGATATTTTCAGAGTGGGGACGTAATTTCGTGGTTCAATTTTATTAAGTATATATATCGCAAAATTTTTAAATTAATTTTTAAATTTATAATTTTTTTATAACGTTTTAAATTTTTAAGAATTTTTCTAGTGCCCCGTTTATTTTCTGATAATATTTTTTGGCGTTACTTTGTATGGCTGTTGTAACTTAAGGCAACAATGACAATTCAATTTTAAACAAACAAACCGGCATTAGAAAATGTAAAATTTAACATTGCCATGGCTGTTTATTTTTATAAATATTTCACTATAATTTATTATTGGTATAATTAAACTTGTCTGAAAACTTATTTCCAAAAAGCACATTCCCAGCTGTTTCTGCAACGCACATGCAGACTTTTTAGAAAAAATCTTCAGGCATCAATGTTATCTAATTTCACCTCTAACGATCTTGCGGTCGTGGGGATAGAGGCGGGGGCAAACAAATGCTGGATGGCTTCAGCATACATTCCATATGAGGAGCTGTAGCGTCCCTCCGACGATGTGAGATTGATGATCAAGGTTGCTAATGTAATGAACAGAAATCTCCTACTTGGGTGTAATGCTAACGCCCATCATATCTAATGGGGTAAGATGGATATAAACTCGAAAGGTGAGTTCTTTTCCAACTATCTATTAGAGACTAAGCCGTTGGTTTATAACAGAGGCAGCACATTAACTTACAGAACGGCAAACAGGAATGAGATTCCAGACCTAACCCTCGTAAATTGTTCGAAGAGCTTAGTGGTGCACAACTGGAGAGTGTCTGACCAGGCGTCTCTTTCCGACCACGCTTGGATACTCTCTGACATTGTACTAGCTGCGAAGCCGGTTGAAGCTTTCAGGAATATTCGTAGGACAAACACATGAGACGTGATGTAGTCAACGATAGGCTGGAAGTTCTTCCACCTGAAGGCTAATCACGGAGTCAGCAGTGGAGGCTACTGTCGATACGGTCACCGTTGCGTTAAATGAAGCATTCCGGGATGCTTGTCCTACATATAAACAGACCCAATGGGAAGTATAAGGCACTATAGTGGAATGCGGAACTCGGTAAGCTTGGGGAAAAATTGCAAAGACTGTTTAATATAAGGACGGTTTAAAGTTTTTCAAGAAAGCGATTAGACTGGCGAAAAGGTCCGCATGGAGGAATTTCTACGAGTCAATAGAATCTAATACAGAAGCGCCCAAGCTTAGGAAGGTGCTCGCTAAGGAAATCCATAGAATATAAGGAGTATACTTTGGGTGCACTCCTGGATATTGAAGAGACTTTCAGCAACGTTAAGACAGAGACTACGTACAGGGGACTAAGAAGGGTGGGAGTCGATAAGGGTCTGGGTGATTGGATCAATTGAATGCTTCTCAGCAGAAAGCTTAGCTCTTACCCAGGGGATATGGTTGTGAGAAGAGCAGTCTAGCGAGCTGCGGCGCGTTCGGGTGGGGGGTACTATCACCACTCCCTCTGCCTACTGGAAATGGATGAAATCCTCATTAGGTTATAGAGAGAGTGTGTTAAAGCAGAGGCCTATGCGGGTGACATATGCATCCTGATAACCGGAAAATTCTTATCTATTATTAGTGAAAGGCTCTAGTATGCGCTGCGGAAGCTGGACAACTGGGCCAATAATAATAGATTTAGGGTAAACCCAGCAAAAACAAAGCTAGCAGTTTTTACAAGACAAAGGCAAGACCAAAGTTGCAGACTTCCTATGCTGGGTGGATAGTATCTTAGTCTCTCTAGCCAAGCAAAGTATCTTGGAATCATATCAGATTGTAAGCTGAAATGTAACCTGGATGGGCGTCAAAAGTTCAGAGGGCTGCTGGTCTGGGAATAATTTGGTGTTTGTGCACCACAACCACAGCGGCACTGGAGGTCATGCTTGACTTATTGCTGCTAGATCACCACTGCAGAAGAGCAGTGGCAATTAGCACTGTCAGGCTCAAAGTTGGGATTGATGGATGGAAAGGGGTTTTCGGTATTCCAATATACTCCAGAACATAGACTGCAGTGACCGCAGGAAAGAAACTGACTGTCAAATACCTTTCCAAAGTTTTAATGGGGATGTCAATGTAATGAAGCCCATCAGGAGTGATTGAGATGGGAAGGAGATGGTGGTAGTACCCGTTATCTTTACGGATGGATCCAAGACGGGTTGGGGCACAGAGGCTGGAGTATACTCCAGCGACTGCCAGTGTCACAAGTCTTATAGATTGCCTGATAGATGTTGCGTTTTTCAGGTAGAGCTTGTGGTGGTTTACTGGGCGGCAGTATTGGCATCTATGTGCAGAGAGCCCGTATGGCTCATCTGCATATACACGAACAGTCAGGCAGCTATTAAGGCGCTGGATGCTGTTCTCTTTAAATCAAAATTGGTGCAGTTATGCAAGACTGGCATTGAGGAGTTGACTACACGGCGGAAGGTGACCCCATACTGGTTATCTGGTAACAGGGATATCCCAAGTAACGATATGGCTGATGGGTTGGCCAAAAAGGGTTCTGAAATGGATAGTTCTGCAGCAATAGCTTTTATGAGGATCCCGATCGGAGGTTTAAAAGAGGAGATGATCAAGGACGGTTGTAAAAAGTCAATTTTACGGTGAATCAACAGGGAAATCTGTCGTATCGCGAGGCATTATGGGCTGCATATGACAGGAAGAGGGTAAGAGAACTGATTACTGGTAGCAGATACCAGGAATCTAATAGGAGTCATTACGGATCATTGAGCCATAGAAGACCATGCTAGCAGGCTAGGTATAGCGGCGAACGATTTCTGCAGGAGCTGTAAAGACCCGGAGGAAATCGAATCCGTCCAACATATTCTTTGTGAGTGCCGCGCACTGATGGAAAAAAGACAGGGAAACTATAAGCTGGCTACTTCTTTTCTAGTCCAGAGGAGCTTCAATGAAAGGAGTTGAATTCAAATGTATCCCGAGTTTCCCAAAGGATGTTGGGTGATTTATGTAGGTTATACCATGAGGATAAGGAGCAGAGTGGACCCACTGATGGTCTAAGTGAAACAGGCTACGAACTTGTAGCGGTACCCGTCTTACCTAATCTAACCTAACCCAACGTTCCTGATTAAGAGCTGCATCAACAGCCCGTTCCATCTCTGGATGAGAAAAGGTTGTGATGTCGGTTGATTTGAACTTTTCAGTTTCTGTCTTTTTATTCTAGGCATCCCGTTGGTATCGAGAATATCAGTTTACTTAACCGATATCACAGCTCTACCTATAGATTAAAATTAGATTTAGCAACTAAATACTTGCAAATATTGTAGATTTCGCACTACATCTTCTGACTTCGTCTCCGTTAATTTACCGAACTTCCTTCGATTTGCCAAACGTCCTCCGATTATTTGAACATTTCATACTTTGGCGAACTTCCTCCCATACACCCCTAATTTGTTTAGGAACGAAGTCTTTCGCCAAGTAAATGTTGCTCGCACTTGTCCATTAGATAAGCGTCCTAAAGGATATTGGATGATTTCTAAGTGTTCAGAGCTAATAGGAGAATACAGGGTAGAACTGGTTCTAGCGGTCATATCTTCCCCCTCAGCCCCGTCGGAACTTGAAGACCATAAATACTTGATGCAGTTTTTTATCTCATACTTCATCCACTTTGGCCGCACTATTCATTAGAAATTTAAAAGGGACTTGATCGGTACAGTTTATAATTTTCACTGCTTTTCATTAAAAATATAGCAGTATTGACTGTATTGGCATCATAGAGGATTTTCTGAACTTAGGGAAACATTGTCATACTAAAGAAAATGTGGCAGTGGTAATTGATCGTTCCAATTCATTTAGTGTACTTCAACCAATTAAGTACCCATTCAATTCCGCGGTGAAGAGAAAGAAATCAAGTTTTATTTTTTTATTTTTCAAAATACCTTTGTAGCTAAGATAGTGACAACTCATCAAAGTTCATTTACAGGGTTGGCTGTCACGCATTCATAGCACATACCTTTCTCGTATTGTAAAACCCTTTCCATTACACAGCATTCAACATTTCTCCATTTAGATAAAGTACATCGGTCCTCATAAAATTACCCTAAAGAACTGTAAGGGACACCGCAAAGTGGGCCAAGTGGAGATGAGCTCCTTAGAATTTTGCTTCCATTGAAATACATTGTTGAGGGTAGTGAAGTACACTTTCCGGGACTCTGGGAGCGTCAAATGTTTTTTTGGTGTTCGTGTGTACACCATCCAGTTTTCCATTCCGTAGAGAATCCTGTCGGATTTTGTAAAATCGTTAAGGAAGGCAACGTGTGTATACGGGGATGTAACAGTCTCTAAAAAGACCACAGTTGGCAACAAAAGCATCCTATTCAATTTTTGTCTGTGCGTATGTGTACGTGTTTGTGTGTGCGGGGTATACATGTATTTGTATAACTCAATGCATAGCAGATTCAACTTGAACATCTCAGGGAATACGAACGGGGGATTGGAGACTTGAACGAGTCGTTTATAGACTGCGGTTATAATAGGTGTAAGAAAATGGAGGCGAACAGTAGGTACCTATAAGTACCTAGGTACCTATACATACAGATAACAGAAAAGACCATCGGAATGGTGGTGTTGATGGTATTTAATTGCATTACGATGAAGCTATTTACCTCCCCGATCAACTCAGGCGAGATTCTTGCACACCTCATTCCATCGCCATCAGATGTTGTAGATTTTCACGTTCGTTTTTGTTTTTTTTTTCATCTCTTACATCCATAGCAGCAGCAGCAAGCTGTCTTTCTTTATAGAAAAGTTTGTTCACAGAAATTCCAACAGTTCCTAATTAGATGGTGTAGCTTAAATGGATTCAAGTGAGTTGTGGGGATGCCGCCTTTTATATGACCCAACCACATAGTCTTGTCTAGGTCTAGTTTGTATATTGCAGCATAAACTGCAGTAAGGTTATGAAAAATTAAATTCATCGAGGACAATTTCATTGTGATAACTAAAATTGTGTTACACAAGTGCTGTTCCCGTTTTGGAAGTTGGGAATATAAAGGAAGCTATTATTTCCTTCCTGTTCACTTGAAAAGAACATCGGAATGTGAAGGAATGTGCGTTGAAGAGGAGGGGAAATGTTTTTGTTTGATGGTGGTTACAATAGAAATTTCATTCTACTATAAAATTTATCGTTGCGCTTTTGGTTGTACATAAGCATCCGGAAGATGGGGTTAGTTGTAAAAGACTGCAACTAATTTTGTTGTTATTATAAAAGTTCCAATTCGACATAATGTAAGTTGATTGGTTGGTTTAAAGATGGAGATGAGAGGATATAAAGCGCAGCAACCACTGAGAGAGATCCTATTACGCTCACGCATCCATCTCATTACAGTAGAACAGTCCGTGGAGCGGATTTAATAATCCGCGGAGCGGTCTGTCCAGCAACTTACTATAGAGTCCAGCTGTGATTTACCATCAAAAGTTGCTATTCTGTGTTTAGCTATTGTCGAGAATTTACAAAAGCTCTCGCATTATCCTCTGGATACAATCTGCAGGTAGAATCAGAACTCACGTTAATGTAAGTTGTCCTCGATAGAAATTAGACTTGGATATTGTATCTTCAGGCCGAACATTTTTAATTTTCCAACCAGCATTATCTAAAATGTTGGGTCTTAAACATTTCCAAGGAATTAGTTGAATTGAATAACGAAAAGAATGCCATTGAGCGCACATAGCGACATCTAGACTGGAAAGTATTCTAATCAATCTATACTACGCTTTTAAATAAGCCAATGATTGGTTAGTGCAGTCATTTGGTACTTCTACTTGGAAAGTTTTCCGGTAGTTTTGAATATTGGTATATTTATACATTTCGACATGCTCCTTCCGAATTTTTACTTTGTCACCTCGTATTTTTACCGCTCGCGCCGCCATATTGAAAAAATGGTGCCGGAAAACAGTTTTGTTGCAATATTTTCTTTCCAACTCATTTTATGATGATAATAGCTATGTAATAAATTTATCTAGAGAAAATTTCCTACAATTTGTGTACGTACCACTTTTTTATAATATGAATAGTTCAAGCGTACTAGCGCCGCAAAGTCTACTCCAACACGCGTATTGACGGAAAATATTGTGTTTTCTTCTTCGCTTTGCTATCCCTGACGGACCAGGTATTGGGAGCTCATCGTTTTCAGAACCCAGTGAAACGTCACAATAACTACGTCGCATTTGTTCGATCAAAATGTACATCCAATGCTATCCAATCGTATTCGACGGACATCCGAAAGATGTAGCACACCGTAATACCAAATATACGGAGCGATCCCGACGATCACGGAAACAGGCTTCAGTAGACATACTTTTTGACGAGACAATGATCCCAACTGTGTCGAAAGACAAATTTATGGACAACGACGATGCAAACATGAACCACCTCATTGGAATATTGAAGACAAAATTTGAAGCTACGAACTTCATGGTTAAGCTAGGTACGGATGATGCAAATACACGCTAATAACCAATATGGCAATCAGCATTTCATCTACATTTCATTCCATAATCGTTGTCGGCGAAGATTTATGTAGATCTTCCTATTCTTTTGATGGCTCTATCTAGACCTTCGAACATATATTTTCATTTTCAAAACAGGAAAAGGAAAAATTTTGCAACAGATAAAATAGCTGCAGATAACATATTATTCTTGTACGCCTTCAGTGACTGTGATACAACATCAGCACTCTTATGTCGATTGTGATGGGACCATTTCAGTGTTGCACTTTTTCTGGCAGCGGAGAACTGGGAGAACTGAGGTCCATCGAACATATTTCTATCATATTCCTTGTATTTGTGGGCACACGTATTATATACACGGAACTATCAAACGTAATAAATGTTCTTTATGGATATATACAAAGAAATATCATCTAAAACTTTATGCAAATAATCAAAATAAAATCTTTTAATTCAAGAAACTCAAAAATTTCACAAATATTCGCGACAGTACACTTTGACAGATCAGATGACAATTCAACTTGAATATGTATTTGTAACACCGACAAAATATCCAGTGCAAAGTAGGGGAAGTGAGTGCAAACCTCGTGTTGCACTTCTGCAATAAAAATTGTCCCATCGAACATTTTGCAATATTGGTGTTGCACTGAAGTCCCATCGAAATCGAATTTAACAAGCAAAAACAAAATGTGTCAATATACTTCGAAAAAACTTAGATTTAACCGAGTTTGCCTGGGTATTTAAAAATCAAAATGCTGAATCAGAGATCATTGCTGAAGCTGGAGAATGCTTCTTCCTTGCATTATACGGTAGTGGCGAGAAAAGTATGTAGTTATAGATATAAATGCTTCACAAAATCAGGATATAAAAATAAATTTAATGTTGCATCGATGCCACCGACAGAAGCATCAGCACGACAACATTCGTTGCGAACCTATTAACCAACCAACAGGTCCAGCAATGGTATGGAGTTGAACAAAATGCAACAAAATGGTGCAGATGGAAAAAGCAAAAATGGCCTAATTCCTGTTACTACACTCGAGCCCGCAGCTCCCAAAACCTTGTTGAAGCTGATTTCTTGCAAATGCAAAGGGGATGTCGCAGAGTCTGTGGATGCAAGTTCTGGAGGAATGGAGACTGTTCTCGAGTAAACTTATATCCAAATCGAGGAAGATGGTGATTACATCGAAACTGATAACCCTATCGAGGGTAACGTGGAAGAAATTTCTATCTGTGACGTTTTATTTGGTTCTGACGACGATGAACTCGCAAAACCCTCTTTTTGAGCACCAAATGATTGTACCAGGGGCCGGATTCATTAACTCGGAGAATTGTAGAGTTCTGGAGATGAGAATTCTTTTGACACCTATGTCTCCACTCGGAATTCTGTAACTCGGGGAATTTTTATTGAAATTACGAAATTCTCTATTCCTAGGATTTTCAAATTGAATTATGGATTCACTTCATATCCTGGCTATGTTCACAAAAACAAATTATGGAAATCCTTGCAATACTTACAGAGAAATATGGATTTTGGTGTCTCAAAGTACACGCTAAAAATGTTAAATTACGTGAAAATGGTCAATTTGTATGTAGGACGAAGTCGCATCTACATTTTGTCTCCTAATTACATATGTAATTAGTTTTTCAGTCCAATAAATGGTTTGAGAGATAAGTGCAAAAGAAGTCTTAAGATGAAAAAATGGCTGTTTTTTGGTACAAAAATGGACATATTTTCAACTCATCATTATGAAGAACTGGTAAGTCGTGGGGATTAACTTTCCATGAGAAAAATGTTCACAACAGAGTAGGTACTAATGGATGTCGAACAAAGAACGGAAGAAATATATGCAAAATATAGGAACTGGGGTGTATATGACCCAATGGAAAAAATCCGTCTTTCGACGGTAAAAAGGCAGTTATGAAGTTAAGATGATAAAAAAAAACTACACCACTCGATTAGCCGCTTCTCCGTCTTTAATTTTATACCAAACGTGACGTATTTTGGACAACCCCCAATGGGGGTGGTACGACCCCCATCCCCAAAAGCCCCTCCCGCAGAAATTGTTTACCTATATTTTTGTACTCTAGACCTAAATCCGTAGGAAAAAACTCCAATACTCTACGACCCTCCCACACAGAGTTAGCCGTCTTTCAATATTTCGATACTTTTCACGTTTTCTTTAATTCCCCAAGTATGTTAGAGAGTCTCGAATGAAGAGTTAGGGAGTTTTAATCAGGGAAAACGAAAATTCTCATCTCCCAAACTCCCAAACTCTCCGAATTACAGAATCCGGCCCCAGGTGAGAAGATATGAAATCTATATTCCAGTCAAGGCTGCTGCAACGAACTATTATGATACTAACATTTTTGTACCAAAATTTGTAAGAAATTTTTTCCTTTGATATAATTCATACTTACTCTTTATGTAAATTCACCAAATTACCTTCAACTTCCAATTGTCTTCCGGATCTTGAACCTGAATTATTCGACAAAAGATGAACATTCAAATTACTTGAAATTCAGTAGTTCATTAAAGAGCGGGTAACCATACGAAGACTACTTGTTGGTATATATTTGACGAAATGCCATCCTACTCCAAGCTACACATTTCTGTTTAGAATTAATTTTCGCAGGGTTTTAGTTGACCATTTTATATTTATATTGGGGCATTAAGCAAAAGAGCAACAACCTGCAGTTGCCATGACCCAGGCGAGTATAGCTAGACCCAAATTAAAGGTAGAGTATCAGAAATTTGAAATGGGGCGCACGTTTTAGGTGCATTTGGGATACATCGGTTCAGGTCCCTTCATTATTTTGAAAAGATAAGCTTCTATAACCTTAATTTTTTATAGGTGAATAAAAACAGGTACCTACAATAAAATGATATAAATGGACCAAGCAAGAAACACAACATGGTATAATTGCATTATTCGATTTGCATGTTGTTGGATTTTCGTAGCATTTCGGCTCTTATCTGTTCAAATGCAAGAAACACCAAATCTGCCATTATCTTGTGAGCCATTGACATTATTGGAGGCTTATTGATAGCAATTAGTGTTGAAAAGGTAGATTCGCACGAAGCAGTACCACATCCGATTGTCGCGACTAATGCAATCAGTTCATACATATCTGTGAAGGATTGCCTTAATCTGCTCCACCATCCAAGTACCTTTTGAAAATAATAGCGTCTTCTTTGGAAGGAATTTTAATACCTGAGAAATAATTGCTATTACGAACTTGTTTTTTTTTCTTATTAATTTCTTCACAATAATAATACATTTAAATGTTGCTTACACTTAAACTTTATCCAACTCATCAAGCAAAAAAATTGTAGGTCTTCATTGTCTGCAAATCTTCTTTTGTATCTTAGCTATTATAATCTCTACAGTTTCATAATATTCTGAATTATATGGTTTAAACTATGCCTGCAGTGTTTTGACGAGAAGGTGACGGACCATACAGCACTTAATCCTCCAGTTGTCTTGTCTTTACTTGTCTCTTCTCTTCTGGGAAATATTCTCATCTTCGTCCAAAATTGTCTCATACATCTCTTCTGACCTCAGGTTAAGAATTTCTTCCTGGACGGATTTTATTATTGATATGGAATCCTTCAATCTCGTGCTTCGACCTTGTAAGGCTGCATGAGCTGGTTGCAGAACACCTAATTTGCTTTTTACTACGATAATTGCCAGTCAAATTTCTATACGATAACACCTTTGATGTTAATACTTTTTGCAATGTTATCACCGTTGAACTTTCCATTTTTTTATTTCATCTGGAGTCTTCAAAAACAGAAAACCTTCACACCTTCACCTTCACACATGGCAGGAAGAGGTGGGAGGTAAGCAACACAAACATGGTCGAGTGGCGAGTAGTAGCTGACTGGGCAGGGTTGCCGATCATCAGAGTGTCCGCTACGACTTTTATGACCCTGAGTTGGCCACCCTACTCCATTGAAGGTACACTTAGCGATAATTCATGCGCTTTGCTAATGATCATATTGGCGTGAAAAATAAATAACATTCCAGAACCTCCTTGAAATAGTCTCCAATGATGGATGTCCTAAGATGAATTGTCAGCTGTTACAAATAGCTAGTTCTAATAGATCTACTAGAGTAGGAATCTTAATAAAAATAATTCGATGAACTCCCAAAGAGTCATTGGATTTGTGCTCAACTTATCAAGACTGAATAGGCAGTCAGACAGAGCATCATAGAGACTCATAAACTGTCGAAAGTGTCTCAAAATATGAAAAAAACCTGTATGACGCATTCACAATAATGCAGAGTGGAGTATATTGGCGTAGAGTGGCAACTTGCATCCTTTTTTTCCGCACGCAGTAGTGCATATGGCCATCTCTGTATGGCTAAGAGAAGCGCAGAGTGGATCTGCAGGAAAATAGGTTCTATTCTATTTTCACGGTGCCATTTCCGAAAGCTCACACACTGTAATTTTAAACTACTAGTATGTAGATGGCGTGGATAAAGCTCCATACTTTTATTTATCATAACTATCATGTTTTAATGTGATTTCCTGATTTAATACTTTGTATGAATAGTAATGAAAATCAAAAAGTAATTTTTGCAAACTCCATGATTTAAAAGCAACAACAAAAAAGTACGTTAATTTTTAGCTAGTTTCGCAGCAATCTGATGGTGCAATAGGTGTCTCCTTTTTCGAATTTATAGATTTGATAACGATAGTTGTTTGTTGATTTGGCGATGTTATGGCGATTTGTTATGTTAATTTTACTCTGCTCTGTATTTTGAACACCTTCGTTCTGGATCTGCTCCACTCTGCATTGTGAATGCGTTATTATGGTAGGATGTAACTGCAAAATGTTCGAAATATAGAAGACATAAGATGCTGAATTTCTTTGTGAGAGTACCTAACTGCCCATCTAGTTCGGCTGCTTCCTTTACACCATTTTATAAAGAACAACTGGTATAATCCGTGACTTTTGGAAATCTATAGTCTTCTCAAAAACCCAACTTCTGCTAATTTTGGACGGCGTTATCTTGAAGTAGTCAATGATGATGGCCAAAACTGCGAATAAAATGGATTACCTGCACTCGTTTGATGTTTAAACGGATCGACAAAAGATAGGCTCGGATGGTTATGATCGCATGTAAGCATGATTCTAGCACGGTTATAGTCACATGTAAGCATGACATTAAAATCCTATGTTACTGCGCTGAGATCTGTTAGCCATTAGCAGAGAATCGGCCATGTGCGGGAACTGCGACGGCGGACCAGGAGTCAGTCGGACATGTTTCATGCATTCAATGTTAGAAGATGAAACTGTAAGGTCGAAAATAAAAACGCAACCAGCTCGTGAAAAGTTATTATATTAAAAAGCAAAAAAGTCAGTTAAGAATAAAGACGCAACCAAGGAAAAAGGCATGATACAACAAAAAGGAAATTACTCCAAAATTTATTGCCATGCCGACGTTAATCCACATTCCAATGTGAGGATCACCTGTAAAAATTAAAAAAAGGTTTTCTTGATATCAGTAATACTGTTTTTTTATGATTATCTATATGATTTTATATATAATAATATAACCAAATATTATCGTTATTGGTTAGAAGTGCGGTTAACGGACAAAATAATTAAAAATATTAAACTTACCGAATCTCCTGCCTGCTATATTAGGAGCACCTTAAGAAGGCCGAGCAAAATCAACCATATTCGGTGTGTCCGAAAATAGGATTTTGCCAGAGATCAGCATTATGCAAAAACTATTAAATTTACTACAGTTTTTTTAAATATTATCTATAGTGTTATAATTATCGTCAACGAATAAAATATAATTTCGTATCGAACTTACCGCGTGTTATCCCATCGGTGGAGCACCTAAACGAATTAACTATAGACTTACTCCTGGACTCCAAACGCAGAATATAATCTATTCGAGCTGCAGGGGTATTATACTGGGGACGTATTGTATGGATTAATGAGGAGATCGCATTGGATCAATCCCAATATTAAAATCGACCAAGGAACAGGATCAGCACATCCATAGAGTTTCGGGGTGAATGTAAAATAAACACAACAATTTTTGTAATTAGTAGTAAGTGAAAAATAAAATGCATAATATGAAGTGAATATTAGGTCATTTCTCTTTACTTTCCTTCTCCCGATGTTTCTCTCTTAGTAATAGATAGTTTGTAAATAGGACATCCACCCCCAAATAAGTGCCCACAGATGTCATAGGGAGAATGGGGCACAGCACCGATGGACTATTATCAGCTCGTCCAGTCTCCGATCATCGCAAGTAAGACAAGGTAAAGTCCCTTCAGGACATGATGTGTAAGTATTAATTTGGAACGGTCTTTCCCTTTAGGCACCATTATTTTTTGATTAGGGCCATGATAGCTTGGGATTTCGTTATAACCACCCCGCACTCTCGTCAAATAGACGAGGTGCTAGCATGCCGACCCATATACATATGTAAATCTATTATGGAGTTATCTGTCAGCTCATGCTGGCAGATAGGAATTTACGTCCTTCAGTTATCAAGTCAAGTTCCATAACAGGATATAAGTTCCACAAAGTTTCTGCAAAATGAGGTTTCTGTTTTTTATTAGTTCGCTTGAAAGTAGGCGCCAAGAAATACATATATGACTTTTTTATGGTAAGTGCTGCATTTCAGACTTTCCATTAATCGCAACTTAAATGTGGAATTTAATTGGATCTGATTAAGCTTCGAGAATTATGCAATGAGTTCCAGCTAAATTAAAAATAAGAACAAGTAAAAAAGCTAGAAGTGGTCTAAAACCAATTCTTATGATACCCTAGATGACTGCCCATATGTAATTTCGTATGGTCACCCATCTGTGCGAGTTTCATTTTTGAAGTAGTTTTTCGCATATATTTCTAGAACGGTTCGTCGGACAGTAAAAATGATCATAAACAATTTCATAGGATTTCGAAATTCTGAAGAAGTTTTTAGTACAATAAAAATGTCATGGATTGATCGTTTTCACAGTCGACATCAGGTACTGTCCAAATATATAAACATAGGCTAGCACTTCTGCTGTTGACTTCTTTCCTGCTAGCCTTAGCTCTTGTTGTAAATTTTGGTCTGCAATAGCGTTCACAAATGCTTCTGTTGCCACTTCATTAAGGAAATTAGCATTTACTCTAGATTATGAAAGATAAGCTAATCTCTCCACATCAGCCTGCAGTTGTTGTAGTGATTCGAAATGCTTTTGAATCCTATTGCGTAACTGTAGGCGATATACTTGCTGCATGTGTTCATCTTCACAACGTAACTCTATCGCCTGTACTAATGTAGTATAATCACGTTGCCTTTCTATCGGTAGAGTTTGTAATAGCTCTGATGCAGAACCTCGAAGTGATAATACCAGAGCTGTAGTTTTGTCTGCATCATTCCATCCGCTTACTTCGGAAGCAGCCTCGAATTGTCTCTTGAAAATAACCCAAGAATTTTGCCCATCGAATATTGGAGGTTTCATTCTGCCTGCACCGGATATTTAAATTCCTTCGTGTCGAGGTTGTCGATGCTTTATCCTCTCCAAATCTGCTTTAACGTTTTCAAGTTGCTCGGTGACTTTTTGTTGAACTTCCGAAATCTTTTGTTGAAATTCCTGCTCAATTCCTACAATTTTCAAATTTTGTTCTTCTATAGAACTTTTTAGAAAGATTTTCTGATCCTTTAAACGAGTTTCTAGACAATTCTCTAGAGAACTCTTTTGTTCGTCCAAGCGGATTTCCATAGATTTCTTCTGCTCTTCTAAACGGGATTCCAGAGAATTCTTTTGTTCCTCAAAAGCAATCTTTTACTCGTCCAGACGGGTTTCCATAGATTTCTTGTGTTCCTCGAGAGAATTCTTTTGTTCATTAAAACAGGCTTCCATTTTGCTCATTAAAGTACTTAAAAGCTGTTCTATCTTCACCGCAGGTTCTTCTTCAGCTTCTGGTTCTTTTTCGAAAACGAATGTCTCAGGATTCTTTTCTTTCTCTATCAAAACTTGTCTAAGTCGCTCGACTAGAACATTCTTTAGACATGCCGTCTGCAATGACCGCTTCCCAACTCCACTTTCAATTCCTGTATGCGAAGCTCTTCTAGTTTGCGTCCCATTACTTTGATAATTCACTCACAGCTTAATATAAAACTATCTTTCGGAATTTTCACTTAAAGAAGGAAAGTTTTACACGATTTCACCAATTAATCACACTTTGAATTTCAAAGTCAAATGTTACCACTTTATTTCGCGAATTTATCCCACTTCTGACACCAGTTGTTACGAGCGTGGCCCTAGTTCGTTATTTAAAACACAATATTTCAGATATCATTAACAAGCTCTTCTTTTATTTAACTTCATTGTTTACTTTTATAACATTTACAAACAATTATCAAATCAAGTCTTTAAAGTACTGTACGTCTAATTATCGCGATCCAAATAGTTTACTTCGTTCACTTCACTGTCTGAAATAAAACTCGCCTCCTGTAGTCAAGTCAAGTGCACTTCACACGCGATTAACGAATTTTAACGAATTATGTCGAAATTTTAAACCGAACCGATATCCCGGGATATTTGAAATTGTTTGCGTACAGGCTTTAATTTTAGCCTCGAATTCACTTTTGTCTTTGATTCACTTTACACACTTTAATTGTTCGAATATTAATTAACTTAAGGTTACACGATGTCGAAATTATTACAGCCTGTTGCGCGACGGCAGGCTGTGTTCTTGTCTGTTGTTTGGTAGTTTTCGGATTTAGAGGAATAAGGAAGTTGGATGGGTGTGGGAAGTTGTGGAATGTTAGAGATTTCTCTAACTTGTTCTGAGTTGAAGATCGGCGTTTCTTCCAGCATGGTGAGAATTATCCCGAAAGTCCGGAATGGTCCAGCGTTGATAAATCCCACGATGATCGAGATGCCTGGATGTTGTCCTACAACTCGCCTCCTGGATGTGAGTAGCGCCGTATTTATACTCTACAAATTATCCTAGAACCGTCCTGAATATTCCGTTCTCAGAACCTAAAGTTTACTAGAATATCACTAACCTAAAGTTGTTTCCATTTCCAAGAGATGTCGCTTGCATCGCTTTGTGGCGCGTAACAATATAGTGAAAAGCGAAATTTTTGTATGGCAACAATACGAAGAAGTTACCAAATTTGTCCCATTTTCGAATTTAATTTCCTTTTTTTTTTTATTAAATGCCATATGGAAATTTCAGCTCTCTAGGCATACGCGTTCTCGGATTATCGTGAGGGCGGTCGGATGGACAGACAGTTGATCAGACGGACGGCGGACATGCAAAAATCAAATTAAGTTTTAATTTTATGCATGCCTTTTATAATCCATTTTGCTCTACCACCATTATTTCTAGATGTTACAAATGGAATGACAAACTTAGCATACCCTTTAGATTTCATTTAGGGTATAAAAATGGTTCTATTACACTGCCTGCCCGAAATTCGCACCGAATAGTGAAACACGTTAAGAGGGTACGTAAAAATCTCCTGCATATGAGATTTGGAAATTTTTGTTAGTAAACTCATTGCGATGAAAGTGGGTGGGGCTAATCTCTAAAGAAGATATTTTCTTCCAAACTCATAATCGTATTCGTAATGCGCCAAAAATTAACTGACGAATTATTAACACACATAATTAAGTTCAGGCCTTAGTTTTTGTGTCAGTTGAATGGAGATGCAGGTCTTTAATGAGTACCTAACCGATGAAGTAGACTTCTTCGTATGTCCAATCACACTATCAGAGATTCAAACCACGAGGAAAAAAATGCTACAAACTTTAAATCCAGCGTTATTATTAGGACACCCTATATAATTTCCGAAATACCAATTTTTTCAAAATTCTGTTTTTTTTTTTAATGTAATTTTATAAATCCTAAAAAACTTTAATTATTTTTGATAAAACGGAAACATATTCCTTTATGAAATTTTTAAACATGGTATTTTGAGAGACGGGATCTTGTAAAGGTAAATTCAAAATACCAACCAAACCAAAAATTATGCTTTTCTGGGTTGGTTAAGAAAAATAAATCTCAAAAAATGTTTTTTTTTTTTTTTGGGGGAATTTGAGGAAATGGAGATTTTGAATGAGAGAGATGTTAAAAAGAAAGACTTCAAATTTAACTTAACGAGTTTTATATTTTTCAAAAACTTTACAAAAATGCGCGGGATTCCAAAAATGTTTTTAATTTTTGTGGGGTTATCATTGCAGACCCGCTCGTTTTTAACATATCGAAAAAAGGAATATATTTTAAATGGATCTAATTAAAAACGAAAAACACTAAATTTAAAAAATAAAAATGGGTTGGTCTTTAAAACATTTCTTCCCTTAAGCCTTTCTTGTGTTCAACATTTGAAAACCCTTACTTATTGTTATACAGTATACGTTCGACTAACAAAAGTTCATGTGGCGCGGATAAGTCTTTAGGGAAAAATATATCTTCAAAATCTCTTCTCTTTTACAATTCTTCCATATATTCGCGAACCCTCCATTTTCACATTATTCTAAGATTTGCAAAAAAGTCACGGCAGCTATCATAAGTGTGCTGCTGCTCTAAACGTAGGCTGGTACAGTATCTAGTAACGACATTAGCCATGATATATTTCTCCTTGAAAGCACTTTTACAGCAGCACTGTCCTAGCAGAAAAGCAGCATAATCAACAGTGTGCTGCTAGCTAGTGCTGATGGTTTTTTTCTACCACACCACCTAGCCAGCAACAGTGCATAAAAACAAAAAAAGGATCCGGTCCTAACTGGTGATTCTCACCAGCATCCAAGGTTGTCCATTCGAAAAGCAGCGGAAGGCAAATTAATTGCAGACACCGCTCCGTTAACCTCTTAGTGAAAATTTTTGCAAATTGAAAAAAATTGTCCCTGTCATGGCAACCGTAATGTTTATTTATGATTTCCTTTTTGATCTTTTTTCACTTTTGCTCCAGGATTCTTCCCCCTTCATTTTACCATCACAATGGTAATGGTGTGCTTGTGGTCTGTCCTTCCACATTTGTACCCATTTTGCAACAAATGTGGATCTAGTGCTGCTAAAAAGGACGAATTTGTCATGCATATGCTTACGTACACGAAATGTGACAGGACATGGATATACAGTATGAGAAAGGATCCTCCACCACAATCGTTTGAAGCATGCAGTATATGTAGTCTCATATCATCGATGGGATGAGAAAACGGGAGAGGGTTAAGCTTCTTGTTGTGTTCGCGGGACATTATGTCCTGTTGGAGGATGTCAGAGAAAACCACTTTTTCAAACTTCATATAGCATTCGAGCCAGGGGCATAATAATTCAAAAAGGGGAGACGACGACTGGAGAAAAGAACAAAAAAAAAACGAAGTCCAACAACAAAAAGATAAGAATGATGTTGGGGGCGGGAAAATGATCTTTCATTCTTCCTCCTAATTTTATTCAATTTTAAGGGCAGAAGGGTGAATGTGTTAGTGTTAACTGTATACGTAACGTTGTCAGTTTGATAATAAATTTTACCGACTCCCGTCGTCGTCGTCGTGTAGTTTCATTCATTCTCAAGTTTTGTGTATGTGTTTTGTTTGACTTTTAGGACATTATATAAAAAAATACCAACACTCACACAAACACATACACGCAGTACACACCCTATTATAATTACATACGTCTGCCTATGATGCCAGAAAGCCGGCAAAGTTTACAATGTATCTCTCTTCAATGTGTAGGGAATTTGCAAATGCAGCTTCCATTGTGGGTGGTGGAAAAGCTTCAAAGCTTGGAATTCATATAGGAAAATACAACTTCCTTTCTCCGAGAGGACTAGCGTTGAGATTTATGCGGGACGTTTGTTTTACACCAACAACATCAACAAAAAATTACCAGGAATTCCGGGTTTGAATGTCCCTTCGCTTTCCGCGCCTTCCTATCATCGCGTACGTGACTACAAAAAGTCACCAGCGAGATCAGAGGGTAAAATTATATATATAAAAAATAAAATAAAATTTGACATTAATTTTTATAGCTACTTCCAGTTTAGATACGGACACAGTGCACAGGCATGTCGCATGCCACCAGCTGCTCCGAAAAACAGAAACACTGTGGGGGCAATGTGCATTCTTTCTTTCGTTGGTCCTTACAATGGAATAATGGGTTTTAACAGTTTTATACCCTTGATGAAATTACAGTTTGTCATTCTGTTTGTAACACATAGAATTAATGATGGTACGGCAAAGAGTATTAGACACCCGCACGCATAGCGTTATAGGGCACGATTTTTGAGTTTTTTTAGTTGCACGTAACCATCCGTCCTTCTGTCTGTCTGTTTGTTTGTTTGTTTGTCTGTTTGATCGCAACTAGAGAACGCGTTGACCTAGAGCATAGGTTCTCAACCTTTTTTGGGTGGAGACCCCGTTTTATAAAGGCATTTTTAATAAGCTAATTAAAAGACAACAGCGAAAATAGCTTTTTTAGTATAATTTTATTTTAAATTATGTTTAATAATTAATTTAACGCGATTGTTGAAATTGAATGTTATTCATCAACCTTTCCACTCTCGCAGAGATATGTAAACACAAATGGAACTAAAAGTAGAAAGGCAAGCATCGTCACATTTGGGTACGAATAATACATACTACCTCAGAATTGAGTGAGCAATATTTCATTAAACAAGTTACGTGCCGAGGAATCATTCCGATCATTTCGCAAATCCAAGAATTCATCTTGTAATTCATCAGGAATGCTGATTACATCAAAGGAAACAGCGAATGGATTTCGTGTTAATATAGTTTCTTCTTCTTTCAGCTCAGAAAAATAACGCTGAAGTTCATTTTCAAGGGATTCGAAATGCCCAGTAGTCTCCGCCTTCAAATTTTCATTTATTTCACTTTCAGATTCAGCTACCACAATGGAGATTTTCTCAAATTTGGTAATGCTCCCTAGATTTATTTTTCTTCTTTGCAGCTTGGATACAAATGCCCCGTGGTTATCATGAAATGCGATAATATTCGTTTCCTTTCCCTGAAGTTTGAAGCTCAGCCTATTTTGCTGTTCTAGTACATATACTAGATGTGCTGCTCTTTTCAACCAAGCTTTGTCGTTAAAGTATACAAAATGGTCATGTTTCCCTTGCACTTCCCAGGAACGACTTGATTTCATGTTTAAATTGAAAGACACGATACACAACATTTCCTTTCGATAACCAGAGTACTGCAGTGTAGAAAAGAAGAACCCCGCGATGAATTCTGTCTTTGCAAGGTTCTTTAGATAGACAGGTATTAGGAGTTCCAGATTTGATGTACATATTTTACGATTTTTATCAGCGAATCAAGCACCTCTTGTAGAGGAGTTGGAAGTGTTTTACTGGCAAGGACATACCGGTGAATCATGCAGTGGATTCCACTTATTTGGGAAGCTAGTTCTTTTATTTTTTTCTGAAAGCCCGATTTTGACCCAAGCTCCACAGACGTTTTTACACTTTAATCCTCCAGTCTCAAAAAACCTATTTATCGTCGCCATACTATCTTCACTTTTTGTAGTAGTTTCAAGTCCACTACAAAATAGGTACTCTTCTTTGATATCACCTGAATTAATATGTTTCACGAAGACAAGCAACTGAGCACACGAGCTTTCGTCTGTTGATTCATCAACTTGAAAAGAAAACATTGGTGAAACCTTGATTTTATTCAAAATCTGCTCTTTAACGCCTACGGACATGTCTGATATTTCATTATAGTGAACAATTTTTTTTTAGTTAACTGCGTAAGTTCGCGACCCCACAGAATACTCGTTGCGATCCCATTCTGTGTCGCGACCTATAGGTTGGGAACCCGTGACCTAGATTGTTGCGATTTTGTATATGGCTTCAAATTACTTTAATGCTGGTTAGAATACATACAAGGTTTACAATCTTCTTTAAGTACAATATCATATAGGGTGTGTCCCACTAGGAAGTCAGTAGAGCGGGAGGTGATAGTACTCACATAGATGAATCAAAAATTGTATGGCAGGGGGAGGGAAATATGAAACGTTTAGGATTTACAGGGTGATTAAGAAAAAAAGCTAGTTTTTCACAAAACACCCTGTATCTTAAAAATTACAGGGTGCGTGGTCACAGTTAGGAGCTCATTGTATGCAGAACTCCATGGCCTTTCGAACGACTGCTCAATCAGCCCCATCTCCCCTCAAGAATTATGGTTGTCTAAACTCAAAATTTCGGATTTTCTTACCTTTTTTAAATATATGAACTAAAAGTTAATTTCGAAACTTTTTAGTTATAATTATGTTTTAATAAGGTATTTGTGCAACTAGATGGTCATAAAACAAGCATAAGCCATTAGTTGAGCGTTTTTTTCCCTTTATTTTCCAGAATTGATTTTTACCATTTCCATTCTGGAAAATTATGTCTGCATACATTGGGGAATGTCGTCAGGGTAGGCATGTCGTCTAAGTCGGGCAACTGCGATTTTTTTAAGTTTTGACCACTAGCACCATCAATGTGCGAGCGAAAATATGCAATCGTTAATGTAAACATCATGAATGTGTTGTGTGGTTCATGTTTGAAAACAAACCAAGCAGAAATCAATCCTGTAACATGTTTGGTTATTGTGGAATGTGATTCGTCAATGGTGCTTGTCCTTAAGGTTGGCCAATTTGTGTAGTCAGGGTTGATTGTGTGCTTCGAAGACGACCAAAAAACGTTCAGCACTAATCCCAACGAAGTTCGCCAATAAAACACCAGCTATGAGAAGATGCCCGTCCAAAAATACGCAGCACACAGTGCAAGAGAGAAGTGCATTTGAATAGCGCCAATATAACGACGAGCTATTACATTTGCCAGAAATGAGATTCCGAATAATGTGCCATTAAAATTTAGTTAAAAAATACAAAAAATGCAACAAAGTCAGCTTTTTATTTCATTCAAATAATTTTTCCAGGTCATTTTCAATCATTTCAGCACATTTTTCGGCGGATGGCCAACCTAAACAGCACTGGCCGACCTTCTTTTTAAATGCCTATATTTTTTTCATTTTTCAACCAGTTAACTTGCGATGTTCAGCAAAAGTGTTCCTTTTTCCGAAATCTTTCCAAAGGTGTGCTTGGATTGACCAAATTCTTCCTTAAACGGAAGTTTCAAAATCAAAAAGGGTGGCCTAACTGACGACATTCCCCGCATGTATTTTGACATAATAGAGAAATTTGTACGAATCGGATCGAAACGGTGGAATTGTGTTCGCCCTTTATAGACATAAAATCTTTCTCCTCCTTACGAAAAGTATGTCATATGATTTCGAAAGCGGAGGCGATCCGGAGGATCCTCATCCTGGTCGAGCAGCGCAGTTCAGGAACATCTGGCGGTGTACTCTCCTCAGTACAAATGTTTGGGCGTTGAGTTTCCATCTGGTTGGCTCATTTGAATCGAGTTTGGCGGAGATAATCCTTGAATGGGACGTTTATAGTTAGGCTGGGTTGTCTGTCACTTTGTATATTTCCAGTCGACTAATGTTCTGTAATATTGTCGTTTGTGGAGTCTAGTATTGGATGACTATTTCCTTTGGCAACTTTGTTTAGCACCTCATAGGTGGGTAGCGTTTTGTTTGGCACATTGCAATTCGTAGATCTCAACTGATCGATGTGACGGAGATGCTTTTAATTGCAAATGAGTACAATGTAATGGAGCTTACCTTTCCTAGAATAAATGTTACCGAATTTCACTTTATTGTTTCGGTTATTACAAAATCTTACTAGAACTATAAGTCTCCTGCTTGAAATTCTTATAGTTTAGCTGTAAATGTTTAATGTTTTGCTGTAATTTTCTCATCGACTCTGCGTGTAACTAAATCGATTCGAATACGAAGTGATCTTTTTAGCATAAGTTCCGTTCGGGTAATTCCCATCGTGGAATTTGCTACTTTCCGGTATTGCATTAATAATCGACACAGCTTTTCATGAATATCGCCTTTCTCTTGCATCATTGCTCGTAACTCATGTTTTATAGTATAGACATATCGCTCTGCCTGTCCGTTTGTTGCAGGATTATATGGTGCACAGAATTTGTGGATCAATCCGTTTGACTTTAAAAACTCTTCGAAGGCATTTGATAATCCGGAACAAATATTTCTCGTAATATTCTGATTGTGTTCTTGGAATTTATTGATTTGGTTGGTATAGTTTCGACCCACTTGAAATATACATGGACGACAATCAAAAGGTTTGTTTCCATAAACGGTGCTGCGTTGTCAACATGTACTTTGTGCCAAGGTTGTTTTAGATATTCCCAAGCATGAACTGGTACACTTAGTGCAATTATGAGAAAAGTTTTCGATGTCCTTATACCTCACATTTAGGGGGTGTGCTGAAACCAGCCACAACTGTTAATGAACCCTACCAGGTACCCCAACTCTTTGTATGCTATATACCCCAGTTCACAGAAAAAGTAGGTACCAAGTGTACTCCTCCTACACTTAGCAGTGCTAGGGCATTCGCACAGCAGGTTCTCAACGCCCTCAACCTCTTCCTAGTCTATACAGCTTTTGTAGAAGTTATTATATGGAGCGTGCATGTGCTCTACATGTTTGACAAAGAAGTAGTTTCCTGTGATGACTGCAGTAAGATTACGCACATCATTCCAGTTCCACAGCAAAGATAATTCGAGACGACCACCAAATGCATCGTTCTCTCAATAAGCGCCTGGATTTAAGAGGAACATGTGTTTCTAATAGGCATCTATCTAAGGAAGAAAAAATATCAACCTGATCGTTCACTGAAGCACAATCAAATATTGTGTCCCATGGCAATTGTTTGTATTCTTCAAACAAAGATTCAACGTCAATGCTATTGTAATCTCGGTACGAGTTGTTTGTTTGAGAGTTATTGTGCATTAAAACATTGTAGCCGATAAACAGAAGATCATGATCTAACGAGCGAAAAGGACTGATCTGATTGAAGAACAACCCCTTACCTCTATCAGATACCAGGAATATGTCGAGAAGTGAAGGGTTTGTTGCGTTAAAGTAGGTTGGCTGGGAGTTGACTACATTGAGGTGAATTGTTTCGAAAAAGTGTAAAAACCGATCAGCTAAGGAATCATCGTGAAGAATATTCACAATAAAGTCACCTTCCACTATGACATCAGAACAATATTGCAAGGCTCTTGATAGAAGATCCCCTAAACTCAATACACTATTACACCTAAAATTCCCCGGGGGATAGTATACTGCAGACAGTATAAGCTTTTGGATCTCTGAGCAGACCTCAACACCTATCAAATCCAAATCAGCACTCTCAGAAGAAAAAGCCAGTTTTGCATTCAGATCACCATTTAACATATATACCGACGCCTCCACCAGAACGCCCCCTAAGATCATTTCTAAACAAAGTATAACCTGGAATAGAAACTTGCGATGTAGGTATAATATCATTCGGCCATATTTCGCGTGTACATAATGTAACCATTTCTGCCATGGACATAGTATTATCTAAATTCTTCTAATTTTCAAATCTGACGCCCTCCAAGGCCCTCCACGTTTGTAAAAAAATCTTGATTCATCCATTCATCGACAGCACCCAGACCCATTATTGCACTCATCTCTTTAGCTAAGTATAGGTAGTTATGAGACGTCAAAAAAAAAAAAAAAAAAAACCTATATATTTCAAAATTTTAACTGTTTTCTGCCATGTTGAAAAAAAAACCTATAGGTATAGACAATTTCTCGTCTATAGTAAACTGAAATGTATTGAAATTCCAGAAAAATCGATTTTTTCGACCCAGTGAACGAAGGGGTCTCATCAGTATGATTCTTAGAACAAATGACCAAAGATAACGCAATAAGCCCGAAAAATTGCGACATTTCCCACTATATTCTGTTTATGTATTCGTTATGCTCATGGAAGTAGTAAGCCTGAGATATTTTTGAAAGGGGCTTTGGCGTAATTATTAAAAATAAAGCAAAATTGTGAGCTACCAGTGTCACATTGACAAAAAAAAAAAAAAAGTTGAAAATACAAAAACGTAAACAAAAAAATATTTTAAACAATTATCTTGAAATTTTTGTTTCCCTTCCCTTTTTTCACTTCTTTTGCACGTATTTGCAGAAAAGAAACTTTTTAGTATAATTTCAGGATTTTAAATTGCCTGAAAAACGCCTTCCCAGGACTATTTCGTCAATTATTGCAAGAGCATCCCCCACAGCACAATTCATTGTTGCATTATTCTCCCGTTTATTAATTAAAGTTCCAGGCTTAATTACTAAATTATCACTTCGAAAGTTTTCATTTAAAATTCACACAATTAACGGATCAATTTGATGTTTTTTAATTAAATAACACACAACATACATACAAAAACACGAATCTGACGTTTAATAAAATTGACTTATGTCAAATGAACTAGGTTAAATTCTTCTTGCCCTTCCACCCCTTCCCCTAAGAACCGAGTTTCTCTCATATCGATGGTGGTTTTTACACGATATTTCGCTTGCTTTAGTTCTAAGGTATTTAGGGTTATCCCTGATCACCTGCCACCTATCATTGGAAAAAGTATATCACTTACCAGCAAGATTTGAAAGCCTGAATTAGTTCCATTTGGAATCATTTATAGAATGAACTTGTTTTTATGGGAAACCTGTTTTAATGGGAAATGTACCTAAAATTACAAAATCCTCCCATTTGCATGTCCCAATCACACGGTATAGGTACAGGAAAAAAGTTATGCCACACACTGAAACATATATAGATATCTCGAAGGCCTTCGATAGAGTCTGGCACCCTTGTTTTTTAGCTAAACTTCAGGCATTAAGTCTAGACCCTCTTTTCTTAAAAATAATTGAAAGTCTTCTCTCCCGCCATTCAATTCAAGTTATATTGGACGGAGTTACTTCTGATCATTTTATAACCCATTCCGGTGTTCCGCAAGGTTCTGTGCTCTCTCCCACTCTCTTCCTCATTTTTATTAATGATCTACTATAGCTCTCACTTTCAATCCTTTTCATAGTTTGCGGACAACAGCACCCTTGATTTCGTGTACACTCTATATAGCTGATTTCCGTGGAGATGTTATAATTGACAAACAAAACCACATGTTCAGTTCACTAAACTATGACCTCACTACAGTTCTCTCTTTGGACAGATCGGATCGGGTATTGTTTAATGTTTTCAAAATGAATTTTTTTTGTTATCATTCAAACGTATTCCAACTCCTATTCAACCCATTTTCGTTGGTGGAGAAGATATCTCCAAGTCCACCACCTCTTAACATCTTAGGCATTGAACAACAACAATCTTGTTGATCCGATCATATTTTTGGTATCCCCAAGAACGCGATGGAATGCTTGGGTTTCTTGCAAAGATGCAAGAAATATTTTACTCCACAAGAATTGGCCCAAATCCATAAGTATCATATCAGAACTAGATTAGAATAGGGGGAAAGCACCAATAGTCGGCCAAAAATGCATAGTTAGAATTTTTAGATAGCCGTAAGATGACTGTCCCAAGCCTGCTGCTATGAAAAGATTTTGTACTGAGAATTGAAAGCATTCAACATATGTTTAGGATAAAAATACTACTAATATATACTCACATTTTTAATTAAAAATATGAGTTTCAAAAAGTTTACTTTTACCCTATAGTCGGCTAACAAAGTCCTAACTCCGCCCATAATGTTACCTAATGTCTGCCAAAGAAAACGAAAACAGTTTTAAGCGAAGTTCAGACTTTTATTTTAATATAAATATATTAATATTCCCAGCAACTTGTTGCGTTTAGCAAAAACAAACAACAAATATAAAAATAATGAGTAACAAAACGTCTTTTCAATACATTAAATTAACTAGGTATGAGGTCAAAAGATCAAGCTGAAGTACCTATGTATTTGGAAACTGTCTGAGAACGCGTTGACATGGAGAGCAAGTACAAGTTCCAAAATGGACCAAATCGGGCAACCCCTTGTTGGTGTTGCCACACAAAATTTTGGGTTTTCACGGCCTGAAAACGAATTGATGGAGAGAGCTGAAATTTTGTACGCAGCGTTTTCATAAAAATAGTAAATAAATTTTCAAAAATGAGCAAAATCGGACAACCCCTTCTAGTGTTGGCATATAAATTTGTAGGTTTTCACTATATGTAGCTTTTATTTTCATCTAGGGTATAATATTATTGGTCGTAGACCAATTATAACATTTTCTTTTGTTAGGATTATATTTGTGATCGATTTTAAAGTATTATAAATCTTTAAACTTGAATGGATATATGCCGACTTAACCAAAGTTCGAAAATTACGTTCCATAATGCCTGCCCCCTGATATATTTTAGAAAAACTAAATTTTTTCTATTTTCTTCAATTCAAAATATAAGTACCTAAAAATGCATTTTAATGAATAAAGTAGAAAATACAATCCTATTTAGTAAAAGTAGAGATTACTCTTTAGGATTTTTTCCCGGGGTAAACTTATATTTGTTCAAGAAAGAATTTATTTGGATTCTCCGGTATATAGCAAAAGTTAAAAGCTGTTTTTAATTTGTTATTTCATCGCACAACCCATTATATTTTTGGTGAAAAGTTTCAAGTCTTGGTTTTGCCTCATCAACAGTTTTTTTCTACTTTTCTCAAATTTTTTTGAAATTTTCATTTCTTTCTTTATTCTATTTTTTCATTTGTTTTTCAAGGCACTCAATTTCGCTATTTGGGAGCTGTTGATGAGTCAAAACCAAGACTTGAAACTCGAATGAAAGGGTTGTGTGATGAAATAACAAATTAAGAACATTTTGAACAAATATTTGATGAAATAACAAATTAAGAACATTTTGAACAAATAATACTATTTAGGAAAACTACACGATTTCGCAATTACCTCAATCTCATTTCAAAAAAATTCACAGAGCACACATTATAAATTGCTTATAGTAAAACCGTCATACATATAAGAGAAATGATTTTTTGTTATACGATATAAAAACAAATAATATTATTCTCTTCAATTTTCGTTTTATCCGTATTTGCTTTCAAAATCATTTTACAGACAGTTTTGTCAGGGGTGGTCGACCTTTGGAGCCGGCCAACTTTAGGAGCACCTGCCCTATAACTCCTATATTTGGGCAAGGGCTGGACGCATTGCGTTTTCTGCGTTAGGCAAAGTCTAAAAGAAGGTCTTCCGGCAACTCCCTAAAGCACCGGCGTGATGTCGGATGTCCATCTATCTTTTATCGGTACTTCCATGGCTATTACTTTGAAGAAATCTCTAGCCTGACTTGTAGAGTTCTTCCTGTGCGCATCACACGAGTTCAAGCCCGTGCTCATCCTCTCACCCTTTGGTTTCTTTGAAGGAAGTCGAGTTCGGCCGTACCGTGAAATTTCGTGAATCCTTCATAAGCAAAGCAAAACAGTACGAATGTAGAACAGTTTGCAAACCTCTGCCTCCCCCCCCCCCCCTACCGCAAACAACCAAGTACAATGTACCGCCAGCCACCTAATTGTCTGAACTCAGTAATCCACAATTCCTTACCCCCGTGATATGGCAACATCTGCAAAAAAAAAACATATTACGCCATTTTGTAGCAGAAAATTAATTTTGAGAATTTGTTTTTGTAATTCTGTTGTTTTGCTTTTCCCATACAAGAATTGGTCCAAATTTTTCGTGAAGTAATTTATGTAAATCGTATCCCGCCCCTACACAGGTATCAAATCCTTAAATATAGAATGTATAACTTTCCAATCACCCTGTACGAATTTTCATAACAATAACACAAAAAACCTAGTTTTTGGCCGTAATTATAAAACAAAAACAAAAAGCAACAAAATTCAAGGCAAAAATTTGTTTCACTTGATAAGAATTAAAAATTTGGAAAAAAAAATTTTAGCAATTCCAACCGTGACTTTAAATTCACCTCGACTGTAGCGAATTTTGATAACATCACTGCGATTCTAGTGTTTGCATTTTTCTGAGAGGAAGACGAAGAGCAAAACCGTAACCAAATTTGGTTCTCTCGTTCTCTTTTCAATTATTGAAACTTTGTAGTTCGTCGTATTCGTACGTAGCAGCTGCTGCTGCACAAAAAAGCAAGCACTCGGAAAATCCGTTATTTTCATTAAAAAGCTTTCTCGGAAAAGCTCCAATCTCTCGGCTTGGTTTCTCTTCAGTCACGGACAGCAGCACCAGAAGAACAAGGAAAATTCTTGCAAGTAAACTTTCAACAAAATTCGCTTCACAATCACAACTCGCAGGCTCATGCCGCCAGGTCAGTTCAGTTCCTCTGATAACGTCAATCGCGTTGGTTCAGTTCGGAGACAAAATCGAAGTTTCAAAGGATTTCTAGCCATTATAAAACGCGACTAAGGCAAAATCTGTATTTTTTGGGGTGGTGTAGAGATTGGAAGGAATCGGTCCATTTCACCGTGTTTAGTGTGGCACTTCTTCTGCTACACATCTTGGGCTGCTGTGCTGCGGCTGCTGCTGCTACCTAACTCTCCTCGATTCGAGCAAGTGCAAAACTTCAGTACACAGTTGAACTTCTTCGTCTGCCGTGCATATAACAGAAAGAGTTAATCCAAGAAGGTTCAGGCAGGATAATTTTTCACATCCCGTGGGAATCATACGTATTTCTCCTATCAGTTGCGACCTAGTTCTTCCTGCTGCTGCTGCTGCCATCCAGTACCAGTTGGTAATCCAAGTGTATATATAGGTTGTGAATGCCGCAAGTGGTTATATGCGTGGAATAACGGCGCTTGTTGTTTACTAGTTGTGATCATAGAAAAATATAACAAAAAAAAAAAAAAAACAGGAAAATGCAAAAAAACCCAACCAATTTCGGAGCATCTTTTGTTGGAGGCGATTTTTTGTGCACCCGTTAATTTTTTAGTGTGTTTTTTTCTATCCTTGTAGTATTTACCCCCGTGTGTTACAAAACTACTAAAGAGCGAGAGAGAGGTGCGACGAACCGTTACGCCCGCCCCGCTTGTGCTATTTAATTTTATTTTTATTTTTTGCATTCGGTTCAGTGTCATTCGGGACGTGGTGCAAATATCATGAGCTTGTGAAACAACCGGTGTGCCGTTATGCGGCTAATTAGTGGTGACACAGTGATTCAACTTAATTAATTAATTCGAGAGATTTTTTCTCGTGAATGTGTGTGTATGTGTTTTTTGCTTTGTTTTTCCGCGGAAAATTGTTGTAATTTAATTTGCATGTTTTTAGTGTACAAACAAACAAACAAACAAACAAACAACAAATTTTTTTGGGCGAGAAATTATTTTGTGTGTGCACACAGCCACACACACAGACACACACGTACTATAATACACTACAGCCGGCCGGCTCTGGAGGTTTTTGTTTTTTTGTTTTGGGAACAATCATCAAATTTGGATTATTCCCTCAGGAGGAGAAATAAGGTTTTTATAAAATTTTTTGATATTTTATTTTGCTGTTGCATTTTTAATATATACATATGTAGAGGAGTGCCTTAATTGTTTTTGAAGATATACCTGGGGAAGGGAAAAAAATTTACATCTTTCTTAGACTTTGGTGGGTGCCTTTTACTGTTTGAGTTGTAATTAGGCGATCATTTAGGTATCAATATTCATCATCTTAGTCAATACGTCTTAGGCAGAGTTTCCGAAGTCCTAAAAGTATATTTAAAAATCACCGTTTACCCAATTCAATAAGAATAAGGTTCAAATCAAAGCAACTTCTAAGATCATTGTACAAGGCTCTCGAGGAGGTTTACTAGTGCAATCCATGACCTTCTTTGTAGATGTGTTTTACTTATGGTTTTACACTTAATCCATTGCTTGATGATGATATTCTTTCAGGGCAAAAAACTTCGTGCTAGATGCCTTGACCTGTGTTAGACTAATGGCTAAAAAAAAAAAAACAAAGAAAAAGCTAAAATTGGTCTAAAACCAATTCTTATGATACTCTAGATGAATGCCCGTATTAAATTTCGTATGGTTACCCATCTGTTCAAGTATGATTTTTGAAGTGGTTTTTTGCTTAGAACGGTTTGCCGACAGTAAAAATTATTATAACCAATTTCGTAGGATTTCATACAGTACAATAAAATCGTCTAGGACTGATCGTTTTCAAAGTATATGTAAAAATCATGAATTTTTATATGGCAACACCAAGGATGGGTTGCCCGATTTAGTCCGTTTTTGATGTTTTACTTACTATTACTAGAAAACACCGGGTACAAAATTTCAGCTCTCTACATTGACGCGTTCTCAGGCAGTGTTCAAATATATAGGTAAAAACGAAATTTTTGTATGGCAACACTACAAAGTAATTGCCCGATTGGTCCCAATTTCGAACTTAAACTTACTAATTTTGTGCAAAGCCCGGGTGTAAAATTTTAGCCTTATAAATCAGCACTCTCTCAAGTTATCGTGAGGGCTTGCAGACAGATAGATGTGCAAAAATCAAAATATGTTTGAATAATTTGCGTGGATGTCCAATCCATTTTGCTCTACCACTATTATTTCTTTGCGTTACAAACGGAATGACAAACTTAGTAAAACCTTATGACACGGCAATCTATTTCACCAACACTCATTTTGATATTATTATTTTTAGATAACAATCGTCGCGTATGTTTTTAGAGGGTCATTTCCTGTTGTCAAGTTAGTAAACCGATCTGCCTTATTTCCTTCCATATCCCAAAATTCTATCGATTTTGTGTTTAGTTGTGCTGAGCCTATCTCTATATTGCATATATAAATAAATACATCAAGATAAACGTCGTGCAAGCGGGTAGTACATTACTTGACACCATAGCGGGTGCAATTTATACTGAGCAGCTCCGTTGCTCGACCCATAGAAGGCAAACATCCATACGTCAACATTAAATATATAAGAACCCGATCAGACTCAGTTTATATGAAAACATGGTAGCCGCGTAGGCATCTATTTGACTATTCCGAAACGTTTTCGCTTCCGCCCCCGGAGCTCATCAGCGGTATTCCTATCGTTCAATGAGATTTTTGTATCTACTCGGTGCACCTAAATGCAGAAAATTGTCATATGCTACAGCTATCTGTTATGTTATATGTTTTTTAAGACAGTTTCATAAATATGTATATTTTATATATACGCTTAAAAAAATTTAAGATTTCAATTTAGGTCTCGGAGTATGCACATTGAATCGCTATCTTCGAACAATGACTGCAGCAGTAGGTGATGGTTTGAACTAACGTAAAATTTTCTTTTCGTTCCGGGGATTTTATACGTCATTTTCGGTTAACCTGACAAATTGATCTTGCTGTATATTGTTAGAGTTTTACACTGTTTCAGATCATTCCATCTTGTAGTAGCGCTCTTGACCAGTAAATAAGTTCGAAATAAAACTTGTCGCCAGTCGTATTTCATGAATGTAGTGAACAGGAAAGTTAAGCATTTTCTATTAAACTTTTAAATGTTTTTTTTTTAGTTTAATTAAAATAAACTAGATGGCAGGGCGTAATATTAGAAAAGTAAATTGATCTTTTTGGGCAGAAATTCCTGATGGGTACCACAATATTCAAGAAGATGATATACAGTGTTGTCGACAGATTTTTTGTCGAAATTACAGAGATATGTTGAAACAGATAAATATTGATGTGATTTTAAAAAGGCTGAGAAATTTTGGGCTGCTTTTACAAAATTTTCCATTTTTAAACCACTTGTGCTACACGAGATATGGTTTTGTGTATAAATTTTTGAATCACTCTGTATATACTGTTTTCCTATTGCTTTTGCGGAAAGTATTAAAACTACAATAGTTTAGGGCCTTTTAGAGCAGCCTAACTAATCGCCATACATTATTTTTGTTCTACTGTACTGTAGATTACCTAATAACTTACTAACGGGGGTCATGCACAGAACAAAGACACTCAGAACATCTTTTTTAAATATCAAATCGACAACGCCTTGACCACAAACATGAAATACTCAGATACTATCGGCGGCTGTACTAACAAACAGATGTATGAGGAGAGCTCCTAACAAACCTCAATAGCTCACTGATCTCGGCTAAATATATCATGGATACGAACCAAAATGTTTTTCAATATTCTCAATTTTTTCTTAAAATTGTAATCGACCATATTTCTTCAGAATTCGTGTTCATTATTGGTGGCTGCAAACGAATTGGAACAAGTTGTGTATGGGCAGATAAACATTAATTTTTTCTTAGAAATTTGCTAAACCTTTTTCTTCAGAATTTTATGCACTATACATAATTCGCCATTAATTTTAGACTATAATAGATCTTCAGAATCTTTTTTGTGTTAAATAAAAGAAGTCTCTACCCAGTGGAAATATTGCGAGCTATCCCTGAGAGAGGCAAAGAGGAGCAGTAATTTTAGAATAAAAATATCCAGTGCTCCCTTTTTATATTTGTTTGCGGAGGGCTAGACCCAGGAGAGCAATTTATATAGAATGTTGCAGTATTGCTCCTTTCTCTTTCTATAATGAAATGTGTATGTTAAATTACAATGAAAGGTGAGCCAAAAGAGATTACTCCTCAGAGGACTCTTGGATGCATCTATTTACCCTCTCATTTCCCACCGAATTGAACGTAAATTTAATTCGGTTGATTTGAGACGGTGTAAAATATATTTTTTCTGCATATTTAGATAATCTGACAAAAAAAAAAAAAAAAATACGAAAATATGTTATAAAAATCCGTTTGCCGTTAACGAAGCCCTCAATTTTTTCTAAAAATTTAATAGAAATTTTTTCTTTAGCTTTTTTTTGGCATTATTGGAGCCTATGGCTATCTGGATTCACAAAAAATATTTATCTGAGCCCAGGCACAACTTGTTCGGACCCGTCTTCATTCTTAAATAAAATTCTGAAGAAATATGGACCATTACAATTCTACATTGAAAAATAATTTTTAACGAAAAATTTTGGTTCGTATCCATGATATATTTAGCCGAGATCATTGAATTTTTGAGGTTTTCTACGAGCTCTTCTCATACATTACTTTGTTAGTACAGCCGTCGATATGATGAGCGTATACCAGCTACGCATAAGTCGAACATAAAATTGATAGCGCCTCGACGTGGTGTAATGAATTTGTTACTCTTGTTTTTTTATAAATTTACTGTAAAACAAATTTTCGCTTCAGAATTTCATAGACCGAAAATGGTTCAAAATAAATGGATCGATTTGGATGTCTGGTCTTGACTACTATAAAGTTCATATCCCGAAGCGACTTACTTATATTTCTAGTGTAACCAGATTGACTATTTTACAGAAGAATTTTTGTTGTCAAATATAATGAAAATTAAGACTAGATCGAAAACGTTATAAGGAATGTTTTGAATATTTTAGTGGAAAAATTTAAAAAGAAATCAATTGTTAATACACGTGCAACGCGGCGCACTATTCCGAAGTCTCTATGAACGACGTGCACGAGATGATAAGTTGTTTATTATTTAATTTAATTAACAGTGTATATTATTATCTAACCCCTTCTAAGCTATCCAATTAAAACGTATGTTTTTACAAATATAATTAGAATCACGTTATGTTAACCAATGATGACTTATACTAACTGATAAGTGATGTACCATTATTTTCTCTCTCTGGGTGTTCAATAACATTCAACGAGAATTATAATAAAGAATGGAAAACAATTGAAAACCGTTCTTTGTTCCTCTGGTCTCTAACATCGGAACCTCTACAAAGACTGCGCTATCTCAAATATCGGTCAATAGCTGGGAATATTCATGTGCTGGTATACTTCGCAAACAAAATTTTTGTTAAAACCTATGTATGAAAGTTCGGGGACCAGGCCCACCCCAGAATTAAGTTCAAGTTACGCCAATGCTCAAATTTCGAAAATAATTAAACAAATTAAATTCGGTTGGCATTCATTTAATTTAATTACCGAACATTTAAAGTGTAAAAAAAAATTGAGCAGAATGTCTAAAGTATTTCATTATTTTCTCAACAATTGTTGAACATTTTTGATATGCAGTTCAATTTTTGTTTTTTTTTTATGAACATAATAATTACCAAATTTCGATGAAAACCGATTTTGAGAACTGGGTTAGTTGATGAAATCTTAAGGTATCTAATTTTAGAATTATTTCAGGATGACAAAGACAAGTTTTTAATTTACTATGATCAGACCTCTAAAATTTCAAGTACAAGTACCAGTACCTGGACTTGAAATAATTTTAAGTACAAGTCCCGGTACTGGTACTTAAAAACATTTCAAGTACAAGTCCCGGTACTGGTACTTTAAAATTCTTCAAGTACAAGTCCAGGTACTGGTACTGTTACTAGTATTTAAGTACTTTACAGGTCTGTACCTGTAAAATTCCAAGTACAAGTACCAGTACAGTACCAGTACCTGGACATGAAACATTTCAAGTACAAGTCTCGGTATTGGTACTTTAAAATTTTTCAAGACAAGTCCAGGTACTGGTACTGATACTAGTACTTAAGTACCAATGTACTTAAGTACTTTACAGTCTGACTACTTATATGATCCATTTTGTTTTTTTTTTTTGGAACTGGAGATGGCGGTCCATTCGAGGTGTTAAGGATCCTTCGTGTATGTGCCAGATACTTATAAATAACGCCTGATAGTTTTGAACTCTTTTTACACAATGTTTGGAGTATCTTGTTGGCCAGATGCATTTTTTCTCGTACGCACAAAAATTTATTGAAAGTTCAAGCGATATTTATGTCCATGAAAGAAGAAGTAGTGTAGTAGTGTCTGCGACAGCACAATATGCTGCGATTTATTAAAGAAATTGTTCGATTTATTCACTGAAGTACTGGGTGGATAGTAGGAAGCAGGGCATATAAATTAACGGGTAACATTTTATTACTCCATACGAAACAAATGCCACCAGAGTGGGACTGTACAAGAAAGAAAGAAATTTAACGTAGTTCTTTATAAAATGTCGTATCAAGCATTGCTCTACGCCTTTCATGTGGTTCCTTTTGCAATTTCTTTAACTAATTCTATCTTTTGTTACTTTGGGCTATGTTTGGGTACGCTACAGGGATACCCCTTAGCTATTGACACAAGAGAATTTTTGAATACGTGACCATAATATTTCCATTAAATTTTATTTATTTTAATTTTCAACACTGTAGGAGTGTAGTAGTATCATTATTTATGCTGACTGAACTCACCCATCATTATGAGCCATAGTCAATAGCGATTTGAAAGTCTCTTAATTTTCTGAACTCATTGAACTCATTTATATAATCAAAAATATGTATAAAAAAGGGGGTGGCGCACTACATGTATATGCTTAGAACAATGTCAACTTTGGTTTTAGCCTAAGGTTCTGAAAGATTTTCTTTTTCATAAAAAATGAAAAAAAGGAACAGATTAAGTTTTTTAAGACAGCTAAGGCCCAGTTAATTACTCTATAGGGTTATATTTACCTAAGTTTTTAAGTTTTTTATAATTTTTTCACGTGTAGCTACGCCTTAGAAGACTTTGGCTGTATACAAAAGCTAGGCTAGACAAATTTCGAGTGGTAACACTAAATAGTTTCAATCAAATCTTGAATATTTACAGGAAAAAAAACAAACAGATGGAAATTTGCTCAAAAAATTTGAATTAGAAATTGCCAAAATGGAAATATTTTGTAAATAATGAATTTCTTTAATATTCTAATTTCCTTCCGTTCAACTAACAGTACAGTGGATGTCTACTATTTCCACGATACCCTCGATTTGTTATTTTAATTTTCATAAGGCTCCATGAAATTTATTTTATTTCTGACATTTTGCCTGGAATTTTTTCATAAAATTTTTGAGTTGCGATATTTTCTGACCAACGCGAAACCGTGAAAGCAGGAACGGGAGCGAAATTTTTGTGGGACTCGAAACAATCTCGGAATATTTAACCACTCGCACTGATGCGTTATTTTTAGGTAGCTAACGCGAGATTTCAGAGTTTTATTTACGTTTAGCAGAAGGAAAGATGAATATTGAAAAATTTATTGAATTAGTAAAAATGAACAAAATTTTGTATGATTTTTCCTACCCTGGATATAAAAATTTTCACAAGAAGATAAAGTTTGGGAGAGAAATTGTAGTGGAATTGGAGACAAATGGTAAGTAAAAGCCTAGTAGTTGATTTTCTTCATGAATATATTTAAAAACAGAAAAAAATTAAGAGTAGATTAATTGCTATTATTATTAAAATACTCAACAACTTCTTCACGCATGTCAAATGCATTATTTGTACCGCATCTAGACGCGACATTAACATTATTTAATGCAGCAACTGTTGGCTCAGGTTCGTCTCTAAATTATCAAAATAAAGAGAATCACATTTTTTGGTCCTCAGGAAATTATGTAAGATGTATTTTGCCTTAATTATAGAAATTGTAGTATCGACATTAACTTCAATTGGCCTATAATATACTCTCCACTTTTGGGCTAATATATCAAATGCATTTTCTACGACGCGTCATGCTCTGCAAAGACTTGTATTATATTTCTCCTTCTGTTTACCGTTTTTCGATTGTCTATAGGGAAAGGTTTTAGCGCAAAAGCTTCATCTTCAATCAAGACGTGCGGACATGGTTCAGTTTTACCAGTAAGAATTTTTTCTCTGCGTACATTCAGAGTACCATTTTCAAATCTTCTTTCCATATTAGAGGTTTCGAAAATTCCTCCATCACTATTTTTTTCATAACCTCCAATATCTACACATATAAATTGATATTCGGGTCTATAACAATAGCCAGAAGAACAACTGAAAATTTATTTAAATAGCACATGTTTTCCATCTACACTGCCTATGCAATTGGGAAACTGCCAGAAGTTCCTAAATCTTTCAGTAGATTTTTCTCAAACTGCTTCTGTCGGCTTAGGCATGTTCATTGGTTGCGTTCTCTTCGAAATTGCTTTGCAAAGTTCTTTGACAACTAACTGTTGGAAACACAACTCGAAAACTATGACCTATTGTAGAATAGGCATCGCTAGTCGCAAGAAACCTGTAAAATATATTTTTTTAGGTACTTACTGAAGTAAAAAAAAAACAGGAAAAGAAAAATAATAACAATGTGCTAACTTTAAACCCTGTATATAAGCAATGAGTAGAAGGCGTTTCGTATCAGCAGGAATCAATACTCTTCAGAACGGCCTACCGCAGACGCCAGAAGAAAATCATAAGAAAACCTTTAAGAAATTGTATTTAGTAAAAGTCTTCATGACTTTTCTTTTCTTTGATTTATATGTTATCCATTATTTTTCGTTTCCTCAACTCAATTGCAAGACGTTCCTCACTGCAAATGGCTTCACGATAATTTGTATCTTCTTTGTGAATATCATCTTTTATGAGATTTAGAATTTCGTCGAAACAATCGCTGGCCATTTTAAGTAAATATAAAACCTTTTCTCATCTTTCCTCACGTCCGGCTTTCGCCGTGTATTTTGCGTTCTAAATTAATTTGGTGAATCCATATTCTTTTCTGTCTAGTGCCGAATAACATAAATGTCTCTTTCAGAATATTTGACGTTTGCACAAAAATATTTAGTTTACTTTGCATTTTCCTCGTCTTCTGCCAATGCTCATAGCAAAAGAGCTTATTCGCTTATTTATTTATTTTTATTTTTTAATTTGCTTAATTTCAAAAGAACACCATTTCAGTTGCATCAAAAAAACTTTTTTTTTATAAGATTGGGTGTGAATGGTTAATAATGGTTCGATCCCGCTGAGTCCTGCCAAAATTCGCTCCCGCTCCCGCGGTTTCGCCTGGGTAAAATCTTCAGATTTTCCTTATACTTAATTTGTAAAACATTTAGCATCTACCTTAAATAATTCTGGACTATCCTCCATTGTATCTCAAATACCTTCCAAAAACTATCTGGTCTAATTTTCTGTATCGTGTTGAATTTAGTCTCTGACATTATATTCTCTTTGTATTTCTTTTTTATAATAAAAAAAAAAATCTTTAAATTTATTAGAATTAGAATTTTGCTCATGCTCTTTCACTGCCGTGATGTTTACCAGAAAATAAGACAGTATGTATGTACAACAATCATAAAACAATCTTTACAACAATTGTATTATTTGAGGTTATGTCAACCATGTCAATAGCAGCTGTCGATGACATTGACAGAAAAACGATTGATGCACTTCACAGATTTACGCGGTTTACATTGCTTTTACGACTTTCTAAGAATATCCGTTTTTGAAAATAATACAAAAGTTAGTGAAAATAATAATAATATTAATTTATTAACAATATTATCGCCACCACCTTTTATTTACAAGTTCACAAATATACGTACTTTAAAATTTACAATATCCATTTTTAATATATTGTACACAACCTTTTTTAAAACACTTAAAATTTCATCAAATTCATTAAACTTCTTGAAACTCTTATCTTCTAGGGAATTCTGTGCACTCGATCTATTGTATAATTGTAGTCCGAAGATCTCCGATGCTCCTCTTAGATTATATGGTTGAACCTCTGCCACCCACGTGATCATATTTAGAAAATATTCCGGAACCAGTCCATTTTTCATTTTGAATAGAAATACATTTAGCTCAATTCTTTGTTTAATATCCTGTCATTATGAAGAATTTAACATGGTACTAATAGGAATGAAACGATTACATGTATTACACGCATTGCCTTATTTTGTTGTTTTTGTAACCTGATCAAATCACCTTGATTACATATAAACAATATTGTGGAGCAGTATTCAAAATTTGGGTTTATAATACTGTTGTGAATATTTATCACGGTAGCCATTGTCACTTTCTTTATAAGCCTTTTTACCAATTTTTTTAGCAATGTATTTTATATGTAATTTAAAATTTAACTTTTTATTAAAAACCACTCCTAAGTATTTATATTCATTCGCACATTCTTTTAGTTCACCATTCATTTCAACACACACATCCGTGTTAATATTTATCGTCATAACTTTTGTTTTACCTGTACATATTCAGTTTCAATTTATTCATCTGTAACCAGTCACACAATAATTCTAAATCTCGTTCCATTTTTATTTTCATTTCATTGGTGTCTTTCCCTGATATACATATATAACAATGCATCGTCAGCAAAAAGTACTCTCTTCGAGAATTTCAACACTGATTTAATGTCATTCACATCTATGTATAATAAACAAGATGGTTTCAAGTACGGATCCTTGTGGAACGCGCCCATTGATACTTCAATTTTACTGGAAACCGTATTATTTATTTTGGTGCTCTGCCTGCTTCCATACAAGCAGCTATGAAACCATTTGAAATTCCTTTCGACGAACTCCATATTGTGCTAATTTATTTAATAAAATGCACCGGACGGCAGTTTCAACTGTTTTTCTTAGGTCTAAAAATACAGCAACAACACTATTTGAGGCATCTATTCTTCCTTCCATTGGCAAACTATAACCAATTAATCACCGTTTCACAGGAATAACTTCTTCTAAATCCAGATTGTTCCAATATAATCAATTTAGTTGTTTCCATCTAACTTTCTAACTATTTTTGAACCACTTTTTCTAAAGCCTTTTCATATATTTATAAGCAATGTATTTATTGGTCTGAATTCATTCGTTTTTTTTTCTTAACTTTCTGAACAGGGATAATAATTCATTCTTTCTATAAACTAGGTAATACTCCACTCACCAAGAATTTATTTATTATATCAACTAAAGTAAGACTCCAATTATTCCAGTTGTGTAATACATGCCTATACTAATTGAATTATAGTTCCGTTTTTTTTTTTATTTATTTGCTTTTACATATCTTTCACTTCATTATGCTCCACTCTTCTAAAAACAAAGTCACTTCTGTAATCATATCCGAATATGTTTTATGAGGTATGATTTGTACGCTTTGAATAAAGTATTTACTTATGTAGTTTCTCTACCATTTCATCAGGTTGCTGGCAGGTCACCAAATTGAATTTCCTTTGTTTCAGATTTCACTTCATTTAAGATAGAGTTTCTTATCATACTCTACATTTCCTTTTGATTATTAACTTCATTAAGTTTATTTTTTATTTCATCACTTGTGGCTATAATTTATTCTATGCTTTATTTCTTTATATCTTATCTAATCATTTACGTCATTTGTTAATCTTGCACGGTGATACATGTACCTACTGTAATTTTCCGCCTTTTCAACACAATTAATTCCTTACTATACCACGAATTTGTTTTCTTTTTTTATATATATCATCGGACGAATATTGGTTTGTCGTCTACACCATTTGATCATAATGCTGGAAAACACATTTTAATGTTTTATCATCAATTAAAAAAAAATATCTGCCCGATAAGATTATGTTATTTTTGTTACCATTGTTACTCCGATTTATTAGATTACTAAAACTGCTTGAATTAGGCTTCCTACTAAAGTAGTTTAGGAGTTATAATTAATTTAATTCAGTATGACTTTGTCGTATACGCCAACTTATCAAAGGTTATTTTTTCTCCATATATGTACATACGACAAAATAAGAGCACGTACGCCACTCCAATATTGAATACAATTTGATATTGTATATTCATACCATAAAAGATTTACATAATTTTATGAAACTTACCTTGCGAAAAAGATACAATTGGTATAAGACCAATAATGTTATATGAGCATAAAAGTTAAATAAAGTGAATATCATAATTTCTGTATGGCAACACCAAGAAGAGGTTGCCCAATTTAGTTTATTTTTAATATTTCATTTACTATTTGTATGAAAAACCTGTGCAAAAAATTTGAGCTCTCTACGTGTCGTGTCCAAATATATAATGAAACCCAAAAGTTTTGTATGGCAATACGAAAAAAATGATTGCCCGATTTGTCCCATTTGGAATCGTAACTTATTTGTTTTTTAATAAATCCCGTGTACAAAATTTCAGCAGCCTTAGTTGCGTTCACTAGTTATCGTGCGGAGGAACAGATGGACATGCAATTTTATGGAGAATAAAGAATTTTTAAGAACTTTTATTTTTAACGATTCTAAATAAAATTTATAAATACAAAAAGAAAAAACAACCATCTCGTCCGAGTTTTTAAACCAGGACCTTCTGCTTGCCGGGGAACTGCTCTTACTACTCAGCTAACGAGATAGATGATTTTTCCTCTTGCATTTACCAACTTGTAACTAGCCTACTAAGCCACGTTTGCTTTCAGCTGGCATTAACCAGTAACGATGAAAGCGCACAAATAAATTGTAAATTCAATTTTTATTTATTTTTTTTTCCCGGACGGGAATCGAACCTACACTTGTTAGAATCGGTCAATGATGGAGAATGAAGAATTTTTAAGAATTTTTATTTTCTGAATCAAATTAATAAATACAAGAAGAAAAAACAACTGCCTGGTCCGGGGTTTGAAACTGGGATCTTCCGCTTGCCGGGCGACTGCTAAAAATAAATTTAATTTTATGCATGAGTGTCCAATTTATTTTGCTTTGCTATTATTTCTGTGCATTACAAACTTATTATACCCTATGATTTCATCATCTAGCTAAGGTATAAATCGATAAAACCTATCAGAGCTTATTATATTATTTTTGTTTAAGTGGAATCACTTTAATTTGTTTTGTAATACTGTTAGTACTTTGTAATAATCATTACCAGATACTAATAATAAGGATCAAATAAAGAAATCGATTTATGATGAAAACATAACTAAAACAAATTCCTTATGGAGAATGAAACAAAAAAAATAATAAACTTAACTGTAGTTCGTATACATTAAATTTGTTGAAATTAGTTAAAGATGGCGATGTATTTAATTTATTTGTAAAAGAGCTCTATAATACTCTTGGTCTACTGCTGGTATAAAGCTGATAAGCTGTTATTGTTGGTAATATTTTCGTTTGAAATAGACTTACTTTTATTTTGAATTAGGTATATTTAATTTTTGATTAATCAAATTTTTCGCTGTTCCCAAAGTTTTCTCTGTTGGTTTTTTTTAGTAAAGATGTGGTTTTATATCCAAGGTCTCTTCTATTATAGTTCTAAATTGAAGTGGGATGAAACCAGATCTTTGCTATAATAAAAATTCTATTTTTGTAAAAGTTATTTGCACAAAATGCAAATTGCAAGATTTGTTACAGTACCTTTTAAGGTTCTTTGAATCAATTTAAGCGTTACATTTTTATAGGACATATTTTTAAAATATCTTAGTAGTGATAACGGGCTATAGATTTCCAGATTTTTAATGTTGCTATCTATAATACTATGGACGCAGTTAACTTCTTGAATTAAGCATTTCGTCGAGGATTTTTGCTCAACAGTTTTCAGATTAGTTTGATTGCGAAGAAAATACAGCAGGGCAGTTTTTATTTTTTGTTTTGCGCGCGATGCATCAGCCACTCCAAAGGGAAATGTACCGTCGCCAATGTTTTTTATACATTTTGGTTTATTAAGCAAAATTATAAGCACGTACGACAAACCAAGTCTAAATTTTTTTTTATTTGATTGTCGTATGTTGATTGTCTTTTCCTACTTTTCTATGCACGACGCACGTACGACATAACAAATTTGCATAATTTTTTTTTTTTTTGTTAACGTATGTTTGTCGCTTATATACGTATGAGAAATCAATACTCAGACAAAAATAATTGCAATTTGCAAGAAAATATTGTCGTACGTTCTAAAAATTGGCATTTACAACATACCAATATTTACAAATACTGATTTTTAGGGATATGCGGCAAAAGTGCTGTTCATTATCTCAGCAACCTTCAGCGTTAAGAAAAAAAAAATCGATCACAGATTCAGAAAGAACGCAATCAAAAATCTATAAACTAACTTTTAGGTCAAAAACTTCCAATTTGGCGTATACGACAAACCAATACTCGGCCGACGATATTTATTTTTTGCACTAAAAATTATTTTATAACCTGCAGGATACTACTTTTTTAATGATACTGTACACACCAGTTCATAATCTTTTTTTTTGTACATTAGATATAAAGGTGCTAGAGATCGAGTTTTGAATACTAAACAAAAAGAAGAAAAATAAACAAAAAGTTTTTCAAAAATATAAGAACTGAGAAAATTAGAACTTAGTTCCTTTTTATAGTTAAATCTATATATTTACACATAAATTCTGTTGTTGAGATCGTCAATATAATTCATTATAACAATAGAGTAAAATTATACTATAAGTGTTTCAATGTGCTGCTTAAATACACCGACAGTGCCTGCAATTTGGACATTCAAAGGAAGGTTATTCCATAGACGGGCAATTTGGACAAGATAAAAACCTTCCATGTAAGACTTATAAAAACGTGGGAGCATTATATTGCTAATACGGCGTGATATTGTGAACTGGAAAAATTCTCGTAAGTATCTAGGTCTATCACAATTAAATAGATTATATAAGAAAACTAGAGCATGTCGCCGCAAATAGGTAACAGTGGGCAGCCGAGTACTCGAAATCGAAAAGGCAAAACATAGTCAAACCTGCGAAGTCCCTAAACAAAGCGGATGTAGTCGTTGAATGCTACTTGCAACTTGCGGGTACAAATACTATCCAGTTTAGGAAATATAATACTACCATAAGTCAAAATTAGAGCTTTAATTAATCTGATGCGATTTTCAGAATATAGGATACTCGCTGAGAGCCAGAGACTCCGAAGCACCGCATAAACATTTCTGATAATGCTGTTAACGAAGTCGAAACACTTTATTTCGGTGTTTAAAATAATACCAAGAGTAGTGACTTTTTATAGCATAGGCAGCGAAACGTTGTTTAAGACCCCTAGTATGATAAATCAGAAAATATTTTTTTTTTTTTATGGTAGAAGTATATACAGTTAGACTTGACAGGATTTAAAATCAACTGATTATTCTTCAAACAGACATAGATTCTGTTAAGATCACAATTCATTCGTTCAATGTAGTCTTCTAAAAGCCCAAAAGGTCTATTGAAATACAACTGGACATCATGGGCATATAAATGGATATATAAATCCTGGACAATATCAGGCAAGTCATTTATAAACAGACTGAAAAGCAAGTAACCCAATATAGAACCTTGAGGAACCCCACTTAACAGTGGTAGTGCAGTACACAACATTTCGTTGGCTTTACAATAGCTGTTTACGACCAGTCAGAAAATTGTTGATCAAAGCATTGGATGAGCTACTAAAATGAAAAAAATTAGCAAGGATTTGGTGACTTATGCTATCCAAATCCTTAGAATCCTAGAAGTAATAGGACCATGAAATTGTCTGCATCTAGAGTGTTTCTTATATCAGAAGTTACTTTCAATACAGCGGTTTCACAGCTATGGAATCATCGAAATGCCGATTGCCAGCACATCAAAAGATTATCCCGGTCGAGATATTCAAGTACCTGATTATAGATTAGCTTTTCAAGTACTTTGGATATAAAGCACAAAATACTAATTAGACGAAAATCTGCTGCAGATTCCCGAAAGGACTTTTTCGGAATGGGTGTGACGGTTGCAAATTTCCAAGTACTAGGAAAAGAAGATGACATCAGACATGAATTAATTATATGTAGCATACATTTGCCTATAAACGGTAACAAAAGTTGAATGAACCGTGTGGTGGTAAGTTGTCAGGTCCAATAGCTTTCGATTTTATTGAGGAGATAGCTGTAAGAAGTGAACTTCTCTCACGCACCTTTTGTGTATAGTCGTTATCACAAATAATTTCATTAATTTTTTGGTCGTTGCACATGAAATGTCGGATATTTTATAGGAAATTTAAAAGACTGTTGCTCGTTTTTTACATATATTTATTAATCAAAATAGGCACCACTAGATGCAATACACTTTTCCCAACGTGATACAAGCGCGTTTATATCAGTTTTGTAGAAATCCGAATTTCTGAACTGAAGGAATACCTCGAAGGCGATTTTGCTGACTTCATCATTATTATTTTCCTGCCAAAAAGTGATCTAAATGTTTGAAGAAGTGGTAGTCGGTTGGCGACAAGTCCAGTGAGTAGAGTGGCTGAGAAAGAATTTCATACTGCAATGCGTATAATTTTTGGATCGTAGCTCTTCTCAGAAGGGATCGTACATTATCGTGAATCAGTATAATTCAATCTCTGTTGATCAATCTAGGCTGCTTAACGCTTAGTTTTTGCTGCATTTCTTCCAGTTGAGTGCAGTACTTTGCAGCGTTGATACATAGTTTCACCACTGTTAAAGAAGGAACAGTGGACAATTCCAACAGCAGTCCACCAAACACTCACTATTATCTTCCTCGGATGAAGATTCGGCTTGGGCATGAGTTTTGGTGCCTCGTGAGCATCTAACCATTGTGTAGTTCGACGACGATTATCATACAGAATCCAATTTTCATTATATATCACTCTTCGGTGTAAAAACGGATCCGTTTTGTGTGGGATGAGCAGAGAAATTAAAATTTCCAGTCGCTTGATCATGTTTCATTCAGTCAGATCATGAGGGATCCACTTGTTAAGCTTTTTGATTTTCCCAAGCACTTTTAAGTGACGGGAAACTGTCGAAGAATGCATATTCAATTTTTCTGTGATATCCGTTACAGTTTAGCTAGGGTTAGACTCCACTACAGCTAACAGTTCGTTGTTGTCACCCAACTTAACCTCAAACCCGAAACCGACATTTCATGTGCAATAACCTAAGATATATTTTCACTATACCAATTTATATTGAAGTCAGCAACTATTATTATTTCTTCATTAATATTTTCTATAACATCCATTCATTCCCTAAAGAAATTGCGGAATTGCCTCTGATGATCCTGGTGAAGTATACCCGATGTCGACTACAAATTTAACATTTCCTCTAGAGCATTTTATTACCAACCACCAAATGTCTAATTCAATCGTAATGTTACCCAGAACTTCATATTGCCATTCGTTTTCAATATAAAGCTATCCTCCGCCGTTTCTTTTAGAATTAGAGTCACATCTCAAAATTTTATAACCCGCTAAGTAATATCTTCTAAAGTATGCGTTTCTGTTAACATTATGAGCTCATGTTCACCACCTTTAAAATTTGATTCTAATTCACTGAAGTTATTTAACAAACATTGAATACTAAGTGACCCACAATCTATCTTCTTTAGTTGCTAATAACCTCTTCTTTTTTCCTCTATTTTTAATTTATTTGTGAATGATAGCAACTATTTTGGTAGGATTAAATAGTGACAAAAAAAACAACAACTCTGTCTTCAGCCAATAACTGCAAAGTAAACTACAAAATCGACATGAAAATTGCCCACTTGAATTCAATTCGATTCCCATTAGTTCATCTCACGTAATCAATCGCATAACAATCTTCGATTTGAATACTAGTTTCGAAATTCTACCACTTTGCGTACATAGTTTTTTATGATACCAGCAAAATCATTGACTTACATTGAGTAAGCAAGTTGGAGGAAGAGGTGGGAGGGGTGGGGGAGGGGTATCTATATGAACTGCACATGTGTTGTGTGCTGTAGGAACCACTTACAAGCAGCAAACTTTTCCTGCCAAGTTTTGCATAATAGCAAATAATCGAGCAACTTTCTCGTGGACAGAGTGAGAGAGAGATTGAGTATCTGCATCACAGCATGGTCAACTTTAACCTGCTCTTTGTATTAAACGAAGTGGTCTCCTGGCTAACAGCCATGCAGGATTCAATGGGCATCAGGACTTTTAAAACTGTTCACTCACCGATAAACCAAGTATTTCACATGACATGACACATGAAGTTGAATCAAATTTTCAAAAGATCATAGTTGGACCACACTTTTGTGGATACGCGACAGTTCAAAAGGTGGACGAGGAAATTGGGATGGGGGAAATTGCAATTAAGGGCGAAATACATATGTATTCGCCTGCGGGTCTTCGAATTCATATTGTGTTGGAAGTGTTGAAAGCATGTTGAATTCCATGGCAATTGTATTATTTTGTAATGGACAAGTTAGTCCTTGCAAATGCATTTTAAGCAAGGATCTTTTTATTTTTTTTTATATTGACCGGAGAACATATCTACCATAAACGATGGTAAACGAATTTGAAAATGTTTTTTTTTTTGTATCTGAAAACGGAACGTTATTAATATTTTCTGAAAGATAAAAGGTTTTTGTTTTTAGAAGTTGTCAACTTGAGGGGAGTGTTATAAAATCTACAAAGGATCTGCGCATCTATTGTTGCCGACTAAATCTTAATTCTTCTCTGATTACAAAACAAGAAGAAAAGAGTTCAGATCAGATATTGGAAATACATAATTGCTTTAAGTTCACACACAAAAACGCACACACAAGTTATGCAAGTCATTTTTCCCATCTGTGGTCGGATTATGGAGAGTTATGTGGAGATGAAAGTTCTTTTGTAGTATTTGGGGAATTTGTGCTATTGAGAACTACCAAATTCTCGGCCGTTTTAGTTGTAGAGGTTGTAGAGAAGTAAGATGAAGAAGTTCTCAACTGAAAGTATTGTCTGTTTTTGTTGTATTTTGTGAAGGTAATTTTCAAATGAAATTATAGATTCACCGCATATCTTAGCTATATTAAAAAAATATATATATAGAAATCCATGTAATACTTACAAAGAAACATGGATTTCGGTATGCCAAGGTAGCGCTAAAAATTTTAAATCACGCGAAAATTTCACTTTGACATTCTATAAATTTTTTAAATATGCACGACAAAGCTTGTATATAGATGAAATCGAATCTACATTTTGTCTTCCAATTAAATATGTAATTAGTTTTTGAATATGGTAAATGGTTGTGGAGATTACCCACTGCAAAGGAAGTGAATTATAATGTTTAAACGATTAAAAACGGTCTACAAGACTCGATTACCCTCTCCTCTCCCTTCAATTTGATATCAAACATGACGTATTTTGGACAGCCTCCTATGGGGGTGGTACAACCCCTTCCGCCTAAACTGTTCACATATTTTTATTACTCTAAACCCTAAATCTATCTGATAAAACATAAAAACCCTAATGCTCTACTGCCCTCCCATACACAGTTAACCAAATTTGCGACAAAGAAGTTTTACGCCAAGACCCCACACTTCTTATTGCAATCCTTGAGTTTTTTTATGCTTATACCCTAGATTAAAGCAAAGGGTATACATTAAATTTGTCATTCCTTTTGAATAGATAATGCTGGTAGAGTAAGATGGTTTGAATACCCACGCATGATATTAAAAATTATTTTTGTCCGACTGTCCGTCTCTCCGTCTGTCACACTTTCCGTCTACCCGTTCGTCCGTCTGACCGCCCCCACTATACTTGACAACGTGTTCAGTTAGAGTGCTAAAATTTGCACACGGGCTTTTTAAAAACAGTATGAATTCAGTTTTGAAAATGGGATCAACGAGCAACTCCTTCGTAGTATTGCCATACAAAAATTTTATTTTTCACTATATATTTCGACACTGTATGAGAACGCGTCGACTAGGAGTGCTGAAAATTTGTTCACAGCATTTCCATAAAAATAGTAAAGAAAATGTGAAAAGTGACCAAATTGGGTAACCGCATCTTTGTGTTGCCATACCAAGTAACTTAGAGAATTGGGAATGGAGAGCTGCGGAATTTTAATCTACTAAAACGACAATTCTCATCTCTGAAACTCCCCAACTCGCCGTGTTACAGAATCCGGCCTCTGGGAGCAAGTGGCTAGCTGAGGCATTATGAAATTAAGTTTTACCGGATCTTCTACGAGCCTAGCCACAGTTTTGCTCAGTTTTCTGTGAGTGCTACTTTCCTTTACTATGTAAATTTATCACATAAACATCAAGAAATAGATAGCGCGGGGGAGATTGGGGGCAAGATATAAAGTGTTTTGCTTTATTCCATTCCTCTCCCGACCTATCAACGATTTAAATATAAATTTCATTTTGTTGCATAAATGAAAAGCTTTTTATCAACACATAAAAGATGACATCTGCTGTGCCCATGCCAGATCGGCTGTATAATGTTCGACCTGTATGGGATTATGTCAAAATCTTCTGTCAAAATCATATGAAGAGTACGATTAAATCTAGACTGTAAGGTGTTTTTGTTTTTTTTTGTAAAGAAAAAGTAGTTAGCAAAATTTACATGCTTGCATTGAGATTACAAATAAAAAAAAAATGGCTGAGTCCAGACTTTGGGGGTAACACTGGATTTTGATGAAATGTCATAATTCTACCATGTTCATGGAAACCGATTTTTCTTTCTTGACTTTGGTTTTAAAACTAGCACTAAGGCGGTATATTGTGAAGTAATTAGAAGATAAAAAAATTCTAACGAGAGGTATTTAGGGGGTAAAAATGGGGTAATATTGGATTTTGATATAATTGAGTGAATCTACCGCTGTCAGTTTTGAGCAATCGATTCAATTAGGTCTTGATTTTGGGAAATCTCATTTAGGGGGTACTCAGAGGATGATATTTGAGGGGTAATTAGGGAATAATATCGGATTTTGATCAAAAAGGTCAAATCTATGCTTTTTCAATATGACAAAGCCATTTAGCAAGATCTCGACTTCGGGAAAACGAATTTAAGAAGTACATGATTATTATGAGAAGATAAAAACTCATTTAGGGGTGAATAAGTTTTAATACAGGATTTTATGAAGTGAGACGTATTTCATATTTTTGAACGTGAGAAAGCGATTTCGCTAGGTTTTTCATTTGAGGTAACTTTGGTGGTATTTATGAATAATTAGGTGGTAAAAAACTGTTTTAAGGAGTGTTTATGGGGCAATTGAAGGATATTCCTAGATTTTGATGAAGTATGTTGAATCTGCATTGTTTTTGTTTTTCAATATGAGAGAGCGATTAGGCTAGATCATTTGTGAGATATTTATTATTTATGGGGTAAACATCTTTTAGGGGGTGTACTCTAAAATATTCAATTCTTGTATAATTTCTAAATTTTATTATGAAAATAGACCTAAGACTTTTGAAGAAATCGGGTATTTTTCTTGTAAAGCTTTTGGCTGTGTTCTGACTTTAAGAAAACTCAAAACAGGGGAAGGCGGGAAGCTAAATAACCAGATTGAATTTTATGATTCATTAACTAATAATCTATTAATACACATTTACAGCTCGAACCAAAAAGTCAGATATTTTCGAGTAATAATACATGAATGAAACAATTTGTGACATCTCAGATACTCTCATCTCTCCGCCTTAACACCACCCCCACTGTGCTCGATCTTCCAAATATTAGCACAGAATGCTAGAACCGAGACAGAGTTAATTATGATATATTATGTATGTATGTATGCATATTCTACAGGAATAACATCAACACACGAGCCAGCCAAGGCATTATCCCTGAAGTGAAAGTCTTTAGCTCATAGGATAATAATATCCGTGAAATCCCTTTATTCATGTCTTTATCAAGGCGTTGCAAATATGAGGGGAAGCAACCCATATATTTTATCCAATTAACGAAAATCAATCGATGGCAACCTTCATCTCTACGGGAAGAAGAATTATGGTCGTCATCAATGAGTGTAATTATAACAAAAAAAAAAAAAAAAACACATTATAATAAGAATAAGAAACTGGAAGAAGGATACGAAAATTTAAAAAGTGTTGGTACGTTGCCGTTAAAGGATATTTTCATAATCTCAATGTATCCAGAGCTATGTCGACTAATGAGTAGATTAATGATACTTTGGAGGAAAGTTTTCCCTTTCTTTGTAACTAAGTCATGTATGCGTACTCCCGTCTTCCCACCTCCCCACGCAAAGCCCTATCCGTTCCGCACTGTTTTTTGTTACACATATGTATAAAACTAGGGTGAAAACTCAAAGTTAGACACACATCAGCAGAACAGCCTCAACTTAAGGATGTGTTTGACGTGATACAGCTTATAGTTAGAGTTATTTTGGTGTGCGTTTGATTGTGACATAAGTCTTCCAGGCCCTAATTGAAGTTAATCTTTAGCTAGCAAAGTTAACTTCTTCTTGCTATACCTACTACCCTTGCTCTTTGCACAAGAGATTGTTCGGCAGGCAACCAGCGAATCAACTCCTTACCCATTCTTCTCCTATTTTATTTTTATTATTATTTTTTCTTTGCCAGGCTTAGGAGTTTTGTGGATTTCTTTTTCTCATGGGGGTCTTGAACTCTCGACCATGCTGTTTCACACTATGCTCACCATCATCATTCAGATATACAATACGCGCCCTAACTGACTGACTGACTGCCTGATCCTGAGTCCTGACTGCCTGCCTTTTTTTTTTTTGTGGGCCTACTCTTCTTGACTATTCAGGACTCTTACACATTTTGATAACCTTGCCATGATTTGCTGAAAGTCCATTGTAAAGATGAAAAGTAACTTGAAGCGGAAATGTGGTGCCAAAAATTAACTTCTAGAGGGAACAACACTATGCGGACAAAGTTTGAGGGACGGAATGAGTTTTTTTTTTCTTTACTTTTTGGAGTGTAGGAGGAGGGAGTTGTTATATTTTTAGGTTTCCTTTTATATTAGAAAAGTTTTGATCATATTCATGCGATGTTTTATAAGTGAACTGGGGAAATACCCGTATATATTTGATTTGAACACGCCTGTAATGCTGCTCCTTGCCCTATATCTAGATGAACGGCGGTGGTGCGGACGAGCCAATGTGGCATTTTATGAGCTCCAAGTTGGCGAGTTTATTATCCCTCACGGATTGGGTTATATATAGTTATACTACATATATGTAAGTATGTATGATGAGGAAGAGGATATTATGTAGATAAGACGGTTAGCGGTTTACATCAGATTTGAAGCTTGAAGCTATTTAACAAATAAATTGCAACCATATAAACTGGGGAGAACTGGTCATCATGGACATAACGAAATAAATAATAAAGAAAAAGAAATTCAAAACATGAATTTCAACCATGAGGATCTCATAAATGGCAATTTTTTTTTATCGTCACTCCCCCACACCTCGTGTGTTTCATTTTAAATATATGTAAGTAAAAAAAAAAAACATAAAAAAACTCTTATGTGGGAAATGCGCGGAGATTGATGCCTGGATATATTTTCAGAAATAACAATTTTAATGTAAAACACGAAAACGATTCTCCTATCCTGTCTCCCGCAGAATGGGTAGCAAGAGAATTTTAATAAAGATGAAAACATTTTACAATTTTAATTACACAAAGACTTGTATGTAATCCGTTCGGGAGGAAGCTGTAGTATATCGTATCTAGTATAGGATCCTGGAAAACTGCATCGCAACCATCCTTATACTATAATATGTGCATGCACATTAATTCTGTACATATAAAGAGACACACACGATGGTTTTTGCGGTGGATTAATGCGATATCAGCAAAAGTATAAACCAACGCACATACACACACACAATTCCTGTAACCCGTTGGTAAGGATAAGAGCAAGAAATTCCCTATTCCTTGGGTATTTATCATTTTGTGTGCGATGTTCTGAAATTTTGTAACAAACTGGATATCCTGAAGCCGTAAACACATTATGGCAGTGCTGAATTCATTTGAGAAGTTTCACACGTACCAGGATATATGATGCATGGCATATGTATGCAAATTTGTATATGCTGTGCTTCCTTTGAGAATTGCATTTGCAAATATTTCACAACTGTTTATTATATGTACTTACTACTACTACTATTACTACTACTACTACTACTACTACTACTACTACTACTATTCTAGATAAAGCTAACTAGCTAGAGCTGGTTGCCCAATATGTATAACATCCATAGAAACATCTTAGCTGCAGTTCTTCTTATAAAACGGTATACCTAGTTTTAGTTGATGCTGGAAAGATCTCTCCTTCTCTTGGTTATGCTTCTATGTTGATATATTGCTCCTAGTGATGATAAAACTTTGGAATAGACCAAATATTAATCCATGACTTCCTGCCCCTCCGAAGGGATGATACTATCAAAACAAAAACATAAAAAAAAATAGGTGCTTAGCTATGTGCGAATTAGATTTGATTTATAAGTTTTGTGTGTGCTTATGTGTGTGGCTGCCGTTCTTGTTGGTGGTTGGAGAGTTGGAAATTTGTTAAAGGAATGAATTAATAAAGATTTGTTGTTGAAATACATGCGCGAGTATTAAGAAAAATGTGCAGCGTTGATCCCTGTAGGTTTTATTATTTCACTTGGGAAATTTTGTTTTTTTTTCTCCCCCTTAAAATGATTCATATATGGAATTTTGAAGGAAATCTGTGTTAGTAATGAAAATGAGAATCCTTGGGTTACTCTGTTTTACCAACAATTTTGCTGTGTATATTATATGCAATGCGATTTAGCTAAGATTTGGATAAAAGTGGCAATCGAGTTCAGCAATTCGGTTAGCATAATTTGAGCAGCATTTGTACAATGAAGCAGCACAAAAATGAACACTGCAAGACAACGGTAACAGAAAAGTAAAAAAAAAAAAAAATCTCTGTAAAATGAAAGGAGTAGGTACGGTAACGTTTGTGGTTGTAGCGTCGTTTGCTCGGTCGGTAGCAAAACGTCGAAATTTGACTATGGGTAGCTTTAGTGAAGTAAGGGGTCCAAATGACAACAGCTGGTTTAACATCTACTTCTTGCTTTATTGCTAACGTCTCTAAGATTTAGTTTCAAGAAGAAGAAGAAGATTCGAAACGTCATTTTAGTTCTGCGAAATTTATTGTCAAATTTAAAGTATTTACACCGTTTTTATTTTTAAAACGTGTCACGGATATTTTTCAGCTTTAGTTGTACTCCTCAGCTATAGTTGTACAATTCAGCTAGTGAGACCTTGGAACCAGTGTATTGGAATATCAATCTCGGAATATTGGTGTCATCGAATAAATTTATGTTAATTAAACTCTAATGGTATTAATCTATTCATACTTTCATGCAGATTGATATCTTGGGCTTGTTTTCTTGGACTATACATAATCTCTTCACCCCACACGTATACAACTTAAATCGATTCGATCCAGACTTTTGATGACCAAAATCCTTTTACTACCAGATGTACGGCTCAGTTTTCAGATACGTGATATTGCGTATGGAAAGTGGAAACGGCTAAAACTGATGAGACTTATAAGCTATGTTGTTTTGTGTATCTTGTTCTAGAACTCCCATATCCAGGAGAGAAGAAATTGTTCTGTCGATTGAATCGAACTAGTTATACTGTTCGCTTCATTTTTCAAATCTTCTATGAAAATGTATGAAGCGTTCTTTTGTGTGTCTTTTATTCTGCTCTGTTCTGTGGACAGAAAAGAACACAGGTATAGAGACTTCAAGCGACTTCGAAATGCGGCAAGTCATCCCATTAGATCAGAGAGTTCGCACTGCACAGCTTCGAGGGTCCAATTAACTGAGAAACAATTAGGAGCTTGGGCATTGAATTTAAAACTGGAACGGATTCGTGTATTGATCCGGTGTAGTTTAGTGAGTTTATTCATTCTGCATCGTATTGCAACTGAGACTGATGCTTTCCGAAAAATTAGTGAGAAAGAAGTATTTTTTGCTATCTCACCAATCAGGTCTAATGCTGTGGGGCATGATGGTGTTCCTTAAAATTATCCTGCCTAATTTAAAAACAGATACCCAACAAGTTCAACAAGTTCCTCACATCTTCATACTTCCCGATATGCTGGAAGCTTGGCCTCTTCACTCCAATCCCCCCACCAATTTCGGTGGGTGACTGGTGACCAAACACTGTTTTACCCTCGATCTCGAAGGCGCTTAAGTCATTAATGACTGATCAAATTGCTGAGCACATTAGCATAAATAATTTCCTCTCGAAGTTTCAGTCTGGCTTCAGGAATAAGCACTCCACTTGTACTGCTCTTACGTAGGTGGTCTCAGATGTTCGTTCGCTTTACGATTCATATAATGATGTGGTCATTCATATTCTTCTGGTTGATAAGATGCGAAGTGAATTTGGTTTCTTGTCTTCTGCATGTAGGTTAATCTCCTGCTATTTAAAAGAACGAACACAGACTGTGGGAGAATATCGTCTTCTAAGTTGTTTTTATTTGGTATTGGCTCCGCTCTTGTTCATGCTCTTTATCAATGATATCGCTCAGGAGTTACGTGGTGCACATTTTCATCTTTACTCTGATCACATACAAATCTACGTTGGTTCTCCAAAGGACGGCATTCCTCTCTAATCTTTGAAATCAATGGAATTGTCTCCAGGGTTTGTAATTGCTGCACAATGTTGTCTCTTCAGCTGCTCTCCTTGCATTACTCTTCTGGGTAAGGGCATTCCAATCTCCTCAGATCCAGTGAAGAATCTTCGGCTATTGATGGACCAGAGACTCACCTGGAGCTCCCATGTTAACCGTATTTGTTCGCGAGTCTATTTCTATCTTCGGACGCTCTATGATATGTCGGTATTTTTCCCTAAGGTATTTCGGGCTGGTCTGGTGCGACCATTGATACTTTCCCATTTTTCTGTCTGCTGTCTATCCCCTTCCTGCCCCTGCAATCCCGAAATTGTTTCGTGCGCTTAATGCTTCTGTAAGATATGCTTATCGGCTGAATAGACAGGCGCATTCGTCTGCTCTAGGGGAGGAATTTTTATCTTGCACTCTATCTAAATTTTCGAAGTTTTCAAAGGTACCTGATTGTATAACTGGTTAGGTTTAGGTTGTATTCTGTATTTGCGTTGTACTGTAAAGTGATACCTGTATTTTGTGACTGTTAGTTGATCTTATGGATTTTGATGATTAATCATTCATTTTATTGTTTTACGTGTCTTTGGGAGCATTTATTTCTGCTTTGCATGTTTTTATTTTTATCGGTGTTATTAATCAAAGGTACTCCTTTAATTATTTATCTCTCTTCATAATTAAACATATTAGCTGTGTAGTGTAATTAAACTGATTCAGGGCCTGAATCTGGGTCAATTGTAGTTTAGAATCTGCTTAACAGTCTTTATTTTATTTCCTAGAAAATGTTTGAAATCCACACCCATATAAAACAAAAACTTTTTGAATGTTTATATCTTAAGTTGCCACATCTGACTTTCAGATGTATTGTTCACTTACCTAAGTACCTGCTCAATCATTTTAAGTGCTATGCTATTTAATTTACCTTATTTTTACTGTTTGCTAATAAACAGATTACGTTTGGAATAAAAAAATTGTTTTTTCCTATTTTCTCAAACTTTTCATTTCTTTCTTCTTTTTTCATTTTTTCATTTGTTTTTCAAATCACACAATTTCGTTATTTGTGACCTGTTGATGAGTCAAACCAAGACTTGAGACTTGTCACCAAAAATTAATGGGTTGTGTGATGAAATAACAAATTAGAACATTTTTTAGCTTTTGCTATATACCGGAGAATCCCAAAAAATTCTTTCTTGAAGAAAATGTTTGCTAATGTTCATACTAATAATTAAGTAACCACAGTCCATTAATGTACCCATAGTTTAAGTTTCACGTACTGTCGATAGGATAGGCGGGGACGGGTATTCTAGGTTTCTCGGATAAGTCAATTCAATTTCTAGAATACATCACAATATCTTTACTGCTGGATATATGTACACAAGATCAAGGATCTTATATAAAAGTACAATATTAAAATGACGGGGTATTAAATTTGCAATTAAAACATATCTAAAAAAAATAACATTGGAAAGAAATTGTTGCGATGTATTAGCGGGGGTAAGATTCAGACAAAAAGAATACAAATTTCAATTAATTACCAAACTTTTATTTAAGTAATAAGCGACGTGACAGATAATTGTTTTCTCTACGGCTACTCTTTTAGAATAATTACGAACAGTGAAAAGAAGTCAGAAGTGCATTCTCTAGGCTTACTAGATTTACTGGTTTTGATGGCAATATATGGCGAGTCATTGTGGCTGCAACAGATATAATATTAAAGTTAAAATTAATAAATTTAGATTCAAAAAAGATTTTAAGATAAAGAGTTAAACTAGATTAATTAAAGCGAGTGTAAGATAAGAAAAAGGAAAAAGATACTAGAATAAGACAACTTAGATAAATAAAATCCAAAAAATAAAATGAAAAGAAATAAAAATAAACAAATTCCAGGTAAGCAACTACTTTGTGCAATCGATGAGAAGCGCCATTCTACAATTTAGTGTTGATAAATATCTTAAAAGCACCCACGGAGGTAACAAGTTGAGCAATGACCAGCAACTGGCAAGGTGAATCTTTATTGCCATACTTTTAATATTGACTCAAAAACTAACTATGAATTATAAGTGAGGGAGAATTTCATATGGGAAAATTTCAAATATAGTTTTACACAGGTCTCGCCAAATAAAGGTTTGTTACACGTTAAATAGACTAGTCACAGTCAAATTTATTAACTGTTCTCTATATATTTTGCATCTTTTTACTCGAGGCAGGACCATTTATCGAATATATATCAAAATAACAATTGTTTTAACATATCTATATATGGATCTCAAATACTCTTAATAAATTAGATTGTAATAAAAATCGTGGTCCTGATGGGGTGCCTAATTTGTTCTTCCAAGAAATGCTCTCTGAACCCATACGTAATTTATTTTTATCTATCTGTTCGCAAAAATATTTTCTCTCAGATCTTAAATAATAGTTTGGTTACCCCGATTTATAAATCTGGTGATCCTACATACTCATTACTACAATCTATTGACCTATTTTTTTTTGTTTTTTTTTTTTTTTTTTTTAAATAGGGGGAACAGGAGATACCCAACCCAAGCACGGAGGCCACATCGGCCCATTGTGCTATCCTGAATCCCATTCACCAAAACCTTCCTGTCCTTTCAATGAAGAGCAACAAGTCTTGGTGAGAAAGGTTTTTCAGCTCATCTATAGCTAGAAGGGGAGGCCCTAGAGTATCCAGTCTGCTCCGGGCGAAGACCGGACACTCACACAAAAAGTGTTCGGTTGTCTCAGGCTCTCCCTCCATGCAGGACAGACACTCAGGGCTGTCAACAACTCCCATCCTTGTTAGATGAGCGTGAAGTGAGCTGTGGCCGGTGATGATGCCAACCACGGTTCTACATTGTATCCTTCCGAGCCCCATGAGAAAATCGGGGATATTCCCATTGGGCCCATCAAGAAACAGTTTTGTACACCTACAAGCAGTCAGGTTCTTCCATCTCTGCTGATGTTTCCTATGAACGTCCGCTTTGATGAGAGACCCGATATTCGAGGTGGCAACGCCTACGGCGGGCTCCGATCCGAGGAACGGAGAATCGGAGCCAGCCCTAGCTAAAAGGTCAGCCCTTTCATTCCCCTATGATCCCCATGTGACCAGGAACCCACAGGAGGGAAGTGACCTATAGTAATATCTAACATTTTGTGGAAAGAAAACAAATGTTTTATTTTTAAATATGTCTAATACTATCTAACAGCAATTAAAGTATAGTTTTGAAAGAATTGCCAATAGCAAATTTTTCTATCAAGTGTTAAAGGACATACATATTTGTGACCAAAAGCAAGAATTTTTTGCTGAACGTTCAACCAATACCAATTTTGTCCTTTTTATTGACACTATAGCAAACGAATAATGCGCACAAGTTCTTGAAGTCATTTAAGGCATTTGACAAAATTTCTCATAAAAGTATCCTTTTCAAAATAGCACTATTTGCATTCAATCAAAATTCAAATTCTTGGTTTTTTTCGTCCTTAAATATTCGAAGTAATGTCGTTGTCTTTAATGGTTTCCCATCTGTCCGTTATCAACATCTGGCATTCCGCAAGGTACAATCCTCGGCCCGGTTATTTTCTTGATCTACATTAACGATCTACCAATGTTTATTGAGAGCTACTGCATACACTATGCCTATGATATGCCAAGATATTTAGAAGAGCTCAAAATGTTAATGGTTGCCCTTTCCTTTAAAGGAATATCAACAAGCTTGAAGCTCGATATAACGAGAAATTAATATCAATAAATTTCCTAAAGATTTCAATGCTGTACATTTTGAAAAAAATCCTTCAATTTCAGAGTAAAATGAAACAAAATTGGCAACCACTTAGATTGATCGTGTTTTATGCTACAGATTTAGTTTTCTTCCGGATATGTTTCCGCCATATTTCTCTTGTCAATTTCCAAAGTGGCTCCAGTTTATTTAATATTTATATCACAATTCATTCACAAGAGTTTTTCTTTAGATATCATTTCTAAAATTTTCCAAACTATCCTTAATAAATTATGGCACATCTATAAAAAAGAAACATTCTCAAAATTTCGATATATCCACATTATATGCCCGGAGTTTTAAACCGAAATCTGTATTTATAAACACACAAAGATCAACTCACATAAGAAAATTCTCTAAAAGCTGTTAAAAAGGTATCTTTTAACTTTTCTTCATTTTTTTTCTTATATATATATTTATTTTTGCTTTAATGTCGTAAACAGCTTCAGCCAGCAATACACAGTGGCAGCACTTTTAAGCACTTCATTTCAATTTAAAATTCCAGGGAGAAGGAAATTTATTGAGATTTCTAATGGAGATATATCCTAGAAACAGCAGAGAGCTGGGTATCATGCCCCGAAGATAGCTTTTATGGGCAACATGATATCCGACATGTTGTTAAACTGGATAAAGTAATTTAATTTGTTTTCGTTTTTTTTTCTTCTGTTTTTTTTTCTCCTTTTAGCAATTTTTGACTTCATTATCCACGGTATCACCTTACCTATTTGTTTATGTTTTCACCGAAAAAAATACTTGACAAGATGAACGAACACACTAAGGCAATATAGATGTGTATTTAAATAGGTGTGGTGTGGGTGGAAATAAATAGCTTTTAATTACGAAATTTGTTTTTTGACAATTTTTCATTTGGAGTTGTTTACTTTTTATTTATGGTATATTTAACGTTAAAATTTTAATTAATCAATTAAGAAGAAAATAAAATTGTTTGAATAAAATTATAATAAGTATTACATAGTAATATATATATAACAGTGTAGTCTTAAGCCAGAACTCTGGTGTGGCTTAATCCTCTAGCTTAAGCCTATTCCGTTTTCCAGTACTCTGTGGGCTGTAGCTTAGTTAAACCGGAGATGAAAGTTTTTAAGTTGTCAGCACTGCGGTAATTGTTAATTTTATAAAGAAAAAAGAAGAAGAATTTTAAAATAAAACTGTAATCAAACATGGAAAGTGGAAAAAAATTGAAACATCAAAGAGAAGTGCAAATTTTGGTTTAGAAGACCGACCTTCTATTGGAATTAGGAAATCTTATAGTACATTTTGGAATATTAAATAGCGTATTTTCTCTTCACTCATGTCTTCTGCAGCAGATAAATATTTCATTTTTTGTCACTTTCTTCCTGAAATCTTGAAGTTAAAAATAATTTTTTTGCACTTGGAAGATGGCAGATGGCAAGATGCAGGGCTTAAGTCAAGTTTGGCTTAAGCCAGTTATGTAACTTAAGCCTTGACTGTGAAACGCATTGACTTAAACCATATTTATGTCTTAAGCCTGCATTGTTAAACCGCTCACAAAAGAACATAAGGTGATTCTTCGAAAAAAACTCTGAGTTACACCATGATCTGTCTCACTTTATGTGCCTCTGTTAAAATTATCCTAGTTGTTCTGGATATCCCTCTATATCATGCTCTCTGCAGTTTTCATTCCTGAGTTGCGATGCATAATTCTTCTCTCATTTTAATTATTATACTTCGATCCAGTCTTGATCTGACAATCTCAAAAAATCTTCGACACTGGGTCGAAATGGGTAGAAATCGCCATATATATTTATTTCTCTTCTAGGTTAGGTTAGGTTAGGTAAGAGGGTTGCCGCTATAAGTACCTTACCAGCTTCACTTAGACCACCAGTGGGTCCATTGCGCAGCTTGTCCTCATGGGATAATCTCAAAATTGCTTATACCCATTCTGCTCTCCCTTATAGGAAACTGAAAATGCATCTGGACTCTTTGTTTTTTGCAGCTTGCCCGGACTTGAAAAGAAGTAGCTACCTAATAGCCTACGGTTTTTGTTCAGTAGAGCGGGATACTCATAGGGAACGTTCTGGACAGATTCGATTTCTTCCGGGTCGTTACAGCTCCTGCAGAAATCGTTCGCAGCCTTCTAGCATAGTGTCTTATAACCCAATGACCCGTAATGACCCCTATTAGATTTCTCGTATATGTTCTGCTGCCACTAAACAGGTCTTTTGTCCTCTTCCTGTTATATACAGGCCATAATTGCTTCGCGATACGGCAGGTTTCCCTGTTTATCCACCGGACGCTTGCCTTTTGAGAGGCGCTCCTGATGATCTCCTTTTTTAAAGCCTCGATCGGGATCCTCACGTAAGCTTTTGCTTATTTTGCTTCTAAAATACCTAGAAAATCTTTTATTACCAAAATCCCAATTATTCTAGACAATTGCCTTGTAGTAGCTATCCTAATAATGAGGCTGCCATCTAGCGGTTATTAGGTATTACTCTTCCTAAATCGAATAAATAATTTAATTCTTTTATGTTACATCATCCCACACTTAATTGAAAAGGATAATTACTGTACATCCAGTTCCTGAAATAATTTAAAAAGAAAACAAAAAGATTTTCTCCAAACATCTTTTCTTTTGTCTCTGTACCGCAACTTTCTTCACTATCTCTCAAGGCGAAAACTTTTTCTACAACACAGAGACGATTTCATATCTTAGTTAATTGCTATCAATTTAGACTTTCAGCAAATTTCTCCCCCTCCCCCTCCTTCTTTATCCCAGAAGATCAACGTTAAGATGTTCCTTTTCTTTAAATCGCTCTCCTTTGATTAGAGAGTGAAATCCCGTGTCGTTCGTTCAGCACCCAAGCAAGACCCAGATTTAGATAGATGGACCCCCTGAGAAAGAGCAAAAACTGAAAAACGGTAAACTTTTCACCATACAAATTTTATAATGATTCCGTGAATTTCTTTCAATTAGAGACATTTGTATTCTCAACTTGTTCAATTAAGCAACGAAGTAAGTATGCCAGACGTGGCGGCGGCGGCAGCGGGCAGTGTCGGCGGACGAATCTCGTTTCCGAAAAGATGAATTGGATAGAATCGAATGGGTTGACGTAATTGAATTTCCCCAGAACCATTGCTATGTTAAAAACCTTTCCCAATTCAAAGTTGGTAATTTTGTTTGATTCGGTAGCAGTGGTGATATTCTGCACCCATTAGAATGGGACTCTATCTATCTATCTGTCTATCTGTCTGTCTATCTGTCTGTCTCTGTGTAACTACTAGTGTATAATTAATTACCGAAATAGGACACTTTCGAAGTATTCTACATATATGTGTAGACGTATAGAACGAGCAGACTAAAACAGGAGCGCGGTTGTTCTAAATCTGCTTCCCTCTAAAGGAAACTTTCCAAATTAAACATTCTCTCCATGCTGCGCACAACTTTAATCAAGCAAAAGAACGAAACATATCGGGATCAAGGATTTAAGCACTTTCTGGAATAGTTGTCATTTCAGATCCGTTAAGTGCTGCTTTAAATTTTACTGGTGGTATACCATCACGTTAGAAGATTGCTTACCGAGGCCATGCTGTAGGTTTATAGGCCAACATAATGTTTGCTTTCAACTTCCGCGCGTACACATTTTCTCGTCGTTTATAGTTGCCTCTACCCTGGACGGTTCTCATGGAGTTGTGTATCATTTCATTAAACAGATTTCGAGGCTTCTAATTTGTTTTAATGTCCAGGAAGAGGCAATTTATGTAGTCGTCGTAGACCTATAGCTACTAAGAGCTCTGTTAGTAGTTGGTGGATGTAGGCCGAATGGATTTTTAAAGTGTTGTAAAAAAGTAATTGACATCGCACTTTAGATGGGCAACATTGATGTTATCCTCTTCTGGAGATAAAATAAATTTACTTGCAGGATAGCCTGCTAACATTTATTTGAGCCGATAAAAAGTCTATAACACATCATGGATATTATATTCTGGTAAAGTTGACGGAGGTATAGTAAGTGCTAGAAAAGCATTTAATGGTCGATCCGTAATTATAATTCCTGGAGTGGCTAGAGCATGGTGTAGTAAATAAAGATGATTTCCATTGAAGAGAAAGGAGAGAGTTAATGAAAAGAATTGAAAGTCCAATCAGAAGAAATATTTCAGGCTGGTTTTGGGAATAAATTCAATTCAATTCAATTCATTGTTTTGATTTTCAGGAGAAAAGAAGAAAATGAAAAAAAGTAGCGTGTATTGTAAAATAGTCCAACAGATGTCGCTGTCCGGTGATAGTGTATTCTGTATATGAGAGATCTGAACAAATTAAGAGATTTGCTGTTTTCGAAATTCAAGTGCTCAAAGAAAAATGTCAAATCTTTACATGTGAGAAGAACAATTGCTTTCAAGGGAAGCAGCTTCAATCTATTTAGCAAAGTCAAGTTTCTGGATGTCATATATGTAAGTGTCCAAACTGAACTGGAAATCCAACAGAGGACAACGTATGCAGAAATCCAATGTGGCCTTCTGTACGGTTAATACTAATAGTGGTATGTATAAGGCAAATCTTCTGCTAAGGCTCCATAGCCTGGTAGACGACACTGAGGAGAAAACTCAATTTGGTTAAGCTGTTTATAATTCAAAGTACAGCTTGTCTATGCACTACACCCATGGTAGTATTGGAGGTGATATTGAATGCCTTTCCAAAGGACCTCTATTGTACAGGAGGCTACAACGCTTGAGCTGATGCAAGGAGAATACTGTGACAGTAGTAAGAGACTACAGATTTTAATACAATGATGCTAATTAGAAGTAACTGAAACAGGAATGAGGTGGTATTAACATCCCTAATAGTCATATTTATTGATGGTACTAAGACGACAAGTGTAGGAACAAGAGCGAGACTTTACTCCAGCATCTCAAAGTGAAACGAACTATATAAACTATAGTGTTTTTTAGGTACCGATTCAGGAAGCGGTCTTCGTATTCTCCAAAGACATCTACAAACTTTGCGTAGCATTTCACAATCCTTGTAGGTTACTATAATTAAGTTTTACGATTAAGCTATTTCATACAAAATGGCATTTTCGAAAATTTCATTTTTTTATTCTTTGATGCTTCTTATATTTTTGCTTTTATCTACGCAAGTCAAAGAAGCCATTTCATTACAAAATGCAATTAACACAAAAAAATTTGGAGACATGGTTCGTAAAAATTAAAACTGTTATTTCATGATGCAGTATCATCTGCGGCCGCTGTATAATCGTGGTTCAACCGATTTCAAAACGTGTCCGTGGGTGCAATACAGTGTGAAAAGGTTGGTTATGGTCCCAAAAATCATTGAAGCTGTACGGAACATGCTCCTAACCTACTTCAAATTGAGCACAATACCTATACAACGGTATAGTTAATAATTTTGTCAAAGTTCTATACCCAGTAACAATTACGTTGTGTTTACGCAAATAAAGTCACTTTAAAGTTGCAATTGCAATTGCTAAATGAATTCCATGACTCTAGAGCTCCGGTCATGTAACTTTTAATCGACATCCTAAAATCCCATATGAAGTAGATTGTATATTAATTCTAACTGCTCAACATTTCTCCCCCAGATATATTTACAAAAGCGAACACATCCATTTATTACTAAATCCCGCTAAAGCTATTTTAAACTGTCCAAAATCAATAATCTCTATCTGATTACATGGCCAAAATCTGGAAAATCAAACCATGCAAATGCTTTCATATCCACTTTATTTGAAATTAGATACGTTCCGTGCACGCACAATTTATAACTTTGCCATAACAAGGATTCTTTGTTGCCATCAGCCATCATATCCAGTCAATAAGCTTTCACAAAATTCCATCCATAATTGTGGCAAACTAACAGCTATACAAAATGGAAATATTTCGACCGTTATTGTATTGTAGTTGTCGTCGTCGTCATCGTCGTTGTCATCTCATCCCTAACGTAATTAAATCACTTTATTATTTCTTCCACATCAAATATTGTCTCCCAGCCCCCGCCCTCAAATTTGATGGAACAATAAAGTCCCAAATGTGAACGTAAATATCTCACCGTTGTGCGATGCTGCCTCCCTCTATATTGATACAAACATTTTATATGAAGGATCAATCCTCCAGGCCTAGCCTTGGTCTGGCTGAGTAGGGCAAACAGTGAGCAAATTGTTTATTGTATGTATATGATGAGCTACAAGGTTGGTCGTCGTCGGCTAGTTTTGCTGCTGTGTTTGGCTACATGTAACAAGTGGCGACCTATCTCCTTCAATACACACGAATAAAATTAGGAGAACATTTAGATCCCTTTTGTAGAAGATAAATAAATTCCCTTGACCTGAAACCATTAATCTATACCCGTCTTGTCATGATGCTCTGGTCATGGAAACTATGGAAACAAAAAAAAAAAAAAAACGCACACAAAATCCCTACAGATTTCCCAACTTTTCCCCACTCTCCTTCTATACCTATATTCATAAAAGTACACAGAAAGGAACACCAATTTAAAACGAAGACTTCAAGGACCAATTCTGTGGTTTCTCTTGGTTCGTCCTGTATTTGATGATGGCCTAAAAGGTTTTTCCCGTGTTGGAAAAAAAAAATGTTTTACAAAGGTTTTGGTATGAGAAATTGGCAAAATCATGTTTTATTTGCCATGAGATTTCTGCTTAGTGTCCTTGGTCGAAAGACATTAGTAAGGAATGCTGTCTTGTAGGATTTCGAGTGGGTTTGTTGCCTCTTAAATATTTTTTTCTTTTTAATTCTCAAAAAGTCACTTTTGATTGGGGACAAAGTAGGTAATTGAATTTTTGCCAAATCATTTGTGGTAGGTCAGTGCTGTGAAGGGCGACCATAGGTTAAGCATTAATTGAATACATTTCAACATTGACGTATTTACAGTACGGTAACTGTCAGTTGACCTAAACTCAAGGCATAGATTTATTCTTGATATGAAATTTAAATTTTCTCAAACATATTTGGATATGGAAATGGTATGAGAGTTGTATCAATGGATATCGAAAGCTATAACGCCGCTGCAAATAGATATAATTTAATTAATGTACAAGAAATATGCGTAAATGGTCCGTACTTTCCGAATACGTCTCATATTAAGTCATATTAGAATCGAGTATTCGTCCAGAAGGGATTCTTAGATTCGATAAACATGTGAACATCTGAAAAATATTAACCTAACGATGGCGACCTTTTTTAGAAAAATTTTCTTTCTAAGTAAAAGTAGGCTTCATGGTCTCAACATATGTGCCGTACTTCTAAAAGAATATTGGTTAAAATCAGCGGAAAGTATTACATGATTGTCAAAAATCTGTTAGCGAATTTTTTTCTTTTCATAGATATGTGGCGACATTTTCGTTCCGGACTGCACATTCGATAGATTGCAAATACCGCTGTATTCGCAGTGATTAAATTTCAGTTAAAATACCATGGGATACCCTGCTGACGACCCAAGAGAGCTTTAGCTAGGTAGGTGTTTGCAAAGTTTGTAATCGAAAAAATAAAAACAAATTATAGTGATTTCCTAATGTCAATGGAATACAGTTTAGTAGTGTTGTTCAAAGAAAAGAAAAACTTTTATGTTATGTAAGAAGAGTTCGTAATATGGAGCCAATAAATCAAGAAGAATTTACTCAGAATTTATTCATCTCCAATTCTCTCCAAGGATATTAACTGTTACCTCTGTTATGCCCGAAAAAATAACTTTATTTTACAGAATTCGTACATATAACGTGCACTCATTGGCCGACTAGAAGAGTCGAGTTGTTCCCCAGGTGACTGCACTACAGAGCTACGGATGTTCGTCCAGTTCTCGTAATTCGACATCAGTTCCATTTGTACTAACACATAGACGTTTGGTCTTGCCTCGATTTAAGTCACAGTTAGTATTTAACCGGTTGTCAAGACCGTGTGCCAAGTGCCATCAACGTCCACCGACTGTCACGTTTATTGATCCTTTTTAAGCTCTAGCCAGGTTGGTGTTGATACCAGTTAGCATCGTCTAGCTACTGTGCACACTGACAATTTCGAGAGTTTCAATTCTATACCGTCTTAGTTACTACAGACACCGCATTCAGCTGACGACTAATCAGTTGACGATAATATTACTTCTCATAGCAACCGTTGGTGGCATTGCTTCCCCCCTCTCAATTACTTCGACAACCTCTACTATTCCAACTAGTATTCCATCAGCAGACCTCATCTAAAGGCTAGGCTGCGGTTACTGCGTTGACTTCAGGACATACTAGTTAAACTAGTATTTCCCCGGAAAATATTAGTACACAATGCTAAAGATAACGGATTGCTAATCTAATAAAGTATGCGTATAAAGATGACGTAAGTCTTCATATGGAAAACTTTATGTCATACACAAAAAACGTCTTGGGGCATACATTCCGATGATCATACGAAGCCATGTCGAATCTAAGGCGTTTTTATTGGGAAAAAATAGAGATCATGGAAAAAAATCATAGATCTCCGGTATGAACTTTTGTATCTAGGTGGTATAGTAGATATCTACAATTTATGTATTGGAGCGAATATTTAGGTTTGCGGGTAGTACAAAGATAGTTCTGACAATGCCACTTAGAAAAGTAACTATGGTAACAATCCTTCAGGGAAACAATAAACCTTGAGCGATCATCTAAAAAAATAATCATCGCGCATTATTTTATCTACATTAAACAATGTTTCAAAAAGTAGCGGCTCTCAATGGGACGAGACACGGAAGGTCATCCAATTCATGGCACAGTTAACCACAAACCTTTTTCAAAATATACTAACACAAAATCCGAAAATTCCTCGGATTCATAGAGAGTTCAACGATGGTCTGTGGGAATGGTTACACAAGCTGATCCTAAAGATTGGAACAAGCAAGAAACACGTATAGTATACTTGCAGACTTCTTGGAGGAGACTCACTTTATCTGTACTCGATCTAAAAACTTGTGCGATTTTCTTGGATAAAAAAATTGATCTTTTTATTTCTCGTGATTGCGTGGAAAATCGGAATCGTGGAAAATGACTTAAGATGAAATCACGAATGGCTATATGCGAAATGAAGTAAGTAGTAGGCTGCATGAAAATGGGGGCTTCGGAGGCACAAACGTCCCAAGAAAGTTTTTAGAATCGCAAGAAAAATACACCACCCGATAGTATTCGGCGAGACTTGACTTTTATTTTGATATGCAACATGCCGTATTGGAACCACCTCTGGGGGTTCCTACCTCCACCCTAAAAGACTGCAGTGAAATATGTTTTTCTACCAATTGTAGCTGGTATAAGCTGACCCGAACCGTGAAATTCATTTTCTGATTACATATAACCCTACCGAGTTAGAGCCGATCTAAGGTGTGAAAAATCTAGTACCTCAGTTCAAATAAAAAAGGGAAGTACTAAAAAAGTGAGTATGGGGATGGCTATTTAAGCCACCGAGTATGGGAGTGTGGGTACTCAAACTTCCTCTCTGGACCTAAGGAATTCGATTCTGTACAAATTTTTTCCAAAATTTACTACATCAAACTTTGACTCACCTCAAGCCCTCCCCCACTTACTGAAATAACATTTTTTAATAAAATATGTACAGAGTAACATAATGTATCGTTTAAGACATCTCTCATGTCTGTTCATCTCGGGCCTAAATTGGGCATTCTCCTTTGTTATTGACTGACATATTAGCATTTAAGGAGTAACATGGTCAGCCTTCAAGTTGTTATTATGTAAACGATAAATGAGATTGCAGTAAGTTATACAAAGCGAGTTAAGAACCACACCATGTAATTCACTGCGCTTTTTACGCCGGGTACCTCAAGGATTGATACTAGAACCATTGATTTTTCGTCATTTATTAATGACTTGCCTGATTTTGTTCATGGTATAAAATATAAAAATATGCCGATGGCGTAAAATTATAACTGAGTATAGGCCCACACGACTACAACAAATGCATAAATTATTAACAGCAGTGGTAAAGATAAACAGACGCTATTAAGTTTGGAATGATATTTTAAGAGAACCTCACATATGAAGAAGTATACCAGAATTTAATTTAATCATATCGCATTAAACCACAATTCTCCAACTTTTAGTTCAAATCCAGAATCAGTTTTTGATGGGAGACACCAGTTGCTATATATTAGAAATCATCCATTTCCTCACTTTGACTAAGTAGACATATAAAGGAGATCTTTATAACTCATCTGCTGTTCACATATCAATTTAATTTGCTTTTGCAATTGAATTTCTCTGCATCGACACCAAATCATCAACTTATCCCCTAAGGCATATTTCCTTCAGGAGGAGCATAGAGTGAGAATTGATTCCCACAAATATCACCAACGTCTCAACTAAATAAATATTTTGCCGCACTGCACAATGACGACAATAGCAGCATCGTATTATTAGCGATATTAGAACCACAACAGCATCACTATTAGTACCAGCAGCAGCATCAGCAGCAGCAGCAGCAGTTCATTTGCATCAGCGACCAATATTAACAGGCGTCCTGTGCCGTGAAATGTTAAAACCGCATGACACGATGTTAATTAGAGCCTCAGTAATTAGCGCTGTCGATTTTGATTGCATTGCATTGGTAGCAGACATTACGTGAGTGCCAAAGTGCTTGTGTACGCCACTCCAGATGATATGGCTTTACCATTTGCCCCATATCAAAAGTCATAATATAGGAGGAGGAAGAGGATATGGTGGTGGTGGTGGTTGTGATGGAGCAATAGTATAGTTGCTTCATTTAAAATTAGGACGCAAATCACATTTGTGGCAGGGCGTCGCCGGGGGCACAGAAAAATTTAAGTGGCGCTCATATACATACCTAGGATTTGGAATTTTCTTGTTCAAATAACTTCATAAATATTATTGGCCCAACCCGTAACCCTTATGTGTTCCTATAATGTGTTGAACCGGGCCTTCGATATCGGCAAGAAGGATATTTCGCCTTGTTGGAATGAATCCTTGGGAACCTATTTGAAGCTGATGGTTGAATTTAATCGATTCAATTTCAACATTCAACTAATGGTGGAATCGAGCTCTTTAGGAGAGCGCTCGTGCAGTCCCAGTTTTATGTATGAACGTTGAACAAATATTTCATATACATCATCGACATATAAACGAAGTCGAGTGTATGCACGTTACATCTATGTAGGTAGATACGTGGTGGGATGATTCTGGAAATCTTGCTGTGATACTCCTGGAATCAGGATTCAGGATATACATAGAATCCTCTTTCACCTCGTGTTCCTTTTTTTCCACTTGAACCGTTGAAAGCCAATTTTCTGAGCTTTTATGCCGTTTTGAAGAAAATTGAAACTCTTTTTCTGTCACTTTCCCTCTCTAGCTCTGTCTGTCTCTTTTTCTCTTCCTGTCTCTCCCTTTCTCCCACACTGTATATATATCTTTATCTTTCTCTAACCTCTATCATGATTAGCTCTTCAGTGAAGCACTTCGATAATGAAAAATCTAATTGGACTCTCGATTGGATGTGGCAGCAAGCTGTCGGCTATCATATGCAGATTTCGCCTGACTGAGGATTTATAATTGAACTTTATTGAATGTTTGTGCGGGAGGTGAAGATGTTCGTCTAGTGGAAATGTAACGAGTTTTTTTTTTTTTTTGAGTTTTAGAAAAAAGCAAGTCGTACAGATGTGAGTTTTTTACAATTTGCTATCTTTTTTTTGCAATTTTGTTGAGAGGATGATGTTTTTCAAAAGAAGTTAATTCTTGTTGCAATTGATAGCTTTCATTGAGCGTATTGGAATGGAATCTGTTTAAGGTTTGAAAAGTTTGCAGTTTTAAGTATTCATAAGGCTTACGTTAATTTACTCATACATACTTTTACACCTAACTGAGTATACGGAGTAAATAAATTAAATCTTGGGATTTTGGAAATATGGGTCATAGCTGAACTTCTGGGGCTCAGTTGTGATTAACCAATGCTAGCAACTCTATGCATAGATATTGATGAGAATTCAGGAGATTATTTATAATGCTGCTCGAAAAAATCATTTCTGAATTTATTACAGCTACACCAAATGGCATTTGTGAAATTCTGTCTTTTTAACAATAGTCTTAGGGTCAATCTACATCGAGAGCTACACGCTACAGACTACAAGCTTTAAGCTACAAATTTCAGTTTGCACATATGGCGTACCGTACAAACTGCTACATAGAGAGCTTCAAGCTACATGGACTGACTATGTTCATAGAAATAGGCTGAAATAGTGCTTCGTCTAGCTTGTAGCTTGTAATGTGTAGCTCTCTATGTAGATCTGGTCTTATTGCGCTTGTATTGTCAACAAACAGAATAATTAAGCTTTACTGAGAGGATTCCATCAAAGACATCAGTCACTAGTTCATTATACTAGTTCCTTTACTACTTCAGCGGCGTATGCATATAATATTGCGTGGAAAATGTGGATAGAACGCAAATACATTTCCTAGACAATGTACTCTGACCAGTAACGAAGATGTACGTTTTTTATTTACATCACCCGAAAAATCAGTATCACCGCATGTTATTAAAGAAATTTTTCACATCGATAGAAGATTGTGGTGACCCACAGATTACCCTGGTTTCAAACATTATGTTCGGGTAAGTTCGTATCAGTGGAGGTATATTTCCATTAAATTTCTGTCGGTTGTCGTAACACTTGTTGATAACTTTTCTGTTGGTGTCAAGAGTTATTTTGAATTAGGTGTGAACAAATGATCAATCTTTCGCTTATTTCAGTTCCAATTTCAAGTAGCACTTTGCGTTTTCTTTTATTATTATTACTATGTTCACTTCTCCGCTCCCTCTCTCCTTCCATTAAATTATTTTCTTATAAATACACCTACAAAGTATAAATGATTTACGTGATGCCTTTCTGAAAACACCTTAAAAAAAACTCTCTAGGTTAAAAATCTGCATTATTTAAAAATTCGAACTTAGGTTTCGAATTTCGAAAATATTCGAAAAGCAATATATTATGTAAGAACCTAGGTATACTGTAAAAATATCAAAACCTTATAGAACGAAAATATCGAAATTGAAAGTTTTTTATCTCACTGCACTCTCTGCGTAAACCATTTGTGAATAAATGTTCATTCTATGTAAGCCCAGCTAAAACCTGCTGAATTGAATTAAATAAATGAAAAGCAGAGGAAACTATAAATTATGATGATAAAATACTTTAACTAAAAACTTTAGATTCTCTTTGTGATTAATTTTCTAACATTTTCCACTATTCCATTCCATTTTCGAATGTTTATAATGCTGGTATTCTTTTGTCTCCTTCTCTTTTTCTCTCTCTCTCCCTCTCTTATTCATTTTCTCTGCACAACTTCATTTCCAAGAAGATTTGAAACAAAAAAGAAACCACCATGTGTGCACCCAAGAAGTAAAAGCGCACATGATTTAATATAGTACTTTTACAGGGAAACCACACTTAATCCTTTCATAAAAGTCCATTTTAGCAAAATCACTGTTCACTTGTACACTCAAGTGCTTTCCGAATTAGTTAATTATACGGCAAAGTTTTCGTAGTACACACCGACATTAGACAAATCAAACAGAGTTCATTCTATATGTGCAGAAAAGTTCGCCATTTATGTTCGAATAGTAAAAACCACAGTTTAACCAATTTCTTTGAAATTCCCAGAACCAAGCTACCCTCATAAAGTACAGAAAACTAACTAACTTCGGCAAAAGTTTATAATTAGATTTTAATACTAGTGTCCAAGTGGATTTCGTCTATCGAATCGTCGTCTGGGGTCTGTTCTTCCTCACCGTCGTCGTCGTCGTTGTCGTTTAGGTTGTCTTTATTAGCCGGGTGCGGTCTGGGTCGGCAGTTGGTGGATATCTTGTTTTATTTTCATGTTCTATTCTAGTGTCCTTTCGTTCTCCTGGTTGTTGGATGCTGGTATTCCTATTCATTTACAAGGGCACAGGTAGATATCTATATTAGAAGTTTTAGTGCTTATGTAGAACATTGTGTTCAAGTAAAAAGTACTCTTACGCCTGGCGAATTTCTATTCAAAGGTTTTCGAGGTATCGCAGCTAGAAATTTTGCAACTTTGCAACTTCACAACTTCACAATGATTTTATCTTTACTCATATAAAATTGAATGAGAATGAATTGTTCCATATCAAACGATGACTGTATATTTGGGGGTTTCGTGAACAAGGTAGGTAGAGGTTAAGAGAATCTGGTTTCATATTGGTTAAAAAATGTATATATCAGCAATTGTGGAGTATGAGTATGTGCAGAAATATCAACAGTTCGGAACATTTCAACAAAGGGGAATGCCCATTTTAGACCCGACATGAACAGAGATGAGAGATATTTTAAATGATCCATTATGAGCATATTATATTAACAAAGTTTATTTCAGTTAACCGGGCAAAGGCTTGGGCGGGGATCAAAGTTTGTTCTAATACATTTTAGAAATTCTAGTACAAAATCGAATTCCTTAAGTCCAGATAAGCTTCAGCAGCTTCGATCACCAACCTCATGTCCACGGAGGGGGGCTAAGAGTACCCACACTTCTATAATCGGAGGCTTAAATAGCCATCCCCATACTCACTTTTTTAGTACATCCCTGTTTTCAATTGGAACTGAGGTGCTAGATTTTTCGTACTTTAGATCGGCTCTAACTCGGTAGGGTTATGTTCGAAAACGGGTTTCACTGCTCGCCTCAGCTCATTACCTGCTACAGAAGAGAATATTTCTCTGCATACTTTAAGGGTGGGGGGTAGAAACCCCAGGCGGGTGGAGGAAGGATGGTTCCAACACGGTATGTTGCATATCAAATTAAAGGTCTCGCCGAGTACTATTGGGTGGTGTACTTTTTTCGCGATACAGAAAACTCTCTGAGGACGTTTTTGCTGCCGGGAAGCCCTATTTCATGCACTTGGGTCACATACACCGCAGTTACTACATTTCACATATATTTTTGCAGCTCTTTTTTCCGTGGCCATTAATGCCCTTTGGGAGCTCTCTCATGTCTGCTCATGTCGGACCTGAATTTTTATGAAAACTGAGCATTCCCCTCTCAGTAATAAAATGAACAGTTAGGGACATTAATTAATAAACCAAAAAAATCCCAACAGTATCTTTGGTAATTTGATTAGAAATTTTCAAACAACATCAATAAACCTCCATAGAAGTTAAAGAATGTCGGCCGACCTATATTAAATTAAGTTCCATCTCCCCATAAAAATATTCAATCAAATATGCATCTCGAGCAGATTTCGATACATAACAATTTCGTAACCAACTGTTGGGCATAAGCAACCGAATGTATGTGTTCATGTTCCTTGTGTATCTCAATTTTTTGTTTATTTCTAATATGCTCATAGCTCAGGATAACGTTTTTAGAACAACTCAAACTTTACAGTAACTTTTTCTCTAACCTATCCCGGAAGCGCCAATAATAGTAAAAGTGGTTACCAAAATGGGAATTTACCGCACACACACCTACATACATGTTGTAAACCTCCAATTCCTGGACTTTCCTTCAAGCTCGGAAATTGGCTTGTGGCAAAGGCATGGCAAGAACAGCAGATTTTCGGGGCTGATTTTGAGATAAACCGCATTAAACGCTTAATTAGCGCGCTATTGAAATTTTCATAGACGAGATTATCGCGAAAATTGTTCAGTGGTTAAAGCTGGGGCTGCAAGTGTGTGTATACATTGGGAAAATAGAGGTGTTCCACCATTTATTGTTATTTTCTTCTCATCGCATACACCACCGTTGCCGCCGCCTCGATAAGGTGTGTTGAGGGTGTAGTGCAATGCATGTATGGTGGTGATGTGATGGGTGGATATGCTGCTTTCACCGATAATTATCCACCATCTGTTTATACGAGCGTGTGTGTATATTCCGGGAGCCTAAATCCACTATTTCTCTGGTATGTTTGCCTATATTTTAATTGGCTAATCGGGTCAGAGTATTTTGGGTTGCACGGACTGTGTTTGTCTACTATGTTCTCTAAAAGTATATACAAAATCCTGTTTGTTCCTACCTCACTGCATATATGCAATTATAACGTGATAATTGTATACACTCATACTAGTTTCCAGTACAATCTTTGTTTATTAAATCACTCATAATTCCTCGTATTGGGTTTTTGCTAATTTAGCAGAGTGCATTCGAGCAGAAGATCAAATCTAGTCTAAATCCTGGTCTCTATGGTTGTGCGGTGCTTTTTTTTCCTCGATAATAATTTACATACATATGGAGGCTGACGTGGTGGAGGCTGTTTAACCACAGAGTGATTATCCAGTTGTTTTAAAATTATTTCACGGTTGAAGCTCATGATTTAGATGAAATTACAAAAACATGGATGGATCAATCACAGGAGCGTTAAAAATTGCTGTTTTTTTTTTTGTTTAATTTTTTATCTCTGGTCTTAGCTACATATATATGAAGAGTGGTGGGGGATTTATCAGTGAAATATACTTGTATGTATAGGTGGAATTTTTATGTAGTTGTTGAGGTTTGCGAGCTTTTTATCATGTCTTTTAATAAACCTTGGTTTCAAAAACCTCTTCAATATTATTTTTTAACCATTTTCGTAATATCTTCTTTTACCTATTATCGATGGTATCTACTTATATCAAAAGAATTCCTTCTAAAATATGTAGAGAAAATCAATGGGATTGAGATGGATAACATTTGTAAGGTTAAATAAAAGAAAAGACTTTCACGGTTAGTAATGACATCAACCCTAAAACATCTGTGACAATAATAAAATGGCTATTCTGAATAAAATTTTTATCTAGAAAAGAGTGTTGATATATAGCTTATAAAAATATTTCAAGAAAGGTAGTAATTGCAATATGAAGAGGCACATAATTGGGACAATGAAATGTACTTTCCAATAAATCGAACAGATACAATACACCCAATTGATAACGTTGAAGCTGTTATCCCTATTTATATGTAGTTGTCAATACTGATTAAACTTGAGAAGAAGTTAAATTATCCTAATGCCGCCAAACGCTAGTCTGGATCCCTTGATGAGGCTTACATGAATCCCTTCCACTTTCTGTATATTGAGTTTAATGTGATTTGAAATTATTTTATGTATCTCTAGATTCTAGAAGAACATAGATGCTAGAGCGCACGAAAAGTTGAGACTTTCAAGAATTTGTTGTCCCAAACTTTTGCAACTTTGTCCCAAATCAAGACCAAACTTGTTACAGCTTAGCTTACGTACACTGTAATAAATGTGTTCAATTGTTGTCACAAAGCTTAAGTATTTTTCACTAAAATGTAGGGAATATTCTTCAAAATGTAGGGAATATTCCCAAAAATGTAGGGATTATTCACTACACAAAAATGTAGGGATTATTCACTGCATTTTAGGGAAAAATTCCTAAGATTTGTGTTAACAATTATGGACATTTTATAAAATGTACTAAGGCAGAAAGGGTTAAGATAGTTATTTGGAGTAATCATTATGATAAGTATAGTGGAACTTTTCTTTTAGATTCGTTTAACAGTTTTAACATCTTTGATGGTAGGTATTTATAAAGATAGTCCCACGAGAAGATTGGTAATCAGCGGCGGTGTGACGGATCGACACACTATTGTTGCATCAGATGAGATACTTCGAACTTGAGTTGAAGCTGGGTATATTGGTAGTCAACAATACGGATGTATTGGTCACCAAATAGTATCGGGCCTGCACGTAGTGGAGATAAGTCCAATTGCTTGGGTATGAGTCACCGTCAGGTGTCGACAGCAAACTTCCGGTAAAGCCTTTATTACTACTGCAATGAGGACTGAGGCGGCAAGCGACATTGAAGCCCAAGTCGGCTTGCTGGTTCTATCTGCTAAACTGTAAAATAAAGTTAATTTCTGGGCTCAAAAACAAAAAACATTATCATGTAAGGCCAATTCTTTATTTGGAAATCTTCGAAATGATTTCTTCTTACAAATCTTCGTATACGCTTGAACTTTTTATTATTTTTTAAGGAGCATAAAAAAACACGTCGATTTGTATAGACGGCTGACAATTGAATAAATAATTTAATTGTTTTTACCTCTAGCATAAGCCTTTTTATACTACATACTCCCAAAAAATTGAGGGCGTTCAGAAACCTTTTTACTCGGTTCATATCATTCGAATTTGATCAATCCAATTATGAATATTATAACGATAGATTAAGTAGCCTCAGTATGACAACTTTACTTAATCGATATTCTTATCTTGACTAGTTATTTTTATTCAAGTTGCTTAATAATAAAAATGATGCTCCTGATATGCTATCAAAAATGTATATAAATGCTCCATCTCGTCCTGCACGTCAACTATTAGTATATAATCCTGAATGACATCGCACAAATATGAGATTAAACTCTCCTGTCATTAGAACTCAAAGATCTCATAATGATTATTTCAATGATCTTGACGTTTCTCATTGTTGTCCTGCAATTTATAAACATAATGCCATAGATAAAATCCTTTCTTAGAAGGTGTTTTTCTTTTTTATATTTATAAATTTAATTCTGCTTCTTGCTATTATTTTTTTTTTCTTAATTTTTTCTTTCATTTCTTTTTCTTTTTCCTCTTGATATTTATTATTAACCTGCTTGTAGTATAATTTTTTATTTTGTATTATTGAGTTTTCTAATGTTTGCTTTTACTACTTTCATTTTTTTTTTTAAATTTTTCTAATTTTTGCTAATTTTTTATTTCATTTTTATTAGTTATATTGCCTTAGCTTTAGTTGTAGTTTTGTATTTCTATTTTACTCTTTGTTTTAATTTGAGTTTATCGCTTTTTCTACTAATTAGATGTAGATCCATTTTTTTATTTTCAATTTAAGTCGGTAGTAATAAGTTAATTGGTGTAAGCTGTTTACTATCGGATGAACTGGATGAAAGTCATAACATTATTTGGAAATATTAATAATTTCATTTCATTTATTTTCATTTTAGTTGTTATTGTTATAAATGTATCAGACAGTGTGGATAAAAAATTCTAATCCTCTCCAAAACATTTAAAAACGCATTATTAACTTTACTGACCGCATTACTCTGCCACTTATCTTTGGGTGATTAGCACTAAGAGGCGTATTTTAATTTCAAAATTTCGGAATTATTAACAAAGATACTGTCTTCATATATATTGATTTGGAGCGAGTAATTTACATATTAAATGGTTCATTTTAAATATGAAAAAGGAAAATATCATAGAAATATCAAGAGGCCTTGTATGATTATTTTCTTCAACTGGCACTGAGTATAGGAAGGATCTAAATTGGTTGAAAGTGTGAAGTTAATTAGGAAATGGCAAAATAATTAGTATATGTAGATGATTGAACAATTCCAACATCAAAAGAATTTAGCTCACTTTTAAATTTTACAATTTCACAAGTTTTTAGATGCTTTGAAATGCTTCCTTTTGTCATACACATTATACCGCCTTGTAATTCCGTGATCGTAGTGTCGATGTGGTACCATTTCTGGAGGAAAGAATATTAACTTAATTTGTCTTAAATGACCTCCGTGTAGTGTGTCTTATCATCCACCCTTCTTCACTAAAATATGACGGGTGTAGATGAGGACATGATATATAGATTAATATGTATGGCCGGTTCATCTGTCATTTGTATGCTTACTTCATTTGGCGACAAATTTGTTAATGCAAAACGGCTTTTAGTCAATACAATACAATACGAAAAACTCAAAATAATTTCTCTGGTAAAATGCTGTATCAATACTACTACAAGTTACTTTCAAATCGGACATACATTGTTAAATTTTGTATCATGGATGAGGATTTAGTTGTGTGGAAGAGGAGTAGGGGCTGATTGTATAGGGGTGAGCAGCAGGCTTAGATTATGAGTAGGCTCTAGGTTTATGATAATGTTTTCAAAAAACGTAATTAATGCTCGTTACAATTATTCGTGGGGTTTATGGGACCCCAGGTATCATTTCCCAGTCAAAAAATTCTCACTGACTCCACCACCAGATTGATTAAGCCCAACAGGCAATTTTTTGCCTTTCATTTGCCAAGTGTTTCCTCTTTAAAATTTTTGAGTGCGCTAGGTTTTTGTTTATGTAAGCAGTGTGTAACCTACCTTATCCCAATATTATATACCATATAGGTATAGATGCCCGATCTTAGACCGAGTTTCTCTTTTAAGTTTATACATATTTTTTGTAACTTTTAAACTTAATTTTAATTTTTTAACTTTTTGTTCATTTTGATTTTTTTTTTTTATTTCTTTAAATAACTTTTATCTATACTCACTAACCCCTGACTAAAAAAGTTTGTGCCTGAGCGCCTGAGAGTTCCGTGGAGAGTTGAAGAGTGAGAAGGCGTATAAAAATTATTATTAAAAAATAGAATACAAAATTATTTAAGAGAACTTTTGTAAATAAAACGCACTAAAAAGTGAAAAATATTTTTTTCTTTCTCAGTGATATTCACAAGAAAAGTTTCATTGCAAAATAAGAAATGCTATAACTCAAATAAAATCATAAATGTTTGGGCAATTATGATTATACTTATAGTAATGGGTGCCCAAGCTTCTAAGATTTAATCTGAGCTCTAACATATGTTATTTTGCAATGAAATTTTTCTTGTGAATATCACTGAGAAAAAAAAATCATTTTTCACTTTTAGTGCAATTTATTACAAAAGTTATTTATTTTAAAAGTTTTTTTAATAAGTATATTTTCTTTGTAATATTTTTTTTTTTAACTTTTTATAAATGTAAACGAAACGCTTAAAGAGTGCTCGTGCGTTCGTCCGTCTGTCTGTCACACAAGCTTTTCTGTTGAACGACGGGGCGTAGGAATGTGAAATTTGGCACAAAGTTAGGTCTTCATAACGCGCACCGACAGTCAACGCTTAATACTATATTTTTATGTTTAATGGGGGTGGATTGTGGGCCTCCTAAAAAACGATTTTTTTTTGTATTGTGGGGGATATCGTTTGAGGACTACTTTGAAGGATTAAAACAAAAATAAAATTTTTTGGTGAATTGCTTATAAAATAATTTGCGAAAATATACTGTTCCTCCTGATCTTTCAGGGTTAGTATAGGCATTGAGTCATAAATAACAGGACTCCCGATTTTTTTCATCAGTCTCATAGTTGTTGGGAAGAAATATTTTTTGTATTAACTAATAAGACCAAATCTTCTAAATTTACTCTGCCGTCCATCTGTTTGAAAATTCAGTTATCGCAGGCAAATTTGGAATAGGTTTAAATAAAATAAAATTCGGTTGATCTACAGTTCATTGATAAACTTCTGGGACGGAACCCGGAATCAGGGCAATCATGACGAGCCGAGCCCTACTCATTCTTAACCGAATTATTATTAAAGTATTATTTAATTTTTTTAATTTTTTCATCCAGTTTTTTGCATTATTTTGCATTACAAAACAAAAAGGATGCTGGGATTCCAACGCGCTACAGACGCGTTTTTAGTTTAGAGAGAAATTTTTAGTTTCACGGACGCAAGTTTTTTGTTTTTTCTTCTCAACTCAGCAATTATTAGTCCGCTTCCTGGAAGTATAAATTGCGGTTTTGCTTGAAGGGAGGGATAAGGGAATTTTTTCATTAGTATATTAGCAGATAATATGAAAGAAAAGAAGCTATACAAGTCGAAAGCAAATTAAGTAGGAGGAAAGGCGCAGAACCGTGACTGTCTTTAGCCAAGTGGCGGCCCTGGGTACTTTAGGGCATGCCCCCTCCCCCCTAACAGAAATTATTTTCTAAAATACTTTGGGTTATCAACAGGAATAACAACGTAAAGTATGTCAAGGCATTCGCCACTGAAGACAATTTGGTCACGTAACTGTTTATGACCACCGTCAATTCCAATGCGCGCAAGAAGTGACTTGATAACAGGGTGACTTTTTGGTTCCTCCGGATAGCTACTTTTGGGTGACGAACTATCATCCAACCTACACGTTTATATGAATCTGCACGCACTAGTAACATTTTTGTCACCGCTTGACTGGAATTATTTTGGGAGACGTTCTAGAAATTGGAAATAACTTACGCATCTTTTTTTGAAAAATAGCTGCTGCGACGATAGTGTGAAAGGAAAATATAAATAATAAAGCATTAATGCAAGAAATAAAAATGAGACCACTATATACACATCAACAAATTGAAGGAATAATCTATTAGCAATTTGAAGATAAAAATGTGGGGAGAAATATCCATGAAAGTGTTTATAGACCCTAGAGTTACAGTAAGTCTCGTTGCGAGTGCAATTGATGATAGCGTCTTGTTACTTTGATAAGTTATAGCAGGTCTCAAAATCTATAAGGGTAAATCATCAAAAGTTTCAACAATCGTACGAAAATATTAAAGAAGTTTTTTAGGACTGGATCGTAGTTCGTTCCAAATTGTTTTTTTCGTTGGTATTTTCTATATCCTTATGACAAATACACATGTTACAGCTGCCTCCTCGAAATTTATATTGATGAATGGTGTTATAAAACATGAATCTTTGGGGTAACAATTACTCATTGCGTGCATACTAAACTAGCCCACGGCAACAGGACGGCAATAGTGACCAAAAAGTTGCGTGACAAAAAGTTTCTACTTGTCATTAGGCCTAAATTGAATCAACAGTATAAAAATTTTCACTGATTACCAAATACGTTGGTTTGGCTACTGAAAGTATATAATGAAAAAATGCAAGAAATTCAAAAAATATTGGAACTGCAAACACAGTCACTATACGTTACTTTGTATGAAAATTTGTTGCCACATATAGAAGTTTGAATAAATCCCACGGTCTACGTTCAGTAGTCAAACTCTAACAACTAAACTAACTTGTAATAGGTTGTCTTACTGGTTGAAAAATTTGTCATCGGTTGATCTACTATCGTAAGGGCGATTCAATACCATGGTGGGTGGAATTTGATACCACGACTGCTGGAATGTTTCGCTTACCAACTGAGTGAGCCCATTTTAAAATTAAAGCCTACGTCTCCTTGTTGTCATTATTGTTGAACATTGTGCAGAACAGTTTTTTTTCAGCTAAAGGCTTTCCAATGTGTTTCATTTTAAAAGATTATACACACAAAAAGGGATAAAGCCTCCTAGCTCGTTCGCTGTCATCATATATTGACAGCTGTGGCAAACGCGTCAAACTATACCCTTTAAAAGTTATACTCCCTACATCCCCATTATACATCTACTTTGCCTCAAAGTCACATAATCCGAGTTATCAAACACAAAACGTTTTTCAACGTGTAATCAACACTTTGGATAAACACGTCCACAAAAACTTTCCTGTACAGAAATCTTCACGTACCTACTTACCTACTTTGAGCTAAAATCGTTTTGTTACAGTCCGCTGACAGCAGTTTTACTTTCCGACTTACACACATACACACATGCACATAGATATATATATGTATATCCATATGCTAAGCCCGTTTGCATCCCATTAATAGCATAATCTTCTTTCGTATACCCTTTAAGATCTGCACTATACTTTGGTAGAGAAACGCTGAGATGCGACAGAGAATCCAGTTCAACCGCAAAGCATAAGTACATACGGTGTCATAGGTCGCGCGCGAACTTTACCTGTGTACTCGAGCATATGTTGCGCACCAGCGAAAAGTTATCTCATTATCATTTTGTAACGAGCACAAGTTCACTTAAGCTTATTAACAATATTCGCTTGAATACGGCCTTTATTGTTCAGACGAAAGGTGAGCAAACACAAGCATGCGAACGATGGGAATCCTGCAGTCCTGAATCGGGTCGGGGCTTCGTATAGCCTATATACACAAGAGCCTAGGCGCTTTCATGTCTTTATATACCAAGAGTCAATAATGTGAAAAATGAAATTAAAAATGCATACACACCTGGTGCATTGTAGATGATAAGCTCACCGTATGACAAGTGCTGTCAAGTGTTGCAAAGGATTCAGCCAGCTCCTTTGACTCCTTTCAGCAGAGATTTTTATTGAGTCGCACCCTTTTCATGTCCTTTACTCCTGTTGGATCGTGTATACATATATGTATAGCCAGAAGGCTTTACTTTTGTGCATATACATATGATGTATGCGCAGTGATATGGTGAAATTTAATATACTCCGACATCGGGTAATGCCTCGTAAAACATGCATACAAGTTGACTTTTGAGACTCTGCTGGAACTTTATCATCGACCGACCAACTATAGCTTAGCCTATAGTGCACGGAGAGTAATTCATTTCTCCCATTAAGGATCTGCCAAGGATCTCAAAAATTATACCATTTTCATGTCCCATCCCAGTATGCTTGCGCCTAGTGAGTTTTTGTGCCCATCTCGCAACCACTAGGTACTTTATGAATTGCATTCAAATTCCCCGGGAATCCTCGTACAGTGGAAATATGTCATTACTCCTGTTCGCTATAATGTGTACTAGTTAGCGGTTATCTATACATGAATAAGTACAGCGCGGAATGTAAATATATGTGGCAATGTCGAAACTCTGTACCACAGCAAAGAGATGATAACACTCAAAAACAAGCTCAAGGGATTAGATACTAGGAGGGTAGGGAGTTGGGAGGTTTGGGTATTGTGTACGTCTTTGAATCTTTTTGCGGGCCACTTACAAGTGTTCATCCTTTCCCTTCCATTTTACCCTATTTGTGCTATTTTTCTACATATTCTCGGGCGGCACAATATGCTATCTCGCACTTTTAAGTCATTCAAAGCTTATTCTATCACAAATGCTACCATTTTTTGTTTGTGTTTTTTTGTTTTTTTTTGTGGCAGCAACAGACAGTGTCGCGGCGTTTTGGCGGGTGATAACATAAAACGTTCTGCAATTCTGCAGACAGCATCATTAAGGGTTACTTTGGTTCGTTTCTGTTACCCTGATATCCCATCTAAATGGAAAGTAAATTTACAAAGAAACAACAAAAACTGGAAGGAAGACAGAAAGAAAAGTAAAAAAAAGCGCTTTTGTGGGTATTTCCCGCAAACATGACTTGCTTGCTCATTTGAAAAAGCTTTCAGCGCTTTTCTTTGAATTCCCTCATCAGTGTCTGAATGCCATCTATTATGTTATTCCCGTACCTCTTTTTGCCTTGTTAACCTGTCTTTTATGTTGCTCACCGCACATATAATCCTCGGCAAAATAATAAAGTTACTTTGCATGATGGAAGGAAGGATGGGTAGACGATATCTGCTGCGTTCATTAGTTTTGAAGAGATTGCCTATACATTCAAAGAAGAAAAACAAGATAATCAGCTTACGTAAAATACCACAAGGCGGAACTTCATTTTATACAGCAACATCAGTAAAATGACTCAAGCTTGCTCATCATAATTTTAATATGAACTTTGAGTTAACAACAACTTTTTTCTCTCCGTTAAGATGTGTATAGAGATAGAAAGAGAGAGAGAGAGCAAAAAAGACTCGTGGAAGTATTTACTGTAAAATTGTTGATCCCTTTTTAATGGTCTAAACAAAAGCTTAGCGCTCATGCTAAATGCAGTAATACTTTTAAGGATTAATTTTAGATTTGAAAGGATATTTCACATAAAATAACTGTGTCAAAGACTTTTCCTCCCTGGTTGACTTCTTGTCGGCTGATGGATAGATCCATTGCTATGAGTATCGCTTGCTTTAGCTCATGACCAAGTAATTCCAAGAGTCGTTACCTGTCGCAAAGTTGAACACTGCTAAATTTATGGAGTAATTTTTTTTTTGCTCTAGTCAATTTTAGTCTTGTTTATTTTTTTTTAGTCAAATTATGCAGGATTGATTTTATTTGAGTCATAGGACGACTAGAAATCCATATTGGTTGCACCCATTATCTTCTATCATTAAGTTAGCATTATGATTCATCGTCAAATAACCGCTTTAGTTTTTTTACCATGATTCTTAAGACAATTCATTTCAAAAATCGTAAAAAATCATGTCTCGATAATTTTTCGCGTGTTTTAACGATATTGATTTTTTTTATGCATGGATAAAAGCAAAAATGGCAATTGGTTTGTGCCGTCAACAGATAAAAAAGGCTAGTAGTACGGTCGCGTTAAGCTAAATTTTATATGAAAATTTAGCGCGCTAAGAGCTATTGGCGAGAATTTATCCTGAACGCACTTAATTTGGCTTTTGGGTTTTGATTAGAGATGGCACCACCAGTAAGCGTCCAAAAAATTTAGCTTGAATATATCCGCGCGTCGCTAAAAATATTTATTTTCAGAGTTCTGAGATTTGATAAATTTATTGACTGGATTCTTGTGGTTAACGTAGTTTTGTATACGTATTTGCGTAATTACGGGGATGAATTGGATTTCTTCTCATCGCTATATTTTCAATACTATTGTTAATTTTTTTTTAATGTATACATTATACATATTATATTAATATTTTTAATATTTCCAAATAATTTTAACTACCTGTTTTCCTTGAGTCTCCGCTGTCATGTTTTAGGTGCTAAAGAAGACTCGCTAAAACTTAGTTTAGCGCGACCTTAGTACTAGGCTTTAGAGAAATAAAATATGTAATAAGCAAATCTAGCCGTGATTTTATAAGGGCTCTAAGGATCTAGGATCTCTCTATAGTTTTGTAGCTTCTACTTGTGTGGATCTTTTTCATGTGAATCTCGCCCCAGGAACAATTTTTTTTATATATTAGTAACCGTAAGGTTTCCATTACAAAATTGTATAACTTGAGTTATATAGACTAGTACTCGACACGTCTTTGTAACCACTATAAAACCCTTTATGGAGCTTAAATGGAGGATTATATAAAGGTTACCGTGACTTGATTTAGGTATATAATGTTATAAAAGTTTTATAAAATGAGTAACAAAAATATTCTGGTTACCTTAATATAACTTCTTATATAACCCTTATATAAACCAGGGTGCTCTCGATTAAATTATTTTGGTCATAGCAGTGGTTGCAGTGATGTTTCGGTTACCTTTATAAACTTTTTTAGTGATTGAAATGTTAGGGATATTACTTTCCGTTACCTTTATAAAACAATAATTAAAATGTAGCGGGTATGGGAAATTAAAACAATTTTTATTCTTTTCACCAAAGCTTCTTCAGGGCTATAAATATACATAACAAAGAATTCATTTGACAACAGTAATACATTAAAATTATCTATCAATTACCTCAAGAATTATAAGTAAGAATTATAATAATTATTGTTAAAATTACACATTAAAAAAATTAAACAAATTGTAAGGAGCATCCAAAAAATCTAAGCAATTTTACGGCTGTCAGATATATATATATATGTAAGGTTAACCACGGATACCTCAATAAATACTTATTACCAATTAGTTATATAACGTGGTGATGAAAGCAATTATAAAACTTTTTTATATACCTTCTAGTAATGGTTACTATTAAGTTATATAGACATGTGATTGAAACATTTCAGTCCCCAACTTATAAAATCTTTAGTAACTTACTTCCACGATAACCATTAGTAACCTTAAAAAACTCTAATATAACTACGTCACCAATTGGTAATATTATAAAACTCTTATTTAACCAGTCAAATTCTTATATAACCGAGTAACCATAATATACCCCTTATAAAACGACCCATCACTTTCAGTCAACAAAAATTGGAAAAACTGTTACTTGGGCGGTCTCCCGATACGGAGGCCTCTTCGAAAATTTTTATTCAGAAATTAGTTAACAAATTTATTTGATTTCATTAAAGATCCTCTAACTAATTGACTAATTACTCTAACGTGATATTGAAATTATTAAACTACCATTCTGTTCGCAATTCACCTGTTTTGATGTGCAACCATTTTTCCAGGTTTATTTAGAGTATTTCTGCTGATAAGTGTAGGTGTAATTTTAGTGGCTCGAGTGGGATGTTGTTGATTCCATCCAGCTGATTTATTTTTTACCAGTGATCTGATTTGTCGATGTTCCGCATTTTTTGTTAAATTATTTAAAAATGTTGGCTCTCATATTTTTAATGAACTACTTAAAGGAGACAGAGCAGTTATGAGGTCATTTTTAAATTAATAACAATTTCGCTATTTATGTTGTTTTATTGGCTTCATTAATTTCAAGACCCAATTTGTTTCAAGGTCAGAAAGCTAATGTTGTCAGCATTGACACAGTCCTATTTCGAGGCTCTGTTCGTTAATTTATAGCTGTTTATCTTTTACTCGAAAAAAGGTGTTAACCGTCAGGCACTTAGGAAGACTATGATCTCCTACTTATTTGGTGCCTCAAAAAAGTTGTATAACTTAAACCAAATTAAATGAAAATGTAAAAAAATAAGCTTTACGCAAATATTCTGATAAAATCCTGAAATTGTAAATTAGAAACGAAATAATGCTACCCTTAAGGTCAGTCGTCGATTTCAAAAGTCTTCCCGCTCATTATCTTTTCTCCTTTAGAGAATATTCTGAATCTACTCTTCGTGGTATGGTTTACTTCTGAAGGAACAATGTTAATCTCATCCTTCCTGGAAAATGTATAAGTGCGTACTGCTGCTACTCATGGCTTTTAATTATTTCTCTGACATTAATGGTTTCAACAACCGAGAAGACATTCGCTGCACACACACATGCATACACACACAGTAATACACACTTACAAAGTTGAGTTTTTCGTGGTCTAGTTCCATAGCTTTTTTTTTTTGCTTGTTAACTCGATACTTTCTCTGCACCCCGTCTCTTAAGAGATGAACTGTCGAAACATAGTATGCTTCTATCTAGCTGAAATGATGTTCTTTCAATACTTACAAGGACGAATCTTTCTAGGGTACTACAGGGGATGATGTTATAAGCGTGGAATATTTAAAATCTACTTAGTTGCATTAAGGATTTAAATGTTAAAGTAGATTGCACAAAGATGCTTGGATAATTGATAAAAGCTGTGCAGAAGACTCAAAGACGCATTAGATGCACTTTAAGATTAAAAGAAGAAGTTGAAAAGTTGTAGTAGGTCTTATAAGATCTTATGAAATTATTTCGAAAAATTTGCATTAGTAGATGGAGTTTATTTCGTAGGACCAAAAGACTATTTTAGGATGTAAATCGCTCTTCCCATACATGTTCCATGTTGGTTTTTGGTCAAGAATAGTCCTACAGAAATTAACTTTCTACCTACAGGCGTTCTATAAAAGTAGGGTTAAGGTTGCTTCTCTTTATAAATAGGAAAACATTCCGACGGATTTTCATGAGCTTGTTGATCCAAATTTAAATTGCTTGCCACATACCTTGGGGATTCATTGTGGATTATTTCTTGTAGTACCTACATTTTATCTTTCATTTAATTTCAGATTCTCTGTTTATAGAATCATTATGAATTTCGGTAGAGTATTGGTCTGCATGCAATTCTATAATTTTACCGATTCTTTATAACTATTGGTGTATGACCCCATGTTGATTCGTTGGAACTCATATCCCATGGCCAAAGCCAATTTAGTGGTAGTTTTTTCTGGCCTTTTACTGCAAGCGAGGGAGTAAAGTATATCTGGTTCGTTTGGATCGAGGATAACTCTTCTGCATTGAATAATGAGGGTTCCAGGGATTCCTATTGGAATTTTCATTACTGCCGAAAGAGTTTTGCTATGAAATAAATTCATAGCGAATTTAGTCATTATGAAATTGACCGAATTACTATTTTCCCTCGTATACTATAATTCACACTTAAAAATTATTTTCACTGCATATAGTAGGAGGTCAACTTGGTCATTCAATTTGGCAGGCAGGAACCAAGCCGTACTGATGAGTATACGGTTCTTACTTATACGAAACGCCTTCTTTTTCCATAGAAATTTCTTTTTTAAAGAATTTCCGCTTGTAAAAGAGTTTTTCCCATTACTGCGGAAGTTCGGGCCACTAAATTCTGAGTAATCGTTTAATATTGACTAGATAAAATTCTGCAAATACATTTTGACTTTTCTAGGAGCTGAGAGTACCTTAGTCATTTGTGCATATATTTTTACATGTTTTGGTCTGCAATAGCAGAATTTTCAAAGGTAATTAGTTGTTGAGGTTCCTGGAAATATTTTCGTGTGATGAGCAGGAATTATACCGAGAAAATTCTGATTAGCTGATTAGGAAAAGTGCTACAGTATCTTCTCAAATTAAGTTTACCATAATAAAAAAAATATCGCCGCTGAACTATGTTAATTTCAAAAATTGAAAGTAAAACTAACAAAATTTTCCCGAAAACATTTTTTCATACCAACGTCCAGTTGTATACATATGTACAAACACAATAACTGCCATCTCCTTATTGTTATGGGCAATTTGAATATCCAATAAAAATCGCTCATCTGCCTTAGAGTAACAAAGTAGCATTTTTCTTCGTTTTTTATAACATTTTTAAATATTCAGGAATAAATCTCACCTCATACCGCCATTCCTTCCCTATTCTGCTGCCTCATGCTTGCCGCCACCACCACCACCACACCACCACCATCACGTCTATCGTCCATTGTATAGAGAATGGGGTATCCTCAATCCCATTGCCCGATGTGCTAGCATTGCTTTTCATCGAAAGCTCAGTATTCATTCCTAGCCATGGGCAAAATGTTTTTATTTATGTATGTGTGTACATATATATGTTTTCTTGCCCGAAACCATAGCGAAATATGCCAATATAATAAACAAATAAAGGAAAATAAATTTCCTTCCCTTAAAATAACCATAAATTTTGGAACGGAATATCCATAAAGGCTTTTCACATTATACGCTCTTAATATATATAAAGTAGGATCTTAATAATGGATCCATATACGGGGGGGGGGGTATATGGATCCTCTCCTCCGCCATATTCCCACATTATTTCCGAGATACCCGAAATCCTGAATCAACGAACGGAACCCTTCTTTCTGGTAATTATTCAATAAGTTGAGAAAGTAGATGTTTTATATATCCCCAAAATGTTGTTTATGTAAGCACTTAGGTGTACTACTACTAAGTCGACAAAAGGGTAGGTATCGGGACAATAATAATATTAAAAAAAAAAAAAATAACAAAAATACAAAATTCACACACAAAAAGGAAAACCACATGTAACCGGCCCTCGAGGAGATATCCATCCCTTTTCGCTTCCTTCCGTTTTCTGTCCTTCATACCTCCTTTCATCATTTCCAAGAACTCTTGATATTATTCCTTGGGTTCTGTTGTGATTATGCTTGTTGACCACCGGACAAATTGATTATTTGCTTGACGACGATATTATATGCCCCCATTTCCTTCCGTCGTCCGTCCTAAGTAAGTAGTGTGTGTATACATAATAAAATGGCCAGGAGATCCATGGAAGCTGATGGTGGGTCCAAAAACATTACAGAGCTTATCTAAATTGAAATATATAATCCTTCTGGACCTTATACAGTTGGGGCTATCAGACCATAGTCCATAGAACATGAGGAGATCAACAAATTTTCTGCGTGCTTTGGTAAAATACGAGAGAAAACAAAACAAATCAAATCCATTTCCGACTGGAAGTTAAGCTAATGTGAGCGGTGAGGAGTGGGGGGTAGTCGTAATGGGGGAAGGAAATCAACCCCTAATCACATTAGTTTGATGGAGCGCTTTTCCTTATCATGTCATGTATTCCCTGAATTTATAGATAAACAATGAGAACACTAAAATCCTTTCTTGAAAGTATTGGGGCTATGATGGAAGAAACCAACTACCCACCTTCTCCTCCTCTTACACCCAAACAATAAAAACGCTCTTCTGGATTACTCTTGTTCACTCCATCGTAAAGCGCTTGAAGCATTTTTCCAACTATATCTCTGGATAGTTCCTGCATTAAAAATTAATTATTTCGGGAATGGTATTTAGCTGAGAACCATATGATGCTGGCGGCGTTTTTTTTCCAGTTAACATAAAAATTTCCCTTCCAAAAGTAGTTAGTCAGTAAAAGCCAGGAAAACTTTCATCTTTTGCAGGTTTTATGTTTTATTTTTGTTTTTTGTTGTTGTTTTTTGTTGTTGGTTTTTTTCCCAGTCCCTATACCTACCTACTTCAATACAAAAATCCGGGTACAGATGATGATGAGAGGATGATGCACAACAAAAAAATAAAAACCGTTTCACATTTTACTAAATGTCTTAAGTGTGGAGCTCTTAAGATAATTTATTATTATTTTTTTTTTTTTTTAATTTCGTGTTAAGTTTTCTTCCTGCTGCTGCTGCTGCAGTTGTTGTTGAATAAAATGAACGGAAGGAATTGAGCAGCATCCAACTACAGAATTCTTTTCATAGCTAGCTTGGATTGGTGTATCTGCCTCCTCTAGGGGATTCACTTTTACGATAACTTCCTTTAAACTTATTACAATCTCGTAGAAATTTATATTATCCTTTTACGGTATTCGGATATGGTGCAGAGAATAATGCAAAATAATAAAAAAGAAAAAAAACAAGAAACAGTGGAAAAAGGTTTGACTAAATTGTAAGCGGGGGGGGGGGGGGGGGGGTTGTTTATGAATAATGGTAAAGCATTGACAGAAATTGTTTTTCACATAAGTGCTGAAAATTACTCTTTAAAAGAGGGAAATGAACGTTTATTGTTGAAATTTTGTACGAGTTTCAAATTACTTTGGCAATCTACGCGAAATGTGACAGTCATGATTAAATTTACATCACACTTGCATGTTTCTGTAAGAGCACTGGAGTGCCACAAGGCAGTTTAGTGGGGTCTTTGTACTTTTTCATCAAAAAATTTCTCCCTTTTTTGTAGTGTACTCTCATGTTTTGACTTATACCGTGTATGTGAGGATTTTAAGGTACATTGCTAAAAGTTCTATTATTTTTTTCATTTTTGTTTAAGTGTTATGAAATAATATAATATAAGATAAGATAATGCAATTATCTTGATGAATTTATAATGAATCAAATCATAGCCAGTCGCAGTGGATTCCATTAAAGAAGAAAAAGCACCAAAATGATCAACGTCGTGGAATGCAAACCCTTTATAGATCCTTATAGCAAGTTCTTGATTTCGGGCCCGACGAATAGATTGATTAGTCGGAGAAGAGGAGGCAAAATGTTTATTTAAGCAATCAGCGTCGATAGAGCATATGTTCTCATCCTTACCCAACACCCCCATATGGCGTACATTACGCCAAAGGTTTTGAGCAGGTAGACCTGGGTTCAATTTAGAAGCAAAATAAGAGTGAGATATTAATCGGTGTGTAAATTTCCAGTATAGTCATTGACTTATATATCTCATTGGCAAAATATTATCAATTATACAGTTCTAGATTTTCTGAATTCTGGACTTCATTATTTTTCACTTTGAAAAAATCTTCGAACAAATTTTACTGACTGGAAATTCCAAATAGATTCGATGTAAATGTAACAGTTGTGTTAAGTCCATAGAAAATCGAAAATTAATTGCAAAAAACAATATGAAAAAAAGATAGAAGTAGAGACAAGCTGATTTTTGTTAACATTGGGATGCAAACAAATCAAAATCATCAGTCTGAATATTGTCTGTTTACATGTAAAAAAGCTGCACTTATTTCAAAGAAATAGAGTTTCGTATATAAAAATAATAGTGGGCCGAGAATAGATCCTTGCGATACTTCTTTTGGTACAGTGAAAAAATCGATGAAAATTTGTCTGCAAAACATTTTTATAACCACATTCATAAGAGATAATCCTCGTTATGAATAATAATAATATTTCATTTCTGTTTTGTATACATAAGATTATAACCTTTTATAAATGCATACTAAATGATGAAAAATTCACAAGAAAAATTAAAATAAATGAAAATAAAATAATGAACAATTATATATACATATACATATGTAGGAATATAAATAAGTGTTTGACGAACACAGTGCCCATTATCGCATTACTCCGCAACTGAAAACTACCTCCACAGTGGCTGTCTAAGTTCGTGCGTTTTGCCAAGTCCCGTGATATGATTAGGAAGGGTATTCCATAATCGAACTGTTGCAATAAAAAAACAAAAAAAAAGAGAGCGCTGGCCCACTATGTATGAAGTTTTAGGTATAAGCAGGGTTTTATGTCAATATGAGTGTAAAAATTCAAAAACTTCTATCAGATAAGAAGAAACACCAATGCCTTAATATTCAGATAAGTGCCCAATGAACACTCCAAGACAGTATCTTTGAACTTGTAATATGATCATAACGTTTTAGGACATATATAAACCGTACACAATCATTAAAAGCAGTACTAATCTTGCTTTAATACTCAGAATCCAAAACAGGGTAGACATTACTACAATATATGAAATATGCCATCAATAAAGATTTTACAAGTCCATAAATGCCATAACCACAGTTGCGAAAGGCCAATATAAATCTTGCCAAGAGATTGTTTTGCATGGTCACAACAACTCAGCTTACTACTTATATGTACTGCCAGGTTCTTAGCTTCTCTCGCCTTCCCTCTCGTATAAGGGAGAATCATTCCATTAGAGAGGAAGATCAAAAAAGGAACAATCATATCTGTAACATGCAATATAGGTTAAAAGATTTACTGCTAATTGGTTCCTACGCCTCCAAGTAATTATTTTCATCATGTCAGAGTTAGTCTGCAACGCAGTCGTCAATTAAACCTATTGGTCGGGATAAATAATCAGCGTAAAGATTAATATTAACATCATGAAGTACTTCCGGTAGATCATTGATGAACATGCAAAATAGCAAAAGTCAAAAATAGACTCTTGTGGGACTCCAATATGTACTCCTTTCCATACGTTTTTTTTTATTGCCTATCCTGACCTGCTGAAAGCAATACCAAAGCCTTGAAATAGTTACTATCCAATGCTTTGCGTATATCCGACGATACTTTTAAGAGTGCTGTTTCGCAGCTGTAATCCTATCGATAACCAGATTGTCACCGAGGGACTAACCCATTTTTGAACTATTTGATTTTTTATAAGTTTCTCCAGAGCCTTGATGAGAAAACAAAGTAGATTTATGGACGAAAATCATTAGCTCTTTTCAAAAAACAGGGAAATTGTGACTACGTCAGGCAAGAGTTAAAAATATAAACTAAGCTATCGGAAATAATAGGATACACAAGTTTATAAAATTTTGGTGGAATATCATCAGAGCCTCAGGCTTCAGATTTTATGGACATGAATGTATTAAGAACCTCCTTATGAGAAGCGCAACGAAAGCTGAAACCACCGTGATAATCCAATAGCTCCCCTTCCATAGAAATAGGTAGTAGGTATTCAGGAATAGTGCTGTTGATAAAATATGAGTTAAGGTCATTATAAGATCGCATGATGGCTCTGCCTTTCCACATATTCCATTGCGTTTTAAATTATACCACAATTTCCTAGCTGACAGGGATGGATCTAGCATTTCTGCTGGATACTTCCTGTTAACAGCTCGTATCGCTTTGTTAATCCGGTTACGTAATATCGGATATATCGGGTCACATCCTCATCCCTTTTAGAAACCTTGTATTTATGGAAGAAAAATTCTCTTTCAGCGATCATGAAGTCAATATTAATGCTATGCCAAAGAATATTATCCGACGAAATACGCTCGTAGAGGAACGTACTTATTATGCAAATATGAGATAAGATTGTAGAAAGAATCGAGCTCTTCATCAATTACTGCGTAACTCGAATTTGCTTCCACGGTAGGGATGATGCTTCTATTAGTATAACTCACCGATAGCAATTGCATTTTAAGATCGATATGTGATTATTTCTGAAACCAAAGAAAATGAGATTTTATATGACAAGAAATTGAAATCATTATCGAACGAGCATTTTCATCATTAAATAGATCAAGCTAGACACCAGCACAATTAAATCTTCTAGAAGCAAGCAAGCAATGTGAGGCAAACTAGTACACCGCTAGAAAGTAAGCCAGCCGCCGAGAGAGGAGCACAATACTGATCAGCAGCTGGGTAGTGTAGTGACCCGTGCTGGTGGCTAGATAGTACAAGCGAATAGTCTACACCCGACATCAGTAGCCAGGCTGCCTATAAATAGCCGGCCGCCAGTAGTGAAATCACTCAGTTGATCACCGAGCGTTCAGACAAACACAAGTCAAAGTTAGGCCTCAATACCGCGCAAATAGTCTGACATCGAAGAGTCAACTCCAAAGACAAAAACCAGAGGACTATCAGTGGTCTGGCTATAAAAGTCAGTCAGCCCTGATAGATTTGTCAGTTGCCCCCCAGCAGCTCGATCAAGCATATCACCCATCCAGTCTTATCCGCAAGTCGTGTTGGCTAATTCAACGACAAGCGCACGTAATCCTGTTGGTCAGAAGATTAGTAAGCGCATGCTCCTATCCCGCACTCACGCCGTGTAGTAATAAGCTAGTATAAGTGAGTGCGTGAGTGAGTGTAGACTAGGTAATGGGAATTAGTTAGAATAAGAGACCGCCCGAATCGCAGAGCTAAAACAGCTTTCTGAAACTAGAAACATCGGGGAAAAACGGCCCTGGACAATCTCCTGATTGCCTGCACTCCCACACTCGACGTAACAATGTTGTTGATGTTATACCAGATCCTGTTTGATATGAAGAGTTATCAGCCCTGTTGATCATATCCTATAGGCTTTGTTGTTTTTCATATTGAGCAGGATTTCGATTCCATTGTTCCGCTTATCATTTATACCTGCGTTATCTGAAATAATTATAATTAGTTAATTGCCGAATTTCTTTATTATTAATATCAGATTTTTTGGGGGTATCATCCAGCAAATCATCTCCTTTGAACCTGTCTGAGTAATATTTTATTTGCACGTCTCCCCCATAAATAAGATTCCACCAGGAGTTATGATTTGCCAATAAAATTTTACAGGTCTGTTCGCAATCTTGAGATTCTCCAAAAATAGATTTGAAGTTTTTTATTCGTAAGTAGGTCAATTGCAGATCAATTTCTCAGATAAAAATTTTCAATTTCTCCTGGAATTTGAGAAATCTCCTCAACAGCCAACAATGGGATGTTTAAGGACATCAACTTCCTTAAGGCTTTAACAAGTTAACTAATTGCCAAGTTTACAGTAGAAAGGTGGTATAGAAATATCTGTAAACACTTTTAATTCTCTTAGTGATGTGCGCTTCATTTTAAAGCTTTGCTGTGGTAATAAACAGGAAGCAAAAGCTATTATCGCCAGGAACTTAATTGCATTTGACTTTGGCATCACTCACTTGTTAACGGGTAACAGTTTTTCAAGGAGATGAAAATGAAATGTCCCTTACCACTCGTATACTTCAAATGAGATTTGCGAAAATGTTCAAGGAGCAGGAGGCTTCTATAGTTTCCGTTATTATCAGTATTCCAGCACAGATTGAGATTCTGGATATCAAATCATAGGGAATTAGGGTGTTTTTTAAGGATCTGTTTATCAAGTTTAACTGTACCTACCCATCCACACCGGCTCTTTTGCATTTGGCTGGTCTCCAATCATATATGAACACATTTTTGCTATTGGCGTTGGTATAAGTTCAGTCAAGCAGGCAATAAGGGGTTTAGAGGATCGAAGAGCATGTGTTGACATGCCGCCAAGCGTACATTGTTACAATTGAATGGGTGCAATTCAGGCATATAATGAGATTTATACTAGAGGCAAGAGTATCGACATGGAATGGGATGATGGTAGACTTACTTTAGCTCTGATATGGTTGGATGCGATGCGGAGAAAGGAATCATTTTAAGGACTAACGCAACCGATATAATATTACTCCTGTCTTTGATGTGAACAACAGAATTAAGAAGACGTATTATACATGTATATTAAAATACAGGTTGCTCTTTCAAAAAACACACACTCACACATGAACGCCTTTTGGGATTCTTAAGTACATATACTTCAAATGTTGCCTTAGGGATTGAAGCTCAGGTAATGTTGAAAACGCGTATCGAGATAGAGACAGAGAGCTTATCAAATAATAATGCCAATTGCGAATTTGTTTTCTTAAATTTCAAAATGCGAATCCCCCTTTGGCGCGTCTTTTGGTTGTGCTGTCCGCTCCCCCCCCCCCCCCCAAACTCTATTTCCATAAATTTTTCAATCGATTTGATTTGATCTGCTGTTGACAGGGGGGGGGGATACAAAATTTTATTGTTCTCAGAGAACGGAGTGAAGAAATTAAATAGGGCGCTTTTTATTTCCTATATTATTTTATTTATTTAGAAAGCTTTTCCGACTAACAATGGAATTAATTTTTATTCTAACGCAATCACATTTTCTGTTATTTTTGTGTACGAAAGTGAAATTAAAAAAAGAGGAAAAATATTTTTGAAAAATTACCGAGAACTTAAAGTAAATATTTAAATTGCTGGAAACAATTTTTATTTTATTGGGTAAATTTGTATGAAGGATTTTTTTTTTGTTTTTACATATACGTAATCTACCTACTCATTAAGATCTACTCAACAACAATTATAATTTATAATTATGTCAATTAAATTATAGCTAAAGGTAGCTAGCATCTCTGGCGACACGTCTGTAGCAGGTGGCATATTTTCGAACTTTTGAATAACTGTTTTGAAAACCTAGAAAAATTATTTTCGAAATTCGCGACTAGTAATAGTTTGCTGAGGGCAGAAAAACTTAGCTTAGGCAGGCTTTTTGATTTTATAAAACTTTTTCGAAACAAAAATATAAAAACCTCAGCAAAAGAGGAAAACAAATTAATTAAATACAAAATCCAATTACCCTTCAAATAAGAAGAAACCTTCCATGAAACAAGATAGCCATTCTTTTCCAGAATTTAGATCTGTTGTTAACGGGCGAATGCTGAAAAATCACGGGTGATCCACAGGATTCTAAAATGTCATATCAAGAAATCTTAGAAGATTAGCAGAGTCAGGTAAACTGTCATAGGGACAGAAAGTCCTTGGGTTTTACGTGAACAACTATCTAGATAGCCTTAATTAGACGGCAGTCTTAATGCACGGAATTAGTATCAATGCGATATTCAACGCCATCATGAGGCAAAGAATATCATGCCAGTGAATAGTTGACATTGAACTTACTGGTCGAAGCGGGACCCATCTAAAATCTCTGTCAATCTCTGGATCACAACACCCAGTTAATTTAGCACAACTCCACGCCGAAAGCCAAGCATATTAGCATACATTAATAAGCGACCATCCTTCATATTCATATTCTCTGCAATTGTACAAAGGATATACTCTTCTGTTCAAAGAAGACTGTCCGTCTAAGTCATGCAGACTCAGACACCATCTTTCTGACCGCATACGGGCTACCACAGACACCACGGTGCTCACATAAAAGGACTTACTCCGAGTTTAGGTAAATAATTCTACTGTAATAATTCTCTATTATAGTAGAACCATCCAGGGCTGCTCAAACCCGTGGTACCAAGTTAACAATGTCGGCTACCCAATTGGTATGGCTTCGTGGTCCATGCCCATAAGGTCATGTATATTCCCAATGGTATCTTTACATGTAGATACCGTTTTATAAACGGGACTGGTTCGGGCCTAAGATCTTAATTGAAACATCTAAAAAAGATTGTATATATCCTATACAGGCAAGCACAACTCTTAATAGGCGCTGTCAGCGGGGATATGCCCAGATTCAAATCAGGCGAGACTAGATATTACGGAAATCACGCCAGTAATCTTATAGCTGTAGCTGACCATGCATACTAACCATGTAAGCGCTATTATCATACATACTTGACTCCCATTATTCATCAACTACAACGTCCTTCGCTAATAGGGCTAATGCTTGAGATTTTATTATTCTGACTTGCATGAGCACTTAACTTCTTTGTACATGACCGGGGCAACGGCCATCCTCCACACATTACTACAGTACCCAAAGAGTTAAAAATCTTATATTTATGTCGTCAAGGTAAATATTGTGAGCACTTTTTTTTCGAGCATATGATATCTTTCATTCATACTACGTTACTGCAGTAGGACCCACTTATTTTTTATAGGAGGATATACCATTGCGATCTTTAAAACTACTAAACAGTAGTTCCAATCAGTTCAACAAAGTTCTTCCATCAAGTATGCATGATTTCCTCTCATGCAGTTTTCAGCTTGGCAGCTCTGCACTTCAGAGTCATCTTTTTCGCCGCTATCGGCTGTAGCATTCGTAGTCGGGCACTATGATTTTTCGAACTCCAGGAACTGTCATTTAGCCAAGTCAAAAATCTGGCTAATGCATTTCTAAATGACAATGGGCACATCTTAAGCCAACTGCAGGCTACTTCGTGAACGCGTCCCTTAACTCCCATTCAGATGATATTTTAGGCGAGTTGTTATAGCGACAGACGTGATTTTAGGCAAGCTGTCATAGAAACATCCAGATCTAAAGGGACGTCTCATCGTCGTATGGCAGATCCTGATTTAGTGATTCCACAGGTTTCTTGTGGTCACCAGACTCTCATTGGGCCAACCTGGCCTCTGACATAGAGACGACCAATTGCAATTAGACGAAGAACCGATCTCAATCCCGAATATCCCATCGAACTATTCAGGAGATATCCGCTTTACAGTGTCGAATTGTCGTGTCATATCAAAATGACTGACACTATTTTTAGAACGCCCTATATTAACAGCAAAGAATCACTAACTTAGCGACTTTTGAATGCTGGCAAAAATTTTCTGTTCTAATATTTTCCAGAAATTCCATAACCCTCGTAGAAGTAGTAGGAATCATTGCTCTTTGACCTTCATGTACTTACTCAGTCTACCTATAATTAGTGCCAGCAATTGGATTTGACATTTCTTTTATATAGTTACACAGAAAGTCTGTCCGATCAATAGGGGCTTTGATGAGAAAAAACAAATCCAATTGATTTGAAATCGTTGAAAAGATTTCCTTCAGATGTCGTGGTGACATATTACTTCCATTGTAAAGGAACAAAGATTTACAAGATTTTTTTTTCCTTTCAAAAGATATGAAATTGGTTTTGATTGTTGATGCATTCAGGAGGTTTGTAGACAATCAGAAGCAATTGCCACCATTTCACACAGTAGTAACTTTACTTTGAATTAAATTTTGTTGAATTTTGTTTATTAAACTAGAAAATTCAACCCCTTGCCTTCTCATGTCACTGGAAATTTAGAATACACAATCTCAGTAATTTTTTCATGCTAAAACTATGTAAGGAAGTGGAATTTATATGCAGAAAGAGAATTGGAAGTACACCTGTTGTTAGTTGTAATTGACAGTAACGCCGATGTTTTTTGATAGGAAATGGGGAGGGGGGCACTTAAAGATATCAAACATTTTTAATTTTGATTGTAAAAGAAGCGAAAAATCTGAATGGTATAAACAGTAGAGTGTCTGGGAGGGGGGGGGGTGGCGGCAGGGGTTACGGTCGCTCCCGTGGATCACATGATCAAAATGTGACGCCTTCAAAACATACGAATTTTAGCATTAATATAGTGTGGGTATCCCTGATTGTCGTATGAAGTAGTTTATTTCTAATGGATAAATTTTTAAACCCGAAACAGTATTTGTCCCAGGAACCGGCTATGCGATGCTGCACAATTTATGTTTGTAATAATGTAATACTATAAAATAATTAAAAATATAAAGTAGCAAACAACATAACGTAATGTTTACCATTTTGTTTTTGTGTTTCTCCTAAAAATTGCTTACTTAATGAAAAAGAAATCCTCATTGGAAATATGTGTGATTGGTGCTGTGAGACTTAATTTACAACAATTTTTTCGTGCGAATTTTCTTGGATATTTTCCTTCAGAACTTTTATGTATTGTTGGTGGTCAACATCACTCCAAAAAAGTTGGATTGATACGGTTCTCTGGTCAGCTAGTCATATTAATGTGCATTGCTAAGTTATTGCTAAAATGATAATGCTTGTTAGGAACTTTTTTCGAAAATTTTTCTTCATAATTTGTATGCGCTATAGTTATTCGATCGATCGACCAATATCTCTCGAGTCCATTTTTTGTTAAAATTTGCAATTCTCTTAAATACGGAAACCAAAAAAGCAAAATCTAATTTGATTGTGACGATTAGTGATAGCCGCTTAGGCGTTATTTACCTAGATGTGCGATTTGTACTCTTGCCAATAAATTCCGCTAAAGTATGTAATTGTGTATTCTTATCCAACTATTAAAAGAATTAAGCTTTCATTAATATTTACCTCCACCCAGCCATCCCTAACACCCAGCTCATTCTGCAAGATTGTAGACAGAATTCGCTCGGACCGTCTATAGCCAGCCACCAATAAATCACACGAATTCTGTAGAAATATGGTCGATTTAAATTCTAAGAAAGAAATGAATTTTCGCCTATATTGAAAAACATTTTTGGTTCGTGCCCATGATATATTTAGCCGAGAACAATGAGTTATTGAGGTTTGCTATGAGCTCTTCCATACATACTTTCTTAGTACTACCGTCGATATCTGGGTATTTCTTGTCTGTGATAATAGTTTTCAAATCTAAATATAATAGTTTTTGTGTTGTCCTTTAATCTGACACCATCGTCGCCTAACGAAATAATCTTGCACAAGTAAAGAATCAAAACATATTATTGAGTCTGTCCAGAGCAAACCCCATAGTGACATATAGTCGCTTTTTGCGTTCAGAGCAACCAAAAAGTAACCTTTTCCCCTTGCCTTTGACAGAAACATGTGTTCAGAGCGGTCACTATTGAAGTCACTTTTCTTGATAGCACTCGGGTCGGTTAAGACTGCTATCAAAATAGTCACCCTGGTAGACAACGCTCATAAGTTTACAAAATTTTAATACCGGTGCGGCCGGGGGCTCTTATGTTAACTAAGACAACTTTTTAGTCAAGTACGGCAATGTGAGTGTACATTATGTGGTCGTACGACAACTAACTTTTTTACTGGGCGCCTCGATGAGGCTCTTCGCCAACTTATCTATCAACTCATCAATAAATTGGTATGGATACTGATTTTATCTTTCAAATTTTTTAAAAAGAAACCCATGGCCATATGCACACATTAGTGTTCTTAGTCCGCCCCTGCAAAAAGCATACTATGAATGAACCGGGCGGGGTTTTAATAAGCCAGAGTAAGCGTTTCACTGTTGCTGTCATTCGATCTATATTTTATATATATATAAATAAAAAATAGCTCAGCTCATCTTCGGCCAGCTCTGTATGGCTATGGCTCTATTTTTAGTCTCGCCGCAGGAACATGCAATCTGCATCATACGATATTCCTTCCAACATTTTTTTTGCTTCATACCAAAAAAAAACTTTATCTACGCTTCTGTGGCAATTTTATATTTCGATTGAGCGACTCCTTTTGCAATGTCCATAAAATCGATTCTCTTTAAAGACTTTTGACATAGACACAAGAATACTTGAGGCATTTTGTCTGACAGCATTCATAAGAAAAGAAAACTTTCTTCGTTTTATATCAACAATAACCACTAGTAAGTAAGAGGATAAAGTATGTCCGTCTCTTCCTGAAACTCACCGTGCTATACTACTTTCTACTAATTTCTTACATACACACACACACACACACTCAGGCACACAAACACAACAATTGCAATAAAATATCTCCTATTACCCTTTTGTAAAATTTTCTCTACAAAAGTGTTGAGTATTTTCAGCCAAAGGCAGCTCTTTTAAAAACTTATGCTATCAAAGTTTGAAGATCTCTTTCGCGAAAGCGTCGAAACCTTAATTTGTGGGTAAAAACCCGCGTTTCTCTGTAAATTAAAAAAAAAGAAAAAAAAAGCACACTTCACAGGTAAAAGTTTTAATTAGTCTCTGACTGTGGGCGATCCACCATAATTCTAGGAGAGAAAATTCCAAGTCACCACCATCGTCCGACCTGCCCGCCGCTAACTTATATTAATCTCCGCAATTAAAGAATGAAATTTTCTTGGACACGACCGGCCTAGCTAGAATTTGTACGATGATAATTGAGGGGTCCTTGATGATGGCGTGCAGCGCAAGAACCTAATGATTTTGGCTTTAATCAAAGGATTATTATGGAAATTACACAAATTTTGCGGGATCTTAAGAGAATTACATAGTTCTAATGGGCATCTCTGACAGAACGTAACAATCCGGAAAATTGTCGTACATGTAAGGCAGAGAGAAATGTGGAGAGGGTGAGGGAAGGAAAGGAAGCCTCACAATTTAATCTATTCCATCAGGGTTGTAATTTCCGGTTATTATAGGGTGGAAATGATGCATAAAATGTTCACCCCTAATTGGAATTAATTTTTTTTTTTGTGTTTTTGGTTTGGGTTTCTTGAAAACTTACACAAACGCATGGTGCCAAATTTACTAGAGATAAAAGCAGTAAACGCCGATGAATGCCAAGAAATTGTGCAATAAGAAGGTCAACGAAGTAGGAGTCTGGTGCCCATATAGGTATGTAAGTACATAGGATTAAGAAATTAAAAGGTGAATCGGTTGAAGCCCTGGTGGGTTAGTTGATATGGATACAGATAGTAGAAATATGGAGGTTCGAATCTCCCTAGTGACTAAATATTTTTTCTCATTTCTTTAATTTGCGTTTGACGGGGAAGATACAAAAAATGAACATCTGAGAACAGAAGGCAAATGTCATTTCAGGATGGCATATTCTGCGAATGAGAAAAAATATTTGAAAAATTTGGGACTTCATATATGGTATTAGTTCATTGTTCGATTCTTGATTAATTTTTTATCTTTGAGATGTCTCGATTTCACTTGTTTGTGTATTTCGCAGTTGCGAAGGCACAAATACCTAACTAGATAAAAAGTAATGCTTAGTCATTATCCCAAAAATATAACTGTTGCAACTCAAAATTAGCTTAATTTTCCATTAATACCTCGAACTAGAATAAAGTCCCTGCCCGAACACAGATGACTCAGTGCATATTATTAAGCTCAATAAGAGTTTTCTGTTTTATAGGATCCAACAAATTAGTACAGGTGAATGATTTGCTTAGACTACAACTGTATTATGTGGTGTACCTCAAGGATCTATACTGGGTCCCGTCTTCTTTTGTGTGCATATCTTTGGAGGAATTGTCACCAGAGGCTATATTACCCTCTTTTCGTACCTTGTATTACGACTCAATATGGTTCTAGAGCTCTTAAGTAAGCCATAAAGGTGAAAGGTGATGAACTGGTGAAATGGAGTTAATTTTATTGATAATTTCGTTAAAATTGTCATGGTATCTTCTACAAGAAAAAGCAGAAGAGATAGAGTAAGCTCTCCTTATCTCTTAGGGCAATCATACAGTCCTCTTAAGTAATCAAGCCAAAATTTCAGCAACATCAACCAATGCCTTCGAATTTTTGTTTGTTGTGGATTGTGGAAGAATAAAACTTATTTCGAGGTAATTTTTCAAAAGAGTGACTTCTTGTTATGATTAAATAATTTATATATTTCCTGATCTGAACTATATTTATTCTTAGCACAATTGTAAGGTTTTTTCTGACTCTTAACTTGTCACAGTAATGAAGATGCCAAGATGAAGACTGTCTGTATAATTTATAGAAAGTTTCTCTCTCTAATTTTTATGTTTTTGTTTTTTCCAATTTTAAATATTAAAATTGCTTGAGAATTAATTCTTAATCAGTAGAGGAGTAGAATCCGTTGTGTTGCACTTTTTCAAATGTACATGACAAATTCGTACATTGAAAATTCTGGAGATCCCAAGAAATCTTAACTCCTCTAGGATTCAGAACATATAGTTCACGTCCGAACCTATGTCGTTGGTTGTGCTTTTTTTATAGAGTTTTGTATGACAGGAAGCACATTTCGGTCATTAAAAATTAACGAAATGTACAAGTATCTGGCAAAATGGAGAGATAAGTACACAGATAGTTGAAAGAGAGAGAGAGAGGGAGAGAGAGAGAGAAGAACAGAATAACATACAAAATTTGACAGAAATAAAATGCAGAGGTAAGTGTATCGTTCTTTTTATCTTATGCACGCAGAGAGCAAACAGGCTGGAAGTCATACATACCTATAATGTACCCAGCATCTTTCAAGGTAAATAGTTGAAAGGTAATGCAAGAGATTGTTGCTGTACCATATACCTACAGATGTATACATATAATGCAAGTTGAACCAATAAGCACACCCCCATCACATCCCAGGCACAGGTCGATATTGAAGCAATAGAAGCAATTTTTCCTATCGTATAAGTAGAAAAGGAGCATTGGGAAGGAGGATAACGACAGAACCACTTCACAGATTCAATTTGGAATGATTTTATTGATTCCATTCCACCCTGAATGGTCGCCCTGAATAGCCGATAATGTTGGCCAAAATGTTTTTTAATATTTACTCGATCGAAATGAAAATTCCGGGAGCATCATTCGCGTCGTCGTATCGGTCGGAAATTGCCATTAGCAACAAATTTGGCGCAAATTTTCTACACCCTATATTATATATATATATATATACCTACCCTCCTCTCTCTAACTAAATTGGAAATCTCACAGCAGTGTACAAGTCCTTCGATGTTATATTAACTGAAAGGAGATGTATGAGTTTGGGTAGGAGATGTATGGTGGACCAAATAGATACAGACTTGGACAGCAAATGAAAATGAATTTTTAGATGAACGACCATCGTAGTCAAAACAATTTTTCAATTGGGATTAAGGATCTTTTCATTTCCTCTCCGTTATTTATGCTAATCTACTCTGAAGGCTGAACTTTATACTTTTTTAAAAATTTATCGCAATTTCGATTAGTCCCGTTTTATTTGCTGGGGTCCCCGATGAAAAGCCATTTATTACAAAATCAGCTCTGATAGAGGAGAATTCAGGATATTGGATAACACCCATCTTGAGTTGTTGGCTTAATTTATTTAATATGTTTCAGGCCAGAACTGATCATTTTGGAATTTTAGGAAATTTTCTTTTATAATTTTCTCCCTTTATTCATACTGTTTTTATTTTTTTTATTTTAATTAATAAATTCATGAATTACTTAGCAGTTAAGTATTAATTAATCTCTTAGCAAGCAAATTAATTAGAAATTAAAATAATATGGCTGTGGACTTACTGTTATACTACTGTTATACTACCGAAGGTACTTGCTGCTGATAGTATTTCTCAAGTCTTAATTGAAAATTTCACAATCACTTTCGAAAAATTTTGATATAATTAACATGTCGAAGGACTTTCAAAGTACTCTGTTTTAAAAATTTATATTATAAAAAGGATTGGCCCTATATGACTGCCCTGAGGAACACCAGACATACCATTTATAGTCAGATATAGCCAAGAAACAGTAAATTTTCTCCAAAAATTGTTTTGGTTCCTATCTTTTACATATATACTATGAGAACTGTTACAGCGGTTCAGAAAGCGGCATGCAATTCTCAAGCATCTAAATGGTATTTCTATTGTTATACGATTATTACCCAAAAATAGTTCACGGATAATCGCAAGCTATAGTAGAACGGCAAAATTACGTCTATTATGGTCATGTTTAGCAGATTTTCGTTGCGTAATTAACTGTCAAAGCTTGGCGAAAGTCAGTTCGGTTGATGAGGTCACTTAATCGCATAAGGGTTGTGGTCTCTGATGCTTTCAGTATAAAATATAATAATAAACAGCGGGATTTCAGAGAAAAATAATCATCAAGAAACTTTGGAACTAACATTCGGGACTCTGCACAAAGATTTGAAAAATCATCTTGCACACAAAAACAAGACTATCTGACTATCTTTCTTTCCACTTGCCATGTTATTGGAGTTCATACCTGGAAAGTAGAAAGAAAAATACTCCTGATCTTGTGAATGCACAAGGAAGCTATTGGTACTGTCGGCTCTCATGATATGGACTCGTAAATATGAAACTCTTCTTGATCAGAAAGATCGACCACAGACCTGGACTTTCATTCACAAAAATTCATTAGATATACATACAATAAATTCCAGTCCGCTTTCGATAAACAGGAATTTCATGTAGAGTTATGATTGGGCAAATTATTTATAGAAATAATTGTTCAAAATAAACACCTGAAAATGCAGTGGTAGATATGATTCAAGTTTGATGTGCTCTTTCCAATTCCAGTTGAATTTGCCTGATCTCTTAACAAGCTTCAAGAACTTTTAGAATATTGTTCAATGAGATCTTTTTGGAGAATCTGATGAGGAGATACTCAGGTACCATAGAACTCTTGTCCAAAAGTTATTTTCACGATGATTTTGGTGCAAAGGAAAAATCCGTAACGTTCCTTAAAGCTCTCAACATTAACGAGACCATTAAGCTGGGTGCGTGGAGCCTATGAAAGAGATCAAAGATAATTAATAGTAAACAGAAGCCTTTAATTCTGATGTCTTAGTAGTTTACTACTAATTACATCTTTGCAACTCATCACGAGTATATATGTAGTGCAAACTTACTAATAAAATTATCTTTATAAAGTTCATAATAAAATAATGAAAAATTCAAATCTTAAATTTCTAGCAAAGTTGAAGTGCTCCATTTTTGATTCTCCCTACAATTTAAGAATTTTCATGAGATAAACTAACCTTTAACCCGTACAATTTAAAGTCCTTCCTTAAAGTATTCCTTGTATATCAAAATCACATCTACTTCCCGCTAAATGACGCATTTAAAGTTTATCTTAATTTGGAAATTATTTGCCAAGTTTCCTATCTTTATACCCCTTTTGTATATCCGGGCGGCGGCATAGAAGAGAATCACTAGAATTTTTGAAAAAGGACTCCATTTAGAAAGCGCTCCTACATGGAAAACCGACCGAATGAAAACCTTTTATCTATCCGTGAACCTTAGAAACCAAAGCCAACACCATCACGATGATTTTCCATCTATCATAAACTAAATAAAATCGAAACTTCGGGACAATCACTGCCAATATAATTGTCCTCGAAGCGGCCATAATCAGATATCAGATCTCCCTCTGCGATAGCAACAGAATATTCATAAAGGCGGTGGCATTAATTTTTATCAGCATTCCAGTTAGCGTTAGCAAATGTGGGGGTTGCTAAGGTTTTCGCGGTTGTGTGTTTGTGTGAGTACGGATCTATATGTGCGGTTTTCACCCATCGACCATTGAATAGTGCAAAGTTTTGTGGCTAATACTAGCCGATAACTCGTATCCAGCTGTATTCATTGCGGCTTTTGAGTTCTACCCAGGTTCCACCCCTCGACCGCAGCTAACAATGGTAAAAGTGGTTTTTGTGTTTTTTGCGTTCGATACTCAGACCACATTACCAATCCGGGGCGACGAGCATGTGGGAATTGATGTACAATATATTCCTGAGGGGCAAGGGAACGGAATGGGAAAAGGTCACACCCACAAATTACCCTCATTAACCCTCAGTTGTTGTTCAACATCGATCAGAGCTAATAAAGCACTCCCGCACCAATCATCAAATCGTGACAAATGTCTACCCTTCAATCATTGGTAAATAACTCTCTCCTAAGACAATAGCAGACCCAGGATGAATGGATTGATTGAGTGACCACCGATATGGACATGGTCCATATACAATAAACTCGGCTCGCAACCATTTGACCTCGTACCAAGAACAAATACAGAGCATTGTTCCAGATATCTGGCGGATGGTAAAGGGGATGATTTGAAATGAGTAGAAAGAGGGTCAGGTTTAGGCCTGGAGGTTGGTTTAGACTCAGTACACAACACATTTTGAAATGGATTTCTGCTGTGTGCTTTTTTTTTGTCCTCCCTAACTTTGGGTAAGGAATTCTTTTGTGCCTACCTGGATACGAGAAGAGATATTTTGTGTGCAGCAGCAATGTGTTCTCCTTATCGGAGCGATCAAGTGAAAAATGTTTGTACTCTTTTCCAGTTTTGCCCAACCCCCAAGGGGGTACTCTCATGTTGTATCCCATATATCGATAAGGCATTGTTTTGATGGTGCTCCTTTGGGTGAATGCGGGCTACTCTGTTCTTTTGGAGAACTTGGACGTTTGCCAACAATGAAAATTAATCCTTTCAAGTGTCAACAAAAATTGTTATTTCCCAAAGAAGGATCTGGACATAATTGCATTCGTGACACGGTCTCAAGAGGTTCAAGTTCTGACAGCTAACCACTTGCCTTATAATATAAGAAAGCAAGATATATCCGGAACTAAGTTCATATATAGTTGTGTAGCACACAATGCAGCCGGCGGCAGCGACGAACGGATAACATGGCTCATATACATGGTACCCCCGCTCTACTACCCAGTACCCCCCGAACCCATTTAATAGTATAAGACAGCGTAGAAAATTGTATTTATGAAATAGAGCACCCTTTGGAATGGGCAATGGTTTATAAAAGTTTTATACGAAGTCGGTGTCAAAGTTTCAAGCGAAATTGTACTTTAAAAGAGTATTCCGAATGTGTGAATCTAGGCAGAACTCCTATATTCCCTACAACAGCAACTGAAGGCGAAGCTGAAACGGAAGTGTCTTTTATATGGAGTTTGGGTTCAGCTTCAGTATTCCTTCTGAAGATTAAATCGCTCCCGGCTATTGTTGAGAGTTGTTTTGAAATGATAAGACTGTGAAGAGAAATGGAACGTCGAATAAACTCGTCGCGTCGGGAAAGCCCAAGAAAATTTAATAGGAAGAAGGCGGATGATCAGGATGAGTATGAGAATATTTTCGGGATTGAAGATAACAAAAGTTTCGACAGCGAACAAAAAGGTTTCAAGTGCGGAGGAGATATAACACAATCTAGACTGGAGTATCTCTCTCTCTAGAGTACCTGAGCTGGGAATGGGAGTGGCATTCTTGGGAAAAAGTTTTCTGTTTGGATTTTATTTTATATTTATGTAGGCCTTTTGAAATTCAGTTAAGAGAGAAGAACCGTTTTTATTTAATTCCAGATAAGTGTATAGAAGTGAATAGAAAGATTTTGAGTGTGTTGGTTATCAGTGTACTGTAGAAGATGAAAATGTAACGCGCCGCAGAGGAAGTTAAACGAATTTGTTGACAGACGACGGAAATTAGTTCGATTTAGATAGATGAGCACAAATGGAATTTCTTTTTTACTCTCACATTGTTTGCTGTGATATTGTGCAACAGAAGAAGAATCAATTTCATAGGAACTTCTACAGCTGCTGAACATATGTATATATGCAAAAATTGCTTCTGTTTTTTTTTTTACAAGAGCCATTGATTGATGAAAAAATTCAATTACGCGAATAATGGAAGAAACTTAATCTACGAGGACCTATCCTCTGCTACGGCTCCACGGTCTGGTGAACGGCACTCACGAGGAAATCTGGATGTGATGTCATATATCCAGAGGGCTAACTGTATGGGAGTAACTGGGTATCTTCGCATCACGCCCACGGCGGCACTGGAAGTCATGCTTGACTTATTGCTGCTGGACCTCTATTACAGAGGTGTATCGGCAATTAGTGCTGTCAGGCTGAGGGCGGGGGTTGATGGATAGAGAGGAGTTTTGGGGACTCCAATATACTCTTGAAGATAGAATGTAGTGATTGCAGGGAAGATACAGATTATGAAGTACCCCTCTTGCCTTTTGGTGGGGTGTCAATACAATGATGGAGTGAATGGGATGGGACGGAGATGGTCGTCACATCCGATATTTCTATTTTTACGGATAGTTTCAAGACGCGTGCGGCGGATTGTACTCCAGAGATCTCCAGTGGCATGAGTCTTGTAGACGGCCTGACAAATGCAATGTTTTTCAGGCAGAGTTAGCAGCGATCTATTAGGTGGCAATACTGGTATCCATTTGTAGAGATACCTCACGGCACATCCGTCTATATACCGATAGCAAGGCAGCCATCAAGGCGCTGGATGCTGGATACCTAGCCATAAAGATATCACAAGCAACGAGATGGCTGATGAGTTGGCCAAAAAGGGCTCTAAAATGGATAGCTCCATAGCGGTAGCTTATGTGAGGATCCCAATCGGAGCTTTAAAAGAGGAAATTATCAGGGGCGCCTATCAAAAGGCAAGCCTCCGATGGACATGCCACATTGCGAGGCAATTTTGGCTTGCATATGACTGGAAAAGACAAGGGAACTGCTTAATGGAAGTGATGCAGGCTAGTCGTCTAGCGGCACCCCTCTTAGCTAACCTAACCCAACCTACGAGCAAAAGAGAAAAAATTAAAAAAGTAAAAATAAATGGTATAAAAATCAAATAATTAAAATGCTAGGCGGAGGGGGGGGGGGCATCTTAAAGCTGTAATACCATCTTGTAGAAAGTGTGGCATTTCTAACATTTGACAGCTACCTGGGGATTTACACTTTCGGAAATTTATAATTTTGTGTACATTTATAAATTCGCACCATGCAGATATTGAGGAATGAGAGTATACTCAAAAATAAATATATTAAGTTAATTATTAACAGGTTTCCAAAGCAAGTTGAGCATAATCGTATATGCGATAAGAAAGCGATGAATTTGCATACCAAATTTTGTTTTTTGTTTTACATTTATCGATTTTTTATCGCTTTATTATCGACAATATGGATGAAACAGTTTCCGCAATTTTCTCTATAGGTAAGCGAATGTTTTGAAAAATTTTCTTAAAGTAAATATTATCGCTTAACTTAACGGATAAAAGATATTTGCACCCTGTGATAGATCATCATAACGTATATGACTTATGGCACTGCATTTACTATAAATTTCCTTTAAGAATTTCCGAGTGTAACTGCAACTTTCATATTTGTTGGCTAGATAAGTAGATCTACTCACTATTCTTCTCTGATCATGCCTTCTTCATTCTGATGTTTTAAGTTGCACTTTTATACCGCCTTCTCTATGATCGATTATTCCCTCCGCGAATATTCCGATTCAAACTCAATCTCAGATTTTTTCGAAGAAGTGGAGATCTAAGGGAAATATTTTTTTACCGCGAGAAATGATTTGACCTCTATCTTCAAGAGAAAACTAATTTCACCCATGACTGGACCTCTCACGAAAGCTTAAACTACTACTCTTGATAGGTCTAATAATTGAATGCGGTTTTCGCTTTTAAATCAAATGCTATCGGCGCTGACAATATGTCACCCCGTTTTGTGAAGCTAATTTTGCGGCTAATTATGTGCCTCTTTTTATATATCTTAAATACCTGCATTACGAAGTCGGTGTTCCCAAGGATATGGAAAACAGCACACGTAATCTCTATTCCTAAGATAGCTGTGGGTACAACTCCTGTTGATTACAGACCCATCAGCTTGCTTTATTCTCTTTTGAAGGCTCTGGAGAAAGTAATATATTAGAAGGTTCAACAAGTAGCTGTAAATCTGGATTCCATGATTGCGCAAGTGCTCTCGTTAAAATCACCACAGACATTTGCGCTGCACTTGATAAAAGACAGATTTATGTTGCGGCATTTTTAGACTTCGTCAAACATGCTTAAAAAATTGTTTAATAATTTCCATTTTTTGTGTCGAGTCGTTTATTTAATCAATGAATTCTTAAACGGGCGGTCGCAATAGGCTACTCTTGGGGACAATAATTACTTCAATTTTCTTCCCCTGTTTTGTGGAGTACCACAAGGTTCCATTCTTGGTCCTCTACTCTTCAGCCTATACATTGATGATCTGCCTGAAATAAATCAAGATGGCAATATCCATATATTAGGTGACAACGTTCAGGTCTATTTCAGTCGTCCTCTAGGTCTTATCGCGGACTGTATGGCTCAGATGAACTGCGATTTGCATAAAAAATACGCCTGGTCGACTGGCAAAAAACTTAACCTAAATCCAAGTAAGTCTCTTTTTGTTTTGTTAGTTTCGACTCTGCATCCCAAGCAGCAACTAAGTTAAGGTGGACCGGGACATAAATAAAGTTTCTATAACGTTACAGTGACTAAATACTAACTTCAGTACAGATGGCCAACTTGTAAACACATTCTATAGTATTTGGAACCAAAACGCCACTTCAGTAAGCCCATTGGAAGTCCAGCGTGGAACAAGTGCCTTAAGAGGTTCCTAAATCATCCCAGGGAGATTTATTTCTCTACATCAAGGCTCCTGCCTCGCGGAGGAGGCATTGCAAAGATGTAGTGACGTTTTAACAACTATTCTCTGCTACTTTATGGTTGAAGTATTTATAGTGGTCTTTTTAGTGGTGACATAGCTTCAATTGGTACTTTATGATTCCCAATTTGTTGAAACAATCTTTTTGGTGGCAGAAACTCTCACGCGAGACTTTATAGTGTAGACAACTTTGAGGCGTGTTACTACAAACTAAGTGCTACGATTCTGTTACAATATAGGAACATTCATTGACATCACAGTATTACACGCGTCTATTTGGGTGATTGATGTAATGTTTAATGGTGGAAAGTAAAAGTAGTTCAAGTGTAAAAAGTGAAATTTGTTTTCTATCAAAAATTCAAGAGGTCGTAAGTGAAAATGAAGTGCAAGAAAAAGCTGTTCAGATAGTCCACTACATTTTATAGAAAAGTAAAGCGTGAACTTGCTAAAGTTGCCAGAAATACAGAAAAAGGAAGCATCGAAATATATCCGGATGAATGTCAAAGTAATGTGCAAAGCTATTCAGAACGCATTATTGATCAAAGGAATAATGAAACTAACAATGAAATCTTCGACGAAACTGATAACAATATTTGCGATGAAAAGGATGAAAACGGGAGGCAAAATACCTTAAACAAAGGCTTATGTCTATTTGAAGATTTGAGAAAGTGGGCTATTGAATATAAAATTCCTCATACTGCCATCAATGGATTATCGAACATATTAAACACTGGTAATGAAGTATTACTACCAAAGGATAGCAGAACATTGCTTAAAACACCTAATAAGATTAATATTGTGCCAATGGGAAAAGCAATTGTTGTTATTGCGACAAAAGAAAAAGTATCTGAAAAACATCTTTTGCTTCTTTAACTTTAACTTTAATATTTAATATTGATGGACTTCCACCATTTAAAAGTTCCAATATTAAACTGTGGCCTATTTTTTTTCCTATTAACGAAAAAAGGACCATTCATCCCAAGACCACTGCTTTATACTGTGGATTGGGTAAACCACCTCTTCAACAATTCCTATCTTGCTTTGTGGACGAACTAAAAATACTTTTAGATCACGGAATTGATATTAATGGACATCATATGAATGTAAAAATTAAATTTTTTATGTGCGACACTCCTGCAAGAAATTTTATAAAAAGTAACACAAGTTTTTTACTTCTCTATTAAATTTATTGAATATAAGAAAAATGTCAGGTAGGGTTATATTTAATGTCAGGTGGGGTTGTATTTAATTCGTATTAAGTGTACTGTAGTGGGAGAATATGACAAGGTTGGGACACATATGAGTTTCCCAAGAACAGACTGCGCCCGTAGGACGGGTTATTCTTTTAGAAATAAAATAGATCACGGTAATCATAAGGAAAACACATCTCTCACAGAGCTCCCTATTGATAGAAGATGTTGTAATAGCTGATTCACTCAATTTAATGATCTCGGTGCGCATAAGTTTCCATTATCCATGGTTTTTATTAACTTTTTTTGGATTTGTAGGTTTAATTAGGAAATGCCTTTACGGCTGGGTTAATGGTAGCTATAACTTCCGTAAAAAATTGCGAGAAAAAAACATTGATTTGATTTCAGATCAGCTTGACCGATCGATAAGAAGATTACAGTTTCTGAAAGTTTGGAAAGGTACTGAATATCGAACATTTATATTGCACCTTGGACCTGTAGTATTGAAAGAATGGAAATGATAAACGACATCTTTGGCTCCGCTATCAAAGTGGAGTTTAACTTTTTTAACTCCCCATAAAATCATCCTATTTTGATATTTTTGAGTCAAGTGGGGAAAAAGATCCCTCCAAACTGTACTCTGCTACTGAAGTCAGGTGCAAATTGTTCTGTCTTAAATATACCATGCGACGTTTATTTTTCTTCCACTGATACACACATTTGATTGAGATTAAAGAAAACGAGATAATATGAAAGTTTCTGAATATGACTACTTATCCAACTTAAATGTACTTGGAAAAATAAATAAAAAATATCATTTTATATGTACATTTATTGACCTCTTATTCCTAGCAATAAATACATACATATATAAGTGTTTTTTTCTTCTTGCATAGGTACATTTTTAATACATTTCGCAAAAAATAAATGAAGTTCCAAGACCTCATTTAAAAAAAAAAATAATAATTAAGATTTAAAAGCAAATTTTTCTTCATTTGATTATTCTCTTATTTACGTGTTAATACTTATAAAGAATATTACGAGGTTATAATACGAACATACAAATTCAGCAAAAATCTAAAAGGTTCACAACGCATTACTGATAATGTCCGTGTTTCTTACCAAGGTCCACATTCGTCAAATCTAGAAAATCTGGATCAGAGAATCAAAAATTATTTCCGAAGGGGAGCAGTGCAGAAGTTTAGAAGCTACACGATGTTTAAGTTGTTTTGCCCGTTTTTATGCTTTATAGTAAATTTCATACCTATAAAATATTGCAGGCTACAGTTCCTATTACTTATAGTTAGACTACTAAAAGAAAAGGCGTGTACATAGCCTGAGTAGTTTTAAATATAACTTTTTTTGTTTTTATAAAACGTGAAGATAAGTGAAACATCTTAAATGCTCTGTACCTCCTAAATGATTAAGGTTGCTCCCTTCAACTCTCGGGAAGAGTTCTTTGTGGGCCTCTGTTGTCTAAGCTTCATTTGACGCCTCTTTAATCTTTTGGTCACAAACACTCTGCATGAAACAAAAATAGTTCAAAATATTGCATTGAAAGGCACAAGTATAGAGTTTCGAAGCGAGGCGAATTTCTGTAAATCCGTGCTGCGTGTTTTCACATAAGAATTGCGCTGACTGTTTAATTGTAAGCGACTCGAATTCACTGCTGTCATTTACTTTCTTATAGTCATTTACGAGTGCTGCTGTGGGTTCAATAGTCTCAACAGCGAAAGTAGAATCATAGTTTTCTTCGTCAGTACTACGCATCTTTTTTCACGTGCTTTTTTCTCTGGAAATGTTATTAATTAAAACTAATTTTTAAAAATTAATTTTCTCTGCTTACAGGCCTCTTGAATTTCTCTTTTTTGCATATTTTAAAACTCCTTCTTTAAAAATATTTCCGTATTTTTCCTAGTTCAGCAATCGTCCGCCAATAGCAACATTTCAAAAAATACCGAAACGAGTCCTTCTAAGGAAGAAAATGCTTTCTTCTCTGGAAAAGTTTATCGTTTGATATTCCAGTCCAACTGTAATTATTTAAGCCTTCTTTATGAAACACGTGGTCAATAATTTGATATGCAATTTCAGAGCCGCTTTGTTTTCCATCAGTTCCAGCGTATGTTTGAAAGCTTTGAAAACAAAATGTACATGAAACTCAGTTTCAGGAAACAAAATTTAAACACTTACAAGAGAATTTTTGAAAGAACTATCTGATAAAATTTTAGCGTCAAGTTCCTTTATTTGTTCACAAGAAGTAACTGGAATGCTCACCAGGTTGTTTAGCTGTCGGTATTCTTCCGTCTCTTTTTCCTCATGTTCACGCGTAGTTTGCACGTTTACCAGAAGATTGTAAATTTTATCTAAGTTCGTAGTAATTTTTATTAGATGCTCTTTTATTGTGGCGATGTCCTGTTTGATGATGAAATGACATTCTGAAACTATCAGGTTTTTCATTTGGAGCTTTGAAGTAGCTATCTTCAGGAACTAGCAAATCATAGTTCCAGCTACGAAAACTTTTGAAGCAAAGACCATATAGTGGTTATATTTAGTGAATGGGACAAAAAGGTGGTGTTTTTTCATGGAGGAAATTTTTTAACATGAAATGTCTCCCTTTTGTCATTATATTCGGGATAAATTGGAAGCATTAGATTAGAATAACTAAAGAATGCTTAAGGGAAAATTTAAAAAGATATATTTTGCAACTTTTTAGACTTTTTAGTCATTGATTTTTGAAAATTTTACTAAACGTGTTTTATGGCTAAATATTAATTTTGAAATAAAAAGTTTTATATTTGATTTTATGTGAGGCGTGTTGTACTTTTTCAAGGTATCGGCCAAAAAAATTCCTCCCAGGTCACCTCTAACATGAAATGTTGCGATTTCGCCAACCTCCGCCATCTTTTGTTATCTGCTAAAATGCTTTTCCAGAAGGTACCCTGTCATCTGGTTAAGTTCCAAATAGTACAACATTTCACACATGGTTAACTTTTTTTCCCAATGCTACATTCACAGTGTTTCAGAAAATTGCATGTTGCATTTTATGATTGTATAAGGTTTGTTTTTTCGTTGAGAAGATTTTATCATGTGTATCTCGTGACTCATAAAGAAGGGGGCATCAATCGCAGCGCTGAGGATACATCTGAATCAGAGCTGGACTCACGCTGGAGCAAAAGTTCCACATGAATGAATTTTTGAGGTTGTGCAATCCATTGCTTCTGACATCAGCAGCGACAGCGACTTCCTTTTAGTGACTATAATGAAAAGCGAATTTAAATCAAAAAATTCCATCTAGAGCAGATTGGGTGTCACACTCTGTGTTTCAACCATTAACAAGTCCTATTGTTTACATAGACGGCTGCAAGACTGAAGAAAATACCGGAGCAGGTATTTTTTGTGAGGAGCCCATATGGAAAGCCATGTTACGGTTTTCCAGGCGGAAGTCAAGGCCATTCTTGAGGCGGGAAAGTTCTCCTCAACGCAGATACAGTGAACAAGGAAACTGCCATCTGCTCGGACAGCCAAGCAGCTGTAAAAGCCTTGTTAAAACCCTTCGTAACCTCAAAGCTGGTACTGGAGTGCAAAAGCACCCTAAATTTCCTGCGGATGAGCTAGGTCGTATCGGTTCAACCTCGGAGGAATCATCCTCTTCAATCGGGATTGCACCAAACATTTTTGCATCTATAATTTCAGCCTGGGCTGACTTCCAATACAGTCACCTTTGGCTGAATGATCCCTCGGGCAGAAATACTAAGGAACTGTGGAGTAAACATAATCCAAATCTGACGAAAAAGATATTGGAAATGTGCAAGCCAACTCTGAGAACACTGGTGTCAGTTCTCACTGGGTACTGTTTTCTCAGGGATCACCTACACAAGATGATACTTATTGATGATCCTAATATAGAGGATGCGGAGAGGAGCCCGAAACAGTGACTCACTTCTTATGTCACTGTCCGGCCCTCTCCGGAGAGCGTTACAGCTTCCTTGGCTCACACCTCCTAGTAGAACTTAATGAAGCAGGCAGTTGTTAAAACATCCGGCTGAGACCTGTGAGCTATTGCTCATGAGTCTGGAGGGTGAACAATGGGCCTTGCTGTGGCCTAAGTTTCAGAGTCTAAAGCGTATGAAGACCATGTTTCAATCCTAGAATGCTACCAGAGGTTACAAAATGTTAATTCCACGTATTCAGAACTCTGTATTTGATAGATCTTACATTTTTCAAATTACTCAAAACTGGAATTCATTACCACATAACATTCCGAAGGCTAACTCGATCGGTACTTTTAGGTGTCTTATCATAAATTTTTTGACATAAGTGACTTTATTTGTTGTTTTCTTCTTATAATGACCCGCACACGCAGGTGATATCTTTTGTTTTTTTTTTATACAAATTTGTTAACTTTGGATTTTCTTATTTCTTCCGTAGTTGGTTCATTTCATATGCTGTATTTTTTTAGTTTTGCTTATTTTTATTTTTTTCACTAATATAATTTGCTGTTTTCCAATTGTTTGTTGTGTTGTTCTATTTATAAAGTTTAATTTAGTTTAGATTTTAATTTTCTCTCCTTTTATTATTTTGTATTCGACTTAAACTGGTGCTAAGTAAAATATTGGTAAATCTTGTAGTAACGTTCCAAATACACGAATATTCTATTCTATTCTTTCTGTTTTTCATTGTTGTGCTTGTGAGGTGTTGAAAGTAGTATGGCATCAACATTTTTCTCAAAACTTCATGAATATCGGGAATATCCGTAAACGTGTTTATATAATAATTAAAGATCTGCTACATACTTGACTGTGAAAACTAACTCAAAATCATCCGTTGCCCATACACAAATTATAAGAAAAATAGTCAGAGAGAGTGAGTGAGAGAGAGATATAGAGAGAGAGATAGACGGAGAGATAGACGGAGATATAGATAGAGAGGGAGATCTATAGAGAGAGATAAGATAGAGAGAGAGACTGCGAATGAGAGAGAGATAGCGGGAGAGAGAGATAGAGAGAGAGGTAGAGAGATGATAGGGAAGACGCTGCACTGGTTTCCCTCCCTCTTTTAACGTAGATATTGAATTTGAAAATATGGGTTTTTGCTTACAACGAAAATTATCTTTTATTTATGAGGTAAAAATCAAAAATTATATTTTCAAGTTCCAAAAATTTTTTTCGAACTTACATTGTTATCTAATATGGTATTTGGTAAAAAAAAACTGAAGTTCGCATATAAAGTTGACATAGTTGTTCACTGAGGTTACTCCAATTTTCTAAACTTTCATTTGTAGTAGGTACATATAGCCGAGTGTATTTTGAACTTATTTTGTTTCTTAGTTTTGGTATCTAGCCTTAAACAACGAAGAATATATGTTCAGACTCATTACCTGTTCTACAAAGGTCCGAAATGATAAGGGTAGGTAGCGTAATTTGCAATTAATTAACGATTTTTTGGATTTAATTAATTAAAAAAAAAATAATTAATAAACAAATAAGAAGATATAATACTTCTTTCGAGCTGATCAAAAAACATATAACCCAGAAGTGAAATTTTTATGAATTTCTGGAAAGGACATATAAATTTAGCGAAACACAGAAATGTAAATAATTCACAAAATTTTATTGTGAACTCCCACACAAAATATTGGGAGTAGCTGGCAATACTAAAAGGTTAGGCTAAAAAGAGAAGGAGTAATAAAAGAAGGATAGCAAAAGGAGGGAGAAAAGACTTTGAAGAAAATATTTTGTTAAAGAGAAATTGTTAGTTAAATAAATTAATAAAAAGAAAAAAACAAATTATTCAAAACAGATTTCTGAAAAATTAAAAAAAAAAACAAGATAACGCGAATATTTTCAAAAAAAATATGGTTATATCTCGAAAAGTACCATACAGATTTGAACGAATTGTAGTTCATTTGAAAGGTAGCGACAGTATACAGCCACTGACATATATTACATGGACTACTTAATATGCTATTTCATTGTGGCACAGTTATGTGTGTCCAATAAACGTGCTTACCTTGGTGCCAACATTAAAAAAAATCATTGGCGAGAAGTTAAAAAAGTTGGCACGCAGCTCAAACAGTGATTTTAATAAAACGTTTTGAATTTTTGCTGCGAATCTAATGTATATATTGCTTTTGATAAAACCCTGTTTATCGATAACAAACTTACATAATTAATTCAGAAAACATTTATTTCGATGAAACCACTTATTATTTTTCTGTTTACAGTGTTCTGTCTCAGTTGGTATTTGGTACTTAGGCCGAAAGAGACTGCTCTATAGAAGTGATGAACGTAGTCAGTTCATATTATACATGTCAGTGTATACAGATCGCAGTTCTTAAGATAATCTTGTAAACATATTTTCAAACTTTGGACACGCAATACATATTCTCGTATTTCTAGACCAGACTTCTCATAAGAAGCCAACTGCAGTTCAAAATTTATTCCTATTTTAGTCACAAAAATTTTCAGGGTAGATAAATTGCGCACCCTATCCGAAGGGCGTATTAAGTATCAATCTTCCAACCACAAAAGACCTTCCTAATTAATTAATTAATTTTTAATCATACCATATACAGACAGACAGACATATGTACGAGCAATTCAAATTTCTTTTCAGCCACTAATGATAACCAAATTCCTGAAAAATCAAGGCTTTATTTCTGTTAATTAAAATACTTCAGAACCAACCTGATGAGCAATTTTTGCTTACCTACCTCCTCTCTAAGTTGAAAGAGTAAAACTTCACAAAAACCCCAGTAAAATCAGGAAAAGATATTCTATCATATCCGGATGATTTTCCTGTTTTTTTTTGTTTTTTTCCTCATTTTTGTAAAGGGAACGGTATGATTCACCCAAAAGCTTCATATTTTGTTCAACTGGAAATTCAGAATCAAATAGCAAGCAAAAAACACGTTTTCCCATCAAAACTGTCCACGATTTTTCTCCATCTGGTAGTGCTCTAGCATTTGGGATATATAGGTCCCTACTTACATTTGTGCCCTGTCTATAGTTTGGATGGGAGATATTTATATGGGTTTCCACCATCGCTATTCGCCTATCATGAACACCACTCTTGTAGCACTACAGTTTTATTTTGAACAATGAAAAGTGGTTAAAAAGAAAAAAACAAGTTAAATGGGAATCAAAATGCGAAAACGAAATTTCTACTCATTCCAAGCATCCCTATTCTGAGGGAAACAAAAATTTAAGCCATATTCCCTAAGGGGGTGGGGGGGGGGGGGGGGGTATAATCGACAAGTGGGCTGGCAAAATGTGAATATTTTTTTAGTAAACCCAGTGCACAATGAAAACATTCTACGAACACAGTTGTGTAAATGGAATATTAGATTTCAATGCCACATATGTGACTGGAATGTTGCCAAGATTTATGTTTCGCTTAATAGGTACCACTAGAAGGAGGCAGGTCCGAGTCTAACTGTCTACCAGTAAAGTCGATTTGGTTTCAATATATGTAAGTGTGTAGAAACGCTTCCCAAAAAAACATCGTTTCTTCGGGTCATGGAATACGGTTAGAAAATCAGAGATACTTTATACTTTAGGGTATTAGAATATGACCTAAAAAACGTACAGTCATGCTAGAAAGTTTTACATTTATTTCAAAGATGGCGATACTACCAGTACGAAAAACAGTAGTAAAACAAAACTTTTAAATATGTTTATAATAGAAGAGAGGAAACTGAGATCATTGAAAAGATTAGACGGGAAGTTCTTGGTGTAAATAATTTTGTATGAGGCAAATAAATAATTCCTATGGAAAGATAGGTATATGATGAAATTTTCTTAGGCTTTAAAAAAATTGAATACAGTTATTTCATCCATGCGAGAGTAGACAAATCTGTCCGCTGGTAAAATATCTTCACAAATCTCAATCGTAAGACGGTTCACAAGACATCAGAAGACATTATGTGCATATCTAGATCGTGCTTGAATTCATAAATTTATGGGCTTAGACTAATAGTTCGATTCTGGATTAATCAATTTTTGTGGTGATAATCAATAGATCTGGTCTGGGAGTTGTGAATCATTATTTCGTGGAATATCTGTAGTATCTGGGGTATATCTTCCCCAAATTCTGATATAAAATAAACATAAGCTCCATACTAAAGACGCCGGACTCTTGTCACAGTATATATCATACAGTAGCCCAGCTCTGTCAAAACTGTCAAGTGAGTAGGATGCTTCTATAAAGAGACTATACTTTCTCTTTCAACAGTTTTAACTAACACACTAGTCAATTTTTAATACATGGATTCCTATGTAAATCTAAAGTGGAAGAAAGAGAACTGATGGCATTCTTAAACTTTTACTAGAGGGAAAGAGGCAAAATGACACCACTTTACCGTCAAACAGATGTTTAGTAATGGAACAATACATTTGTCGCCGATTGCCGATATGTGTACATACATAAAACTAATACTTCCGTCAACGGTCGTGCAGCTAGCTACTGTTCGCCCATTTATGTCCGTATCATACTTAATAGTTCCCTCTTGTGGGAGAAATTTTAAGGTTATGTTTTTTTAATTGAAATTCTAAAATTCACTTTTCAGTAGTTAGTTCTAAGCTATTCTACTGTATGATATATACTGTGCTCTTGTCTTCTGTTTAACCTCTACTTTATTTCGAAATTCTTCGAAAAAATATTAAACAAACGAGAACATCTTACATTTGAAATCCCGCTCCACGAACATCGATATGCCTACAAATCTGTGTGAATCTACAGAGACCGTGATTCATAGATTTGCCAAGGTAACTAGAAAAGGTCTTTTCGGTCATGGAAATCGCTATTCGTTTATTCATAGATATGAAAGTTACCATTGACAACATCTTCTAGGACACAATAAACAGATTAGTCGAAAAGAGATTCTTTGAATAAAATAGATCGATTCAATATAGAGGAGGAGAAGAACAAGGGGATTCTGCAAGACAGGTCGAGGAAGAACTAATTATATATATCTTGGTTCTATGCTAGGTGCTTTGAATTTGATCCAACTTTGGTGCTTCAGAAAAAATCTAAAGCGTCAACTTAAGTAAAACAATTTGTCGTACTTCGTTCCCTAGAAAACTTTAAGTTTGAAAAAGTTCGTATTGACTACTCATATGCGATAAAACATCAGGGAATGATGCTCATATCTCACTAGAACTTTAAAATGGCGACAAGAACATTTTGGACCAGCCGTTATGTGTTGTTTGGTAAAATTTCACGGGTTAATTCTAAAATAACACAAGCTCTAGCGTAGGTATTTTAAGAACTGGTGCCATATGATCATCTATTTTGGAGGGAGACAATCTTTTGAGCGCTTCGCCAGATTTTGTTGGTCCTTTTAAAATTTTCAACGAATTATTTTTTACGATTCTATGATCAAATTGAGTGATATAATCCCAGATAGATTCAAATGCCCTTCCGAAGTGATTCTAATGTATCGCGAATGCTGATCACAATTTATGGGCCTCAAATGGCGGAGGAGGCATATATTTGAAATTGATAATAGACAAAACGATCGGAGTAGACGTATTTATGTTAGGCTTTATCAAAGAACACTAAAAGCTATAGGCTTTTTGGACACTGAGATGGTAGCGTATCTTCAAGTCCACTTGTTGTTGTCTCAAGGTCCACCAGTTCTCAATAACTGGAGACTCTGTGTAAGAGGACAGCCCTACAGGATTCGTTTTCTAGTAAGAGCTCGTTTATGGAAGGAACTTTTCTTATTAACCGAGCAGGCTTGGGTGACTGGTCCCTACCCTAGCTGTCCAAAGGTACCTAGAACCTGTATTGTGGATATAGAGGAAGAGAGAGCCGGCCGGTAGTGGAGCGCCAATCCGTGGTGGGATCCCGGTGTGGTCTGCTGTAGGTCACTCCTTGAGACCGGACACCATCTCAGACAGTTCTGGAAGATGAAACGTCCTTTTCGCCAGTCTGTGGAGATGAGATCTCGGCCCAACAAGTCCTTGGCGACTGGATTGGTTTTCCGGTAGCTGTTCCTAAAGATAGGTTTTAGGTCGAATGAAAAGCCACACTTCGGGATTCTTTAAATTGGGTATCTTATGCAAAATTTACAAAGGTGTATACTGATGCTTAGTCAGAAGAGCTGGTCTGCTCGATTTGGAGTTCTCAGCTAGACTAACTTATGAGCTAACATTATTTGACTTATCAACTAAAAATGCCTACTGGCGAAATTTAATTACAATATCTTTACGCCACTTAAAATGGTAGAAACACATCCAGGCCTCGAGGCTTCCTCGCGGCGTTATCACAATTTCCAGCACGGGGTTTTAAATGATGCAACACAAAACCAAGCGAGCAGCTAGCCTCAAGGCCTAGCCGAAGGCGCGGTTTGCTCAATGTTGAAAATTTCTCTCTCTCAGGCCTATTTCTGTCAACAGATATACTATGAAAATTACAATCGTTCCCGGTAGTATCAGCTGCGAGGAAGTCTGAGAGAGGCCAGGCCTGAGGCTTGCGTGGATGTGTTTCTGCCTTAATATTCTTGCTATAAAATTCGCCTGCCTACTAAGGTCAATACAGCGTTTCACATCAAGTGGGTGTATGCCCGTGACTAAAGGTGTGGTCGTGTCACTACAGCATCTACACAGTTCATTTAAGATTTATGTGTTAATATCTGGGAGTTCTGAAGCAAGTAGCATGAAGAAAAATAATCGTTTCTTTTGTGGGTCTAAAGCATGAGAGTATTGAGAATAAAAAGGCTGGCATTTACTTGTAAGCAAGGGCACATAATGCTTTTACCCTAGACTTGGTTATTTACATACTTCTGGAGATTAGAAAATTGGAAGTAGAAAAATCTGACTATCTAACGGTAAATATGGCCAACATATGCCCATGGAAAGGCAAAATTCCAAGAAATCAGAGCTAAAAATTGTCATGGGATTCGCAACGAATATTGATCCATCTGGAGCAGATTCCTATTACACCTATACGAATCTAGAGGAGCACATAACACCGAAAAGTACTAGACGTTTTTAAGTCTCTAGAGATCACCCGGGAATAGTATAAGACTTCGTTTAGTTCAGATTCTCTACGTCAGAATCTACGCGAATGATTTTCGCGTCTACCCAGATATATTATAAGCACTTGAAACTATCGGCTGGAGTAATGTGTGATCTTGTGCTCTACTTCTAACATAAACTAATCACTATCGCACTATCCAAAAGTTTTCTTAATCTAAGCCGTAGTGTCCTGAATGCCATTAAGTTTCAAGGTGTTAAATGTTTTTTTTTTTAACTCTGAAACTATCACAAGCATACACTTTAGGCATATAATTCAAATCCAAATCTCTCCTTCAATATTCGGCAATGATAGTTCGCCTTCAAATCCCAATGTACCCAAGTGAGATACGTTAAAAAATTTTCAATTTCGGGCACGAAGCCTTTTATCAATTTCATGGTGACCTCTAAAACCTTTTCGCCTCAACAAAAGCTTTCAGTCCTGAAATCCTTGAAATAATTTATGAAAGTCCAACAGGAACACGAGGGAGCACTCAGAAATCTAAATGTCAGCACGTCACCCCTTTTTTTTCTCGATTAGCCTTTAATTTTACGACACACCGTAAAATGGGCGTATAGGAGGTGTGTGCATCCTTGGAGATATATAAATTCGATTGAAACGCGCCCGTTTTAAAGGAGTTTGAAGTCAAAAATGGTGGGCGTTGGGAGGGGTTCCCTGGACTTGAAAGGAGGTTGAGATTGAGGCATCGAAAATATATCTCTTTGCATCCTCCCGGTTTTTTATTCATTCGAAGCAGCATTTGTTTTATGACATCACTCAAAGTTTTAGACGCTTCTAACGGGCATTTTTGTTTCTTTGTTGTTGTTTTTGTTGTGTTGTTCCGTACTGCTCCATAGAACGATTGATTTTTCTTGTCTTTTTTATGGATGCTTCCCTTACTACGGCTGTAGAAGGAATTTTATGTAGGTAGGTAGGTAGGTACGAGCCCAGGACTTTCGGGTCAAGAAACCTCTGAAAATTAATTTCCATTTTGATAGATTTATGGCCGGTAAATGGATCTTTGTAGCAAGCTTTATTGCAAAAAATCTTTCTCAAAGATGATCGAGACTTTGGTTTTCCACAAGGTACAAGCGGCATAATAAGGGGGGGGGGGCAAAACTTTTATTATATAGCACCCTCCGCCATAGTGGTATGTTTATGCCAAGATGTCGGACGTGGGTTAACGGGTTTCTTGTATAAATTATTACCAAAGGAGTTGTGGTGTGGTGCGGCTGTACAGCTATATTACAGAGAAATCCGTCATGAGTAAGTTTCCCAAGTTTATTTCGATGTGCATTACCAGAAGAGGAGTAGGTACCTCAGATGTTAGTTCCCATCCTGTCAAGTTATATGAAGTCAAAATAACTTTGCTGCAAAATGCAGGTATAGTTAATGTGATAGCTTACGGCGGTTGATTAATTACCCCCCACTTAAATTGTCTTAAGAGCTTCACTTTTAGGATGGTGGGTGGGGTGAGGGTTATTTTATTACAAGAAGCCATTTTCCAGTAGTAACCTATTTTGTGTACAAGTTTCTATAGCGTCCCAACACTGCGGTCTAGGAATAAGTGCAACAACAAAATCCTTCTCAAGAAACCGTTATGTGGTACCAATGTGTGTTTATGTTCATCCTCTGCTCCTATACTCATCTCTTGCAATCAGTTTCGTTGTCGATCTAGTACAGATGAAAATTCAACCAATTCAGAGCCCACCGCCCTTCCAATAGGGCTGAACTATCGATTAGTTGGGAATTTATTTGTAAACATGTTGTGGGGGTTGTCATTATTTTTCCTCTGTCAACCCCTTTCTCCATAGTTCGCTTAAGTTTCTACGAAAAAAAAATGTCTATCCCATATTTGTGCTATACTGTCCCCCACCCTCACCCGCTTCATCGTATGTTTTCAAAGAGAGAGGATCTTCGTTGTCATGTTTTCTATGTTGTCAGTACAAAGTCGGAATCACTATGTTCCTTCCAAGTGGAGAAATTCCTTCCCTGTAAATGGTTTTGACTACATAATCGTAGTCAAGTCTTTATGCTGTTTAGATTTTTCAATTTTGTTGTTGTTGTATTGTTGTTGTTTGCTGTTGTTACTGCTGTTTTTGCCGTTGTTGTATTGTCAAAGCTGCCATTATCCTACAAGAATGATGCTAGAACTGCGTTAGAAACTCTACAGCTCTACTGTTTACTTACTCTCTTCTCTCTAGCCGATTAGCCTTTTTTGGTTCTTCAGAACTTCAATTTGATGCCGATAGATATAGATTCCACAGATGTGGAAGAATGTCCGGTGATGGGCGTTTTGTAGTAAAGTGACAATTTAAGGTCAGAAGGGATTTTGATTTCAGTCTATTTCCATATAGCTGCAGTACTTAGTTAAAAGTTTTATTGATGATAGGGAAGGGGAGATTCTGAGGAGTTATCTGGTTGAGCAAAGTTATATGGAGCAAGTGTAATGGAGATGTAATCATTGTGGTTGATGGAATGAAAGTCTGGCAATTTCTGGTTCTTTTTTATGGTCGTTATAATTGAAGATCGATGTTTTTTGTTTTGTTCTGACAGTTTGTGTTTTTTTTTTAATCACTTAATTTAAAAATCCTTCAATGCCCTACCTTACATCTCATTGCTTAGTAGATTAGTCTGCATAAAAACCTAATATATGTATTACCATAAATAACAAACTCTTTCTTTCTCTCTTTATATTTCAGCTGATATCAATCACTTCAAAATCTGGTGGTGGATTTTAAGGAATAATCTGGATAAGAGCTAAGACGACAACAAAACCAATGCGCTACACATATATGCTTCAAACAACTGCATAATACTCTCTCAAAGGATATTTGCATCATTCTGACAAACTTCCAGTAAAATCTCGTAAAATAATAGGAAACTGCATCAAGTCGACGCTTCTTATAAACATCCGGAAAAAATTCCGTATACAACAGAAAGGATTACGGAAGGTAAACGGATGAAAAAAATCCTTTAAATCGAATTTAAACTCGACGCTTTCATTATCAATAGTGTGGACAGCATTTCTCTGTGTACAAATTTAGTACACACTTGTGAGGCGTAGAGTGGAGAGTTAACGTGCGTGAATTTTTGTTTCTACTTACGTACGGAACCGTATGCAAAAGTGTAAGGTAAAAACATAGTTGGATGCACTCGTAAAAAAAAAACAGAAGAAAAAAACTCAACTCTTTTGCCCGTTCGTTAGAAGTGTGGTGTCTGTGAGAGCTTTTCAAGTGCTACCTCATGCAATTTTTCGCTTAGAGACGGAAAAGTGTATATGCCGGTGCTTTTGTACGAGGTAAATTACTTTCACACCTGGTTGGAGTGTGTTTCAAAAAGTTAAAAAAAAAAAAAAAAAACAACAAAAACTATATAAAAAATAAAAAAAAATAAAAGGTTTGATATAGACGACGCCACCTTCGGAAAAAAAAACCAGGAGTAGTGAATTCCTCAGAGACTAGTCCTGGATACACATAATTTTTATTTTTCTCCTGTATAGTCCCATCTCTTATGTGATTGTGTGCGAGTGCGTTGTTTTATTTATTTATTTACTTTCCTAGTGTGGGTGGTTTATTTATGCACCCCCACTGCACTCTGGTACTGCTCGTCCACGAAAGAAAAGTGCACTTTATGAACACTACAGTAACATTTATACTACGGCGGCATTAAAACAGGTGTGTGTATGTGTGTGTGAAGTGTTTGCGAAAATTTTTCAAAAAGTTTCTACCGATGTGTTTGTGCTAAAAGAAAATCGTGAAAATCAACGTAATATGTGGCACACAAGGGTCGTTTATTTACGATTCGCAATTCTCTGTTTGCTGATAGCTGCAGCTCCAGGTATGTACATGTTAAAGTGCCCAACTTTATTATATGTATGACTCACTTGGAGACCATCAGATGGTTTTCAGGATTTTCTCTTCTAGCTTTTCTATATTATGTTTTACAGGTGGAACACATTCTGCAATAAGTAGGTATACTTTCTCTTCATCCATTCCTCCCCCTGTTTTTCCTGTTGTGAACTGAATGTGCATCGAACGAAAGAGTGCAACTCTTGTCCATGGTCCCTAGACAGGGATTTGAAAATGTTCTGCTACTTCTGGTAAAATGCTGTTGCTACTGGTGGTAATACTGCTACTGCTGCTGCAAACACACTCAAAAAAAAAAAAAAAAAAAAAAAACAGGAATTTGAATCTAGGAAGAAACACTACTGGTGAACGTATAATTTAAATTAGGTGACACTTTGACTTGATTTATGTCCTATGGGTAACACTTTAAGTTCCTTTTTCATTTTGATAAAATGCAAACATCATCCGACGAAAAAATCGTCCATCGCAGAAAATCTAATTTACATGTGTAGAAGAAGAAAAAAAAATACGTAAAAGATAGAAAACTGTTCCGCATTCTCTTTTATAACCTCCATCTACACCAAAAACAAGGACATTCAAGAGATTACAACCCCAAAAGGTGCCAACTAATGCACTTTTTTCTTTTTGGTTTACGAATGAATTCTTTGTTATAAATTTTTTATTGTTACTAAGATGAGATTTTTGTGTTAGAGAAGGGGGGGGGGGTTACACGGTGGTTCACTATATTCTAGATCTAAGAGATTGCGTTGATGATAACAAAAGGTGCTATTTCGTAATGTCACCTATTCAGAAAAGTTTGTACATGGTTTTGTTATAAAATAATGAAATTTTGCGGAAAGGAGCTACTAAAAAAATTTCATTTATTATTTTTTGTACATTTTTACCAACTCTAGTATAACGGGAGATTACTGCTATCTATCTTCGGCGACGGTATTGAGGTTGATTCCACATGATGTCAAGCTTCGCGCTTATGTATTTCTTCGTCTAAATGTATTAAAGGCATCATAGTCATTAAAAAGGTAGCGATAACTTTCAGTTTGCTGTGGAAGGCAGCAGATCAACTAGTAAAATCATAAAATTAAAAAAATTAAATCACCGGGCTTACGTTGGTAAAGTAAGATCAGAACGATAAGCTGAAGGAGGGCAGAATATTGTATTATGAAGTGATAAGCGGGAAAAGAGAGGCTTCGTAGACTTTTACTTATGAAGGCCTTCATACTTACGGGAAACCTGATGCCTGCTCAATGCAGAGAAATATTCGGCATCAAAAAAAGCCACTGATGGTTTCGTACGAAATCGAAGAAAAAGTCTGAAAACTTTTGACGTTGAAGTATTTTTCAAGCTGCACTATCAAAAGTCATAGCTGAACGCTAAGGTCCCTTTTGACCATTTCATCTTTCAAAAGCTCTTCAATATGTATCTGGCACAAATGACGCAAAACTGTCAATTTCACATCTCATGAATACTTTTATAGCTTATATCGCTTGTGTTAAAGGAAGACTAGTTAAGGTAGAGCTCAGTGCTAAACTCCTGTATAATTTCCTTTATGGATTCCAAGAGTTTTCGCAAGGCCTTAAAACAACCAAAACAAACTAGGAGATCCGTAAAACGTAGGTACGCTTGTAGCGGGAATTTTACATTATTGAATGCGTTAACTGTGCCTAAGTACAACCACAAGTAAACCTATGACAAGGGCCGGGGATGTATCAGGTACATCCCAACCCCGGACATTCGTCACTCCCAGGGATGTCCTAAGTTGTTAACTGGGACCGGACGGGATTTACCACGGACAAATTATATATCCTAACAGATTTTCCCAGTGACATGCCACAGACACATTTGTGCTGTGCAGGTGTTATATAGCCATAAAAGAAAGGAAGGTGAATTTCAGGGATATAAGCTGTACCAATCAGCGGAATTGAAACATATCTAGGTATATAGAGACACTTAACACCTATTAATCCAATTCGAGCAAAGTATTAGACAAAAAAATCTTTACTAGTCGAAAACTATTTCACCCGTCTTCTGTTCGGCATGGAAACTTGCCCAAATTCAACCAATACCCAAAAAAGAGGGGCAAGCGATCCCTCAAATTATAGACCAATTCTTCTTACTTCGACTTTCGCAGGTTTTTAAGACACTCATCAACATCCAATTGATGAAACGTGTAGAGACTAATCTCCTATTGTTGGTCGCTCAACTGGAGATTTACTAGCATGCCTTACGGAGCGTTGGAATCAATGTCTCCATAATTTTGGTGAATCTGAAATCATCACATCCAAAGACAATCGATAGAATCTGGCATTCTTCTCTTTTAGCTAAACTCCAGGCATTAGGTCTAGGACCCTCCTTTCTTGAAATGATTGAAATTTTTCTCTCCCTCCCGGCAATTCAAGTTATATTGGACGGAGTTACTTCTGACTGTTTTATAATAAATGCCGGTGTACCACAAGGTTCTGTGCTTTCTCCTACTCTCTTCCTCATTTTTATTAATGTAGCTCTCACTTTCAATCCTTTTCATAGTTTGCAGACGACGGCACCCTTGATTTCGTGTACTTGTTCGACTCTATAGCTGATTACAGTGGGAATATTTTAGTTGACAAACGAAGCCACTTGTTTAGCTCACTAAAATATGACTTCACAATAAAACTCGATTCGAGCAGAGCGAATCTGGTCTTGTTTAAAGCTTACAAAACACAATGTTGTCTGTTATCACTCAAAGGTACTTCAACACCCGCTCAATCCATGTCCATCCATGGAGAAGATATCTCGAACTCGCCATCTCTTAACATCTCAGGCATTGAAATGTCCAACAATTTTAGTTGATCCTATCATATTTTTGGTATTGCCAAAAAGGCGATGAATTGCTTGTGCTTGCTTCTTGCAAGGGGCAGGGGCTGGACGCATTGTCCCCGTTAGACAAAGTCCAAAATAAAGCTTTCCGACTTATTTGCGATGTCATATCAATAACAATTATTGATTCTCTAGAGCACCAGCGCAATGTCCAATGTTTATCTATCTTTTATCATTACTTCTCTGGCTATTGCTCTGATCTAGCCTGATCCGTCTTAAAAAATTTCTTTGCAGTACGAGCAAAAATATACAATTATCAAATATAGTATTTTAGCTATTGGTCACGGCTGTTCCATAGAGTTGTTTACCCCCTGGAAGTATTCTTGTATATCGGTTTGACCAGATCGAAGAATATATTTTTGACTGCTTGCATTAAAAGGCGCGCGGGTAATTTCCTTCAATTTTTGAATTTGTCGATCCGATCCCTTGAGGAACTACGACTTTTTCCATTTACCTTACCACCATACAAAATATGATATGCAAGAGCCTATTGCATCAACGTCTCGCTTTTTAACGGCCAGGGTAATTATATAGACTTCACCTCTCTAAATCTCACCTGAAGATTCAGCTTGGTTACAGTTACTTTTCTCAATTATTCTAATCTTAGTATGTAATTCATTTTGCAGTATTCAGTACTTGATAAATCTTAATAATAAATAAATCAGTATTTCGTATAGGATCCCTCTTGATTTTCATGGGCGAATCAATTGTGTGTTGTATCAAATAAATAACTAAGGCAAAGCTTGTCAACCGTGGATAACTGTTCGACAAGCCCAAAAATGCACGCCCATGATCTGCACAGATTTCGTAATTCCGAGTTGCTGAGCCCGATTCTGTTCTTAGTTTTTTCTCTACAAGTCACAATTTTTTGTTTATGTCATTATTATTTCCTGTAATCTCATAGATAGCTAACATTTTTCACACGGCCTGTTTTTAAAAAAAATTGTAGATTTAAGTTCGAAAATAGCACAAATCGGGTAACTCCTTCGTAGGGTTGCCATACAAAATTTAGTATTTCCATATTTATTTAGACACTGCCTGAGAACGCTTCGATGTAGAGAGCTGAAATGTCGTCATAAAACTGGTAAATAAAATTTCAAAGCCCAACTAAATCGGGCAACCATTCTTGGTGTTGCCATACAAAACTTTTGGTTTTCACTTTATTCAACTTTTATTTTACATCTAGGGTATAATATTATCGGTCTGTTAGACCAATTATAACTTTTTCGCTTGTTTTTCTTAAATATTTTTAGGTACATTTCATTTTCGTTGGCTCTTAGAAGTACGACAGTATTCTGCTTCCGAGGCGTCTCGAAATATGTTACAGCAGTAATCTGCCAACATGTACCTAATGCACTTTCCCTTGAAGCGTTGTTCAATTATATTGATGGCTTGGTGAAATCGCTCGCCATGCTTTTCAGTAACAGCTCCCAATTTTTCGGAGAAAGAGTCTAGCTGGTCGTGCAAAAAGTGAATTTTCAGGGAAATATTTACTACGACGGCTGTAAATGCGAGATTCTCTTTGTCTTTTGAATCGCCTTCACATAAGAAATATGGATGCTTAGTGTGATCCAATTGATATCCGTGAACTAAGCAGATGATTTTTAAATCACTACAAATGTACCACTCAAGCTGAGAATTTTGTATACATTCCAGGAACATTTTTATGTTTTCATAAGTTTCCTTTAAATCACGGAGTGCTATGGGAACGGAAGGCTTAATATTGTCCTTGTGCTCCCTTTAAACTTGTTTTGGTTCAATCTATAAACAATCGCCGCTCCTTTGGTATGTATGTAATCAATGTCTATAGCCGTCATAAGATTTTTTGTATTGGCGCAGTAAGTAAATTTATTGTCGTTTTCAATGAAATATGATTTAAAATCCTTTTGTCTGGTTCTTTATTATGTGATGTTTGTTTCTGGCTCTAAAAGATTCCATTGTCTTAAAGGAGAATCTAGCTCTTCGCTTTTGAAATTGGAAGTTTCAGATGGTGAATCAGCTCATTTAATCGTTCTTGCCATAATTAATTGTGAACTTTGCTATAAATCCTCAAGTTAAGAAGATACATAGGAGGCTATATAGTGACTTATAAAAGGTAAATCTTTACAGTAACAATACTATCTAGGGCGCTAGGGTTATCAGGTGGTGATACTGGTATAGGAATCTCTTCACTATGTGAAAGTGCTGTCAACGCATGAGACACACTTCTGTACTTTATTGTTTTTTTTTCTCTTAGCTTTCGCGGAATGCCCATATACTTCGTGTTCATAAAAATATCATGAGTCTTCACTGTGCTTAGTTACTTCGGAACAATTCATCGGACGCCCAAAAGGCATTGAAGAACGCGAGGTAAGCTTTAGGGTATTATAAGAGATACCGCAAAATAGTTCCGGTCCGATGAGGGGCATGGATGCTACTTTTTGCCCAGTATGTCTGCATTCCAATTCCCAATTACCCTGGCATTTATAATCATATGCTCAGTTTCATACAGCAGTGATGGTAATATCATGGAAAAGAGTGCCACCGGGTGATTATCTTGGACCTCTATTTTTTTTACATGAGATTTTAATATAAAATGCATATCATCGAATGACAGGTTAAATTTCAGCTAATGCTTTGGATTTCGAAAATTTCATACAAAAAACTTAATTTTGATGACATGGTTTTAGAAATCTCTCCTACCATGTTTTGATGTCTCCTCTTCATAGAAAAACATCAATTAATTCTAGAAGATAAAACATTCGAAAAATTGAGATAACAAATTTAATTACGTTTACAATATTATCAGTCCGTCATTTTGCTATTTTCATTGACAGTCAGCAATTTAAAATATGAAATAAAATTGCAAAGTATTCTTATCAGAGGATGTCAAGCTGTGTCATCCAAATACTGATAAAGTAGGTAATCTTTCAATGCATTTGCGTCAACATTAATTTCATAGTATTATCACAACACCACAGAGGTTATAATTTAAATTTTCATGAATTAAAGAGAAATTCGCAATGATTGAAATAACTTTTATATTCACTCAAATCAAGGCCTCTGGACTATCTAAATCTAATCTTGAAAACATGCTTAATACCCACAAGATAGATCTCTAAATTCTCTGCATTCTATACCTGCTTACCACAGCACACGACGAATATTAAACAATTAATCTCAGATTTAGGCCTATGAATTTGACCAATTCATTCACACGATTGCATCTTCATGTACATGTACAGTACAGTACATAAATTCAGTGGCTAGAATCAATAAATTTCGTAAACCATTGTCACTCTCCACTTATACCTCATAATTCAGTTTTAAGCCTCTCTTCTCCTTCAGTAAATAATTTATCGCGCCATTAAATTTATTGCAACTTGCTGTAGGAATTTCAATTTTGTTGAATTCACTTTTTGTACTTTTTGTGATGTAAAAAAAAAGTAAAAGCAAAATAAATCCAAATCTCCTGCTGACCTAATTAGTTATTTCTCTAGCGATTCAGATCTCCTCCGTTCCAGGACTACCTATGTAATACTTTACTACCGTACCGGGAGAGAGAGCACTTGTCCAAAGTAAATGACTGGAAGACCTTCTCTATTCAGGTTGTCACAGAAGCATGCCTTTTTAAGCCCAGAAGCTTTTCCGTAAATGAAATTCATTTTCTTACTTTTCTTGGCTTTTTTCTGATTTTTGTTGCTGTTTTTATTTTTTTATTTTTTTAATTACCTGAGAAATTCTTTTCTACTAATTTATTCAACCGTTATAGGTAGTTCAAAAAACGGATTAGATGTATTAAAAAAAAAAAAGTCGATGTGTAGAGTTTCTACTTATTCCTTTACCTAATTTCGGTAAATGGACTCTTCGCCATTAAGTCATTAATGTGAAGGCCATTTATAGTTGACTGAGATTTCAATGTTGTTCAATCTATTGGCAGGATTGTACGGAAAACTTGTTTTTTACATTTCTACACAATTAAAAATTCATTTTAACGTCGTAATGACAGTACTAAATCAATACTCGTTATATTTATTCATAAATTCATTTCTGCATAAGATCTGCACTCTTTTGATACTTTTTGCTTAGTGTGATTGATAGCTTTTATCTGTCAAAGCCGTTAAAGCTGAAAATAACATTGCGACATCTTTTAGAAAATAGCCGAACCACGGACTTAAGTAGACTTATATAATATCAACTCGGCAGCTTTGTTTGATAAGTGTACTTGCTTATCATAAGTTGAGACAACTTACATATAGATATGAAAAATCTCATAAAGAAGCGGTCCAAAAGTTTTAAACCGAACTAATGGCCTCCTAATAGAAATACCATATACTATACCTTTTGTCTCTCTCTGCTGTATTCTGTCACATAAATTCTTCACAATATTTATTATAAATAACTCTTTTTGGTTGAATATAAAGTTAAAGTGTTTTGAAAAAGTGATCTGGGCTTATATGGAGATCTTTTTATTTAGTTGTTGTCTGTGCCATAAGATTCAATCTATTATTCCTCGTCACTTGATAGCTAAGTCAACATATTCTTTTCTTTCTGTAGCTATTTATTCAATAAATATTTATATTTAAATATTTATGTGACAATGACTACCCTTGGTTCTCGCGGACAGTTCAATCTCTTCTTATTTATGAGAAGGAATTCTTGTACCAGAGCGCTACAGGTGTCTTAAAATAGTTGAAGCTTTAACCATGTACCGTGCTGCACGAAATAGGCCAACTATGGCTATCCACCTAGCGAAACGACAATATTTTACCACTTAATTTCACCGTGATTTGCAACCAATAAATTTGTGGCAAAACTTATGAAAAGGAGGAGTAGGTATACGGGAAAAATGACAAAATTACCTGCGAGGAGGATCCCAATGAACTAAAGAGATTTTGAACTACTCAATTGAGCGATGATCATGCTAGGATTGCTAACCTGACTTATGTTGATCCTACTCTAGGTGACACCAGATGCATTAGCCCCACTTTTTTCTTTTGCGGTGTAGATCGAACCGAATTGCTTGCTTCCATTTATGCTATTAAATTTTCTGCCTCCACTGATCGACACATATATTCTTCACATCCTGAACTCTTAATGTTCTCTTCTTTTCCTAAGTCTTCGAAAGCTGCTTTGGTCTTGCCTATTCCAAAAAACTTTCGCCGGAATCTCCCGGAGATTTAAGATCAATCAGTATCTTAAGTTTTTTATCTAAAGTTCTGGAAAACGTAATTAGCGCTCAGATTTTTGGTCACTTAGAAAGTAACAAGCTCTTGTAATGCTGGCAGTCTGGTTTCTGTCGTTCTCACAGCTGCGATACTAGCGTACTAAAAGTGACTAATTATATAAAAGCAGGTTTAGATTTGAATACTACTATTATTTTAGTTCGGTTTGATTTCTGAAAGGCAATAGTGTTAATCACAGCTTGTTACTGCATAAGCTATATTTTTTTTTTTGGGAAGCCGTCGCTTCTAGTCTTATTGGGAGCTTTTGTCAGAACGCCATCAACGAGTTAAGGTGGATGATAAGTCATCTGATTCACGTCGTCTTTCCACTGGTGTACCTCAGGGATCAATTTTTTGGCCGCTGCTATTTAGTTGATTTATCAGTGACCTTCCTGTAGTTGGTCGCGATATTAGCATTCACTTATACGCAGGTGATGTGCAGATTTATCTCAACAGAACTATTGATTTGTTCGAAGACGGCATCAGACGAATTAATGACGATTTGAGCAGATTAATGCACTGAAATTGAATTCCATTAAGTCTCAATATATCATTTTTCATAACAGTCCACTACATCTGTCTAAGATCCCACCCATAATCCTGGACAGTAAAGCATTATCTCTGGTTAGTAAGGTTGAAATTCTGGCTATCGTATTGAAGCAATATCTGAACTGTTGAACAATATGAAATCTAAAATTAGTCAAATTTACTCCGGACTACGTTGGGTCTGGCTCTCAGCCAGTATTTTTCCAATAGCAACCTTGTTAAATTTTGTTAAGACACCAATCCTTCTTTACTTGACTTACGGAAATTTAATTTTCCCCGCCTTGATAGCGTTTGTACCTCCCGTAGAATGGAGGTCGCGTTTAATGATTGGAATGTTATTTTTCTTTGTTTTATAAGGCTAGTCATGCAATATTCTTATATTGCTCAGATTGCGACGGTAATTTACTTGATTGTCTTGTCAGTATCACTTCTCACAGCGGAGTACTATCGCGAATTATTGTACCTTTCTATTTTCCTATTCATTCAGTAAGTTTTTCTAGTATGTATTAGTTCTATTTTATAGTTCTTTATGGCTTGTTTTGTTAGTGTTAATTAGTGACATAAGAAAAAAACAGTTATAATAAAATTTATTTAAAAAATGCGAATTCTGTAATTTTTGGTTTACCAGAAATTTTGTATTTTCTGTGTGTTTTCTTTGTGTTTACCCTGCGTGAGCAGATATTGATATGGAACGTATCTTCATAAAAATTTCCGTAATTGAAATGACTTAATGAAGTAAAATGAAATTTTAGCTAATATGACATTACAAAAGATGGAGCTGTAGATTTTGTCGATAATGGGTTAAATGAAAACTTGCTGACCTTAAACATTGAGAAAAGTCAGATATCGAAAATATTCATCAACATGTATGCTCGAATCAAAATTGAAATTTTTTCCACAAGGATAGTACTATTAGGAAAGGGATAAAGATGGATCGTACAGACTGATAGAATATTGAAGGCAATCAGCGTTTTGGAGTGGTATTTTATGGTCCCTCCAAAACCGATAGGCAAAGAGCTTGTTTAATGTGGTTTACAAATCTCTTTTTTGTGCAAATTAGATTATTGATGGCGTACTTTAACAACAGTAGACCTGTGAATTACTACAGGTGCAGAATGGCAATGTTGACCGCAGATAGTCATTATACCAGCCTGAAATCTATAGAGAATGTGAGTCGAAATCAGAAGTTTGCATGTCTTGTTTTTTAAAGACCCTATATGTAGAAACTGTTCGGTTGATTTCGCAACACATAACGGAGTACGCTTTCAGTACTCTGAACAGTATTACCACAGATAAGTAATACCCATAGATTTGGAAACCAATGTTTCAGATCTGCTTCTCATGAGCCAGCCATGATGTATATATCAGCCTACCTTAGCTTTTAGAAAAGGCAAGATCTCTGAACATTAACCAGACTACAGGTCAGCCGAACAATTTGGTTTCAGCCTGCGCTTGAAATATAAGAAGAAAATGTGAAAACTATAGAAGTTTTTTCTAGATATTCAAAAGCTTTAGCAAAGACTTTAATCAAAAATAATGTACAAAAAACTACGAAGATGTCACTACATACGGGACATGAACAGACTGTCATATCTCCTTCAATATCTGGGTATTACTTATCTGTGGTATTACCGTTTCACGATCGATTAAGTTCATGATAACATGTATTTGTCTATTGAATTTTCTGATAAGTCATTAATAGTCCGTTAACGTTAGATTTCTGTATGAACGCATAGATTGATCTGGCTATTTCCGATACGGTACTCTATTTAGCAGTGATTCATCAGATATACATATTTGTGATGTACCCCTCCATAAGGATTGTATTGCGAGCGTTAACATCCATTCAGATAGATATAAACTCATCTAGTCCTCGAAAGCTTTTCTCGTACAACCCAGTTTTGTTGATATTGAAAATTTGCTCAAATTCTACTGTCATATTTTGAGTTACTTAAATGTTACCATTTTGTGACGTGTTTTTCTTCTACAACTGATCCTGTTGTGTATTTAATATGTAAGTATGGTTGGTCTTTTTATTGTCATTTAATTGCATTTTCCTTTCTACATATGTATGTGTGACAGTGTGTATGTGTGCAAATTACTTCAACTATTCAAAAGCACATATGCGAATTATTTCAGTCACTAAGGGAATTTCTTAGTAATTGCCGTAAACCTAAGCAGCAATTTTCGCAATACAATCTTTCACATAGGAATCCTTGCAAAAATAGCGTGCATTCCTTTGGCATAATATGAGCTCGTCACGCCCATTGTATACGAACTTTACTTACCTACTTATCTAGCATAAGCGAGCATGCAACAAAACTTCATCAATAAAGCTATTTTGTACAAACAATGGCGTATAGTTATAGTGTGCGATATCAGTTCTAAAATGTTTTCCTAGTCCTGACATGAAGACCTCCTCATGATTTCGTCCAAACACTAGACACAAGACTGGGTTAGGCCCATATAATACAAAACTAAATCAAGTAAGTCCTATACTTCAAGAGCTCCAATGGCTTCACGAAATTAAAATTTTACAACTTTCCAGCTTAAAAGCGCTGAAATTCAAATGATGTTTCATTATGACGGGGCAGGAACTATACGAGTATACTATCCTGGCTGGCATGAAGGAGCCGTGGGGATATTGGGAATTTAACCCGTTCTGGAATGGTAAATGGGGCCAAAAGTTTTATGAGCTGAAGAGTAGTGAGAGTGAAAAAAAATCCGTTTAGGGACTACAAAAACTTCAAGGCGGTAAAAGTTTATCGCTCGTCAAAGTTTTTTAATGACTCGACAAGTTTGAGCATCTCATTTGCACATACAACCAAGGCTGTCGTCGACCCTTCCTGTTTTCCTTTTCCTTTCTCTCCCTCTCTCTTTCACTATCTTTATATCTGCTCCTTTTTGGTCGACCCTATCCACCCAACATCCTTGTTACTACTATATTTTAAGTATATTCGACTATTCCTCCCAGACCCACCATCAGGCAACCAACCCGTTCACTTTCTTTGCCTTTTCGAATCTCGTTCAACTCTTTGGGATTAATTACGTCAGAGAGTTGGACGTAGTCGTGCCATAATGAATCGACAGGATGTGCCATGTCAGCGAATCCTTTGAGCCAGAAACCTCTCAACGATATTATCTAGAGCCCCGGACATGGGTCGGGCTGTTCAGGGTGCACACTGGCTTCCTCTTTCTGCTATGTAATTCCCGGAATCGAACGAATTAATTCATCCGATTCATGTCTGGATTTTGGAGGAGCAGTGTATACATAGTGTTGCTGTGCTGCCTGCTACACTATTGGTGTTGGTGTTGGTGTTGATGGTGGTGGTGTCTCAACTGATTTTCTGTCGAAATTATGGCGAAAAGTTTTCTGTTTCTGTAATCATCGCCGTTGCACATTGTTACGAGGGCATAAGCATCGGCTCAGCGGTGAGCTGTTTGTTAACGAATTCATTCACCAGGATGGACGGCGCGGCACGGCGTGGCGGCTTTTCATAGCGGCTTTTCCATTCAAAAAGGATCTTTGGTATCTCAACCCACAGCATCATTGGAATTTGATTACTGTTTATCGGATTGCTTAACAGAATTCATTGATGTAGATGTAGGGAATTTTCGGGGATTGCGTGCCAATTATTCCTGAAGTCTGTGCGTTCATTTTAATAGGAGGCAATTATTGAAATGATGCGCTTGTGGTAGTGGTGGTGGTGACAATAAGGATTTTGTGTTTGTATGAATTTTTGTCGTATTTAGAATCGCTTTATTTTTCCTATAAAATTTTGCGTTATCTTTCGTCCTTTTTGATTTGAATTCCCAATATTTTCCAAGTTTTATCTAAAGTAAATGGTCACATTGTGTATTTTCACATTAGTTTTGATGGAAACGCCACAATCTGACGGCTTTTGTTAGAGCAATTTCGTTATTCTCTGTTTTTATAATATTTATTAAAGTTTTATTTCTGTAACCACGTGTACTAAATTTCACCAAACTGGAAAATTGTTTCAAGATTAGACTCAATACGTGCACATTTTTTTAGTAACTGCTACAAAAATGCTGTGTTTGGTCACAGTGTTTCAAGAAATATTTAAAGTTTTGCTATATATGTTACTGTTACTAGTAACTTTGTGACCACTTAAATGATTAGCCTATGAGAGAGGCTAAAAGAACTTAGCGAAAGGGTATTAGTGTCCGGATGGACAGTTTTTGAACATAGTGCTCAAAATTTTATTTTCACAAAAGTAAAGTATTCAGCAGGTTACTTCGTTGCATGTTGGCGGCCACAGCAATGTGTTCTGTTAATCGATCATTGCGTAATATTGTCAATAACCATTGTCTTTCTCGTATAACCATTTCTGTTTACAGCCCGTGAAATGCGTAATAATAAGATTTTCCAACACATTAGAGGATACACTTCAGTGGGTGTTTATTTTTTCGATTTTGTGAGGAATGTTGAACTTCTTAGTTTTGTCTCAGGTAGCCCACAAAAGGAAAAATCATTTGCGCTCTTCTGATTTGGATATTATACGATTGGAAAATCCGTTTTTTACAATTTCGATCATTGTCATTGCCCCCCTCTTACCTTCGATTAAACAATAAGAAGGTGTCAAGCTTAGTTCAGACTTATATTTTCTCTATGACCAATTTTAAAGACACTCTACTCATCTATAAAAATAGCCCACCCTGTTATTTTGAAAATATGTAAGTAGCTTACTTCCTCAGATGGTAAAAATGAGTTTTTATATTCCGAAGTTCTTTCAGTATATTATTTGAGCCCAATTCCATCCACGATTCGATGAGTTAAGACCTGACTGAGGAGCACTATGGTAGTGGAAAGGCTGGGCGCATTATTTCTGATGCGCGTACATCGAAATTTTGTTAAAGAGAAGGTGGAAAAGAAAGTTTGAGAAAATTTTTCTGCGAACCCCAGAAAATTGTTATTAGTGTAAAAATCTAAATATTTTTAGGCAAGAAATAATATACACCTCGCTCTTTCTCATTCCATTCTACATATCTGGTATGAGCTGACCCAACGCACCCTAGTTCAGAGCTTGGGTACGCCGTTAATTATTGGATGAACTATGTGGCCATAGGATGTGGAAACAGGTATCGTTTGTACATTTTGCTGTTTATTTTCATCATACGATATTAGTCCGTGGTAACAATCACGGCATGCTCTCTATCTTCGAAAAAATTCTCCAATCAGCACGCTGTGACTTTATGAAAGTACCTATAGAGGTCATTCATGGATTAATCTCTCCTTATTAAGCCGAATAAGAAGCATGTAATTAATTCCAATTTTGCTTTTCAGATGTTAAATTCTGTAGAACGTAGTTCTACTACATTTTATGGGTTAAGAGACTTCTCAACTTCCCCTTGGGGATTTACTAAAATCTGTGGAAAACTAGTGACAACACTTCAGAGTTGTTCCTCGAATTCTAATAGAAGAAAAATTCCCAGGGGCTTCCCATAGCGAAGCAGAAAGGTTGTTCGCAAATTTCTCAACTACAGAATAGTTACTTACTACTTGAAATTTAAATCTAAACTTTCTGTCATCTGCCAAAAGTCATTAAAAGTCTGTGAAAGGCAATTGTCCAATATACTAGAAATATTCACTTTCTAACTAGCAACTTATAAAAGTAAATTTTCTTCTAGATGCAATCTCTATCTACTTAATATTATCATCCAAACAGAAAACATCAACTCTCCCCCTCCTCTTATACACCCATCCTGTCGCATCCTAATCAAAATGCATTCTTTAATGAAATTTTAGCTGCCATCATACTCCGCTTGTCAGAAATTTTAATATTAGTTCGGAGTGCCAATCAAACTGAAATTCCAGAGATATTCATCTTCCGTTGCACTGTAATTAATGCCTTATTCCCTGGAATCGAAGAAAACACTCGAAATGTGAGAAAATTCCTTGAAATAGGAGCCTCACACTAGCTAGCACCCTACTCCACCTCTTCCTAGAAAAAGAAATAAGTCTCTTTTCCGCTGGAATTTTTTTCTTTGCTCCAAGACTGAGTACTTCTCGCTTGTAACATGAAGGAATTTTAACGAAATTAGTTGAAAAGTATTCTTTACAATTTTGTATAGTTTTAAAAGGATTTAAGGATTCTCTTATAGAAGTAACGAGATAGGGGACGCCAAGATGTTGGGTGCCTTAAGAAGAATGGTGGAAATAATGTTTTTTGTTTTTGTTTTTTTTTTTTCTTCTACGAACTGTCGAAAGGAGTGTGCAAGTACACTTGCTAGCCTGAGCAAGGCGGAAAACGATAAAAGAGGGAAAAGTCCGAAGTGATGTTTTTTTTTTCTGTATAGGTAGAATACCCTGGTGCTCCTATATACTGCTTCTTTCTTTACGTTGAATAATCCTTGCACTCTCCCAAGGGATTCATTCGTGTAAATCTTCCTTCCTGTCGAAAGAAAGTCCATTGTTTGGTGAATGCTTCGATGCAGAACAAATTTCTTTAATGAGCGAACTTTTGTCGTTTATTTGACCACCGTCAACCGGCTGTTGTTTTTTGTTTGGGTGGATTGGGCGCAATGTGTACAATGATGGCTAAATTTGGGAAGGTGGTGGAATGAGTTCTTATTGGAAAATGTTTTTATTTTGAAGTGCTTTATGAAATTTTGTTTTTATCATATTTGATAGTAGCAGAGGTATTTTTGTAGTAACTTCAAGGACTGATCTCAGATATAAATATACTTTAAAATATTGGGTTCTTTCTCAAAATTCTTCCTAGACGTTCTTAACTCATAGAGCTTCAAGTCTGGGGGAGTTGCAAAGTAAAGAGTTCAGATGTATTCTGAGATTACTAAGGGAGCGGGATGGATCTAGGGCGATCTTAAAAGTTATGAGGTCAAGGTCACAATGGACCCACTGGAGGTTTAAGTGATGCAGGCTAGTTTTCTATCGGCACCCCTCTTACTTAATCAACCAAAACTATAAAATAACATTTATTTTCAAATTACAACTTCAAAAAGTTAATCGAAAACAATAGGTGAAAATAAATATTTTGTTAGACAAACAATAAAAAGTTATGACCTTTAGGTGAGAACCAGCTAATTTTGCGGTTATGTATTTTGTTCCCTGTTATTTTACCAGCATTGGCGTCATTGTCTAACTATTGCTATTACTTCAATAGCTTACAATTGCCAAAGTGGAAAACATATCATTGGAATTTCTGGCAGAAATTTTTCTCTGAGTCGAAGGTAGCCAGATGGAGAATTGAACATTTTCCATGAAAATATTTGGAGTCCAAATTTGTTGTTATGTGTCGCTGATTTCGGTAGTTTCGGAGTTTATTTTTTTTTATTTCTTTTTTAAAGGCTGGGGACGGGAGATCCCAGAGCGGCTCATTATGTTGTCCTGTTAGAAGCAAGAACTTTCCTGTCCTCTTCATGAAGGGCATCAGGTCTTGGTGAGGAAGGTTTTTCAACTCCTCTACTGATTTGAGGGCAGAACGTAGAGTATCCAGCCTGCTCCGGACGAAAGCAGCACAAGTACACAAAAACTGTTCGAATGCCGCAGGCTTTCCTTCCGGGCAGGACAGACACTCAGGGCTGTCAACTACTCCCATCTTTGTTAGTTGAGCTTGAAGCGAGCTGTGGTTCGACCAGTGATGATTCCAACCACTGTTTCCTTCCGAGCCCCACGAGAAAATCAGAGATATTTATTTTGGGCCCATCAAGAAACAGTTTTGTGTACCTGCAAGTACTCAAAAGATCTTCCATCATTCAGAGAGTTTAGATATATATAAATAATATTCGGTTAATATCACTTTCAATTTCATACAAAAACCTTGTTTTTTATTGCGTTAAATAATTGAAGTTTTGTGTTAACTAAGCAGCAATTACGGAAGGTATTAGTTTTCTGCTTTAATTGGAAGAAAAGTGCAGTTGAAACGCATCGAATGCTTGCGGAAGTTTATCTTGCCAATGCTCTCACAGATAAATAGTACAGGGATTGGTTTGGATGATTTAAGAATGATAATTTCAGCGTTGAGTACCTACAAGCCTCGCCTTGGACAGCCAAAAAAATTCGAAGATAACGAATTCGAAGCATCACTCGATGAAGATCCGAGTCAAACGCAGAAGGAGCTTGCAGAATTATTAGGAGTAACTCCACAAGAAGTTCACGTACAATTAAAACCCATAGGAATGATTCAAAAGCAAGGAAATTGGATGTCTTATAACCGGAAGCAACACTTGATGCATGACAACGCTCGGCCTCATGTCGCAAAGAGCGTAAAACAGATATTTTAAAATGTTCAAGTGGGATATTTTACCGCACCCTGCGTATTCTCCGGCCACCGGTTCACTTCTTTCGCAGAAATCGAAAATTGGTACTCCAAACTTGGGTTGTCTTAAAAGACGAGACATGTTTTCGCAATGGAGTTCGAAAATTGCCTGAGAGGTGGAAAAAGTAGTACCCATCAAAGGAAAATACCATGATTAATCTGTTCAGTTATTTTGTTCTAATATAAATGCCTTTTTGAACACAAGAAAACGAACCGAATTAATTTGCACTCCCAGTAATAAAATTGCCAGTTGTTGCTTCAAAAGGTTGACGCTTGATTTTGACCTTTTAGTTTAGTATGTATAGTATCATATTGCAACCTGTATACTGATAAGATTTTACTGTAATTTTATGAACTGACTTGACACATTTACCCTCTGCACACTGTACACAGTTACAAATTTTCGTTTGTTCAAGATTGCAAATTCGGGTAAACTGAATGGCCTATGCTAAAATTTCATTCCTGACCTCCACCTGTATTTTAAACATTGTAAACAGAAGTATCGGTCATAGAAAAATATTCCAATATAGAAGAGCTATTCATAACTCCATCATCTTCATTCTCTTAGGCAGTCAATGCCCTGTCAAGGCTGCAATAATACCTACATATTATCAATGATAGTCCGAGATTGTCTAAAAATCCTCCAAATACTATAGCTGAGAACAGCACAATTATATTTCTATAAGAATATAGAATCAAACTAACTTAGTTTCTTTTATGCCACAGGATTCTTTACTGCGTCTTTACTGAATGAAAACTTTCGATAAAATCAAATGCTTTTTGATATCTGTTTTTCAGACAAGCTCTTAACGTGGATTTATTTTTATTTTTGTCCGACAGGATGCAAAATGAGATTTTTTTTAAAGGAACTGTATTCAAGGATATTATGGTAACAATAGGGGTACCGCAGAGTAGCCATATTGGTCCTCTGTTATTTATTTTTAATCATAATTACCAATTTTATAAACAACATGGATACCTTAGATTATGCAGATGATCTTGATACCTCTTTCCCTCTTTAATACCCACAAAATTTGACCCTCTTTACTAAAATGCCATAAAACCCATTAAATATGTTTAGTTTTAAGTTATGTAACATAATTCCATTCCTTAAACAGATATTCTCTTTCGGAGCACACATTTACCTCCTCCTCATATACGTATTTCGCTTCATTGGATTCACATTATAGGATTTAATTCGCCATTCAGGAAATGTAAATACTCCAAATATCTTGCCAGATTCATTAAAACCAAAATTCCATTATTACAAAAGATGGATAAAGCACAAGAAAAATGTTCTTCTTTCTAGCAAAACACTCTTCTTAGAGTTGAGTGCGCTTGTAGCACACGTTGCATTGCAATGGTCGCCGCCGGCACCATCCTTGTCGTCAACATTCCCTCGTCGTCCTTCTTATTCTGTCTTCTAGTTTTCCACTTATCTTAAGCTTTCGAGCTTAAGATTTTCCACAAAATTTCCCTTCACTAATAGAATTTCTTGTAAGGAAGCGTTTTCCCATATCGTGTCGTCGTATTTCTCTAATTCTAATTCAAGCGTGGGAAATGATCAAAAAAGAGGAGGGCTGCCAACATTACGCGCATAAAAACAATCCATTAAGGGGATGTATGTAAACCCCCGAACGAACTATATCACCGCACGATTATAGTTGAACCGTGAGCAAAGCGCCTTACGCCTGATCATTTTAAGGTGGCGTGTTGTTGGGGGTAATGGTGGAGTGAGAGTGGAAGGGGATGGTGTGAAGGAAGGGGAATGGGGGGGAGGGCTAAACCACAATTTGCCCGTCGTCTCATGTAAATGTATTTCATGCACAACACATATCCTCTACACTACTACTATTTATGCAATAAAGGCGAGGGTGGTATGACGGTCGGCTTCAAAGCAAGAGTTTACTAGGGATAGGTACTAGCTGTACACAGTATTTTCGGCCAAAAGGGAGGAAATAAAATCCGAAACCCAAAAGCGAAATGTGAATAGAAACTCAAAAATATCAGCTCAGCGCTAATGTTTATGTGCACAAAAACACATGACTAAAATTGGACTAAGCCCCAGGATCTGTAAGCCCGCTTCGAAGGTCTGGTAGGTGAGTATGTGCTCGCTTTTTTCGGCAAGGGGGAGGGTAGTAAGACGCGACATTTTCAAAAGTTTATTCGAGCCAAAAAGCACTGCACACAGTAAGTAGGTATACGTTTGGGTATATTACGTGTGTAGTAGCGAAGGCGATGTTATGTGGGGTGAACTGAAAAATTTATTGGATGCTGTTTACAATTCTCCCCATCCCACCCCAAAATACGATCCCTGCGGCTCCTTTTAGCTGATTCTCGAATTTCGTTTGCTACTAGCTGCTTGTCGTTGTTCAAACAAGTAACGAAGGCAGGCAGGCAAGCAGGCAGGCTATTGAAAATAATATGAACTCACCCTAGTTTTGGAGTTCGCTGAGGATTGGGGAGAACTTTAGGGGTTTGAGATGGAGTATAGTATGTGGTGAATGAATTGTAAACAACAAACGGTAAATGATGAAGAAAAATAAAATTTATTTAATTTTTTGTTTTTGTATTTATCTTCCTTTTTATTTTTTGTTTTTTTGTTTTTCATGTTGGCAATATCTTGTTTTTCGGTAGCACAGCCTTGATATGAGTGAGAATTGAGAAGTAGTAGTTGTATATTCGGCTGCTCGCACCCTACCAATTCGCCCGCATCGTCCAACCCTGCATATACAAGTTGAACAATATACTTTTGGACGACAATAAATTGGCAGAATAATTGCATTTTTTATTATCTTCAGATTGTGATATACGCGAATAGAGTCAACCCATCATTTTTACTACACTGTGTGAGACAGACATGAAGGTTTCAGCTTTATTGAGATGACCCCGTTTGAAATTTGTTTGCTTTTTCGATGAACAGAGAAATATTTTTCATTTCGTATTTTTCACATATTCGACGGAGGTTATAAATAAAAATTCCCATATTATTCCTGTGTGTCAGGACATACATAACTAAAGTAATCGACCGAACATTGAACAATTTTAGGGTTTTGGATTTTGTTGTTTTTCTGTTGTTTTGGATTTAATAACACGGAACTGCACACATTTTCTGGGAAAATTATTATCTAGCTACGGATGTTTTTTTTTTTAAATTGTTATGATTACAATACGGTGCCACCGACAATAAGATGATGAGATCTACTAAAAGTGGTCTCATATCCAATTAAATTTGCAATGCCTAGATGATCTTGTAACCGATTCCATAGCCTTTACCGCAATGCCACTGAAAATGAATGGTGCAGCACTCAACACTGGTGATTTCAGACATATCATTATCTTTTTATATTTATTTAAACCAACCAAACAGCAGATAGTGAGAAATAACATGCTTCTGTAATAGCAATCTAGCATTTTCGCAAGTCACCCGAGAAATTCTATCAGCTGTTCGAAAAGCCCCAAAACCATGTACCTAACTAGCAATTTTAGATTTCTTAAAATAATTTGACAGTTCAAACACAGGTGTATTGCTGTACATAACACAACAAGGTTCAAGATCCTTCAGTATACTGATTATAAATTAAGTTTTGATAACATAAAAAAAGTGCATGGTGTTCCTCAGGAATCTGCTTTAGGCCCTTCACTCTGTTGCATGTGCTTAAATATCTCACCAGAAATTATTCATATGTCAGTGCTGATGATGTTTACCTTTGAAATAATATCGGAATGGACGGAAGGCAAATTTTTTGGCTCTTAATCCGGATAAGTTTGTATACATCTTTTTCTTTCTTTTTGTTGTGTGATGAAATAACAAATAAAAAACTCTTTAGCTTTTGCTATATATACCGGATAATCCAAAAAAATGCCTTCTTAAACAAATACAGAGAATAAATAGAATTTTGAAAACAATGCGCGTAACATGTAATTGGGTGTTATTAACCGGTTCATTGATGATTGGTGATTGATTTTATATACCGTAAAAAAGAGGGGATATGGGGGTTTTGCAGTCTCTACTCGAATGGTTTGGTTGTCCACACTTAAAGCACGTAATGGAGGCTGAGTATCGTGAAGGAGCACCGTATGGGGTATTGCTCGAATACTGGGAGCCTTTATATATAGGTTTCAGGGAGGGTGATATTGTTCCTGGTGTTAATAATTATGTGGATATACGAGTGAACTCGGGCGTTCTGAAAGGTTTGCAAGAGGTCTGCAGATATTAAACCCATTTATATTTCTTTCGCTTTGGTTAGGGCGGTTATCTTCTTCACAAAAATGTTTAGGTTTACACCACCGCAGTTTTATTTTTCGTGTCCTTCATAAAGCAAACCTTTTTCATTAAATCAATAAAGATTGAACTGTCTGACATACAGAGGCATATTGTTTAAGTGTCATGCTTAAAAGTCCTCTCCTAAACGCCTGAGTGACAATATTTTGATATTCCCTTAACAATTTTTTAAGGCAGATGGACGAGTGCTCCCAAGATGGAGGCCAGAGTAGCCAATTATACTATCCTGCTAAAAACCATATCACCAAAACGTTCCTGTCCTCTTAATGAAGCGCATTAGATCTTGGTGAGGATTCTGGTGATTCTGGTTCTGTTGTGCATATTTGTCTCAAGTTTAGTTCACATTCATTTAGAAGTTGTTTTACTCGTTGACCAAATTGTCTCACAGTTTCTCCATTGAATTGTCTACAGCTTTATATGTCATGAATGAGATTAGCTAAATTTTTAATTCCTTCCATGTTTTAAAACAGGTATTTTTGCCAGTTTAGTACGGAATTTTGCGTAACTTTAGTTGGGGGAGAAAAAATTGGAAAATTACCGTTCATCGCCCAAGGAATTATAATACGCCTGTGAAATATTCAGAAACACCTCTAAATCGGCTTTTGCTGTTGAAGAAGGCACACTGGCGAATATTTTAATTATTTTGTTTGTGGTATATGTATGTGGGAATATGGAAATGTCCCGGTATAATGAGAATCACTGAATTTAATTCTTATAAATTTATTGACGGATTAAGTTTTACAATAAGCGATGATTGCGAAAGTAAAAAAGTTGAACGTCGATAAGTAGCAGAAAAATCAGCGAAATCGATAGCGTGGTGTACTCAGTTACAGCTAAAACGTAAGAGACTGTGTAAAATGTTGGTAGTCATAACGTGTTAATCATTGGTGTTTTCGGTGAGTTGGTGCCCTGCATTCCACTGCACTTGAGCTTACTACTGTGGCATCTACTGATCGGTTGATGGGGTTGAGGTATTTTGATTCCCACATCTATGATTCACAGTAGAAAATTTTAAGATTGTTACTGTTGTTGGTGGTGGACATTGTTCCAGAAGAAGTTGGCTATTTCGATACGACTGGAGGCGGAGTTTGTGTATTTCGGGAGGGTGAAGAGGCTACTTGGAAGTGTTCTAGGTCAGTGAAAAGATTTTGATTTTTCTCTGAAGCAAATCCTTTGCTATGACGGTTCCTTTCGTAATTTTTCCACAGAGTGACCGAACCTGGCTTTCTGTTGCTTCTGCGGTTTTAAAGAGTACGGATGTGTTCGAGGTGGATGAATTGATTGAATTTGTGAAGGTTCCCACAGAACTCGTTAGTGGCAGTAGGAGGTTTGGTTATTATAGAAGAAAACTTACGTCCCTATTATTTTCGGGATTAAGGGCATTGGAATCTTCTAATCTAGACATACGCTACACCACCACCATGAGTCGGTCGATAGAATTGAAAAAAATTGTAATTTCACTCATGAAATAGCATCTATAAGCTCAACATTAATTTGAAAATTTATCGCAAGATGTCTTCACACACACACACATACACAGTCAACAAAGTAAACTTCAGAAAATGAACTGCTTAAGCCTAGTATCGAGTTTGGGCATAGTAAAATTTAACGCGGTCTCCAAATAATTCACATTATAATCGCTGGTAAAATTTTGATGTAAAATATAAAATAAATAATTTTTATATTTTGATAACGCAAACGAAACCCCTCAATCAAACAAAAAACGATATGCAAATTTTCATAGAAATAGGAATGTCCAAATTTTACCAATAATTTAATGCTTTGTGCATTAAAATGCCTAGTAAAATGTGTGGAGAATTTATAGTGCCATCTATTTTATAAAAAGGGAACCTTCAGTTTTACAGATGAACTCCGTACTGCACTAGTAAAATCATCAGTAAAATTTTTGCTTGAGATTTTGCCAGCGCTAAAATTTGTATGGAAATGTCGCATTTTACTCGAACTCGATACTAGGCTTAATACACAAAATAAAACTCAGAAAACATAAATTGGCAAAAAAAATCACTGAATTCGTAACTCATAAGATACTATTATGTATACAGGGTGTCCCGTATGTGGTGTTACACCCGAAAAATATGGATAGGTCATACTTAGACTTGAGAGGGAGGATTTAATAGTTTCCCAGATAACGGGACCTAAAGATATTTGGGTATGTTTTTGTAGATCACCCTGTAACTTCTGATCCTTATACCCTATGATGATTATTTAAAATTTTCAATTTTATGTTCAAGGAAATGCGCAAAAACGCAGAAAGGATTAGATTTTGGGTACAGAATGTGATTCTGATCATTTTGGGCTTCTAAAATCCAATATGAAATTTTTTTTTTTATATAAATAGTCGTTAAATAAAATAAAACCGAGTTGAAATTTGAAAATTGAAACTTTGTTGAGCCATAATTTCAAAACGGAAAAGAGAAGATGAACAATTTATAGACCATTAGAAAAGTGTAACGATTATTAATCTAAGAAATTTTGTAATCATCATCATAGGCTATAATGTTCAAAAGATACAGAGTGATCTATGAATACATACCATAATATTTTTAAGTCCCACTATCTCGGAAACCATTAGAATTTCCCTCCCCCCGCCCATATCTTTTTTGCTTGTCTAAGAATGACCTATTCATACCCTTCGGGTATAACATCACATACGGGACACCCTGTATAAACGAAGAACATTTTATATCACAGAAAATATATGGTAGTCTTAAAACTGTTATAAAAACTATATATGACATAGTATAATTAAAAATAAACACAAGATAATTATATTTATGTGCTTACTGTATTTTAATAGGTTGCTGGCTGCTCTATTTCATCTCTACACTGTTTTTGTCTTTTATTGTATTTCATAGATCGTAGTTAGTCTCGTTCCCGCTTTGAAGTAGGTTTAGATTTCGATATAGCTCCTCTCCTCTCTTGTAGAATAGTTCCTGCACGCAATACCCGCGCTGCATCCCGCGCTCATCCTTTTACCCTTCAAATTACCTTCGGCCGTACACTAAAATTCTGTGATGCTTTCTTATCCCGAACTGTGCGAATGTGGAACAGTCTACCATCTTCTGTCTTTCCTCCGGCATACAACCTGCAAAAGTTTAAGGGCGACATACATCGGCACCTCCGCCGCTCTCCTCATATCCCTTAATTCTCCTTCCTGCCACGCTGTGCTTTGCATCATAGGGTATCCCCTGAGCTTGGCTTAATAATATAAAAAAAAAATACCAGTTTCAGTATTATTAAATGATACTACGCTACTTAATTTTTCTAAATCCTACCGACTGCGACAAATGTGTTGATTGATTTTATACACCGCGAAAAAGCGGGTATGTTGGGGCTTTGTCCACGATTCACAAATTCACAATTCGACATTGTATTTGTTATATTGATTTTTGATGTTTTGCCCATGCATTCAACTTTATAATTTTTATTGCTATATATCTCTGCAACTAACTGTAAACTATAACTTCTTATTTTTTCTTTTTTACTTTCCACGCAACTATACACATTTTTATACACTCTACGACTATAAACTAAACTCTTTCCGAGTTCTTCTAAATCTGAGCCGCATAAGCTCACTCTAAAACTAAAACTAATCCGACTTACTTTAAAGTTTTTTACTGCGAAACTGAACTTATTCTGCCGCCCTTAATATTAATTAATTCATAATTCAGATTATAAAAATGTAGAATTGGCTTCTCGTATTTTCTGTGCCAGAGTTTTAAGTATTAGCTTATTTCCTACTTTGCTTTGTTTACGTGCGAGTAAGATCATTGTTACGAAGTCAAATCACTCCGCAATGAATTGGGATCTCCCATTAAGTCATTTTTGTTCATGATGATCGCCATTGATCGGTGCATGTTAAATATATTTTTTTTATCTTTGCAAATATTACGATTACAAAGTAACCTACATAATATGTATGTAGTATGGAAACTTTTGAAAAAACGTTTTGAAAGTAGTCATCTGCAAATGATGAAATAATTAACAATACTGGCTTTGAAACTTAATTCATTGGATTAATACAAGATCCCCACGTATGTAAAGAGAGAGTGGAGATATTGCATAACTTCAGTTACCTCAGTAGCATATTTAAAGAATCTGGTAGTATAGAAGGAGACGTCAATTGAGAAGTTCATTTTACCAGCTGTTATAGACGAACAAAATAACAAAAGTAATAGTTTTCGAAGAAATTTAACGCTGCTCACGCCATCTGTTGCTTATTAATGATTTTTGCTTGAGTTTTATTATCGACATTTTGAAATTGGCTTTGAAAAACTTCGGGGAAATTTCAAATTTCATCTAACATCTATTACAGGGATATTAACGAATATTGCTGGAAATGCATACCAAGCGAAAATATGAAAATTGCCATTGCTCACAATGATCTTATGTAAAATAACCTTTTGAATTGATTATGTTAGACTATGTTATATTATGGTTTATGATTAAATTTATATGATGTCGAAATTGATGCATTTATAGGACTAGCTTAATTTCTACCTTTATAGCTAAGATCTGGGTCATATCCCACTCCCCGCGTTGACTATACCGTTCAACTGTCGATATTTACACTGAAGTCCGGGGTTCTAACTCGTCTCAGACAGGGTTTATGTGACTTAGATGTACTGAAACTTGTATATCCAAATGATTTCAAAAATTGTAATATAGCCAGGGACAGTATTTGATTTCTACCCTGCAGTGATGGACATGGTATGCATAAAGTTTACTTAGGAGCTCTCTTTTGTCTTGCGTTTGAACTTCCTCCTGAAGGGTCCTTAAATTCTTCGAATTGTGCGTTTTACGCTATGACATTGTGCTAAATCATTGGAAACTGATCGAGGCTTAGAGGTTTAGGAATACTGACAACAAGTGTGTAAGACATATCCTTGGATCGTCAAAAATTCTTGCCTGATAACGCAATTTGCTTGAAGTTTCAAAATACCAGAGCCTTCTATTCGCGTTTGAGACATATTATTTCCACATACGGCGTTGACTGTAGCTTTCATTTTGACAGTGTAGATCCACTAATTGTGGTGGAATATCTGTATAAATACGGGATTATTATAAGTTCTTCTGAGATCGCAGGTTGATAAGATTCCCATGTGATGGAAAAGTTCAGTTTCGCATAAAATAATATTTGCTCTTCTTCGATAGATTAGATGAGGCTGCTTGCATAAGTAGATGGTTTCATCAGTTTGTAGACAAGATGATTGTTGTTGATTATAGTCAACAAATAATATTGATCTTGATGCAGATTAATTGCTATGAACTGTGAGGCAGTGTTAATTGCGACAAGTCTTCCATTGATCAATGCTTGGGAATGACGACATTGGAAACTCTTGAGGTTGTACGGTGCAACTATTTCAGGATGTTTTTCTTTTTGCCTACCATTTAAAATTTTTTCGAGCATGTTTTCTGAGATACAGAGAGAGAGAGAGAGAGAGAGAGTTCCTGAAGTACCCATCCCAGCTTCTATGATAGTCGTAAACAGCTTTCATTAATATCTCTTCTCTAATTCATTTGATTTGCAGTGCAAGTATGTTGTCAGTAAAGATTTTAACTTGCCTATAATTAAATAGTTTCTCAATAAAACTCCAGATATAGACGAATAAATAAGAAAATAAAAAAAATGTTCTCTATCTTTTCAAGAGAAGACCTATATCCATGGACATTATTATCAATTGTATCAAACTACCATAATTTCTATGTAGGATACAAATGTTTTGAAATATTTACCCAATGCCTTTTACCCTAACACCTTTAAAAACTAACTTACAAACTCACCTTACACAAAAAAAAAATAATATTCCACTCCGTTCTACTTTTTTCCTCAACATTTTTATATTGAAAGAAACATAAACTACAACCTAAAATTACCGGTATTAAATCATAACCAGACCCTATTCAATCTCTGCAAATAGGCTAACCTCACCCCCCTAAAACCCTCACCTTGTCCTTAAATTGTGAAAAACGTCAAAAGTATAAGAACGACCAAGTAATAGACATAAAACATGAAAACCCTTTTCCCTGACAATTTGACGTTTATTTCTCTCTGTTTCGTCAACTTAAAGCACAATTTACACTTTTTGATTGCTTTTGTTTGCACAGATTCAGTTGACCCATAGCCGCATACTCCTCATCCCGTGTCCATTTCTGGTCATTTCTCTTGCCATATTATAGCCCCGGAGTGAAAACGGTAAAGCACATGACTAAAGATTTGATGTTGTTCGCCCAAAAACTGAGTTTTAGCTGTCCCTTAAAGTCATCAACCGCCTCCATCCAGTTCCCGGCTGCGCCCCTTTATACATCATATATGGCTTTGGTTTGGTACTTTCTCATCTTCCACAACGATGAACTTAACGCCACATTCGAAGCACACTTTCCTGAACGGGGCGAACCCCTAAAAAAATAAGTAGTAAAACAAAAAAAAACAAAAAAATTCTCAATGTTTGTTGAGTGACAGATGTTGGACCTTAGAGCACGATTTTGCCGTGAAAATACACAGGGAACAGCACACTTGTCCAGGACTCTACTATCGCTAATACATAAAAAGTCCCTCTTTTTTCCCATCCTGGTATAGCTGTATCATCCATTCTGTGGCACGTAACCTAGCGAGTAGATGGATATAGTTTTTTTTTCCCGCTATTGTTGTTGCTGCTGCGAGCACCATGAACTATTCCAATTTATACTGTTCATTTTTGTGCGAGAGCAAGGAGTGGGGGTGGGGGTGGGAGTGGGAGGATAGATATGTGTGCAGCACAACAGATCTCCCTTGAGGCTCCACAAGGTGCACATGTGTTACCAATCTATTTTGACTGCTTTTGTTTATTTGATCAAATGAGTTCCCCGGAATGTACAAAGAAACTATGCATAGTTGGATAGATAGGGTAGGGTATACATATAGGAAAGGAGGGGGATAGGTGGGGCTTTGAATGGATGAGTGTGCGGAATGCGGACAGGAAATTTCGACATATATGCAAGTTAACTGAAGGATGTTCTGCTCCATTGATTTCATGTTGACTCAAAATACTTCAAATACACCGCTGTTCACATAGCTTTGTGATATTTTGTTTCCTCGTCCTCCCCGCTACCCCCCCTCAATGTCAGCAATGAAATGACATTCTGATGGTTGACGGTGCGGGAGAGGTTTTGATCCTTTTGGTACCCCTTGATGGCGTTTACCAGTTGGTCTTTCTATTTCACTCCAGTCCAATTAGGTTTTGTTCTGTTATCTATCGGGACAAAGTTATAGGGTGGTCTGTTTGTTTGTTTGTTTGTCTGTCTGTCGGTCGGTCGGTCTGTCTGTCTGTTTGTTTGGCTGTCATAACGTACTGCTGTTGCATTGTGACTGCGGTCAAAGTAGAAAATCCTAATGAAGCGAAAATTGTTAAGTGACCAAAGGATGATGGAGTTTTGTCGAAATGAAATATCGAATTTCGCATATTTTGTGGTTGAATTCTATTCTTTAAACAGGGTGAGAGTGCTATGCTAGATTGTATGCTATGTCTGGCATTGTATCCCGGAAAAGATTTTTAAAGCTAAGTAGACCAAACTTGTTTTGAAAATTTTGTAATGTTTTTTTTAATATGGAATTTAGGCTTTGATTTTTGTCTTTGCTTTTAGCTATATCCGAAGAGTTTGTTGTCGAGGTGTAATAATAATAATAATAATAATATATTTATTTACGGTTATTGTACACATCTTTTCTTGTACGTTAAATAAAGCGGTGTTAGAAAAGTACGGAACTAATTAAAATAAGAAGTAAAAATGTAAAGCAAATTCTTATTAATTAAAGAAGAAGTTAAATGTAATTGAAAATATTATACTGCAGAGCTACTAGCAAATGAAGAAAATAAGAGTGTTAAGTTATATATGTATCAATGCATCTCTTAAACGCGCCTACGGGGCCAACACTCTGAACATTCAACGGAAGATTTTTCTATAAACGAGCTAATTGAACAAGATAAGAGCCTTCCACGCAGGACTTATGAAATTGTGGAATCAATATGTTCCTGTTACGTTGTGATGTTGTAAATTGAAATAATTCTCGTAAGTACCTTGGCTTGTTTGAGCTAAGTAGAGAATGTAAGAAAACCAAAACTCGCCTTTTCATAACGTAGCCAAAGAGCATCCGAGCGAAAGGAAAGGCGCGAAGCATGGTCAAATCTTTGCAGCCCAAACACGAGTCGAACACAGTCGTTCAATGCCACTTAGCCACTATGAATCTCCTCGCACAAATGCTGGACGCTTGAGAAACTCATTTCTACCATAGGTGCAGTGTGTCATGATTAAAGCGTTAATTAATCTTAATCGCATGCCACCAGACTGCAGACCCGATGAAAGCCATAGACATTGGAGCCCTGCACAACTTTGCTGACCATGGCTTTAACGTAATCAAAACATTTCGTGTGTTGATTCAAGACAACTTCAGCGTTTTTACTTTACTTACAACATGCAGTGAAACATTATTTAAACCCGCTACTGGTGGGATTTCTATTAAATCATTAACTTAATTCAATGAAACTTTGTAGGATTTAGTATCAAACGATTACATTTGGCTGGCCCAGGTGTTAATTCTTTTCAAATCAGAATTTGTATATATAAATTGTACAGTCTTCAAGAAGATCGATCGGCCGGCTTAAATAGAGTTGTACATCATCGGCATATAAATGAATCTGTACATCTTGAACTAAACATCTAGCAGCTGGTTGGTAAATAAATTGAATAGTAAAGGTCCCACTATTGAACCTTAAGGCACCCCACAGAGGGTGAAATATTATTAGTGTACATATACTCGTTGGCTTTGGTCTGCAAAGAAATCCCTTACCAGAGCAATGGCAGAACTACTAAAATTAAAAGATACACCAAGTTTCTGGAGAAGGATACGAGAAGGCTTCCGAGAAGTCCAGAAGTATCAAATCACTGAACTTGTCCTGATCCAAAGCCCTTCTCAAATCGGAGGTTATCTTCAGAACTGCAGTCTAACAGCTGTGTGGATGCGTCGTAAACCCGATTGACAATTTGCAAGAATATTATTGGCCTCGACAAATTCGACTATCAACTATAATAGCTTTTCTAAGATTTTGGATATGAAACATAATAAACTTATTTGGCAGAAGTCAGCTAGTGATTCAAGAGAACAATTCTTTGCAATAGAGAGGACTGTTGCCATCTTCCAGGCAGCTGGAAAACAGGATGACGTAAAGCATGAGTTATCTATATGCAAAACGAATTTACAAAAAAGAAAAAGAAAAAGGGCAATAAAAGCCTGATGAACCAGGCGGAAGACTATCATGTTCAACTGCTTCAGACTTAATTGAATTGACAGCATTCACAAGTTCATTGTAGTCGACTCCACAAAAGTAGAAGCAGTTGATATTGATATTTGATGAGCATCTCTTATCGGATTACTAGCAATGATCTGATTGCCACTGTGTGCAGAACTGATATGACAAAAATATGTTTAAGTCTTCGGGAATTAAATCACAAGTAATTTTGTTCCTTTTACATCTGCACACACCTGCATGTCGTATATTTCGCCACAATTCTTTAGGTCTGAGATTTCGGTCGAATTTAGGACGAAAATATTGTCGTTTTGCTCGCCTTGTTGCGGGCAACTTTATATATAAAACTCGTACCTCCTCGATCTGAGTACGCCTCCACTGTTGGTACAAGTATTCACGCTCAGCAATGAGGGGTCGAATACGTGGTGAAAACCACGGGCAACCTCTGAAACAGGCTTGCATTTCATTTTAATAGTTACATAGAGATAATCAATGAGGGGAGGAGAGGATCTCGACTGGATTGTTTACTGAATCACACAGAAATATGTCATCCCAAGGTTGGTAGGTCAAAACATTCCTCAAATAAAGAACTTTCATCAATGCTGTTAAAATCGTGTGGATACACGAGAGAAGATGGTTCTTGATTAACTGGCATATCATTACCTAGGAAGAGAATGCCATGATCCATTGTGCTAGATGGATCAAGTTGATTATGCGATAGTACCTTATATCTAGGTGTAGTAGATACCTACTTCAGCTTTAGATGTTCATAGCTGAGACTTGATTTGTTTATTGAAAAAAAAAAAAAAAAAAGTTTTGCAACAACTAAAACAAAATTATACCAGTGCTAGGTGATTATAATTTTCGAGTATTTTTTCTTAGGAATTTACTCGAAAATTTTTCTTCAGAATTTTTATTTATTTTTATTCCAACTTATTCTTTACAATTTGTAATGCACTATATTGACAGCAATACAACATATACTTAGCGGGTTTTTGTTTTTGCTATCGAAACGTGACACCTGGGTCATCCGGGAACCTGTCAGAACCATATGTCAAAAAGCTGTTAATTCCGAAATGCCTGGTTCGCTTTTTTTACGTAAAAAAAGCAGCAAACGTCAAAATTACCAATCACAAACTTTTTCCTAACCTCTTCTTCTTTCTTTGACATTTCAAAATAAGAGCCGCGGTGCTCCTAGTCAAGAGCAGGAGCAGCTATGGTTAACTCGGGATTAACCCAAGTAGCAAACAAAAACATGATTCTAGCAAATCGAACACAAAATGAACTTGAGGCTTAACATCGAAACAAATACAAAAGCACCCTTCGTGGACTGAATGCATTTGCGAGAGCACCTCCAGACGAGACAATTTTATTACACATTTAAACTTTTTGTGCGTTAGATGCGAACTTTTTTATTTTGTTATACGTTCTCTGGTAATAACTTGTAATAACTAGCTTTGCCTGAAAAACCATATGAACAAGATCTTAAGCGTAACTACCGTAAAGAGCCAATCGCCGTGAATTCCAAAAAACACCGATATTTATAGCTAGGTACTCACGGAATGATTCTTCCAATGTGGAATCGACCTTATTGTCTTATTATCTCACAAAAAAAAAAAGTTCTTTTACCCATTGAATTGCTTCCTCTAACATCAACGAATAATTAATTAATTAGTTAAAAGAAGTTAAGACTCTGCGAGAGAAATTTATGTTGATTCATTTGATTTGTGTCATAAAATAGAAAATACTCCGTATTCACTGCTTTCAATGCCAACTTTGTAGTCTTCTGCAAATATCTACAAATCTAAAACGATTTAAAATTCATGTTGCCTGCCACTTTCATTCCTCCCCCAAGGGCTAGGATGGCCTTGTTCTCATGACCAATTAATTCTGCGCCTAATTAGCTATTTGCAAATTGTGACAAAATGTTGTACTACAAGCGCTTTTTACATAAAGACCACCACTTTCAGTCATTAGCGACCCATTTAGAAGACACTAGTTATGCTATGCTATGCTTCTGATGGTGGTGTAGTATCGCACCGACGTTGTCGCAGCACAAGCAAACCCAAACGCCAGATCCTAAATGAAACTGGGTGCAATTATTGGCTCCGCAAACTTTCAACTTCAACACAAAGAAAATGAAGACGGCATTGGAGCAGAAGCTCTGAAGAATCAAAGAAGACAAAGAACGAGATTCAGTTGGATTCAGTTGTACTCGTGTCGGAGAGTTGTCAGAGATTTTTATGCTAATTTTATTGTTTTGTAATTAAATCCGCCTCCATTACGATTACCACATGTTTCCTTGTTAAACTTTGACACTGTTTCTTGCAGCTTAGCGCGCTGCCGTTATTAAATTCTGGTTGAAGGTTGAAGGAGGTCGGCGGATGAGAATTGAATGGTGGTGGCACCTTAGGGTATATATAGAGGATATAATATGGAAGAAAAGAGAAAGGCAGAGTGAGATGGAAAGCCAGAGCATTTAGAAAGTTTTCATCCTCGAGGACTTTCTACAAGAACAGATAAACTCAAAACTGTATTAATTAAAGTTCCCAACGTAATAGTGGCGAAGGGTAAGGAGAAGGATATACAAGAAGGAAAATGGGTGGGGCCCGGGAGGGTTAGTGCAATGTTGCTGGCTGTGGGGACAGGATTCTGTGAATTGTGATGCATCTTTCCCAAGACGAGTGTTTGTGACACACTGTCTGCAAGTAGGGTGTGGCAAATTTTAATTTATTTTATAGCAAGACGTTCAGAGAGGAGAGTGTATTAGGGATGAGAATTTCTGTTTGTTCTTCTACACGTGAGCACATTATATAGAGGATTCCCAAAAGTTAGACAAGAAACGGAGTACACATAGTGCAGAGTAGTGGGAAATATCAAACCACCAGATAGTACCAACTCGTAGATCATTACATTAATTGGCTTCCAGTTTCTCTGCTGAGGGATTAAATGTGGTTTTTTTGATTTGATTTTAAGCTTTCATGAAGCGGAAATATCCCCACGTACCTACCTTATTAATTTCCGTAGTTAGTTAAGTGACGGTTTTATTGAATTTAATTTAATTATTGATTTTATATTAAGATTGATAATCTTTTGAATATGTACGCACATGTAACAAAACTTTTTAAATTTTCTGTATACAAGAAGAAAAAAAATTGGTTAAGAGATTCGAAAAACTAATATGGACTTATCCTGTAACGTTTAATTAATTTTTCCTGGAAACGGTGCCAAATATAAGAGGACGAAAATTATATTGACTTTTGACGACCTTGAATTACTTTCCTGGTTACTACTAATTTTGAGATATACAGACCAAATTTTTTTTTTAAATGGATATAGAGAACTTATGAAGCACCCCCCTATCGATTGAACTCGAATTGTATTTATATTGTATATTTTTATAAGAAATTACTACTCAGAATCGGAAAATTACAAAAGAATATATGAAAAAAAAAAAAACGGCGAAGAATTTTCAACGATATTCCCAAGAATATTTTTGATGAAAATTTTAACGAAATTTCGTAAAATTACTTCCTTCGATACAAAGTTGGTTCTCTCGTTTAATTCTATTGATAGGGTGACGGAAAAGTATTCTTTTATTCTATTGAAAAAATATGGGTTTCGTGAGGAGACACTATACGTATTGACTAGTTTAGGGTATATTCAAATAGCACAGATTATGATTTGGGTCTTGGGTAAAAGCCTCCAAATATACCTACCTGAATCATTTTAATAGTAGACTTAGAAAAGGTCATGGACAGCTCTAATTTGGTAGATTTATGCAGTTTGATGTCTTCATTAATATTCTGAGTTTGCGACCTTCAGCGGCTTCCTCTCGTACCGCCATATTGGGAAAATGATATCGGAAAATAGTTTTTCGAAAATATCTTCTCTCTAGCACCACCTAGGTAAAATAAAGCTATTACAAAAATTATGTAGGATGAAATTTCCTGCAACTTTTGTACGAAACATTTTTCAATCAGGTGAATAGTTCACACTCAGCAAATTTCTACACCTCGCAAAATCCCTACATTATTTCTCGAAATTTCACAATGAGGTAGAGTGAGAGGCGCGATGTTTTTTTATGTGGTATCTCTAGTAGGCTAATCAACGATTCCAGATGAAAATTATCCATATCTATAAAAGTTAAGAGAAAGCATAACTTGTAGGTGGACAATTTGTCGTCTCTATGGACTTAAATGCACTGAAAATAATTTCAATGAATTTCTATAGTGCATTGAAAATCCAGAAAAAAATGGAGCTTTCCGAACAATTGGGTGACCCTATCATCGAATTTCTATGCGGTAGGCGAACAGAGATAACCATACTGATGAGACCTCTCTGATCGCTGGGTCGAAAAGTTTGATTTTTTAAAGCATAACATCAATTAATACTTTTACAGTGTTGAAACTAGTATAGATGCATTTTTGAAGAATCAAAGTATTTTTAAAAGACATGGTGGCATGTGTAGCGTATTTTTCTCCTCTACGCTACATTGTTTCTTTTGCGGCATATTGGTAAAGTGGGGACCATATAAATATTTTATTGGTTACACATCATTCGTTTGATGGCTAATAACTAAGCAAAAGACAGTTCAAGCTAGTTCACAAAATCTGTAGCGTAGTAACTGGTGACCGAATTCCACTGTATGTGCATGTTAAGAAGAAGGCCATCCTCAGCAAAGTAATAGTACAAAGGATAAACCTCTTCAACAGGAAATCCGGTTGGCCACCTGAAAGCCCTTGAGGAATTCCTATAGAGCGAGATGGCTAATTACATCTTAGTAGTTATGCGTCGTAACTTTGACACCATTTAAGATAATCTTAGGAAATTGTCGGAATTTTAGCGACTTACGTACCCTTTAAAAAAGGATCTCTTACCATTTTCCAGGCGGAGATCTGCTCGCTCCATGGAACATACGTGGAACAAAAATATATGCATACCGAATATCAGACATAGTCAAGCATCATTAAAAGTGTTAAATTCGTATACCATAGCTGTTCTGGTACTGTCTTACTATCTTCAAGTAACTAGTCGAAACAAGTAATGTCCTGTTGATTTGAATGCCAGGACATGAAAGCATTGAGGGTAATGAGATTGTGAACTGCCTTGTTAGATTTCTGTTTATAGCCCTCATCCTGTCTTTGGCCAGCCAAAGAGCTAACGTTTGATATAAGTCAAGCTTTTGGAGGAAATAATTAAATTGCTACACTGGGAAAAAACCTCAGGGCTGAAACAAGTGAATAAATTAATAACGTATTCGCTACAGTGGGCAAAAATACTCAGAGGCGGATTAACAGTAAGGCGGGATTAAGCGATCGCCCGTGGCGAAAAGTTAAAAGGGGCAAGACAATAATGTAAAGTAAATAAATGTTCATTTCCATGGCTCTAAATAAATGTCCATAAAAGCTCGCTTTACTAGAATCGTTTACGCCACGAGAATAACCCGCTTCTCTTAATATATAAAAAATATTTAACACCACAAACAAATTTACGCATTTAACTTCGTTTTAACTTGAATTTCGGTTGATCTTAGAATCGAAAGCAATTCGCTATCGAGAGAGAATCTCGGGTTGATAAGTCGAGAATCATATTCCTTTTACTACGCTGGTAGTTTGTTTTCCGTTCGATATTGAGTTCGTTTTCGAAGCTTAAACCAAAAATTACGATTTACTCGCAAATGGTTTTCGAATTAAGATGTTTGCAGGGAATACTCAAAACTTGAATGTATTTGTTTATGGTTTCAATTCAATTATTGGACGCATTTGGAGAGAATAGTTAATCATGAGCGATCGCTTAACGACCACAAAAATAATATTACTACATACATTCTAAGAGTAAAGACACAAGTCAGAATGAACACTACTCTAGAAAGATAAAGCTTGGTTGAAGAAGATTACTGGAAGAATATTTTAAAGAGAATTCTAGTAGTAGGGGATTTTTTATCTTAACATGGACTGGCATTCAGAGAAAGGATAGAACATTTGGGTGAAGAACGATCAGGAAATTATTTAGCCACGCTGCTGGAGTTAATTGCCCAGTTTGATCCTTTTCTAAAAAATCATCTGCAATTAAAGGCTAACGAAGGAGAAGGAAATATATCTAATATTTCCAAAACTATAATATATGTGACGAACTTATTGCATGTATCGGAAAAATGATCAGAGAAATAGATACAAACTGAAATAAAAAATGTCTAAATATTATGCAATGAGAGTTGATTCAAGCCCTGATATATTCCGAACAGATCAGTTGACTTGCAAAATTAGAACGATTTGGCAAATTCTTAAGCAGAGTCGAGCACAAAGCTTCAAGCATGGAGGAAATTGTTTAAGCACTTTAAGAGAACTAGAAATATTTTTTTATTCGTAGTGGTCAAGATGGCAGAGTAAATTTGGGAGAATTTCTACAAAGTGTGAAATCTGAAAAACTCATTTCGACGTTTCCTAATATCGAGGTTGTACTGAGAATTTATCAACGCCCCTAGGGATCTTTTTCCACATTAAGAAGGATTAAAGGTTATCTCAGAAACACACTTTCAAATGAGAAGACAAGTGACCTGGCATTAATCAACGTTTCTTTTGAAATTTTGAACTCGATTTCTGAGGATGAAATTTTAAATAGATTTGTACCTACATAGAAACAAAGAAAAATTTGTTTAGCTGCAATAAGCATTTTTCCGAATGTTCACTTTTAGTTCATATTCAAATCTATGGTCTTGGTATCAGTATTAGTCACAACCATAGTCATGAATTTCCTAATAAAAAACCTAAGTTTTTTTTTTTATCGTCCAGGGGCGAAAAAAGTCTTAATACGCCCCTGAAAATACTCACGCTCAATAGAAAAGTAGTAACGTTCATAACGGGCTTACTTACTTTACTTAGATATCAGCTTGAGAAGATGGGTAAGATCGATAGCGAGATTTGTCGCTGCTGTACCTAGGGATAATGGCGAAAATGCTGAACATGTCCTCTGATTCTGTGAACTTCTTGGCTACATAAGATTAAAAAATAGGAATTAGGATGGCCATAAGTTTTGTAAAAATCCTCACGTTCGAATGGTCGTAATATCACAAAAGATCTCACAGTTCTCACATCTGTGTCAGAATCACTGTCTGTATTTCCCATATTAAATAATACCGTTGATTACAAAATATGGCAAAACTCAAACTGTAACCATTTTCGAAAATAGCACAAGAATTTTCCAGCACAATGCCATTTTCAATGAAAATTCCATTCACTTCAAGCATTAATTCTCCTGTACGACAGCCATTTGCAGTGCAATGCACACTGTCGATGCATAGTAGGTACGTACAAAGTATATAAACATATATATATACCTACCTAGCCACAAACAGATCATGCAGCCAATTAGCGTTTGGCTTACATTCATATAAAATGGCGATGAAATTCACCATGGCAACGGAATGTGAAATATCAAAAGAGAGAGGATAGTGGCTGCCATTATTGATCAGCCATTAAAAAAAGATCCAATCGTGATTGAACAATGGCGGCGGAGTTCAGATTTTTTTTTTTTCGGCATTATAAGGAAATTATTTTTGTATGTGTGTGTTTTCAAATTGGGCGTCGATCGCTGTTTATTTAGAGAGAAATTATATTTTTTGATAAGGAATTAATTAAAGGAATGTCAATGACCAAGTAAGTACCTAAGGAAAAGAAAATAAAGTTAACGGGTTGTGGTAGGTAGTTGACAGATTTCGGAAAGAAGAATTACAGCAACAAAGAAAGTAAAGTATCTACATAATTTTCACGTTTATTTGTTATTGTTTATTTGGAGGTTAGTTTTACGTTTTGGGAAATTTTTTTCATTAGTTCCATAAGTCATTTCTTTATTTTTTTACTACTGATTAAATAATTTAGCCAGACACACATGAAGATCTTACCACTTTCATGGATTCATGCGCAGATTGATTAAGTAGAGCAGCTGGCGGGAAGCTTGGTGTGGGAACAGTAAAAGTAAGAGTAAGTGCGGCAAATATGGACCACCATAAGCAAAATCAACCATAAAACTATGAATTATAATTAAATCGAAATCTTTTATTTATAGTTCAGTTGTCGACTTATCTAGGAATAAAATAATAGACGAAAATAAACATATTTTTTCATTTATAAGCAAACAAAAATTAATTTAATAAACAAAACAATTTTACTTGATCTCGTAATACTTTGGGTAATATGGACCAGAGTGCGTTAAATATGGACCAGGTGGTGCGTATTAAAGTTTAAGAATAAATAAGTAGTTAGAATTTAGGAACAATATTCGCACAAAAAGTGGTCTTCTTCCTCACCAGAGCACAGTTCGTGTGCCCACACTTTACATGATACACATTGCACCCAAGTTTTTCCGCGTTGATCATCAGAATATAGACTATTGCAATAAATGCATTCGGCATCCTCTTGAAAGCTTCTGTCAGGACTACTTAGAATATAGAGCCCACAGGAAGTGTTGATACCTGTAAAATTCGTGTGCATGAGCAAAGTATAAATAAGGATAAGTAGAGACAGAGGCGAACAAAATAGGGAATTTTTCGTGTTTTTTAGAATGAAACAAGTAATTTCATATACTTTCGTTTTTTGCATGAATAGGGAAAAGAACTTGGCTATAAACTATTGTAGTGCAACTGAAACAACGAGCTAAAAACAAAAATCGAGAGAACGTAGGATTACCCGAACGACAAAATCTTATTAAATCCCTCAAAATCCTATCAAACTATTCATAATAATGTACTTCGGGTCACACTACCTCCCATTTTTAAGTAAAAGATAAATTTCTCCCACTTAATCTGTTCATAGTAAAGCAAATGGAAACAGAAAACCGTGCTGTTCACATATCATGGGATTACACTAACAAACATTAGAATTACTGCGAAAAACATTGGGACAATTGGCTTAATATTTCAGAAAAACTTGTTTTCACAAAAGCGCGGGAGCATTTTATGAGCGTAAAATCGGAAAACTCCGCCCATTCTCTCTTATTTACGAAAACAAATCATTTGCCATTCCGTTTCGTTGCATGTAATTTTCGCTAGCACAGTTTTTGTCTTATTCGTAAAAAGTTCAAAGAGGGTTTAATTTATTTTTTTATTTTTTTCTCTTTTTTCCGTCCTTTTCTCGCCGTGTATATTTAAATGGAAAACAATCGGAACACTCTTCAGTGTCTCTTCTTTTAGTTATTTATTCTTTGTGCCAGAGCATAGATTTTTTCAGAGTATCGTGAAATAGGACATCATTATATTGAAGAAAGAGACAAATGTATTTTCAGCTGTCAAACGAAGTTTCCTAATTTGCAACAGTTTGAGTGAAAATATACCTGGAAAATACTTTTTTTTAGGCAAGTTTAGTTATAAAATATTATTTTGTGTACTCTGCACATATTTTTATATTAAATTAAATTGAAATTAATAACAAAAACAATGAAATATTTGTTTACTGAAGATTTGTTTACGTTTGTGACAGCTGAGAAACTACCTGGGTATTTTGGTGCAGTGGCAGCGACTAAGAGCATTTTCCCCGCTCTATATTGATTCTACTACACGGCTGTACAGAGTTTTCACTACAGCGGCAACAGATCCTAACACAACCACAATATGACTACGCCAAATTTGGCTTATCACACTTCCTGTACTCTCTGTATTCTAAGCCAGGATTATCTTGCGTATTGTCATCTGGAATGAAGTTTTTGTCACTTTCCTCGCTTGTTGTACAGTCAACATTTTCAGCTTTGTTTCGTGGCACAAACATGTGTCTCTTATTTTTATTGAATGTTAAATTTTTGCATGTTTTCTTTAATTTTGGATTTTCATTTTTAGTTGTTTTAATGGACTTGCGATTAATTTTAATTGAATTCTGACCTTTTTTTTCCAAATACTCTTTGAATTCTTGTTTATAGGGAAACGATGTTATTACTAGCGCCTTGCCAAGATTTATGGCACGGCTACTTTGTCTCTTCATCTTACTAGGTATCGGCGATATCTGATATGTAGTTGTAATAACGTTTTCAGTTGTATCAACTAAAGTGGAGGGCTTTGGATAGGTAACAGTAGCACTTAAAGTTACTGCAGATGAAGCTTGACAATACGGAGCATTATTCATTGGTTCTGGAGAATCTAGTGTCTCTAAGGTCTGTCTTGCATTGGTATCCACAGTGTCAGTTTGTGGAATTTCATTACCCCGTCGTCTCGTAATAATGGGAATCAATTGCATCGTCTTCAGCTGCAATAAAATCGTCGTCAAGGAAAATGTTTCTATTAAATGAATATATTCCAGTAGTACGTATGGAGGTTGGATTTCTTTAATTATTAATTCACACCAAGATCTAAAAAATAAAGAGGAACATGTAATAATATTTTTAGTTTGCAGAATATTTATTTTAATTTGTTAATAAAAGGCTAAGAAACACAGGACAATTATTATTTTTGTATAGAAGGTTATTTTCTATTAAAGCTCTTTAGCCCTCTAGCGTTTAAATAGAACTGAATGGCATTCTTGTAAATTCAAACAATGTAAAAGGTGTAGTTATGGCTATTTTGTGATTGTCGTCCTGTGCTATTGGTATATGATGATATGCCCTAACTAAATCAATTTTATAAAAAATTGTCGAACCATTTAAATTCAAAGAAAACTTTTGGATATGCGGTATGGGGTATCTATCATGTGTAGTTATTGCATTTAAACGCTTGTAGTCGCCGCAAGGTCGCCAATCAGAGGAGTTCTTCTTTGCTACCATATGTAATGGTGAAGAAACCGATGAAGGGGAAAGTCAGAAGCCTGACAGTAGCAGTCTGGACTAAAACAGAAAAAAGTCAAAGACAAGCCAGACATTTGGATTTCGTAACTCAATTCTCTTCAGACATTAGACACATAAAAGGAAAATCTAATGTGGTCGCTGATTCTTTATAACGTGTTAGTTTAAAATGAAAGTCTCTGCGAGCACAATGATAATAAAATAGACTTAAACATTATCACTGGGCTGACTGTACTTAAGAAAAATCAATGTTGAGAATGACAACGAATTTCTTCAGGCAATTATTTTTTAAAAGGACCCATAAAGGTTTTATCGAGTGGTTGAATCTTATGACTCGAGTGTGGTGGGATTGAAAGCAGGTGAACGTGATTTTCTCTTGCTAGATCTATGAGATCGATGTTTCTCATATGACTAGTATGTCCATCCATTATGAGAAGCACAGGTGATGTAACTGATGGCTTTACTATCTGTAGAAAGTGTCTGAACCACATGGTAAACAAATTAGCTGAACCCAGCCGGAAGGGTGACATGCTGCCAATGTGTCAATGTTCCAATTTGCTTTTTCCCCTTAAGCTTCACTTAAAACTTCACTGGGACTACTGATATTCCCATTTTATCAATCCATTTCTTTTTCTCAGAAATCGAAAAAATGCTAGACGTTTTCCTTGTTAAAACCTTTGGCGCGAGCAAATGAAGTTCCTATGGGCTGGCGTAACGAAAGATATGGATGGCGCTTCAGAAATAAATGTAACCAGTCTCTCCTTGTCAATCCAAAGAATTTTCTTTCCTTGGTTAGTACCTACATAATCAACAAGAGACTCTTCTAAATCTGGTGGTAAAACAGACTCTTTACCTAATTTCTCAGATGTCACTTGATCCAGGCTTAACTCTTTTCTTTCTACCAAGCGATGAAGTGTAGTTTGGTACATTATAGTGCTTGGATGCTTTTAGGTATCCTATCTTTTTGTCTTTTTAGCATCCTTCATTGCGTTTTTGTCCCATACTTGGACCACTGGTCCATATATACCTTCACTGTATTGGGCCAAATTACCCACACTGATTCAAATATAAAATAAAAGTTTTTCAAAGTAACCTCCACACAAAAATCTTAAAAATATGAACTGATAAAAGTGACTTAAGAATCGCATTTCTACACTATACCGTGAATTTTTACATAAAATAACATAAATAAATGTGAAATGGTTATCAAAACTTACTGAAAAATTCCAACGAAATGGAGAAAAAACGAAAATTCAACAAAACTAGCTGCGTGCGTTCCGCTCATATTTGCCGCACTTACTCTACACTTACTGAAACGTTTTTCTCACTTGCAAATAAAGTAATTATATCGCTTAGTATATCTATGAAATCATTAGGCTTAAGTACTACATTTCTGCATATTATAACTTCTGTTTCTTAGTTAAAAGGGAATTTATTTCATAAACTTGTTACATTTTCTTCCCTTCTGAGGTTTCATTTAACAGAGTGGAAATAGACTACGAAAATTGTTACAAGAATCTAATGAAAAACTAATAAACTTTTTTGACAAAAGTGTAATTACATACCTTTGCTCGCAAAGAGCTTAGTGATGAAGTTTAACCTGGAGAAAGGGTGGCAGGGTAGTCATCCTTTTGTAGGACAGGTAATAAGTATACAACTTACTTCTTTCTTTTTCCATGCAAATAGTTTTTCTCGAAGTTCCACGCGATATCTCATATGCATTATTACTTCTGCGATGTAATCTCGCTTCAGGTATTTCAAACATCTAAAAGTCACACCAGCAGCTTAATTAAAAGCTGCGCCTCATCCTTGGCTAAAGCTCTGCGCAAGCTACTTTACTTGTGTTATTCGACAGCTCACGTTCAGCTTATTCATAAAAAAGGAGAGGGTAGCGGTCCTTCAAACTATCGATCAATTACAATCACTTCGATTTTCTCAAAGGTTTTTGAATCTATTATTAAGTTCAAATTAATGAAGTATCTAGAATCTCATAAACTCATCAACGATCCCCAATATGGTTTCCGGACTGGACGCTCATCTGGAGATTTGCTGACTTTTTTTACGGAATCCAAAATAGTTGCTTTGGATATGTCAAAGTCCTTTGATAGAGTCTGGCATCCAGCCCTTTTAGCCAAACTTAAAGAACTTGGTCTCGCTCCTCTTCTTCAGTTATGGTTTGAAAGTTTTCTATCTGGTCGCCAAATACGTGTTGTATTAGGTGGCGTTACATCTGAACCTCACCCTATAAATGCCGGTGTATCCCACGGTTCTGTTTATCTCCTTCTCTTTTCCTAATTTTCATTAATGATTTGCTTTCCCTTACTTTCAATTCCATCCTTAGCTTTGTCAATGAGAGTACCATTGATTGCGCTTACTCCTTTGATACTCAGCGGAAGAAATACCGCATGTGTCAAACGATATTGCATGATGAGATCATTGAATAACTATCTTGAGAATATCCTCGCTTGGGGCAAAGCGAATCGCGTCGAATTCAATGCATCTAAGAAACAAAGCTGTATCATCTCATTAAAACAAGGCCATAACTTAACCACTCTCGTTTCTTTTGATGGAGAATTTATTTCTGATTAACCGTCATTAAGTAATCTTCGCATTAATATTTCCAGTAAGCTAAACTAAACAGATCATATTTTCTCTGTTGCCAAAGAAGCATCGAAATGTCTTGGATTTCTGAAAAGGTGTAAGAAATATTTCAGCCCGTCAAATGTCTCCTCTACAAGTCCTACATTAGTCCTAGAATGGAATACAAATCCCATATATGGGCTGGGGCTGGTCGCACAGCCTTAGCTTCATTAGATATTGTCCGAAATACAGCCTTCAAGTTCATTGGCGATGTGGAAATAAATTCTCATATCGACTCACTCGAGCAACGCCGCAATGTTGGATGCCTTTCGCTCCTTTATCGCTATATGTATGGCCAATGTTCCGATGAAATATCTAGTCTGATCCCTTGTAGATTAATTCCCTTCAGAATACTTACGGCCGTACAGTAAAATTCCGTGATGCTTTCTTAACCCGAACTGTGCGAATGTGGATCAGTCTACCATCTTCTGTTTTCCTCGGGCTGACAACCTGCAAAGGTTCAAGAGTGATATACATTGGCACGTTCGCCACTTTCCTCATGTCTCCTAATCCTTTCCCTATCTCCGTTCTGCCATGCTGTATCCCTTAGGTCATCAACTTCATTTTTTATTTCATCTGTGTTTGTATCACTGTATCACCATAGTTTGTCTGGTGGAATTGAAATATCATTTTCATTAATTATAACAACACTGTTCACTAAGAGTTCATTGTTGTCGTTATTATTACTTAGTTATCTGAAATTATTTTGGGCATTTTCAAGCAACCACTGATCAGTATTATTAAGTGTTTGTTCCATTTTACCATAATAAAACACAAACTTAAACTACACGTTATCTGTTTACGTTTGTAGAGATATATTTTACATTTGTCACGATTGTCTTCACACGTACATATCTCGTCTACTGCAAGTCAACAACAGGAGCCGCTGCAAGTTTCAACAAGTTACAAATTCCACACTTTAAACTTGGACAGTCTTTCTTTAAATAAAAAATGATGCTTTTAAATCAAATGCGTTTTAATTTGCTCTTAAAACTGGCATTTTTAATTTTAAAGCGGACAGTTTGAGAACATTTTATGCTCGCACTATTTTCAAAGTGGCAACTTACAAATTCAACTTTTAAATAAAATAACTTTTCTTTAAAACTCAAAGTATAATAATATTTTGAAATTAAATACTTTTCCACTTACACTTTTAATGCAAACTTTTTCTCTCGGTGTGTACGCAAAATTTGTGTTGATATTTTGTAAAAAAAAACAAACAAACAAAAACGCTGGAACCGGGAAACTTCTGGATAAAGATAGCAGAAATCCAGTGTTGGTTGTAGATTTTATGAGGTTTTCTTTAGACAGTCAATTTAATTTAAGAAAGCGAAAATTTTTAGCCAAACTGCAGTTAATAATTAAAAATTAATCGCCAAAATCTTAAATTAAAACATTATGTGTACTAGGAAGAAATGATTCCGGGGGGGGGGGGGGAGTAACAGCACACTCAAGAGGTAATGTGTGTGCACTCTGCTGCATGGATTATATTAATCAAAACATTATTACATATTACAACAGTCTTATTAGCTTAAAAACTTCTATTTCTGTGAAATGGTTTTGAAGATTGTCTTTTTTTTTTGTTATTATAAACCTCTTTCTCTTCCATCAATCCACAAAACTTATTTATACATATCAACTTATACCTCTACACAAGCTCATTCATGTTCATTAAAGGATTTCTCGTAGATTATTAAAGTAAATCCCATGATAAATGTCTTCTAATATCTGAACACCTTTCACTAAAATCCAATATTCCTTATGGCGTAGACTCGCATCATAATATATGTATGTACAGTTTACAAAATCCTACATTACATATATATGTACATATGTAGGTAGGTATATGCCGCACGTTCATGACTCATTAACATCACATGCTATAGTGTACACCCTCATTAATCATAGCAGCAAGTTGAATTATACCAGTATTTCCCTATGTATGTATGTACGATATCCTTCTCCACAATATGAACACATATTTTCCCATCTCTAGCTAGCTCTAGCTAGATCCTCTTATAGGAAGCACTACAAGTGGAGAGAACTTGTTTCTTTGGAAATCTGTCATTATAACCATCTGAAAGCATTCAACCCTGTCATTCCCATTCCACGTCCATCTCCATCTACGGAGCATAACACAAAACTATCACTTCATGTTTGACGGGAAATTCCGAGCTGAATATAATATCTCGACATCAGTTTTCAACGTTCATCAATCACCACAAATCGATGCCCTTTTTCCGATAATATGTCAGCGAAATTGAAAAATATTGGTCCTTGGTAGATCCCTGTGGTACGTGTCATCTTATCCAATGATTTTTATATCAAGAAACACAAACAGAACACCAACGACCGTCGATCACCTTTTTGTTTTTTTTTTTACTCTTGTTCTAGATGTGGAGCAATCGTATGTTTGTCCTTTCTTTTGTGTATAGTTATTGGTTAAAGCGAAGAAGTTTTGGGGGAGGGGGGTAAAGATGTATTTTGAATTGAAAAAATATAACACAGTCAGTTTCAGTTGTGGTGTACAGATAGGGTAGGGACAGGATACGGTGCGTTTTCATTTTCTCTTCGTTTACTTTTGCCAGTTTTACATTTTATGATGGCGGCTGATTTGTAGTCGTTTCTCTTTCCACGTACTTACACCGACTGAAATGACAGGGCAGCAGGGAATAAATACGTTTATGGAACCCAAGGAAATTCTTCACAACATATTTTCGCATCAGAAACAGAAGCAAGCGATTTATTGAAACAAAATGGTAACCAAAAGACGACGAGAGAAAAATAAAAGAAACAAACAATTCAAAAAAAAAAAAAAACAAATATTGTAAATGGTTATTGGTTGTGGAGGAGGGCGAACTGACAGCAGCACCCCATTCATCCATCGCCTCCGAACAACAGAGCCTCTTCCCCAGGAGAGACAAAACGGCGAAACATGAGCTGTTGGGCGTTGTGGGACGGACGTAATGTAGCGAACATTTCGTAAACGCTTAGCAAGCGGAGCACGTCCCGTGTAATGAATTTGGCGTCTATCTATTTTATGTATATTGAATCCTCCTTTGCCCTCTTTACACAGACGATGACGACTCCGACGACAAAGTTGACGTCGGAGGCGCCCTTTGCTCTCTACTGCCTCCCACAGCATCCTATTCTGACTCCTTTAGTCATTGTGAAGGTGGTGGACGGTGGTATGAGGTAATTGGTCGCAGACGAGTCGTATAGATCCTTGGCCAGGTTGAAAAATTGTCGCAAATATAAAATTCCTGGCACATATCGTGGAAATGGGGTTGGAAAAGTGGTGGAGGAGCAAGAGGCAAAGAAACTTTCATATGTACGTAGGCTGGCTGGTTGCTCCGCGTATGAATGATATGAGGACTAATTTCCTGTGAAGTTTTCATATCCAGAAGTTGTTGCATTTGTTCTGTAGTTCTGACGAAGTTTCGTTTTTTGTTTTTTTTTTTTTTTTTTTGTGAGTTCGCATTGAAGAGGGAAACTTCAATCTAACTCAACTGTTTTGAAAAGTTTTAATAATAGTGCGATGTGGAGGAAATTAGTTCGACAGTGGTGGTGCGGAAATTATTCGACTTTAATTTAAATGGGTTTCTAGAGCAGTTGTGTTTTTTTCAAGTGTTTAAAGCGGAGGTGAATTCTTAAAAGTTAAAATTTAGTAAATTTTTTTTGGAGGAAATATGGATGAGAGTCCTTTACACAATAAAACCTCTTCGCCACACCTACTGTCTAAGTAAATATTTTGAAAAAGGATAGAGGTCGGTTTCCATAAATAGCAATATTTGGCACATTATTTCTAGAGGAAAGAATTTTCGCTAAACTAACTATAATTAGTTATTTAAGGATAAGAGTAAGAGGTATATTGGCATCATAGAATGTCCGTTTATTTTATTCTTGGCAGCGGAAGAAAATTTTGGTCTAGGAACCTCCACCCGATGACGGTAATTTCCATCTGATCACCCTTACCAAAGAGACTTGCACTTCATTTTTCATTTAGTGGTTTAGGTTTCTTTAAGTCAGAGACATAAAACATCAACTCTTCAAACTCTGATAGATAACAGAGTTTGAAGAGTTGATGTACAACTTATTTGAGAGGTCGTCAAAGTGATGGACAACCCTGCCCACAAGAATTCGTGCTAATTAGTAATCATTGCTAAAAGTGTACGTTTCTACCTTTCACTTGCTTTTCATCTGCGAAGTTGTTGAGTCTTAAGTCGCGTCTATACATAACAAACATTCTAAAAATTTTTGACAAATATTTGGCAAACATGCGTCAAGCACATCACAAACATTCGTCAAACGTTTGTCAAACGTTTGATGGGTGTGGACGCAAATTTTACAATTATGGGTTCTCAAAAAAGTTCCTATTTAATCTAAATGAAATGGAAGACTTTATATGTTTGTACACAGTATCAGGCAGTTTACAACAGCTGTGGATAGTGAACAGTCATTTTGGAATTTTTTAGTAATAAAGTCTTAATCATGAATGAGAAAAAGGACAAGATAAATATAATAAAATTTATAGAATTAATAGATTCTTGTGAAATTTCGAAGACCGGAAAGGTTTCACCTGAGATCGGGTCTAACTCAGCAGGGTTATGTCGGCAGGGAAAACGGGTTTCACTGTTCGCCTCAGCTACAATTGGTAGCAGAAAATTTTACTCTGCATAGGGTGCTGGGTAAGAAACCCCGGCGGGGGGGGGGGGGCGGTTCCAATATCGTATGTTGCATATCAAATTAGAGATATCGCCGAGTAGGTACTATCGGGTGGTGTACTTTTTTTCTCGGGACATTTTTGCCGCCGGAAAACCCATTCTCATGCACTTGGGTCACATACACCGAAATTAATACATTTCGCATATATTTTTGCAGTTCTTTGTTCCATGGCCATTACCAATGCTTGTAATTTCAATAAAAGCAAATTAAATTTTAAGTTATTTGGTAACCGAAACCTCAAAATGTTGTTTTATATTACTAGCGATTACTATGGTGCCGCTGGTATGCAATTTTGCCTCATACTTTCAAAATTCCTTGCAAGAACTTTTATTTCCATCCTCCTGCAATGCGAATTTTTTATAGTGTGCGTATAAACTTTCATATATTTGAGATTGGCACGAAAATTGTTGATGATGAGCCTCTTCTTTAGTTACTTATTCGTAGCGCAAAGTGAATTTTCGAACATTTACGTTCAAGCTACTGCTTTTTATGTTCTCACATAACTTTCATCAACGATTCGGTACTTTTTAAAAATAGTAGCAAAATAATAAAAGCTGAAAGTAGGACCTAATAGAAGCGTGTTTATGTCAAATAAAATGTTTCTAGAAGAGCAAATCCAGAAGCAATCACTTTGTCTGAAATTGCGAATCATTTGAAATGTTGAAAACTAATTAGAAAGATGAATCGACACAAAGCCTAAGCTTAAAATTACAAAGGCACACACTACCAATACACCAATTTTCGAAAAACAACAACCAGGAAATTTACCATCCTAAATTTTCATTTTCATGCGGTTTTTCAACCTCTCGAACTAGATGAAAATGAAAATTTTGGATGGTAAATTTCCTTGGTTCTGCAATGCTCCCAACATTCAAAATTGGATGTACATAGAAAAAAAAAAACATTTTTTTTTGCAATTTTCGGAACAAAGCAGAAAATCGACAGAACATTGGCATTAAGATAACACCGAGAGCAGCAATTAAAGGAAGACTTTTTGAAACTCATTGTTCGCCTGCTGATAGAGACTACATCGTCTAATTTATGTTTAAACTACCAGGCCGGCCTAGATGAATGCCTTAATTAAAAACCCGTGTACAATTTATTTTTAATTAATTACAATTTTTCAACAGTTCAGCAACCCGTTTTCTTCTTTCCCAGTATTTTTTTTCTTTCGTTTTTTTTTATCTTTTCAAAGTATAATTCCCTCCTAACATTGACTATAATGTTCCCACAGCCGCACACCATCTATACTTACTACAATAATTCCTCCACCCATCTTCTGTTTGTATCCGATGGCAATTCTTTGTTAACATTTTGCGAGGGCATGGGGTGGAGGAATGGTTGTATATATATATGTTCAGGGTTCGTGTACGTGTCTTCGGTGAAAAGCCTATTTCTCAGAGCCTTCCGAAACATTAAAGGAAATTAAATCGACATTATCGTTAAGCCTTTTCGCTAACGGAAAATTATCCCAACCATCCTCTCCTCGACAGGACTCCTCTAAACACTAATGAAGGCGGTGATACCATTGCCATTGCGATTGCCATCACACTTGATGGAGGATGAAAGAAAGCAATTCTCCTCCATCTTAACGATAAAACACGGAGGTAAAGTGTCCTCGTCGAATGCTGAAAAGGCGGCTGGTTTGGTTGGTTGTTGCTTGCCTTTTTCGGTTCACTGATTTCTCTCTCCTCTCAAAGGAGAAGAATTTCAAGAAAAATTCGTAATTAGCGGCTGTTCGTGATTTGAATTTCAAATGAAAACTGAAGTTAACGCCGAATTCTGAATTACCTTGTGACGGCACGGCACGGCGCGCGGCGGCGGGTTGCCTTCGTGCCCCATAATCATGATTCCTGGTGCCTATTTACAAGGATCCATTGCAACCGATTTATCTGTTTAAAATGAAATGAAATGTAGAATAGGTCCCCTACAACATTTATAGTACCTTCTCCCACCCCTTTCCTTTTCCTTTGCGAAATTTACCCCTCTGTTTTCCCTATTATCCCCACTCCTTCTATGTCTTATGAAGGTGAAATAGCTAAATAAATTTTTAATTATCGTTTTCAATTAACCTCACGGCTCCCGGGCTAAAGTAAGTCTATTTGTCTTGGCTCTGAGCACGCGAACGTTGGTTTTATAATTTCTTGTAGAATTTTCGGCAACTTGGGCAACAACTTGGGTGTGGGATTATTGTGGAGCAGCACCAGAAGCAATTGTTAGAAATTTTCTTCGCAGGGACAATGGATGGATGAATGAATTTGAATCTGAACGAACGATAGAACGATTTTTCGGGAACAACATCCTGTTGTTGCGCACTAGAGCATAGGAATCACCCTAAATTGATTTTTGGCGCTTGAATGAATCTCAATTTGATTGTGACGGCGGCATAACCTTATTTAATTTGTGATGATTGTCTTTATTATTTTACGTAATTAAGGAGATTCAATTTCTGAGAGAATTTTACTTTTCAAACTAAGCGAAGTCTGTCGTTGATGGAGTCTTGTATTGAAATAGATAATTCCATGGATGAGATCATCACAGTCAACGTTTTAGGCTGGAGTACAATAATGAAAATCTTTTCAGAAGTTGAAGAATCGAAAAAATTACCTAACTAATTAGGTAGATATTCAAGAACATAATATTTTACCGAGGGGACTAAATTATTTGCATAGTTTAGCAAATCTAATTTGAAGCATCCCGATGGGGTTTGTTTGCCTACAACAGACCTCAATATGAAGGGTGAATCCTATATTTATTAGCGCTGATATTGAGAGTGATGCCTTGGGAGTCTTTCAATTTTAGATCGGATCACCCTAGAGTGTCCGTAGTTAGGTATTCAAATATTTCTGGGAATTATGGTGGGGAGTATTGATACTGAAGGTTTCCTGATTTCCAGATTAAGGGGAACGACTGACCTATTTGACGGTAAAAGTATTGGTGACTGAAGAAGTGCTTGTAATAAATTTCTCTCGCATCTGTTAAAGAATGAAAATCCAAAAGTTGTTTTTGTCCAAATTTCACTTTTGAATTGTATTATTTTCGAGTCAGCACAAAATGAGTTGGTGATGCGCAATGCTGTCAAGGGAGGGTACAAGCAAGGGGAAGGCTGTTTACATGCCTTGTGCTGAGAGAACGCAAGTACACTGATTCCTGATGAATGTGCATGTTCATAGTAAAGCCTGCACGTATATGGCCTAGTAATTTTTTCATGGAACAAGTACTTGTATGCTATAAAATTACTGGCTGTAATCTTGTCTTTGTACTTTGGTATGCAATAAAATTACTGGCTGTAGTCTCAAGTCTCTCCTAACTTGAAGGGAGGATCAGAACCTTCACGTGGTCCACTGCCGTCACTTTGTGCCAATATGATTAAGCCCGAACTGAGTAACCAGTCTCGTTTAAGGATCTAGATGAAGATCCACTGGGAGTGCCCATTGATTTATTGTCATGAACCACGAAGCCATACCAGTTAGGTAGGCGGCATTGCTAACTTGGTAGCATAGGATTCAGAGGAGCTCTGGATAGTACTACTATAGTAGTGCTATTCACCTCAACACGGAGTAGGCCACTTGATGCGAGCATCGTGATGGTTGTGGTGTCTGAGTCTGCATGACTTAGGCGGACATTCTTCTTTGACCAGAGAAGTATGAATAAATTGCATACTGTGTCCGAGGATCTGAAAGATGGTCTCTTATTAATATGTGCTTCGATATTTGGTTTTTGGCGTGGAGTTGCGCTAAATCAACCGGATGCCGTGACCTACAGATCGGCAGACATTTTAGATGAGTCTCGCTTCAACCAGTAAGTTCAATATCAAGCATGCATTGGCATAAACGGGTACTCATTGGTACAGGATATATGCTCTGTCTCATGAGGGCGCTGATTGTCGACTGAGACTAATCCGTGCATCAAGACTGCCGTGGAATTAAAGCTTCTAGCTAAAGGTGTCCACTTAAAACCCTAGACAGATTCTGTATTATTTTGGAATAAAAATTCGAAAACTCTATTTTGAGTCTGTCTACGTTTTAGGATTTAAAAATAGATTTTTCAGGAGAATACGGTTATTTTTATTTAATTAACTAAAAGTGGGCTAGACGAGAAAGTAAGGTAAGGATTGGGAGTATTAGCGTTGGTTGACTGCCCAACAATCCTATTTTTATCTTTAACTGCCTCAAATTCCTTGCGGTAGATGAAGAATTTTTTTTTTTTTTTTAATGGTATGTAGTTGTACCTACTAGTTTATTTGGGCTTCAAACCACACTAAATTATACTACCGCCGAAGCGACGAATTTATTATTTATTTGAAACTATCGCGAAAAATTACGCGACCAGCAAGGCATCTTTTAGTATTTTAGACCTTTTTCTAGGAAAAGTTTCTTTCAATGCATGCAAAGATTGTATATTTTTACTGTTATCTTTGCTCTCTAAAATAGCTCGAATGCAGAAATCCAGATCAGATTCAGATCCGAAGGTAAAGGTAATCAAAATATTTGAGAATGAGGTGCCCAAAGTTAAGTTGGGTGTAGAGTCTTGGCTTTCTGTTATAGAAAGTGCTTAACTAAAGTCATGCAAAAATAACGCATTTCAAAAATTTCATTACTTTCAATTAAGTAGTTTTTATAATTCCATGTATTTGCATTACAGTTATCATTACAAAAATCTCGAATTACAAAAATAATACCAAGCAATTGTAATTATCGTGGAAAATTGTATTTTACCGGTAATGAAATGATTAATTATGATTGTAGTGTTAATATATTTCAGAAATAGCTATTAATTGTCAAGATCAAGCACTGTTTACTATATTGAAGCACCCTTTCTTACGTATGCATGTGGCACTACTAATATTTTAGTTTTAAATAAAAAAAAAAATGGTGGATGGTAATGTGTTTGTATTACCCCACAAGGAGCTTCTTTTAATTTCATATTCCCTAACCCTTTCCCTATCTCGTTCCTACCAAACTGTGCTCTACATCAGTGTGCTTGGCTTAATAATATAAAAAAATATCTATTTTGATAAGCTTCCATATTTGTTACTTGCTTCAATTCACAGATGTGCATGCATACACATGCATTGCAGTTGTTACGTATACATTTAAAGCATCAAAAACTAGCATTCCTCCCATTACATACAATATGGTTGGGTTACTGTTAAAACACATTCTTTAAAAAAAAATAAAAACAAAAAAAAAACAAAAAAAAACGATGTTGGCGTGTAACACAACTGAAATTCAATAGCCACCGTTGGGCCTGTAATGATGATGATGGTCCAAGCTGAATCTGCTCTCACATAGACATGCTTTGGGATCTATCAGAGTCCACATATAGTACAAAAACTGTTTCCGGTTGCTTAATGTATTTTAAATGGGGCCCTCCCGAAAGGCGATACTAACATCACTCGTTTTTCAATATTGCAATAGCCATCGCGGTGGCGGCCAACAAAGCTTTGTCCCAATGCTTGCGTCCGTGGAAATTCTCTGCGGAAGCTCCTGTATACTGGAAGGAAGGAAACTGGGTCAAAACTCGAGGTTGGATTGAATTTAATTTGCCGAATCAAATTTAAGTGTAAAATTTAACTCCCCATGAGTCCGCAGTGAACCACCATCTATCAACATCCGGTGCAACAGTTTCATGACCCATTCGTAGAGATCGATTACTTCTAGTTTATAGTCACCGCTACTTTGGACAGTAGGTACACCATACACACATCTATAGTTATAGTTAGCTATATGTCGTTAATGGTCTTCGTTGTATGTCCATTCATAGAAGAAAGATAGCCCTAGAGATAGGGCTTTCCCCACTCTTGTTTCTTATATATGTGTACTTACCGTAGATGTGCTGAAACATGCTTGAAACTGTATGTTGAAAAGGCTTCAACCGCGTCAGCAAACCTGAAGAAGGGATGACCAAAATTTATCACCATCCGACGAAGAACTGTTAGTTCTGTGTTCTGTTCACAAAGTAAAAGGCGCCAAAACTCTGGAAACTTTCTGAAGATTAATTGATTTCCCCCGATTTTGTTGGTATGGCTGGATGTAAGCTCTTCGTAATGTATGTTCATATGTATATGCGGGTGCTTGAAAGGTATTACTAGAGGTAGACTAAAATACGGTGACGAAGGGTATGTTTGTAGTCATTGGTCCCCTACCCTATTCATACCTTCTACTGCCATTCCCCTAAGATGTTTGGGCGAGTAATTTATCATTGGGGGATGGGGGCCTAGAAAATAAATCTCGAATTTAACTTCCGTCCCATGTGTCCTTTTTTCAACTCTAATCAAAGCGATTTGTTGGGGGAAATCGTTGCCGACAAGAAGTGAAGTTTACTCATCACGCTCGCTCCTCTACAATTAGAAATTCAGTCAGAGCCCTCGGCAGTATCTGAATCTGAATGAATGGAAATCAGTTCCTGTTCAGTTCTGGGTGAGAATTTGTCACCAACGTTTATCCTTAACCAGTCTACATAGATGGGTAGATGTAGATAGGAAGGAAGGTGTATTGTTGTTCTTGTTCTTGTTGCCGCTTCTACTACTACTATTGCTGCTATTGCTATTGTTGTTGTTGTTGTTGGCAAAATAAATCGTCAAATCCTTGCAATTTGTTCTCTAAGGACCTGCTGGTGTTTCGATCACAACTCAACCTGAACCTGAATCACTTAGCATAGGTACACCAGACCACATGGATTCTCATGTTAAAATTATTATGGGATCAACAACAACCTGTGTGTGTACACAGACATGGATTTTCCAACATCCAAGGACTACGAACAGGTAAGTATACACTTGCATAGTTACATCGCTAGCTTTAAGGATGTTAATCAAAACAAAATTGTTTGCTGATGAGGATGACCCAAGAGAAATTGCCAACGGAGAGAGAGAGACAGAGAGAAAAAAAAGGATCCATCCGTGTATACGGAGTATAGCCTCAGGAGAAAATGGAATGTCGATTACCAGGCGTTTGTGGTTAGAACACTCCCCCCCCCCCCCCCCCCTCCCAGAGTAATAACGCGGAAACCTTTTTTTATGTATTTATTTCTCACTCTTGGTGTAGTTAGGTTTATAGACCACCCTCGTTGAAAGTAAACTGAAAGCTGGCGGCACAGCTCCATGACTTAGTGGCTTTTCTCTGTTCTGGACAGGATTATGTTGCTCTAGAAAATTTTTGATAGAATTATGTTCACAGGCTTCTTGCGCATATGTATGTGTGCGTACGTATGTTTATGCATCTCTATCCTGATTCATGCATTTGAGTATGTTTATGTTCTTATCGCCTTAAAAAATTTAAGTTTCGCTCACCTTTAAGCTTCTTCATGGGTGGGCATTTGTGCACCACTCTTTTAAGAACTATATAAATATTTTGTGTTCATAGCATGTACACAGAGTTTACCCTACGTGGGTATGATGTGAATAATTATTTTATTATTTGGATAGTAAACGAGGAGGGGTCGAAGATGTGGTAAAAGTATTACATTTCATGGAGAAATATCAGATCACTAACTGAACGTGAAAAATATGATTTTAAGTACTAGGCACTAGGTAAATGTGAGCAACTTATTGGGTTAGGCTTGTTTCCTGTATAGTCCATGGTCTACTAAATGATGTTCTAAAATTATTTCAAATCTAGATCGTTATCACGAGTTTTTCTGTGCTTAACCATATTAAGAAATCTTTAGACGTTTCAACGATAGCTTTCGACATTTCAAAATAGGCTTAGCGCTTCTACGTTCCATGATGTTATATATGTAGCACCAGAAGCCCTGACTGCGAAAATTGAAAGTGTGACATAACAGTTCACTATTGTAGTCTTATTTTTTTTAAGATAGAGCCAATTGGAACTTACCATACACCTAGACAGCCATGTTATGGTCTTCCAGGTGGAGATCAAGGCCATTCTTGGGGCGGGAAGGAACCTCCTAAGCTCAGACACTGAGAAAAAGGAAATTGCCATCTGCTCGGACAGACAAGCGGCCATCAAGGCCTTGCCAAAACCCTTCATAACCTCCAACTTAGTACTGGGGTGTAAGGCCACCCTGGCTTCCCTCTCTCAGTGTAACAGGGTACTTGTTCTTTGGGTGCCTGGTCACACTGATATTGGTGGAAGCGAATAAGCGCACGAGCTTCCGCAACTTTGTGCTGCCTCGGAGGCGCCCTCCTCCATCATTGGGATCGCACCGGGATACCTTGTCTCAACAATAGTGACTTGGGTCAATTGCCAGTACAGTTGTCTTTGGTTAGACGACCCTTCGGATAGATGAACAAAGAACTGTGGGGTAAACCTAACCAAAGTTTCACAAAAAAGCTGCTAGGACTAAGCAAGCCTACCCGGAGAATTCTGGTGTCTGTTTTGTCAGGGGTCACCTTCATACGAAATGACTTGTTGATAATCCTATATGTATAGAATGCAGAGAAGAATCCGAAATGATGGCTAACTTTCGTTGTCACTGTCTGATTTTCTCCGGAAAACGTAATATATTTCTTGGATGAATTGCATGAAGCCGGTAGAAAAGTTTGTGAGCCAATTTTATGGTTTATAAGAGCGTCTGGTTGGTACCTATGAGCATTTATCATGGGTTTAGAGGGTGAACAATGGGCCTTATCGTGGTCTATGTTCTAGGTCCCCCTTTTTCCTCGGGGGAACTCAACCTATATTCAATCCGTCCATCCATCAAAAGTTCTTGTATACCTTTATCGGATTCGCCAGGAGATCAGTCAAGATCCCGAGCCTTGTGGTGTATATAAAAGTATAGGTCAGATCCTGAAATACCGTATGATACGTCTATATAGGTTGATTGCTTGAACGTCAGGAGAGGGGTGCTTTTGCAACCCCTTGGCTTGGAAGAAAGAGTATCTCCCACCAGAGATGAAGATAGATATTCTGGAGAATTCTTTAACATTTTCGACGGATGATTTGATACACACGGGCAAGTTTATACTCTTTATGAAAATTTGGGATTGGATGAGAAGCGCTTTTACAGATACTTCCGGATGACAACAAGTTGTTTCGATGAAATTCGAGGTTTAATTTGATAGGATACAAAAGCAAGAATTTCTTACTTGTCGTCTTAACTTAACTCCGCTTCTACTTCATATCATATTAAGGCTTAACCACCGACGCGGTCGCAGTATATCCGTATAATCTGAATTTCGTTATTTTCGCGCCAAGCTTTGATAATCTAATTCAAGGACTAGGGACGTCTCGTCAGCGGCACATTGGAGTGTTATCATATCTTTTATTTCAACATATATATGTTTTTGTGAGAACCTCATGTCCCACCGTCGTATTTCCGTGTGTGTATACACGTCTTTGAGTTTGTTTGCAATGACCAAAGGCCAGGGGCCTTATTGCCTAAATCAGTGGGATTCGTAATCGATTTCATTTTGTCTTTATTTATAATAAATTATTGTACTTTTATAATAAGCACGTCAAATCAAGTTTATGAATATAATATATCCCTGGATGCACCCCCCCCCCCCTGAAAATAATCTTGCTGGCGCCCATGCAGATCCAAACATAATAAGTTGAACTGAAGCTAGCCTATCGCAAGTGTTAGAAAAATCATGGAATCAAGTAATACTACTCTCTGGACGTCCAGCGACCGAGAGGCTGATCCCGGTTGATGTATCTAGTTCTTCCATCTGGTGCCCTGTTATCGGTTATATGCATCCAGATCTTCTGTAAAGATGAAGGATCTTAAGCCCATGAAGAGAAACTTCATCATAAAACGAACATCTGCCGTTGTCACCATACACTGACATTTTAAGGCAGTGATGGTGGTTGTTTACAGGTGAAGTTTTGTGATCTCAGAGGGGGGAAAACTAAAGGTGGGGAAGGTCAATTAAAACTCACAGAAAATTGGCCTAAGGTGCACGAGTTTTATTTAGTGAAATTTGAGAATTTATCCGTTTAGCAATGTATTTGCGCAAATAATTCACATGCCATCCTACCATTATATTTGCATCCTTTATGTGTTTATATTTTTAGCTTAGAGGTTATGTATAAAAAATGTATTAGAATGGAGATAGTAGCTCGGAAAATTGTAAAAAATGGTAAAAATTAAATTTTTTCAAATCAAATTCCTATTAGTAGGTATTCTCATTTCTTTAGATCTGTGACTATTTTAGAAGATAAAGCCTAGCAAATAGCTTTTCATTTTAGTGGCGCTTTTTTAATTGTTTAACTCTAATAGTACTTGTTTTTTCTCTCGATATTTAACAGACGATAAATTGCAATATTTCGTTGAAAGTGTAGAAATATAAAGCAAAATAGTATATTTAACAATTATGTGCAAAATAAAATTTAGGAGAGTTCATTCTCGTAAAAAATTTTCAATTTATTTGATCTGCAAATTTTAATTTTCGTCTTAAATTGTCGCATGTTTGGTTTCTGCTTTTTACGCTAGAGGTCTCTAATGTGACTTATGGTCTAGGTCTACGCTAATTTTATATGAATTTTCATACTTTCAGGACACAAACCTACGTATAGTAAGTTTTATTGCGTACAGGCTCGCTGGTATCTAAATTGAAATTTTTGCTGAGTACTGAATCCTCTTAAACTATGAAGTGAAAAACTTCATAGCAAAATTCTCTATGAAATGCTAGTCCCGCATAGGGCTAATCTTGCATTCAAGTAAATACGTAGTATTTCGCCTTATATAATTATTTTAAGTGTATATATGAGGTCAACTTGGCCGTACTGATGAGTATATGATTCCTGCCGATACGAAACGTCCTCTTTTGCGAAAAAATTTCTTTTCAAATATTTTTTCGATGTAAAAAAAGGTTCTTTTTACTCTCGTGGATATAGCAACAAACTCGGTCAATTTCATATTGTCAAAATTCGCTATGAATTTATTTAATAGAAAAACTTTTGTTGCTCGATTGACGAAATGGCGACGTATTTCAAGAAATGTGCATACTTTTATATTCTCAATCCTCGAGTTGATGCATTAGGCAACCGAGTCGAACATATGCAACTCAAATAAAAAAGAAAATTATGACAAACTCCATCTATATGTCGAAAAGACAGAAAAGTTATTTAAATGGCAGCTGGTGCTAGTGCAAAGATAGCTAGCACTTTCTTGCATGAAGTTCACCAAAGCCTTTCGACAAAATAGGGCGTTTCCCATTCCAAACATGAAGATTGGTGGATTTTATGTATCTCCTTGCCCACATAAATTTACTTTTGTTTCATTTACAAACTTCAAATCATCGCCAACATTGCGCAAATTCTCTTACCTCACTACCCTACTTGCGAAAAAGATCATATGAATTCTGTTGGATATTGTGCGCTTTAAGGCTTGTATCGAGTCTAGTCCCTTGTAAAATTATCACAATTTTTTTTCTTTCTTTCTAATCCTGCTAGGTAGATGATAGCTAGTCTGCGGCATATCGATTTATACAATCAGAAGCCGAAGGATTTGGGACACAAAAATCCTTTGAATTTCAGGAATTTTCTATATGTGGATTTCCACATAATCGAAAAAGGTACTTTTTTATAGAGATGGAATTAGATCCAAGGTAGAACTAATCATGGGGGTACACACTCACTGGAATAGTATGATCTCAAGAAAAACCTTATATAAATATTGGAAGGTAAGAAAATCTTACCTAAATAACAACTAGACCTCTTCAAATGATACGTGACTGTCTGCTTATTTTAGATATCTGTACAGGGAGGGATACCTTACCAAGCTCACCGTAATTCTAGAAATGCTCAGGGACATTTTTATATACTTTTGTCCGTTGATTTTTTTTTATAAAGGATTTTTGACTTCAACAATAAAATTAAAAGAAAAAAAAAAGTAAATCAAATTTATCTCTCATTTCCGGAGTTAAAATTAATCAAGAGTAGGAACCCTAACAAAGCTTCAATTATTTAACCTTCATGTATAGGGGGTACTTTTAAGTAACCTCGTACCTAATCCCACTGTAGCATTCGTAATTCCCTGAATTTTGGTGAATGAAATTTATAAGAGCAGCAGTGTTAGGGTTATACTCTAATAAAAATCACAAACAGTTCACGCAAGTGCTACATACAATTTCCTGGTGTGGAGGGGGAGGGGATTCGTCCCCTTAATTTTCATTTAAAATTTTCACAAAAAGGGGTGCAAAACACAACCATTAGCTGATGGGACGACTTAAAGTATATAAAGAAATTATTAAGGGGAGACCACAATTTTTTTGAGAAGTTGCTTTCAGCTCTGTGTTGTAAGCTTCACAAAATAAAAAAAATTCAATAATTTCGCACGAAAGGTGGCGCCATAAAAGGGGGAAAGAAAATCACACCTGTTCCCATCGAGGGTATCCAACAAATGAAGTTTATTTTGTCAATTTCGCGTTGAACCGCACACAAACCGCTCCTTAAAATGTTTTGGAATTCCACTTTGGCATGTTATTACAACCCCAGCTGGTAGCATCTGATTTGAGTTTCAAATACACACCCCTTCGCACCCACACTCAATAACCCTACAAAATACGTAAATTGCCGAGATGGAAGAACGTACATAAGATGTTAAGGGAGGCGGGGGTGACATATGACGCCGCGTGTCAATCTGATTTTTTTCCCTTTTTTTTGTATGTGGTGCTGAAATGTCTGCCAAAGTGCTTCAAATCGGCGGCGGCTTGGAGGACATGTATCAGGAAATCTTGTAAGTTGCTGCACCATTTTATTCTCTCCTACGGATAGAGGATATATGTTTGGTTGGTTGGTTGGTAACATACAAGACCTTCTATGACCGGGGGGAATTTTAACTTCCATTCTCGGGATAGATTCAATTAACTAATCTTGGCATGACTGCGAGAAGTGATTCATGTTCCTGTCAAGATGTCATTTCAACAGTCAATTTAATTTGATTTTGTTTTTCTCCGTTTGCTTGTGAATTTTCACCATTTCCTGTGGGGATCGAGATGCTGTTCTTGCCCGAACACCACATCATCTACTTTTACACAGTTAACGCTTAGCTGTCTATCGTCGGTGATTTGTTGTTGTTGATTTCACTTTTACTTTTACTGGTAAGCGCCTCCCTGCTCCCAAAAAATCATCACCACCACCTCTTCCTCCACTCATCGAAATGTATATTCACCATAGTAATGGGTGGGTTCCGGAATTATCCTCTTTGCTATATATGAAAAGGAAGTTTTCATGTATTCATGACGCAAATCGGATATCCGATATCCTAGCTTAGCTTGGGGGCCCATGGACTATATTGGATATCTGCCTTGCCATAGGTCTAGCTGGGATCAATTATTCTAATCGATGGATAACGATCAATCAAAGTTCTGTGTGGCATCGAAGAAAGAAAAAAAAAATCACAAATTTCGGCACTTTATTTTTGGCCTATATCAGCAAAAATAAGCGGGGGATTTTTGCTGATAAGATTTTGCTTCGAGGAGTAGGTATAGGTACCGATGATGATGGTATGAGGTAGTGGGAGAAGATAATAAGATTACCTGAAGCGTGCAGAGACTTTGGGACATTAAATGCGCTGCTGCTGATGGGGCTATGATCGATAGGCTTTATTCGTGATGCGCTTTAGAGCTTTCAGTTGAAAGGTTAATTCCATTTCTAACCAGGTTCTTACAGCTGCTGTAACCCACCAGCTCGTATTACTTTGAAAATTTGGAAATTTCTTATGAAATGTGATGAATTTTGTTGTGGTCAGGTGTATGTGTGTGTGTGTGTGTGTGTAGAAACATGCTTGTAGAAAACCATGAAAGAATTTCTTTGTCAATAACAGCTCGTTTTGCCTTTGTATATTTTATAGTTGGATGACATTCCTTAATTCTACATCGTTTAAATCAATTCAATAAGTTCGACTGCAAATTCAGATTTTTTTAGTAGGTATTATTGATTTGCCTATGTAGGAACTTCATGGTTAACGGTTCAGTACACCTCAAGCCAATCAATAATTTTCAATATCCGAAGACCATTTTCCATATAATCAAACCACCACAACCAGGGGATGCTGAAGTAGGTCCTTTTACAGCATTTGTCAAGAAATAAAGAACATCTACATTGTTTTGTTGGGAATTCTTGTCATATAGAGTCAAACAGACTAGATACCCAACTCTACTTCTTTTTAGGTGTACAATGATTGGTTATTTAGTCCTTGCGATAAAAGCACTTAACCCATTCACTGCCAGGCAAATTTAGAGCGACTTTCATTGCATGCCAAGATTTTATTTTACAGAAAACATGACATTTAACAAAATTTAATAATATTATACATATGTATTACTGAAATGGCATTTACAGTGAAAATAAAAAAAATAAAAAATTGCGAGATACGTCGTAGCTGGCGTCACCGAATAAAATTTTTGTGCTGAGTGCCGCTTAAAATGCACAGACGTGTAATAAATTGTATAGCTTATCAAACCAGAATGCACCGACCTAAATTTTCAGGTAACGCATATCTGCTTTATCTTCTTCACGAAAAATAAACAGAAATCGGTTTTTCATTAATGCTTTGAATTGTAGTCAACTGCACTCAAATCAAATCAAATGTATTGCTCAAATACTCCGAAGATGATAACTGGAAGATATCCTCCAATCATTACGCTGATGATTTTTCATCATCTCAATATTTGTTGAGTTCTTGCTTTGTCGTTTTTATTGAGGATAAAAACGGGCACAAACACTCAAAGCTAAATTTAATTACCTGGTTGTAAGGATAATGCGAATTTTTAGTACGAATACAGATGAGCAACGTATGAAGCCAGTCAGAAAGATTTTGTGAATGTAAAAGGCCGTATCTACTCGTATTATAAAAAAAAAAACAGTGTTGAATTAAATAAGTGAAGATATTTTGAAAGTAATATTTGTTAAAAAAATTAAGTGTGGTGCATTAACGTAAGTACATCAATATACATAGCTATATGGATTCAACTTTTTGAAAGATAATCGTGAAAATAAATAACTCATTTCCTCAATCCAGAATAATGGATCATGACGAAGAATCAATATTTTTTGAAAAAGAAGAAGAAATCTCTGAGGATGATAGCGACATTTTTTCGGTAGGAAGTCATAGGTACGAAGCTGACTCAACTTCAGGAAATAACGATGAAATAGGACCTTTCCCAACGAAACGACTTTGATGGATTTAATCAACTTCATCAAGTGAGCAGTTTCATAGTCCTTCCGGTGAAGCATCAACAAGCGCCGCATATCAAGACGATACGATTAAATGGACAACCGATAAAAGGGATCCACCACAGTTTGAACTTAGAAGTAATCCAGGGTTAATAATTCCAGACGATGTAAAATCGCCAGGGGATTACTTCCATCTGTTTTTGACAGAATCTCTTTTAAATAAACCAACCGTTATGCTGGCCAACAAATTGCAAAGTCTCCATTATTGCGATCCTCCCAGCTGTGAGATTGGAAGGATACCAGTGCTAAAGAATTACGGGTATTTCTTGGATTACTTATGCACAATTAGTTTACCCTCCATAGAACATTATTGGAAATTAAGTGAACTTTATAATTTTGACTTTTGGAGGAAGAGAATGTCGTTTGGACTCTGAATCGTGGCCATGGGCTTTATATTGACAACTACTATAATTCAGTTGGCCTCGCGAAAGCTCTGACAAATAAATCAACATATATATGCGGCCCCTTAAGATTCGACCGAAAGGGAAATCCAGAAAATTTTATCAAAAAGAAACTGAATCGAGGAGAATCTGAATGGCTGAGATCAGAATCTATTATGGTTAACAAATGGAAAGATAAGCGTAATTTGTTGACTATATACAACATGCATAAAAGCGAACTGGTTCAAGTGAAGGACGAAAATGGAAAAATTTCGACTAAGCCAGATATAGTCAGAGATTATACTTTGGGAATGGCAGGTATTGATCGCTCTGACAAACGTATGTCCTACTACTCATTCCACAGGAAAACCATGCGTTGGTACAAGAAAATTGCACTACACTACTTCTAAATTTTCATGCAGAATGAACACATGTTCTATAACCAAAAAAATCGAGGGAATAAAAAAAAGATGACACTGCTTAAATTTAGAAAATCAGTTACTATGCATTTACTTTATGGCGACGACAGCAATGCAGGAGAAAGCAGCAACTATAATACAAATACAAGTGATTTTAATTGCTTAAAACATCTTCCTCCCACAGAAAAAAAGGATACCTACAAAACCATGTCGAATGTGTACAAAGCAAAAACAGCGCACGGAAACTAGATATTTTTGTCCAGTGTGCCCCAACAGCCCAGCACTTTGCGCTGATCCTTGCATTAAAACTCATCATATACGGCAACAAAAATAAAACTATTTTTAAATTTTAATAATACGTTCATGTATATATAATTACTATGTTAGAATGTAATCTAATTAATATGTTTTCTACACTATATAAATTTTTCATTCATCCTTTCTAATAATTCCTAACTCAAATGGCCATTTGTAATCAATCTAAAATTGTAGGACACACTACGAGATATCTCGTAGTCGGAAGTTTTGGTACAAACGCTTACTACAAGATATGTCGTAGTTGGCCGTGAATGAGTTGAAATGAATTACTGAAATTTTCTTTCATTTATTTTTCGGAGCTCCTCAGGGTTCAATATTAGAATTAACGCTTTTTAGCCTCTATATAATTTTTTATATGAATAGCGATAATGTGCCTCATTTTCGTCTCCATTGATTTTTATGGAATTGAGACTTACCCTTACAAGGTCCTTAATCATGGTATTTACGGGAAAAATTGGCCCAGCAGTAGATGTTTTCTTCGTTTATCTCTTGATAATCAAGCCTTGCATTCCATAAAATTTAAGGCCGAAGATCTTGTTAATAAAAGTTCTGGTATCGACTCGTTTCAAGTTAAATCCTACACACATAATGAGCACTTTGTCTTATTACTTCTTCATTTACGTATAAATGGAACGGAGACATAAGCCTACGTAGAAATATGGCAAACAATGAATCTCCAGAAGCTAATTGTAGTTTTCTTCCAATTTTTCAAAAATAATAGTTCTCTCTCATCCCCAGTGCGTGATATAAGGTATTTCACAGGGCTCAAATCTATGCTCATTACTTTTTAGTTTTGCAATCAATGATTTATTAGAATTGGTCAAAAGATCAACCTTATGTAGATAACCTATAATTATATGTCCAGGTCGACCTACTGGATTGATCGTGGTCATACCAAAGTCTAGTCATATTACTATTATGACAAGAAAAGCAACTTTTAGTTCAGTTGGGAACGTATGAATTTTTTTTTTAAGAGTGACGAAGAATAACGAGCAATGACTAGCTTAGTTTTCGAAAAACGGAGCCAAAACCAATTATGCTCTTGATATAACAACCGCTGTATCTTGTACGTTTCAATAGAATCCTTGGACTAATAAATTCTTCATGCACCAACACTGTTGAAACCTGTTCAATATACGCATTTAGTTTGTCTTGATCGTGAAAGGAAACATGAGGAACGAAACGCCAATAAAATTTCATTATATCAAGAAAATGTCAATTTAACTATGCGATGATTTCAACACGGTTAAGGGTCTTAATGAAGCAAATCAGGACTTGGTGCGGTAAGTTTTTCAGCTCATCCCCAGATAGGAGGTCAGACCATGGAGTATCCAGCCCGCTCCGGACAAAGGCCGGACAAGCACACAGAAAGTGTTCGGTTGTGTCAGATTATCTTTTCAGGCAGGACAGGCACTAAGAGCTGTCAACAACTAAAATCTTTGTTAGATGAGCGTGATGCGAGCTGTGGCCGGTGGTGATAGCAATATCCTTTCCCCTGATCTTCATATCAAGGGCAAACACTTCAGCTTTTAAGACAATGGTGTACCTACCAAATGAGTATTCCAGCCTAATGTTAGGTTCAAGGAAGTAAACACCCGCACCAGCTTCCTCATTAGTGAGAGAGCCGTCAGTGAACATGTTTAGAGCAGATCGGGGAAGGGGGGCGGCATCCAAAACGAAGCTCTGGTACCATCGCGTCAGGTGGCATGCTGGTCGAAGGCCTTTCCTGTTCCAGTCCACACGACAATGAGCAATAGGCACAACCAGTCCAGCCGTCTTCCCAACATCCCCATTCTCGCAATCTACATACAGTCCTTTTTCCATCTGTCTAAATGATAAGATCCATGGGTGGTAGATTAAGTAAGACCTCAGGCTTTGGAAGAACAAAATACCCAAGCTAACGTCTCCTGGAGAAGAGCACCAACCTATCTGGTCTTTGTAGGGTTCACTGTCATGTCATGACGGGTGCACCAGCCTTCATCATTATTGAGGCATCGTTGCATAAAGGCAGGGGCAGCAGCGATGCTGTACCTGGATTTGAGGAGAGAGATGTGATCTGTATACGCTTTCCTTGGGATTAAATCCCACATTTTTCAGCACCGTGATGAGTGAGTTTACTAATATACACCAGATTGCTAGGGAGAGCACGCCACCCTGCGCGCAGCCTCTCTGCTTTCGTGTATTGGAGGTTCGGCTACGAAACTCCACGGTTAAATTTATCATCCTCGTAGGAAATTAGCCATTTCTCATGCTGGTAGCAGCAGAGAGCGAACAAACAAAAAATATATTAATTAATTAATTTCTGCTATAATCCATACACTTCCAAATTGTAAAAGACTTTATCAACAGATACTCAGCATCAAGCCGCCCACTTGCACTGTCCTAGTCCATCGTACCAGGGTAATCTAATCCTGTACCGAAAGTGTAATTAAATCATCCAAGAACTCTATATTTCCCCAAAACAGATTGATCCTTTTTTTTATATATATATACATAAAAAAAGAGGAATATCAGAGGTCATCCATCATAATTCCTCTTCAACCAGGATCACCCATCCCGATTCATATCGAACCCAATTACGCTGGATAATTGGAAATCCACCCGAATATTCCATTTTCGGGGAGAGGAGGTTATCCCTTAATATCGACGCCAATTACGTTAGCGCCTCTTGATGTTATTGAATTAACTGGATCCGATGGTGTGCGCATTTGTTTGGCTGTTTGTATATACATAGACTAACTTCAGGCATATTATAGCGCGCACACAAGCACATACACACACACACACATACACACACATACACACTATCTTCAAATACAGCTTCACTCGTTAGCATGTTATACCTCATAGTGTTAAGCCATGAATTTGTCTCCTGAAAACCTTTGTGCCCATACCTACAGCTACATGGTCTCTAGGGTAATCTACTTAAGTTTTCAATTAAGACAAATTTTCCTAACAATCAGGTGTGACCGTGCTCCGTGAGTCTGATCAAAGTTGTATAGGTAAATCCAACGACGTCGTTAAATACAAAGTGACAACCAAAGATTCACAGGGCTAAATTTATTTATCGCTTTAATCCAGACATTGTCATCCCTTGATTTCATTACTGTAATTGGCCGGTTAGATTCTCGGTTATCTACACACAAGGGATGAATGCAGTGGAGTAGACATATAGAATTCCTCCCCGCTCTCAATTGTTGTTGCTTTGTTACCATAGTCTAGTTTCATACTTACATACCAAGTTGTGTTATACAATCAATTTATGGAATCTCGCAAAACAAGGGTGGCGCGGGTTCAGATCCCGGTAGCTATCAATGGGGTGGAAGACTGGAGACTATAATAATACTTAACCAGGACTAACTACATACGTACGCGCATATATGTCTGCTGTTCTAGTGGTCAGACACTGGAGCCTTCTCAAACTATTATTGTGGAATTGTTGGCATTTCTACAACAAACAACAGATCCTACTTGAGCTCTTGTGCTGTGCGTCCATTCGCACCATTCGCCTCCATACACGTCTTCATCCTGATGGGTTTTCGGAGTTGTTTATTTGTCTTTTGTCAATTTCCCTCTCCTCACTTTGCTATCTCACAGTCATATCGTCAACGTTTCCCTCGCAATTTTCTGTGACATTTAAAATACGTCACTTGTTGGGGATTGTGTTTTTTCTTTATAAATAGTTTACCTACTCGACTTGAGAAAGTTTTCTCCTTCCGGTGGTGGCGGCGGCGGCGGCCATCTACTGTGCGATGGCCACTTCAACTTGTTTGTGCCAGCACACTCCAAACAAGGGAGTTCGTCACATCCGGAAAGCATCTCCATCATCCTCTTAGTTCTTCCTACCATGCTGGTTTTGCGCCCAATGCAAATATGTTTGCCTGCCTGTTTGCTTGTTTACGCTTCTGTTTACTTTCGTATTAGTGAAGATCTGTGCGTGCTTTTGTATCTTGGAGCATTGAATTCAAATTGAATAAATAGGAGGCGTCGACGAAAGTGCTTACTTCTAATTCCAAGGATGGTGGAAGAGTTTTTGGGCTCTTTAAGAGTGGGAGAGACGTCATCATTACGTTAATATTTCCATCTTCATTAGAATTGAGCTGTCAATACCTCATCCCCTTCAGCCTGAGATTCCTAAATTGAAAAGCATCATTTCGCACTAAGTAATAGCCTTGGGTGCTTTTGTATTAGCCTTGCAAGAAGTTGGCAGAGCTACTTATAGTAGATCTCCAGAAATACGTATCCACCGACCTCGAAATCGTCATGCTATATTTCCAGAATACGCCCAACCCATTCTCCCCCTACGTCAAGACAGTCAAAACGATCACATTAGTTATGTGGATTTTACGAGAGATGGCGATAAGTACGCCACTTTACCCTATAGAGAAGGAATACTGTAAATTTTGTACTTGAAGGAGGGGGAGGTAGACTAGTAGGGCAAGCTAATTTTACTCTGTGTGGTGACAATTGCTGTTTTTCATTCCTCTCCTTGCTTCTTAGTTTTAGATGGGTTGGAACAGCTGAAAGGGTCTCCGTCAGGGATGAAATGGAAAATAAGTAAATTAATAAAATTTATGAAGTCAATTTACACGTCTGCAAATAAAGTAAATTGAGTAATTCCATTACTTTATCAGGAGGGTTAAGGGGGTGGTTAGGGGATGGTTAGGGGGTTGGATGGTTCGAAGGTTTTTTGTGTTGTTGTTGTTGTTGCTGCCTTGTGTGCTGTGGTTGATACCTCCATTATGATGCCTGAGATGTTATCCTCCTCTTTGGCTTTGTTTCCTGTACATTCAAGCATTTGCCGACATCGTTCTCGTTTCCGTTTCCATTTCGTACCGTTACCGACTACTATACTTTCTGCGGAAGGAGGTAGGGGATGAAAAGTAAAAACACTGTTTTTCGCCTCTACTTTATATTTTGTTGTTGGTAATTTAACAGACTGTTTTCAAGTTTTAACGGATTTGTGTACTTTTCTCCAGCTGAAGAAAGGCAAGCTGACAGATGTGATATATGGCAGAGGAGATAAGTTTCGTAATTTCTATTCATCTTGGTCGGTATGCGTATACGTCGCATCGTCGCTCGCTAGGCTATTGCTGCAAGTATAGCGCTCGCGGAAGTAATTGAGTGGAGAAGCTTTTCGGGGATTTTTACAGATTAGCCTGTTTTTTTTTTCCTGATAAACTGAAATAGCTTTTCTCTGCCCTCTACTATAGTAATGTCGTATGATGACAATGATTACAACGAAAACGTCGACTACGACAACGACAACGACTACGATGACGATGTCGACAAGGACGACAACTATAAGGATGATGAGGACGGCTGTCTTAAGAGTTTATGTCAAAATGAAGGATATTTTGTCAGGAGAACTTCATGTTCCCAATTTAATTAAAGAAGAATGTATAGGAAGAAACTGTTCTTGTAGGTATGTATAGGTACAGAGCATTCTCCGGTTTTGCAAGGGATTTGTTAAGGGAAAAATAACATTTCAACAAGGGGAAAACGATATTCCTTGTACAGTAAAGTATTAAGTCTCTTTTATCAAAATCGAAAAGAAAAAAGTTTCAAGTAGTTAAATCCTTGAACAGACATAGCGTATAGTTCTGCTAAGGATTAGGATTGTACGAGCAGACCAAACTTGTGGTAGATTATATGGTCTGCGAAATATGTCTGAAGATTTACAGTTGAAGTTGAAAGAAGAATGTTCCTAAGGTGGTCTCATGTCCTTAATAAAATTATTTCTGAAATGAGGATTGGGTTCAATTTACGATTATATGTTTTCAAAGTTAGTTAAAAGTTCGTAAAAAGAAAAAAAAATCGTCAAAGGGGATGGATTAAGGGACAATAAGACAAGTTTGGATAAGGTTCGTTTTCCAGGTAGCTTGACAAGCTCATATTAGGTTTTGAGTATGAAATGTAACCAGATTGTTGTTTTTTTTTTTAAATACTCTTTAAATCATAATGGGGCAAGGCTCTTATTTTTAGCACTTTTTTTTTTGTATTTTTGCAAATAGTGTGATTGGATTGGGACATGGGTAATTTGTGTGAGATTAATTTTTCCAGGAGTATTGGGCATCCGTAGAACAGAAGGGGGCGATGGAGTTAAACAAGGTTTTAGAAGGTTTTAGCTCATGAAGCAAAAACAGTGTGATAACGACCACTATAATATTTGGATAAGATTGGTTTGTCGAGGACAGGAAGCAAATATAGGATGACGACATACAAAGATAATTATCTCAATATGAGCTCCATGGAAAAGGCAGGCTGCGAATATTGTACGCAAAGAAATAAAGAAGGTGGCAATATGCTAGGAAGACTATTTGATGTCTTGAGCCTAAAAATGTAGGAGTTTATTGGTGATCAGTTTCAATTCGACGTGTTAGGTTAGCTTATATAGGTGATCTGTGAATTTTCCAATTAACCACACTTAGACCTTGGAATCATACTCGTATGCTCTGATACCATATAAATATATGTACTATAAATTAGCCGCATTGCACTTCGCACGGTAAAGTTGTCGCTTAACGGGATTACAAATTTTTGCTATGGAAAATGTTCAACAATTATAAAATTAATAGCGTAAAATTGATTAAACTAATTTAAAAAAAAAAAAATAGTGATTATATCCTGATCTCAGGTAGTGCAGCAAGGTGCATTTTTAGAACTTTCAGCAGGTTGGTCTGCAGCGATATTGTGGCCTATTCTTGGTAGTATTGAACGCATATTTTATATATATTTGAGCTCATAATTACAATAATTATTGTAATATGTATAAAGCAATGAAAGTTTAAAGACTACATATTGCATTAACTGAGGTGATTTAGAAGTTGTATCTCATTTTTACGAAGACGCGTTAAAAGAATAAAAAAAATCGAAAGATCTGTTGGCTTCTGTATAGCAAATAAAAGACTCGCGTGAACTTCAACACATATTCTTTAATACTTCACTTGATTAACTTAAGCTAGGTTTAATAAACACATTAATTGCCGATGATTATATGCTACTTTAGAATACCAACTAGTTTGGTCTTTTTGTTTGTAGACACGACTTTGGAAACGAGACTGCACCTGGTGATCAACTCGACTCTGTTGGACTAGAAAATCTACTGCCAAGAATCATCGTGTGTGTGTGGGAGAATGTAAGCTCGGTTTCCTTTCGTTCCGCAAAGCTCTTGTTCTTTACGTGGTATTGCCAGAATGATTTATTTTTCCCTTCGACTCAACTACTTAGTCGGTTGGATTTTTGGGACGATTGTACACTCTACAGATCTATTGTAGGGGACTCCTGTTACATGTTTTTTATTGCATTGCATAGTATAGCTCGCAAAATGAGTGATATTACCGCATTAAAAAATCAAAGTGTTAATATCAAGGGTTCAGTGACAAAAACACAAACATTCGTGGCGAGTATTAATCGTATGACTCTCACCGGTGAATTTGCAGTTCGCTCAGAGAAATTAGATGAGCTTTGGCATGCGTTTACTAAAATAGATGATGAATTGCTTCTGAAGGAAGTTTCTTCAGAATTTGATGGGTTTGAGGAAAAATACTTCAGTATTAAAGATCAATTACGGACAATACTTAACTTAACTCAAGGATCTGTTAATACGCCGGCAAATGATGAATTTTATTCCACGATGATTAAGTTCTTTGAACAACAAAAAAGTGTTTTGGATAGTTTGTCTCAGAGTTCGTCTTCTAATGTACTTGACGTCAGACTTCCCAAACTCAATATTCCTTCCTTTAGTGGTGAATATAAGGAATGGTCGTCATTCAAAGACCTCTTCGGGTTCTCAGTTCATAACAGGGCCTAACTGTCCAATGTACATGAATTTCAATATATAAAGAGTGCTCTAACTGGTGAAGCGGCAAATCTTATTAAGCACATTACCATCAACGATAGTAATTACACTGAAACTTGGGCGAAATCTCGAGATATGAAAAAAAAAAAAAAAATCTTAACATCTTATATTAAAACGTACATCGAGAGAGCAAGTGTATCTCAAGCTTCCTAAAGATAGGAATAAGATAAGTTCGCCTGAATTCCCAGTTCTTCAGAATTCTACATTCGGCTATCTACTTTTAGGTACTGTTACCACATCAACATCGCAAGACCTCACTACATTTCATGTAGATGGGAGTTGACAAGACCTTACGAAGATTTTGGGAGATTAAGGAGGTGCCCGTTCAACATTCACCTTACTCTGAAGAGGAACAGTATTTTGAGAATAAGTTCATAAATACGCATCGCATTGACGAAACAACGGGAAGATATATAGTTCACCTTCCGCTCAAGTAAACTACCCCTCCTATGTGAGAAACATTGAATATCGCAACCGCACGTCTACACTCATTAGAACGAAAGCTTAAAGCTAACTCTATGTTGTATGAAAAGTATTGCAAGTTTATGGAAGAATATCAATCATTGGGTCACATGGAAGAAATGTCAACATTGGAGTTGCAATTAGACTCAGAGCATGCATACCCTACCCCATCATGCAGTGTTGAAACCGTCCAGTAGTACTATCAAATTGCGTGTTGTTTTCAATGGATCCCCAGTTTTGGCTTCGGGCATTTCTCTCAACCAAAGGTTGTGTGTAGGACCAAAAACTCAACGGGACCTGTTCCCAATTTTGTTAAAATTTCGCACATTTCAAGTGTCTATAAATGCTGATATCAAAAAAATGTACAGACAAGTAATGATACATGAATCAGACAGACAGTATCAGAGGATTTTTTGGAGAGATAATTTTGAAAAACCTGTACGACATTTTAAACTGACAACTGTGACATATGGAACAGCTCCCGCACCATTTTTGGCCATCAGAGCACTCAAACAATTGGGCATCGAATTTAAAGGAGAATTTCCTTCAGCCGAACATGCCATTGAAAACTCGTTCTATGTAGATGATTTGATGAGTGGAGCAGAAGATGAATCCACAAGCATTTGGTTATATAACGAACTCACAAGTCTACTGCAAGAACGGGGATTTTTTCTTCGCAAGTGGGCTTCTAACTCGGAACAAGTTCTTCATGAGATTTCTGGAACTGACTCTTCAACATCACAGAAAATTAGTGAACACTCCGACACGATTAAGGTTCTGGGACTTTTATGGATACCTTATGAAGATTCATTTGCCTTTGATGTCAGTGTTCCTGCTCATGTCACCCTGAGAAAGAGAAAGATCTTGTCTGAAACATGTCGCATCTTTGATCCTCTCGGTTTGTTATCTCCGCTTACAATTACATATAAAATCTTATTCGACCTAAATAAAAATATTTGAAATATAAGTTTATTATTGTAAAAGTTAAATCTTCTTTGAAAACGTAGCTATCATTTTTGGACTAGTTGTTGCTTACTTATCATTGCTTAAAATATATGTATATATTCACAGAATGATATAGATTTATATACAGCCAATCAGTTTTTTCTCTTTGTGAAATCAATGAATTCAGTTCAATACTAGCATTGTGAGCAAAAGTGTGCATTAAAGGTTTGAAGTTCTACCTAATGCAAAGTGGTTTTTCATTTTTACCTTTTAACAAGTTCCCTATGATCATTCCTAACGGCCACAATAAGCGATAAGTTTTACTAGATTTTTAAATGCCACTTTTATTAACATAACAAATCTTAAATACACTGAACCTTCACTTCATATAATATGTAGCTACCTGGTAGCCCAATCATCCTGATCGCACTGATGAGTTCATGATGATTGCTTGAATGAATGCAATGCTGATCTTTGTTCTAGCATCGGGACTAAACTCATTTATACACATACAACGAAATTAAATGATTGCTCAACACCATTTAATTCCCTTTCACTCGTGCATTAGATGTACTACATCCATATAGATCAGTATCCATTCCAATTTATTGATGAGCTGATAGATGAGTTGGCGAAGAAAGTCATCGAGGCGCTTAGTAAAAAAGACACTTGTCTACCTACTCACTTGACTAAAAAGTTACGTTAGTTACCATAAAAGCCCCTGCCAGCAGCGGTACTAATATTTTGTAAACTAATAAGCGTTGGCTACCAGGAAATTTGTTATATGTATATCAAACTGTCAGTAGCCTAGCTAAGGTAACGATACTTATGTGAAGAAAGTCAGTACCTACCTACAGTTCTAATTCTTTAGAATTACCAATTAGTCACAAAAAAATCATTTATTTTTTTATTCCACAAGATATTCATGGTACAATTTCTAAAATAAAATTGGAAAATATTTTTTCTAGTTGTTTTTTATAACCAGAAAGTTGCCAAAATTACTTCTAGGTCTGTTTTGTTACCAGAAAGTGGAAAATGTTAGGTTTTAGTCATACTTGCAGCCGAAAAGTTAATTTGAAGTGACTTCTTAGTTATATTTATAACTAGGACGTTACCAAAGTAACTAAACTCTATGGCTTACGGGATAAGATTTATGTATACAAAGGAAGATGATTGCTTTTTGTTTTTGAGCATGTACTCTCTACTCACCAAACTAAGGATATAAATTGGGCGTAACAATGCCTATACGACAACCTTCCACACACACACAAGATAAAAACATTTCAACTTGAATAAGTCAAATTCAAATTTAGTTTCCTCTATCTCTGAAACACCGCAGGGCTAGAAGGTAAAGTAAGAACCTACATATGTGTCTCTACACACACATTATATTTAAAGGACAAGAACAATTGTGTTGATATCATACGCACTTGGGATTTACGAAATCATCAAATGCCTGGGAGGTGTAATTAAAGGACACATGATGATCACACACACAACATCGACTGACTATCTCACCGGGGAGAGCTTCTTATCTATCCAATGAGAAAATAAATCATTTTTCTGCATATTCTTCCAAGTATATCCATAATTCTAGGAAAACCACCCTTCTCCCCACTCCAAATTCCAAGTATAATGCAAGACGATATACGACCAGCTTTTATCCATCCAATCGAATCCAAAGCGTTGCACATTTTTATCGTAGATACTCTCATTGGGTGTTGATGTAAGTATACGACATCCCCACTCCAATAAATATTTTTTTTTTATTTCTACTTTCAAATTTTATGTTGTAAAGTAAGCTTATATGAAGAAAAATGGCTTTTTGAAATTTACTTTGCGTGTTCTACAACACCCTTAAGCGGCCTTAGAAAATAATAAATAAAAAATAAATGTTAGTGCCATCGTCGTTGTAACACTGCATCTTATGCTCCCGCCATCGTTCTGGGGCCCTTTTCTTCTTAAGGAAAAATATCAGAGAATTTGACGACAACACGTTTCGAAAATAAATTAATAAAAAAGAAAAAAAGGAAAAATTTAAGACAAAAGTGAATAAAATAATTTTTCGCGTATTTCCACACGTTCGTTTACCGTTGTCGCAGGCAGTATACTGCTACTATGCTGGACTTGTACCGGAAGAGCAAATCGAGAGAAAAGTTGTCTTAAGTTTGAGTCCTTTTCCAACAGGATTTCCTTCAGGGTCTATGTGTGTGTGTGGGTGTGTGGTGTGGGGTGGATATCCTTCTAACCACTTTTCTTTGCCCTAGACCTAGACGGTCTAGTTAGGTAGGATAGTCGCCCAACTAGGTACCACCAACCCGCAGGTATTATTCCACAAAAGATGTGAATTTATTGCTTTCCTGTATAAGAAAAAATAAAATGCTGTAAATGGAGGTTTTAAGGCCCTCTGACGGAATATCGGTGGAAGTGAATGCAATAAAACTGCATTCATGGAAATTTACTGAGTTTTTCGTGTTATTGCAGTTGTTATTGTTATTTTGTTGCCCTCATCGTGAAAGGTATTTTTGGCTTCCGGTGTGACATTTTCTTGTAAATGTCCTGAAAGGTGGTGGTGATAAAGATGGTGCTAACAGGATAATGTTGAAATATTTTAAACTGTTGGAATTTTGCATTTTTATTTATTTTGTTGATTGCATTTTCTTCAAACATGAGCTGAATATTATGTAGGCAAGTGCTATAGATGTGCGCTGCATTTAGTACCTAACTAGGAAAAAAAAAGACTTCTTACGTCAAGGTAGTAGCTAGGTATATTACGATTGAGAATTTTTTTTTTTCATTCTTCAGGTTTATCTTCAGTTTCTTGAATCGTCCTGTTTTTTGGTCTATAGTTATTGGTCGAAACATTAGCAATCCAATGATGATGTTGCCATCTGTCGCTTATTAAGAAGAATGCACTGCGCTCGGAGATTATTGAATATTCTACTCAAGCCTTAAAAGTAGTTTTAAACCTCTCAATTTCTTCCCCACTTCCTGGGAACAGTACGTACTGTTTTATTTTGAAAGAGTTTAGGGAATTTTTATTAGTTAGTGTAGCAGAAGACATAGAAGAAGAGTAGCTATAAGAGTCGAAATGATGTTAGGTAGGAGGAAAATTAAAGAACGGTATGAAGGTGAGATTCGAACAAATTATCCTTGAAATGATATTCAGCGAGCATATGCTATCGAGGTCAGGGGAGAATTGAAGAAGATATTTATAGTCGAAATGGGTACAATGACTAACTGAAAGCTGGATTGCTTGATGAACCAGAAGACTACCTATATGTAATACTGGAATTACTTTTGTCTGAGTTCTGGTTCATTAAAATATTGAAGGAAAGTAAGTATAGTTTAACAAACTATCTAATAGACTGATGAACTACTTTAACAGGCTGACGAATTATCAAAATGGGCTGCCACTGTTCGCTGTTATCATATACAAAAAATATTATTATAAGTACCTTGAATGGTCTTCCGTGTCATCTATAAAAGATTCGTAGTAAGATTTCCAGACTCATGGTGTCAGGCAGTTCGTAGAGTCAGCTATCTCCGAATGCCACTTATTTGATTTATTTCGATTTCCGTGATAGTTTGAGTCGCATCGTGCATTTTTGTCGAACTGGGTTGTTAAGTTCTTGATAAATTTCCATCTAAACTCTTTTTCAGGTACAATGTACATATATCTGCCGAAAGACATTTTTGGTATCCACATTTGAATAGACTTTAAGGATGTGCCTATAGTATTCGTCGTATTCTAGGAATTTTGTTAAAAAAAAAAATGAAATGAAATTACTTCTTATTAACTGTAATTGTATTACACATTAATATCAAGTTAAATATCAATCAAAAACGCGATGTTTGTACACGCTCAGTTGAAAAGCTTCATCCCTCCTACCTCTGTACCTGTAACCGCTATACCAAAAGGTGGTTTACTTATGTCGCACTATGAACACTAATGATTATCTAAAACGGTGAAATAATGAAAATTACCCTCATAAAATGTTTCCATTCCCACTACCCTGGCACCCATACAACTTTCCATACAAACTCGTACTAAATCAACTCGCGAGCGAGTGCTAGTTGCCATTATCACGGCATAATTAAGACACATAGCAGAGAAATTCACGCGACAAAATGGAGATCACGTATATCAATTTAAGATAATTATTTAATTAAAAGAGCTTGAGGGTCTTTGATGCTAAATTTCCATGTTGGACGCCCGTCGTAGACTTCGCCAGCGTCTTCTTCGTCATCATCATCATCATCATCATCGTAATTAGCTCAGTAGAGGTACTTTGACTCTCTGAGTCGTTGCCAGAAAAGGGTTTTAGCGGAGTCGTTTCGTTTCATTTCAGTTCGCTTCACTTGTTCTGCAATTTAAGTAAGTTTGGTGATGCTTTTCAGTTTTCACGCTTTCCAGTATGATGAAACTCCTTCATTCCATTTCCATCTGGAATCTACTCTTTCTTCAACCCGTTGTCATATCGTCGTCGTCCTCTTCTCCTCCTACACCTCAATCTACGCTCTTACTTCTAATTAGGCGCGTAATGAGTTTTTATTTATTTATTTTTTTCTTCTTTTGTCACTCTTGTATTTCCATTTTATTTCACTCCTCTCCACCGCCCTCCTTCTGAAGTTTTTTTTTTATTATTATTAAATTTGTGCTTTTTGTGCAACAGAACGGAATTAAATGAAAAATTCATTTCCACATTTCTTAACATCTCCGGGACTGTGCTGTTAAGGTGTCTTCCTGCTGCCTCATGCATAACCAACTAGTGACACATTAGAATCCTACGGATGGGGAATTTCTCCTCTGCGGGATTAATTAGATTCTTTTTTATCATTTTTTTTTCTTTCTCGTTTTTTTTTATCTAGTCGAGAAATGTTTTCCAAAGGGAGAAAAGGTACCTCAGGACAGCATAATTGAATTCTGGCATTTTCTTTTGATTTATGCGGAAAATTTAAATTGTTGCCTTTTTGTGAGTCTTTAGAGTGCTGTAGAACAAAAAAAAAAAAAAATGAATGAAAGGAAGAAAAAACTAAGGAATTTCCTTGCAATTTAATTTAATTTTAATTTCTTTTGCTTTCGTTTTATTGAATGAAGGCATTTTTGCATAATTGTCATAATTTTTAAAAATTTCCACTTGTTGTTTTTTAATTCCTTTCGATTTCTTCCTATTAGAAATTTTAATTTTCGGGAATGGAGGGGGAAGTGTATGTGGTGAGATATTGGAAAATATACTACTCAATTTTGGTAAACTTAATGAAGGTAAAGATAAGGACATACCAGTATCGATAGCGCAGTAAATTAAGAAATCCTTTTGTTTTTATTAGGTAAACAAATATACATGGGGGCGAGTATTAGATTAATTTAATTTACTTTCTTTATTTCTAATTTAATTTTTCTGGCAAGTAATTGGGAGTTGTTTTCCTTACGAAATTTGCATTTTTCTAATGATAGTTTATTAATTAGTACGAAAAACGATCGTTGTTTGTTTTCTAATATCACCTTATACCTGAATCTTTTGAAAAATAATTTATAAATAAATTTCTAGAGTGATAGTTCTGTGGTACTAAGGCTACTATGTCAAATAAGACGTTGGTTTTTTTTTTTTTTGGTTTTCGTTAGTTTTTGTAATGCTATCATGTACAAGTTGTGGCGTTGATTGATTATGATGGAAAAACCCAATATGGTTTTGATGCTCCTAGAATACGTAGTAAACAATAAAAATATCTGCGATATGTTCATCACAATGCAAAACCCAAAACAAATTTTTCTGCATATCGAATTCTACTAGATTTCTCTAAAGTCGTCGACTGTGTTGATCACATCTTACTTACGGAGAAATTTCGTCGCCATGGTTGACAGGTTTTTGTCGAACCGTAGCCAGAGTGCTAGTACTCTCACGCGTGGTGTTCCTCAGGGTTCAATATTGGGTCCACTAATATTTAGCGTTTTCATAAATGGTCTTCCAGATGCGATTCGCGATGTCATAATCCTTCTTTATGCCAACTAAGTACATAACTGTCTAAGCAGACCAATCGGTCTTCCTCCAGGACTGCATCGCACGTACGCTGACATGGATAGGATACATAATTGGTCAAAGCGTAACTGTTTGTTATTGAATCCAGAGAAATCACTGTGTATGACATTTTGCCATCCAACTTGGGGCATTTATTTCATTTCGGTATTTTTTTTTTCTCGATTGGATAGCTCATGTCCACATTAGTTAGATGTTACTTCCAATTACTGCATTCGCTTCATAAATATGGATTAAAAAGGTTCGACTATATCTCAACTTTTCGGAATCATTTGGTCGGTTGTTCACTGATGTCGTATTTGAATCCAACAAAATTAGTATAACTAACTCCAGTCGAATAAACCAGAGTATCTCAGAGTAATATTCCAATTCACACCATGCTGGTGTAATAAAAATGGCGGGTTCTTACCTAATCCAAATATTTAGCTCGCTTACGGAATTGTCTTCCTCTTAATATTCAAACTGCGGCAATATCAATGCATTCAAAAAGCTTATTAACACCCACTAAACTTGATTTTCTCCATCTTTTTATACATTCTCCACTGCCTCTCTGTATTGGAAAAATAGTATGAACTTATCTGCTGATTACTTTTACTATTGTTTGTATTCTTTTTTTGTCTATTTTGCTTTTTAACTTTATCTAGCGCCACTTCTTAATTATACTACAAAAGATAGTAAATATTGTGTATATCGTCCAGCGAAGAATAAACTATTATTTTATTATTACCTTAAATAGTGCCACAGAATTATAAATAAGATTCTATATGAGTTAAAAAAAAAGTGTTGTAAATGCAAATCCTTGGTCACCCCGTAGTTCTAATTCGATTCAAATTAATTTTGATTGCTTTAAATAATTTTCTTTCCTTTCTCTTGCCATATGATTTTGTTTATTCAATTTTGAATCACCCTGCAAATAGTTAAGTTGAATATAGCCTACTTAGATGCGTACCTACAATAGAAACCCGAATTATTTCCTTTAGGATACCGGGTCAGTACAGGTTTGAAGTCGTATAAGGCATTATGGCTCCATCTATATTACGAAAAGTATTTTGGCGGCAATAATGGTATGTATTCGATTCCAGGTATACTTTTAAATGAAATATGCAGTTGCACAGTTTCTTTAATATATCAACATCAACACAGGAATACTTCTTATGTTTGCGTTGCTTTTCAGTTAAAATTGAAACCCCAGTAAAGAAGTTGTATATTTTTTTAAAAAGGTCTGACAAAGTAGTTTAAAAAACAAAAACATTTTTTTCTTGACCAAATCTTCTTCCTAGTTAATTTTAAAATTTATTTGATTGAGTTTTTACATTATTTTATTGGTATATATCTGAATAGCCACTCTTTATATTTTTACTACTAATGGTCCATGTGGAATATAGTTAAGTTTTCAATAGAATTTCACACTACTGAAATGCGCTACTTTTCCTGTAACAAAGCTGCACAATTGTGATGGCTTTTTACAGTTGAATTTCCAAATCTACCAAAAGAGAGTAGGAAAATTATTTGCAAAATAAAAGTGAATGTTAAATTTTACTTATACGTGTAAAAGATATTAGCATACTGCAGTCATGTCTTTTCAGAACACTCAACTTATTCTTGGCCGCTTTGAGAGAGCTGAAAGAAGGAGGAAAGATAAACTTTAAAAGCTAGAATGAGGCTTAAAGAATAAATAGACCTCCATCAAACCTTGGGCCATAAAGGATAGCGAATTCTAAATTAAGTTTAAATTTACGTTTTAAATTAAATTAAAGTCTTTCAAAGGAAACTCAAATAATTAAATGGAATTTAATATGAATATGAATTAAGGATATGAATTGTTGAAGCAGGCAAAGTAAAAATGGGCAAGCATAAGTCTTAAAAGTGATATTCATAATAATCTTCATACTTACTCTTTACGGTATACGGACATAAGCTCTGTTTAAACTTTAAATGGGCTCGTTTAATTATTTCTGTCCTTCTTTCTCAGTAAAAACCCCTGAAAAGAGAATCTTGCTTATTACAGGAAATTAATCAAAAATACTTTTACGACGATTACCTGTCTTGCACTTGCCAAGAAACTTTGAAATTAAACAAAAATAATAACATGCCAAACGCACAGGAAATATCAGCTCAAAAGTTACAAAAAAAAAAAAAACCCAGAAAAGAAACTGTCGTGTACTAACCTTGCACTTCAATGGGTGGCAGGACGCTCGGGAAATTCATAGAAATGATGAAGCATACCTACTTACTGGCTAAAAGAAGAGAATCCATACTCCTCATAGGACCGGAACAATTTTACGGCATTTCTTACAACACCGTAAAACTTACCATTCAAAACTGGATCCAAAACAGAATGGACCAGAGATGTACTTCAATAAGGGGCTCCAGACAAGCTAAAAGATTCATTAAAGGACCTTCACCAAAGAAGAGCCTGGGCTACTACATAAGAATCAATTCAGGAGTCCTAAACGGACACTGCAAACTAAACAAACACATGCATCGGGTGGGTACATATATCCCCCACTGTAGTATGTAGGCTATGTCTCGAAGAGGATGAAACATCGGAGCAGAAATGTAAAGTACTTAAGTACTAATAACAGTACCAGTACCTGAACTTGCACTTGAAAAATTGTAAAGTACCAGTACCGGGACTTGTACTTGTACTTAAAATATTTCAAGTCCAAGTACTGGTACTATACTGGTACTTGTACTTGGAATTATACAGGTCTGCATCGGAGTAGGTCTTATACGAGGCCCTTGCGCACTGTAGTTTCTGGGGTTTTAGCTCCTATTTCTTAAAGCCTGCCAACTTCGAAAACTGTCACAAAAAAAAAATACTGCTCTTCTTAGGATGTGAGGGATCGTTGGATGAACTATAAACACGGTGCAGCGGTGCACAATATGCCAATAAATGGCTACAATGCAAGGCCCCCTCGCCCCGCTTAATCCCTTAAATCTAAATCTGGCATAAATCTATTCCTACCTAAGAAATGATTTTTTTATCTCTGTTCTGTGAGCGAACTCGGTTTCAAGCGAGAACGAGCTCAGGTGGTCAAGTAGAAGCTGAGAGTCGATCGTGGTGTTTAATTAAAAAACAAAAAAAGTAAAAAGAAGGAAAAGAGGAAGATTGTAAAAGATTTGCTATAGAAGAATTTCCAGAAGAAAGGAAATTTAGAAGGATTCACCCGGATTTATTTCGATTCCAATGGGAGATCAGGAGTTAACGATCCATGTAACGTACATTAAAAATATTTTTTTTAATGCCAAAATTATTAAATAGTTATAGAGAATTCGTATAACTCGAATTCCTCATTTAGCTACAAATTGAGGTGGCACCCAATCTATTCTGGTAGCACTTGAAGTAGCTGTTATACAACTCAACTGTTCTTCTCTGAACTACGGAGCAACTCTAATCAGAGCATATGTACCTATGCAAAGTAGCGGGTAACAGGCTAACAGAGTGACTTACAGCAATACCTACCCTCTGGCAGAATTCTAACCAGTTACGTACTTGGGAAATTTTTCCAATTTGAAAGGGGGTGGTTTTTATAGTTGATTTCGAAAAAAAAACTCAAACATTTTTAACTTGTATCAACATTTTTTTGTACCGACAATATTAAAAAAAAAACAAAAACGATAACACATGTACTTTTGATATAAAGTCGTGTCAGACTCCTCTTCCTTGTTATCCATACGCAAATACACATCTAAAACTATTAACACAGGCTTTGTGGAAATTCCTACGTAGACCAGGTAGTTCATTAAATAGTAAAAAAAAACCCGTGGGGAACTATTGTTAATTGAAAGAGAATACAAACGAATCCGCTAACCTAAAAAAAAGTTCTATTGAAGAATGTGATGGCTAATTCGAGCGTTAAGATCACCCGGAAGTCAAAATTCCCAACGTCAAATTCAGAAGAATAAAATCTTCAATGGTAAAATACCGTAAAATCAAATTCCCGAAAATAGAAAATTATTGAAGATTCAAAAAATGTGCAGGTTTTTAAAATTGAGTAATTTTCAAAAATGCCGCTTTTTAACATTCCGAAAAAGGAGTATGCTTTGAGAATTGAAATTTACATTTAAAAGGAAAAAATTGGGCAAGAACAAATCGGGCTCGCGCTATCAGTGTTCCGTTCCAGAACTTGTTCAACGAAAAGTCGATCGACCGAGTTTATTTATTGTTGTTTTTTTTTATATATTTTTAAGTCAAGCTCAGGGGATACCCTATGATACAAAGCACAGAATGGCAGGAAGAAAATAGGGAAAGGAATCAAGGAATGTGAGGACAGCGGCGGAGGTGCTGATATATGTGAGTTTTAAACTTTTCCAAATTGTATGCCGGAGGAAAGATAGAAGATGGTAGACTGTTCCATATTTGCACAGTTCGGGATAAAAAACCATGACGGAATTTTACTGTACGGCCGAAGGTAATTTTAAGGATAAAAGGATGTGCGCAATTTGCCGCACGAATATTGCGTTCAGGAATCATTCTACAAGGGATCAGATTAGGTATTTCCTCGGACGTTGACCATGCATGTAACGATAAAGGAACGAAAGGCATCCAACATTGTGGCGGTGCTCGAGTGAGTTAATATGACAAGCTATTGTCAAATCGTCAGTGAGCTTGAAAGAGACGAGACATTGATGAAATCGGCTCGTGAAAACCATAGTTCGTACTATGATGAGGAACGAAGAGGAAGTCGTGGTTCCTCAAGAAGCGCGCAGGAATAGATATATTGAAAGTATTTAAGAGCTCAGGAGAATTTATCGCTCCCTGTATACACTGAAACGCAAAAAGCTTTTCGCCTATTTTCAAGAGAATCCAATGGAAAGAGTTTAAGCCTATAAACATATGGAGGTAAAATAATAGGGTTATGCCAATGAAGTCCACGCAGAGCGAAACGAACGAATCTTCGCTGCACAGCCTCAATACGATTTATGTATACAGCATAAAACGGAGACCAGACCGGACTGGCATACTCCAAAATAGGTCTAACGAATGTGCAGTAAAGGACCTTCGTTATGAATGGATCATTAAACTCCTTTGACCATCTCTTTACAAACCCCAGAGTAGCATTAGCCCTGGCAACGATTGTATTAAAATGATCCTCGAAGGAAAGGCGTGTATTAAGGAAGACACCCAAGTCCTTGGTTTTGTCAAGTCTAGATAATAAGCATCCATCTAAAGTATAACTGAAGTTCAATGGACTCCTTTTACGAGAAAAGGACATAGCAGTACATTTGTTGATGTTGAGAGGAAGACAGTTAATAGAGCAGTACATTTGTTGATGTTGAGAGGAAGACAGTTAATAGCACACCAATTATGAAAGGTGTCTAAGTCCAAATTTAGAATTCCACACTCGTTTTCATTAGAAACAATGCGGAAGATTTTGGCATCGTCAGCATAGCAAAGTATTCTTGAATTAGTCAAAATCAGAGATACGTCATTAATGAAAATAATAAAAAGGAGTGGTCCGAGATGGCTGCCTTGAGGAATACCAGAAGTATTATCTATTACGTCAGAAAGAGCTTAGCGAAATATAACTCGCTGCGTACGATCCGATAAATAAGAATGAAGCCAATTGACAAAAACAGAAGGAAAACAAAGAAGAGTCAGCTTATGAATCAAGATTTTATGATTGATTCGGTCAAAAGCTTTACTAAAATCTGTGAATATGCAATCAACTTGCTTTCCGCTTTCAATTGCAGAAATGCAGAAATTAGTAAACTCTAACAAATTAGTCGTAGTAGATTTACCCTTCATAAAACCATGCTGAAAAGAGCGCAGGAAAGGCTTGCAGTGGAATGACAAAACATCGCAAACCATGGCTTCAAATATCTTACCAATACAACATAACTTAGCGACGGGTCTGTAGTTAGAAATGTCACACTTATTACCCTTCTTGTGAAAAGGAATAATCAAAGAAAGCTTCCACTGTTTAGGAAAAACACCACAGGTTAAAGATCTTATAGAGGTTCCCTTTTTTCCTTATGAGGTACGGTATACGGAACCCTCAGGGAAAGAAAAGAGGAGTTTCAGGAATATGTAAGTACAAGAAACTAAAATTCCGTGCAGGAGCGCAACGAGGAGAGGGAACGGGACCCCCGCCCCCAGAGGGTCAGGTTTTTGCACATAATTTAGAAATTGTATATAAAATGCAATCTGCATATTATAACAAAGTCCGATAAAATTCAATAAAACCTTTAAATATATAATAACAGTTCTTAAATGCTCAGATGGGCGCAGGACTCGACTTTAGAGGCCTATTTTTCCGATACTTTTTGGACTTTGGACATCTATGGTCCTGGTGCTGGTCCCATATCAAATCGAAATTCTTATTCTTTTTGAAAACTTGACGAAAAAAAGTACATTAAAATGTTTTTTTTCGCGTTGTTAACTCAATCATTAATGGTATTATTTATATATTTTATCTATCTTTTCTAATACATATATCACTTTCTACACTAAGAACATTTGTTTTTCACTCATTTAATTTGTCAGTTACGACTTAATTTTTTTAATGTAGGACACGATCTTTCTCCAGTTGCGTTACTAATCTGATTGATAAAATATATTACGATGTAATATTTTGTTATTGCAACAATTGGAAATATTACTAGATTTGCACTCTCACTAATCGAAGCCTGGACTTATATATACCGGGGCTATCGGTAAAAAAAGCTCTGCCAATGCATCATCTTTCACAATTACAATGGAATAAAATATTTCACAAGTTTATCTGTGCTCATCTTTTTTTTTTTAAATAACATCATCTCTATTAATATTTTCAAAACAAAAAAACTAATAGATCCCAAAGTAGTTAATATTTGTGCAGCCAAGACTGTTTTAAAATTTTACTTTATCTAAGCAAGTTTTATTAACTTCACTTTTAAAATATCAATTAGGTACTTGGTTGCTTGCTTGAATGGAATGAGTACCTAACGTATATTAAAATACTTGTAATAAATTCTATTATACAAAGTAACGGGTTATATTTAACATCTCTAATGTCAGTGGTTTTAAAATTATTTTAAATTATGATAGTTTTCAAAAATCCAGTTTGTTATGGAACTTATGTTCGAGTGCTGATATCTCAACCCGTATTGGAATTCTAGTCAGGCTGGGAAGCAAGCACCTCGGCCAAGTGCGGAGAGTGTGGGGGTGGGTCAAAAATTAAAACCTGGACTACCACGCACTATACAAAAAAAAAACATTGAGCCATGAAAAAAAAAAAAAAAAAACGTTTAGTCCATAGACCACTTACCTTAGAAACTTGGCTGAGGATTAAATGATATGGTCCTCTTGGTGCCTTTCAACAGCCTCCAATGGCATTGCCGGCACTTAATTACGATGCCGCTATGAACCTGAAACTAGTGGAGGACCGAACCTAGACAACCTTCATATTAAGCGGATGCGGCTCCAGGAATTCTAGTCAGGCTGGGAAGCAAGCACCTCGGCCAAGTGCGGAGAGTGTGGGGGTGGGTCAAAAATTAAAACCTGGACTACCACGCACTATACAAAAAAAAAACATTGAGCCATGAAAAAAAAAAAAAAAAACGTTTAGTCCATAGACCACTTACCTTAGAAACTTGGCTGAGGATTAAATGATATGGTCCTCTTGGTGCCTTTCAACAGCCTCCAATGGCATTGCCGGCACTTAATTACGATGCCGCTATGAACCTGAAACTAGTGGAGGACCGAACCTAGACAACCTTCATATTAAGCGGATGCGGCTCCAGGAGTATGGAAGAGAAAGTAAACAACTTGAGTGAGCCATTTCATGCAATGAAAATATAAAAATTGCACAAAGTAAAAGTCCTTTCCTAACTCTTCCTCTACCTGTAGGGTATCCTGCCGGGGCTTGTGGCACTGAGTAACTATGAAGCTATTCTTTAGGAAAACATCGTTGCTAATTATTATCCTTAATTATAAACGAGCTGATACCATTTAATAGTAAGCTTTATCATAAGTAGGTACTTTTATTTTTAAAACTAATCGTGAGGTAAGTTTTGAACTTATTCTATAAATTTTCATTTCTTATTATTTTCTTTAATTTTAAATTTAAGTATTCTCTGTGTCTGTCTTTTGCTTAATTTATTTATCTTCTGTTTTTAAAATATATAATCAGTAAAAGAACAATACTAGTATTCGTTCAGAGACGAACGGCAAGCATGACTCTATCAAAAACAATTGCATTATTAGAAGCTTAATAATAAAAAAATAATACTCGGCTAATTGTTATAATAACTACATAATAATGAACTTGTTTCTACCAATAGGAAAAAAATTTGGCTTCATTTTAAGTGTTTCTTTTTCCTTTTGAGAAACAATTGAGAACAAAAATAAATTTAGACAAAGAAAGATTAGAAAAGTAATAACTTGCTTACATGGTTTGGAGAGGATCCATCGAAGATCCAGTCAAATAAACTGAAAAAATGTTCAAGATCCTATTTAATTTGTTTCACGCTGCAATTTTGAGGGTTGGTTTACGGTGGTCCTGGGAGTATTGGCACAAAAATGCGGGATTCCAGGGCCAAAACAAAGGTTTGCAAGACAATAGAAACACCATCGAACGCGTAATAAACTATTTCCCATGCTTGCGGATCGAAATAAGTAAAGTTTTTAAAAAAAATTAAAAATGCTATTTTATTCAGAATATGATTCGAAATAAAAAAATTCTACGGTGACTAACCCCTATCTCTTTGGTTTGGTTGGGGGTGGGAGGTGTTTCTAAAGTCGCGTCCTGTGCCCATCTGAGTACTTAAGAACTGCCATTGTATATTTAAAGGTTTTATTGAATTTTATCGGACTTTGTAATAATTAAAAAACTGATCTTCTGGGGGCACGGGTACCGCCCCCCCCCCTTCTCGGTGCGCCCATGGTATTGAACAATATTTGTGCTCATGTTTTGCATGGCTTATCTGTGATCCGCTTCGCCACTATTTTAAAGATTTCAGACTGATTTTGCTAATACCTATAAACACCTTCCACCTTATAAAACAAACAAAGAAACTATTAATATAATATACCGTTGTTGCCAAATTAACTACCATGATGGATTCAAATTTAGTGAAACTGCTGGAGGGTATCCAGTGGCAGAGAGCTAACTAATGCAGGCGTGGATCTAGCATTGAAATTATGGGGGGGGGGTGTCATCTTACAAATTAAAAAGAAAAAAAAAACATCCAGCGCCAGAAGTCACTTAGTTTAGCCACCTCAGTACTGTAGTTAGGTACTAGGAAGGTTTCCGCAGTAAGCGGTGTGGATCATGTATCATTTTTTAGTATACTTGTTTGCAAAAAATCATTTTTTAATAGCAGAGAAGTTGAAAAGTGATTTTAATAAAACCTTTCGAATTTTTGTGGGGTATCTATGAATATATTACCTTTGGTAAAACCCGAATAATAAATTTAAAAACACTTATTTCGACGCATTCACTTATTCATTTGTTTTTTATCGTTCTCTCTCAGTTGGTACTTGGTCCTTATACCGAAAGAGAACTATGGACGTAGACAATCCATATTATATATGTCAGTGGTCTTACATAACGCTGCAAATATTTTAGAACGTTACGAGTTAAAACTAAGTTAGGGCTCTGGTGTTGTTGTGAGGGAGTCTGCTTCGTGGCTTGGGAAGTGTTTCTCGAGGGTTTTGGATCACCCAAAGTTAAGGTTAAGGTCCCAAACTCAAATTCTGAGAAAAACCTATACACATACATCACATGCATACAATAATATTCATTGAAATAAAATCTTTTATTTTTTTAAGTTTTGGAACAAAAATATTTTGTATAATTTTTTGAAGTTGAATTATATAAATAAAAAAAAACATAAAATAATAACTATATTTGTTCAAATAACTCAATTAATGAAATATTTTTTACCACAAATTTAGGGGTCATAGCCCCGTTCTCTCGCCCTCTCTCGCTATCCGCTTTCTCTGATTACACTCACAGGTGTCGGTGGCATCACTAGATAACAACTTTCAGCTGAGCCAGAACTTTTAAACCTGCATTCACATGCGACCATAACAAGTGGGATAATAACAATAATATTTTCATAACATATCATAAGGTTTAACGACGCCATCTATCAACTCAACTATAAAACCTAAACGTTACCAATTGGAAAGCAAGGAGAGTGACCTGGCATCTAACAACGCCGCTATAATTAGCACTTTCTTTTGTGTTTTGTCGTACCCAGAAGAGGAAAACTTCCTAAATTATGTCTTCCTCATATGACAATAGACAGTAGTTTTCTTTTAATAAGCTCCGTTTACCCCCCAATCTCTCCAATCTACTTCTTATAATTTCATTGTTTTTCTGTCTCCTATAAAAAATCTGCAATTTCAGCTTTTAATAATTAGTTTATGACTGCCCTCTAGTTCCATACAAACAAAATATTTTTGAATATTTTATGCAACAACTGAAATAAATAAATTGAATTGAATTATGCTATAGTTTCAATATTTAACACATGTTTTTATGGAAGCACTATGGACACAGATCCAAACTGGGCCAAGGAAGACCTTGCATAAAATATACATGCGTCCCTTCCCGTTCAACGTTCAACAACAAACCTATATAAGCCTTCTACCCTTGTGAAATGAAAATATTTTGACAATCTGCAATTCCGACCTTATACGCAGCTGAATTGGATCACTCTTATACTCAGTAACTATATACACCGCAGCTACATCTTTACATACTGCTGTGGTGGTATTGGTGGTGGTGCTGGGAAGCTTGCAGCTCTGCCATTTCAGATGATTTCATTAGATTCTGTTGAAATTGCTTATGCCCGCATACCAAAACTTTGACGTGCTTCTTGCCATGAGCTTCCGCAGCTCATAATATCCTTATTCAATCCTTGTTGAAATTTGTATCCATCCAGAGTGGCAACTGTGCCTGGTGTGCCTGTGCATCTATCTATTCTAACGTCGACAACTGGATGGAAATTTAAGTTTGCAACTGATCCACTGTTTACATTTTATTCAACAGTGCTCAACCACCCATTTATCATCATCTTGTTGGTGTTTAAGGTGTGGGAGGGGTGTGGAAAGAGAAAGTAGGAAGGCGGGGGTGGGGTGGGAGAGGAAGGTGGTTTATAACCCACTTCGAGACTACATTATATAATTTTTGAGAAATTCCCGCTTGTGCCCAACTATGCCAGCCAACCCAATCCAAATGCAAACCCAAATCCAAACCAAGCAACCCCATCCAACCAGCCACAGGATATGAAGAAACTTTTATAATTATATTCCTTGCGCTGGGGCTTGTTTATTTCCACTTGAGTTCAAGTCGTTTTCCTCGACTTACTCGCGTCAATTTGTCTTTCCCCAATGAAAGTGGAACGCCCGAACTTGTTACCGACACGGTTGCTTCTGAAGGCCAACTCTCCAACTATGGGCTGCTGGCTTGGTCTGGTCTGGTCTGGTCTGGTTGGTCTGGATTGGTCTACTCGCTTTGCTTTCCTCTGGCATGGCATTGAGAATAATGCAGGCAGCCAGAGAAATGAGTTTTTGTTTTGGTTTCATAATAAATTGATTTACAGTTTAATTACACCCAGATGGGTTTTACTGGGATTTCGGAAAGGATATAAAAGAAAGGCCTTGCAGCATGAATGGACTGCAAAATTATGGCAGAAAGGTATGGAAACTTTTAAGCTGATGGAAAGCTGCTACTGCTCTAATTCAGAAAAACTACAGAGTTGAGCGGTAGCTGCTGCTGTTGCTGATGCTGGAGCTGTATGGTGGTGTATAGACCTAATCTTGGTTTTGATAAATGTGCCTTGTCTGTCTCTCATTTGGTGAAAGAAGAGGAGATTTTTTTTGTGTGTTTTTGAATACAAAACTGGGAAGAGTGCGAGTAATGAATAGAACCTAGTTAGGATCATCAAAATTTCAATTAATATGAAGTCTGAGATAATATTTTACAAGAATAATTGGGTAACTTTCAAAGGTCTACTGTGAATGGCATATTTAATTTTCTTCCATGGTCCTATATAAGTAGAAACGTGTTATTGTTCAAATCTATTCTGGTTATGGTTTTTTGGTAATGTTTATGCTGCATGTATCGTTTTTCCTAATCGACAGGTCTATGGTACTATGGTTCGGGAGCTTATTAAAATGTGAGACTATCTTATCTATATGTATGTCCACAGGGCAGACTGTATCCCGTTCTTAATAATTAAAAAACTGAGAATATTGGAATTTCCCATTTCATTTATTGACCTTCAGTAACAGTGGACCAGACACCTTTGCTGTAATGTACATTTATATACATTTTTATATTAATTTTTCTATTCGCACAGTCTGACCAATGTGTAGAAATCATAGACTTGCAGATCTTTTCCTTGACCCCTAATTTATTATCTATAATAATCTGAGCAGTCTTACTAATTCAAGATCCTTACAAAAAAGATTTCCTTTGCATCTTTTAGCCGATTTGGAAATCTTCATCTAGATCAGTTTTCTTGACGTTATTGACAACCATTTTAAAAGCTCGACGAAGCCATAAAGTGTCTATTGATATGACGAAGTCTCTACCCAAAGGGGAATGCCCACTTTTCATACAACTTTAGGCCCGACACCTGCAGACAAGAGAGATGTCTTAAGCGACGCATTACGATACTCTGAACATATTTTATTAACAATGTTTATTTCAATTAAGCGGGAAAAAGCTTTGGCGATCGGATGTAACTTGAGCGACTTTCTTGAGTGAAAATGTGGACTTTTCTACTTCTCGCGATTGCGCGGAATTGGTGAGTCGTGGGAAATGGCTTCCTATAAGAAAAATGTCCACAATAGAGTACTAATTGCCATGGAAGAAAGAACTGTAAAAATATATGCGAAATATAGTAGCTGGGGTGTATGTGACCCAATTTCATTAAAACGGTTTTTCGGTGACAAATACGCCCCGAGAAAGTTTTCTGAATAGGGAGAAATACACATCACCCGATGGACCTTTAATTCGATAAGCAATATACGGTATTGGAACCTACCCCCTCGCGGGGGTTCGTACCCCTGTCCTAAAAGAATGCAGAAAAAAAATTCTTCTACGAATTATAGCTGATAATGAGCTGAGGTGAACAGTGAAACCTGTTATCCGATCGGACATAACCCTACCGAGTTAGAGCCGATCTAAGGTGATTAAAATCTAGTACCTCATTTCGAATAAAAAAGAGGGAAAGTGAGTATCTGATTGGCTAGAAATGACTATTTAAAGCTCCGAGTATAGGAGTGTGGCTACTCAAACTTCTTCTCAGGACCTAAAGAAATCAATTCCGTACTAAATTTTTCAAAATGTACTAGATCAAACATTTCCCCGCTAAATTGAAATAAACATTATTAATAAAATATGTTCGGAATATCATAATGCATCGTCGGGCCTAAAATAAGCATTCCCGTTTCTTGTACAATAAAATACGATCGAGTGCCTTTGTTGCATCTTTGAAGTTAAATTTGGCGGCATATTTGTGGAATTTGTCGTATGTAGGGAGTAGGGATATTGAAGAGTTTACCATCATTTTAGTGTTTCCCTTCAGTTATGAGCGATGAGTATTTAAGTGAGGTGTGTACTATCACCTTCTAGACTCAACCCATTAATCTCAAACTACTTATCTTTCTTCTTTTCTGCCAAGGCTGTCCTATGAAAAATTCAGTTAGATCTTATAAAAACTCATTCGACCTATCTATGTCAAGATAATGAAGATCTCATATTTAAAAGATATTCGCACTGCATACACATTTGGTGACGCGTCTGTGCCTAGTCTTAAATTTCCGAACACTTGACAAAACACTTTGTAAACCTAGCAAAATTAATTTCTAAATTCGTGTCTAGTAACATTTTGCTGAATGCAAAAAAGCTTAGTTAGGTAGGCTCTTGCTGTAAAGAACACTTAGGAAATAAAAATGAAAATTAACAGGTCCAGCAATAGCAAGTTTGAATAAAGATTAATTCCTGAGGAGACCTCGCAACCGATGATGTTTTTTTTGTAATGACTTCCAGAAAGGCTTATTTTCAACGTTTCTGTTTTTTTTCCTATCAGAAACGTCCGCAGTACTGGCATCCTAACTGTTGTTCTTACAACCAACAAGTCGACATAGGCGACTTGACTCCAGACTCCTTCTGAAATAGCACCCTTTCTTGGATAGTCTGGCCTGAAGAGGTATACTCGTCCAACAGAACGACATTACACCAGCTCCACATCTCCATCAAGCAGACTGGGGGCCTCCAAAATCATTTCAACTCTAGAAGCGGGTCACTCTTAATTTGGCTGCTTATCGAGCAATTGATCGACCATCGCAGCTAGTATTCCAGACATCACTGTCAGTGGACGCACAATTGTGCATACAACAAGATTTGGCACCTACAAAAAATATTTTGATATTATGATATTGCAATATGGGTGATGCTATGAATTGAATATATAGTAAAATTTCAATATCCAAGAGCCTCAAATGAGGCTGAAATGTATTGCGCAATGCTTCCAGACTGATCTTTTGGTTCAGTTTCTGCTTTCGTTAACGAGTTTTTGATAGCCAATCGAATAGCCAACCGTAAACAAGATCCATTAACGATAGAATGTATCTAAATATCTTTTCACTAGAATCATTCTCACAATTCTCAAAGTAAAGATTACGGATTTTTGGCCCTTTTCAACTACTACTGTCAGTGCTGCTATTTCCTTTGGGTGGATTTAAATTGAACTACCGGTTTGATAGGTTCATTATTTTGATCAAATATTTTTACTCAGAATGGTCCCAGGCGTTCTTTTGAATTTGTACATTATTAGAAGAGATCAGGATAACTTACTGAAAATTTTCACATCCGAACACTCTGAAGGAATTTCTGGAATAAATATGGTTTCAACGTAGGAAGATTTAATATTACGCAAACTTCGCTGATATACCTATTTTACACACCAACACGCTAGTCAGTATTCAACGTTTTTGCGTTTTTTTTTTATTCAGATCGGATTTTGGTTTGGAGAATAGTTGTTCCAATAGCCACTTTTTGTGTATACAAATTGATTTTCAGCTATTGTATGTATCTATATTCGCTGTCATTAGGTGATCCACTAGGGTTCTCTTATGTTTGCTTTAGAAGATTTTTGGCACCTCTCTCTCTACACACAATGCCTTCTATATGTAAAAACCTTCCGTTATGAAAAAACATATAAAATTAACATAAAAAAGCAAATATTTTCCTGGAAAAACAGGAAAAATTTAATGACATCATCAAACCTGGTCTACATGTACACTCAAGAAAGAAAAAAAAATTATCTTGCTCCAAATTAAGAAGAAATAGAAATGTCAAAAATTATCCTCCGTCAATTATTCCAACTTTTTATTTAGGTACATACAACAAGGACACGCTGTGGCGCGGGTTCGAGTCTTCTTAATCTCATAAAATTCACAAAACGAGATAAAGTTGCTCATACATTTCCCAGATTTTTGCGTAATAATAATAATAATAAAAAAAAAAAAAGCAAAATACAAACGAACATACCTTTTTTCAGTGGGTCTTTTTGTCGTTAGATTTACATTTTGAAAAAAAAAAAAAAAACATTTTGACGAAATACCACGGCAAGGGCATGTAAATTTTCATAAAAACGACGACATAAGTCATTGAAATCCTTAAGAGTGCCCATCATACATCCTAACATGTCCTCTCTCATTCACCCTGGTGATAACCTTTGGTAATATGAACTTCATGAATTTTTACTGTTTCATTTTATAGCTGATTTTACAAGGCATACCGAATGGGTGGGTGGGCGTTAGGTGGGAATTACATAAGAAGTTACCTCATTTTTCCATTACTCATCCCCCTCTTCCTGATTATGAAAATTTCATTGCGACATAGAACATCTGAAATAAAGTAGCCTAAAAGAGTAAGAGAGAGAGAGAGCTATTAAAGGTTCATTCACAGGTTCACACTTGTCAAATGTAAATTCAACCCCCTCCCCTCCCCAATTATGCCCGCTTTTTAATGATTGCTTAAAAGGACAGTCATCTCTTTGCATGTATATATATATACATATATATATGTGTGTGCTTGGGTGTGTCTGTATCCTGTTTGCCTTAATAATATTCACACATTTGACATTTAAAAGGACAACATTTTTCTCCCTCTCATTCTACTAAAAATGCGCCATCTATACTCGTCCAGTTTGAACCCTTATAGTATAATGTCTGCTAAAAATCAGTCCATTACTGACTGGACGACTTTGAATTTTTTATTCAAGATTTATTTTTTTTTTGCTAAAAGCTAAAATCAAGCAACTTTGAAATAAATTTTCAAACGAATTCCCGCAGATTTGTAGTCCATTGGCGGTTTACGGCTTTCAAATCAACAAGACAAATTAGGGGAGATTTCAGCACCTGGGAAAAGCCATAAAAAAGGTCAGTAAAATTCACCGGAAATGAGAAGAAAAACTGGAAAAGGGTAAGAAAGTTGGGTTTTTCCTTCAATTGAAGTCACGTTTCATATCTTTTCCTTTGTGAACTCTTTGCTCGCTGGTCTTTCTATTTACTACGTGCTCAGCTATTCAAATGTTTTTGTGTGTATATATACTCCTCTGTGGTTGGTTGTTGCGGTCTTCAAATTTCAGATCTAGCACCAAAGGCTACCTATATATGTATGTATAATGCTTGAAGTATATAGTGTATACCGTTGAAGGATTTAAAGATTTTTTTTTTTTTTTGGATGCAGTAAAACTTTCTTCTTCTCCTCTGAAACTGACAGGAGCTTACCGAATCCTCCGAATCAGGTCTTTGTCGAACATTAACAGCAGCAGCAACAGCAGCAGGAGCAGCATCAGCAACATCAGCAGCATTAGCATCAGCGTCAGCATCAGCAGCACCAGCACAGGTATCTATATGTACCCGTACCAAAGGAAGTGAGTTAAGCAAAAATTTCAATCCATCCATCCATCCGCACAAGGAATTACGTAAAAGTTTGCGGCCTTCTGAATAAACCCGTGGGAAGGATTGGTAGATTAAATCAGATTCCATCAAGAAGAAAGAGCTTAAAACTCAGTGTAAGAAAAGCTTTTAGAAATTATTATACACAAAGAGAATAGAAAAAAAGGTCCGCAAAAGTTTAGAGGAATATTTCCAGAAAAAAAAAATATGTTGGGGTTTTGTCTTCTCATCCTCATCATCATCCTCCTCCTGGGTCTTCTCTTGTTCAGTAAAGTCACACTACGACTATACCAATCTAACTCACCACACCAGTTATGCACAACACACTACTTGTCAACTTGTCGAGCCGTCTGTTTCTTAGGACTTAAACAATTTTTCTTTTTATTTTTTTTTCATTTTCTGTATACACTCTGACTTGTGTCAGACCTGGTCTCCGACTTTAATAAGCTCTTTACCACCCATCGTCAAATGGTAATAAGAAGAGTGGCTGCTGCGCTATATACCCAGGGTTCTGATCTTAAAAGAAATTGTTTATTTTTTCTCTCTCTATTTTTTTTTTTAGTGAGAGTGGAGGACCTACAACATGATTTCAGGACCAGGCTTATAAGCTTCCTTTTGCTGTTGTTTGGATTGTATCAAGCCTTAATAGAGTTTTTGAACAATGCATAAAAATCATTTTTTTTTTGTATACTGAAATCTGTCTGTATTCGACTTGAACGTTGATGGCATCACAATCATAATGTTCAGGAGGAGAGGAGCACATTTATTTGGAGCTTTGCAAGAAAATTCCTCCCTAATTTTCTGAATTTTTGTTTTTCCATTTTTTGTTGTTGTTTTGTTTTGGTAGTGACGTGATGTCTTCTTTTTAATTCAGAAAGATGATTCCATGTAATACATAGTGACGGATTTATAATATTATTTTCAGGAAAACACCTTTTATCGTTTAGTTGTAAAATAAATTATTTTTTACTTCATTTCAATTCAATTCAATTCAATTTAGTTTAATTCATTTTATTAACCTTAGGCCATAGTAAAATAAGATCAAAATAATATTTTACCTGTGTCGAACAATATTGCGGAAAAAGAAACAAAAATAATAACAATGTAATCATACAAACTAAATAAAGTAGAAAAACATAGCAAAAAGAAACATTTGCTAGCTATGACAAAGTTAAAGTTAAAAAAAAGGAAAGAAAAAAGAAAAAGAAAATAGAATAAAGTGAACACATTATAAATTGGGAAAAAAGTTATAAAACTTCACTCTGGATCGGAGGAAAAGTTACATATAAAGTATATGCGGTTTATGATGTTAGATTATCAGGAGAAATATATCAGATAATACGCTTCCGAAAGACACCCATCGATCGCGTTCCTTGCATATCAGAGCGAGAACGAATTTGATAAAATCTGAGTGTGAAGAAAACAGTCCAAATTGTTCACATTTTTTTTTAAACAGGGAAACAGGAGACCCCATCCCAAGCACGAGGGCCATAGCAGTCTATTGTGCTTTCCTGCTAGAAGACCATTCACCAAAACTTTCCTGTCCTCAATGAAGTGCATCAGGTCTTGGTGAGGAAGGGTTTTCAGCTCATCCACAGATAGAAGGGCAGACCCTAGCGTATCCGGCCTGCTCCGGGCGAAGGCCGGATACGCGCATAAAAAGTGTTTGGTTGTCTCAGGCTCTCCTTCCAGGTAGGACACATTCAGGGCTGTCAACAAATCCCATCCTTGTGAGATGAGCGTAAAGTGAGCTGTGGCCAGTGATGATGTTTCCTTTCCAGCTCCATGAGAAAATCCGAGATATTGCCTTTGGACCCATCAAGAAACAGTTTTGTGCACCTACAAGTACTCAGGTTCGCCCATCTCTGCTGACGCTTTGATGAGAGACCCGATACTCGAGGTGGCAACACCTACGGCGAGTTCCGATCCGTGAAATGGAGAATCAGAGCCATCCCAAGCTAAACGGTCAGAAGGGACCCCTAGTTGTAGATACACAACTTATCCACAGACGACCTTATATATTTTCCGAGCGCCACTCAGAGCCGTCAAGGTTGCCTGACTATCCGAAAGGATAGCACTGTCCTTCCCCTTGATTTGCATCCGACGGTGAAAATTTTTAGAGCGGTCCGGGGAAGGTTCGATAAGGCACTTCCCTCAGTCTGCGATTCCCTTCAGGGAAAGCTCACAGAGAAGTGACGCCCAAAACGAAGCTCACGTACCATCGCATACTGGCCAGAGGGTTTCCAAGTCCATCTCATATGCCAGAGAGCAATGAGAAGAGCCAGTCCAACAGGCCTCCCAACATCTACATGAGCGTAATCTGCACGCAGTCCTCCTGCCTGAATGACAAGATCCAGGGGTGGCAGATTAAGTAGGACCTTAAGAGCAGCAGTAATCGTAGCACGCCTGGAGCCCGTAATTCCCCAGCAGGTAAGGCTTTGCAGGCCCGTCAGTTTCCGGATCGCAGTCCCCACAAGCGTCCCCGCCCACCATATACAGGAGGCATATGTAAGCATGGGTCTAACGATCGAGCTGTACATGCAGTACACAACCCTCGGCCTCATGCCCCATATGCCGCCAAAGGTTCTCCTGCATTGAGTGAAGACCCTCGTAGCCGCATTAACTTTTTCCTCTCCATGCAATCCCCATGTTAGCTTCGAGTCAAGGAAGACTACCAATGTTTTCGACATGAGGAGGGAGTTGTGTCCAGGCCATGCTGTGCCTGGAATTGAGTCTAGGGTTGTCATCCGCGCACACTTCACATGAGAATCCCGCATTTTTCAGCACCGTGATGAGTGAATCAACTAACATTCACCAGAGTACTGGAGAAAGCACAGCACCTTGCGCGCAGCCTCTCTCCACTAGCACACTGAGAGAGGTTCGGCCGCCCACCTCTACAATTAAGTATCGTCGTCTTAACATTTGGTGGATCCATCGCATTGCAATGCAGTACAATTCCATGTCGACGAGCTGCCTCAGATAGGGACTCGGGGGCGGCCCTGCAAAAGCCCCCTCGATGTCCAGAAACAGTAAACAGTCCACGTTCCAGTCCCCACTCAATGACAGTAACCATTGAATGCAGAGCCGTCTTCGTAGATCTGCCCCTCTGGTAAGCGTGCTGTGAGGTCTTTAAGGGAGAATCGTTTAGGGCTACTCCCTTGATATTTTCGTCCACAAGCCTCTCCAGGCATTTCATAAGCAATGAGGAAAGGTTTATGGTTTGAAAGCTCTTCGGTTGCAAGTAAGAATCCTTACCAGGCTTCGAAACGAAAGCAACCCTCACCTTCCTCCACACCTCATGGATATATCAAAAAGCGATACATGCCTTGAAATTGGAGTGATGTATGGAGCCAGCACATTAAGAAGGACAGACAGAATACCGTCTAGACCCGGGGTTTTAAAAGCCGATAAGGTTGAAATGGACAATTTCACATTTGACAGGAGTGGACCAATTACAGAGAGATATGGGATATTCGCTACGCAACTGCAGGTCTTCTTTAAGCCTACAGTCTGGGAAATACGTCGAGAGGCTTCTTCCTTCGATGCAGTAAAGGAGCCATCTGGCAGAACACTTAGCCTGGCCGACGGGCTACTGTTGTTTTAAATGAGAAGAAATTTCGCCAGCCGAAATTCCTATATAATACTGAAATACAAATATATCTTATCTCTGTGAAAAATTCTTTACCTATGCAAGAATATTTCTTTAGGCGTCGATAAGTGTAAAGTTTAGGGATGACGCACAAAAACTAGATATTATGTTTTGAGCCATGGTTGGCCTTCTATTTTTGGTGCGATACCTGATCGTAAAAGGTGCTTTGTTTCGTCTTCATTATGATTTTCCTTCTCAACATTTCACGTTTCTAGGAGAGGTTATTGGCCACTCACACAGGTAAGCTTCGACATTGTTTTATTTAATAACGACAGATTAAAATAAATTGTGTAAAATATGTTATTCACAGCCCTAAACGTAAGTTTCACTCGATTTTCTTGCTCAAGTGCTTAGTTTTTCCATCATTATAAAAAATGTTTAGTTTCGAAATAAATTCGTTCAAGTATGAGCGAGGTATGTTCCAAGACTTCTTTTCCTGTATCTCAGGGAAGTACTAGAGCTAGGCTAATGATGTTGGATTTATCTAAAAGGAAACAGATTAGGGATGTCTTCTGTTGGTTAGAAACAATTTGGTAATATGGCTACTTTAGAAGATTTTTGACCTTAAAAAAAATAATTTTTCGAAGAGAAAAACAATTTTGAAGTTATATCGTTTATTTTTTACTTATCATCTATAAACTTTTTAAAAAGCAAGTTATTACAAATACAATACAATATAATAATATAAATAAAACAAGATAAAAATGGCGGTTCAGTAAGCTAACCGTGCTGAGTTACAATCAAAAAAGGGTTGTAAGGACCATATTTTCGAAACAAATCTAAAATCCCTTGTAATTTCGAAAATAACATGAATTCGAAAAATATTAATATAACATTTTCGATTGGAAATCACCTTATCTTTCAGAGGTTTCAGTATTGCGTAGTCAAACTGGAACAGCCGATGGGAAAAGAATTAAAAAGCAAAAGTTAATTATTAAGTGATTTTGTACACGCCTTCTTCTCAAGGTCATCGTGTAAATGGAGAAAAATGATGATAGTAGGATCTCAGTGAAATGCAAACTTGGTACATAGATTTGTAAATTTCTCTCTAGAAGAGTAAAGAGAGGGGGAAACCTAAGGTCCACCGTTGTTTTTACAGATTTTTCCATAAAACTTTCGACTTATTTCATCGGTTCGAGACTTCGTTATTTTCAGTCTAGTCATGTTCATAAATATCTTATTTCGAAAATCTCGAAACACGTTTTTTTTGCAAAATCCTTATTTCAATCTTGTTTTAAAGACTTAAAATTTTTATATGATACTCTCTTGTGTACTTTTGAATTCACTCAGTGTATAATTGCTAATCGATGTTGTTAATTTTTAATTACACTTTTTACATGGGCGTGGGAAAAATGAACTGAAATTTTCAATAAGAACAGTTTTAAAAATTTTAAATTTCGAAAAAAAAATTCCGATTTATTGAAGAAGAAAATTGAAATTTTTCTAGATGGCCCACTATGTAAATATAAAATGCAAGGAGTCCATTTTGAATGAGCCCGAAATTGTTTTCCATACTTATTGACTTTCGTAAATGCAGAATGAAAATATTTCCGTTCCCCCTTTCCTCCAAAGAGAGATTTTTCTACCCTTAATAAATTTCTAATAGGGAATACATTGACAATAAAACCAATTTTGATTAATCAGATTATTGAATTTATTATTGAGTGATGGAATTAGCAATCAGATTTCGGCAAGGATATAGGCGAAAAATTGAACTTTTAAAACTATCACCATTTGATTTTGTAAGTTAATGCTATAAAATCAGCTGCTCCATTCATCCCCACTAATTATGTGACTAATTATGTGATTTTCGCAATCTCTTACAGATGATAAAAGTAAAAAGTGCTTGTTCTGAAAAACTTTCATAGCTTTCAGTATACCATAGGTATCCCAATTTTGCCCTCTACATTTTACTATTTGTATGAATTTAACTTGCCACAAATTAGGTACTATTTAAATCTACCTTCAGTAAACTCTACATGGATGACATTTTAGTAGAATCATTTATTTTATGGAATATAGGCGCTGTATTTGTCAGATATTGGAATACGTACGAAGCAAACATACTTTGACTGCTTATGGGTAATTAAATCTATCTATGACATATTACAAGACAAGAAGTATTTATTGACTTCAGTCGAATTGTAAAATCGGGATTGCATAAACTTGTTTTAAGCAATTCAGGAATCATAAAGTCGAATAGATAATATAAGGACGAAGAAAACTCAAATGTTGAGGGGATACTTTAGGCCTTGACCTTTAAACTGGACCTCCGAACCAACACTGTCCCAATGAGGTAAAAATCAATAAATGATATTAAAAGAAAGGAAAGCCTTAGCTGATGATAAATATCAAATGGTACATTTTATCACCAAGCATTAATCATATTTACTGATTTTGTTGAAAAGTTTCCGTTATTAGCCAAATTTTATTGGCTGTCTGGAGATGTCAAAAGTCATAAGTTTCTGTATGAGTCAAAATTCTATTGAAAAGGAAAATCCTTGTAATTCAAAGACGATTGAACAATTTTGAGCTCTTTTTTCGAAGTTTTTCTTTTTTAAATCATCTGTGCAATCACACCATTTGGTTTTGTGTACAAGTTTTTAAATCATTATGTATAACGAAAATAATAAATCCCCAAAATCCTGCGGGAGAAATTAATTAATAACAATAAGAATCAAACCATTTCCCCCTTCAAATGAAATAAAATTCCAATTGTCGTCCAAAAAAAAAAACTTTTGTCATACCAAATGGTAACCACACCTTACAAATTTACAGACTGACTTACATACATTTCCAAAATTAAATAAGAAATCCTTTAAGTAAATTCGAAGGTTTTTGAAAAGAGCAACAACATAAAAAAAAACAAAAACCAAACACCGGCCGAGAAAAACTTTTTCAATGAACACCCTTCCCTGCCACCAACGAAACCAAACCCAACTCTAAGGGTGACCGAAACCCGGACGAAATTTCGCCCAAAATTTCAGATAACTTCTTCATCCAGATTTTTTTTTTTTAGAAAGGATCACCCTAATGTGAATAGGACAAGACTGTAGAGGTGGAAGCAAGCACGTTTATTAAATTTACAGTGTAAAGGGAACCAATTTCGGACGGATTGAGTCCGCAGCCCTCTTTTCTTTTCGTAATTTAAAACAAACTTTGGCAATTTCGACAGCCAACCGCTTTTATAAACAGCGCAAAACTGTTGCGACGCCGACGACTGCGACGACGGTGGTAGTAACTACGGGGATTGATTCCTTACATTACGCTCCCTTGTTCCTTCCGATGTGTGAATGTTTATGCGAGTGTGTAAGTGCTTTGGAAGTAAGGGCGCGAATATTGATCCAAATGATGAAAACTTTAGCATTGCCTAATTAACCACATTAAACTTTTCCTGGGGAAGTTATTTAAGGTTTTCGGAGGGTCGTATAAAGGTTATTAGTTATCCGGACCCAATATATAAAAGCCCTTAAGGTACCTACCTACCTACCTTAGTGAGCAATTTTTGAAATTCTTGTTGACATGAATTTCAAATAGAGTAGAGGCTAAGAAGATCTGACAGAGATTAAGGCAACTATGTGTGTTAGGATAGAATTAAAGTTCTGCTAGAAATAAAAAGACGGAATTTTTGGAGTTAGTTTCAAAAAGAAAAGGACAAAAGAATCCTAGTGATTTGAATTTTATTATTTTACATACAATGTATATATATTAAAAGTAGACCTGTAAATGATTGTTAGTGTAATCCAGGAAGAGAGAAAAAAAAAACAATTTGTTAAGGAATAAATTTCGTAATTTATTTCCTTCCAGTAATTATACATACTAATAGTAATTCTAATCTAATAATAATCTAATAATGTATAAACGTAAGGGCAACATGCGACATCTACCGGAATCGGAAAATGTTACCAACTTCATAATTCTGAAGTCAACCATCTTGGAGTTGAGACAAAAGAGCCTTCTTGCTCAGCGGTCCATCGAAAGCACACGTACCATGAACCACGGCATAATTAATTAAGAGCATAATAAATCGAAGTAGGTTAAAAACAAAAGGGCTTGTTTTTCCTCAAACACAATTCACAAAAACTATCACCTGAATGTTGAAGAAAACATTAAAATTACACTTGACAAGTCGCGCCCTTGGAACTACCGAGTTCTAATTGAATTTGAGCTATTCTTGTGGTCATACTAATTCGACAATGCTCTTTCGATTAAAGTTTAATCGTCAAGGGTTTAGGAGATATTTCATGCTGTCTAGTTCTATCTGAACTCCAAACATATACCAATTTGGTACAATAAAGTTGTAACTGCTATATTTTTCTCATATAGAACCATGGAGTACAGAACGTCGATCAAGTCATGCAGATACGACTTTGTGGTAAGATTAAATACACATATCCAAATTTGGGTGTCTGGCAGTTGAGTAAGTAGTTGGCACTTCTTCACACTCAGTCGCGGTAGTTCATGAGTTTTATGTTTTGGGTAGTGAACTTGCTAACTGGAATAAACTTTTAGGAATTAGGATTACATCCTATTTTAATCAACTAACCAGAAGCTGGTGATGAAAATGACGAAGATTTGGAAGATGTGGTATTCAAAAATATTTCAGATCCTCCAGCTTCAGGGAAATCACTATTCTTGTCTGTTCTATGCCTAATTGATGTGCATACCAATCCGAAAAATTCACAGGGCATGCTATCAGCAGTATAGCAGGGACTATCGAGAAAGCCCCATAGAACAATAAGGTCTTATTATATTCCTTCATAAACATACAAGGCGCCTTCGAAAACGCTATTCGACTCGATCGAAATGTAGTCGAAGATAGAAATAACGAAACCTATATGGTCAAATAGATTGCCATTATGCTAAAAAGACTAATACTGTGACACTTGGTTGTGGATGAGCTATGAAACGTACTCCAAGAAGCGTCTTTAAGGCCCAGGAATATTCTGATGAGATTGTCATTTATGTTACAGAGAAATTTGAATCTATCAATAAACACAGGTAAGACGGTGCCTTTTACCAAAACAAAAGGAGCCCAGGTAAAATTTAAGAGTAGTTCTGGATTACAAACTCACCTCGAATCTCCACCTTAAAATGATAACCAATAAAGCTATGTATAGGCATTCGGATCGTGCCAATGGATTTTCGGGAAAAGTGGGGTCTAAATAACTTTATGGATCTTTTAAATGCCCAGTAGCTCAAAACGATGCAGACAGCCAGTAAGAGAACCCTTAATAAGGTGGAAAGCATGACCTGTTTATGCACCACTGCCTTCACGTCGTGTTCCAGGGGGTTGTAGCTACTATAGTATGTTCGGAAAGAAAAGGTCAGATGATCACACTTCTTATGAAGTGAGACATCTTAACATCCTCGTACAAGTCCACATTAAATGAAAATTTATAACAAAATAAATTTCATGTGGCACTAATATCATGCCTAGTATGACTCGAAATTATGGATTAGACAACAAGTTATAAGGAAATAAAACTTTGGCGTCAATTTTCTCGAGTTGATGTCTCGACCAGTTAGAACTCGGAAGTTACATTTGGATCATCATCTATTCAGAATAGAGCAACTGTAGACAATTTGCATATGTACCATTTGATATGCTCCATAGATTATCCTTCTCAGTGGTAACTTGAACCAGACTATTGTTCGCGCTACAACCATGATTCTTTTAAACTTATACGACCAGAATAATACTGTGGAGATCCATATGCTCTGTTATCCAATTTTAAGATTATTGGGTGATGATCATAAAATGCGGATCCTTTAAAATTACAGTTTCAGATATATTCCGTCCATAAACTTACAAATCAATGGCGTACGTTCTAAAAAATTTTGCACAAAAAAAAAATTAGTTTCCCGTGTATGCGTAAGTTTATAAATATGGTATTGTTTTACATTGCCGTGCAGGCTGCTAATGGGCTAGTTTCGCTCTAGCCACAGAGCTCATCAGAAGTTTCCTAAACTATAGCAAACGTTCAGTCTACTTTATTGTGTACATTTTCAGTGTGCAATATTTAAACTATTATATTACTGTTTTTTTCCAAATTTTTATTTTCCAAATAAACCCTATCTTAATTTTGTTTTTTATTATATTCAAATTTTCCGAAGTCTTAGTGTTTTTCGTTGTTTTTTTTTATGGTTTCATTTGACGCACAAAATTAATCCTGATTACAATTGCATTGCCTTGTTAATAACTATGAATATTTTATATCATATCAAGTATGTTTTAATTGCCACTTATAATGAATAATTATGAATCCCCACAATCTGTCCGATGGATATGCGCGCGAGTCGAGAGATAAAATTAATTAAAGTTCCAAAAACAAAAGTAAAATAATTATTGCATACAGACACTGATGCGATGATGATGATGGATATCGTTTTATAAACAAAATTATGTCGAATGAAATAAAATTATTATCAATTCATTAAAAGTTGAATTTGTTGAATTTAAAATTCCCAAAGATATCAATTAATTACTCACTCTGGCGACAGATTCATTGGGCTTAATATCGACATACAAATACTCCCATACTAATTGAATGTCACTGGTCTCTTGGGGAATGCATCCATCCATCACAATCTGCCCGCTCCTTTCACCGCCTACTTCCCGAAATTCATTTCCAATATTTGCAAAATACTTTAGCAGGATAAATTGAATTTTTAATGGGAACTTCAGCAATGTTTTTCAATGCCATAGGCAATCATGTAATAATGTGTTCTTAAATTACAAATTCTATCAGATTATTGTATATTCCATAATTATAAATCACGGGGCAACCTTATGATGGATATGTGACATGGTGGTCAGAAAATTATTAAACTGAAAGTGGCATTCCCAAAGCTGATGTGAAAATAATGAATATTTTCAAAGGACTTTAAATATGAAATTATTGCGAAAAAACAAAAATAACCAGGGAGTCATTGGATAGCCGCCTGAAATTACAGCGGACAGTGGACGTGAAATGTTCAAATTAGGCCGCCATGCTTTTGTGACACGTACAATATCAAGCCTTTTAAATAAAAATGTTGCCTCTGCCCGAAAGATACAAATATAAAGGTAACACGGAATCCAAGGCCATAATTGCTGGATGTGATTGGGAAAGCCAAAAATAAGGATAGAAGGGAAAAGTTACAATTGGTAGTAGAGCATAGTATGTACGCTAGTAATATTTTCAGCTAAAATTTATTTAAGTAACGAGGACTACCTCCTGTTACGAGCCCTCTCTCTCAGTTTTAATCACATTAAATATTTATTTCTGCGAACTTGTGATTATTCTTTCTTAAGGAATTTATTAAAGATATAATGTGTGTGAAGGATGCTTTTAATATAACTAAATCGCATAAGTAAACTAATAAAACAAAATTCGTGTTGTTAAAAGAAGCAAAAATTGTTTAAAAAAATTGTTTTTTAAAAAAATTGCATGACATCAAACATCAGAGTGTTCGGTATTGCGTACTGAAATTGGCATAAAAATAGTAACGAGCACTATGCTTGCAATTGCTGACATAAACAGGGACAGCGAACACCTCCTCGGGAGCGGGACTATGCTGAAGAGAAACCTCAAATCGAAAATTCCAGATAGGGCAGAATGGAAGTCACATTACGTGCTTCAACCATTGACAAACCCTATCATATATACAGACAGCTCCAAATCGGAAGACATTGAAGCAGGTATTTTTTGCAAGGAGCGTCACATGGAAATTCCCATGTACCTCGAAAGCCATGTAACGGTTTTCCAGATGGAAGTCAAGGCTATCTTTGAAACGGGAAGGATCTCCTTTACAACCTCCAAACTTGTATTGGAATGTCAAATTCTCTTCTCGTTACTGGATACTTTACCCTATATTTCGATGGATGGTTAGCGCATGCTTTTTTAAATATGCCCAGTTAAGATCGCAGATCGTACATCGTCAACGGGGGAGATCCCGATCTTCACATTTCGCTACAATCGGAAGAATACATTTTTTTTATACTACTGTGACCACACTAATTGACCGCCAACAAATTTAGAATGTCTACGCTTTACCCTATTGTGTAAAGTACCAAAACTTACCTTAATTGTGATGTAATTATATTGTGACGAAACTTATCTTATATCGTGATGCCGGTGTAGTACCTACGCCAATGGATTCCCTGGACTGTCCTGATTACACTTTTTGTAAGACCCCTCCCTAAAATCACTTCTTCCCCATCAAATTAACTTTTGATAACTTTTTGTTGTTCAAAGAAAGTGTAATCAGTTAAAATACTCAAAACTCCTTTCAAGGGTATCGCAGGATAAAACTTGGGCACTGATTGATTCCAAAGAGGACCTTTCATCCTTTATAATGATATCCAATATATTACGATTTTTATAGATTTCGATGTGCTCTTTCCGAACTTTCACTTTGCCACCTCTTATCTTGGCCGATCGCGCCGTCATATTGAAAAAATGGTGCTCAGAAACTCGTTTTTTGCAATATTTCCTTTTTGACTAATTTGACGATGAAAATATTTATATAATAAATTAAACTAGAGAAAATTTCAATATTTGTTGTCCTTACATTGTTTTGTTTAGTATGAATGGTTTCAGCGTACGATCGCCCCAAACCAACACCAATACTAATTTTCAAATCTCCCGGAATACTTTCCTGATAGAACTACCAAATGACTGTACTATAGTGTTTTCCTTAATCCTGTAAAATTATTACACCATTTTTGTTTTCTTTTCAAATGTCCTTTAAAACATCCAGATGAAGGCTGCAGAGAAAGAAAAATTTAAGTCACATTTAGTTGAAAATGAAATATCTAATGTTAAAAGTTCCAAGACCTTCTATTCAGCTGCAAAAGACAATTTAAGTGAATTCTTAACAGTTTTTGGTTGAAACGAAAAATTTCAACAAGTATCTTTAATAAAATAAGAAAAAAAGAAAAGAAAAAAGAAAAACGCAAAACAGTTCAAGTCCTTGTTTAAACTTGAATACTTTTCAGGCGATACTTCAATAGTACAATTAGTCTTTTTTATTTATTATTTCGAGTATTTTCTGGTCGGGTCATTCTTCGAAAAATTACTGTTCCACGCCTCCATAGTATTTTTTTTAAGCCTGCAAGGCGTTATATAGTATTTTGCTGAAAACGGTATGCATTCCTCGTAAAAAAGTTTGAGGTGATTCTCTGATTGCCTTGGGAGAAATCTTATTTTACACAAATTGTACATCCGCTTTAAGAGTATTGACCAAAGCTAAATTTATTTTTTTCTTCAAAAATTAAGGTAATGTGACCCGATGTAGACAAAAATCATAATTTTGACAGGATTTTGAAGATATTCAAGAAGATCATATCATTCGGGTAATCCTACGTTCTTTCAATTTTTTTCTTTAACTCGTCTCCACAGTCGGGCACTAGAACAATGCACAGCGAAATTTTTTTCACCCATTCATGCAAGAATCGCAAGTACATACACACTTCAACTGACTACTAAAAAATGAAAATTCCGCTGCGCTTTCAAATGCATATGAGTCATATTTTCACAACAAAAAACGACTAAGCCTAAACTCAAGAAAAAGATCTGCCTCCGCAAAGATTCCTTTGGCTATTGTAAAAGATCGCTTCGGAAATGATATTTTCTGGTATGTTGTGGAAGCGCTTACCCTGACAAGCGCTTGACATATTTCCCGCTGGGTTGGAATATATATCAGTGTACCAAATAGGTGTCAATAGATAAATTTTTCATTAACAGAAAAAAAATTACTTGACAAAGGCGTAGGTTATGCCCATATTTAGGTGATAGTAATAAAGATTTGATAGACTTACCTATTCATGCGGATCTTGCTCTCCCAGATGAAGAATTAGAAGGCAAAGAAGAGTGTGCTAGGTTAAAAAAAAAGAAAATAGTTTTCCTCAGAAGATTAGATCTAACGAAAAAATAGTTCTATGCGATTTAATAAAGAAGAATAGTGATAATAATTTAATTGTAACGAAGCCGATAAAGGTAATTCAATTTGCATATTAGAAAAGAAAAATGAGATAATTTATCAAAAATGAGCCTGATAGAAATTAAAGAAAACCCAACAAAAAAATACAATAGAAATGCAACATCAGTAATTAATAAAAATAAATTAATTTTCAATGAATCTGATAGATATCAACTTAAGGTTAATAATCCATCAGTCCCGATATTATATGGCTTACTAAAGTTACATAAAAATGGTGCTCCAGTAAGACCGGTTTCTTCTGCATTCAACGCACCGACACAGAAACTGGGAAGAAAAATTAATTTCGATACTACCACAACTAACAGAATTTAATAACAAACACTCCATAAAAAACACAATTGACCTAGTAAACAAAATTAATTGCTTCGCTTTCCCGCCTAATGCCAAACTCGTGTCATTTGATGTATGTAGCCTATTTCATTCGATCCCAATAAGCCAAAGACAATTGTTTTGTACAGTCGAATTGGGGAAAAAAATTTTAAATAAAAAAAAAAGTCTCGTAACTTATAGAATTTTTGAATACGTGCTTAAATCAAAATTACTTTTACTTTAATGACAAGTTGCATACTCAAACAGAAGACTTAGCCATGGGTGCTTCTCTGTCGCCGTTTTTCGCTGAATTCAACATGGACTTCATAGAACAGAACATTTTTAATAAAAGCTGTGATTTAGTTAATAATATTTTATGTTGATGATGTGTTTTATGTATGGGCGGACTCTGAGCGACAACTTAATGTATTTTTAAGTAGTATTTTAAATAAATTAGATGGCAATATTAAATTTACACTAGAATATAGAGGTACAAAATTAAACTTTATAGATATCAGAATATCAATAAAAAATAATAAATTTGACTGCGAAATATATCGCAAACCAACTTTTACTGACACTGTAATTGCATTTACTTCTAATCATCCCTTTTAACATTAAGAGTTCTGCATTCCATTCTATGATTGACAGATTAGTTAATATTCCTTAAGTGTGATCACCTTTAAGCAAGAACTTAATTTAATTTTTAAAATAGCAACCCGTTATGGTTATTTCAAAAGTTTCATTTACAAAATATAAAAACAAAAACTAGAACATCTGCTCTTACATTATCATTCCCTAAACAAAAGTAGTAAGATTTGCAAAAAGATCCCTTATGTTGGAGGAGTTTCAGATAAATTACGCAGAACTTTATCAAATCATTATGTTCAATCGGCTTATTTCACTAATAGAACACTGGGTAAATTATTAATAAATAGTAGAATAAAGTCTACAGTGGTGGATATTGAAAAAGGGGGGGTATATTTAAATATTAATTCCATAGACGAACAATTTGGACAAAGTAAGATCCTTCATAAGTCAATGTACTAAAATGCGGTATACGTAAGCTGCTGCCTCTCCTAGCATGCAGAAATTCAATTTTTCATAGAGATACATGGGCTTCCTAGTCTGTATTAAATTGAATAGGAAGATTAATGCCTTGCGTTTTAAATAAGTTTGAACTGAGCATCCCAGTAACGAGTACCTAACAGGAGTAATGTGGGCAGATCTGTGCTGGTTAAAAATTTAATTGCAAACAATCATTAAAAGCAATTTCCACATTACGTTTGCACAGGGAGTCGAGCTTTGGGTAAATTAGACTGCCGTAAGTAAAATGAAGCAACAAAAGCGTCTTAACCAATCTCAAACGTGAATTTGTAGGTAAGATATTAGCAAATGGCCAAAAGGCCTCGCAAGCCACCATAAATTTTACCCAACATACCCTTAACATGATCACAGCATTTCAGGCGACTATTGAACTTCACTTCCAGATTAGACACCGATTAAATAAAAGGGAACATGACGTTATTGAGAATAACTGTGGGTATATCATCGAAATCAGGAGGTCAGCTGCACAACACCAAACATTGGATTTATTAGAATTGGGAGAAAGCTTATTATCAATTGACCATCTGTGAATTGCAGCAAGATCGTTATTGATTCTACAAATGTAATCCTCAATCAACCCACAAGATCTCGGTGGCCAATTGTGATCACCTCTTCGAGAGATAACACGGTCCGGAAACTTTTCCCGTAAAAGATCAATGGTTTCGTTGCTTGTATGGAACGTAACGCCGTCTTTTTGAAAGAAACGTTGTCCAGATCAATACCATCCAAAAAATCATTAATCATCTGTCGATAGCGCAATCCATTCACCGTAACTGTTGCTCCAGCCTCATTTTCGAAAAAGTAAGGTCCAATGACCCCGCGGGACCATTAACCGCACGAAACAGTCACACGTTAAGGATAGAGAGGCTTTTCAACAATAACTCTTGGGTTTTCCGAGCCCCAGATGCGACAATTTTGCTTGTTGACGAAGCCATCGAGGTGGAAATGGGCCTCATCACTCAAGATGAGTTTTCGATGGAATTCCGGATCATTTTCATGCATTTCAAGGACCCAATCAGCAAAGACTCGACGTTGTTGATGATCGGTCGGCTTGAGTTCTTGTGTTAACTGAACTTTATAAGCCTTAAGACCCAAATCTTTATGCAAAATACGGTGTAATGACGTTTGTGGAATGCCTAATTCCAAAGAACGACGATGAATGGACAAACCTGGGTTTTCTTCAACACTTTCGGCTACAGCAGCAATATTCTCGGCTGTTCTTGAGCGACGTGCACGGGTTTTATTCTTCACATCACTAACTTGTCCCGACAGCTCGAATTTTTCTACCAATGTCTGTATTGCGGTCCGGCAAGGTGCTTCACGACGACCCAAAAATGTTCGAGTTTTACGAACCGTCTCTGCCACATTTTCACCATTTTTATAGTGAATTTTAATAATTTCAATGCATTGTTGAATCGTCTATCGTTCCATTTTTATTAATGGCGTAGTTTCTACTTGTCAAATGTCAAAAAATGACAGCTCCAAAAGTGACATCTACCGAAATAGCGGGCTAATTAAAATAACACCTCTTATTGGAAAACCCTTTATATAGTATAAGTTGCAATGATTGTGACGCGATCTATATAGGACAAACTAAGAGGTCACTAAAAACAAGATTTTCTGAACACGTTTCTGCAGCGAGAAACAATAGGGCAACTTCTGGTCTATGTAAACACTTAATCGACCTAGGTCACACTACATCAATTGACATTGTGAAATTATTACGTAATTTATGTGGATGTAAAGTTCTAGACAGGTATCAGAAAAGAAAGATAATATCTCATTTTTAGTTAATGATCAGCTAGATTTTCGTAACAACATTTTTTTAATTAAAAGAAATTTTATAACGAAATAACAAATACGATACTTACACTGTCTTAAAATGATATTTTAATACCACTTATGTATGTATATGTGTATAAACGATAAGTGTCGGTTTTAATTTTAATTTATACTGAGTCAGTCTCATAATTTTTGCAAGTGCTTAAGGATGCCTAAATAGGATGAAATGCGTCGCAAAACTTTAATTAATTATTAAAATTAAAAAATTATTTTTGTGGAACGGAAACAAGTGTTTCATTTTTTAACATGTTTAATACTATTAACAAGTTCTAAGAGTTCCTAAGAGACATCAATTATTTTGATATAACCGAATAAGGAACAAAAAAATATTTTTGAGAGAAACAAGAATTTTTTTGCCATTTTCGTAGAATCACAAATGGATCTTTTTCATTTTGGGAAAGTCTTTGCCAACCATGAACTTCTATTGTTTTTTCATGCAAAAATTGTACTTAGCTTGTTCTTAGGTTCTTAGCTTGTCAACGCTTGCATTTTTGATAGAAAGTAGGAAAGTTGTCTGATTTTACGTATCTAAGAATTGAATCTTACTTTTTTCGTAAAATTACCTACTTTATATACACAATTTTATCACAGACGCACATATGGACCGGACATGTAAAAATCCAAATGTTTCATATTTCATGTCCATCTAATTACTTTTTTTTTTGTACCTTCATTATTATTTGCTTTGACATAAAAATAGCCAAGGTATTTTCTTTTAACTTTTCACCACGACATCAACCAGTAAATTCTTCAAGAAAAGTTCAACGAACTTTGAGTGGGTCATTAGGTTATGATGTAGAACATTTAGAGAGCAGCAGGCTGTCAACTTCCAAATACGGTCTTTCTTCAACTCGAATTATTTCGCTGATTTAATCAAAATTTCTTTGCACAAAATTCAATTCAATTGACTTAAGCTGTATATTTCAATACACCATAGAATCGTGTAAATACATTGCTCAAAAAAGAAATAGACAAAAACCTTAAAACGAACCATTTTCACCTGCTCTACATTAAATTCACCTCAGTTCACTTGATAGAACCACTTAGTTCTTTGTATTATTATAGGAGGCGAGAATTTCCCATTTGAAAATGCAATTTTCCGAAGAGCATCATCACCAGACTTCATAAAGAAGATTAAAACTAATTTCGAGCTCGTGTTCCACTTTCCTCAGAGTTCTGTAGAAAGTGATTTCCAAAAATATGTTCGACAACATGATTGGGGAATGGTGGAAGTTGGGATGGAATATAATGTGACATTTAAGGAGTGATGAGGAAAGGGATTTCCAATAAAATTAAGGAGCCAGTTAAATAATTTAATTGAATTCCTGTGACAAAAGGAATTTTAATCTGCTGAAAGTTTGCTTTGAGAAACAACACTGTATGTATGTTGTAACCTTGTAGTGCTTTTGTCTGTGCATGAGAGTTCTATTCTTCTATTCTTCCTCCTAGTGTACAGATGAGAAGGGTGAATTTGGACTTACTTTATGTCCTTGTCAAGACTATGGGGAATAGAAATAGCATTGAATCACATATAAGCTAACTTTCCGTGACGTGTCATCTGAAAACGTTGATGCTGATGCTAAGGAATTCATGACATGGCTATAGGATATTCCGTATAATGCTTGTTCGATTTCAATTAAAATTCTTCAAGCCTCTCACAAACATTGACCTAAAATGCATGATTTCGCCCTTACCATGAACTCTGGTAACGTTTCCTTTTTTTTATGTTTTTTTTTATGTTTCACAACTCTCCTCTGGAAGGATATCAGAATTTTTGGATTTAATGGTAGATAGATAGGGAGGGAATGACAAATTTCCTTCACCAGAAAATACATATCTCACAGACTAAGCAAAATCCGACGTGATGGACCGTTGTGGGTGAAAATCAGAATAATAAGAGTCGAAGAGAAGAATAGTATGGGGTCGATGGTAGAAATACCAGTCCCAAGAGATTTATTTCCATATGCTAATTGAAAATGTTCAGTCAACAACTTTTCAAAGTGGTAATACGAACGTTCAACAAACAATAAAACCACAAATAGTTGTATGATCTAAGCGCATTATTACAGATTCTGGGATTCTGCATCAAATGCAATTGTATGTGTTTGTAGAAAAGATTGAAGTTGAAGTTCATCTATATGTAAAAATAAATTCGACAACCTTTCACTGCTGACTGTGAGATGAGGTGAGTGAGTAGCACCAGACTTGAATTCTTAATTTTTTCCACAAAATTCTCCAGTTAAATTCCGACTCTTATACTAGGTCATCTAGAATGTGCGTTTCAAAATCCAAGAGTAGAGGTAATGTTCTGAACATATTTCCAGATGAGGAACTAAAATACTCTTCCGGTTTGGAGGGTACCTAAATGGAAAGGATGATGGTTGAACGAATTTCCGTTTATAGTAGATCTAAGCAGTAATAGTATGTGTACATAGTCCACCATGAGAAAAGACTACCGATAACCGACTGCGTCTGCTGTTCGTTCGTTATACAAACAGAAGCTATAGCGGTCGGGGCAATTTGTTTCGATGACATTTCCGAGATAAACGACGACAGCACCAGAATTTAACGACCAAATAAACAAATGAATGCAGCAGCCGGTCTTTGTCTAAAATTGCTTTGCCACTGCCGAGGAGCGTCTGACGTGGAACAAGTTCTGTCTTTCTATCCCTATATTCCTTGAATCTTCTGACAGGTCAAAGTTATACGAAAGTCGTGTATTCTCAACAAAATATTCTCAAACCATTCCCTTTTGCAAGCAAGGAAGCTTTGTTTCGTTTGACATTTACTGTAAAAGCAATCATGCTCTCCCTGCGAATATTTGGACTTAGGACACCGCCATCGCCGCTGCCATCGCTATTATAGTATTTCCGGCACAACTGTGGTGATGGCTGTTTCTGTGGTGGTTCCTTCTTTAATGATTTCCATAGATATTTCCTACGCTAAAAATGTCGAAGATATCTAAGAAAGGAAAATCAACTTTTTTTCCCTTCGTCATAGAGCTTTTGAGCTTGGGTTCTTTTTTTTTACATTTTTTTTTTATCGAGAAATTGCTGATTGAAATGGGTCTCCAAAGGGATTGTCATAATTTTCTGACTTCAGCACTTCACTTATAGACTTTTCAGTAGCAGAACGGAAACCCAAACGCAAATTGCTGGATCAAAATTTTGATTGTGATGGATTGAAAGGATTAAGTTTGGTGGAATGAAATTCAATTTTGTCGTGCAGTGGATAATATTGGTTAGATGCTTTGCTGTTATTATGTTTTTATAATTTTTTTTTTTTTTTTTTTTAGGACACAGAAACTTTTTGTTTTTTTTTGTTTTTTTGACAGCTAAAGTTTGAAAAGTTTCGACAGTGTGGCGACAAAAATATGGGAAGTGATGGGATGAATTCTTCGTTTTTATATCTATGGGAAAAGTAAAAAAAAAAAATGTTTTTCTACAAACAATTGAAGAAAAATATTTACTTTTACCCTCTTGAATTTTGATGAAATTAATTTTGAAAAAAAGGTTTTCGGGGGATTTGTTTTATATACCGGAGAAGACACTTTGGCTCTATTTTGTTTTTAGAGACGTTTGATGTGTTCAACATTGTAAAATTCCATTTCTTTCGAGCGTTGTTTCGTTGCAAAAAGCACATAGACAGACTTTCAAACAGAGATTTTTAATTTCTTCTGGAGTATGTAAATAATGACAGGAAAAGATGTTATACTATTACAACAGAGGAACGAAGAACTGGGACCTATTGTTTTTTAAATACTCAAATCATGTATGTGAAAGTCAATATTTTTTGTAACGAATCTGTATATACTAAAACATGTGTCGAACCATTTGTGAGATTTTTCATAGCAAATTTTCTGCAGCTTATGATTCATAGTTAGTTTTTGAATCAATATAATAAGTAGGGTAATAATGATTCTCAAGTTTCCACCTGCATGCCGATCCGATCCAAGCATTCTAAAAATTGAACTGGCTTGTCCGGGAAACAAATCCGACTGTACGTGATAAACAGAAAGGTATTGGTCATACGTTTATCCCCCTATCGCTAGTATGTGAAAAACGGAGAACATAAACAATGGAATCCACTAGTTAGTAGATGTGCAACGGAAAACTATCCTATCAGCTAGTTTTAGTAATTCTAATACTTATTTTCAATATTTTACACTTATATTAAGGACGTAAGTAATAAAGGAACGAATTAAACTCAAAGCAGCTGTTGCCATTTGGACCCCTTATACTATCCCCTGAAACTACCAAGCTATAAATCCGACGTTTTGCTATCGAGCGAAGCTCTTAGCTTCCGAGTAATCCCTCCGACCGAGCAAACGACGTCACACTTTTGTGTGTTAGAGTTCTAAATCATACAAATCCATAAATTTGGCATACAGCTACGAGGTATTTGTCTTCTCGTAACTCCCCACGTAATTTGGTAGCATTTTACGCGAGTTCAAAAACTACGCAACAAAAATTATCAGAAATTGAAGTTAGGTTGTGTGATAAAATTGGTTAGCAATCACTGAAAACTATAAGCTCTGGTCCTTCGAGCCGGATCGAACACGGATAATTTATTACATAAAGCTTAAATGAGTTTTAGATAAAAAAAATTGGTTGTTTACGCTTGACTGTGAAAATAATTTTAAATATTTTACAAATGGCGGGCGCCAGATTCGTTCAGATTTCTGCTTTGATGAAGGGTGACAACTAATACTATGACCATTCTAGCCCAATATCTACTATACCTACTTATCAGAACTATGAGGATATATTTACGTGATGTAAATTATTGTTTTTACTGCTGCATGAACAGGATGAACTAAGCAGTTATTTAAAGAGCTTAGTATATGTCGGATTTGTGGCGATATTCTGCTACAGAGAATTGAATGAATTTTAAATAGTAGAAATATTAATTGTAACTGTAACTTTAAAAAACATTAATTCTTTTTGGACCACATAAATAATCGATTTTCTCTTTTCATTTTAGGTAAGAGTCGACAATCTTTTGATTATATCCGTAAGTACTTAGATTCTAAGGAGAAATAGAAAGAAAGAAATATAAAGGTCCCCGAGACACTATCCATATGGTCGAATGAGCTTACAAAAAAATAGAAAATTTCTTCAAGTTCGAGGATAGATTCTAAAATTAAATAAGAGATCCAACAATTCTTTCAATTGCACCATTTTTGAGTTGAATCGATTTAATGATTTATTAATTGGAAATATAGTAATAAATTTTTTTACATCGTTTAATTTAAATAAGAGCAAGTCAGAAATATAACCTAAATTTTTTTTTTTTTTTTTTTTTTATAAAAGGTACCAGTACTCAATAGAATCTGAAACTGTCTGGCTATATAAAATCATCTGTTTCATTTGGTCAGTTGTAAAAGCAGTCGAGAGTTAAGTGAAAAGTCTCAGCATCAAATCCCGTGCGTGTTAGTTGACGTTTTTATACACTCTTATTTATTTGTAATTTCCAGTAATAGCACCACTCCGCCATCTTAGGCTACCCATATTGAATTCTCTGTAAAATAATCCGATGGTTATGAAATTTTGAATGGAGTTGACCATTGTACACACTATTTTGCAAAATCTATGTACAAATGTCTGTTTTTACCACTTTCCAATTTGCCTTTTCGGCAAGAGCGAATTTAGAAATTTGCTCTAATGGCAGAAGCAATGGCAATAAAATAAAAAGAATTAAAATTACATTTGAAAGAAATCGGATAAAAACAAAAATAAATCAGTAAATCATTCGGCACATCGATTACTGGTGTACATTATATTATACATTCAGCAATTGGTTACATTTATAGCAACATGACGCATTGTTTATTATGTTATACATAGAGTGGTGAAATATAAGATTGAATGAATTTGAGATAATACAAAATTTGATACACCTGTATATAATATTATACAATATGGAACATAATTATGTCTTGCACATAAAATAGTATTGAACGCAAAATAAGTCACACTTAATAATAAGAAATAAACTGCGGAAAACTAATTCCTACAATCAGAAAATTGTTTCTCTTAAATATTTACGAAAAATGTCGTAAAATCTTAATCTGAAAGATTTTTATAGTATTGGTGAAAATTCTGTAAAATCTATAGGATATTTCTAGAATTTATTTCGCATTTTAACAAAGATATTGTAAAAATTCTTGAAACGTTTTCCTAAAAAGCAATCGCACGTACACTTATGATGTTGGAAGTTTCACATTCTCTTGGATATATAAAATATCAAACTTGTGAATATTTCGTACGTGGTTTTTAGAGAGAGAGAGAGAGAGAGAAAGAGATTGTTTAGTATTACACGCACTTTACCTCTGCATCAATCAGTTTGCTACCAATTGCCTGCATTTCAAAGTAGAACGTGATCGAAAAAACTTCCTTCAATTTGGGTGTGCGGAAAATTGCTCACCAACAATTGCTCGCCCACAGTTGCTCGCCGGAAAAGTTGCTTGCCACATAATTGCTCGTCAGGACAGTTGCTCAATATCAATTTCAAATTTTATGGAATTTTATGTTATAAAATAAATTTCTTTGATGTATAAGAGAAAAAGATGTTTATTGAATAATTACTGGTATCAAGTCAGGTGCAGAGTAAAATCTTATTTGACAACATGGAAAATATAAAGTTCAAAGAAATTTTTCCAAACGAGGAAAGTTTTGTTAATTGTGAACAATTTTAAATTTAAGTTTTGTGATATGAAAGTGTGTTGAAATTAGATGGCGATGTAAAGTCACCATATATTTGCAGGTAAATGTCACTGACATGTATAACATAAACCGCTGACACCACTGAAATCGCTTACATTATCATGGGATCACATTTCTATAGTTGTCTCTTTTTGGTTTAACGACGAAATAAACGAAATAAACCATAGTTCAGTTTCAGTTCAGTGGATTTTCCAAATGAATATATAGAATAGAAATAGATGGCAATATGTATAACATTTGTAAACCTTTCTCTGTCCCCCATAGCTACTTTTAGGGATATGCAGACAAAAAGTGCTTAATTTTATTTCCTTAAAAATCGAGTTTAAGGAATTCTTGATAAGAGAGATAAGCTTCCAATAAAAATAATAATTTTGAATATATTTGGAATTTGTTGAGCATGTAACATGACAATTAAAAACGAAACTTGAAATTAAGATAGTTTTCACACCCCCGACAACAAAAGTGGACCCATATGAAATAGAAGATCAAGCAGTCTATGTTATACATGTTAGTGCTAAATGTGAGAAGCAACGGTCGGCAACCTTATTGCCATGACGGGCGCAATATTTACAAATTTATTGCCGACATATGGTCAAAAAAGATCGAAACGAAATCTGCCCGGCGCGATAGTAATGACAAAGATAACCTAATAAGAAGTTAAGAAACAACCGAGCAGAATTGGAAATTTTTCTTTGGAACCATTCTCTTAATATTTCAGAAAAACCTGTTTTCACAAAAGCGCGGGAACATTTTATGAGAGTAAAATCTGAAAAAATAGTTTTTTTTTCCATATTCCAATATTCCTGGATCTATATTTTAAATATTGATAAGCTTTTTAATTCGAAAATTGAATTCGAAAAAACTGATATAGGTAGTATATGTTTAAAGCGAAACTGGAGTGAAAGGAAGGCATTAAAGGGAGGACAAAGCCATATTATTTTTTCCTGTATAATTGGAGTTATAAAAATCAGATGATGATGAGGTTTGGATTGTTTATATTGACCGTAAATATTTACTATATCTCTAAGTTTTCAAAATTATTCGAAATTCCAAATTGAATTTAAAAAATTTTTAATGTATAATTTTTCACCCACTCTTTCTTACCAACTATTTCCTGGTCTAAAGAGTTGTTTTATTTGTCATTGGCAAGAAAAAATAATATTCTCGAAAATATTCGAGAAAATAGACTTTCCTTTTTTTGGATTTGAAAACGTGTTTATATTATCGAAGAGTAGGGTGATTTTACCATTGTAGGAATGGGTCATATGTGATATATCTTTGCAAGAAGTGAGGCATAAAATAGCATTAAGACCGCGGGTTGTTACCCAATATATCCTCCAATTCCTATTCCTAATATCCCATGTACTATATTCAATGGCGAATCATTACTTTCCCAATTTCTAAAACTTACTTTATTTCGCATTCGTAAATTGTAAAGTTTTCCATTTTTATACCCTAGTTCTATAGGTTATACACCCATGCATAATATTAAAAGTTATTTTGATTTTTGCATATCCGTCTAACTACCATCTGTCTATCTGTCTGTTCCTCCGCACGATAACACGATTACGTGTCAACTAAGAGAACTAAAATGTTGCACACAATCTTTTTAAAAAAATTTGTAAATTCAAATTCGAAAATGGGACAAATCGGATAATTCCTTCTAGGGTTGTCATACAAAAATTTCTTTTGTAACTATACATATATTTCTACACAACCCCGCGCGTAGACGTAGAAAGTTTGACGTGTACTGTGAAAACTATCAGACCTAGACGTTTTTATTGTACCGAAAATTTTTGCAGAATGTAAAATCCTATGAAATTGGTAATAATCATTTTTACTGTTCAAACGAATTGTTCTAGAGCTACACGTGAAAAACCACTTTAAGAATCAAACTTTCACAGAGAGGTGACCATGAAAAGTTGCATACGGGAATTTTATAGGACCAATAGAGTATTATAAGAATTGGTCTTCGACTAATTAGCCTTTTTTTTGTTTTAAATAGTAAGCATACATGCGTATAACACGGATAACGTTACTTATGTTGACATTCGATAGTGTAATGAATAAAAAAAAAATCCTTTTCATTTAAGATGCGAACATTCCTCAATACTGACAGCGGATCAAATTAGTAGCAGTAGTTGCCATTTAAAACTAGATCCTGTTTCTTTCTCTGTCATTCTCTATCATCTTTCTCTGTCATTCTCTATCATCTTTCTCTGTCATTCTCTATCAATGAATTTTCTGAAATAACTGTTGGATTAAATTCCCATCTGTTAACAAATATAAAAAAAAAACAAAAAAATCCAGGATTATAGCAATATTCATCAAACACTTTATGGCATAGCGCATTATTGACATTTTAAATCAAAGCTTATAATAACTGGGGCACCCATATGTATGACGTCAACATACCATATGTTGATAGTGCGAAAAAAAACCGTCCACCTATTTTGAAATATTTATCCTTTCCCTGTTTTATTTAACACTTTAATATATATCTAAATAAATAAATACATGTGTGTATATATGTATGAAGCGTAAGTACATATATATCTAGAATATTTTCACCACGCTTTCATTTAAAATTCCTTTTAATTTCCAAAAATTAAATGTTCTTCCCTTCCCCTCCCCCTAATACTCTACTAACCATAATTTACATTTATAGCATTCCAATGCTTATTATACTTTTCCCTCGCGCCACCTATATTTACCTACTACCCTATCTTCGAGTTTTCCACCACTCCCGCCCCCCACCATATTTAAATGCCTACCGTTGGCGCGTGTTCATTCGTAGTTTCCGCATTTAATTATGCAATAACAATCACAGCTTTTGATGTTCCCAGAGGAGGGTGAAACGTTTTGCTTTTGTGATTAATCATGTGTGCACACTTGCTATATTTATGTTTGCTAGTATATATAGTCATATAGGTGGCTGTATATACGTATGTATAGCTATAAAAAACATATGTCATATTCATGTATGTATGTATTTACTGCGTGTAGTAATACTCCTGTTTGGAGGACATACGCTTTCCACACTGTGTGTTAAAATGATTTATGATGTAATAGGCCTGTCAACGTGGAAAAAGGATGACGGGGGATTCCCCTTTTCTTTGCCTTATTGGTCTTAAGGCGAAAAATTTGTGCAGATAAGTATCATGAGGTGTTGGCTTTTCCGACATTAGTACTTTTACTGCAGGAAGTAATTTGTTGACATGTTGAAGAAGTGCCTATACTTGCGGTGGGTGCTGTGGGTCTTGCAACATTTTTTTTTCTCGGCTACATAATAATAAAAATCGTTAACGGATATAAGTGATAAAATAAGTAGGTACCTATTAGGGGAAAAAATGTGAGGGAATTTTTAAGAATAAGCCTATTATTAAGACGTCTTTATTCGGGTAATTTAATAATGTTAAAATGAGGATAGCGGTGTTGTTCCACCTAGATATTGTGTGTATATTGCTATCAAGGTAATTCAGTTATACAGAATCTTTCGGATTCTAATATTCCACCTGGATGACATTTAGCAACTTTACTCGGCTTTTATCCACATAGGCTTATCAACCGAACTAAATACACCACTACTGGATCTATGATGCAGCTTGCATTTTGCTCAGTTTGGGATCAGTGGCAACACTCTTTTTCTGCGGTTCCATAGAACTGTACTTGGCATGCAACTTTATTGCTCTAGGCTAAATGATGTGTGTGTCATCCCTCTCGAAGTCCATCTACAATAATTTAGTCACATTCGAATCGGATGTGATGATACCACTATTGCCGCTGACGAGCCTCGTCCGCCATCTCAAATAGCTATTTTGAATTTTTTTTTCTACGACAGGCAGAAATCCAGCCGCACTGGGGAGTATCAAGTTTTCTGTTGATATGAAACGCTTGCTTTTTCCAGCTCACTGCAGGCTTATACAGATTAATTCACTTTGAATTAATCTGTATTCATATTTTTATTTTATTTTTCCATTTTGCAATTTTTATTTGTTTTTCGAGTCACTTAATTTTGTTATTAAAATGATTGTGTCATAGAATAATCTTTTTTTTTTGCTTTTCGTTTGTATCGGAGAATCCCAAAAAGTCGTACTTGAACAAATGTAAACTATGCCCAGTAAAAACAAATTATAAAATTATATTCATTGTGCATTGAATAAAAGTTGTTATCATATTTTTTGCAAGTAGCGACATCTCCCATTCTCTTTAACAACCCAGTAATTATATTATATTATATATATTATATTATTAATTATTTAGTGAAGAGCTTGCAATTCCTAACTTCTTTTGTTTTGCTGAAGGGAACATAGTGCATGCCATCAGATTTCTTCCTTCCACATTCGATTCAGATATCTTTGTATCAAAAATTGACCGTGTGGTAGTGAAAGGAGTTGAAAAAGAAAATGTAGTATATTCTACTCATTTGACAGTTTTGACAGTTTAGTTTTGTATGAAATATTGCATGCATATTGTATGAAATTTTAGCAGTTGATAAATCAAATGTTTATTTATGCTTGACTCTCACGCTCTTTTTTATAAACTTCGCAGAAATAAATATTTCATAATATTTTAAAAGTTTACTTTTGAAAATTTTGCTCATTTAATAACCGGTTCGCAGAACTCTGTTTTGTTTTTTGTTTTTTTAATAACCGATTCATCTAAACAGGTGCGAACCGGCTGAATATCAGCATTGGACGTATTTTAATATCAGTAGCGATATTGGATGCTTCATATATTGTTGGTTGTTTTTCAAAAATTGCACGTTGATGTGCTCGGCAAGTTTTTACTTGTGGAAAAAAATTGCATTTAATTTTACTTTTATGAATAGAATATTGAATGTTAGTTTTGACGAGTCTTTTATGAATAAAATAAAATTTGCAAATAGTACAAACGTTTCCGAATTGACTGTCAAGACGTTGAAGTTGATGAGTGCCCTGGACACCCCAGAAAATCAACAACCGATGACGGGTAATAACTGCTGTTAAAACATGGGTGTGTTGATATGACGTTGATACTAAGGTCCAATTGGCCCAGTGAATGACGTTTTGTCAAAATTCAAGAGATACCTACAGACAGAATCGCTAAACGAGCTAAATAAAATTATCAAATTTATGGAATAATAAAACAGATCTATTATCTATAAGATCTATAAGTATCTAAAAAAAAAATAAAAAAAAAAATAATTTTGTTGCAGTAAATTCTAAAATGTTCATATTAAATTTTGCACAAACGTTAATAAAAGCACTTGTATTTCATAAACTAAGAGCTGAACATCCGCAAATTTTTCATTAGATATGCATTAATATTAGGGCATGTAAAAAAATAATTTTTAGGGTTTGTTTCTCTTCCGGAGAGGGCAACAAATCCAAAATTAATAAAAATTATCTATATTTTATGTAAAACCCTGATTTTTAATTAGGGCTAAAAGAAAGCAAAACACTTGTTTAGCAAATATTCCACAAATATACTTATTTTAATTTTAACAGAAGTGCCTAAATATTCCTCGATTGAATATGTCAATATTTTGTTTTTATTTCTTTGGAAAAACCCCATTTAATACCATTAATTTGAAATATCATAGAAAAGAATCGCGATCCCAAGTAATCAGCAAATTAAAAAACATATCAACAAAGAAAATATTTAAATTTGATTCACTCTGTATGCAAGCCTTAAGGTCGGCAAGCTAAACAAAAAAATACTGATCCAATACCGAAAATTGCGTTTCAGAAGTGTTCGAAGAATGGAAATAGCACTGGAATAAGAGTATTATATCTGATGAGATCTATTTTGTAGAGGAGCGTATGTAAAAAGAAGCTTAAGCGCACGAATTTCTAGATTGTAGGCGTATAAATTGAAAAATATTAATTCTACAAAAATATTCATTCAAATTGGTGAAAAATGTTTTTCTCTATAAAACTGTTTTTTTTTGTAACTTTACTGGGAAGCGAGAATTTTACAAAAACTAAAACAAAACAAAAACCTAGTTTATCCTATTTTCAACATGGTTGACACACGCACTCACGGAATCACTTAAAAATTATTAAAGATTACAGTAACAAGAGTTTCCTACCACCAGTCCAATTGGAATTCTTTCCTTAATAATGTCCTGGGTATAAGGCGACTTATATCAGCGATCGATTTAAGTAGTCGCAAATCAATTTTTCTTTCCGATTTCTATCGGCATGAGATTTTTTTAAATTTTTAACGATATTCTAAAATTAATTAAATTTATAATGTTTTTAAATTACTTATTTAAGTCACCGTATACCCGGGCCGTACTATTTTAAGGAGGCCAAACTCGACAAGAGTTTTCTCGAAATTTATCTAAATTTTGAGTGGCTTTAAGTTAGCGCATAGCTTGATAGGCTTCTATCTACACTATATGGTAGCTACTTAGTAATAATGTGTTATTAATATTGCTAATAATATATTAATTTAGATACGATTTTCCCATACTACAACAAAATTTATAATCTTCATCAGTGGTATGTGCAAAAACTAATGAACTCTCGAAAAAAAGCGTTGATATTGATCCTCTTGGTATCGCGTCAAGCAATTATTGACATCATATTACAAAAAAAAAGTACATACAAAATTTCATGTAAAATTGAAATGTTAATTTATAAATCATTATTTCGCCTGAACTCGGGAAATATAATTATCTGTTGTGCAATAATTCTATAATTGTATGTTCTCCATTAATTCTCAATTATTGACACTTCATCTGTCTGGGGGTATAAGCTAATTTAATGTTCATACTGTGGATGCTGTAAACACAATGACGGTCCATTCTATTTGTCTGTCTGGCTGTCTAGGGTATTAATCTTAAAATCCTGAGATTATTGAATAACCACTGCACATAGCTATATATACTCTAAATTGATTTGCTAACCAATGAACACAAGATATAGAGTGACGTAAGCCAACAAATCTTAAAGTTAGTTGCTTGATAGTGTGATACGATTAAATTCATGTTGAACACGTAATAATCCGATTTGTTCTATTTTGTCTCATGAACTAATTTATAAACATCAAGCAATGCGACTCTAATCTTAAGCCGCATAATATCACCCCCCACCCACCTCTCTCTCCATCCTCACCACTGTCTTACACACGTTATCAAAGAAGTAATTATTCTTCTCTGTTTTTTCTTGGCTTGCCTAGTATTGCCTAAAGTCAGTAATCCACCCTTTATCATAATATTCATCCGAAAGCTTCTTTTCTCAGTATCAACATCAATTAATCAAGGGAAATTACTGGGAGGATCTTAGAAACGAAAAATAAAAAAATAAAAATTCCCATCTCTTTCAGGCGGAACCGGAAGACAGAAAGAAGCCTCAAAATCAATTACACTACACTGGAAAAAACAACAACAAATTTTCAGATTTTTTTTTATCTTTCTGTCTTAGGGCTCTTTGCTTGGCCTCGACAGGTGGGTGAAATTAAATCTCAACTCGTGATGCTTGATTCGCTGCCAAGCAGAATAAAAAGGAAAATCTTAAAATAGCGCGAGAATTTTAATTCTATAAAATAAAGAAAAATGATTTTCGAGGTGGCGTACAACCTTGAGGAGGTCGAAACATTATGAAATAATCTCAAAGGATAAGCCTGGCTTAATTTAATAACAAGAAAATCTACCCTCTATCCATTCGCAACAGTTCTGGTTAGCTAGTTGGTATGATAGATAATTAATTCTTAATCAATACGGGGAAGTCCATTAGTATACAGGACTTGTGCTCTTTTATATCTCAGCACACTCATCTTTAGTCCTATGTGGCAATTGCGATGCCGTTATCTCTTAGAAATCTATGTTGGTATTCTTCTCCACCTTATCGGTAATTTGCATAAAAAATTATCATTTTTTTCTTATTTTCCATGGTAAAGAAAATACTTCTATAAACTGAAGAAGACCACAAGCTCTTAAGGTAAGAATGTAAATTTAAGTAGTATAGCACCGTGGTAAGCACGTTGTTAAAGAAAACATCCTAAGGATAACCTAAGTAGGTATGTACATTACCTTAAAGGACGAAACATCTCTCTTCGCAGGAAGCACAAGAGATGCAAGTTAGCCAATAAATTCTGTTGCACTTAAGACATTTTCGGTTAATTTATAACAAAAATCGCCGAAACGTGCTTTGATAAAATTTAATTCCTTCATTGCATGCAGCAGAAGGAGACTACTTAGAGGAGAGGTATTCACACAGGATGTGACTGAATTACTTCAAGGAGGGGTTTTACTTGCTCTCGTTCGATGTTGATATAGCAGGGTTGTTTGGCGTTTTTTATATTATGATGCTCATACATTTCAAAGAATTTGAAGTGGAGTTGGAGGTTATTTAAAGTAAAAGAACCTTGGTTGTGATATTAAGGTAAGTTTTCCTTGTATACCGATAACTTGTTATTGATGCTAATCGATTTTTGTGTGTAATCGTTGTATTTCTCAAATTCAAAAGTGGATTATACTAGAAATAGGCGACATACTATGCCAAGGAAGCGAAAAAGAAGGTTCGCCTCTCTAGAGATTATCATTCGAATAAATCGTTCAAAATGTTAGTTTACCACAATCGAACAGCCAGATAAGTATGCTTATGTTAACGGGCTTAATTTTTTTTTTATATATATATTTGTCACTATCATAAGGACTTACATTGTGCCAATAATAGCTATAAGTCTATCCAAAGTAGGACCTAAAAGATTAAGTCGATATAAAACAAGAGAGAAACAAATGATCATGAGTAACTACATTCCGTTCACCATATTGACTTCTGCATCTAGGAATCAAAAGGTTTTCATGTCTGGGTCGATGCCTAAGTTAAATAAGCTTGTGCAGAAATTTCAGGCTGTGAAAAGTGAAATGACTTTCTAAATTACAATTCAAAAGAGAGTTTGCATACAATGCAATGTGGCTATTTCTATATAATTTGTATGTTTATCTTCACATTGCTACAAGTATTTTTCTCCGGCATACCGAGTCTAGAATTGGAAATATTATGCTGGCAAATGTAAAATGAGGAATAACTAATGTCTTGACTAACCATTGACGCAAACTAAGCGAGACGATACTAGAGTTGAGACAAAGTTGTCTCAAATATCCATAAATCTTCCTTACTGTCCTTTTAATGTGATTGCAACACGAGAACTTCGAATTGAGTTCAACTACCAAGTTCATGACAGAATCCTTATAAGGAAGTGTTATCCCGTTTAATAGAATGGAAGGCAGCATATCTGAGTCAATGCCACTTCTGTAAATTGCTCGGCAGATTGATTTACTTTGATTAAGTCCAAATGATTTTGTAATGACCACTTATGAATACGTTGCAGATTATCATTCAATCGCAATACACAGTCTCCTGAGAGAAATTTGCACGTCATCCGCATAGCGGTGGACAGAGACATCCAGGAAGATCATTAATATATAAAGAGAACAGTAGATACCCTAGTATGGATCCCTGGGGTACGCCACAGCTTAGATACTCAGGTCTGGAATTGTTATTCTTGATTCGAACTATTTGACTACGTCCTTGTAAAAAGTTACTTATCAGCTTAATAGCAGACGAAGAGAATAAGAAGTGACTTGATAATTTTGTTACTAGATGTGATGATTTATGCAGTCAAAAGCTAAAATCGAGCAAAACAAGGATTGTAAGGCACTCCTCATCCAGGGACTCATATATATTAGAAGTTACCTTCAATAATGCAGTCTTACAACTATGAGAAGGACGGAATCCTGATTGAAAAGTTGATAACATAGGATTTCTATTCATATAATTCATAATCTGCAAATACTTCAGCTTTTCAAAGATTTTTTCTAGAGAGCAAAGTAGACTAATTGGACGAAAATCTCCCATATCTAAGGCGAAAGACTTCTTTGTATTACGAACAACAACAGACTGCTTCCAGCGTGCAGGAAACTGTGAAGTTGTAAGACAGTGTTTAATTATATGCGTAAGAGCTCGTAATATTTCCGGAGCAATTAATTTAAGGAATCTAAATGGTAACTCGTGCGATTCAATAGCATTTGACTTAATTGCATGTAATGCTGATAACACTTCAACTTCATGAACGCAGCTAAAAGCAAAACCATCAAAAGAGAAGTCTTCTATCAAGGGACTGCGATGATGAAGCTGCGCTTGATGCAATATATTTATTGTGCTCATTTGGATCAATATTTATCTCAGACAATTCCTGACCGAATAAACTCAATTTGCGAATATTGCTCAATAAGGTTTTATGAGAAAGTTTGGTATTTAATTTATCTCTGAAATTGTCTATCTTTTCGGATCGAATTAAAGTTTTACCTATGTTGCAGATCTTTTTGTACCTGGAGAGCATTACAGGACAACACGTATGTCTATAACGACCAAAAAGAAAATTTCTCGCAGCCATAATACATATGACGAATTTCATTAGTGAGCTATTGACATTTGGAGGCCTTAAGATTTTTATAAAGTCCAGTAAGTGTTTCTAGGATGGAATCAACTTTTAGATCAATAATGCTGGATGATTAAATACTAGGTCAAGTCGCGGCACCTCCAGACAAAGGCCGATATAATCTATACGCTTAAAATCACGAAAAGTAATGACCGGTTCATTTGACAAGGGTTTGGATCTAAAGTTATAGTTTAAAATAACAAAGTCATGGTCGAATTCTCTAGAACGGCTAATTTGACTATAAAATTAAACGTTGTAGTAGTCAACCGTGAGCATATAATCGAGCTGCGACGGGTTTGATGTATTAAAGTAGGCTGATTGATTATTAATTATTATAAGGTTTAATGTCTGGAATAGATATTGCAAATAATCTGATAATGCGTTGTCGCAGAGAGAGTTCAAATTCATATCGCTAGAGAAAACGAAATCATGATTTCATAGTAAATTTGTATGACTAACATCAACGTGATGAATCCGCAAGTAGGCATCAAGCGTTAGTCTTCAGGTACTACATACGAAGTACTGTTTGCGATCCACATGGATATAATCAGAAAAATATATGGCTTTTATTGACTCCTAACCAGACCTATTAGTGTCTCCTCTATAAATCTCAAGAATTGCAATTTAACGAAACTCCCATTGGAGATAATGAACGTTTTCTGATTAAACATCTGAGTTCTGGTAAGTCTCTCACCTGGTCCAAAAGTTAGCTATTTTCAAGAAAATATTATTTTAAAAATTGTGTAATACACGACGGTTCCTGAACTCTACCATGAAAATTCAAGAGGACACAGAATGAATATGCATTCAACTTTTCTGTTCTCACAGAACTGATCTTCGTGGTTAGCTAAGCGATAAAGCTACCTGAAAAGGATTTAAAAGAAAAAAAGTTATCCTTCAATCCTAGGGTGGGTATCGTCAACCTTACCTTTTACGTACAATAGCAAAAAGGACAAGTGACATCTGCATATATCGCGTGGAATGATAAATTAAGTACGGGCATAAATAACTTTTGGAGAAATGTATCACAGAAAAGGCAAATGACGTCTTTAGGTTCGCATTATCTCTGTTTCGAGAACGGAATATTCGGGAAGGTTCTAGGATAATTTGTAGAGTATAAATACGGCGCTTCTCATAGGCAGGAGGCCAGTCTTATTTTAGACAGTGAAGTGAACGAAATAAACTACTTATTTGGATTGCGATAATTAGAAGTACATACAGTACTAGTGATAACTAAAGTTTATTTGATAATTGTTTGTTAATGTTATAAAAGTAACAAACGCCACGCTCGTAACAATCCATCGTATGTAGTTGGGTTGGTTAAGGATAGGAATTCAGTTATAATTGCAAAACTGCAATAAAACTACAAAGAAACAAGTAAAAAAGATAGAATTGATCTAAGACCAATTCTTATGATACCCTAGATGAATGCCCACCCGTATATAAATTCGTATGGTCACCCATCTGTGCAAGTTTGATTTTTGAAGTGGTTTTTCGCATATATTTCTATCGAACGACAGTAAAATCCTCTAGGACTGATCATTTTCACAGTATACGTAAAAACCAAAATTTTTAAATGGCAACATCACGAAGGTGTTGCCCGGTTTAGTACATTTTTGAATTTTTATTTACTATTGCTATGAAAACATCATGCACCAAATTTCAGCTCTACGTAGACGTTTTCTTATGCAATGTCTAAATATATAGTGAAAAACGAAATTTTTATATATGGCAACGCTACGAAATAGTTGCCCAATTGGTCCCATTTTCGAACTTAAATTTTTGTTTTTTGTTTTTAGAAAGCTCGTGTGTAAAATTTCCTTTTTTCTAAGTGAACGCATTCTCGAGTTCTCGTGGGGACGGACAGACCGACAGAAGGACGGATGGACACGCAAAAATCAAAATAACTGTCAATATTATATACGAGGGGTGTCTAACCCATTTTGCTCTACTAGTATTATTTCTGTTCGTTACAAACGGATTGACTAACTTAGTATAACCTATGGTTTCAGCTAGGGTATAAAAACAAATTTTTTCTCTAGAAACAAGAACGGTAACCTAGGATCTTTTGTGATTAAAAAATAAACTGCCTTCAGAAAAGTGTTCTATAAAGTATCTAATACCTGAAAAGATCCTTTGTTTTTCAAATAATTTTTCATTTTGATTGAAATCTTATTAGTGTTCCACAGAGAAGCCATCTTGGTCCTTTACTTTTTGTTCTTTTTATAAACGATGTCCCTTAAAGTCCTTTTTATACTTAAAAAAAACTTATTTAAATACGTTTATTTCTTAATATCTGGTTCGTCTGATTGTTCTCCTTATTTTGTAAATTCGGAGAAATATCTCCGCCCGGAACTGAACTTGCGATTGTACGTTTGAAATTTTTAGAGCTGTACATTTACCAACTGGATTTATAATAAACTCTCCAATGGAGACTGGGGAGAGCTTTATAGACAAGTAGGTAAGTATAAATATTGCGAATTATCATCAGAGAGAATAGTCCTTTGTGATGGACTGAAAGAGACAAGGAAACCGTGATATACAAATTTATATTTCAATAATAAATTTGTTCTGATTGGTTAAATCAAATAACGTCGGGAATTATTTTAATCGTTAAATGCCATAATTTTGATGATTCCAAACAAAATTTATCACATTTGTCGACAGAATTGAAGTACAGGTAGTAAATACCGAGTACTTTTAATATTTTTTACTACCTTCCAAGGAACATCAGTAAAAATCTTTTCCATAACTTCAATTCCGTTTTTTTTTTGTGCAGACGAGACATCGTTTGAACCATTAAAAATTGAGTCTCTAGATATATTTTTGCATTACTACTACTAACTTTAACAAGAAAACTCTCAAATCCTCGTAAAAAATTTACGTGAAAAGAAGAAAACAACAACAACAAAAACAGAAACAACAACAACAACAAAATAAGACGAGAAAATTCAATTCAAGGAAGAACATGAAAATCCTTGACTAAAATTGAACTCGAAACTTTCTCGTTTTGTGAACTTGAATCGCGTACATGAATTATAATAACTGAAAGAAAACTCATCCCCCACCCCTCTTCTGCTACCAGCCCTTATCATTTCGAATAATGTAGAAGATCTGGAACGGAAGGAGATGGGGGGCACTTTGACTTTATACCTTTACTTTGCTTTACCTGTTTTACTATCAGGAAGATGCTTCCTTTTATGGACACTTATATTCGATTTTGTATGCATGAAGATGTGATTCAATCGAATTTTATACCCCCTCTTGAGGTTACGACCATTGTATCGTTTCCGCTAAATGCAGTCTTATAGGGGTGCAGCCAGCAGCATACTCACGTTTCTAGAATGCAAGTTAAGTACCTACAAGTAAATTTCTTTAGGTTGGTAGTACCTGTATCCTGTAAGGGTAAAATCGAATCGGACGTCGACTTATCAGCAGAATACGAAAACTTTTCCGAAAAATGAATGCAGGTCTGTTGCTGGGTGTGGTTAAAACTTTCCTTCCTTGACTCTGGGCTTTAGCCATATTCAATTTCATATAGAATAAATTGCAATTTATTTACGCATGCCACTTTGTTTCAGGTTTTTCAATTTTTTACAGTTTTAGATTCAAATTAATGAGCCCCCAGTATAATCTTTATCCTATACAGATGGAGATTTAGTAAGGACTAAGAGGTTAATTTCAATAATAATTTCAGTTAAAAGGAACCTCTATCAAAGCGATTTAAGTACTTTTTTGGTGATGTAAAAGACTTCAAAGAAATCTTCACTTTCGAAATAGCTATGTGTGTATGTATGTCGATTATAATATGTGTTATCCCTATATGATGGGCTCCCCAAATCCTTACCCAGTCCCCTTCACTTAGAGTTATGGCCTAGGATAAAAACATATCACACATTCGTTTAAGGATCTTCCGAAGGGCTCCAGAGTGCCAAGAGATATTACCATAACGGCATGACGGGAAATATATTCACATTTGCCAACGTCTCTAAACATCCATAGAATAAGCAGCTTCATGGGAGCACTTGTAATGGGTGGCTCAGAAGTTATCTCGTATATATCAGCAGCTTACTATGGGGCGAACATACATTATTATCCTCAACCGAGTTTGGAGTTCGGGTTTAGTTTGCTGTTAGTGGAGTTCATTCCACCACCATCATTGACGTCGACATCGCCTTCATCGGCCGAATATTATATGGAAAATGGAGAAATGCTTACAAAGTTCCTAATACGATCCATATTGCATTATGTTTGGTACTTTCGATTCGAATTTGATCGAATAGGATAGTGCGGGGGAGGGAGCAAAGCGGCACTGAAGAGACCAATATATGGACCAGTTGATGTTAAGCAAATCAACAGGGTGTACATGTATAGGTATAGGTATTCCCTGATAGCTCTGTATAGGATGAAATTATTGCAAATTCAGCTGTGAAAGCAATTTCCTTTCCTTCGAAGATATTTGTTTTTTGACATTATTGTTATATCTAGACTACGTGGCATCCTATTTAAGTACTGTTGGTAAATATCTATTGCCTGTACATATACACACATGTCTTTTATAAACAAAATTGGTCTTGCTGAGCTAGGCTAAAATCAGCAATTTTGAGTGTTATGTTTCCTTTATGAGGAGAATGATAAATTCTCACTAGTTTTAAGTGTTAAAAAAGAATGAGATTTTAATGCCTATTCCTAGCACAAGTTTGGATTTATCTGAGGTATAAATATGGTTGAAATTAGATTTCTCGGTGAAACTCTGTCCGTTTCATGCAACTTGTCTAATATTTTGCAGTGATTAGATTAAGATAGGGTAGGTGACACTTACGTATGTAAATCTAGAATATGCTTGGAGATTTAAGAATTCATTTCAAACCGTATTGATTTGATTTTCACCACTAAGTGCAGGCCTTATGAGATTTGTGTCCTCCGAGTACGGTCTCCGGGTCAGTTTTTTGTCTAGTGCAGTTCTAAGATTTTTTACTTTTTTTATTTAATTCGAAAATTCATTCCCCGAACATTTATTTTCTTCGTAATGAAACAGAGAGCTATCTCAATGGACTTTTCTGTTATATACTCGTCCTTATAGTGTGACTAACTTTCATGCCATTTCGAAGGTACCAAGAATCCCAATGATTTTTATTAAATGTGTAGATAAGATTTTCTTTTTGATGTTGCCAAAGCTCAGAGGATACCCTATGATGCCGTAGCACAGCCTTGGCACGAAAAGAATAAGGGGAAGGGAATTGAGGATTATTGGGTTGAGTCAAGTAGGTGACGGTGTGCGCATTACGCTTGAATGTTTGTTGGTCATAATGGGGGAGGGGGGGGGCAGATGATGGAAAACTGTTCCACATTCGTATTGTTCTGCTTATGAATGATTCACGGAATTTCGGACCGTATCGAATGGTTGCTGGAAAATTGCCTGACTTTTCTCCATAAACTTCTTTCAAGTACACCAGCATCAATTGCAGTCACCATAATTAAGCTGTCACTATTTAACCTGAAGGTTTTGGCGAACTTGTCAAGGAGCAGATCTTATTTTTCCATTGGAAATAGTTGCGGCTTCCTAGACCTAGATTTGTATCTTTTTATGAAAAAGCATCAGGTAGCTTAGGATATTGGGAGTCAACTTCTAAAATGCATAACACTCGCTAGTACCGAAGTACACACTCACTTTATTGGTTTCTTAACTTAACTTAATTTAACTTAACTTAACTTAACTTAACTTAACTTAACTTAACTTAACTTAACTTATATACTCTTGGGTATTCAATAGCCTGTATATATCTTTCTTTCGATCTTCTTTAGGGTCTTCTGCTTACTTTTTTTCTGTCCGTCTCTCCTATTAGATTTGTTCAAAAAGGCATTTTTTGGATTGTTTTTTTTAATTTGTTATTTCATCACACAACCAATTTGATTTTGGGTGACAAGTTTCAAGTCTTGGTTTTGACTGCTCAACAGGCCCAAATAGCGAAATCGATTTATTTGAAAAACAAATGAAAAAATTGAACAAAGAAAAGAAATGAAAAAATGGAAAAACTAAAAAATTGAGAAAAATAACTTTTGCCGTACACCGGAGAATCCAAAAAAAATGCCTTCTTGAAGAAATATAAGTTTGCCTCGGTAAAAAATCTTAAAGAGTAATCTCTAATTTTGTCTCTTGTTAGAGACCAGTTACAAGTGTATTCAGAATTAGAGTGTGTACCAATCTCGTGCTCAATTTTTAAAGTTTTTCCGTTTAAATCTTTTATTGGTAAAAAGTACACTCTTATTTAGTAGGACATTTTTGCAATGGGAGGTACCCGATACGCTTATCTGATCGTCATCATTAGTACTTTAACTACTAACTGTCATGCGCGCTGAGATTTGCTTAGCTAGGCTTGTTATGGCTTTTAGGATGTATGTAATTCGGATGTAAAACCAGTAATAAAGACTAATAAGGGACTGTTCACCGTAATACTTTATGAACAAGATCAGTAGCATAGCTAAACATATGCAATCAGCTTAAATCGTCTTGAAGTAATTAGAGCAAGATGAAAAACTTGAAGCGAAACAGCTTCTTATTCTAATTAATGATGTTGAAAAGTTGTTATTCTTCCGGTTAGTTGGCCTAAAATTTTACTGGGGTTATATTCATGTAATCAATAACCCACCATTTGTTCTGGTTGCTAAACAAAATTGATAACTGTAAAAGTTCATTAGCTCCCTTATTTCAGTTTACTATGAAATTTCTCTTTTCCTCTTCATACAGTAAATCGAATAAACAATTAATTTGGAATTAACTTTAAGACACGTCAGAAATTTATGGTGCTCACAATTGCACGTAGGAATTTATTTACCTCCTCTGGCAATAAATCCGGAGCAGATTGTTCCCTTCGATAGAGTGCACCGCGTAAGCACTGTTACAGCTAGCTAGATAGCTAACTAGCTAGCCCACTGGTACACCAACAGCTGTAGAAATCGTGTTAGGTGTGAAACGTGCTCTTCTCTATCCTATACATAGAAGCCACCCTCTGTACGTATGCGCTGCTGTCCAACGAACTGGGAAGCAGATTTTATTGGCGTTGTCCGCAATAAACATGTGCCGCCGTCATCACCTGGATATGTCGTCCCAATTGTTCCAAAAGTACAGATTTATGAACGATCGTACCAAGTCAATAAGGGTGTGGAGTCCTTACACATATTTTCCACAGTATGAGGGGATTCATCCGATTAGTACACTCGTTCTAACCCCATTACAAATTACGGAGGAAAATCAAATTTATTTATCGCAAACTCAATCACGCGACACTGACTATCCTGCCCCGAAATCTCTGAGCACAACATTTACTACCAACAAATAAGGGTGGCGTAGAAGGGTGAGTGAATTTAGTGGTTGGCTGGCTGGGATAATCGGGAAGGGTTTGCGGGGGAGGCAGGGAGCAATTCTGCTTATGGCATACTAATTATAATTTTATGCGAAAATCAAATGTTGACGACGACGGCGGCGGCTGGGCGGTTTTGTTTGGTTCTTACAGGATATGGGGAAGGGGAGAGCTAAGAAGTGAGTGTCATAAACGTGTTACAAGCAATATCCAGCTTAAGCGATTACTAAAATTTCGAAGAGGCACAAAGAGAGTGGGGGAATGCTATTTATGGGAAGTCGGATAAATCTTCCAACCCAAGGGCACCATATGAACTTTATGTGGGAAGTTGTTATAGTGCCACAAAAGCTAATAGCCAAATTTTGTACGACAATTAGAATAGGAGCAAAGGTGTAATCCACAGTTCATTGCTTAAATTTGCTCCTACTAGACATATCCGGGGTGAAGCTCCCCCGTATACACGTATATGTATAGTGAAAGCAAACTGTGTTCATATCTAAGAAAGTTTATGAATGATCCCAAAGAAGGCACTTAGCATCATGAGATTTCCTTGAAACGGATTTGCCCATCGTATTAGGACAAGCATTCACAGTCACACTCACTCTGTGCATTATTATCGTAACGATAATAATAGGTCGCAGTTGTCTACTTGATTTTCGCACCAGTAACGAACAATAACGCAACGAGGAGGAGTAGTCATTTGGGAACGCAAAATCAAATCTGACACATTTTCCCTAAGTGAGACAGTTAAGACAGCCCGTCGCATCCAGGAAATCTTTTCATCCTTTTGCTGTTGCCGTCTCCTTCTTCGCCTCCTGAGGGTTTTTCATAAAATTATCACACTGTGACGAAGGGAAATTCTGAAAGCACTGCCACTCATTCTGCGCTTTCTTGTAAGATCCTTTCACCGTTCTGTGACGTGGTGGCGCTTTATTTTCATCATTGATTTTCCGGCAATAAATCTTCATAAATATCAGCCGGGTTGGTGCTGCTACACACAAACAAACAAGCAAACAAACATACGTTAGCATTGCGACACATGTTCGAATAATAATTTTAACCGAAAAATTAATTTCACTGCCGCACTATGATTGAGCATGTGTGTGTGTGTGTGTGTTGCTCTCTTCACAGTCCACAAAATACATTCCTATACAAACATATCTACATACCTATACTTTCATCGTCGTCATGTTTCATGAAAGGGTTGACAGCGGGTGTCACAAACAGGTGGCAGTGGTGGCAACCTACCTACGGTAGAAGAGGTAGATAGGTATGTGGCTCCATCTACTGTGGATACGTTTGTAGAAATTATATGTGCAACACACACAATAGCAAATTTAATTAAAGAATTAAAAGTCCATATTTGTCCTACATAAGGGAAAGGAATGCGAGCGACGTGCTTGTGAAAGTAATTTTGAAACTTCTGTGTGGATAAAGTGGATGAAAGGCTTTGTATTCTTTTTCTCAGTTTTAATGGGATTAATTTGCACGAAGGTGACTTCTTATACCTTCAGAAATCTCTTCGGTCCTCCAAGTATAAATTGGTTAAGACTCCTTTTTTCTGTTCATGTGTGTCCCATTTTTTTTTACTTCTAAAATCCCACTCTATATATTATTGTGGAGTTTGTCCCAGATGTCAATTATTTTATTAATTAATTAATTTATAATTGCTGTTTAATTTATCACTAGAATTTTCATGACGTCAAAATCACGCCTCTGACACTTCAACGATGTTCTGTAATTGCAATTTTGTGATTGCTCGTTGAGTCAAGTCCTCTTTTTATGGAAACTGACAATGACGGTCTGGGAGTCAGAGGGTACTCATGTTTGTTTACAGTTCGTTGGTTTTAGCCAGACTTGGCCTTAAACTATAGCGTTGTCATTTGGGGAAAGCCTAGATCTTGGGTTCGAAGAATGCCCCAGTTGTGTTGCTGGACAAGTTGTGAAATGACGCGTGACGCCAATCCTTGCAGTAGTTTGCTAGTTTACGGAACACCTCGACCTTGTGTTCGAGGAATGCCCCAGTCTTGCTACAGGACCGATTATCGGATGTGTGAGTCTTGCTGTCTGGGATGGCTGATGGATATTCAGCGCAAACTGTTTGTAAAACTGAGCCCAACTTTGTGGTGTTCAGGGCTGGACACGTTAACAAGTCATAACAGTACAGCGTAGAGGCTTGTATGCCGTTCGAGTAAGAACTGAGCTCGTTGATGCAATTGTATGTTGCCGTCGAGACTGGCGTAGTAACTGGAATGGTGGTTACAGCTGCCTAGCAACGAGTCTACTTACTGTCCCAAAAAAATTTTTTGTTAATGTAAAAGAAATACAACTAGTGGTAGCATTAACAACTGGCAGCCCCTGGCGGGAATCAGCAGAGACGGGGCGGACTTGCGTTTCTATTGGCCAGCCGATGCTTTGCGCAGTTCAAGCAAGTACTGCTCTACTATTGAGAGCGTAGTTCTGAGGCCAAGCCGACCCTATTTCGACTCGGCGGGAGTGTCGGGAACAGAGCTAACACTGGTATCACCTCGCGAACCCTAGTCAAAGTTAACTTAACATAGGTTATTAGACCATTTTTGCCCTAGTGCTGTGCCAAGATGTCCGTCAGCTAGTAGTAGCCTAAAAATATTGTACCTGAAATCGAAGGAATGGAATGGTTGTTAGAAGTACTAAAGAAGAATATCAGTCATCTGTTAGAACATTGGTCACTTTGGAATTCCACTTTATTATTATTATTTTTTTTTTAATATATTTCTCCAATACGAGTTTTTTAAGACAAAATCAATTAGCGGTTAATTTGAGAATAAACGCTAAAGCACAATCTGAGTGAAAATACAATGTGAACGGCACGAGCGCGAACAGAATTGTCAATCCGTTATTAAATTTCTGAATTAAAAATAGGAAAAATTTCAAAGAATATATTAAAAAAGATTGTTACGGTAGCTTGAGCGGCCTTTTTGACTTATGAAGAGTTTAAATCAAACCAGCGAAGTGCGAGTCGAACTCGCACACGAAGGGCTCCGTACCATCGTACATGATTTAACACGATGTATTTTTTAGATCGAGCAAAACCAAAAGTTTATTGTATTGGGACCCCCTTTAATTTTTAAATTTATTTTATTTGCATTATTTGTTGCTATGCAGCTGTAGTATTACTCATTCTGTGACAGCGGAGGCTTAGTAATAGGGTCCCATTGGCACCGTTAGGCTGCACAACTTTAAAAATAGAGCCAACATAGAAGAAGATGGTGGGTTTAAAAGTCTCTTTCTAAAATATACGAAAATTGTCAGGAAAGTTCAATTTACAGAAGAAAATTACCTAACTTTATCTATATTCACTGATGCTATTGCTGTAGCACTAGATGAGGGAGAACAAATTGATGCCTTTTATGCTGATATGAGAAAGGCTTTTGACAAGATAAATTATTCCATCGTGCTTAGCAAGATGCTTAGCATGGGTTTTGATAACAATGCTGTTGAATGGTTTGAATCATACTTGACTAATCGTTGCTTAAGTGTGGTAATAAATGGTTTTAAATCATACTCGTTCACCCAGTCTTCTGGAGTCTCACAAGGCACTATACTTGGACCTCTAATATTCTTAATTTATATTAATGATCTACCAGACACGATGACACGAAAATATATAGAATAATTAAGGAGCCACAAGATTGCATTCAGCTGCAATATAACATTGAACAATTACTCAGCTGGTGTAAAAATAATTTCCTTTCATTGAATTTTACCAAATGCAAATACCTTTACTAGAAAGTTGAATGTCATGTACTGGAATTATCACCTTGATGGAATTCCTATAAGTAAGGTTACTGAAATTTGTGATCTTGGTGTGATTTTTGATAACAATCCTTTATTTGACAAACACATCAATAATATCACTAATAAGGCTCTTAAATCCCTTTGTTTTATTTTACGATATACGAAATCTTTTAAATAAGTTCAAAGTGCTTTACATTAGTCTCGTAAAGAGTATTTTAGAGTATGCGTCCCTTATATGGAACCCTTTTATGCTACATATGCCCACAAAATTGGGAGCGTTCAGAGACGTTTTTCTCGGTTTTTATGATTCAAATATGATCAGTCCAATTATTAATATAACGATTGACTGTCTATGACCACTTTACTTAATCGGCGTTCTTATCTTGACGATTTATTCCTATTTAAGTTGCTTAGAAATAAAATTGATGCTCCTGATATTCTCTCAAAAATTTGCATAAATGTTCCATCTCATCCTACAAGTCAACTACTAGTATTCAATCCTGAATCACATCGCACAAATATAAGATTGAAGTCTCCTATCATTAGAATTCAAAGATCTTATAATGATTATTTCAATGATCTTGATCTTTTCCATTCTTGTCCTGTAACTTATAAACGCAATGCCACGGATTAAATGCTTTCTTGGATGGTGTTTCTCCTTTTCATATGTATACTTTTATTTTTGTCGCTTGCTATAATTTCTTATTTTTTTTTCTTTCCTGTTTTTTCCTGTTCTCAATGTATCTCCTTCTTTCATTCCATCATCTTCTCTTACTTTTTCCTCTTGATATTTATTATTAAGTAATAGTTTTAGAGTTTTTACTCAAACCTTTTTTTTTTTTTTGAATTTGAAATGAAGTTATTTTTGTTTTGTGCATAATTTTCTATTTCCTTAGCAGTTTTTAGATTTACGCCATTTTTTTACGTTTTTTTTTTTAATATTGAATTTATTTGATTACTTGTAGCATAACTTTTTTTAATTATTTTTTATTAGGTATTAAGTTTTCTTATATTATTCTTATTTTTACTTTTTCTATTTTTTCTAATTTTTATTTCTTTTTTATTAGTTACATTGCCTTAGCTTTAGTTGTAGTTTTGTATTTCTGTTTTACTCTTTGTTTTAATTTTAATTTAGTCGCTTTTTCTAGCCATTAGATGTAGATCTTTTTTTCTCAATTTATGTCGGTAGTAAGTAATTGGTGTAAGCTGTTTACTATCGGATGAACTGCATAATAAAATAAAATAAAAATAAAATTTATTATTATTGTTTTTTTTTTTTTAATTTGTTAAGTATCAAAAATCTGGGTCTAAAATTTTTACTTTGAACGGCCATAAATTCAGAAGGAAGGGAAGGATCATGTAGTCAGGTCAAAAGATTGCATACGGAACAAAACATTAGTAATAATAGCACACCCAGTAGTATTTAAAATACAGGATATTTTATTAGATATCATAAATGCTTCTTTATCACCCTTTAAGTCGTTAAAACAAACGAATGTGATGCCTCCCAGCCATATATATTTTTTTTCTTCAATCTCCCAAATCAAACATTTTAAACTTCACATCAAATTATGGGATACCCTGTATTATAATATAATATATGTATATGTACCCTACAGGTTACTTAATAAGTGGTAGAATAAATTGAAGGAATAATAGATCTCGTTTAGAAGTAAAAGAAAATTTATGAGAGAATACTATGAGAGCTTGCAATTCCTTTTTTGTTGAATACATAAGTCTATGATTTAATTTTTGCATTTAAAATTTTGACTTTCTGTGCCCAGAATTTTGAAATATGAGTCACACGAAAAAGTACTTTCTTAAAAAGCATTTGATTTGCTATCAACTAAAAATAGATTAATTTCAGAAATTTTTAAAACTAAGTAGAATTTGAAAAATTTCAATCCACTTATCCAACACAAATAGTAAAGATAGATTGAGAAGTTAAGACAATCATCTGCTTCACATTTTTCTCCACTTATGAAACACGCTCTACATCAATTTTAAGGCATTTCGATAATTTTAGGGGACCGGAAATAATTCTATTGAGGATTCATAAAATTCCTATTACTCCTTTACTGAAAATATTTCCATAAATCACTCCGCTGATGACGGAACCATTATAAAGTGATTTTGAAGTTGTCTCTAATATATAACTCATAACTGAAGTGGTAAAGCAATATCAAGTCTCCACATTCCAACTGGCACCCAATATCTATTTTAAAACTTGCCACAAAATCATAATCTTCTCTTCGCTCCGAATTAATTTTTAATTTAAAACAATTAATTGCCCAATTAAGCTTGTAATTCATTACTTAATAAGACATTCATCAAGTTCGAAAATATCCCTAAGCCCGCAATAATTTTATCTGCGGTTCTAATTCTTACAATAATTCCAGGGTGCCAGAGCCAACACCTGAAACTACATCAAAGAACTGCTACCTACCTTTCTATATTTATATAAGTATCCACAACAAACAGTGAGAACTGAAGGCATTGTTACTCTTGTTAGAACCACTAACCGAACTTTGGACATCTCCTTGTCCAAAAAAGGAAACTTTTCATTAGCTCCTCTTCGCTAGTCACAAAAGAGAGTAGGTAGGTAATGGAACGAAGAATCCTGCCATCTTTTTTGGCACAAGAGCTGAAGTTGTTTTGTTTGTTAATATTCGGAGGGCAGGTGCAAAGTGAAGACGGACTATTAAAGTGCTGCCATTCAAATTAATCATCTCGAAAAGTTTCCACCGCCAAGTAAAAGTAAAACTTTCTACTCACCCTGCATTTTGGTATATTTACTCTGTATACATGCATCCAGGTTTGTTGGTGTGTATGTATGTATTTCGGTATATAAATAAATTATTATTGTATAGGGGAGGACGTAGTTCATTATAAACAACAATGAACGAAGGAAACTTTGGCCATAACCAAAGGCTTTTTTCAAGTGCTCAGTTGGTTCCTGTTATTTATTCACTGTTTAGAAGACAATCACAGTTTCGCTCCCTTGGCATTTTCTTACCTAAATTGGCATCAGTATTCAGGAGAAATATTCCTGTCAGATAAAACTCAAAGGATGAAAAATATACAAAAATACGAGACTTATTTAAGTAGGTAAGTTATAAAAGTGATTCGAAGGCGAAGGGGGGTTGGAATTTTCCTGGTATTTTTCATGTTAATTGAATTTGGTGAGTTTTTTTTTATCCGCCATTAATTACTTAACTTTAAATTAAAAACGCTTTATAACTTTTTCGCTCCCATATTATACCTACCACGGTGACCCCTCTCTTTTTCGGCAGTATAATACGTGCCTCAGGGAAGCGGTGAAATATTTGTGTGTTTGTCGGGGGGGGGGGGGGGGGGGTGCGGTGTTGCGTAAAGCCCAAAATTAACATCGATGGTACCCGCCAAATTGAAGCTTCCACTGAACTTATTTTAATAACCGACAGATGGCAGCTCCATCATTAGTTATTGTAGGCTAGCATAAACCCTACAGTCGCAAGCCTGACGAACTAAATTAATTTTTCATTTCCGCTGGAGGCAATATACTACCACTAATTCTTCTAACACATTCTCTTTCCGTCGGACTGATTTAAATGAACTTACCGTGGTTATCAGTACTATTAAGTCTGATACAATTGGCCCAGATAGCTTGTCAACGCGGTTCATTCAAATTTTATTGCCATACAGGTAAGTATATCTTACATATCATTACCACTTGCCTAATGTCATCTACGTTGCCTAGTGAGTGGAAGGTAGCAACTATACTGCCGGAGCACAAGACGCCCCTGCTTAATCTCACGCTACATTATTTTCTATCAAAAGTTCTAGAAATGCTTATAAAGGGTTTTCCAATAAGAGGTGTTATTTTAATTAGCCCGCTATTTCGGTAGATGTCGCTTTTGGAGCTGTCATTTTTTGACATTTGCCAAGTAGAAACTACGCCATTAATAAAAATGGAACGATACACGATTCAACAACGAATTGAAATTATTAAAATTCACTATAAAAATGGTGAAAATGTGGCAGAGACGGTTCGTAAAACTCGAACATTTTTGGGTCGTCGTGAAGCACCTTGTTGGACCGCAATACAGAAATTGGTAGAAAAATTCGAGCTGTCGGGACAAGTTAGTGATGTGAAGAATAAAACCCGTGCACGTCGCTCAAGAACAGCCGAGAATATTGCTGCTGTAGCCGAAAGTGTTGAAGAAAACCCAGGTTTGTCCATTCCTCGTCGTTCTTCGGAATTAGGCGTCATTACGCCGTATTTTGCATAAAGATTTGTTGCACAATCACAATCACAATTGGCCACCAGATCTTGTGACTTAACACCTTGCGACTTCTTCCTTTGGGGCCACGTTAAAGAGAAGGTCTACGCCAACAGCCCACGTCGATTCAAGACCTCAAAGATGGAATTCGTGAGGCTATCAAGGACATGGGGCAGCCACTTTGGGATTTGGTTATGGAAAATTTCATGAAAAGGATATGGTCCTGTAGGCGTGGTCGTGGTGGTCATTTGGCTGATGTTATTTTCCATTATTAACGGCATACCTTCCTCTTTATAATGAAATAAAGATCCGATCATTTATCTCAAAAAATGGCATTTTTCTTTGAATATCAAAATAACACCTCTTATTGGAAAACCCTTTATATAATATAATATATATAATTATTAAAAAGTTGGCAATCGGGCTTCTGCTCTTCCCATAGCTCCGAAACAGCAGTCTTAATAAAAGTATTCCCAGATATGAGATTGGCTTTGGACCGGGACAATTCACTATCCTGGTTCTTTTGGACTTTTCGAATGTCTTCCAAAAGCTGTCATCCTCCTTTAATTATATTTAGTACCCCAGATGTTTCCCTGATCAACCGTTTTTTATCTCACCGTCGTCAACATGTCAAGGTGATATATTCTCTCTCTCCTGGGGGGACCGCTTGTACGAAGGGTTCCACAAAGATCAATGCTGGGTCCTTGCTTTTTTGCTTATTAACGATTTACCGAGAGTTATGCGTTATGTAAAAATTCATCTATTTCCTGATGATGTATCCCGTAAGTGGTGTAATATCCGAAGGCTACGAACATGTAATGGTGAGATGAGCAAATAATTGTATGGGTGGGGGGAGGGGAATTCTAACTGTTATAGATATTTGGGTATGTTTTTATAGATACCCCTATAACTTCCGAATGTTGCACCCTATAATAATGATTTAAACTTTATTACATAGATAATCGTTGGACCTTTCCAACGGTCTATAAATTTTTTCCCTCTTTCTCTTCATTGTTAAGTTGCTCAACAAAATTAAAATTTCAGAATTTGTACTCGTTTTTTTGTTTTTTATTTAACTACTATTTTTATGAAAAAATATGTCATCAATAGTAATTTTTCATATTGGATTTGAGAAGCCCAAAATCTTAGCTTTAAAATAAACTATCACACTTTGTACCAAAAACGTAATACTTTCTACGTTTTTTGCACTTTTTCTTAAGCATTTCCAAAAGATAATTGCCTACTTTCTGGTACTTATTGATCTTTTTCAGCTATTTTCGCTGAAATTTTAACATTGTTGACCTATATCTTCAAAACGGAGGAGAGAAGGGACAAATCTATTGACCATTGAAAAGTTCTAACGATTATCTATCTACCAAAATTTAAATTATCATCATAGGGTGTAACGTTCAGAAGTTATAGGGTGATCTTTAAAAACATACCCAAATATCTTTAAGTCCCGTTATCACGGAAACCGTTAGGATTCCCCTCCCCCCACCCATAAAATTAACCTGAGGATCAAAGAATCTAATCTTCTTCTTCTAGCTTCGGAAGGTTTCACAAGCCCAATTAATAAAATTCAGACATATTGCCGTACCTTGATTGATACAAGTAATAATGAGACATTCTATTCGGTTTATCAGGCCTAGCGATTTAGGCCTTGTAGAATCTTGTTTATAATCCTCCCGAAGTTTTTCTAAAGATGCCATCCTACGACTGACCTTTATTTAGTCTGGGGTCATACTCTCCTCAAGACATTTAACATGAACGATACACAGTCTGAAACTTGCGATAATTTCCTGTTATGTATGGGAAACGTAAGGATTCTTCATACTTGGCCTATTCTGCTTACTGGATATAGATTGCATGTGTTCTCCAGATTTATAAAAATAATTAATTTTTCAGCTACACAAACACAAGTAAAAGAATTCTAAACATTAAATCAGATTGACCTCAGTCAACAGCTTCGGATAAGAGAGCCTTTCGTTAGTTGTTAAGGTATGATACTCATTGTTATTCCAGATCTACTGTTATATACTGCCGAATAAATTAACTGTTTATCACGATACTGTTTTGTATCTAATTACATTATACGCTCCCCGCACCACAATCACCCATCCTTTATAAAGTAACTGTATGAATCCAATCAATATTCCACAGCCATTCCTTGCTAGGATTTATGTTACTTGAATTTCTAAAACTGTTAAATTTATTAGATGACGACTCGAAGATAGGAGAGCTCCTTTAATCACTGAATAAATTTCATCAGAAGAGCACACGACCACAAGGCCAAGAAGATTTGAATATAAAATCTCGGAGAGCTTTGTTTTGCATTCAGAGCCATTTTATGACACTCAGACTTAGACTCATATTTTCATTTTCGTCATTTCGTATTCCGTCTGAGAACAGCATCCAGCGTATACCCCGACCCGAAATGAATATGAACGGGACCGTTTTCAATTTTGCATTATTTATTCTCTTAGCGAATAGCAATTTCGTCTTGGACTAGTTTAAAAACCAGTGAACTGCAGAGTAACTATGCTGAAGCAATTGTCAAAAGATATTTTTCCCATAGAGTATATTTGTAGTGCAAGGATTTGATGATGACGCCCGGCCGCCTGATAAGGGAAAAGTGAAGTTTTGGTGGTCCACCCAACCTTCGACCTAAACTGTAGAATCTTGTTCCATTCCATCCCATTCCATTGTAGAAGCTTGCTTCGAACTCTATTCCTCTGTCTCTAAATATGGGTTTTCACTATACTATACTACTTGGAAACCCTCTGACTACAGTAGTGACTGCAGAGGAGCATTTATAGAGTTGTCATAAATGTTTATTACACACAATCCGTACTCATACAAGAGGTCGACAAGCTGTGCCACAAACAAAAAGAAAAGCTACAACAACAACAGGAAACAGTTAACATTGCACGTCGCCTCCTGTACTGCTCTTCTTTCCGTCCGGCGGCGGTCTTTACTCTTTCCTCGTCTTTTTCGTCCTCGAAACTAGTTGCAAGAACATCCTTTTTTTCGTTGTTGTTGTTGTGAAAAACATTGCTCCCTTGCCAGTCATCCCCACCATAATGGCCGTTTTCTGTTGTTATTTAGCATAAAAATGCAAATGGCACCCATTGTGGTACGTTTGTTGCCCGCTACTGTTTTAATTATGTACAACCGCAGGCGATTAAATTTGTCGAGCGGCAGCCGAAAAGGATTTTTGTGGGTGAATGCCAGCAATTGCAATCGATAAGGGCAATTTGAATTCGATATTTTTCTGCTCTGAATACATTTTTTTATGAATTGTCTTTTGTATTGAGATATTACATCAAGATAAAGCGAGACGATGAGGCGAACTTGGTTTGAAGTTGATTTGGTCCTTTGGAATAGATGGTGGCTTAAAGTGTGAATTTTTAGTGCCTTTTTTAATGGAGTTCGGCTGTAGTTTTTAAGTTTGTAATCTAAGTATCGGTGTTAATGCTTGCCTCCAATGGATGTGGATAGTCCTATCTAGGTTGTCTATTCATTTTCCAAATAACAATGCCTTTTCTGTTTTGTCGAAATTACTTATTTAGGTATGTTCGACAGAATTTAGAGTAGCGACTAATATTCGTTAAGCCAAAATTAACTTATATTTATACGTCTCACTTAAGTGATGGAGGTGTCAAAAATTTCAATTAGGGTACAATGATAAAGGAGAGACAAGGCAAACAAACGTAACGGGATTAAAATCTTAGACAATCCAATGGCCAACTCAATTTCAGATGTTATGTCGAAACGTCATAGCTTTGAAATACCATTCAAGGTGATCCTAGGGGGCCGTCAACAGTGGCACACTGGGGACCTACCCTTTGAAAAAGTATATCTTAAATGATACACAGATGGCTCTCCAAAATGGAAGGTGCCATCTCGCAGAGGCACTGGAGAACTCACCAATCATTTTTCAGGCAGAAATACACGCCAAAAAACTCTGCTCTCACGAATTAATTCACAAGAATATGCTTGAGCAAAAATATACATAATGTTAGACAGCCAAGCATCATTTAAAGCGTTAAACTCGTTTACCTTTGAGTCTAAGCTGGTCTGGGACTGTCTTACCGTCTTGAAACAACTAGCCGAAGGTGACATTGTGACATTATATGGATATCAGGAAATGATAAGGGCAACAAGATTGTGGACCGACTTGGAAAGGATGGAGTCAAACCTTTCTTTATTGGCCCTGAGCCTTTTTCGACATCCAACAAAGCCACTATTAGATCAAGCTTTGAGAGCACAGAATTAAAATGACACACTGGGAAAATATCCCTGGGCTGAGACATTCGTAAAGTTCTCGCAATAGAGGACAAAAGTACTCCTGAAAGGTCAGCAGAAAGAAATTAAGGCTCATAACAGGCCTATTTACTGGGAATTTCCAAATTAGAGATCATTTTAAAAATATGGGTAATATCGATGATTTCACCTGTCGCTTCTGTATGGAAGTAGATGGAACAGTTGAATACATCCTGTGTGGCTGTGAAGCGCTGTGCCGCATAAGGCTAAGATATCTACAGCCAGAAGGTGTTATGTTATGTCACAAAAGATCTAATAGGTCGTGGTGACTAAATGAGAGGCGGGAGCTCTGTCAGCATCCTCCCCTAAGTAAAAATAATAACAAAACCTTTAATTGGTATTTTATAATGCGCTTTACTCTAGTAGCATCGATCTAGAAGATTCCGTAGAAGACTGTTGGAAGGAACATATACGAGGAACACTTTCAACGAAGTAATTTTCATATTTAGCCAAAAACTCTGGAAAGATTTAGATTTTTTCTTTCCGATGTCTTCGCTTTGATAACTCTAAAGCGGGATTCGGATTACAAATTTTAACTACGCAGCAAGTGGTACAGGCGTTGACGCAGGTAATATTGAATGTAAATGCTCGTTATATAGAGAAGAGTATTAGATTACCCCACCATATGAGATACTTGTAACGCATAAATTTAGAGAATTTAGACTTTTCTTCTCAAATTTATTCTATTTAACCTCAAACTGTTAAGAAAAAGGTAGGTAAAAATTACTTGGAAGATTGTTCTTTAGTTTCATGATTCTATTTTCAATATATTATATTATATACATCTTGACTGACAGTCGGACAGAAAAAGTACGGCGAATTATAAAAACATGAAGACTTGTGCTTGCACCTACATAGCAGATAATATTGCTATTTGAGATGAAGATATCTGTCACATCTAAGTACATATAAAATTTTTGTACAAATATCTTAAATTAACGTCTCGAGAAAGTTTTCTAAATCAGGGAAAAAGTACACCACCCGATAGTACTCGGCGAGATATGCAACATACGGTATTGGACCCCCCTCCCACCGTTTGGGGTTTCTACCCCGACCCTAAAAGTACGCAGAGAAAAAATTCCTCTAAAAATTGTAGCTGGTAATGAGCTGAGGCAAACAGTGAGACCCGTTTTCCGATCGGACGGAACCCTACCGAGTTAGAGCCTATCTAAACTGCGAAAAATCTAGCACCTCACTTCGAATAAAAAAGAGAGAAATACTAAAAAGTGAGCATGGGGATGGCAATAAATTGTTATTTAAATTTCTACTCAGTCCTAAGGAATTCGATTCTGTGCTAGATTTTACTAAATGTACTAGATCAAACTTTGACACCCCCAAGGCTTCTCCAGCTGAATTGAAATAAACATTGTTATTCAAATATTTCAGAGTATCATTGCATTGTTTAAAACATCTCATCATGTCTGGAAGTGTCGGGCCTGAAATCGGCACTCCCCTTTCTTTTCCCTTAGTTAATTGCAAAGTTCTAGAATCGCCTCTGACCTAAAAAAAAAAAAAAAACAAAATTAAATTTTTGGCATTGTCTGTTAAGCACTAAATTTTTATACTTTGAGATAGTCAGTAAGTTTCATGCATAACCAGTCTCCCAAGTATTACAGCAAACTTAAGTCACTTTCAAAATTGAATATTTTTTTCTTCAAGTTAAAAAGAATGGCCCAGTGAAAAATTCGGTCAGTCTTCTCAGCTCTGTAGTTTTCTATAGGGTAACAGACAAATTCTTACGTTATTCCAACTCACTACTTTATCTAAACGGCAGTCCTGTGTTGAAAAGTACATACTTCCTCCAAAAACTAGTTCATAAATTGCACTTTTGAGAATAAGAAACTTTTCTGGATGGTTACAGAAAATCTGGAGAAATACTTTACAGAGGCACTTACTTCTATAAGCTTTATCATCAAATGTATCCTGGACTTTGCATAAAGTAGATAGACGACGGAACAACGTTCAGAACAGCAACAAATTATTATAAATATCTCTCTCTCTCTTTCTATCTCTATACAAAATAACAAACGAAATTATAGAAAAGGTACCCCCAACGGAATAGTGCAAAAAACTCTCAGGCACACTCTTTTGAAAGTTATTTTGTCTTTTGCAAGTTATCGCTAGAGCACTCATCCATTTTGTTTCGCACCTCTTTTGTATGCCACATATCCCCCCTCCTTCCTTTTTTGTTTATCGATCTGAAACTCCTTTTGTAGTAGGATATATGTAGTTGCGCGACCTGTTTTGGTATCGCCCTTACTTTTATTTCCGCATCTCAAGTTATTTTATATAGCGATGCTTGCTCAACGGAGCTTATCGAATTCGCATATTCCGCACAATAGAAGCAGTTGAGAATCAATGGAAAAACACAAAAGAAGTCAGAAGACGAATTTGCTTGCGTTAGGAAGGGGCGGTATGATGATGAATGATGAACATCAAGCTTGAGTTGCACATGTGACAGGAGGATGAGTATCATACTATATCTAGATGAATATATACACGAATGTACGTTCTTTACGACGTATAACTACCTATGTGAACAAAGACGACGAGAGCTGATTTCACATTATATGCCCTTCAAAACCGCACTAAAGGCCGTCTATAAGGATTTGTTAGTATATGCTCCCATGTCAAGAAGATATATTGGAGCCCTATGTGAAATCGTTTGAAGGGGATACCCTTCTCTGCTGACTACATTTCTATGGACCCCCCCCCCCCGTTTCTTCAAAGGGGATAGATGCTACTGCTGCTGGTCGTGCTACTATACTATACTGCTGCTGCTGCTTCTATAATTCTACTGTTGGGATATGGACGAAGGAAGAAAACCAACCCTTGTAGAGAGAAACTAGTCCAAACAAAAGATTTGTTTTCACAGAGCTAGCTTGGATTGGAATTCACCATAACTCATCGGGACATCGGGATATGGGTGAAACTACGTGCTGTATAGTTGCTATCACTCGTGCAGAATATCAAATGGGGAGAGCGAGCGCAGATTTTCTGATTCTATTCTATACACAGCTATAGCTACACTGCATCAATCCAATTGCATCTGTGCATACATCTTTTATGGAAATGCCTTTTATCCATCCAACTAGAAATATCTAAATGCTCTAAATATTTACTTGTTCCCGGCGTGTATGCGAAGGGATATAATATATTTTTGAAGAAGCCGCCTCGCCTGTCAGAAGTGAAAAGAAATACTTACCTGACTTGCCTGCCGGTGCAGAACGTTCATGGGTACTTAATTCTACATTTGTGTCAAGGATAACTGGAAGTTTAGTTCGAATCCTTTACGGAGTGTGCTGCATAGATGGAGGGGATGAACAAGCTTATTTCGGTAGGATAATTTCAATTCAAAGAGAAGAATTTCGCTTTAATTTTGATTTAAAGTTTTCTATACGGTATACCTACATTGAAGTCTCCTATATAACTCAAATGAATGAAGGAGCAGAATTGATGGGTGGATGAGCGTAAAGGATTTGTATGAAATGAAATATTACAATAATTAAAGGTGTGTACCTATGTATATATAGTATGTATGTACCAACTGTACATACATACTTAATGGAGAGGAATTTATACACTAATTTCACTGTTTCAATTGAAATGTGTAATTTAGAAATGTGGGAAGAAAATCAATTACACTTTTATAGCGTTGAAGACTATAATACTTACGTCTCTCAACCCACCATCTCGAATTAATAATCGTAATACAAATAGCTTAGTGTCCCGATCCCCACATTCAAATTAAATTGTGTATATTTCCAAGCTCGCCCCTTTTAGCGGGACAAAGCAAATGGGATAGTTGTTCTTGCCTCTACCTCCCTCCCCCTACATCTTGTACATATGTATGCTAACACAGGGTCCACTGTTAACCACGTATATAAAACTAGAATAAGTTTGACCCAATTGATGAAAAGTTCTGAATTTTAGAAGTAAAAAAAAATATCAAGTATAGAGCCCTGCGGTACACCATAAGAAGTATAACAATTAGAATGATGCTCTGCTTTTGATTATTTCAAGTATATATCCAGTTATGCATTGTAATATTGTTCGTAAAGAATCAATTTCTGGTCTTCTCTGTATGTCGTTAATGTACATATCTATTACTGAAACATTAATAGGGCGGATTTTAATGCCTAAAGGATTAATACATTTACAATTAGTATTTACCTAAATTTACTAACATAAAATTAATTTATAGTTTGTATATTCTAAAACTCCTCACCTGTAATTATATTTACTATTTTAGGCTTAGTTCGAGTTAACAATCAACCTCCCCTTCCATTGTATATTTATGTAACAATTTTACACAGTTATCAGTAAATCCTAATTAGCTAAATACATTCCTCTCTCTATATATATTATCTTTTACCCAGAACCCATTAAATGCCCGGAGAAATTTATATTTTTTAATCATATTTTAATTAAAGCATTCCAAACGCACCCATGTTTTACTGTTTTGCGTACACAAAATATAAAAAAAAAAAAACTCAATATCAGCCCCAGCCTTCATCTAAAATTTATAAACAATTCACAAACAGAATTCATTAAGAGTTGAGTAGTAGTACAGCCAGCATGCAAACTCTCTCCATTTCTGTGTGTTTGAAAAACTCATAATTTAAAACTCCCCAAATTCGGGGGTGCAAAACCAAACATTTAACACATGAAATTTAACAGAATATTACACGTCTGCACCAATATAATCCTCATCTCCGTTGAATGGTGCTTGTCTATGAAATTTCTAGCCAAAAGTTATTACGAAAATGTTGCATAATTGGTCCTGGTTGCCAGAAGAATATTCACCATCACCAGCAGCATCATTTCCACCACACGTAGTATATTATTACCGGAAACGGGATATTAATATAAATCCTTCATCTCACTCCATCCCATCCATTGCCCTCCCTTCCCCAACTTGTATATCTCTAATAAAATTTTAAACTCCCCACAAACAAAAACAACTCAAAATGCAAAAGTGTGTGGGCAAAACGATTGCAATTTCCCATCAAAAGGTTCCCAAGTGCCTCCGGCCCTATTCCTGTTTTTACCCAAAAATGTTTTCATGTTTATTAGTTTGTCCTCTTATCCTTGTAAAATGCAAATTTCATTTCGATTGGATTTCATGTTTTTGACATCTGCATTTTAGGCGTTTACACCATCGTAGTCGATATTTTGCGTTATCCCGATTTTACTGGAAAGGGAAGGAAAATGTTTTTGTGAATATTTTGGTGTGAAAAACAAACAAAAAACAAAACAAACCAAAAAAACTGGGAAAAGTTCATGGGATCATGTGAAGAATGAATCTCACTCGGTTGATGTGACTATTTTTACTAACTGTCAAACACTTTAACAGACCCGTTACAGGATGTCATTAATGGACAATGGGATATTTGATAAATTGCCTGTTCTCTTATATGACAAGGCTGGCCATTTTTTCGGGTGTTTCAAGTGGATACTGGAGGGTGGCATAGAAAGTAATTTTGCTGAGTGGGTGAAAAGCAGTTTTTGCTTCAGTTTTTGTTTTCTGTAGTAATTTTTTCAACTTAATGGTGAAAATTTTTGAAACTTTTTCTTTTTTGGCATTTCGAGAGCATGAAATCGATAGATGTGGTCTCAATACTACAATATGCTACTCATAACAATGTAGGAAAAATTTATTTTAAATCCTATACGCCCTGAAATTAAAGAAAAATTGCCTCCAATATCGCCATTTATCTAAAACGCATTCTACAACACAAGAGAAAACAGTTAGATCCAGATGAGATTTTTATACCTTTTTGCCTGCTCAAAATAGAATTTTTATACGAATTTGGGTGTCGATAAATTTATTATGTAGAAGCACATCGCAATTGCCACAACCCTTCTCGGCATATCTTTCGGCAACAGACCTTCTGCCATAAACCAGAATGACTCGCTAATAAAAAATATTGTTAGAAAATATATTTGGATTTTTTTTTTTTTTTTGCTTTAAAAACAAAATTCGCAAAATGCTAGGGGTGAACTGATATTTAAAAAAACAAGCATTTGTGAAGAATTGAAATATTTCATTTTTGGGTAGAAAATCTTTTCCCTAATTAATTTACTGAGCCCATATTAATTGAAAATCAACAAATTCAATTTTAATTGAATTACAATGCTTTCTTCTAAATTACATCATTCCATCATCCATATATAAACGACATTTCCACCCTATTAGGTGGATTTGTAAAAGCACAACTCTACAAATGCCTAAAATTGATGTAGTCGCGATTTGAAGTTTCGCTGATATGCAAAACAATCTTTAAAAAAATTGGCAAACTCGATTTGACAATAATTATAGGCATTGGCTGCTATAAAAGCTTCACACCGTCCGAGATAATTTGATATAGCAAACTACTCCTCTGTAGACTTCTTCATCAAAATCTACATCAATATGTTTTGCAATCCCAAAAAGATGCACGACATCAATAGCGGTATTCTTTTGTGTTCGCAGACCAGAGCAGAACAAAAGATATACAAAAGAAGGCCTCATACATTTTCATAGAAAGATATAAATGAAGCGAATAGTACAAATAGCTCGCTTCAATCGATAAAACAATTTGTTCTCTCTAGTATATGGGAGTTCTAGAACAAGGTACACAAAAGAACACAGCTAATATCTACACATGTATGCCAAATTTGGTGATTGTCGAATTTTTTCGAAAATTTGGAAGTCTCGTATTTTCGAATAACTTCGATTAAATGGCCTTTTAATTATGAAATGTTATATGAGCTATCTATATGTGCGTTTTTTTTATAAATTTTCGAATTAAAACTCACTTCTAATACAATTTTCCCTTTAATATTTTTGAAGTATGGCAGACGAGCTTTTGGATTGAAAATTCAATTTCCAAAATTTTGTTTATTATATTATTAAAGTTCGATAAATTAAATTAGAAATAACTCAAATTCCAGAAGCAAATGAAATGAAATGGAAATTTTGTAAGGTATAAAGTTACGCCACTTCAATTCCAATGTGAAACCCATACTGCTACGTGAAAGATTACCCCAATGCGTAACATGTCGATTGCAAGACCTTTGTCACTAGTAGATGTCTTTTCCGAATCATAAAAATTCGTTGGATAGATGGAGTGCCCAATGAAGAATTTTGAAGAATAAAATGGAATTGTATTGGAGACACGCTACGACGTGACAACAGTAACATCACAAAGCAGACCCTCGACTGGAACCAGCAAGGAACTTGTCGTACAGGAAGACAAAAAACCACATGGAGAAGGACTACTCTCACAGAAATAGTAGCATAAAAGTCATGGAGTGAACTAAAAGCTGTCCACGAAACAGAGACCGGTAGAGAGTAACCGTTTCTGCCCTTTGTTCCTCGAGCGAGGCTAATGGTGATAGTGCTTTGTATGTTTTGGGATCGATTATAAATGTCACAAGTGAAAAGAGGCAATTTAACAGCGTCTGTTATAAGATTTATCCGTCAATGGTGATGTGTGTTTGACATCTTGTAGATTTTTTTATTCTAATATTTCAGTTTTCGAAATTTTTCGAAATTCGAAAAAAAGAATTTTTTAGTTGGGCTTTCCAATATAATACAGCCATTTCCTAGCGGACACAGTTATTTCAAGTCTCATTCAAAAGACCGTGAGAGAGGTAATAAAGTATCAAAATTTTTTAAAAACAAGGAGTTAGAAAAAAATCAGTTCACTGCGCATCTCTGTAGATCCGTCATTTATAATGTCACCACATTGGAATTGTGTGTGTGTATAGATAGAAATTTACAATCTAATACCTAAAATTAACCGATTAAAAAAGGAATAGAATTTCGAAAATTCTTCAACAAAGTTGAAATTTTCGAAAAATCTCACATTTTGTATATTCTTAGTGCAATTGGGTTGTATATACCTATATTTGCTAGGAAAGGGGGCGCACAGTAAATATGTATGAGAAAGGGGTATGTAAGTGATACGTCTAATGAAAGAAGACAATCAGGATTTATTTCTATTCTTGGATCAATGGAATTTGACATTCTGTGATAACTCCACATCACAAAGCCAACATTTAACTAACGAATAAAAAGGAATCGAAATCAACTTTGCTTTTGTAATACTGACCTTGATCCGTAAATATTTTCTAAAACTTCTATCATCTGCAATTTATGCATGAGATTATTCCCAGAGCTACATAGATATAGGGTGGGGCAGAGCAACTTGTCTATTTGAATTTGGGGTCTGAAGCGATGGTTACTTCGAAGAGGCCAGAAGTTAGCACCATGGGGTGGACGAAGATGGAGAGCACGTTCACTCTCGAGGCATACTAACAATCATTCAATCATCGCCCTACAACCTTCATTCCGTACCCATTTCAATATTGCGCTTGCGCCCTGTGGTCGTGTTCCTGGTCACAATTGATTTCTTCAAGGCCAAAACAACTTTAGGTAAATTGGTGATGTAAAGAAGAAAAACCCTGGTCTTCCACGAACAGCAAAGTCGCCACAAAACATTGACATGTTAAGGTTTTCTGTTTTGCGATCGGCTCAGCGCTCTACCCGCAAACATGCAGCTGCTTCTGGATTGTCTGCTCGGTCTGTGAGACGAACCCATCACGAAGAACTATAATTGTATCCCTAGAAATAGGGTGTGGTGCACGAACTTAATCCACTCGATTTTGTTTCTCGAGAAAATGCATCTGAGGCGCTTCTTGGCATGCCGCATCTCTTTAAGAGGGCAATCTGCATGACCGCCTGATTTAGCCACCTGCAAATATTTTTTATGGTACTTGTGACGGCTATATAAACAATTTCAATTTCAAACAAATGTAGCATACAAGCAAAACTGCCAACATGCCAGCTCAAAAGTCCCATTCTTATACAGCTAAAATCTGGGACGCTCCATCCTCTATCTTAATCGTTGGCTAGTGCTCGATTACAATAGTGGATTATAATAAACGCTTAGGTATGAAAAAGCACCAAGCCAAGACACATGAGGCAACAGGACTATATAAAATTACTTGTCTACAACAACCGTCCAAGAACCCTGGCTCACCTGAAGAACAACATTCGTCAATTTGTCGCCGTCGCGTCGTTAGACTGGAATGAGTTGAACGAAATTTCCGAGTTCGTTTAACGCCGTATATTGAGAATAATAGATGCCATCTGCCTGATATCATCTTTAAAACTGTGTAAACATAAGATTTAAATGTTGTATTGGATGCTGTTCAAATAATTAAATATACAGAGTGTTTCCTCCATGGTGGTCCACAGAGCGGGAGGTGTATGGCAGGGGGGCGGGCATACCAACCGTTTCGAAGTTGTATCTTAAAAAGTACATGGGTGCACGGGCACTTTATAAGTCTGTTTGCATGCAGATTTTTATGGCCTTTCCAACGACTTCTCAACCAGCCCAGAACTCCCCTCCCCTCAGGAGTTATTGTTGTCTAAACTAAAAATTTCAGATTTTCTTACCTTTTTTTTTTTAATTTGACCTCTAACGGCTACAGTTAGCACATATGGGTGTAATAAGTCAAATTAAAGATCAGAGTCGACAGTTTTTTATAAAAAAAAGTTATGTTAATGCCCTTTTTAAAAAAAAAAAAAATAGAGGTTAAAGTAAAAAAAAGGTAAAAAATCCGAAATTTTTAGTTTATACCATAATAACTCCTGAGGGGAGTGCTGGGCTAGTTGAGTAGTCGTTGGAAAGACCATGAAAATCTGCGTGCAATCAGCTTTAGACGGTGACCATAACCATACGCCCTTTTTTTATTTTATATTATTAAGCCAAGCTCGGGGATAGCCTATGATGCGAAGCACAACATGGCAGGAAGGAGATAAGGAAAGGATTAGGGGATATGAGGAAAGTGTTGGACGTGCCGATGTATGTCGCCCTTAAACTTCCGCAGATTGTATGCCGGAGGAAAAAGAGAAGATGGTAGATTGTTCCATATTTGCATTGTTCGGGATAAGAAAGCATCACGGAGTTTTACTATGCGGCCGAAAGTAATTTGAAGAGTAAAACGATATGCCCTACATACTTTTCAAGATACCCCTACCATTGTTTGCCTATTGCCTAGGTTAGTATAATCACCCCCCGCTCTATGGACCAGCATGGAGGAAACACCTTGTATGTATCTCTGCGTTACTTTTTTCTTAGTTGAATTTCTAAATAAGCAAATTTCTCTACCCCAGCTTGTATTACCCATCATGCCTCATATCTATTACTAATTATTCCCTCTACATCTGCGTTTTTTTTTTTTTTTAAATATCCAGGAAAATTGAAAATGATTAGCTAAGCTTCTACCCCTGGAGTTTATTAAAAGTGGTAACTTCTGCTCCATTAAGCTAAGCCCTTATTCCTCATTCATTTAAATGAACAAAACGCAAAACGGTTTTCCATTTCCTTTCCAATATATGCTAGCTAAAGTCTAATTAACGGCAAATGCACAATACCGAAAGTTTTGCCAACCTACTTTCCTACTTAAGTACATATGTGAGAATGGATCCTACTATAGCTCCCTAGCCACCACCATCATGTACATCGTAGATAACTTCATTCTCCAGGCCCTCTAAATTTCACCTTTAACATTTCGCCGACACAATAATTTTCACCTTCGACTCTCGATCAATAAAAACTTAATCACGGTAAGCAAGTCCTGAAACAGTTTCAGCGCTGATTATGCAACTGGCTACAGTTGCATCAGGTACAGTCCCCAAACTCGGGGTCTTTAAAACTCATTAAAACAAAATTATGGCAGATCATCAATTGAAATCTCCCACACCCCCATTGCCCCTTTTTCGACAAAAATTTCTCATTTTTCATTTTTTTTCTTCTCTTTGCAGATTTCACGTTGGGATTAAGGGACGTTTCCGTAACAGTACCAACGGCGGTAAGGAAAGGCGATAATGCTCTTCTCATATGTAATTACGATATGGAGGGCGATATACTGTACTCGGTGAAATGGTACAAGGGACGCCGAGAGTTTTATCGATACACCCCAAAGGAGAATCCGGCTATGAAAACCTTCGCAGCACTAGGCATAAATGTTGAGGTAAGTGCAATTAGTTTACGTAACCCGAACGTACAACAAATCCACCCCCCCCCCCCCCCCTAGTTTGATACGCCTTTGGCCCTGGAGCGGGCGGGTCCATCCTCATTTCCACACTGATATTGGTATTGTGTATGTATGTTTGGCTGCATGTATGTACGATGTACAGCAGAGCCTTACGAGACTGCATTTGGTTGTAGAGCAAATGAAGCAGAAGTTTCCAACTCCAGAGGTACTCAAAGATGATAACGGCCACTTCAGGTACGGGTTACAGTCAACTTCACCTAAAGAATACGTGAATAGGATCTGGTTTGCGTTTGTTCGTGCGGGCGGGCAGGTGAGCGGGTAGGCGTTGAGAGGGTTGTGCTCATTCACAGGTGCCGGCTGGCGACTTTCACATCCTTCTCAGGGGGTCACTCTATTTTCGATTTTTCACTTCGAATCGATATCCCTTAATTGAAGATGCATTCAAGTGCATTACGAGCTCACAATTAAGGTTCCTCTGGGCATCTCTGGAATATGAAAACTTTGCAGTAATCAGAGATAGATAGGATGCTGGCTGGGTGAGCTCCTGACGCCGGGTGTTTTTAGTTTTTTGTTTTTTTTTCTCTTTTTTTTATGAAATACCATAACTACTGATGACTGATGAGTATCTACTATCTGTAGTGAAACGTGCTGCGGGAGAGGCTGAATTGGGTGGTGATGAGTGCATATCGTGCCACATAAGGCTTATACTCCTGCTTCATTATCATCGGGGAAAATAAAGGAAAAGATTGGTTTGTGTTGCTGTTTTTAATTGGATGACGAAGCGAGGTCATACCATAACCAGATGGTGATGATATGGAAAAACGAAAGAGGAATGTCGTGGAAGATTGCGAAAATGGGACATATTGCGTTCGAGGTTATAAAAATTCTGCTTGTTTAATTCCTTAATTAAAGTTGAGAGCCTCTCTGTGCCTGATTTAATATTGCTAACAAGTGAGAAACTTTGAAAATATTCTACATATTCCATTTTTGTATTCATTCACACGCATATCGTCAGAGAAACTCTATGTTGCAAAAGGACATTAAGATAGAAAGGTTTTTTTTCTCTTTTGTGGAACGCTGTGTTCTGTTAGACAAAGACAAAAACCATTAAAAGAATGGAAGCAAATTTGCATACATTATGCAGTTTTTTTTTTATTCTTTATATTTAATTTCTGTTCATTTAAGGATTGGAGAGGAAATTTCAATCCATACATACACACTAAAGAGGAATGCACCCTTTTGTATGGAGACTTGGCATGCTTTCTTTTTTTTTTTGTGGTGACTATTGGTGAAATATAGCTTAATCGATAGAGGACATGAAAACAAAAAATAAAATATCAGATACGACAATATTGTAAACCGCATCCGAAACTTTCTTCTATTAGCTTCCTACGCTAGTACACTTAACCTGTCAGCTCATTATTTTGAATAATTAAAGTTAAATAAGTGTTTATCTTAATCTAATTCAAATTAATGGAGTTCCTTCCTTATGTGCTTAAATTTGAATATTTATTTTTACTCTAAAATTTCATTATCTCTTGGGATTATTTGCGAGCATTGTATAGACTACTCTGCTGGTGGCCACTGGTCGTAAACCATATGAGGTTTGTCGGGTTGTACAATGTTTTGTCCGTTTTATGTCCCCAGTGGCAGCTCTCGAAATGTTAATGTCGTGCTTTATTATATTCATTATATCTTATTATTAAAGTATGGTACTCCCCGTATTGTCTTGTAGATAATGTTTGAGGATGGGAAGAAAGAGCTTAGCGTTTTCTTTTCATGGTTCTTTGTCTGTGCACGTAGCCCTCAACCTCCGCAGGAAATCTGTACTCCAGCATGAGGTGTGTCTAGTCGTCAGTACTGTGTTACATGGCTCACTGATCGGGGCCTGCTCCCTCCTGAAAAGGTGAACTTTCCGGGTTAAGGCCTGTCCAACCTAGTCCAAGCCATTGAGATCATCAACTGCCTCTGCATGTCGTCCATTAGAGGTGGTCTGTTAGTTATGGTTATGGATTCCTCCACGAGTTTACAGAGTGCTCTTCCTGCCAGATATAATGGTGTCTCCTGTGAACCCAGCAAACTCGCTATGCCAACCAGACTGCACTTTCGTTGCCCGGAGTTTCAGTGTACGTTGGCCACCAGGCAACCCAAATCGGTATTTTCTATCTGATACTGACCGCCAACGGATCCTTGTTTCTTATGTTAGCAATTGCCTTTAGAGCAGATGGACTGTCTGAGAAGATCGCCGTTGTGCCTTCCAAATGGAAGGCCCACCTACGAAAGAGCGCAAATCTCTGCGGTAAAGACATTCACCCAAGCTGGCAGTAGTCTATGTATGGCATGTTCGTTTGTATTCGTGTTGTTGTTCGTGACAGCTGAAGCCATCATGTGCTCAGTTTTTGAGGCGTGCATGTAAAGAACTCTGTCGGCGCTGAGCTGGTGCATGGAGAATGGGGTTTAACTTTTTCATTTTATCAGTCCTACTTGTTGTCCTAATGGAGAAATTTCCTTTTCGTAAATGATTTTCATCATGCTATCACAGACATTTGAACCTTTAAACTTAGTTATAGAGTCTGTGATACCATGCATCAATACAAAAAGTTACAATCACAAGTTTCTTACTTTTTAGTACATTATTATTTATTATTTATTTCAAATGAATGTTATACTATCATCGGAACTACGTATGCATGAGAAGTTTTAAGTCAATCGGATATTTCGAAGTCAAAGAGTAAATATCTCAGCTTGGACGCGATTTATTATTTACTGTGCTGGCTGGTGGTCGACCCAAACCGAAATATTAGCGACAAGGTTTTTTTGTGTGATCCCGATTGTGGAGGAGGATACCTCCGAGGCTGCACTAAGACAAAGCAAGCTCATCCGCCTTTTCATTTCCACCGATATCGCTGTGACCTGGCCCCAAAGAACGAGTACCGTGTTATTGTGAGAGAGGGAATTCAGGGTTGTATTACACTCTAAATACAGTTACGAGATTGTTAAGCTTTTTGGGTGTCCGAGCAGATGGCAATCGCCTTATTCTCAGTAGCTGAATACCTTCCCACTTCCAGGACGGCAATACAAATCTTGATAACTCAATCACTGGGTATAACATAAGTTGCCAGCAACCTTGCTACTGTGCTAATAGCCTGAACCTCCACCTGGAACAGGTACGGCAGGTGGTACGATTCCTGCATTTGAGGGAATGCTGAGTACACCCCGGCTTAAAGATCCAATTTCGAACCGTCTGTGAAGACACATATTTCAGAGTCTTTTATCACATTATTATCATCCCATTCCTCTCTACTAGTAATGCTAGTCAAGAATATCTTCTCCTCGTCTAGTCTAGGGACGATATAATCCGTGGCTCCCCGTATACAGTCTCCAGGACAGAACTTCAGTATTCTGCTGTGACCAGGGTCTGCTGTTTTCCAGCAGCCTGACTCGCTAAGTCTTATATTCTACCGTAGATGGAATTTTCGATTTAAAGTTGTTTTACAGCATAGTCTCGAGGGGCTGGTCGCTATCCCTGTCGTTTTCAAGTAAGATAGACTACACGAATTTAAAAATGGATTCGTATGAAACTCCTGTACCAGTGTGAATCCAGCTCTGATTGCGCTGGGGTCGACGCCTCCTTCTTGATGTGTATTTGCACGGACTGTATGTTGAGGATGACCTCAAGATCCCCAATGTATGTTGGTTCTATGTTCTATGAATGTATTCATCTCTTAATATGTTCGAAACTTAAATGCAATCCTATACTCCACATAGACAGACTGTCTCCATTATGACTTAAATTCTAACAAAACATTTCGATTCAATGACAAATGGAGCAAATTCGAATTTATGTAAAAGTTTTTTCCAATGAAGACACAGTGACGAGAGCCATCAGCATATTATGAATGAAAATCTCTTTGCAATGTTTGGTCTTTTTCAACAACAACAAAATTTCTTCTGTCTAAATGCTTTGCAACTTCAACAAATACTCGCAAATTCATAGTATTTAGTTAAATTATTGAACTCTGCCAAGATTTTCACTCGCGGCGAGAAACTGTTAATGTCATTTCAAATGAACTAATTTTCGTTCACAGCCTGTCACATATTTATTTCCTTCAAATAACTGAATTTCAAATTGAGCCAGGACTAGGACTCGTACACATATAAATATAAAAGATTTTTATTCCTAGATGAACCTTTTACTAATTATTCCAAGACTCACATTAAGTACAGACTTCAGAAGTTTTTCATTATGTAGAGGAACTCGGGCTATAACGGTCACCTTAAGGATTATCGGGGCACAATAGGTGGTGCATAATGAGAGTGCACCTAAATCTGGCACAGAATGAGCTAACGTGAGAGCATTCCTCGTTGTTATATTCTCCTCCAGCAGCACAAGAGCAATGTGCCCAGTTGTCACATGCTCCACACGAGACTCACCCTTTTATGGATAGGAAACACGAGTCTCCACGATAAAGACATTCTTGCGCCATTTTCGCTTTCGGTGAAGTAAATTTCTTCTTTTGTATGGAGAGCTAGTTATGATAGCATTTTTCAACGGTAATTAGAGTCTCTTTTATTTAGCACGAAAAGTTTTGGAAAGGTGTCGAAGGTGCACACGGAACTGGAATTGGATGAGCCTATATTGGCGCTTTGACCCAGAAATGATGATTCGCACTGCTCTTCTTCTACAAGCATATCTATAGTTTCGGTAAGCAAGAAGTCGTGCTCCTGGAATACATTTGGATCTACCGGCAATCTTCCAGTATCACGGAACTCGTTTATTGCAACTGACATTGTAGCCGCTCGGAAATTATTGGTGCAAAATAATGCTCCTACTTGGTATAAGCGTTACCGTTTTTCCGAGATGAGATATGAGCCATTTCTTCACTTCATCTGTGCCCATTATGCCTCGCCCATTCTTGCCCCATACATCTCTTTTGAAGTCACATGTCCAAAATTATTATTGTATTGGGAAATCACATTTTTACTGTAATTCGCCGTTTACTTACCTCGACTCCAACTCAATTTCAATAAACTTTACACAGTAGTACTGAAATAATCAACGTCTCTTTTTGCGCCCAAATAACACTAAAATAGCAAAAAACACAGTCCATGAATTTATATTTAGCAAACACGCAACGACTCTTTGCAGGCACTGACGAAGCACTGGCAGTGGTGGGAATGCTCTTTCAAAGATGGTGGCATGCTCTAACAGCTAAAAAGAGAGGAGCCCGTAATGCTCCGGATACCCGTTCTGACCCGGCTTCCCCTATATCAAAGCACAGCATCTATAACATATCCTATCCCCTGAGCATGGGTTCAATGAAAATAAAACACAATCCATTGTTTAAAACTTATCCTAATTGGACAAGCCAAGTTTATCTAATTTTAATTATAAATTCTTGAAATTCACTAATCAATATCCGGCTCGAAGGACCTCAATCTTTTGAGAATGAAAGTAAAATTATGAGAAAAAAATTAGGATGCACTTAACTTTGAAAAACGTCTCTTGGATACTACTAGCTGACTTCTGGTACTAGATACTGGTCCTTCGTATCAGAATAACTCATAAACTGCTATTCCCTTTGTACGAAGCAAATAGTATGATCTTCGGTGATAAAGCTTGATAAGAGTTGCTCCATATTCTCTTGTATAGATGTGATGATATGATGCGTTCAATATCGGTAATTTATTATATTACAGTTGCTGTACCTTTGTCAAAAGTATTAAATGAATCTATGCAGATTATTCCTAACACTCCCCTTAAGAATGCTAACTGTTGGTTGGGCGTTATCAATTGAATGATGATTACATTATATATTGATTTGTGATAATTCAACGATTTTCTTATGAGAGAATGCCATTAGCATCATATTCAACATCCTTCGTCAAGACCAGAGCTTTCCATATTTAGCTCAACTATATGAGTACTTGGGGTGGAGAGTCGAAGACTCTATAAAATCAGGTTCATTTACGGTATTGGAATATCTCCATGTGGAAATATTTATCTGATTAATGCTATCTCAATTGCCTTAACTCAATAACAGAATCAGCAAGGATTTTCATTGAAGTCATTAGAATATTGTTGCTCCCGTTTTCTCTCAACTGAACGCAATCGACAAATTTTTATACGTTTCAATGAAACTTTCTTCTTCAAGAAACTTTTCTCTTAAAAGTATCTACTGTTACTTAGCATTTTAAATTTATGGCTAAAAGTAAACTTTGACTCTTTAACCCTGTTCGATCTCCGACTGCCTTTTTTTAATGATTTTCTTACCTTGCCATCGTAATATCTACCACCTGCAGTGTTTTCAGATTCACAAAATCTTGGTTTATGTTTTTGTAATATCTCAGGGTCGTTGAATTATTAATTCAATTCACACTTTCATATCTCTTTCTCTCTCTCTGACTCTCATTTCCATACAAAAGTGAATAAATCAAGAAGTCAATAAAAGTTTAAGAATTCTTTTTCAATTCAATTTTTTATTTGATTTTTTTTTTCCACTTTCTCCAAATAAGTCCTAAGGAATCGTTTTCTTTCTTCGAATATATTCCGTATGCTGCTACTTCATTGCACATGAATTACCCAAGGTTGTAAGCTTTGCACATTCTTCTTTCTAGGGCGAACATAACACACACACACACACACACACACACACACACACACACACACACACACACACGCGCGCGCACGCACACACACACACACACAACATCCATAGAATGGATAGGATACATGCATATAGCTCAGTCATGCGTAGGTTTTCTGTATGACCCCGGTTAGCATGAATGTCACTCATAATTTAAATTTATTGAAACATGTTTCCATATTAATTGTTCGGCATCCGTTCTACTGTTGTACTGTGCACGTGGAGTCAGATTTTGCACATAAATCTCTGGTGTAGCTTCGCCAACCGCCGAATTATTGATTAAAATGCATTGGAACTCTCGCTCTGAATGCATTCAAACGTGAAGCGCATTCAAGAAATTCCAACAATTCAATTCATTGGAATAGCGAAATTCTCCGCGGTTCTAAATCATTTGTCAACCCCCTTCCCATCTCTCGCAACCCCGTGTAAACCTCTTAAAATTTTCCATTTTATCCCCTCAACTGTGAATTGGTTTGCTGGGAGATGGAGGAGAAACCCAATGTAGACGCTTTTATATGAAAATATAACTTTCATCAATAGTTGCGTGCTCTTTGAACGTGAATCTCTCTTACAGTCCCCACCTTCATTCTGCTCTATAGCTCGCCACCCTTGCCATAATCGACGAAAACATGTATAAGCGGAATTCAATTTAATCCTTCAGTTGCAATATGCGACCATAAAAACTTGGGTTGGGGTAGGTTGTGATTGGGATCACCAATATTGGATTTTCCTTTGTGAATGAGGTTATGATGTTGTACGCGCGCGCTTTTGAAAGGCAGTAATCAGCTTGAAATTTGATTACCTCCGAAAATTACACTGGCGGCGCATTATATTAAACCTCTACGAAAAATTGCATTCTCATTTGTAAGTTTTCGATTATCGTGAATTGCTTGAACACCTTTCATTCAGTTTTGTACGTACTTGGTCCACCGTTAGTAACTGCCCGCCCTACGCAGATACCGTGTTCATCCCTAGTATTTAAGCCATAAGGGATAGCTTTCATTGCTCTGTGATCGAATTCCCAACCAATTTTCATTTCCACTCCGTTAATTGCTACCCACAGAAACTGTCGTTAATTATCCAATGAAATTCAGTAAAATTGAGTACAAAACATGCTGTCGTCAGGGAGTATTATTTCATGATTCCCAATAAATCAGGGAAGGAAATACATTTTCAATTATTATTGTCATCGCCTCTACATCCACTATGGCTACTACCACCCCCATCGGATCCCTTCTATGTGCCTGTCTGCTCCCTCCGGCAGGGATTTTGACTTTCTGTTTTTCAGGATTATAAGTGGGAGTGTGTCGCCGCTTGAAGATAAAAAGGATATTACACGTGGATGAGTGCGTTTTATGATTTAAATTAAATTGAAAAATTAAAAATTTATTTTATTTTTTAATTTGTTTTTTTTTTTCATTTTTATTTAATTATTTATTTATTAAAATATATAAATTTTTTTTCTTCAATTCGATTCAATTCAATTCAATTTGAATTTCATTTGTCCTCCACAGCGTTCCCTTTCAAATCAGAGTCATGTGGTCCTGACTGCAGTGCAACTCAGCATTTCTGGGAAATTCAGTTGTGAGGTCTCAGCTGACGCCCCATCATTCCACACGGTGATAGTGTCCGGTGATATGGAAGTTGTCGGTAAGTAGATGACATGCTATTGTGGCTGTGATAATATCCGGATGCGGTACGGCCACCATATGAAACGGAAATTTAAATGCAATCACATTAAAAACGATTCTATATTTTGTATATAATGTATGTAAGTAGGTGTATATGAAAATACTATGGTTTTTGCAGAAATTCCAGAACAACGACCGATGATAACGGGCATTCACTCCAGGTATAGACTCGGTGACATAATTAATGGAAACTGCTCGTCTATGTATTCCAAACCAGCTGCCAATCTGACATGGACCATAAATGATGTTTCGGTGAGAACACAAAAAATTTGTTTAATTTTTGTGATTTTAAATTATTTTTTTAAGGACATTTCTTTCATTTTTTTTATTTTTTTTAATAACTACTAAAAATTAACATTTTTATTCCATTGCATTTGGGGTTAGGTACCAACGGCTGTACGATGCCATTGATTTAATTTATAACGCAATGTCCAATTGGTTCACAAATCGAGGACTAGAAGATCGTTATGGCGGCAACAAATAATTGAGGATTTTTTTAGGAACAGTATAAAGCTATTTTGGAATGTTGGAAGCACAAACAAGAGTACTACAAACCATTAGAGACCTTGAAGTCATTTTAATTTACATATACATATGTATATTAAAAGTAATTAAGATATTATTTTAACCCTTTTGGTATGGAATAGTCCCTTGCAGAAACGCTTTACAGGACCGGAGCAAAAGTAGAAATAACATGTCGCTGTGAAAGGTTAATTTTTCGTGCATTTCTATGTATATAACTTTCCGCGGGGGAATAGAGCAATGCGGTTTTTTTAGTTGCATTTGCGATGTTCGGGAGAAAAAGAAAGATGAAAAAAAATTTGAGGATAGGTGAGGGGTAGTACCACCCCCATAGGGGTTATCCAGAATAGGGCGGTTGGAATATCAAATTAAAGGGGGAGGACAGTGTAATCGAATAGTGGAGTTAATTTTTTGATCTTGTAAACCTCATATGGACGTTTTTACCGTTAAGGAATGATTTTTTGGCACTTGGGTCAAATACACCCCCTTACTTCATTTTGTATATATTTTACCCGTTCTTACTTTCGTATGTATTAGTGGTCTGTTGTGAATGTTTTTTGTTAAAGTGGAAAATTTCCCGGACGTAACGGCTCTTCGCAAACACGAAATTAAGATAAAGACATTTTTCACTCAAGAAACGTCCATTTCCAACTTTAAAAAGGACTGGTTTCCTTTCTTTTCGAAATATCTTCGAAATTAATTATTATTGAATTTAAAAAGATAATGAATTTAAAGGATATTTTATAGAATCTTTTCTTTGCTGGAAGACGACCAAATTGAGCTCTTTTTCGGCTAACCTCAAATTATCTTGATATTTCTATGTAAATGTTAGATGGATATCAATAATTCTTTTTTCACAATATAGGTAAGATGTACGGCATTACTAAGATGTAAATTTAAGGCGTTAGCCTAGGAGAATGGGCAGGGGCATAGATAAAAATAGAAATATTTTGGAATAATTTGAAAACTAATTTATTTGAAATCAAATTTTTAGTGCTGAAATTAGTAGGATAAATTGGAGGGGGGGGGGGGGGGGGGGGGGCAATGACAACTTTAAAAATAACTCTTTTCACTAAACCGCAATCTGATTACCGAATCTACGATGATTTCTGTAACATACTACGTCTTATCGACAATCAACGCCTTTTTTCTTCTATAGTTTTGATATGACCGGGAATGAATAGAGATCGTGGCTTTGAAAGTGACTTAATGCTTAAAAAACAAAAGAGTTTTTTTTAGCAGCATGAAAATCCATTTATCGATAGAACTGTTATTTCTAAGCCAGCCTGTTGCCAAGGCTCTCGCGGTTTTCGTATCCTCTCAAGTAAATGAGCGACCCCTCATCCGGAAGTAATAATACAAACTTTAAAAAGCTTCAACAGCTGACTCTTACAATATCTGGAAACCTATACCAAAAATTATCTTGCTCAATTTTAGTCAGTGAACAAATCAATCAAAGACACGATATCTTTCTTTTCAATGTTGAGACTTAGATGAGTTTGTGATCAGCTCTCTTGTGAAAATAAAAAAGAAATTTGTTATGATTTTCTCACCCATTAAGGAACAGTTGTACCTGTTTCTTCTTCATCTTTTTCTTTACAAAAGCGAACAATTTCAATCCAACCTTAGTTTACTCTTACAAAAACCTTCCGTAGTCTCAACGTTTTTAGTTAAATTTTCAAGCTGTCATTCTGCAAGTAAACTATCAATAAAATTTTTCAATAACCGAAAAACTCATAAAAGGAGCTTTATAAAACACCATAGGCAAATGTCCTTTCCCTATCTCCTTCCTGCCATGCTGTGCTTTGCATCATAGGGTATCCCCTGAGCTTGGCTTAATAATATAAAAAAAAAAAAAAAAAAGTGAAAACAGTCATCTACAACTCTTTTGATTTGGAAAGCAAAGCTGAATCATAAGCAGCTCCGAGAATTGCCTTTAACCATAGAAAACGTGAGATCGAGATTATGAAGTTCTCATTGCAGATGTATTCAGCAGACAATCCTTGAGAGTGAAATAAATAGAGAACTGCCCGCATTATTTAATATTTCCATCAAAGCCGACCGGGATATTCTGCTGGTAAACAAATGTTGGCCTTTTGAATGAACGACGAAAATCTTCTTTAAGTCTGCTTAAGGGCAAATTCAGGGCGGAAAATTTTTAATAACTTTTTCCAAAGCCCGACAACACCACAATTTTCTTTCTTTCTGACATGAATTCATCAAATCCGCCCTGCAAACAATTTCGAATTCCGGAAATTTTTCATTACATCCTTTCCCAATGTAATACGATGGCTAAAGCTCTCACAAGGATCGTAATAGAACTGGCTAGCGGCATACCCTATATACTGTGGGGAGGAGATTGGAGAGGCTATTCAGACCATGCCTTATCTGGTCATAACTTACAATTATTATCCTTCGCCTTTTGTGAAATCAATTCCCAAATCTGTTGCTCGACTAGATTTTTTTCCTGATTCCCGAATGGGCAAATTACAGCCATCCAGAGAGAGACCATAGACTGCAGCATTTGTGTGAACATATACAGAACGCGTTTCAGAATTAAAAATTTTCGAGCCAGTTATTCCTTGTCCGAACGAAGATAGTGTATATCCATCCTGTGGTGGTGGTGGTATTGTGTTGGAAATGGTGATGGTGAAAAAAAAATAAAAAATCCAGATGGAAAAGTTTTGTATAGCTATGGTAGCAGATCGCACTATATATTTACCACCACCATCACCATTACCGCCGAATCTTTGAACTGGCCGCAACATGTGAATTGGGCGCATTCAGTAGTGAACGCGGACGTTCTTCCATTCTACAGCAATGTTTTTATCCAATTGGACTCGTGGGAACAAGCCGAACTTTTTGTATACCGGGACCATACGTCATGTCCAATAAATTCCCATAAATTTACAGTGTAGCCATTGAAAGAAGACTCTTCTGAAAGCTACCGATTCAGAGCCATTAAAAGTTTGTTAAACAGGCTGTTCTGCTTGGCATCCGATATGAGTAATTGCGGTTTAATTAAAAGATCGAAAATTCCTCTCTCCCTTGTTGAATGGATACATCCCTGCTGCTGCTTTATACGTCCGGATTTCGGAAACACGGTGAGATGTTGGATATCGGATACTAGCCACCAGGTGGGATTGGTGGGTGCGCGTTCGATAGTGTTTTTTGATAGCGTTTCGATTGTAAAGAGTCTTTTCGAACATGAGAAATTTAAAACGACACCATTATAACTTGGCTTGGATATAATTTGTGTCAACCACGGTGAGATGAACTTGCCTTTCCCAAAGAGTCATTGCTCGATGGAGAGCGGGAGGTTGTTTTTTCTTTCTAGAAATATTTACAAGCTTATTAAATTTTCCCATTTAAGGAGAAGTTGTCTTCAGTTCAAGGATGGGAGAGAATATAATTCCCTCTTAGAAAACGGCTTAATAAATACACAAAGTCGGAAAAAGTTCCCTAAGTACGCGCCGTGGATATTATTTTAGTCTTTATTCAGATGAAAGTCCATTTCAGCACATTTCCTCCTTTTCACTGTCATTAACCGTTTCTTCCTTCTCCATTATCTACCTGCTGGAAGTACATGTAGAATGGGTAAGACCTGAAGAGTTCGCACTGTTGTAACAGCAGGCAGAATTTAGTAGTAGGTCCTATAGCTGGTACCATCATCCTCATCATCATCATCATCATCATCGTCTACATTGTCGGGCGGAAGAGCAAAGGGAAACTTTAAAGTCATTAAAGTCATACGCTTTGATGAGTCGAACAGTCAGGGTGTATGCTGGTGGCTCTGGGACTGTCTGTCTGTCTGTCTGTCTGTCTATCTGTTTGGAATGTGTTTCTGTTCCCCATTATCCAAGAATAACCCTTTTGAGGCACTTTAGTTGAAAGCAGCAGTTAAACCGTTTTTCACAGAGTGTGAGAGAGAGGAAAAGAGAGAGAGATAATAATAATAATGAATCCTCCATGTAGGACCTTTGTTCCTTTTGGTAAAACTTTTGAATTATTAAATAGTGGCTAGCGACTTAATGATGTGGTCTATCTACCAGAAATATTCCCTTGTGCAGCACTGGTTGCCAGTTGGTTAATTTTGCATTTTTATACATTCACGATTATATTCAGGACCTGCATTGCGGCCTCTCTCATCTAAACTTGTAGCGATATTTTGCAGGAACATTTCTACAATCTTGAAACATATCTTTTCTAGTTACATGAAGGCACTAGGAGTTTCCGTATCTGTTATCTTTATATATATCCTATGTGCTAAAAGACAGATGGTATCTACACAAGTGTGGCCTGCGGTTATATTCGAGCTCATATTAAATACTTCTTCGTATTACTAATAACTACTATACGTCGTGTATGTGTGTGTGTGTGTGTTAGTAATTTGCCAGACATTCACGAAAAATTTCATTTAAAAAATTAAAAATTGAAAATAAGAGTCGCAAGGATAAACGTAATTGAGATAAAAATTGTTTACTTAATTGTCGGAAGGAAGGAGATTTTTATTTCAGGCTAATGTCAGTGCGTAACGTAATTTTTAAGGGTCATTCATGATGGACTAGCTCGTTCGTGAAACCGTTTCAATATCGAAAAATGGCAGAATGAGTTTTTGCTCAAATTCAAGACTCGAAAAGTTAAGTGATATTATGATTAGGCAAAATCAAAATTTCTGATATTTCCGGTCATGGCGACGTTTATGATTTTAATTAAATGTTTGAATCCTCCCTTTTTCGCCAACATCCATATGTTAGGAATTCTGTAAATTGTACCTATGTCAAAATAATTTTTTGTACGCGCTTCCAGATATCGCTTCATCCGAGAAGTATGTCCTTTTACCTTGGCACTCTATATTTAACTGTTCCTCTGTCTATGACTAAACCACTGTATTTTCCTCATTGTTCAACTATTTATATTAAAAATATGTGCCGTTAAGAACTATAACCTCGCAAGTTAATAGATGTCCTTGCAATACACGTGAAGTTCACTAAAACTAAAACTGATCATGGCCTTTTCCTATATCGAGCTGCTCGCAAAATCAATACAACTCCAATAATTCGAGCCAAATGCCGCTACTTTAGCTCCAAATTTAATTGCCATCTCCTGCTAAAGGGCATAACTTGCGGCAAGTGGGAGTTTTTGGTAAGGTCAAAATAAGTTGTGAACTTGACCCGAATATGCTCAATACTTTCTTTGCATCTCATATTCACACACAGCAACGACTTGTGTATGAAATCCATGTTAATTCAAATCTAATGATTTCCATATCACAAGATGTAATGATTCATCTTTTTCCTTCCACGTAATTAATTGGCGCGAATAAATTGAACCAATTTTTTCTGTCAAGTCTTATGCTATCGGTCCAGATGATATGTCTCCGCGGTTCATTAAGTTATTGCCCCCTTTCATAGATACTTACATCCTCCATATCGTAAATATTTGTTTATGACTTCGTATATTTCCAGCGGCTGGAATATTGCTACTGTGTTGCCTATACAAAAAAAAAAAAAAGATTCCCTTCAGTCCTCTTCTTATTTCAGACCTATAAACATCCTACGAGTATCCACTGATATCGGAAATGCCCTAGATCAAAGCAACTTAATTATCTTGCTACTGCTCAATTTCTCGAAAGCTGTTGACAGCATTGATTTTGGGATCTTGCTTCCCAAACTTAATTTCTGCTTTGGTTTCAATCCCTCCGCCGTTGATCTTATCCGGGACTTTCTGACCGATCGAAAGCAAGTGGTAGAAGTGGATTCTAATACTTCCTTTTCCTTCCTTCTTAAGCCTGTCGTTCCTCAGGGCTCAATACTGGGCCTTTTGTTATTTACTTTATTTATAAATGATCCATCTCCCTGAAACCGCTCGGGGCGTTAGTGTGCACATGAATGCTGACGATGTGCAGGTCTACCTAAGCAGACTTGTTGGTTTGTTTGAGGTCTGTATTGCTCGCATTAATGCCGATTTGGAGAGTATCAATATCTGGTCTAAAGCTAATGGCCTACAGCTAAACGCTGACAAGTTTCAAGGTATTCTGTTCCACAATGGCACATTTGACCCGCATGATTCACCTTTTGTGGTCTTGGATGGTACAATTTTGGATTTGGTACCTAAAATTAAAAATCTAGGCATTATTTTGAACCAACGTATGAAATGCTGCGAGAGTACAAAGTTAATTATCGATAAGGTCTATGCTATACTTCGTAGACTCTGGCTCTCTGCTGGCTCATTATCTTTCGAAATCCGCTCAAAACTGATTAAAACCTTAATTCTATCTTACTTTACTTTCGGCAGCCTGATTTAGCCTAAACTCGACAGCGTTTGTCTTCGAAAGACGGAAGTTACCTTTAATGATTGTATCCGCTTCATTTATGGACTTCCTAGGCTCGACTATGTTTCACCTTACCGCACAACTGCTGTTAATCTTTTACTTATTTTCAATTTTTGCTTAATTTGGTAGGTTTTTATTTTTAATTTTCAATATTTAGGGTTCCGTACCTAACGGGTGGCAACGGTACCCTATTACTAAGCCTATATCTCATGAATCGTAATAGGTAGGTACATTAAATTTTCACAGAGTGAGTGATACTATAGCTGTTATAGCAACAAATAATGAAAATAAAATTAAGTTAGATTAAAGGGGGTCCCCAAACAACGAACTTTTGTGTACGATTCCAACTCGCACTTGGCCGATTCTATTAATTTTATTTTAGATTTTGTATATTTTCAATTATTTTTTAAAAAATGTAGGTACTTCCGAAACTTTTTGTACTAAAAATCTTGTGAAATCTTGTGAAATAATAATAACGGCGGTCAACTAAGAGATTCCTGGTCGACATCAAAAGCCAGGAACAGATAATTCTTCTCTTACTTGCGGTGGTATACCTCCCGCAGGTCGCTTTTTAGGCCATTTTGCTTTTTCAAGCACCCAAGGAAAACTTCGGGATTTTGTCTTCTCCTACCACCTGTAGGTTGACGCCCTCCTAAAGATTTCCGAGTCCCTTCACTTGTTCCTTTAGGAAGTTAACCGTAAAGTTATCTTCACAGGTTTCCCTGAATAGCCCCCTGATGAAACCACTCCAGGTAAACCGGACGGGCAGACCCTTCACAGGCCTATCTAGAACGATGTCGAAGGCCGCGTCAATTACCGCCAACTTAATAAAGCTGTCGCTATTTTCCCTGACGATCCTGGCGAAACTCCTTGGTGTTCCTGCTTCCTTTTTCATTTTGATTAGAGTGGATTCCTCATGAGATCTGCCCCTTTTGAGATTAGGAACAGTATTCCCGATTTATTGTTAGTGGGCTTTCTTTGCCTACTTGCTTGGCTGCCTCGGCTACGATTTGTGCTGAGGGGGGAGCTCCAGCAATCAAAGCTGTCTACTCTTTTCAGTAATTGGTGCTGTGGTGTCACCTATTTTGACAGTAGAAAGCTTTTTATCTAAAAGAGAGAAATTTGTGTTGATTTTTGTTCCCATGAGTATGAGTGTGGTTGGAAAGACGGTTCGCTCCGACAAAGCTCTCATATCAGATTAAGGCAATTCATGCAATGGGGTAAGCTCGTTGCCCCAAGAAGATCGTTTGCGACAGTGCTAAAACTACCCACTGTCAAGCCCTCGGCACGATGGCATTCTCACCTTGGCTTGATAAAGTTTTTAAGGGGGTTATGCTCCCCCTGAATCGAGATGAGGATAAGAAGGAAAGGCGACACTTAGCTATAGATTGTACGTTTCTCGGGATGAACCGACATGATGGGATTGTCGTGTACTCTGGGAGGTCGTCGCCGCTCATCTCCTGGACGGATGAACTATTGATCAAAGTTTTGGAATTCAAAATGGCAGATCTGTGATGGTAGGCGAATTTTGTTTAATTTTCATTTAATTTTAATTTGTTAAAGTTATCACATCTGCACTAATGTAATAAGAAAGTGTTGGCACCATTGGAACAGCAACAGAATTACGGTCAATGTTGCTATTTCCGTTAATATTGCCTCACGAGTCTGCCTCACACAGCGTCTTTTTTTATGGATGGGAAATTCATTTTATCAAATTTTCACTCAAAATGATTTCTCTCTCTCAGAATCAGTAAGTCTCTTCTCAATTAACATGAACAGAAATACTGTCGTGTACTAATAGTTAATTCCTACACAAAAGTTAGTCGATCAAGATAACTGAAGTGTACTTTTGACATATATTTTAAAACCAGTATTATCTGGCAAAAGATATGGACGAGATATTAAATAGAAGTGGAACTCTGAATGGCATCTTGCGGCACTTAAATGTCTGTAATGCGTTTTTTATTTTAAGATTATAGTAATTTTTTTGTTGAGGTTTTTGTTTTTTTTTTTTTTTTATTATTATCACTGACATCCTCCAAAACAATCAAGAAAATTATTTTTAGCATGTGTTAAAAAATTAATTTCTTGTATATAGAAAAATCTTTTATGCTACTGCAATTATATATCAATAAAAAAAATAAATAAAAATCCAATTATCCTTTTCAGGCACCATCATCTCACATAAAAGTTTACGATATATTAAAAAATCCTGACGATAACTTGGAATCATCTGTGGTCGAGATAAATTTTATGGTTACCCATCAGCACTTTATCAGAGGTCGATTAAAGGTAAGTGCACTACAGAACCAATCCCCTCCGTGTCGGTCGTTGTCCCTGTATACACAGTAAATATCGTACACACTTGAAAGATTTATTTTCAGGACTATGAAAATAAATTTTATTTTATATATTACGCCACGAAGAGTATACGTGTATGTTTTTTTCAACTATATCATATTTTTCAGCTTAAATGTATTGCCCGAATCCATGAAATTTATGAACAAGATGCAGAAAAATCTATCGAAGAAGACCGTCCCAGAATATTGGCATCAGGTAGATCTCCAGATGCAAATTTATTTCCATTTGATCAGCAAGCTGATGGAGAATTGACAGATCAGAATGAACTATATTTGACGCATTATAGAGGTCAGTATTATTTTATTTTTTACTTTTATTTAGTTTTATACTGTTAAGGGATGGTCAAACCATTTCGGGTTAGATTTAGTACACGAATTTGTCAAAGAGTAAAGTCGTTTGAATTAATGAAAATATTTGATGATTGTCATTTAGATTTCTAAGTTCGTCATTTTCATTCCATATTTGAATTGACAACAATTTCCTACTGGTCAGAATTATCGAAATGAACCTTAGCCTCTGTGATAGTTGATATGTATTTTTAATTTCTGTCCTAATTAGTTTTGTTCGATACGAGTGTTCAGGATCCCTGTGTTTCTCCACGGCTATAGCGAGTTACAATACAATATTAGAATTTGGGAAGTAATAGTTTCAATGAATATTTCTGTGTGCCGTATTTTCCCAATACTTGACAGAAATTATACAGCTCCTAATATGATTTTAAAAACTTATTGTTGATCTCCATTACACATTTACTTACGGTAGCACAAATATATCCGTGGTATGTTAATGGGAAATTCTAGTTGCATATATAATTTGCCCGTGGGAAATCCCGTTCGGTCCCAATTAGCACCTTGGGACATCCCGAGTGCTGAATTTCCTCTGTTCGAATTTGCCTGGAAGATCGCGTCCTCTTCCTTCAGAATTTCCTGTGATTGTAAGTAACACATTCAATAATGTTCAATTCCCGTTGTAGACATTTTTTTTTATGGGTCGATATTTTAGCATAAAAAAACTCATTTAAACTCTGAAAACCTTTTATTTGTCTTATTTGAATGCAATTTCAAAATAAATTTGAGAGCAGTGAAGTTGTGTAGGCTTATAATCGCATTACTAGCTTAAACAACGCAAGCCTCGTCGGTTTTTTTCAATACACATGTCCAGAAAGTAAGAGTATTCTCAATTTTTCTATTTTATAAAAAAAATTACATGATATTAAAGGTATATATGTTGCATATTATTCCACATATAGTCACCTTCCCGTTCTATGCAGGTTATAAGCCATGGCACAAGCTTTTTGATGTCCTCCTTATAGAACTCTGCTGCCATCTCCTTCGTCTATTTCAAGACCTCTTGTTTCAACTTCCCATCGGCTGAAAATTTTTTTCACCCATGTGAGCCTTCAGGAAAGTGAAAAGATGAAAATCTGAAGTATGCAGGGTGGTTCAAAATGTCACAACCAAACGAGTTCAAAAGCGACTTATTATCGTTGGCTCTGTGCGGACGGGCATTGTCGTGCAACAAACACACTCCCCTCCGTTTGTTTTGAATTCTTCTCTTGAGCTTTTGTAGGATCTCACTGTATCGTGCTGCATTAATCGGATACCCCTAAAAATTCGATCAAAAAGATCCCTTTTAGATACCAAAAAACACGGATGCCATAATTTTTTTGGCCGAAATTAAGGTTCTGAATGTGATGACTGTCTTTTGGTATCCGGGATGTACTGAGCCACCCATGTTTCATCACTAGTCACAATGGCGGTTAGAAAATCCTCACATTCTAATTCAAATCGCTCAAGGAACTCGCAAGCGCTAGCGACACGATTCAATTTGTGCTATTCTGTGAGTTATTTTCGGACCCATTTTTCGCACAATTGAATCCCAGCGTTTCTGTAATTATTTCGTATAAAAGAGATCTGGAGATTTGTGGAAACATCGCAGATATTTCATCCACTGTCAATCGGCGATCGTCGCGAACAGTTCTCTCGATTTTTTAGACAAACTCATTGGTCACAATTAAAGGTCTTCCACTACTTTGCTCGTCATGAATATTCGTTCTTCTTTCATTAAAATCACGACACCACTTAAAAACGTTCGGTTTATAACACCTTCGCCATAAACAATTTTGTTCCGTACAAAGTTTCAGTGGGTATTTTTTCTTCTGCGAGAAGGAACCGTATGACAGCGCGCACCTCGCCCTTGGTGGGGTTTTTTATTGACATATTTCACAGAAATGGACACTACATGGCGAGTTTTGCCACTAATGAGGATCGGCGGTTCCCGTTGTGTTCACTACCCCACTACAACTTCGTGTTGCTAACTTTTAACCGACATAAGGTAGCACAGCACAATCTTGCACATCCCGTATGTATGTATTTGTCTACAAAATTGTAACGAAGTTTCGGTGGGATGGCTGCCGATAGCTTGTCGGACCAGGGTTTCTTAAAAATGAAACTCCTACAGTTACAATACAATAAAAATAATTCTTTATTCAACAAAAATAGCCTAACGTATACACAGCTAGTTTAATCTAATTATATTTATCCTATATTGGAAACTAGGTAGTGGTAAGGGAAACTTCACACGGCTTACCACTATGATAACCTGAGTGGGAGACGAGGTGACGTATCAAGAAAAATACTTTCGAAGGCGGGATATTTCACACAGACCTTGCTACTTTTAGGAGGGGTACGGGGATTCCTGACACGACGTATATATCTCTTAGTTCTAATACACTTGGGTGGGAATACAGCGGATAGTACGGGATGTTTCACTCGACGTACACGATAAGTGTTAGGGCGGGATATTTCGCACGAACCTTAACACAGCGGATCAGTACGGATTGTACGGGGGTTGCTCACACGGCGTACCAACGAGATGTTAAGGCGGGATAGTACACGTTGACCTTAACACAATGGATTAGGACGGATGGTACGGGGTTTCTCATACGGCATACTGGGGAAATGTTAAGGAGGGATAGTACACACTAACCTTAGCACAGCGGATTAGGACGGATGGTACTGGGCTTAATCCCACGACGTACCAAGAAATTATTGAGAAAACGCACGAGGATTACTCACATGGCGTGCCAGGCTTTCACTAGTACGGGAATTTCACGTATCACTAGTCACCCTAGTAAAACTTGTCTGATCACCTAACTCGTCGAGCTCGCTGATCAGACTGATTTTTGTGGGCGATTGGCGTGCTTTATATAGCCGGGGGTCAGAGCTTCTCAGTGGCTGAGTGCCTGAGGCCTGAAACACAATTGGAACTTTTCAGCCAACTGGAGATTTGTTGACAATGTAAATCAATGTAGAAGAAGACAATTCGAGCTTTTTGCCAGCTTCAAGCTGGCTTGAAATTTGATCAAATTGCAAATTTCAAGTCCAGTGACTGCCGACTTGAGGGAATTTTTAATGTTGCAAACTGTGCGAATGTCGAATATTATATGAGAATGGCTTCTGTTGACACATTTAAGAAGTAAACAGCTTCCAAAAATGTTAAAATGGAAGTAAAAGATAAGCACTTTCTATGGGACATAAAAAAAACCTCGGTATTTTTTTACATATAATTGGTACATCTCAAAACTATCCAAAAAAGTTTGCATTTATCGTAATTTTGGAAAATCGGAAGCATTAACTGTCGTTCCTTAATAAATATTGTCAGCATAAACAAGTTGAAGTTCCAAATGTCAAAAACGCCAGTTGTGTTCAATTCGGCTTTTTCAGTCAGCTTTAGCATAAAGCTGGCTGAAAAGCTCCCATTGTGTTTCAAGCCTGATGATTCTACTGGCGTGAGTACAAAAAGGCTTGCAAGTTCTATTGAAAAGCTTTTCTTGCATTTGACCAGTACATGTGCTGGCGTGCTGATCATGCCGCCTGTGGCTATGGCAGCTTTGTTTGCATGCCCCAGTGGCATGGTTACTTGAACTTAAGTTCAAGTTGCAATTAAATAACCCAGTGACGGGCAAAAATAATTTATTTCGGCTTCAAATTTGTGACTTCGTTACAAAATGCTAAGAATATTTCGTTCGAATTAAGATTTTGAAAATGCTCCCATCTAAAGTAGTTCTGGGATATCCTAGAGTAAAAGTTATTAGAAATGTCCAAAAATTCCTAGAAATAAGGCTCTGAGTAAAGGAAAGTTGTGGGATCCATACGAAAACAATGGGATGTCCCTGGGTAATTTTGTGCTGTATAAGTAACATTTCATATTCTCATCTCCATTTGTATTTTGTCTTTTCTCTTTAAGGTTTTGAAAAGTTTATATATGAGCACAAGGCTAGAAATTTGGAACACAGAAGGATAGCGAGAGAGCGAGAATTATAGAGAGAGAGGGAGAGATAAAAAGTTTTTGATTTATTGCCAATTAGTACTTAACACCGGCTACAGATTTGAAATTACTTTATTGAAGTAAAAATAAAGAAGATATGAATCTTTTCTAATGATGATAATAATAATTTGGTCTTCTTCTTCTTGATTTCTAAATTTGATATTATCTCTAAGTAAAGGATTTCCTCACGGTTAAATTCTTGGTCCGTTGCTGTTTTGTATGTATAATAACAAACGACTTTCCAGAAATATCAGTGCAACAGAATTTATGTAACTTAAATTGTGCTCTCTGTAAACTCTCATATGAGATCCAATTTCAAACTTCTTGCTTCTTTTAGAGAGTTGGTTTCTGTTGTACAACCGTCAAGCATTGGAAATTTGATTTCATCATTCTGCCGGAGTACATTCAAGTTGCGAGTGGAGTAGCTGATTTGTCATGTGTTACAGTTCTAACTTTATTTCTAATTTAATGTTCGATAATGAGTTAATGTTGCTGTTATCAGCAAAATTTTTGGGTTATACATAATATAGAAGTCAGCGAGCTCTAGATGTGGCGATATGTGCTAATACTAGCGGCAATGAAACGTTTTCCAAGGTTTCCCGTGTGCGCAAATCTTTCTTTTTTTCTTTTCTGAACTCTTGAACTTTTCGATTAAATTACAAATTGGATTCTGTCGAATTGGACATTATTAGAGCAATTATACAATCCATCCGGAATACGAGTCTATAATTCCAACTACACAGCAACTATGTTCCATTTAAAACTAGATCCAGTTATATTAAAAAATATTAAAATCTCCATAAAACTCGACCTCACTTTAAAAGTTACTCTATCATTAGGCTCCCAGCATCCTTTTAAAATTCTACCCTATAGCTATATGCCAACGAAAAGCAACACATTCTGCTATATATAAGACAAAACTAGTCCCATTTGGGAGCAATTACTGAATTGAATCACGTTGTAGAGCCGTGGGTGATGCTTAAAAGGTCTTTTGTTTTGCCTATTTCTGTTTTGCAGCCTATTTAGTAGGTAGAGATCTTGTAGGCTCTGTACATATATTCCTAATGTAGACATAGTTAAATGCCTCTACGTCCCATTTAAGACTTCAAGAAGGGTGCGACAGGTAGGTACGTTTTGTTTACTTGGGCTTACAACAGGTATGAAATGAGCCCAATTTAGTCTTATATTATTCAAGTGCACTTCCTGCTACCCTGTTGATGTGTCAAGAGCCACGCTCTGACACCTATGTTTATGCAAAAGTGGCGGACGATGTGATAGATGGATGATGGTGTAGCACCCGGTATAATGACTCTTCAGCGAATTGTGCACAGTAAAAGTTTTTTTTTGTACATACATGAGTACATGCTGCTGTTGCTGCCTTGATTTGTTAGGCGTACATTCATAAAACTATCACCGGATTTGGACAGTCATGACAGGAATATGTGCATGTCTATATCACAACATCTCCTCCCACTACCCTTCCTTTCCATTAGCTAGATAAAAAGGCCTTTTTTTGCATCATGAATACTAATGCGCCTTGTCTGCCTCACAAAATCAACCCGAATAATAGCATCAAAACTCGTTATATTGCTTACTCTCTAGTTCTTGCTACTCCGTTCCCTTTATCCACGTTCTAACTAGGCCATCATCCATCGTATGTCTGCCATCATCTCTAAGGTCCCGTTTTGAAATTCATCTGTGATATGAAACAAGTTTTCGAACCTAAAGGCAAATCAGTTATCCGCCATCACCAACACCAACCATTTCGGTGCATCTCCATAGTCATCCTATATAGACCTAGACCATATTGCATTAGTGCATGCACCGCACCGACAACCGCCTGCACATTACCGGCTCCAGTCGTCCATCTCCTTCAAAGTTTACTTAGGGGAAATCAAATTGAAACTGCATTTCCTCATCCGACAGCTTCCCTTGGGCAACCACCACTGAAATCTTTGCAGAGTGACGTGCTTTGTACACTTTGAGTTGTGCAACAATTGGTTATGGCCATGGTCAATTTTCGCAATTTTCCCTGTGCTTGACACACGTCCTGACGGGGCCCCTTGTCCTTGGTGCTGGCCCTTTGGCAAGCTTTGACATGATGGCGGCAGCGTGTGGTGTTTATTATTGCTGACATCTTGTCCAATTTATAAATTTCCTTTGCTAGGATGTCAGCTCTCTGGAAACGCGCTCTCAAATACAAGGACAAGGACGTAAATGCAATATCCTGGGACGTACTGATCAAACGGTAACTTAATAATGGAGGAAAACGGAAAAACTGAGATAAACGAGGAGAACGGAAAACTTTGACTGGTTTCTTACTTCCTTTCTTAACCTGTTTAAATGAAAAAACGTGCGCACCATAAACAGCCGGTTTTATTCGTGTCGAAAATCGGATGAAAAGAAAAATTAACTATTGAGCGTAGGACTGCAAATGGATACGTGGCGCATTCTATTGGCAGTTAGGCGAAGTCAAGGATGTTTGGCTTTGTATGCGTGTGTGTCGGAATACAATTTCCTTTCTGAATGTAATTTTTACCGGGATAGAAAACGACATATTCAGGACGGTTGGAGGAACACTTGGAAAGAATTGAAAAAAAAACTGCATTCGTACGTGCTGCTATTTGAGACGGAGTTTCTGTACGCTTTTGCAGGCAGATATACTTTACCCATCCACCCCATTCAAGAAGAAAACGGCACGCGGCGTGTTTTGTAATACTTAGAATGGGGGAAACTACCGACCGAACCATGACTTCTATTGCATTTGCAATAGACAGACTTTCCCTAGAGCTGTGAGACTCCTTTGGAGAACATAAATCATTTGAAAAATAGACTAAGGGATATTCACTTTATTTGCAATATGAGGCCCCCATCCCGATGGTTTACATGATCGAGAGCGAGCGTGTTGTTCATCCCGGAGCCCCGGCAGCAAAAGCCAACTATGTACATATACGGCAGGCAGCTATTATCTGTTACCATAGTAAAGAAGGAAGAAATTCGTTTCAGGTTAGAAGATCTAAAGCATGTAAGGAATGTGGTTGGAATGGTTAGTTCAGTTTTGGGTACACTAGCTCAGTTCAGGCATCTTGAAATTGTGGGCTGCGAATAACGTGTTACACAGCATCTCAATAGCCTGCATCTTGTTACTTGTATAGAGTAGGCGGATCCTTTCGAACCAGCTGGGCACATCGCCCAACTAGATATCAGTGCAGATAATACAAAATATTCCTCAAGAGACATTGTTGGAATTGTATAAACCATGTACACTGTATACACACAAAATTTAAAGGGGACTTCATGAATTTAAATGTGCAACTTTCTGGGGTAGGTATGAACGATCTTTTTCAACTCTTACCCCGTCCTCATGCCGCATTAACTACATATTATATTAACCCCACCCTCAAGACGGCTATAGCTGTCATGAAGACTGATTTTGCTCGGGTTTTGATAGAGTTTGGAGTCGGGAACGTATGTATTCTTCTAGGATATATGTGTGTGTATGTGTGGGTCACTCTTTACAAATGTTCTCTTAAGATTAACGAATCACCACAAATTATTCTTGCTTTCAAGAATATTTTTAACGGGTAGCAAGAAATTGTGAGGTTGTGGGTGACGTCCAGATAAATGAAAATTGAAATAGAATGTGCGCGGGTGAAATAGGAAAGTGAGTGGATTAAAAGTTGTGTGAAATATACAAGAGTTATGCAGTGGAGAAGTAGGACCCTTGTTGTAGGAGTTAATTATAGTAGAAACATAACTGACGGTCTGCAAAAGTATGTTTGTTTAATTAGTTCTCTTGGTTAAGAATAGTTAGAGGTACTAAAAAAAATATATATGAAGGAGTAGTTGTGCTGTTAAAAGGTTTTCTTGATGGTTTCAATTTATGAGTGGGTAGAAGAATTTGAAAGACTTTCAAGAATTCTTTTTGTTCTTATACAAGTAGATGTATCTTATAGTGGATCTCAAGTGCTTTTTTAAATGGAGAGAAAAAGTGACTACAATTAGTGGAGAAATGCGGTGCACAATTAGCCAATGAATGGCTATAGTGCAAAGGCCACTCGTCCAGCTAAACATTAATATTTTAATCTTTAGTGGAAAATAAACAAAAAAACTTAAATGTGGAAAACTTCGCGAAGAGATAATGTATTTCCCGTCAAGGAAGATGAACACAAATCAAAGCGAATGTATTAATGCTTCACTGACTATGGTACAGAGCCATTGATTCCCCTAAGGAGCGATCACCATGGATTACTGATTCTATATGGTCAAAACTCCAACAAATCAAACAGATTAGAGACACTATTAGTTCTCTATTTGTTCTCAGTAGCTCTGTTGGGACTTACTACTATCCAAAGAATCGTGGATTTGACTCAGGCCCGCACATGAAGACCCAGGACCCATAAGCGATTAACAGGGTTAAGGTTGCCTTTTTTAAATAACTGAATAAAACAAAAATGTTACCGTTGTTTTCATTTATTTAACGTACATCGACTTTTGAAAATGAACTTTCTTCTCTGCAAAAGAAGAGACTTCTTCACTATAGTCCACAGACTGCATTATTTCTGACCTTATAGCACAGAGAGTGAGTTGAGCGTGTTCTCCTCTGTGGTGGATCTCATATAATTATTTATTCGTTTTAACGCTGAACACGACCGGTCTGCAGAACAGTTTTACCCTGGTGTACATAATAACATCTAGAGCACTATTTCGACATTTGGATAGTTGTCCAGAAAGTCTTTTCCCAAGGAGTACTTATATAACTCCAGGGCTATTGATTGTTTGACCGTGTAGCCTCAGCAGACGACAAATGAGCTCGGAGGTGCAGACACTCGTTTTCCAAAGTCCCGTCTAAATCTCCTAGACAGAAGGCTTAGAAGGAAGTTAGAAGAAGTTCCGGATATCTTTAGATTCCAAGCCACGTAGTTTCATGAGAAATTCAAACTTTTTACTCAAGTTATCGTAAGCAGAACCACGTCTTTGTAGTTCTGCAATTAACCAGTCGAATACGACGTTGAAAATGGTAAATCTGAATCCGCACTGCCTGATAGTACGACTTCGATCTCGTTTCCTTTTACTTCATCAAAAATTTGCCACCCTCTTCTGCCTATTGGTAAATCCGTCCCTGTATAGGAACAAAAAAATAAATTAATATGCTTTTAATGTCCGGTGTCGTATGCCTTCCATGTATACCATTTCGGGCCCTGGCGGAGACCCCTACAATTTTGTACCACTAGGCAACGCCCAGTTTTTGCCTAGGCAAAAACTCGCCGTTGGGTAGACTTCCACCTCGACATGTGCCCTATGATTCGCTCCTCTTCCAGAAGGACCACAATAGGTATGTACTCCAGGAAAGTGCAGAAACATCTGTGATGTTTAATAGGATATTTGTAAGGTTTTAACAGCAATCAAAAGGTTCTCCGCTTTTCCTATAAGCGACAGATGGCAGCCCCATCATTGGGAAAGCTCCTGCAAATTGAAGTAGTATCCTCGGATACGGAGTATAAAATAAAGAGATCCAACGACCGGCATATGTAGTACCGGTCAGAGAACACTGATAAAATATACATATTTGTCTGTAGAAACCGGCAGGTTTCTAGATACTCATAGCATATAGCATCAACCGTTTATGTTTTTAGATAGAGAATGTCGCTTTATTAAGATATCTTGAATTATTCCATAACTCCATACTTCTTCGATTACGCAGCTTCTAAGTGCATCCATGTTAACTATTATTTTGATGGCGAGAACTATTTGAAGTCTACAAACTCTTCATTCGTCATTTGATTTCTACTTGAGATCTGACATATGTTAGATTGATGCGCTTTACATTTAAGATTTTTCGTAAAGAACAAAAGTCAATTCGAAGCCGTACTGGGTCTGCTATTTATAGTCCTAGTTGAAATCTTCTATTCTCTGAGATGAACCTATTGAATAGTAGTATTTAGCTCATCACGCAAGTAAACAATGTACCCAAAACTGCTAGCATTTTACCTTATCTGTCTAAGATTATTGAGAAAATTTCACATCCTTTCCCATTCCCTTGGATCATCGGCTTGAACATTTTTAATTTAGTCCCTACATTTCTAAGCTTATTTACAATTTATTGATAAATAGTTCGCAGTTTGTATTCTTTAATGTGTCTCAGTCCTTTTTGATGTAAGCGTTTTCTGATGTACCTAAGGGGTCCATTCTTGGGCCCACTATATTTTAAATTTTTGTAAATGTAATATTTTTGCTGGATAAACGCTTGCACTTATATCAAAAGTATAGATGATGCATGACGACATTTTTCTTTACGAAATATTTTTATGTCTTTATATTTTAAGGTATAAGTCCAACTATGTTCCTCATATGAAAATGACTTGAAGTGTTTTTACGTGGAAGGTAATCTCAAAGGTAAAACACATTGCACTTTTTTGATCTACATGTCCCATTCTCATATGAATATATTTACTTTATGGATTTAACTATGTTAAACTTCATTAACGTTCTGTACTGCTGATCGAAACATATACATACAGTATACTTTCAGAATTTCTTAATAAAATTCTGATTTGCGGCTGTAAGCCAAGTGCCAAGTGCCAAGTCACACCGATATCAACGAAAATGAAAAGGCGGACGAGCTTGCTCTTCTTGGTGCAGTCTCAGAGGCGTTCTTCTCCAGGATTGGGATTGCACAAAACACCTTGCCACTAACATTTCGGCTTGGGGCGAACACAGTCGTATTTGGTTGGTTGACCCCTCGGGTCGAGCTATGAAGGAACTGTGGAGTGGACCTAGCCCAAACCCAACGAACAAGCTATTTGCACTAAACAAGCCAACCCTGAATACTCTAGTGTCAATTCTAACTGGGCACTTTTTACTCAGAGTCACTTACACAGGATTGGGTTTGTTGATGATCCTGTATGCAGAGAATGCGGAGAGGAGCCCGAAACGGTGACCCTCTTTCTTTGTCAATCTCCCTCCGGAAAAGGATACAGATTTCTTGGCTCACACCTCATCTACGAACTGCATGAGCCGGCAAGTGCGGTTGGGGCCAATATTGAGCTTCATAAAAGCATCCGTTTGGGACCTATGAGCAATTGTTCTTCAGTTTTTAGGGTGAACAATGGGCTTTGTTGTGGCCTGCGTTCCAGGATCCCGCCTCGGGGTCTCAACGACTCTTCAATCCATTTATCCATCCAGCTCTGTTACAGGTGTTCCATGAACTTTACAGGATTACAGTTGCAGTATATTTTCTGTTAAGTATGGGTCTGCTGGTAATTGCTTGTGTGAGATCCTGTCAATTACCGTTGACCGTCAGAGTTGTAGACAGAGCATGCGTTTTCATCGGTAAACAACAATTTTAAGATTTAAAAAGTATTTCTGCGACTTTGCAGCTGCTTTATCAACTTTTTATCTAAATTCTTCGTTTTTGGAACGGTCCCCTAGACCTTTCTAGTAAAGCCTTGTTATCTACTTTTAATAGGTGGCCCACTATTTTCAGCGCTCTTTGTCATGCTGGAAGCTGTGTTTCACTACTCTGCGGATCAGATAGTATTCGTTTCGCAGCTATCGCCCTTGATATGCTGCAGTTCACATTGAGTTAATATTTGCGATATATTTAATATACATAAAGGTTACGGTATCTGCCATTGGTCTCTCTGCAAGACCCCTAAAAACCAAACTAATAGACATTATATAGTCCCAAAACTTGGGATCTAGTATTTTCAATATTTTGTAAACTATCCTTGAGAAAAACACAAACAAAAACAAATAACATGAGTAAAAATGATGAGCTCATTATTGCATTTGTATTCAAATTACTTTTTCCCATGGATGGTGGCCAGAGATGAAGAACTAAGCGTTTAAGTGCACATGAATACAGTATTTTTCCTCCATAAATCATAATCCATAATTGAAATCATCCATCACTGAAGGATAATGGAATCCAGGCGCAAGGATACCACTCGAAGACAGCTTTCCGCTCCATTTGGCATACATATAGCGTATAGAGCCTTCTCAACCTCTTTGCATATTCTACGCCATACCATATAGTGAATGGACAGAATATCTCTGAAGTAGTGAACTAAAGAATTTCCCCATTCGTCGTCCTTCTGTGTGTTGTTTATTTATTTTTTGTGTTTTGTTTTTTTTTATCTCTATTTGTATATTCCCTGTTCTATGCCACTTATTTTACTTAACATTTCCGATATAATCTGGCTGACAAGAAAGAATACGCACACGTCGCAAATACTATCAAGTCTGCTCTGTTCAATATTATGTATAGGTTAGGAATCTCCTCCGCCGTCCACCTCCATTTCCATGTCTCTTTTGCTGCCACCCCATGTTCTGAGGAAGATATATGACCGCTTTAAGAATTATTCTTGGAAAATGATTTCATGCAATCAAAAGATGTTTATATCTCTGAATGATAACAAAAACTTGATGACTTATGCTCTATCTCTGTGCCGGCCAACTCTCTAATATATCATTCAAGATAAACGTAGAGAATGCTCCAAATCCACCAAGGCAACACCAAAATATTTTATGTAACATACATATGTATATATGTACATATATATATCTCTCTCTTGTAACAAAGCTGTAGCTAAAATGTTCTTCCCGACGACCTATGGTCCAAATCTAGCCCAATGGATGGGGGTTGGATAATATGGATATACTTAGACAGACTAGAATGAAGAAACCCACCCACCCATCTACCCAGGCTAGGGAGTTTCACATTTATTTTGTTTGGTACTATGAACATGAAATGACCTCACAACTTTTCATTTCAGCAGACATGGCGTCATCGGGCTCATCATCATCAATAACACGTGTCAGACGAACTAGAACAATGCAGAGTACAATACCAGCAGCGATGGCAGCAGTTAGCACTTTTGATATGATTTTTTATGCTACAATCATTCTATTGATCATCCTTAGTAACGATTTGAGGAGCACTTTCATCTCATCATCAGACGCAGACAACTGTAAGAATTACGGCAATACCAAAAATAATGGTTGTGAAAATTGCGATGCCACTACCGCCAACGCCTCTTCTTCTACTTCACTAGACTACTGTCATCGTCATTGTCAGCTAGATAAACCACAGGATAAACAACAACAACAACAGGAACAACAAATATTCTTCAGCATATTCGACAAGAAAAATATCAGCCACAATTCGACAAACAAAGTGAACTTTGGCAGTTCTTGATAATCACACAAATCTCATAAAATTCTCTCTCTCTCTGTCCAGGACTGAATAAAATCGAAATAAAAAAACAAAAAATAAAAAAACGAAGGATGTGGTTAAGATCATCTCAATTTCCAACAAATTAGTTACATGACCACCATATAGGTGGCGATGAGTCCACAAAGTAGCTGCACTGTGCAACATCAGCCGCGGAAGACATAAAAAAAACAAATAAAAATTTACAATGTAAACTAGGTTTTAAGGATAATCCATAAGATGCGTTGTTTTGTTGTTTATACAGATTCCAACAGAACTGTCTCATCTACATACATATGCACGTACATATGTATATGCATGCATACAATACTATACTTATAGAACTCCAGAAATCAAAACATGTGTGTGTATGTGTGTAAATCTAGAGTCATTTAGATGAATAATGCAAGTAGTCGGTCCTCTCGGTCAGTCTCGACTCTTGCTGTATACTCTAAAATTTAAGTAAAAACATGAAATAAATAATTTTGTAGATATTAAAAAACTTACTAAAAATGGAAATCTTTTGTGAATTTACGATGTAACTATGATTGTTAAGATGTTTCTGTTTCCTTTAGTTTTAGGAGAATATTTTTTTGTTTACTTACTGTAATACTTCTATTGTTATTGTTTTAGCAAAAAACAAAAATCTATTTAAAATCTATTTTCAGCGCTAGTATTTAACGGAGGTCGAGGTCTTTTTAGCCGATAATTGGAATATACAAAGCACTGCATATGCAAACATTGAAAAACGAGTCGGACGAAAATTATTATTAGATGTAATTAGTTGAGGTCCGTTGTAGAGCTCTCAGTTGTTATATTTCTAATAGATTACATTCAGTTGTAACATCCGCCACTAGATAGTATGATATGTACTAATTAGGCCACTTAAACCTGAAACTACTGTTTCCAAGAGAATGCGACTGTGCAATACGTTTACGCTGATCACGGCGCAATACGTTTACGCTGATCACGGCGCAATTACGGTTAGTGTAGTTTCCTACAGTTGCGTTCGTAAAAATTGCATTCACTTTATTGCCTCTTCTCTTTTCTATCGTAACAACACTCGATTACCCATTTTTAAAACTAACAGAAAAATGTTAAAGCTATGACATTGCGCAGACTGAATTGCGCATTTTATTTCAAAAATAAACTGTTTGATTCCAATTGCGGTCGTAAGCCTGAGCGCAATTCCGTCACGCTGTTCCTTGGAAACCATCTCTACTAGTTTCTTTATTCCTGATCGTAATACAAATGCGTCGACACAATTGCGTCGCCGCATTCTCTTGGAAACCACAGCTTAAATCGTTATGATATTTTTCAAAAGCGTGATATAAAATTCTCTCTGTCTCATTAAGTCTTTTAAGGAATTTCCTCAATTTACAAGTTAAAGTAGGATTTCCTTCGCGGACTACTTTGAAGACTTTGACTATCACATTTAATGTAGTTTATTTATCCTACCCTCCTATGAATTGGTAAGAAGATTCCAGTTTTTGCTCAATTTCAGTGCTACGTACCTCAAAAGGAAAAAATGGAGCCCTTATAAGATTTCTCTTGCGTCCGTCCGTGTGTCTGTCACAAACGGCACGACACGACGTGGAAATTTTTGTGTCTGTTAACTTATACAACAACCCTTACTAATATTAGCAAAACACCCTTATAAAATCACTCATGTTTGATTATTATTCAATTATCATAGGGCAAATTCGGCTTAGATTTACACTTAGGTTTCTGCAGACCTTTTCGTTTTCAACAAAAAGAAAATTATCGCAAGGGTTAGAAGTGGTGTTACTCGTCTAACAGACGGAAACGTCTGTTTCGAACTGACCTGCATACAATTTATATGTAAAATTGATTACTTCGATATAGTGGTGATTATACATAAGTATGATGTTGTGATGAAACAGCAAAAGGATTTCTCATTTACCTGATGTTTTTGGTTTTGGGCTATAAAAATAAAAATAAAAAAAAGATCTTGTTTAGAAATTGGAATTTTGTCTCGTACCAAATTGGTGCTAGAGAATCATATAGAGATTCCTTTGATGCGATTATAACAATCGTTACTTTTGGTTCTTTCGAGAAATTTGTGAGAATGTACTTACATCCTCTATCACATTTCCGGCATCTCCCTTGGCCCGATTTTAGAGTTCCAACACATGGCTCAACTCATTCCTCTGACAGCTACTGAGTAGTAGAAGTCAGTGCCATAGCATAGGATACTAAGATCGTGATCATATGCGATTATAACAGCATACGGTATGAGAAATGGCCTACTAATACCTTTCATACCTACTTAAACACCTCTTCTGTGAGTAGGTCTATACAGACCAATTGGCTTTATTAGAAGTGTCTGTAAATTCGGTCGATCGACTGTTCATTGTTTAAGCTCTGGTACGGAACGCTGCTTGACCGAGTTCGTCTCGCTCGTGATCGAATCATTTTACGAAACACCCTATTTCTTCTAAACAAATTTAACTGCAACTGATTTCAGTGTGCTAAAAGTGAAACCATTCAAAATTATGATTGGTTACTTTACTATGGATCATAATCATACTAACATAGTCCAAATTGCCGTGGTACGCCGATTCTAGTCTTATCTACTTAGCAATTTACCACACCTATTTCCCGTAAAAATGATCATATCATATGCTTCTCAGAGCCGGTCAATTTCTATGTGTAATTTCTAACTGCGGCCGTTTCATTATATGTGGCGGAATATGTTTTTTGCTGTGCCCCTAGGAATTCCATTGAGTTTTAGAAATATGATAACGTTTCTCTCATCCTACATAAGAGCTTGGTAATTAATTCTACGCTAACTATTTTAAAGGAATCTTTTCAAATCCTTAAAAACTCACTCAATTCCAAAAGAGAAGAGACTAGGCGAAACGTTCTCTCAAATTAATAGATCAATTGCATTTGGGTGTTAGTCTCTCAAATTAATAGATCAATTGCATTTGGGTGTTAGTCAAAATTCAGAGAAAAAAGATTTCATAGAAAATTCAGAAGAAAAAAATCCCAAAAAAAGTTCAGAATTCTGAGGAGGGCAAAATCGCCGAATACAAATCTTCAATAAAAAAATCTCAGATTCCATGATACCGGAAATATGTAATTTTTTTCAATTGTTGCATGTTTTAATAAAGATCTGGGTAATCCTGAATTTTGCAATACTGAAAAACACAATTCGGTAACAAAATTAACAACAAAACAAAATTTAATTTTCCTCCATGTTTTGGCAAAAAATTACACACATTTCTTGAGACAAAATATTTTTTCGAAATCTTATGCTCCAAGTTTTCCCGTCTCAAGCATTTGATGTAATAAAACATGGATTGAAGGCCTTTCTCCAATATTTCAATCAACAGTATTGCTAAAACTCGAGCTTTCTCTGATGATATTTTCTAATTCATCCGTCTAAATAACATAAAGAGGTCATAAGGAGGTCATGAAAGATCAAATCACTGAGGTACAAGACCTTCGGAAGATTCTCATCGAACAGAGGGAGTATTAGAACAGATACGTAGGTCAGCACTCTCATGGATTTTAATTCCCTGTTGACAAGAGACTCATAGCAAATATACTTTATTATAACTACAGAATTAATTAGTTACTTGCAGTTCCTGAGAGCCCTGTAGATATGTATCTGAGAGGATATTTGGAAAAAAAAGTTGAGCTCAGTTTATCGAATACACTTTCCAGGATATCAATAACAAAGTGAGAAATATTAGCGGTGACAGTGAACATATTCATTAAATTCCGGAATGCATGTTAAAGCTATTGGGCCATTTTTTATTCTTCCATCTTCGACCGACTTCGGTTGTAATTTTATTCAGAATGATGTAGTATTAATTAAATTCTTCTTGTTGGAATCTCTTACATAATTCCAAACTCATTCAAAAATTGTTTGGAAGGCATCTGTCCATAGGTTTTGATTCTTTTTATAACTCCGTCTGAATGTTATTCATCTGGCGCCTTTATAATTAGCAAGCGATTTAATTGTGGCGATTATTTCTGTTCTAGCTTTTTATTATATTTATTATTATATTATTATTTTTATTCAGCGCACTGTAAGAATATCCTGTTTAAAATTTTGAAGAAATGCTCCTTCTATGTAGACAACTGTTCCCCATTGTGACCTATCTATTTTCCATTTTTGCTCTTAATAGATTACTTTTTTTGGAGTGCTTACCTGCGGCTATTTGGTTAGCACCTTGATTTTCTAGCGGTTCTGCTATCTACCATTATTTGTCATGTCTCACAATACACTTTAAATCATGGTGCAGTCTACCATACTCAGTTTGCATTTCATTTCGTGTCTGCCAGTTGGTTATGGGGTAAATGGTGTTTTTAACAGCCCTTCATTGTTAAATTTTTTGCCAAGTCACATTTAATTCACCTGCTGATTCCTTAGGATAGCACTCCACAATTGGTAAGCAATAATTACTTTTTTAGATAATGGTAACCAATTCTATTGATGGTCTCTCAGAGTATATGACTCCACCCGTAAAGATATATTCTCTCAAGCCAAGCTATCTGACTTCACTTAATGCCATAAAAGCGATGCTGGACCGTTTTATCTCCACCTCCACAGGCCTTCATTCAGTTTTTCATTAGAGAGTAAATTTCTTACATTCTATATTCTGTTCCGTGTCCTTGCATAAGATGTCAAAGCTGTCATCGTTGAATCAATCTGTATCCAAGTTTGCCTGTTCGTATCCCTTTTGCCACTTCATTCGCGCCTACCCGTTAGTTAGTGCAAGGCTATTTTAAAACAATACTGTTTGTTTAGAAAGTTGAGCATTACTAACTCGAAAAATATTTAGTAACAAAGCGAGCATTTCTTCAACCCCCTGTATGTAGTAGGGCTGAAAATAAGACGTCTCATAGCAGATTTGAAAGGTATGAATTTCTCAACTGTTACCATACAATGAGTAAAGATTTTTCCAGCAAGACTTTTTCTTCTGTTAAAGGCTCTGTAGTTGACTTGTGAGGGGCTAATATTACTTGGTCAGAAAAGTGAGGGCCAGGGAAATGACTCTCTAGGAAGAGTCTTATTTTTTCCTGGTAACTGTCGGTATAATTTCCAATTTTATATGTACTGCTTGGGTGACTCTTGTGGAGCGTGATCAATTCCATCTCAGAAGTTTCTTCTTTAGATTTTAATACTTTAGTGTTAGAGCTATTTTGCATTCTACCCAATCCCGGGACAATTTGTCATTGGTAAAGAGTTTTCTGGCCTCTATAAGTTTCTTGCTTTGTACCCTGTCGGTTACAGTTTTTCTGCCTTGCACGGCAATTGTTTTCTAACAAGGCTGGGCAGCTACTTGTTGCTGTACAGTGGCCGAGTATAACTACTCTCTTTACTAATGCTTTTTCGACTTGAGCCTTGAGAAATTTACATTAATGTCTCCAGATGATTAGTTTATACTTCTGTTAGCTATTGCCTCTCTAATACAGGAACTGATTCGTTTATGATCAGACATGGAGATTTCATTCGGTACGTGATATCTATTTATTTTTGTACTTATGAATATACTATAAAGCATTCAAGCTTAAAAGTGTCCTCCCTAATAGCATTCAACGAAGTTGTTTTATAGCCTGGATTTAGTATTTAAAAATTATTAGATTTTATATAATCAAATAGACACTCACCCATGGTGTTAATATCCGTTCTGCCCCATATCAAGTGATGTGAATTAGAATCGTATCCAACTATGACCTACTTTTACAGTAGCTAATGATTCGTTTAGCTTGGGTGTTATGTCCTCTTTTCCGAGAAATGTATTATTAACACTTATCGTAGAGTAGAATTCTTCCAGTAACTTTTTATTCATAAGTTGAATATTTTGTGTTTTTTCACATTGCGATATACTTACACGCGTACTAGCTGCTGGGCAATATTTATCAAGCTCGCTAATATTCTAGTTGGAGAGTAGTCCTTATCAACTTATGTTGATAGATTAACATACACCATAAAAATTTTACTGATGTCTTTTTTTTATTTAAGCCGACACCGGAAATCCTCAGATAATAATTCAAAACAACAGAAGAAAGGACCTCAACATACGTACTAGTGCTGACTTAACCATTTTTGTAAATAGTAATGAAAACATTTAAATAAAATCATCTATGACTTCCATTCATATAAAAAAAAACCTTTGTTAAATTTATGTTTCTTTGTAAATAGAATTTTTTAAATTATCCGTCCCAAGGGGCAAAATTAGTTGAACAGCTCTTTCATTTTGTGCATCACAGTCCTTTAAAAGTTCATATAAATGGAAAAAATACATCAAAATTAAGATAAAAATAAATTTAACAGCTTAAAACAAGAAAGAAACAAAAAACTAATTTAAATTGTTAAGAATATAAAAAAAAAGTAAGAAGTAAATAAGAAAAATAATACACAGAATTTCTGGACACCTACATATACCTAGGATCGGTAATATTCAATTTTTGTAATAAAAAGATGTGAAAAATAAGCCAAAATAGCTTTTATGTGAGGCTTAACTACATTAATTTTCCTAGGGTTTAAGCAAATTGAGAGAAGAAAAATATTTGAATATAAAAATGTAAGCTTCCGAAAATGTTTTAACTCTAAGGACAAGATACATGGACTAGGCGCTAAGCTGGAATTTGAATTGTTATACCTTGAAGGGGAAGATATTAAATAAATGTTCATATTTGTATATATAGAAAGCAGGCACCGTTATTCAACCCGCATTGTGGTATATTTTTTTAATTTTAGTAGTTAGTAGTGGATGCAGAGCTAGCTGAAGTTCTTTTTTGATAATTTGAAATTGTGAACATAAAATAGTTCTGCGTTACAAAACAAAAAAAAAACATACCCTGGACATAGGATTATTTCGCGTAAAAACCCACTTTAAAGCCAATTTACCTATCGAACCTGTATCGTCTTTATTTACACTCTGACTTTTTTTTCTATTAAAAGGCAGGGGACGAGCGATCACAAACACTGAGTCCAGAGCGGACCACTGTGCTATCCTGCTAGAAGCCCTATCACCAAAACCTTCCTATCCTCTTAATGAAGCGCATCATGTCTTGATGGGGAAGGTTTTTCAGCTCATCTACAGATAGGAGGGCAGACCCTTGAATATCCAGCCTGTTCCGGGCGAAGGCCAGACAAGCCCACAGAAAGTGTTCGGTTGGCTCAGGATCTCCTTCCAGGAGAGAAACTCAGGACTGTCAAAAACTTCCGTCCTTGTTAGATAAGCGTGAAACAAGCTGTGGCCGGGGTGATGATGCCAACCACAGTTCTATATTATTTCCTTCCGAGCCCCAAGAGAAAATCAGAGAAACTTCTATTAGGTCCATAAAAAAAAGTTTTGTGCACATGCAATGCAAGTACCCAGGTTCGACTTCAGTCTGGAAGATAGTATTGTGCCTTCCAAGTGAGTACTTCATCCTAATGTCAGGTTCAGGAAAGTAAAACCCGCACCGCTGGTTCCCTCATTAGTGCGAAAGCCGTCGGCAAAAATTTTCAGAGCGGACTGGGGAAGGCTCGATAAGGCATTTCACTCAGTTCGCGATTACTTTTCAGGAAAACTCACAGAGAAGTGACGCCCAAAACGAAGCTCTGGTACTATCGCATCAAATGGTATGCTGGCCGGTTTTCTCTTTCCAGCCAATGAGCAATAGGAAGAACCAGTCCCTCCCAACATACCCATGAGCGGAATCTGCACACAGCCCTTTTGACCCTCTAACTTCGAATGAAAGGCAAAGTAAGAAAATTTTTCAAAATTGGACTTAGAATGGTTCTGCATTCCGATGACGATATGTGTGCATACAGAATTGTCAATGCCTGACATTCTGTCCTTTATGGATGAATACTGGGAATTCAAAGAAGCTTTCGATTTGGGGTATACTTACGCATTTTACAAAAGACTCACTCAAATTACTCACATTCAAGGAACAACTAAATGTACGCAGCGAACAATCTATTATCTAGACTTAAGCCTCGTAATGGACTTCCGTTAGGTGCCGATAGTATCGCAGTACCTCTTATTATCGAAAATCTTCTGACTAAGCAAATTCTAGAAAAGATGGTGAAAATAAGAATGATGAAAGTGATGTTATGCAAGATTTCCAAAAGATTATCCAACAGAAGCACTGTGAATAGTCAATCCAAGAAGGCGACCCTTCAAGAACACCATCAATTGGACTAGCAATCTAGAGAACTGTATTTGCACTGCAGTACAACGGACCTTACAAGAAAGTAAAGCACAGTGTCATTTTTTTAGACGTTCTACATATATTATTAAATACAAGAGAAAAAGGCAACGTTTCGTGCGGGTTCTGAAGCCAGGACCTTCCGCTGAGTTCCATTCCCGTATAGAGCAAGATTTAAAATAAAAATTGCAAAAATTGAATATTTGTACGATTTCATTATTACTGAAAGTATTTGGGGCTTCTTAAGGTAGGGAAAAATTGCGAAATACGAGAGTGAAAGGCAACTGTAGTAAGAACAGTCGCCCGCAAAGTGGAAGGTCTCGGCTTCAAAAACCTGACCTTTTTCTCTTGTATTTAACATTTTAGAATCTGACCTTTTTCTCTTGTATTTAACATTTTAGAATCTTTCAGGCAATAAGAAAAGGAAAGAAATTCAAAATTTTTCTATTCCATCTACGAAAATTTATTGATTCTAATAATTATGAGTTTAATTCCGGTATGGAACAATTTTTTTTTTTAATATAACTTTTGTTGGAAATACGGTTGTAGCGTACAAAACTGCGTTATTAGTTTAGCGTTTTCGATGTAAGCCAAGGCTACTTGATATCTAAACATCTTCTTGATTTAAACCATATAAAGTTACTGTGTAGGAGTGCTTCAATTAATTTATCTAACACTTCGAGTTGCTCATGAACTGAGCCAAGCAATGCAGACCCAGTTTAAGATTTTAGATCAATAAATTAAAACACCATGAGAATATATTGATACGTGTTGGAAATCCAAAAATATAATTTCGCATTGTGGGAGAGGCTTCATTCAGTTTCTGGCATGTCTGTTAGATGTGTAGGTAGGGAATTAATTAGAATTAGGCCAAAAGATATTACTTTGAGGACTAAGGAGAAAAATTCAAATTTAGACAGAATGCGCGAATGTGGATTTAATGTTAATCTTAGACTAAACAAAAACTAAACTATAATTTACGAAATTTAATTAATACCTTAAGGCCTATCGATAGAAAATTGGTGGTAGATAATAATGTAGAAAAGACATCACACATAACTGAGGGAGAGCGGGAGGGAGAGAATCTGTCAGACATTTGGTTTATGCAAAATGTTCTATATTCATACTTATGGAAAAGTGCTGGACATTGACTTTATATATACTCTGGAGAATTAACTATTATACATACAGGAAAATAGTCGTCCAGTAATCTTAAGCTTGGCTCCTTACCTTCCCAAAGGCTGTCCTTACTATATACCTTACTTAACAAAATAATAAAATAGTTTTGATTAAAAAGTAACCTTACCGTCTCAGCTGAGTAGTAGTTGCAATAGTGTATGTGCGGCTGTAGTCCGAATATGTAGGCTGATTGAATCAATTTCATCAGACCACGGCACAGCAAAATAATGCAATTATTTACTCACCTGAAATTTTTTATTTGAGGAATCGTAGTCATTTGGTAATGATATATTTTTTTAAATAATTTTGTTAGGAAATGTATAAAAATTTCATTTCGGTTCGGAAGACAAGTAAGTATGCTTAATAATATGAGAAGAAAATTTCTCTCTTTAATGAATGGTAGTTTAGTTGGAGAAACTATTCAAATCAAACTTTTGTCAGTTTTACATAAGAACACTGCGAATATTTTAGAATGTATGGACTCATGTGGGCCTCTTATTAGGTAGTGAGGGAGTCTGTCGGTCTGAACTGTGAACCAGTGTCGTGGAAAAGAATTCAGGGGCCCAACCGTGAAATTTTTAAAGACCTTTTTAAGACACAATTTGTAACTCTTCAGGTACAGTCGTTACTGTACTTTATAGAACCCAAAAAATTAATAATTGAGAGCAAAAAGTTGTGAAAAATATAGATATTCCTAGTTAAGTATGGACAAATGCATGCATTAATACAATATTAATATTATACCAATATAAATCCTCTCTTGTGAAAAAATAAGAAATGTGTAAAATTTGGATTTATTATAATAATATCCAAAAAGATTACTACAAATTTTTCTTGTATCTCATAGATAATATTACAAAGCATATGTGGAGATTTTGAGATATCTTGTACACCAGTTGAGAAAACGTAGTTTCGGGAAAAAATCACATAGAAAACCAAATATACTCCTACTGCCGCCCTCACTTCTAATTGCTATAACTACGGAGAAATTTTGAAATGGTTAAACACTTAAAAGTTTTATTCAAAGTACGAACAATTTACTTTGCATAAACACAATTAGGGTTTTGAAAACCTCAAACAATATATATTAATTTTTTTTAAAAACTTTATAAAAAATGTTTCGACAGAATTTTAATTCAGTCTTGGTGGCCGACAGAAGTTATTTTCAGATTCTGTGTCGGCCCCCCCATTAATATGCATAAAAATTCTCATGAAAAAATTTTTAGGAAATTTCTAAAAAAGGCATCGTTAATTTTATATTGTAATTGGAGCACACATTAATGCATATACTATACCTACTTCACTCATCTGTACTACATACATATTATAACATATCATCCTGGAAAACCATCCAACGTAAACAATGCAAGCAGTTTTTTCATTATTTCAGGATATTTTAAAGAAAATAACATACCCACCGGTTGCGGAGTAAAATGTAAAAAACTGATTCTAAATTAATAAAAAATTAAGGTTCAGTGTATTGCAATTTCCTCGGGAATCAGAGCGTCCTTTTCGAAAATTTCACCACACACCCCTTTCTTTTTTCATCCTGTATCGATAGCATCCTATATCGCCCCTCTCCGTGAAAGTTTAATTTTTGTGCCAAGCAAATGGCATGGAATTTTGTAAATTCGAGTTGAAATTTCTTTGTAAGCCGCGGCCGAGCTCAAGGATCATACTCGTTCCTAGTTTTATTGGTCTAACTTTCCACCTAGTGATTTTTTTTGGAAAAATTCCTTTGGGTATGTATTTATTTTCTTATTCCCCGTCGAATGAGCCATCTCTCATCAAAATCGGTGAGATTTCATGTTTTTCCTGAAAAAAATCTATAGGCTATAGCCCACGTTTTTTGCGAAATTTTGACTGAAAATTAAATGTCACCGATTTTAACGTATGAGCACTCGTTGGACGCGTATTGAAGAGAGGAATATGCCTACAAAGGTTCGCTGCGAACACTTTCCTTGCTATCGAGATATTTCCAAAAAACAGTTTCACCGTGGTCCGACGCATGTGTTCCTAGTTTTATTGGTCTAACTTTTCACCTAGTGATTTTTTTTGAAAAATTCTTTTGGGTATCTATTTCTTTTCTTATTCCCCGTCGAATGAGCCATCTCTCATCAAAATCGGTGAGATTTCATGTTTTTCGTGTAAAAAATCTATAGCCCACGTTTTTTTGCGAAATTTTGACTGAAAATTAAATGTCACCGATTTTAACGTATGAGCACTCGTTGGACGCGTATTGAAGAGAGGAATATGCCTACAAAGTTTCGCTGCGAACCCTCACCTTGCTATCGAGATATTTCCAAAAAACCGTAAAACCGTTTCACCGTGGTCCGACGCATGTGTTCCTAGTTTCATTGGTTTAACTTTTCACCTAGTAATTTTTTTTGAAAAATTCTTTTGGGTATCTATTTCTTTTCTTATTCCCCGTCGAATGAGCCATCTCTCATCAAAATCGGTGAGATTTCATGTTTTTCGTGAAAAAAATCTATAGGCTATAGCCCACGTTTTTTGCGAAATTTTGACTGAAAATTAAGTGTCACCGATTTTAACGTATGAGCACTCGTTGGACGCGTATTGAAGAGAGGAATATGCGTACAAAGTTTCGCTGCGAACACTTACCTTGCTATCGAGATATTTCCAAAAAACCGTAAAACCGTTTCACCGTGGTCCGACGCATGTGTTCCTAGTTTCATTGGTTTAACTTTTCACCTAGTGATTTTTTTTGAAAAATTCTTTTGGGTATCTATTTCTTTTCTTATTCCCCGTCGAATGAGCCATCTCTCATCAAAATCGGTGAGATTTCATGTTTTTCGTGAAAAAAATCTATAGGCTATAGCCCACGTTTTTTGCGAAATTTTGACTGAAAATTAAGTGTCACCGATTTTAACGTATGAGCACTCGTTGGACGCGTATTGAAGAGAGGAATATGCGTACAAAGTTTCGCTGCGAACACTTACCTTGCTATCGAGATATTTCCAAAAAACCGTTTCACCGTGGTCCGACGCATGTGTTCCTAGTTTTATTGGTCTAACTTTTCACCTAGTGATTTTTTTTAAAAAATTCTTTTGGGCATCGATTTCTCTTCTTATTTCCCGTCGATTGAGCCAGCTCTCATCAAAATCGGTGAGATTTCATGTTTTTCGTAAAAAAAAATCTATAGGCTATATCCCACGTTTTTTGCGAAATTTTGACTGAAAATTAAGTGTCACCGATTTTAACGTATGAGCACTCGTTGGACGCGTATTGAAGAGAGGAATATGCGTACAAAGTTTCGCTGCGAACACTTACCTTGCTATCGAGATATTTCCAAAAAACCGTTTCACCGTGGTCCGACGCATGTGTTCCTAGTTTTATTGGTCTAACTTTTCACGTAGTGATTTTTTTTAAAAAATTCTTTTGGGCATCGATTTCTCTTCTTATTTCCCGTCGATTGAGCCATCACTCATCAAAATCGGTGAGATTTCATGTTTTGAGTGAAAAAAATCTATAGGCTATAGCCCACGTTTTTTTGCGAAATTTTGACTGAAAATTAAGTGTCACCGATTTTAACGTATGAGCACTCGTTGGACGCGTATTGAAGAGAGGAATATGCCTACAAAGTTTCGCTGCGAACACTTTCCTGGCTATCTAGATATTTCCACAAAACCGTTTCACCGTGGTCCGACGCATGTGTTCCTAGTTTTATTGGTCTAACTTTTCACCTAGTGATTTTTTTTAAAAAATTCTTTTGGGCATCGATTTCTCTTCTTATTTCCCGTCGATTGAGCCAGCTCTCATCAAAATCGGTGAGATTTCATGTTTTGAGTGAAAAAAATCTATAGGCTATAGCCCACGTTTTTTGCGAAATTTTGACAGAAAATTAAGTGTCACCGATTTTACCGTATGAGTACTCTTTGGACGTGTATTGAAGAGAGGAATATGCGTACAAAGTTTCGCTGCGAACACTTACCTTGCTATCGAGATATTTCCAAAAAACCGCAAAACCGTTTCACCGTGGTCCGACGCATGTGTTCCTAGTTTTATTGGTCTAACTTTTCACCTAGTGATTTTTTTTGAAAAATTCTTTTGGGTATCTATTTCTTTTCTTATTCCCCGTCGAATGAGCCATCTCTCATCAAAATCGGTGAGATTTCATGTTTTTCGTGAAAAAAATCTATAGGCTATAGCCCACGTTTTTTTGCGAAATTTTGACAGAAAATTAAGTGTCACCGATTTTACCGTATGAGTACTCTTTGGACGTGTATTGAAGAGAGGAATATGCGTACAAAGTTTCGCTGCGAACACTTACCTTGCTATCGAGATATTTCCAAAAAACCGTTTCACCGTGGTCCGACGCATGTGTTCCTAGTTTTATTGGTCTAACTTTTCACGTAGTGATTTTTTTTAAAAAATTCTTTTGGGCATCGATTTCTCTTCTTATTTCCCGTCGATTGAGCCATCACTCATCAAAATCGGTGAGATTTCATGTTTTGAGTGAAAAAAATCTATAGGCTATAGCCCACGTTTTTTTGCGAAATTTTGACTGAAAATGAAATGTTACCGATTTTAACGTATAAGCAATCGTTGGACGCGTATTGAAGAGAGGAATATGCCTACAAAGTTTCGCTGCGAACACTTACCTTGCTATCGAGATATTTCCAAAAAACCGTTTCACCGTGGTCCGACGCATGTGTTCCTAGTTTTATTGGTCTAACTTTTCACCTAGTGATTTTTTTTGAAAAATTCTTTTGGGTATCTATTTCTTTTCTTATTCCCCGTCGAATGAGCCATCTCTCATCAAAATCGGTGAGATTTCATGTTTTTCGTGAAAAAAATCTATAGGCTATAGCCCACGTTTTTTTGCGAAATTTTGACAGAAAATTAAGTGTCACCGATTTTACCGTATGAGTACTCTTTGGACGTGTATTGAAGAGAGGAATATGCGTACAAAGTTTCGCTGCGAACACTTACCTTGCTATCGAGATATTTCCAAAAAACCGTTTCACCGTGGTCCGACGCATGTGTTCCTAGTTTTATTGGTCTAACTTTTCACGTAGTGATTTTTTTTAAAAAATTCTTTTGGGCATCGATTTCTCTTCTTATTTCCCGTCGATTGAGCCATCACTCATCAAAATCGGTGAGATTTCATGTTTTGAGTGAAAAAAATCTATAGGCTATAGCCCACGTTTTTTTGCGAAATTTTGACTGAAAATGAAATGTTACCGATTTTAACGTATAAGCAATCGTTGGACGCGTATTGAAGAGAGGAATATGCCTACAAAGTTTCGCTGCGAACACTTACCTTGCTATCGAGATATTTCCAAAAAACCGTTTCACCGTGGTCCGACGCATGTGTTCCTAGTTTTATTGGTCTAACTTTTCACGTAGTGATTTTTTTTAAAAAATTCTTTTGGGCATCGATTTCTCTTCTTATTTCCCGTCGATTGAGCCATCACTCATCAAAATCGGTGAGATTTCATGTTTTGAGTGAAAAAAATCTATAGGCTATAGCCCACGTTTTTTTGCGAAATTTTGACTGAAAATTAAATGTCACCGATTTTAACGTATGAGCACTCGTTGGACGCGTATTGAACAGAGGAATATGCCTACAAAGTTTCGCTGCGAACACTTACCTTGCTATCGAGATATTTCCAAAAAACCGTTTCACCGTGGTCCGACGCATGTGTTCCTAGTTTTATTGGTCTAACTTTTCACCTAGTGATTTTTTTTTAAATTCTTTTGGGCATCTATTTGTTTTCTTAATCCCCGTCGAATGAGCCATCTCTCATCAAAATCGGTGAGATTTCATGTTTTGAGTGAAAAAAATCTATAGGCTATAGCCCACGTTTTTTGCGAAATTTTGACTGAAAATTAAGTGTCACCGATTTTAACGTATGAGCACTCGTTGGACGCGTATTGAAGAGAGGAATATGCGTACAAAGTTTCGCTGCGAACACTTACCTTGCTATCGAGATATTTCCAAAAAACCGTAAAACCGTTTCACCGTGGTCCGACGCATGTGTTCCTAGTTTTATTGGTCTAACTTTTCACCTAGTGATTTTTTTTGAAAAATTCTTTTGGGTATCAATTTCTTTTCTTATTCCCCGTCGAATGAGCCATCTCTCATCAACATCGGTGAGATTTCATGTTTTTCGTGAAAAAAATCTATAGGCTATAGCCCACGTTTTTTTGCGAAATTTTGACTGAAAATTAAGTGTCAGCGATTTTAACGTATGAGCACTCGTTGGACGCGTATTGAAGAGAGGAATATGCCTACAAAGTTTCGCTGCGAACACTTTCCTGGCTATCGAGATATTTCCAAAAAACCGTTTCACCGTGGTCCGACGCATGTGTTCCTAGTTTTATTGGTCTAACTTTTCACCTAGTGATTTTTTTTAAAAAATTCTTTTGGGCATTGATTTCTCTTCTTATTTCCCGTCGATTGAGCCAGCTCTCATCAAAATCGGTGAGATTTCATGTTTTGAGTGAAAAAAATCTATAGGCTATATAGCCCACGTTTTTTGCGAAATTTTGACTGAAAATTAAGTGTCACCGTTTTTAACGTATGAGCACTCGTTGGACGCGTATTGAAGAGAGGAATATGCGTACAAAGTTTCGCTGCGAACACTTACCTTGCTATCGAGATATTTCCAAAAAACCGTAAAACCGTTTCACCGTGGTCCGACGCATGTGTTCCTAGTTTTATTGGTCTAACTTTTCACCTAGTGATTTTTTTTGAAAAATTCTTTTGGGTATCTATTTCTTTTCTTATTCCCCGTCGAATGAGCCATCTCTCATCAAAATCGGTGAGATTTCATGTTTTGAGTGAAAAAAATCTATAGGCTATAGCCCACGTTTTTTTGCGAAATTTTGACAGAAAATTAAGTGTCACCGATTTTAACGTATGAGTACTCGTTGGACGCGTATTGAAGAGAGGAATATGCGTACAAAGTTTCGCTGCGAACACTTACCTTGCTATCGAGATATTTCCAAAAAACCGTTTCACCGTGGTCCGACGCATGTGTTCCTAGTTTTATTGGTCTAACTTTTCACCTAGTGATTTTTTTTAAAAAATTCTTTTGGGCATCGATTTCTCTTCTTATATCCCGTCGATTGAGCCATCACTCATCAAAATCGGTGAGATTTCATGTTTTGAGTGAAAAAAATCTATAGGCTATAGCCCACGTTTTTTTGCGAAATTTCGACTGAAAATTAAGTGTCACCGATTTTAACGTATGAGCACTCGTTGGACGCGTATTGAAGAGAGGAATATGCGTACAAAGTTTCGCTGCGAACACTTACCTTGCTATCGAGATATTTCCAAAAAACCGTTTCACCGTGGTCCGACGCATGTGTTCCTAGTTTTATTGGTCTAACTTTTCACCTAGTGATTTTTTTTAAAAAATTCTTTTGGGCATCGATTTCTCTTCTTATTTCCCGTCGATCGAGTCAGCTCTCATCAAAATCGGTGAAATTTCATGTTTTGAGTGAAAAAAATCTATAGGCTATAGCCCACGTTTTTTGCGAAATTTTGACTGAAAATTAAGTGTCACCGATTTTAACGTATGAGCACTCGTTGGACGCGTATTGAAGAGAGGAATATGCGTACAAAGTTTCGCTGCGAACACTTACCTTGCTATCGAGATATTTCCAAAAAACCGTAAAACCGTTTCACCGTGGTCCGACGCATGTGTTCCTAGTTTTATTGGTCTAACTTTTCACCTAGTGATTTTTTTTGAAAAATTCTTTTGGGTGTCTATTTCTTTTCTTATTCCCCGTCGAATGAGCCATCTCTCATCAAAATCGGTGAGATTTCATGTTTTTCGTGAAAAAAATCTATAGGCTATAGCCCATGTTTTTTTGCGAAATTTTGACAGAAAATTAAGTGTCACCGATTTTACGGTTGAGTACTCGTTGGACGCGTATTGAAGAGAGGAATATGCGTACAAAGTTTCGCTGCGAACACTTACCTTGCTATCGAGATATTTCCAAAAAACCGTAAAACCGTTTCACCGTGGTCCGACGCATGTGTTCCTAGTTTTATTGGTCTAACTTTTCACCTAGTGATTTTTTTTGAAAAATTCTTTTGGGTGTCTATTTCTTTTCTTATTCCCCGTCGAATGAGCCATCTCTCATCAAAATCGGTGAGATTTCATGTTTTTCGTGAAAAAAATCTATAGGCTATAGCCCATGTTTTTTTGCGAAATTTTGACAGAAAATTAAGTGTCACCGATTTTACGGTTGAGTACTCGTTGGACGCGTATTGAAGAGAGGAATATGCGTACAAAGTTTCGCTGCGAACACTTACCTTGCTATCGAGATATTTCCAAAAAACCGTAAAACCGTTTCACCGTGGTCCGACGCATGTGTTCCTAGTTTTATTGGTCTAACTTTTCACCTAGTGATTTTTTTTGAAAAATTCTTTTGGGTATCTATTTCTTTTCTTATTCCCCGTCGAATGAGCCATCTCTTATCAAAATCGGTGAGATTTCATGTTTTTCGTGAAAAAAATCTATAGGCTATATAGCCCACGTTTTTTTGCGAAATTTTGACTGAAAATTAAGTGTCACCGATTTTAACGTATGAGCACTCGTTGGACGCGTATTGAAGAGAGGAATATGCGTACAAAGTTTCGCTGCGAACACTTACCTTGCTATCGAGATATTTCCAAAAAACCGTAAAACCGTTTCACCGTGGTCCGACGCATGTGTTCCTAGTTTTATTGGTCTAACTTTTCACCTAGTGATTTTTTTTGAAAAATTCTTTTGGGTGTCTATTTCTTTTCTTATTCCCCGTCGAATGAGCCATCTCTCATCAAAATCGGTGAGATTTCATGTTTTTCGTGAAAAAAATCTATAGGCTATAGCCCATGTTTTTTTGCGAAATTTTGACAGAAAATTAAGTGTCACCGATTTTACGGTTGAGTACTCGTTGGACGCGTATTGAAGAGAGGAATATGCGTACAAAGTTTCGCTGCGAACACTTACCTTGCTATCGAGATATTTCCAAAAAACCGTAAAACCGTTTCACCGTGGTCCGACGCATGTGTTCCTAGTTTTATTGGTCTAACTTTTCACCTAGTGATTTTTTTTGAAAAATTCTTTTGGGTATCTATTTCTTTTCTTATTCCCCGTCGAATGAGCCATCTCTTATCAAAATCGGTGAGATTTCATGTTTTTCGTGAAAAAAATCTATAGGCTATATAGCCCACGTTTTTTTGCGAAATTTTGACTGAAAATTAAGTGTCACCGATTTTAAACGTATGAGCACTCGTTGGACGCGTATTGAAGAGAGGAATATGCGTACAAAGTTTCGCTGCGAACACTTACCTTGCTATCGAGATATTTCCAAAAAACCGTAAAACCGTTTCACCGTGGTCCGACGCATGTGTTCCTAGTTTATTGGTCTAACTTTTCACCTAGTGATTTTTTTTGAAAAATTCTTTTGGGTATCTATTTCTTTTCTTATTCCCCGTCGAATGAGCCATCTCTCATCAAAATCGGTGAGATTTCATGTTTTTCGTGAAAAAAATCTATAGGCTATAGCCCACGTTTTTTTGCGAAATTTTGACAGAAAATTAAGTGTCACCGATTTTAACGTATGAGTACTCGTTGGACGCGTATTGAAGAGAGGAATATGCGTACAAAGTTTCGCTGCGAACACTTACCTTGCTATCGAGATATTTCCAAAAATCCGTTTCACCGTGGTCCGACGCATGTGTTCCTAGTTTTATTGGTCTAACTTTTCACCTAGTGATTTTTTTTTGAAAAATTCTTTTGGGTATCTATTTCTTTTCTTATTCCCCGTCGAATGAGCCATCTCTCATCAAAATCGGTGAGATTTCATGTTTTTCGTGTAAAAAATCTATAGCCCACGTTTTTTTTGCGAAATTTTGACTGAAAATTAAATGTCACCGATTTTAACGTATGAGCACTCGTTGGACGCGTATTGAAGAGAGGAATATGCCTACAAAGTTTCGCTGCGAACCCTCACCTTGCTATCGAGATATTTCCAAAAAACCGTTTCACCGTGGTCCGACGCATGTGTTCCTAGTTTTATTGGTCTAACTTTTCACCTAGTGATTTTTTTTTTTAAATTCTTTTGGGCATCTATTTGTTTTCTTAATCCCCGTCGAATGAGCCATCTCTCATCAAAATCGGTGAGATTTCATGTTTTGAGTGAAAAAAATCTATAGGCTATAGCCCACGTTTTTTGCGAAATTTTGACTGAAAATTAAGTGTCACCGATTTTAACGTATTAGCACTCGTTGGACGCGTATTGAAGAGAGGAATATGCCTACAAAGTTTCGCTGCGAACACTTACCTTGCTATCGAGATATTTCCAAAAAACCGTTTCACCGTGGTCCGACGCATGTGTTCCTAGTTTTATTGGTCTAACTTTTCACCTAGTGATTTTTTTTGAAAAATTCTTTTGGGTATCTATTTCTTTTCTTATTCCCCGTCGAATGAGCCATCTCTCATCAAAATCGGTGAGATTTCATGTTTTTCGTGTAAAAAATCTATAGCCCACGTTTTTTTGCGAAATTTTGACTGAAAATTAAATGTCACCGATTTTAACGTATGAGCACTCGTTGGACGCGTATTGAAGAGAGGAATATGCCTACAAAGTTTCGCTGCGAACCCTCACCTTGCTATCGAGATATTTCCAAAAAACCGTTTCACCGTGGTCCGACGCATGTGTTCCTAGTTTTATTGGTCTAACTTTTCACCTAGTGATTTTTTTTTTTAAATTCTTTTGGGCATCTATTTGTTTTCTTAATCCCCGTCGAATGAGCCATCTCTCATCAAAATCGGTGAGATTTCATGTTTTGAGTGAAAAAAATCTATAGGTATGTATAGCCCACGTTTTTTGCGAAATTTTGACTGAAAATTAAGTGTCACCGATTTTAACGTATGAGCACTCGTTGGACGCGTATTGAAGAGAGGAATATGCCTACAAAGTTTCGCTGCGAACACTTACCTTGCTATCGAGATATTTCCAAAAAACCGTTTCACCGTGGTCCGACGCATGTGTTCCTAGTTTTATTGGTCTAACTTTTCACCTAGTGATTTTTTTTGAAAAATTCTTTTGGGTATCTATTTCTTTTCTTATTCCCCGTCGAATGAGCCATCTCTCATCAAAATCGGTGAGATTTCATGTTTTTCGTATAAAAAATCTATAGCCACGTTTTTTTTTCGAAATTTTGACAGAAAATTAAGTGTCACCGATTTTAACGTATGAGTACTCGTTGGACGCGTATTGAAGAGAGGAATATGCGTACAAAGTTTCGCTGCGAACACTTACCTTGGTATCGAGATATTTCCAAAAAACCGTTTCACCGTGGTCCGACGCATGTGTTCCTAGTTTTATTGGTCTAACTTTTCACGTAGTGATTTTTTTTAAAAAATTCTTTTGGGCATCGATTTCTCTTCTTATTTCCCGTCGATTGAGCCATCACTCATCAAAATCGGTGAGATTTCATGTTTTGAGTGAAAAAAATCTATAGGCTATAGCCCACGTTTTTTTGCGAAATTTTGACTGAAAATTAAATGTCACCGATTTTAACGTATGAGCACTTGTTGGACGCGTATTGAAGAGAGGAATATGCCTACAAAGTTTCGCTGCGAACACTTACCTTGCTATCGAGATATTTCCAAAAAAACGTTTCACCGGGGTCCGACGCATGTGTTCCTAGTTTTATTGGTCTAACTTTTCACGTAGTGATTTTTTTAAAAAAATTCTTTTGGGCATCGATTTCTCTTCTTATTTCCCGTCGATTGAGCCAGCTCTCATCAAAATCGGTGAGATTTCATGTTTTGAGTGAAAAAAATCTATAGGCTATATCCCACGTTTTTTGCGAAATTTTGACTGAAAATTAAGTGTCACCGATTTTAACGTATGAGCACTCGTTGGACGCGTATTGAAGAGAGGAATATGCGTACAAAGTTTCGCTGCGAACACTTACCTTGCTATCGAGATATTTCCAAAAAACCGTAAAACCGTTTCACCGTGGTCCGACGCATGTGTTCCTAGTTTCATTGGTTTAACTTTTCACCTAGTGATTTTTCTTGAAAAATTCTTTTGGGTATCTATTTCTTTTCTTATTCCCCGTCGAATGAGCCATCTCTCATCAAAATCGGTGAGATTTCATGTTTTTCGTGAAAAAAAATCTATAGGCTATAGCCACGTTTTTTGCGAAATTTTGACTGAAAATTAAGTGTCACCGATTTTAACGTATGAGCACTCGTTGGACGCGTATTGAAGAGAGGAATATGCGTACAAAGTTTCGCTGCGAACACTTACCTTGCTATCGAGATATTTCCAAAAAACCGTTTCACCGTGGTCCGACGCATGTGTTCCTAGTTTTATTGGTCTAACTTTTCACCTAGTGATTTTTTTTAAAAAATTCTTTTGGGCATCGATTTCTCTTCTTATTTCCCGTCGATTGAGCCAGCTCTCATCAAAATCGGTGAGATTTCATGTTTTTCGTGAAAAAAATCTATAGGCTATATCCCACGTTTTTTGCGAAATTTTGACTGAAAATTAAGTGTCACCGATTTTAACGTATGAGCACTCGTTGGACGCGTATTGAAGAGAGGAATATGCGTACAAAGTTTCGCTGCGAACACTTACCTTGCTATCGAGATATTTCCAAAAAACCGTAAAACCGTTTCACCGTGGTCCGACGCATGTGTTCCTAGTTTCATTGGTTTAACTTTTCACCTAGTGATTTTTTTTGAAAAATTCTCTTGGGTATCTATTTCTTTTCTTATTCCCCGTCGAATGAGCCATCTCTCATCAAAATCGGTGAGATTTCATGTTTTGAGTGAAAAAAATCTATAGGCTATAGCCCACGTTTTTTGCGAAATTTTGACTGAAAATTAAGTGTCACCGATTTTAACGTATGAGCACTCGTTGGACGCGTATTGAAGAGAGGAATATGCGTACAAAGTTTCGCTGCGAACACTTACCTTGCTATCGAGATATTTCCAAAAAACCGTTTCACCGTGGTCCGACGCATGTGTTCCTAGTTTTATTGGTCTAACTTTTCACGTAGTGATTTTTTTTAAAAAATTCTTTTGGGCATCGATTTCTCTTCTTATTTCCCGTCGATTGAGCCATCACTCATCAAAATCGGTGAGATTTCATGTTTTGAGTGAAAAAAATCTATAGGCTATAGCCCACGTTTTTTTGCGAAATTTTGACTGAAAATTAAGTGTCACCGATTTTAACGTATGAGCACTCGTTGGACGCGTATTGAAGAGAGGAATATGCCTACAAAGTTTCGCTGCGAACACTTTCCTGGCTATCGAGATATTTCCACAAAACCGTTTCACCGTGGTCCGACGCATGTGTTCCTAGTTTTATTGGTCTAACTTTTCACCTAGTGATTTTTTTTAAAAAATTCTTTTGGGCATCGATTTCTCTTCTTATTTCCCGTCGATTGAGCCAGCTCTCATCAAAATCGGTGAGATTTCATGTTTTGAGTGAAAAAAATCTATAGGCTATAGCCCACGTTTTTTGCGAAATTTTGACTGAAAATTAGGTGTCACCGTTTTTAACGTATGAGCACTCGTTGGACGCGTATTGAAGAGAGGAATATGCGTACAAAGTTTCGCTGCGAACACTTACCTTGCTATCGAGATATTTCCAAAAAACCGTAAAACCGTTTCACCGTGGTCCGACGCATGTGTTCCTAGTTTTATTGGTCTAACTTTTCACCTAGTGATTTTTTTTGAAAAATTCTTTTGGGTATCTATTTCTTTTCTTATTCCCCGTCGAATGAGCCATCTCTCATCAAAATCGGTGAGATTTCATGTTTTTCGTGAAAAAAATCTATAGGCTATAGCCCACGTTTTTTTGCGAAATTTTGACAGAAAATTAAGTGTCACCGATTTTACCGTATGAGTACTCTTTGGACGTGTATTGAAGAGAGGAATATGCGTACAAAGTTTCGCTGCGAACACTTACCTTGCTATCGAGATATTTCCAAAAAACCGTTTCACCGTGGTCCGACGCATGTGTTCCTAGTTTTATTGGTCTAACTTTTCACGTAGTGATTTTTTTTAAAAAATTCTTTTGGGCATCGATTTCTCTTCTTATTTCCCGTCGATTGAGCCATCACTCATCAAAATCGGTGAGATTTCATGTTTTGAGTGAAAAAAATCTATAGGCTATAGCCCACGTTTTTTTGCGAAATTTTGACTGAAAATGAAATGTTACCGATTTTAACGTATAAGCAATCGTTGGACGCGTATTGAAGAGAGGAATATGCCTACAAAGTTTCGCTGCGAACACTTACCTTGCTATCGAGATATTTCCAAAAAACCGTTTCACCGTGGTCCGACGCATGTGTTCCTAGTTTTATTGGTCTAACTTTTCACGTAGTGATTTTTTTTAAAAAATTCTTTTGGGCATCGATTTCTCTTCTTATTTCCCGTCGATTGAGCCATCACTCATCAAAATCGGTGAGATTTCATGTTTTGAGTGAAAAAAATCTATAGGCTATAGCCCACGTTTTTTTGCGAAATTTTGACTGAAAATTAAATGTCACCGATTTTAACGTATGAGCACTCGTTGGACGCGTATTGAACAGAGGAATATGCCTACAAAGTTTCGCTGCGAACACTTACCTTGCTATCGAGATATTTCCAAAAAACCGTTTCACCGTGGTCCGACGCATGTGTTCCTAGTTTTATTGGTCTAACTTTTCACCTAGTGATTTTTTTTTAAATTCTTTTGGGCATCTATTTGTTTTCTTAATCCCCGTCGAATGAGCCATCTCTCATCAAAATCGGTGAGATTTCATGTTTTGAGTGAAAAAAATCTATAGGCTATATCCCACGTTTTTTGCGAAATTTTGACTGAAAATTAAGTGTCACCGATTTTAACGTATGAGCACTCGTTGGACGCGTATTGAAGAGAGGAATATGCGTACAAAGTTTCGCTGCGAACACTTACCTTGCTATCGAGATATTTCCAAAAAACCGTAAAACCGTTTCACCGTGGTCCGACGCATGTGTTCCTAGTTTCATTGGTTTAACTTTTCACCTAGTGATTTTTCTTGAAAAATTCTTTTGGGTATCTATTTCTTTTCTTATTCCCCGTCGAATGAGCCATCTCTCATCAAAATCGGTGAGATTTCATGTTTTTCGTGAAAAAAATCTATAGGCTATAGCCCACGTTTTTTGCGAAATTTTGACTGAAAATTAAGTGTCACCGATTTTAACGTATGAGCACTCGTTGGACGCGTATTGAAGAGAGGAATATGCGTACAAAGTTTCGCTGCGAACACTTACCTTGCTATCGAGATATTTCCAAAAAACCGTTTCACCGTGGTCCGACGCATGTGTTCCTAGTTTTATTGGTCTAACTTTTCACCTAGTGATTTTTTTTAAAAAATTCTTTTGGGCATCGATTTCTCTTCTTATTTCCCGTCGATTGAGCCAGCTCTCATCAAAATCGGTGAGATTTCATGTTTTTCGTGAAAAAAATCTATAGGCTATATCCCACGTTTTTTGCGAAATTTTGACTGAAAATTAAGTGTCACCGATTTTAACGTATGAGCACTCGTTGGACGCGTATTGAAGAGAGGAATATGCGTACAAAGTTTCGCTGCGAACACTTACCTTGCTATCGAGATATTTCCAAAAAACCGTAAAACCGTTTCACCGTGGTCCGACGCATGTGTTCCTAGTTTCATTGGTTTAACTTTTCACCTAGTGATTTTTTTTGAAAAATTCTCTTGGGTATCTATTTCTTTTCTTATTCCCCGTCGAATGAGCCATCTCTCATCAAAATCGGTGAGATTTCATGTTTTTCGTGAAAAAAATCTATAGGCTATAGCCCACGTTTTTTGCGAAATTTTGACTGAAAATTAAGTGTCACCGATTTTAACGTATGAGCACTCGTTGGACGCGTATTGAAGAGAGGAATATGCGTACAAAGTTTCGCTGCGAACACTTACCTTGCTATCGAGATATTTCCAAAAAACCGTTTCACCGTGGTCCGACGCATGTGTTCCTAGTTTTATTGGTCTAACTTTTCACGTAGTGATTTTTTTTAAAAAATTCTTTTGGGCATCGATTTCTCTTCTTATTTCCCGTCGATTGAGCCATCACTCATCAAAATCGGTGAGATTTCATGTTTTGAGTGAAAAAAATCTATAGGCTATAGCCCACGTTTTTTTGCGAAATTTTGACTGAAAATTAAGTGTCACCGATTTTAACGTATGAGCACTCGTTGGACGCGTATTGAAGAGAGGAATATGCCTACAAAGTTTCGCTGCGAACACTTTCCTGGCTATCGAGATATTTCCACAAAACCGTTTCACCGTGGTCCGACGCATGTGTTCCTAGTTTTATTGGTCTAACTTTTCACCTAGTGATTTTTTTTAAAAAATTCTTTTGGGCATCGATTTCTCTTCTTATTTCCCGTCGATTGAGCCAGCTCTCATCAAAATCGGTGAGATTTCATGTTTTGAGTGAAAAAAATCTATAGGCTATAGCCCACGTTTTTTGCGAAATTTTGACTGAAAATTAGGTGTCACCGTTTTTAACGTATGAGCACTCGTTGGACGCGTATTGAAGAGAGGAATATGCGTACAAAGTTTCGCTGCGAACACTTACCTTGCTATCGAGATATTTCCAAAAAACCGTAAAACCGTTTCACCGTGGTCCGACGCATGTGTTCCTAGTTTTATTGGTCTAACTTTTCACCTAGTGATTTTTTTTGAAAAAGTCTTTTGGGTATCTATTTCTTTTCTTATTCCCCGTCGAATGAGCCATCTCTCATCAAAATCGGTGAGATTTCATGTTTTTCGTGAAAAAAATCTATAGGCTATAGCCCACGTTTTTTTGCGAAATTTTGACAGAAAATTAAGTGTCACCGATTTTACCGTATGAGTACTCTTTGGACGTGTATTGAAGAGAGGAATATGCGTACAAAGTTTCGCTGCGAACACTTACCTTGCTATCGAGATATTTCCAAAAAACCGTTTCACCGTGGTCCGACGCATGTGTTCCTAGTTTTATTGGTCTAACTTTTCACGTAGTGATTTTTTTTAAAAAATTCTTTTGGGCATCGATTTCTCTTCTTATTTCCCGTCGATTGAGCCATCACTCATCAAAATCGGTGAGATTTCATGTTTTGAGTGAAAAAAATCTATAGGCTATAGCCCACGTTTTTTTGCGAAATTTTGACTGAAAATGAAATGTTACCGATTTTAACGTATAAGCAATCGTTGGACGCGTATTGAAGAGAGGAATATGCCTACAAAGTTTCGCTGCGAACACTTACCTTGCTATCGAGATATTTCCAAAAAACCGTTTCACCGTGGTCCGACGCATGTGTTCCTAGTTTTATTGGTCTAACTTTTCACGTAGTGATTTTTTTTAAAAAATTCTTTTGGGCATCGATTTCTCTTCTTATTTCCCGTCGATTGAGCCATCACTCATCAAAATCGGTGAGATTTCATGTTTTGAGTGAAAAAAATCTATAGGCTATAGCCCACGTTTTTTTGCGAAATTTTGACTGAAAATTAAATGTCACCGATTTTAACGTATGAGCACTCGTTGGACGCGTATTGAACAGAGGAATATGCCTACAAAGTTTCGCTGCGAACACTTACCTTGCTATCGAGATATTTCCAAAAAACCGTTTCACCGTGGTCCGACGCATGTGTTCCTAGTTTTATTGGTCTAACTTTTCACCTAGTGATTTTTTTTTAAATTCTTTTGGGCATCTATTTGTTTTCTTAATCCCCGTCGAATGAGCCATCTCTCATCAAAATCGGTGAGATTTCATGTTTTGAGTGAAAAAAATCTATAGGCTATAGCCCACGTTTTTTGCGAAATTTTGACTGAAAATTAAGTGTCACCGTTTTTAACGTATGAGCACTCGTTGGACGCGTATTGAAGAGAGGAATATGCGTACAAAGTTTCGCTGCGAACACTTACCTTGCTATCGAGATATTTCCAAAAAACCGTAAAACCGTTTCACCGTGGTCCGACGCATGTGTTCCTAGTTTTATTGGTCTAACTTTTCACCTAGTGATTTTTTTTGAAAAATTCTTTTGGGTATCTATTTCTTTTCTTATTCCCCGTCGAATGAGCCATCTCTCATCAAAATCGGTGAGATTTCATGTTTTTCGTGAAAAAAATCTATAGGCTATAGCCCACGTTTTTTTGCGAAATTTTGACAGAAAATTAAGTGTCACCGATTTTACCGTATGAGTACTCTTTGGACGTGTATTGAAGAGAGGAATATGCGTACAAAGTTTCGCTGCGAACACTTACCTTGCTATCGAGATATTTCCAAAAAACCGTTTCACCGTGGTCCGACGCATGTGTTCCTAGTTTTATTGGTCTAACTTTTCACGTAGTGATTTTTTTTAAAAAATTCTTTTGGGCATCGATTTCTCTTCTTATTTCCCGTCGATTGAGCCATCACTCATCAAAATCGGTGAGATTTCATGTTTTGAGTGAAAAAAATCTATAGGCTATAGCCCACGTTTTTTTGCGAAATTTTGACTGAAAATGAAATGTTACCGATTTTAACGTATAAGCAATCGTTGGACGCGTATTGAAGAGAGGAATATGCCTACAAAGTTTCGCTGCGAACACTTACCTTGCTATCGAGATATTTCCAAAAAACCGTTTCACCGTGGTCCGACGCATGTGTTCCTAGTTTTATTGGTCTAACTTTTCACGTAGTGATTTTTTTTAAAAAATTCTTTTGGGCATCGATTTCTCTTCTTATTTCCCGTCGATTGAGCCATCACTCATCAAAATCGGTGAGATTTCATGTTTTGAGTGAAAAAAATCTATAGGCTATAGCCCACGTTTTTTTGCTAAATTTTGACAGAAAATTAAATGTCACCGATTTTAACGTATGAGCACTCGTTGGACGCGTATTGAAGAGAGGAATATGCGGACAAAGTTTCGCTGCGAACACTTACCTTGCTATCGAGATATTTCCAAAAAAACGTTTCACCGGGGTCCGACGCATGTGTTCCTAGTTTTATTGGTCTAACTTTTCACGTAGTGATTTTTTTTAAAAAATTCTTTTGGGCATCGATTTCTCTTCTTATTTCCCGACGATTGAGCCAGCTCTCATCAAAATCGGTGAGATTTCATATTTTGAGTGAAAAAAATCTATAGGCTATAGCCCACGTTTTTTGCGAAATTTTGACTGAAAATTAAATGTCACCGATTTTAACGTATGAGCACTCGTTGGACGCGTATTGAACAGAGGAATATGCCTACAAAGTTTCGCTGCGAACACTTACCTTGCTATCGAGATATTTCCAAAAAACCGTTTCACCGTGGTCCGACGCATGTGTTCCTAGTTTTATTGGTCTAACTTTTCACCTAGTGATTTTTTTTTAAATTCTTTTGGGCATCTATTTGTTTTCTTAATCCCCGTCGAATGAGCCATCTCTCATCAAAATCGGTGAGATTTCATGTTTTGAGTGAAAAAAATCTATAGGCTATAGCCCACGTTTTTTGCGAAATTTTGACTGAAAATTAAGTGTCACCGATTTTAACGTATGAGCACTCGTGAAAAAAATCTATAGGCTATAGCCCACGTTTTTTGCGAAATTTTGACTGAAAATTAAGTGTCACCGATTTTAACGTATGAGCACTCGTTGGACGCGTATTGAAGAGAGGAATATGCGTACAAAGTTTCGCTGCGAACACTTACCTTGCTATCGAGATATTTCCAAAAAACCGTAAAACCGTTTCACCGTGGTCCGACGCATGTGTTCCTAGTTTTATTGGTCTAACTTTTCACCTAGTGATTTTTTTTGAAAAATTCTTTTGGGTATCAATTTCTTTTCTTATTCCCCGTCGAATGAGCCATCTCTCATCAACATCGGTGAGATTTCATGTATTTCGTGAAAAAAATCTATAGGCTATAGCCCACGTTTTTTTGCTAAATTTTGACAGAAAATTAAATGTCACCGATTTTAACGTATGAGCACTCGTTGGACGCGTATTGAAGAGAGGAATATGCGTACAAAGTTTCGCTGCGAACACTTACCTTGCTATCGAGATATTTCCAAAAAACCGTAAAACCGTTTCACCGTGGTCCGACGCATGTGTTCCTAGTTTTATTGGTCTAACTTTTCACCTAGTGATTTTTTTTGAAAAATTCTTTTGGGTATCAATTTCTTTTCTTATTCCCCGTCGAATGAGCCATCTCTCATCAACATCGGTGAGATTTCATGTATTTCGTGAAAAAAATCTATAGGCTATAGCCCACGTTTTTTGCGAAATTTTGACTGAAAATTAAGTGTCACCGATTTTAACGTATGAGCACTCGTTGGACGCGTATTGAAGAGAGGAATATGCGTACAAAGTTTCGCTGCGAACACTTACCTTGCTATCGAGATATTTCCAAAAAACCGTAAAACCGTTTCACCGTGGTCCGACGCATGTGTTCCTAGTTTTATTGGTTTAACTTTTCACCTAGTGATTTTTTTTGAAAAATTCTTTTGGGTATTTATTTCTTTTCTTATTCCCCGTCGAATGAGCCATCTCTCATCAAAATCGGTGAGATTTCATGTTTTTCGTGAAAAAAATCTATAGGCTATAGCCCACGTTTTTTGCGAAATTTTGACTGAAAATTAAGTGTCACCGATTTTAACGTATGAGCACTCGTTGGACGCGTATTGAAGAGAGGAATATGCGTACAAAGTTTCGCTGCGAACACTTACCTTGCTATCGAGATATTTCCAAAAAACCGTTTCACCGTGGTCCGACTCATGTGTTCCTAGTTTTATTGGTCTAACTTTTCACCTAGTGATTTTTTTTAAAAAATTCTTTTTGGCATCGATTTCTCTTCTTATTTCCCGTCGATTGAGCCATCACTCATCAAAATCGGTGAGATTTCATGTTTTGAGTGAAAAAAATCTATAGGCTATAGCCCACGTTTTTTTGCGAAATTTTGACTGAAAATTAAGTGTCAGCGATTTTAACGTATGAGCACTCGTTGGACGCGTATTGAAGAGAGGAATATGCCTACAAAGTTTCGCTGCGAACACTTTCCTGGCTATCGAGATATTTCCAAAAAACCGTTTCACCGTGGTCCGACGCATGTGTTCCTAGTTTTATTGGTCTAACTTTTCACCTAGTGATTTTTTTAAAAAATTCTTTTGGGCATTGATTTCTCTTCTTATTTCCCGTCGATTGAGCCAGCTCTCATCAAAATCGGTGAGATTTCATGTTTTGAGTGAAAAAAATCTATAGGCTATATAGCCCACGTTTTTTGCGAAATTTTGACTGAAAATTAAGTGTCACCGTTTTTAACGTATGAGCACTCGTTGGACGCGTATTGAAGAGAGGAATATGCGTACAAAGTTTCGCTGCGAACACTTACCTTGCTATCGAGATATTTCCAAAAAACCGTAAAACCGTTTCACCGTGGTCCGACGCATGTGTTCCTAGTTTTATTGGTCTAACTTTTCACCTAGTGATTTTTTTTGAAAAATTCTTTTGGGTATCTATTTCTTTTCTTATTCCCCGTCGAATGAGCCATCTCTCATCAAAATCGGTGAGATTTCATGTTTTGAGTGAAAAAAATCTATAGGCTATAGCCCACGTTTTTTTGCGAAATTTTGACAGAAAATTAAGTGTCACCGATTTTAACGTATGAGTACTCGTTGGACGCGTATTGAAGAGAGGAATATGCGTACAAAGTTTCGCTGCGAACACTTACCTTGCTATCGAGATATTTCCAAAAAACCGTTTCACCGTGGTCCGACGCATGTGTTCCTAGTTTTATTGGTCTAACTTTTCACCTAGTGATTTTTTTTAAAAAATTCTTTTGGGCATCGATTTCTCTTCTTATATCCCGTCGATTGAGCCATCACTCATCAAAATCGGTGAGATTTCATGTTTTGAGTGAAAAAAATCTATAGGCTATAGCCCACGTTTTTTTGCGAAATTTTGACAGAAAATTAAGTGTCACCGATTTTACGGTTGAGTACTCGTTGGACGCGTATTGAAGAGAGGAATATGCGTACAAAGTTTCGCTGCGAACACTTACCTTGCTATCGAGATATTTCCAAAAAACCGTTTCACCGTGGTCCGACGCATGTGTTCCTAGTTTTATTGGTCTAACTTTTCACCTAGTGATTTTTTTTTAAAAAATTCTTTTGGGCATCGATTTCTCTTCTTATTTCCCGTCGATTGAGTCAGCTCTCATCAAAATCGGTGAAATTTCATGTTTTGAGTGAAAAAAATCTATAGGCCCACGTTTTTTGCGAAATTTTGACTGAAAATTAAGTGTCACCGATTTTAACGTATGAGCACTCGTTGGACGCGTATTGAAGAGAGGAATATGCGTACAAAGTTTCGCTGCGAACACTTACCTTGCTATCGAGATATTTCCAAAAAACCGTAAAACCGTTTCACCGTGGTCCGACGCATGTGTTCCTAGTTTTATTGGTCTAACTTTTCACCTAGTGATTTTTTTTGAAAAATTCTTTTGGGTGTCTATTTCTTTTCTTATTCCCCGTCGAATGAGCCATCTCTCATCAAAATCGGTGAGATTTCATGTTTTTCGTGAAAAAAATCTATAGGCTATAGCCCATGTTTTTTTGCGAAATTTTGACAGAAAATTAAGTGTCACCGATTTTACGGTTGAGTACTCGTTGGACGCGTATTGAAGAGAGGAATATGCGTACAAAGTTTCGCTGCGAACACTTACCTTGCTATCGAGATATTTCCAAAAAACCGTTTCACCGTGGTCCGACGCATGTGTTCCTAGTTTTATTGGTCTAACTTTTCACCTAGTGATTTTTTTTGAAAAATTCTTTTGGGTATCTATTTCTTTTCTTATTCCCCGTCGAATGAGCCATCTCTCATCAAAATCGGTGAGATTTCATGTTTTTCGTGAAAAAAATCTATAGGCTATAGCCCACGTTTTTTTGCGAAATTTTGACAGAAAATTAAGTGTCACCGATTTTACCGTATGAGTACTCTTTGGACGTGTATTGAAGAGAGGAATATGCGTACAAAGTTTCGCTGCGAACACTTACCTTGCTATCGAGATATTTCCAAAAAACCGTTTCACCGTGGTCCGACGCATGTGTTCCTAGTTTTATTGGTCTAACTTTTCACGTAGTGATTTTTTTTAAAAAATTCTTTTGGGCATCGATTTCTCTTCTTATTTCCCGTCGATTGAGCCATCACTCATCAAAATCGGTGAGATTTCATGTTTTGAGTGAAAAAAATCTATAGGCTATAGCCCACGTTTTTTTGCGAAATTTTGACTGAAAATGAAATGTTACCGATTTTAACGTATAAGCAATCGTTGGACGCGTATTGAAGAGAGGAATATGCCTACAAAGTTTCGCTGCGAACACTTACCTTGCTATCGAGATATTTCCAAAAAACCGTTTCACCGTGGTCCGACGCATGTGTTCCTAGTTTTATTGGTCTAACTTTTCACGTAGTGATTTTTTTTAAAAAATTCTTTTGGGCATCGATTTCTCTTCTTATTTCCCGTCGATTGAGCCATCACTCATCAAAATCGGTGAGATTTCATGTTTTGAGTGAAAAAAATCTATAGGCTATAGCCCACGTTTTTTTGCTAAATTTTGACAGAAAATTAAATGTCACCGATTTTAACGTATGAGCACTCGTTGGACGCGTATTGAAGAGAGGAATATGCGGACAAAGTTTCGCTGCGAACACTTACCTTGCTATCGAGATATTTCCAAAAAAACGTTTCACCGGGGTCCGACGCATGTGTTCCTAGTTTTATTGGTCTAACTTTTCACGTAGTGATTTTTTTTAAAAAATTCTTTTGGGCATCGATTTCTCTTCTTATTTCCCGACGATTGAGCCAGCTCTCATCAAAATCGGTGAGATTTCATATTTTGAGTGAAAAAAATCTATAGGCTATAGCCCACGTTTTTTGCGAAATTTTGACTGAAAATTAAATGTCACCGATTTTAACGTATGAGCACTCGTTGGACGCGTATTGAACAGAGGAATATGCCTACAAAGTTTCGCTGCGAACACTTACCTTGCTATCGAGATATTTCCAAAAAACCGTTTCACCGTGGTCCGACGCATGTGTTCCTAGTTTTATTGGTCTAACTTTTCACCTAGTGATTTTTTTTTAAATTCTTTTGGGCATCTATTTGTTTTCTTAATCCCCGTCGAATGAGCCATCTCTCATCAAAATCGGTGAGATTTCATGTTTTGAGTGAAAAAAATCTATAGGCTATAGCCCACGTTTTTTGCGAAATTTTGACTGAAAATTAAGTGTCACCGATTTTAACGTATGAGCACTCGTGAAAAAAATCTATAGGCTATAGCCCACGTTTTTTGCGAAATTTTGACTGAAAATTAAGTGTCACCGATTTTAACGTATGAGCACTCGTTGGACGCGTATTGAAGAGAGGAATATGCGTACAAAGTTTCGCTGCGAACACTTACCTTGCTATCGAGATATTTCCAAAAAACCGTAAAACCGTTTCACCGTGGTCCGACGCATGTGTTCCTAGTTTTATTGGTCTAACTTTTCACCTAGTGATTTTTTTTGAAAAATTCTTTTGGGTATCAATTTCTTTTCTTATTCCCCGTCGAATGAGCCATCTCTCATCAACATCGGTGAGATTTCATGTATTTCGTGAAAAAAATCTATAGGCTATAGCCCACGTTTTTTTGCTAAATTTTGACAGAAAATTAAATGTCACCGATTTTAACGTATGAGCACTCGTTGGACGCGTATTGAAGAGAGGAATATGCGTACAAAGTTTCGCTGCGAACACTTACCTTGCTATCGAGATATTTCCAAAAAACCGTAAAACCGTTTCACCGTGGTCCGACGCATGTGTTCCTAGTTTTATTGGTCTAACTTTTCACCTAGTGATTTTTTTTGAAAAATTCTTTTGGGTATCAATTTCTTTTCTTATTCCCCGTCGAATGAGCCATCTCTCATCAACATCGGTGAGATTTCATGTATTTCGTGAAAAAAATCTATAGGCTATAGCCCACGTTTTTTGCGAAATTTTGACTGAAAATTAAGTGTCACCGATTTTAACGTATGAGCACTCGTTGGACGCGTATTGAAGAGAGGAATATGCGTACAAAGTTTCGCTGCGAACACTTACCTTGCTATCGAGATATTTCCAAAAAACCGTAAAACCGTTTCACCGTGGTCCGACGCATGTGTTCCTAGTTTTATTGGTTTAACTTTTCACCTAGTGATTTTTTTTGAAAAATTCTTTTGGGTATTTATTTCTTTTCTTATTCCCCGTCGAATGAGCCATCTCTCATCAAAATCGGTGAGATTTCATGTTTTTCGTGAAAAAAATCTATAGGCTATAGCCCACGTTTTTTGCGAAATTTTGACTGAAAATTAAGTGTCACCGATTTTAACGTATGAGCACTCGTTGGACGCGTATTGAAGAGAGGAATATGCGTACAAAGTTTCGCTGCGAACACTTACCTTGCTATCGAGATATTTCCAAAAAACCGTTTCACCGTGGTCCGACTCATGTGTTCCTAGTTTTATTGGTCTAACTTTTCACCTAGTGATTTTTTTTAAAAAATTCTTTTTGGCATCGATTTCTCTTCTTATTTCCCGTCGATTGAGCCATCACTCATCAAAATCGGTGAGATTTCATGTTTTGAGTGAAAAAAATCTATAGGCTATAGCCCACGTTTTTTTGCGAAATTTTGACTGAAAATTAAGTGTCAGCGATTTTAACGTATGAGCACTCGTTGGACGCGTATTGAAGAGAGGAATATGCCTACAAAGTTTCGCTGCGAACACTTTCCTGGCTATCGAGATATTTCCAAAAAACCGTTTCACCGTGGTCCGACGCATGTGTTCCTAGTTTTATTGGTCTAACTTTTCACCTAGTGATTTTTTTTAAAAAATTCTTTTGGGCATTGATTTCTCTTCTTATTTCCCGTCGATTGAGCCAGCTCTCATCAAAATCGGTGAGATTTCATGTTTTGAGTGAAAAAAATCTATAGGCTATATAGCCCACGTTTTTTGCGAAATTTTGACTGAAAATTAAGTGTCACCGTTTTTAACGTATGAGCACTCGTTGGACGCGTATTGAAGAGAGGAATATGCGTACAAAGTTTCGCTGCGAACACTTACCTTGCTATCGAGATATTTCCAAAAAACCGTAAAACCGTTTCACCGTGGTCCGACGCATGTGTTCCTAGTTTTATTGGTCTAACTTTTCACCTAGTGATTTTTTTTGAAAAATTCTTTTGGGTATCTATTTCTTTTCTTATTCCCCGTCGAATGAGCCATCTCTCATCAAAATCGGTGAGATTTCATGTTTTGAGTGAAAAAAATCTATAGGCTATAGCCCACGTTTTTTTGCGAAATTTTGACAGAAAATTAAGTGTCACCGATTTTAACGTATGAGTACTCGTTGGACGCGTATTGAAGAGAGGAATATGCGTACAAAGTTTCGCTGCGAACACTTACCTTGCTATCGAGATATTTCCAAAAAACCGTTTCACCGTGGTCCGACGCATGTGTTCCTAGTTTTATTGGTCTAACTTTTCACCTAGTGATTTTTTTTAAAAAATTCTTTTGGGCATCGATTTCTCTTCTTATATCCCGTCGATTGAGCCATCACTCATCAAAATCGGTGAGATTTCATGTTTTGAGTGAAAAAAATCTATAGGCTATAGCCCACGTTTTTTTGCGAAATTTTGACAGAAAATTAAGTGTCACCGATTTTACGGTTGAGTACTCGTTGGACGCGTATTGAAGAGAGGAATATGCGTACAAAGTTTCGCTGCGAACACTTACCTTGCTATCGAGATATTTCCAAAAAACCGTTTCACCGTGGTCCGACGCATGTGTTCCTAGTTTTATTGGTCTAACTTTTCACCTAGTGATTTTTTTTTAAAAAATTCTTTTGGGCATCGATTTCTCTTCTTATTTCCCGTCGATTGAGTCAGCTCTCATCAAAATCGGTGAAATTTCATGTTTTGAGTGAAAAAAATCTATAGGCCCACGTTTTTTGCGAAATTTTGACTGAAAATTAAGTGTCACCGATTTTAACGTATGAGCACTCGTTGGACGCGTATTGAAGAGAGGAATATGCGTACAAAGTTTCGCTGCGAACACTTACCTTGCTATCGAGATATTTCCAAAAAACCGTAAAACCGTTTCACCGTGGTCCGACGCATGTGTTCCTAGTTTTATTGGTCTAACTTTTCACCTAGTGATTTTTTTTGAAAAATTCTTTTGGGTGTCTATTTCTTTTCTTATTCCCCGTCGAATGAGCCATCTCTCATCAAAATCGGTGAGATTTCATGTTTTTCGTGAAAAAAATCTATAGGCTATAGCCCATGTTTTTTTGCGAAATTTTGACAGAAAATTAAGTGTCACCGATTTTACGGTTGAGTACTCGTTGGACGCGTATTGAAGAGAGGAATATGCGTACAAAGTTTCGCTGCGAACACTTACCTTGCTATCGAGATATTTCCAAAAAACCGTAAAACCGTTTCACCGTGGTCCGACGCATGTGTTCCTAGTTTTATTGGTCTAACTTTTCACCTAGTGATTTTTTTTGAAAAATTCTTTTGGGTGTCTATTTCTTTTCTTATTCCCCGTCGAATGAGCCATCTCTCATCAAAATCGGTGAGATTTCATGTTTTTCGTGAAAAAAATCTATAGGCTATAGCCCATGTTTTTTTGCGAAATTTTGACAGAAAATTAAGTGTCACCGATTTTACGGTTGAGTACTCGTTGGACGCGTATTGAAGAGAGGAATATGCGTACAAAGTTTCGCTGCGAACACTTACCTTGCTATCGAGATATTTCCAAAAAACCGTAAAACCGTTTCACCGTGGTCCGACGCATGTGTTCCTAGTTTTATTGGTCTAACTTTTCACCTAGTGATTTTTTTTGAAAAATTCTTTTGGGTATCTATTTCTTTTCTTATTCCCCGTCGAATGAGCCATCTCTTATCAAAATCGGTGAGATTTCATGTTTTTCGTGAAAAAAATCTATAGGCTATATAGCCCACGTTTTTTTGCGAAATTTTGACTGAAAATTAAGTGTCACCGATTTTAACGTATGAGCACTCGTTGGACGCGTATTGAAGAGAGGAATATGCGTACAAAGTTTCGCTGCGAACACTTACCTTGCTATCGAGATATTTCCAAAAAACCGTAAAACCGTTTCACCGTGGTCCGACGCATGTGTTCCTAGTTTATTGGTCTAACTTTTCACCTAGTGATATTTTTTGAAAAATTCTTTTGGGTATCTATTTCTTTTCTTATTCCCCGTCGAATGAGCCATCTCTCATCAAAATCGGTGAGATTTCATGTTTTTCGTGAAAAAAATCTATAGGCTATAGCCCACGTTTTTTTGCGAAATTTTGACAGAAAATTAAGTGTCACCGATTTTAACGTATGAGTACTCGTTGGACGCGTATTGTAGAGAGGAATATGCGTACAAAGTTTCGCTGCGAACACTTACCTTGCTATCGAGATATTTCCAAAAATCCGTTTCACCGTGGTCCGACGCATGTGTTCCTAGTTTTATTAGTCTAACTTTTCACCTAGTGATTTTTTTTAAAAAATTCTTTGGGGCATCGATTTCTCTTCTTATTTCCCGTCGATTGAGCCAGCTCTCATCAAAATCGGTGAGATTTCATGTTTTGAGTGAAAAAAATCTATAGGCTATAGCCCACGTTTTTTTGCGAAATTTTGACAGAAAATTAAGTGTCACCGATTTTAACGTATGAGTACTCGTTGGACGCGTATTGAAGAGAGGAATATGCGTACAAAGTTTCGCTGCGAACACTTACCTTGCTATCGAGATATTTCCAAAAAACCGTTTCACCGTGGTCCGACGCATGTGTTCCTAGTTTTATTGGTCTAACTTTTCACCTAGTGATTTTTTTTAAAAAATTCTTTTGGGCATCGATTTCTCTTCTTATTTCCCGTCGATTGAGCCATCACTCATCAAAATCGGTGAGATTTCATGTTTTGAGTGAAAAAAATCTATAGGCTATAGCCCACGTTTTTTTGCGAAATTTCGACTGAAAATTAAGTGTCACCGATTTTAACGTATGAGCACTCGTTGGACGCGTATTGAAGAGAGGAATATGCGTACAAAGTTTCGCTGCGAACACTTACCTTGCTATCGAGATATTTCCAAAAAACCGTTTCACCGTGGTCCGACGCATGTGTTCCTAGTTTTATTGGTCTAACTTTTCACCTAGTGATTTTTTTTAAAAAATTCTTTTGGGCATCGATTTCTCTTCTTATTTCCCGTCGATTGAGTCAGCTCTCATCAAAATCGGTGAAATTTCATGTTTTGAGTGAAAAAAATCTATAGGCTATAGCCCACGTTTTTTGCGAAATTTTGACTGAAAATTAAGTGTCACCGATTTTAACGTATGAGCACTCGTTGGACGCGTATTGAAGAGAGGAATATGCGTACAAAGTTTCGCTGCGAACACTTACCTTGCTATCGAGATATTTCCAAAAAACCGTAAAACCGTTTCACCGTGGTCCGACGCATGTGTTCCAAGTTTTATTGGTCTAACTTTTCACCTAGTGATTTTTTTTTGAAAAATTCTTTTGGGTATCTATTTCTTTTCTTATTCCCCGTCGAATGAGCCATCTCTCATCAAAATCAGTGAGATTTCATGTTTTTCGTGAAAAAAATCTATAGGCTATAGCCCACGTTTTTTTGCGAAATTTTGACAGAAAATTAAGTGTCACCGATTTTAACGTATGAGTACTCGTTGGACGCGTATTGAAGAGAGGAATATGCGTACAAAGTTTCGCTGCGAACACTTACCTTAGTATCGAGATATTTCCAAAAAACCGTTTCACCGTGGTCCGACGCATGTGTTCCTAGTTTTATTGGTCTAACTTTTCACGTAGTTATTTTTTTTAAAAAATTCTTTTGGGCATCGATTTCTCTTCTTATTTCCCGTCGATTGAGCCATCTCTCATCAAAATCGGTGAGATTTCATGTTTTGAGTGAAAAAAATCTATAGGCTATAGCCCACGTTTTTCTGCGAAATTTTGGCAGAAAATTAAGTGTCACCGATTTTAACGTATGAGTACTCGTTGGACGCGTATTGAAGAGAGGAATATGCGTACAAAGTTTCGCTGCGAACACTTACCTTGCTATCGAGATATTTCCAAAAAACTGTTTCACCGTGGACCGACGAATGTGTTCCTAGTTTTATTGGTCTAACTTTTCACCTAGTGATTTTGTTTAAAAAATTCTTTTGGGCATCGATTTCTCTTCTTATTTCCCGTCGATTGAGCCATCACTCATCAAAATCGGTGAGATTTCATGTTTTGAGTGAAAAAAATCTATAGGCTATAGCCCACGTTTTTTTGCGAAATTTTGACTGAAAATTAAATGTTACCGATTTTAACGTATGAGCACTCGTTGGACGCGTATTGAAGAGAGGAATATGCGTACAAAGTTTCGCTGCGAACACTTACCTTGCTATCGAGATATTTCCAAAAAACCGTAAAACCGTTTCACCGTGGTCCGACGCATGTGTTCCTAGTTTTATTGGTCTAACTTTTCACCTAATGATTTTTTTTAAAAAATTCTTTTGGGCATCGATTTCTCTTCTTATTTCCCGTCGATTGAACCATCTCTCATCAAAATCGGTGAGATTTCATGTTTTGAGTGAAAAAAAATCTATAGTATAGCCCACGTTTTTTTGCGAAATTTTGACTGAAAATTAAATGTTACCGATTTTAACGTATGAGCACTCGTTGGACGCGTATTGAAGAGAGGAATATGCCTACAAAGTTTCGCTGCGAACACTTTCCTGGCTATCGAGATATTTCCAAAAAACCGTTTCACCGTGGTCCGACGCATGTGTTCCTAGTTTTATTGGTCTAACTTTTCACCTAATGATTTTTTTTAAAAAATTCTTTTGGGTATCTATTTCTTTTCTTATTCCCCGTCGAATGAGCCATCTCTCATCAAAATCGGTGAGATTTCATGTTTTTCGTGAAAAAAATCTATAGGCTAGCCCACGTTTTTTTGTGAAATTTTGACTGAAAATTAAGTGTCACCGATTTTAACGTATGAGCACTCGTTGGACGCGTATTGAAGAGAGGAATATGCGTACAAAGTTTCGCTGCGAACACTTACCTTGCTATCGAGATATTTCCAAAAAACCGTTTCACCGTGGTCCGACGCATGTGTTCCTAGTTTTATTGGTCTAACTTTTCACCTAGTGATTTTTTTAAAAAATTCTTTTGGGCATCGATTTCTCTTCTTATTTCCCGTCGATTGAGCCATCACTCATCAAAATCGGTGAGATTTCATGTTTTGAGTGAAAAAAATCTATAGGCTATAGCCCACGTTTTTTTGCGAAATTTTGACTGAAAATTAAATGTTACCGATTTTAACGTATGAGCACTCGTTGGACGCGTATTGAAGAGAGGAATATGCCTACAAAGTTTCGCTGCGAACACTTTCCTGGCTATCGAGATATTTCCAAAAAAACCGTTTCACCGTGGTCCGACGCATGTGTTCCTAGTTTTATTGGTCTAACTTTTCACCTAATGATTTTTTTTTAAAAAATTCTTTTGGGTATCTATTTCTTTTCTTATTCCTCGTCGAATGAGCCATCTCTCATCAAAATCGGTGAGATTTCATGTTTTTCGTGAAAAAAATCTATAGGCTAGCCCACGTTTTTTTGTGAAATTTTGACTGAAAATTAAGTGTCACCGATTTTAACGTATGAGCACTCGTTGGACGCGTATTGAAGAGAGGAATATGCGTACAAAGTTTCGCTGCGAACACTTACCTTGCTATCGAGATATTTCCAAAAAACCGTTTCACCGTGGTCCGACGCATGTGTTCCTAGTTTTATTGGTCTAACTTTTCACGTAGTGATTTTTTTAAAAAAATTCTTTTGGGCATCGATTTCTCTTCTTATTTCCCGTCGATTGAGCCATCACTCATCAAAATCGGTGAGATTTCATGTTTTGAGTGAAAAAAATCTATAGGCTATAGCCCACGTTTTTCTGCGAAATTTTGGCAGAAAATTAAGTGTCACCGATTTTAACGTATGAGTACTCGTTGGACGCGTATTGAAGAGAGGAATATGCGTACAAAGTTTCGCTGCGAACACTTACCTTGCTATCGAGATATTTCCAAAAAACTGTTTCACCGTGGACCGACGCATGTGTTCCTAGTTTTATTGGTCTAACTTTTCACCTAGTGAATTTGTTTAAAAAATTCTTTTGGGCATCGATTTCTCTTCTTATTTCCCGTCGATTGAGCCATCACTCATCAAAATCGGTGAGATTTCATGTTTTGAGTGAAAAAAATCTATAGGCTATAGCCCACGTTTTTTTGCGAAATTTTGACTGAAAATTAAATGTTACCGATTTTAACGTATGAGCACTCGTTGGACGCGTATTGAAGAGAGGAATATGCCTACAAAGTTTCGCTGCGAACACTTTCCTGGCTATCGAGATATTTCCAAAAAAACCGTTTCACCGTGGTCCGACGCATGTGTTCCTAGTTTTATTGGTCTAACGTTTCACCTAATGATTTTTTTTAAAAAATTCTTTTGGGTATCTATTTCTTTTCTTATTCCCCGTCGAATGAGCCATCTCTCATCAAAATCGGTGAGATTTCATGTTTTTCGTGAAAAAAATCTATAGGCTAGCCCACGTTTTTTTGTGAAATTTTGACTGAAAATTAAGTGTCACCGATTTTAACGTATGAGCACTCGTTGGACGCGTATTGAAGAGAGGAATATGCGTACAAAGTTTCGCTGCGAACACTTACCTTGCTATCGAGATATTTCCAAAAAACCGTTTCACCGTGGTCCGACGCATGTGTTCCTAGTTTTATTGGTCTAACTTTTCACGTAGTGATTTTTTTTAAAAAATTCTTTTGGGCATCGATTTCTCTTCTTATTTCCCGTCGATTGAGCCATCACTCATCAAAATCGGTGAGATTTCATGTTTTGAGTGAAAAAAATCTATAGGCTATAGCCCACGTTTTTCTGCGAAATTTTGGCAGAAAATTAAGTGTCACCGATTTTAACGTATGAGTACTCGTTGGACGCGTATTGAAGAGAGGAATATGCGTACAAAGTTTCGCTGCGAACACTTACCTTGCTATCGAGATATTTCCAAAAAACTGTTTCACCGTGGACCGACGCATGTGTTCCTAGTTTTATTGGTCTAACTTTTCACCTAGTGATTTTGTTTAAAAAATTCTTTTGGGCATCGATTTCTCTTCTTATTTCCCGTCGATTGAGCCATCACTCATCAAAATCGGTGAGATTTCATGTTTTGAGTGAAAAAAATCTATAGGCTATAGCCCACGTTTTTTTGCGAAATTTTGACTGAAAATTAAATGTTACCGATTTTAACGTATGAGCACTCGTTGGACGCGTATTGAAGAGAGGAATATGCCTACAAAGTTTCGCTGCGAACACTTTCCTGGCTATCGAGATATTTCCAAAAAACCGTTTCACCGTGGTCCGACGCATGTGTTCCTAGTTTTATTGGTCTAACTTTTCACCTAATGATTTTTTTTAAAAAATTCTTTTGGGTATCTATTTCTTTTCTTATTCCCCGTCGAATGAGCCATCTCTCATCAAAATCGGTGAGATTTCATGTTTTTCGTGAAAAAAATCTATAGGCTAGCCCACGTTTTTTTGTGAAATTTTGACTGAAAATTAAGTGTCACCGATTTTAACGTATGAGCACTCGTTGGACGCGTATTGAAGAGAGGAATATGCGTACAAAGTTTCGCTGCGAACACTTACCTTGCTATCGAGATATTTCCAAAAAACCGTTTCACCGTGGTCCGACGCATGTGTTCCTAGTTTTATTGGTCTAACTTTTCACGTAGTGATTTTTTTTAAAAAATTCTTTTGGGCATCGATTTCTCTTCTTATTTCCCGTCGATTGAGCCATCACTCATCAAAATCGGTGAGATTTCATGTTTTGAGTGAAAAAAAATCTATAGGCTATAGCCCACGTTTTTTTGCGAAATTTTGACTGAAAATTAAATGTTACCGATTTTAACGTATGAGCACTCGTTGGACGCGTATTGAAGAGAGGAATATGCCTACAAAGTTTCGCTGCGAACACTTTCCTGGCTATCGAGATATTTCCAAAAAACCGTTTCACCGTGGTCCGACGCATGTGTTCCTAGTTTTATTGGTCTAACTTTTCACCTAGTGATTTTTTTTAAAAAATTCTTTTGGGCATCGATTTCTCTTCTTATTTCCCGTCGATTGAGCCAGCTCTCATCAAAATCGGTGAGATTTCATGTTTTGAGTGAAAAAAATTTATAGGCTATAGCCCACGTTTTTTTGCGAAATTTTGACTGAAAATTAAATGTTACCGATTTTAACGTATGAGCACTCGTTGGACGCGTATTGAAGAGAGGAATATGCGTACAAAGTTTCGCTGCGAACACTTACCTTGCTATCGAGATATTTCCAAAAAACCGTTTCACCGTGGTCCGACGCATGTGTTCCTAGTTTTATTGGTCTAACTTTTCACGTAGTGATTTTTTTTTAAAAAATTCTTTTGGGCATCGATTTCTCTTCTTATTTCCCGTCGATTGAGCCATCACTCATCAAAATCGGTGAGATTTCATGTTTTGAGTGAAAAAAATCTATAGGCTATAGCCCACGTTTTTTTGCGAAATTTTGACTGAAAATTAAATGTTACCGATTTTAACGTATGAGCACTCGTTGGACGCGTATTGAAGAGAGGAATATGCCTACAAAGTTTCGCTGCGAACACTTTCCTGGCTATCGAGATATTTCCAAAAAACTGTTTCACCGTGGACCGACGCATGTGTTCCTAGTTTTATTGGTCTAACTTTTCACCTAGTGATTTTGTTTAAAAAATTCTTTTGGGCATCGATTTCTCTTCATATTTCCCGTCGATTGAGCCATCACTCATCAAAATCGGTGAGATTTCATGTTTTGAGTGAAAAAAATCTATAGGCTATAGCCCACGTTTTTTTGCGAAATTTTGACTGAAAATTAAATGTTACCGATTTTAACGTATGAGCACTCGTTGGACGCGTATTGAAGAGAGGAATATGCCTACAAAGTTTCGCTGCGAACACTTTCCTGGCTATCGAGATATTTCCAAAAAACCGTTTCACCGTGGTCCGACGCATGTGTTCCTAGTTTTATTGGTCTAACTTTTCACCTAATGATTTTTTTTAAAAAATTCTTTTGGGTATCTATTTCTTTTCTTATTCCCCGTCGAATGAGCCATCTATCATCAAAATCGGTGAGATTTCATGTTTTTCGTGAAAAAAATCTATAGGCTAGCCCACGTTTTTTTGTGAAATTTTGACTGAAAATTAAGTGTCACCGATTTTAACGTATGAGCACTCGTTGGACGCGTATTGAATAGAGGAATATGCGTACAAAGTTTCGCTGCGAACACTTACCTTGCTATCGAGATATTTCCAAAAAACCGTTTCACCGTGGTCCGACGCATGTGTTCCTAGTTTTATTGGTCTAACTTTTCACGTAGTGATTTTTTTTAAAAAATTCTTTTGGGCATCGATTTCTCTTCTTATTTCCCGTCGATTGAGCCATCACTCATCAAAATCGGTGAGATTTCATGTTTTGAGTGAAAAAAATCTATAGGCTATAGCCCACGTTTTTTTGCGAAATTTTGACTGAAAATTAAATGTTACCGATTTTAACGTATGAGCACTCGTTGGACGCGTATTGAAGAGAGGAATATGCCTACAAAGTTTCGCTGCGAACACTTTCCTGGCTATCGAGATATTTCCAAAAAACCGTTTCACCGTGGTCCGACGCATGTGTTCCTAGTTTTATTGGTCTAACTTTTCACCTAGTGATTTTTTTTAAAAAATTCTTTTGGGCATCGATTTCTCTTCTTATTTCCCGTCGATTGAGCCAGCTCTCATCAAAATCGGTGAGATTTCATGTTTTGAGTGAAAAAAATCTATAGGCTATAGCCCACGTTTTTTTGCGAAATTTTGACTGAAAATTAAATGTTACCGATTTTAACGTATGAGCACTCGTTGGACGCGTATTGAAGAGAGGAATATGCGTACAAAGTTTCGCTGCGAACACTTACCTTGCTATCGAGATATTTCCAAAAAACCGTTTCACCGTGGTCCGACGCATGTGTTCCTAGTTTTATTGGTCTAACTTTTCACGTAGTGATTTTTTTTAAAAAATTCTTTTGGGCATCGATTTCTCTTCTTATTTCCCGTCGATTGAGCCATCACTCATCAAAATCGGTGAGATTTCATGTTTTGAGTGAAAAAAATCTATAGGCTATAGCCCACGTTTTTTTGCGAAATTTTGACTGAAAATTAAATGTTACCGATTTTAACGTATGAGCACTCGTTGGACGCGTATTGAAGAGAGGAATATGCCTACAAAGTTTCGCTGCGAACACTTTCCTGGCTATCGAGATATTTCCAAAAAACTGTTTCACCGTGGACCGACGCATGTGTTCCTAGTTTTATTGGTCTAACTTTTCACCTAGTGATTTTGTTTAAAAAATTCTTTTGGGCATCGATTTCTCTTCTTATTTCCCGTCGATTGAGCCATCTCTCATCAAAATCGGTGAGATTTCATGTTTTTCGTGAAAAAAATCTATAGGCTATAGCCCACGTTTTTTTGCGAAATTTTGACAGAAAATTAAGTGTCACCGATTTTAACGTATGAGTACTCGTTGGACGCGTATTGAAGAGAGGAATATGCCTACAAAGTTTCGCTGCGAACACTTTCCTGGCTATCGAGATATTTCCAAAAATCCGTTTCACCGTGGTCCGACGCATGTGTTCCTAGTTTTATTGGTCTAACTTTTCACGTAGTGATTTTTTTTTAAAAAATTCTTTTGGGCATCGATTTCTCTTCTTATTTCCCGTCGATTGAGCCATCACTCATCAAAATCGGTGAGATTTCATGTTTTGAGTGAAAAAAATCTATAGGCTATAGCCCACGTTTTTTGCGAAATTTTGACTGAAAATTAAGTGTCACCGATTTTAACGTATGAGCACTCGTTGGACGCGTATTGAAGAGGAATATGCGTACAAAGTTTCGCTGCGAAGACTTACCTTGCTATCGAGATATTTCCAAAAAACCGTAAAACCGTTTCACCGTGGTCCGACGCATGTGTTCCTAGTTTTATTGGTCTAACTTTTCACCTAGTGATTTTTTTTGAAAAATTCTTTTGGGTATCTATTTCTTTTCTTATTCCCCGTCGAATGAGCCATCTCTCATCAAAATCGGTGAGATTTCATGTTTTTCGTGAAAAAAATCTATAGGCTATAGCCCACGTTTTTTTGCGAAATTTTGACAGAAAATTAAGTGTCACCGATTTTAACGTATGAGTACTCGTTGGACGCGTATTGAAGAGAGGAATATGCGTACAAAGTTTCGCTGCGAACACATACCTTGCTATCGAGATATTTCCAAAAAACCGTTTCACCGTGGTCCAACGCATGTGTTCCTAGTTTTATTGGTCTAACTTTTCACCTAGTGATTTTTTTTAAAAAATTCTTTTGGGCATCGATTTCTCTTCTTATTTCCCGTCGATTGAGCCATCACTCATCAAAATCGGTGAGATTTCATGTTTTGAGTGAAAAAAATCTATAGGCTATAGCCCACTTTTTTTGCGAAATTTTGACTGAAAATTAAGTGTCACCGATTTTAACGTATGAGCACTCGTTGGACGCGTATTGAAGAGAGGAATATGCGTACAAAGTTTCGCTGCGAACACTTACCTTGCTATCGAGATATTTCCAAAAAACCGTAAAACCGTTTCACCGTGGTCCGACGCATGTGTTCCTAGTTTTATTGGTCTAACTTTTCACCTAGTGATTTTTTTTGAAAAATTCTTTTGGGTATCTATTTCTTTTCTTATTCCCCGTCGAATGAGCCATCTCTCATCAAAATCGGTGAGATTTCATGTTTTTCGTGAAAAAAATCTATAGGCTAGCCCACGTTTTTTTGTGAAATTTTGACTGAAAATTAAGTGTCACCGATTTTAACGTATGAGCACTCGTTGGACGCGTATTGAAGAGAGGAATATGCGTACAAAGTTTCGCTGCGAACACTTACCTTGCTATCGAGATATTTCCAAAAAACCGTTTCACCGTGGTCCGACGCATGTGTTCCTAGTTTTATTGGTCTAACTTTTCACCTAGTGATTTTTTTTAAAAAATTCTTTTGGGCATCGATTTCTCTTCTTATTTCCCGTCGATTGAGCCATCACTCATCAAAATCGGTGAGATTTCATGTTTTGAGTGAAAAAAATCTATAGGCTATAGCCCACGTTTTTTTGCGAAATTTTGACTGAAAATTAAATGTTACCGATTTTGACGTATGAGCACTCGTTGGACGCGTATTGAAGAGAGGAATATGCCTACAAAGTTTCGCTGCGAACACTTTCCTGGCTATCGAGATATTTCCAAAAAACCGTTTCACCGTGGTCCGACGCATGTGTTCCTAGTTTTATTGGTCTAACTTTTCACCTAATGATTTTTTTTAAAAAATTCTTTTGGGTATCTATTTCTTTTCTTATTCCCCGTCGAATGAGCCATCTCTCATCAAAATCGGTGAGATTTCATGTTTTTCGTGAAAAAAATCTATAGGCTAGCCCACGTTTTTTTGTGAAATTTTGACTGAAAATTAAGTGTCACCGATTTTAACGTATGAGCACTCGTTGGACGCGTATTGAAGAGAGGAATATGCGTACAAAGTTTCGCTGCGAACACTTACCTTGCTATCGAGATATTTCCAAAAAACCGTTTCACCGTGGTCCGACGCATGTGTTCCTAGTTTTATTGGTCTAACTTTTCACGTAGTGATTTTTTTAAAAAAATTCTTTTGGGCATCGATTTCTCTTCTTATTTCCCGTCGATTGAGCCATCACTCATCAAAATCGGTGAGATTTCATGTTTTGAGTGAAAAAAATCTATAGGCTATAGCCCACGTTTTTCTGCGAAATTTTGGCAGAAAATTAAGTGTCACCGATTTTAACGTATGAGTACTCGTTGGACGCGTATTGAAGAGAGGAATATGCGTACAAAGTTTCGCTGCGAACACTTACCTTGCTATCGAGATATTTCCAAAAAACTGTTTCACCGTGGACCGACGCATGTGTTCCTAGTTTTATTGGTCTAACTTTTCACCTAGTGAATTTGTTTAAAAAATTCTTTTGGGCATCGATTTCTCTTCTTATTTCCCGTCGATTGAGCCATCACTCATCAAAATCGGTGAGATTTCATGTTTTGAGTGAAAAAAATCTATAGGCTATAGCCCACGTTTTTTTGCGAAATTTTGACTGAAAATTAAATGTTACCGATTTTAACGTATGAGCACTCGTTGGACGCGTATTGAAGAGAGGAATATGCCTACAAAGTTTCGCTGCGAACACTTTCCTGGCTATCGAGATATTTCCAAAAAACCGTTTCACCGTGGTCCGACGCATGTGTTCCTAGTTTTATTGGTCTAACGTTTCACCTAATTATTTTTTTTAAAAAATTCTTTTGGGTATCTATTTCTTTTCTTATTCCCCGTCGAATGAGCCATCTCTCATCAAAATCGGTGAGATTTCATGTTTTTCGTGAAAAAAATCTATAGGCTAGCCCACGTTTTTTTGTGAAATTTTGACTGAAAATTAAGTGTCACCGATTTTAACGTATGAGCACTCGTTGGACGCGTATTGAAGAGAGGAATATGCGTACAAAGTTTCGCTGCGAACACTTACCTTGCTATCGAGATATTTCCAAAAAACCGTTTCACCGTGGTCCGACGCATGTGTTCCTAGTTTTATTGGTCTAACTTTTCACGTAGTGATTTTTTTTAAAAAATTCTTTTGGGCATCGATTTCTCTTCTTATTTCCCGTCGATTGAGCCATCACTCATCAAAATCGGTGAGATTTCATGTTTTGAGTGAAAAAAATCTATAGGCTATAGCCCACGTTTTTCTGCGAAATTTTGGCAGAAAATTAAGTGTCACCGATTTTAACGTATGAGTACTCGTTGGACGCGTATTGAAGAGAGGAATATGCGTACAAAGTTTCGCTGCGAACACTTACCTTGCTATCGAGATATTTCCAAAAAACTGTTTCACCGTGGACCGACGCATGTGTTCCTAGTTTTATTGGTCTAACTTTTCACCTAGTGATTTTGTTTAAAAAATTCTTTTGGGCATCGATTTCTCTTCTTATTTCCCGTCGATTGAGCCATCACTCATCAAAATCGGTGAGATTTCATGTTTTGAGTGAAAAAAATCTATAGGTTTTTTTGCGAAATTTTGACTGAAAATTAAATGTTACCGATTTTAACGTATGAGCACTCGTTGGACGCGTATTGAAGAGAGGAATATGCCTACAAAGTTTCGCTGCGAACACTTTCCTGGCTATCGAGATATTTCCAAAAAACCGTTTCACCGTGGTCCGACGCATGTGTTCCTAGTTTTATTGGTCTAACTTTTCACCTAATGATTTTTTTTAAAAAATTCTTTTGGGTATCTATTTCTTTTCTTATTCCCCGTCGAATGAGCCATCTCTCATCAAAATCGGTGAGATTTCATGTTTTGAGTGAAAAAAATCTATAGGCTAGCCCACGTTTTTTTGTGAAATTTTGACTGAAAATTAAGTGTCACCGATTTTAACGTATGAGCACTCGTTGGACGCGTATTGAAGAGAGGAATATGCGTACAAAGTTTCGCTGCGAACACTTACCTTGCTATCGAGATATTTCCAAAAAACCGTTTCACCGTGGTCCGACGCATGTGTTCCTAGTTTTATTGGTCTAACTTTTCACGTAGTGATTTTTTTTAAAAAATTCTTTTGGGCATCGATTTCTCTTCTTATTTCCCGTCGATTGAGCCATCACTCATCAAAATCGGTGAGATTTCATGTTTTTCGTGAAAAAAATCTATAGGCTATAGCCCACGTTTTTTTGCGAAATTTTGACTGAAAATTAAATGTTACCGATTTTAACGTATGAGCACTCGTTGGACGCGTATTGAAGAGAGGAATATGCCTACAAAGTTTCGCTGCGAACACTTTCCTGGCTATCGAGATATTTCCAAAAAACCGTTTCACCGTGGTCCGACGCATGTGTTCCTAGTTTTATTGGTCTAACTTTTCACCTAATGATTTTTTTTAAAAAATTCTTTTGGCTATCTATTTCTTTTCTTATTCCCCGTCGAATGAGCCATCTCTCATCAAAATCGGTGAGATTTCATGTTTTTCGTGAAAAAAATCTATAGGCTAGCCCACGTTTTTTTGTGAAATTTTGACTGAAAATTAAGTGTCACCGATTTTAACGTATGAGCACTCGTTGGACGCGTATTGAATAGAGGAATATGCGTACAAAGTTTCGCTGCGAACACTTACCTTGCTATCGAGATATTTCCAAAAAACCGTTTCACCGTGGTCCGACGCATGTGTTCCTAGTTTTATTGGTCTAACTTTTCACGTAGTGATTTTTTTTAAAAAATTCTTTTGGGCATCGATTTCTCTTCTTATTTCCCGTCGATTGAGCCATCACTCATCAAAATCGGTGAGATTTCATGTTTTGAGTGAAAAAAATCTATAGGCTATAGCCCACGTTTTTTTGCGAAATTTTGACTGAAAATTAAATGTTACCGATTTTAACGTATGAGCACTCGTTGGACGCGTATTGAAGAGAGGAATATGCGTACAAAGTTTCGCTGCGAACACTTACCTTGCTATCGAGATATTTCCAAAAAACCGTTTCACCGTGGTCCGACGCATGTGTTCCTAGTTTTATTGGTCTAACTTTTCACGTAGTGATTTTTTTTAAAAAATTCTTTTGGGCATCGATTTCTCTTCTTATTTCCCGTCGATTGAGCCATCACTCATCAAAATCGGTGAGATTTCATGTTTTGAGTGAAAAAAATCTATAGGCTATAGCCCACGTTTTTTTGCGAAATTTTGACTGAAAATTAAATGTTACCGATTTTAACGTATGAGCACTCGTTGGACGCGTATTGAAGAGAGGAATATGCCTACAAAGTTTCGCTGCGAACACTTTCCTGGCTATCGAGATATTTCCAAAAAACTGTTTCACCGTGGACCGACGCATGTGTTCCTAGTTTTATTGGTCTAACTTTTCACCTAGTGATTTTGTTTAAAAAATTCTTTTGGGCATCGATTTCTCTTCTTATTTCCCGTCGATTGAGCCATCACTCATCAAAATCGGTGAGATTTCATGTTTTGAGTGAAAAAAATCTATAGGCTATAGCCCACGTTTTTTTGCGAAATTTTGACTGAAAATTAAATGTTACCGATTTTAACGTATGAGCACTCGTTGGACGCGTATTGAAGAGAGGAATATGCCTACAAAGTTTCGCTGCGAACACTTTCCTGGCTATCGAGATATTTCCAAAAAACCGTTTCACCGTGGTCCGACGCATGTGTTCCTAGTTTTATTGGTCTAACTTTTCACGTAGTGATTCTTTTTAAAAAATTCTTTTGGGCATCGATTTCTCTTCTTATTTCCCGTCGATTGAGCCATCACTCATCAAAATCGGTGAGATTTCATGTTTTGAGTGAAAAAAATCTATAGGCTATAGCCCACGTTTTTTTGCGAAATTTTGACAGAAAATTAAGTGTCACCGATTTTAACGTATGAGTACTCGTTGGACGCGTATTGAAGAGAGGAATATGCGTACAAAGTTTCGCTGCGAACACTTACCTTGCTATCGAGATATTTCCAAAAAACCGTAAAACCGTTTCACCGTGGTCCGACGCATGTGTTCCTAGTTTTATTGGTCTAACTTTTCACCTAGTGATTTTTTTTGAAAAATTCTTTTGGGTATCTCTTTCTTTACTTATTCCTCGTCGAATGAGCCATCTCTCATCAAAATCGGTGAGATTTCATGTTTTTCGTGAAAAAAATCTATAGGCTATAGCCCACGTTTTTTTGCGAAATTTTGACAGAAAATTAAGTGTCACCGATTTTAACGTATGAGTACTCGTTGGACGCGTATTGAAGAGAGGAATATGCCTACAAAGTTTCGCTGCGAACACTTTCCTGGCTATCGAGATATTTCCAAAAATCCGTTTCACCGTGGTCCGACGCATGTGTTCCTAGTTTTATTGGTCTAACTTTTCACGTAGTGATTTTTTTTTAAAAAATTCTTTTGGGCATCGATTTCTCTTCTTATTTCCCGTCGATTGAGCCATCACTCATCAAAATCGGTGAGATTTCATGTTTTGAGTGAAAAAAATCTATAGGCTATAGCCCACGTTTTTTGCGAAATTTTGACTGAAAATTAAGTGTCACCGATTTTAACGTATGAGCACTCGTTGGACGCGTATTGAAGAGGAATATGCGTACAAAGTTTCGCTGCGAAGACTTACCTTGCTATCGAGATATTTCCAAAAAACCGTAAAACCGTTTCACCGTGGTCCGACGCATGTGTTCCTAGTTTTATTGGTCTAACTTTTCACCTAGTGATTTTTTTTGAAAAATTCTTTTGGGTATCTATTTCTTTTCTTATTCCCCGTCGAATGAGCCATCTCTCATCAAAATCGGTGAGATTTCATGTTTTTCGTGAAAAAAATCTATAGGCTATAGCCCACGTTTTTTTGCGAAATTTTGACAGAAAATTAAGTGTCACCGATTTTAACGTATGAGTACTCGTTGGACGCGTATTGAAGAGAGGAATATGCGTACAAAGTTTCGCTGCGAACACTTACCTTGCTATCGAGATATTTCCAAAAAACCGTTTCACCGTGGTCCAACGCATGTGTTCCTAGTTTTATTGGTCTAACTTTTCACCTAGTGATTTTTTTTAAAAAATTCTTTTGGGCATCGATTTCTCTTCTTATTTCCCGTCGATTGAGGCATCACTCATCAAAATCGGTGAGATTTCATGTTTTGAGTGAAAAAAATCTATAGGCTATAGCCCACTTTTTTTGCGAAATTTTGACTGAAAATTAAGTGTCACCGATTTTAACGTATGAGCACTCGTTGGACGCGTATTGAAGAGAGGAATATGCGTACAAAGTTTCGCTGCGAACACTTACCTTGCTATCGAGATATTTCCAAAAAACCGTAAAACCGTTTCACCGTGGTCCGACGCATGTGTTCCTAGTTTTATTGGTCTAACTTTTCACCTAGTGATTTTTTTTGAAAAATTCTTTTGGGTATCTCTTTCTTTACTTATTCCTCGTCGAATGAGCCATCTCTCATCAAAATCGGTGAGATTTCATGTTTTTCGTGAAAAAAATCTATAGGCTATAGCCCACGTTTTTTTGCGAAATTTTGACAGAAAATTAAGTGTCACCGATTTTAACGTATGAGTACTCGTTGGACGCGTATTGAAGAGAGGAATATGCGTACAAAGTTTCGCTGCGAACACTTTCCTGGCTATCGAGATATTTCCAAAAAACCGTTTCACCGTGGTCCGACGCATGTGTTCCTAGTTTTATTGGTCTAACTTTTCACGTAGTGATTTTTTTTAAAAAATTCTTTTGGGCATCGATTTCTCTTCTTATTTCCCGTCGATTGAGCCATCACTCATCAAAATCGGTGAGATTTCATGTTTTGAGTGAAAAAAATCTATAGGCTATAGCCACGTTTTTTGCGAAATTTTGACTGAAAATTAAGTGTCACCGATTTTAACGTATGAGCACTCGTTGGACGCGTATTGAAGAGAGGAATATGCGTACAAAGTTTCGCTGCGAAGACTTACCTTGCTATCGAGATATTTCCAAAAAACCGTAAAACCGTTTCACCGTGGTCCGACGCATGTGTTCCTAGTTTTATTGGTCTAACTTTTCACCTAGTGATTTTTTTTGAAAAATTCTTTTGGGTATCTATTTCTTTTCTTATTCCCCGTCGAATGAGCCATTTCTCATCAAAATCGGTGAGATTTCATGTTTTTCGTGAAAAAAATCTATAGGTTATAGCCCACGTTTTTTTGCGAAATTTTGACTGAAAATTAAGTGTCACCGATTTTAACGTATGAGCACTCGTTGGACGCGTATTGAAGAGAGGAATATGCGTACAAAGTTTCGCTGCGAACACTTACCTTGCTATCGAGATATTTCCAAAAAACCGTAAAACCGTTTCACCGTGGTCCGACGCATGTGTTCCTAGTTTTATTGGTCTAACTTTTCACCTAGTGATTTTTTTTGAAAAATTCTTTTGGGTATCTATTTCTTTTCTTATTCCCCGTCGAATGAGCCATCTCTCATCAAAATCGGTGAGATTTCATGTTTTTCGTGAAAAAAATCTATAGGCAGCCCACGTTTTTTTGCGAAATTTTGACTGAAAATTAAATGTCACCGATTTTAACGTATGAGCACTCGTTGGACGCGTATTGAAGAGAGGAATAAGCCTACAAAGTTTCGCTGCGAACACTTTCCTTGATATCGAGATATTTCCAAAAAACAGTTTCACCGTGGTCCGACGCATGTGTTCCTAGTTTTATTGGTCTAACTTTTCACCTAGTGATTTTTTTTAAAAAATTCTTTTGGGCATCGATTTCCCTTCTTATTTCCCGTCGATTGAGCCATCACTCATCAAAATCGGTGAGATTTCATGTTTTGAGTGAAAAAAATCTATAGGCTATAGCCCACGTTTTTTTGCGAAATTTTGACAGAAAATTAAGTGTCACCGATTTTAACGTATGAGTTCTCGTTGGACGCGTATTGAAGAGAGGAATATGCGTACAAAGTTTCGCTGCGAAGACTTACCTTGCTATCGAGATATTTCCAAAAAACCGTTTCACCGTGGTCCGACGCATGTGTTCCTAGTTTTATTGGTCTAACTTTTCACCTAGTGATTTTTTTTAAAAAATTCTTTTGGGCATCGATTTCTCTTCTTATTTCCCGTCGATTGAGCCATCACTCATCTAAATCGGTGAGATTTCATGTTTTGAGTGAAAAAAATCTATAGGCTATAGCCCACGTTTTTTTGCGAAATTTTGACTGAAAATTAAATGTTACCGATTTTAACGTATGAGCACTCGTTGGACGCGTATTGAAGAGAGGAATATGCGTACAAAGTTTCGCTGCGAACACTTACCTTGCTATCGAGATATTTCCAAAAAACCGTAAAACCGTTTCACCGTGGTCCGACGCATGTGCTCCTAGTTTTATTGGTCTAACTTTTCACCTAGTGATTTTTTTTTAAATTCTTTTGGGCATCGATTTCTCTTCTTATTTCCCGTCGATTGAGCCAGCTCTCATCAAAATCGGTGAGATTTCATGTTTTGAGTGAAAAAAATCTATAGGCTATAGCCCACGTTTTTTGCGAAATTTTGACTGAAAATTAAGTGTCACCGATTTTAACGTATGAGCACTCGTTGGACGCGTATTAAAGAGAGGAATACGCGTACAAAGTTTCGCTGCGAACACTTACCTTGCTATCGAGATATTTCCAAAAAACCGTAAAACCGTTTCACCGTGGTCCGACGCATGTGTTCCTAGTTTTATTGGTCTAACTTTTCACCTATTGATTTTTTTTGAAAAATTCTTTTGGGTATCTATTTCTTTTCTTATTCCCCGTCGAATGAGCCATCTCTCATCAAAATCGGTGAGATTTCATGTTTTTCGTGAAAAAAATCTATAGGCTATAGCCCACGTTTTTTTGCGAAATTTTGACAGAAAATTAAGTGTCACCGATTTTAACGTATGAGTACTCGTTGGACGCGTATTGAAGAGAGGAATATGCGTACAAAGTTTCGCTGCGAACACTTACCTTGCTATCGAGATATTTCCAAAAAACCGTTTCACCGTGGTCCGACGCATGTGTTCCTAGTTTTATTGGTCTAACTTTTCACCTAGTGATTTTTTTTAAAAAATTCTTTTGGGCATCGATTTCTCTTCTTATTTCCCGTCGATTGAGCCATCACTCATCAAAATCGGTGAGATTTCATGTTTTGAGTGAAAAAAATCTATAGGCTATAGCCCACGTTTTTTTGCGAAATTTTGACTGAAAATTAAGTGTCACCGATTTTAACGTATGAGCACTCGTTGGACGCGTATTGAAGAGAGGAATATGCGTACAAAGTTTCGCTGCGAACACTTACCTTGCTATCGAGATATTTCCAAAAAACCGTTTCACCGTGGTCCGACGCATGTGTTCCTAGTTTTATTGGTCTAACTTTTCACCTAGTGATTTTTTTTAAAAAATTCTTTTGGGCATCGATTTCTCTTCTTATTTCCCGTCGATTGAGCCATCACTCATCAAAATCGGTGAGATTTCATGTTTTGAGTGAAAAAAATCTATAGGCTATAGCCCACGTTTTTTTGCGAAATTTTGACTGAAAATTAAATGTTACCGATTTTGACGTATGAGCACTCGTTGGACGCGTATTGAAGAGAGGAATATGCCTACAAAGTTTCGCTGCGAACACTTTCCTGGCTATCGAGATATTTCCAAAAAACCGTTTCACCGTGGTCCGACGCATGTGTTCCTAGTTTTATTGGTCTAACTTTTCACCTAGTGATTTTTTTTAAAAAATTCTTTTGGGCATCGATTTCTCTTCTTATTTCCCGTCGATTGAGCCAGCTCCCATCAAAATCGGTGAGATTTCATGTTTTGAGTGAAAAAAATCTATAGGCTATAGCCCACGTTTTTTAGCGAAATTTTGACTGAAAATTAAATGTTACCGATTTTAACGTATGAGCACTCGTTGGACGCGTATTGAAGAGAGGAATATGCCTACAAAGTTTCGCTGCGAACACTTTCCTGGCTATCGAGATATTTCCAAAAAACCGTTTCACCGTGGTCCGACGCATGTGTTCCTAGTTTTATTGGTCTAACTTTTCACCTAGTGATTTTTTTTAAAAAATTCTTTTGGGCATCGATTTCTCTTCTTATTTCCCGTCGATTGAGCCAGCTCCCATCAAAATCGGTGAGATTTCATGTTTTGAGTGAAAAAAATCTATAGGCTATAGCCCACGTTTTTTGCGAAATTTTGACTGAAAATTAAGTGTCACCGATTTTAACGTATGAGCACTCGTTGGACGCGTATTGAAGAGAGGAATATGCGTACAAAGTTTCGCTGCGAACACTTACCTTGCTATCGAGATATTTCCAAAAAACCGTAAAACCGTTTCACCGTGGTCCGACGCATGTGTTCCTAGTTTTATTGGTCTAACTTTTCACCTAGTGATTTTTTTTGAAAAATTATTTTGGGTATCTATTTCCTTTCTTATTCCCCGTCGAATGAGCCATCTCTCATCAAAATCGGTGAGATTTCATGTTTTTCGTGAAAAAAATCTATAGGCTATAGCCCACGTTTTTTTGCGAAATTTTGACTGAAAATTAAGTGTCACCGATTTTAACGTATGAGCACTCGTTGGACGCGTATTGAAGAGAGGAATATGCGTACAAAGTTTCGCTGCGAACACTTACCTTGCTATCGAGATATTTCCAAAAAACCGTAAAACCGTTTCACCGTGGTCCGACGCATGTGTTCCTAGTTTTATTATTCTAACTTTTCACCTAGTGATTTTTTTTGAAAAATTCTTTTGGGTATCTATTTCTTTTCTTATTCCACGTCGAATGAGCCATCTCTCATCAAAATCGGTGAGATTTCATGTTTTTCGTGAAAAAAATCTATAGGCTATAGCCCACGTTTTTTTGCGAAATTTTGACAGAAAATTAAGTGTCACCGATTTTAACGTATGAGTACTCGTTGGACGCGTATTGAAGAGAGAAATATGCGTACAAAGTTTCGCTGCGAACACTTACCTTGGTATCGAGATATTTCCAAAAAACCGTTTCACCGTGGTCCGACGCATGTGTTCCTAGTTTTATTGGTCTAACTTTTCACGTAGTGATTTTTTTTAAAAAATTCTTTTGGGCATCGATTTCTCTTCTTATTTCCCGTCGATTGAGCCATCACTCATCAAAATCGGTGAGATTTCATGTTTTGAGTGAAAAAAATCTATAGGCTTATAGCCCACGTTTTTTTGCGAAATTTTGACTGAAAAATAAGTGTCACCGATTTTAACGTATGTGCCCTCGTTGGACGCGTATTGAAGAGAGGAATATGCGTACAAAGTTTCGCTGCGAACACTTACCTTGCTATCGAGATATTTCCAAAAAACCGTAAAACCGTTTCACCGTGGTCCGACGCATGTGTTCCTAGTTTTATTGGTCTAACTTTTCACCTAGTGATTTTTTTTGAAAAATTCTTTTGGGTATCTATTTCTTTTCTTATTCCCCGTCGAATGAGCCATCTCTCATCAAAATCGGTGAGATTTCATGTTTTTCGTGAAAAAAATCTATAGGCTATAGCCCACGTTTTTTTGCGAAATTTTGACAGAAAATTAAGTGTCACCGATTTTAACGTATGAGTACTCGTTGGACGCGTATTGAAGAGAGGAATATGCGTACAAAGTTTCGCTGCGAACACTTACCTTGCTATCGAGATATTTCCAAAAAACCGTTTCACCGTGGTCCGACGCATGTGTTCCTAGTTTTATTGGTCTAACTTTTCACGTAGTGATTTTTTTTAAAAAATTCTTTTGGGCATCGATTTCTCTTCTTATTTCCCGTCGATTGAGCCATCACTCATCAAAATCGGTGAGATTTCATGTTTTTCGTGAAAAAAATCTATAGGCTATAGCCCATGTTTTTTTGCGAAATTTTGACTGAAAATTAAGTGTCACCGATTTTAACGTATGAGCACTCGTTGGACGCGTATTGAAGAGAGGAATATGCGTACAAAGTTTCGCTGCGAACACTGATCTTGCTATCGAGATATTTCCAAAAAACCGTAAAACCGTTTCACCGTGGTCCGACGCATGTGTTCCTAGTTTTATTGGTCTAACTTTTCACCTACTGATTTTTTTTTGAAAAATTCTTTTGGGTATCTATTTCTTTTCTTATTCCCCGTCGAATGAGCCATCTCTCATCAAAATCGGTGAGATTTCATGTTTTTCGTGAAAAAAATCTATAGGCTATAGCCCACGTTTTTTTGCGAAATTTTGACTGAAAATTAAGTGTCACCGATTTTAACGTATGAGCACTCGTTGGACGCGTATTGAAGAGAGGAATATGCGTACAAAGTTTCGCTGCGAACACTTACCTTGGTATCGAGATATTTCCAAAAAACCGTTTCACCGTGGTCCGACGCATGTGTTCCTAGTTTTATTGGTCTAACTTTTCACGTAGTGATTTTTTTTAAAAAATTCTTTTGGGCATCGATTTCTCTTCTTATTTCCCGTCGATTGAGCCATCACTCATCAAAATCGGTGAGATTTCATGTTTTGAGTGAAAAAAATCTATAGGCTATAGCCCACGTTTTTTGCGAAATTTTGACTGAAAATTAAGTGTCACCGATTTTAACGTATGAGCACTCGTTGGACGCGTATTGAAGAGAGGAATATGCGTACAAAGCTTCGCTGCGAACACTTACCTTGCTATCGAGATATTTCCAAAAAACCGTAAAACCGTTTCACCGTGGTCCGACGCATGTGTTCCTAGTTTTATTGGTCTAACTTTTCACCTAGTGATTTTTTTCGAAAAATTCTTTTGGGTATCTATTTCTTTTCTTATTCCCCGTCGAATTAGCCATCTCTCATCAAAATCGGTGAGATTTCATGTTTTTCGTGAAAAAAATCTATAGGCTATAGCCCACGTTTTTTGCGAAATTTTGACTGAAAATTAAGTGTCACCGATTTTAACGTATGAGCACTCGTTGGACGCGTATTGAAGAGAGGAATATGCGTACAAAGTTTCGCTGCGAACACTACCTTGCTATCGAGATATTTCCAAAAAACCGTAAAACCGTTTCACCGTGGTCCGACGCATGTGTTCCTAGTTTTATTGGTCCTAACTTTTCACCTAGTGATATTTTTTTGAAAAATTCTTTTGGGTATCCATTTCTTTTCTTATTCCCCGTCGAATGAGCCATCTCTCATCAAAATCGGTGAGATTTCATGTTTTGAGTGAAAAAAATCTATAGGCTATAGTCCACGTTTTTTTGCGAAATTTTGACAGAAAATTAAGTGTCACCGATTTTAACGTATGAGTACTCGGTGGACGCGTATTGAAGAGAGGAATATGCGTACAAAGTTTCGCTGCGAACACTTACCTTGGTATCGATATATTTCCAAAAAACCGTTTCACCGTGGTCCGTCGCATGTGTTCCTAGTTTTATTGGTCTAACTTTTCACCTAGTGATTTTTTTTAAAAAATTCTTTTGGGCATCGATTCTCTTCTTATTTCCCGTCGATTGAGCCAGCTCTCATCAAAATCCGTGAGATTTCATGTTTTGAGTGAAAAAAATCTATAGCCCACGTTTTTTGCGAAATTTTGACTGAAAATTAAGTGTTACCGATTTTAACGTATGAGCACTCGTTGGACGCGTATTGAAGAGAGGAATATGCGTACAAAGCTTCGCTGCGAACACTTACCTTGCTATCGAGATATTTCCAAAAAACCGTTAAAACCGTTTCACCGTGGTCCGACGCATGTGTTCCTAGTTTTATTGGTCTAACTTTTCACCTAGTGATTTTTTTTTCGAAAAATTCTTTTGGGTATCTATTTCTTTTCTTATTCCCCGTCGAATGAGCCATCTCTCATCAAAATCGGTGAGATTTCATGTTTTTCGTGAAAAAAATCTATAGGCTATAGCCCACGTTTTTTTGCGAAATTTTGACAGAAAATTAGTGTCACCGATTTTAACGTATGAGTACTCGTTGGACGCGTATTGAAGAGAGGAATATGCGTACAAAGTTTCGCTGCGAACACTTACCTTGCTATCGAGATATTTCCAAAAAACCGTTTCACCGTGTGGTCCGACGCATGTGTTCCTAGTTTTATTGGTCTAACTTTTCACCTAGTGACTTTTTTTAAAAAATTCTTTTGGGCATCGATTTCTCTTCTTATTTCCTGTTGATTGAGTCATAACTCATCAAAATCGGTGAGATTTCTTGTTTTTCGTGAAAAAAATCTATAGGCTATAGCCCACGTTTTTTGCGAAATTTTGACTGAAAATTAAATGTAACCAATTTTAACGTGTGAGCACTCGTTGGACGCGTATTGAAGAGAGGAATATGCCTACAAAGTTTCGCTGCGAACACTTTCCTGGCTATCGAGATATTTCCAAAAAACCGTTTCACCGTGGTCCGACGCATGTGTTCCTAGTTTTATTGGTCTAACTTTTCACCTAGTGATTTTTTTTAAAAATTCTTTTGGGCATCGATTTCTCTTCTTATTTCCCGTCGATTGAGCCAGCTCTCATCAAAATCGGTGAGATTTCATGTTTTGAGTGAAAAAAATCTATAGGCTATAGCCCACGTTTTTTGCGAAATTTTGACTGAAAATTAAGTGTCACCGATTTTAACGTATGAGCCACTCGTTGGACGCGTATTGAAGAGAGAGGAATATGCGTACAAAGTTTCGCTGCGAACACTTACCTTGCTATCGAGATATTTCCAAAAAACCGTTTCACCGTGGTCCGACGCATGTGTTCCTAGTTTTATTGGTCTAACTTTTCACCTAGTGATTTTTTTTAAAAATTCTTTTGGGCATCGATTTCTCTTCTTATTTCCCGTCGATTGAGTCAGCTCTCATCAAAATCGGTGAAATTTCATGTTTTGAGTGAAAAAAATCTATAGGCCCACGTTTTTTGCGAATTTTGACTGAAAATTAAGTGTCACCGATTTTAACGTATGAGCACTCGTTGGACGCGTATTGAAGAGAGGAATATGCGTACAAAGTTTCGCTGCGAACACTTACCTTGCTATCGAGATATTTCCAAAAAACCGTAAAACCGTTTCACCGTGGTCCGACGCATGTGTTCCTAGTTTTATTGGTCTAACTTTTTCACCTAGTGATTTTTTTTGAAAAATTCTTTTGGGTGTCTATTTCTTTTCTTATTCCCCGTCGAATGAGCCATCTCTCATCAAAATCGGTGAGATTTCATGTTTTTCGTGAAAAAAATCTATAGGCTATAGCCCATGTTTTTTTGCGAAATTTTGACAGAAAATTAAGTGTCACCGATTTTACGGTTGAGTACTCGTTGGACGCGTATTGAAGAGAGGAATATGCGTACAAAGTTTCGCTGCGAACACTTACCTTGCTATCGAGATATTTCCAAAAAACCGTAAAACCGTTTCACCGTGGTCCGACGCATGTGTTCCTAGTTTTATTGGTCTAACTTTTCACCTAGTGATTTTTTTTTGAAAAATTCTTTTGGGTGTCTATTTCTTTTCTTATTCCCCGTCGAATGAGCCATCTCTCATCAAAATCGGTGAGATTTCATGTTTTTCGTGAAAAAAATCTATAGGCTATAGCCCATGTTTTTTTGCGAAATTTTGACAGAAAATTAAGTGTCACCGATTTTACGGTTGAGTACTCGTTGGACGCGTATTGAAGAGAGGAATATGCGTACAAAGTTTCGCTGCGAACACTTACCTTGCTATCGAGATATTTCCAAAAACCGTTTAACCGTGGTCCGACGCATGTGTTCCTAGTTTTATTGGTCTAACTTTTCACCTAGTGATTTTTTTTGAAAAATTCTTTTGGGTATCTATTTCTTTTCTTATTCCCCGTCGAATGAGCCATCTCTCATCAAAATCGGTGAGATTTCATGTTTTTCGTGAAAAAAATCTATAGGCTATAGCCCACGTTTTTTTGCGAAATTTTGACAGAAAATTAAGTGTCACCGATTTTAACGTATGAGTACTCGTTGGACGCGTATTGAAGAGAGGAATATGCGTACAAAGTTTCGCTGCGAACACTTACCTTGCTATCGAGATATTTCCAAAAAACCGTTTCACCGTGGTCCGACGCATGTGTTCCTAGTTTTATTGGTCTAACTTTTCACCTACTGATTTTTTTTAAAAAAATTCTTTTGGGCATCGATTTCTCTTCTTATTTCCCCGTCGATTGAGCCATCACTCATCAAAATCGGTGAGATTTCATGTTTTGAGTGAAAAAAATCTATAGGCTATAGCCCACGTTTTTTTTTGCGAAATTTCGACTGAAAATTAAGTGTCACCGATTGTAACGTATGAGCACTCGTTGGACGCGTATTGAAGAGAGGAATATGCGTACAAAGTTTTGCTGCGAACACTTACCTTGCTATCGAGATATTTCCAAAAAAACCGTTTCACCGTGGTCCGACGCATGTGTTCCTAGTTTTATTGGTCTAACTTTTCACCTAGTGATTTTTTTTAAAAAATTCTTTTGGGCATCGATTTCTCTTCTTATTTCCCGTCGATTGAGTCAGCTCTCATCAAAATCGGTGAGATTTCATGTTTTGAGTGAAAAAAATCTATAGGCTATAGCCCACGTTTTTTGCGAAATTTTGACTGAAAATTAAGTGTCACCGATTTTAACGTAATGAGCACTCGTTCGACGCGTATTGAAGAGAGGAATATGCGTACAAAGTTTCGCTGCGAACACTTACCTTGCTATCGAGATATTTCCAAAAAACCGTAAAACCGTTTCAACCGTGGTCCGACGCATGTGGTCCTAGTTTTATTGGTCTAACTTTTCACCTAGTGATTTTTTTTTTGAAAAATTCTTTTGGGTATCTATTTCTTTTCTTATTCCCCGTCGAATGAGCCATCTCTCATCAAAATCGGTGAGATTTCATGTTTTTCGAAAAAAAATTTATAGGCTATAGCCCCACGTTTTTTGCGAAATTTTGACAGAAAATTAAGTGTCACCGATTTTAACGTATGAGTACTCGTTGGACGCGTATTGAAGAGAGGAATATGCGTACAGCGAACACTTACCTTGCTATCGAGATATTTCCAAAAAACCGTTTCACCGTGGTCCGACGCATGTGTTCCTAGTTTTATTGGTCTAACTTTTCACCTAGTGATTTTTTTTAAAAAATTCTTTTGGGCATCGATTTCTCTTCTTATTTCCCGTCGATTGAGCCAGCTCTCATCAAAATCGGTGAGATTTCATGTTTTGAGTGAAAAAAAATCTATAGGCTATAGCCCACGTTTTTTTGCGAAATTTTGACTGAAAATTAAGTGTCACCGATTTTAACGTATGAGCACTCGTTGGACGCGTATTGAAGAGAGGAATATGCGTACAAAGTTTCGCTGCGAACACTTACCTTGCTATCGAGATATTTCCAAAAAACCGTTTCACCGTGGTCCGACGCATGTGTTCCTAGTTTTATTGGTCTAACTTTTCACGTAGTGATTTTTTTTAAAAAATTCTTTTGGGCATCGATTTCTCTTCTTATTTCCCGTCGATTGAGCCAGCTCTCATCAAAATCGGTGAGATTTCATGTTTGAGTGAAAAAAATCTATAGGCTATAGCCCACGTTTTTTGCGAAATTTTGACTGAAAATTAAGTGTCACCGATTTTAACGTATGAGCACTCGTTGGACGCGTATTGAAGAGAGGAATATGCGTACAAAGTTTCGCTGCGAACACTTACCTTGCTATCGAGATATTTCCAAAAAACCGTAAAACCGTTTCACCGTGGTCCGACGCATGTGTTCCTAGTTTTATTGGTCTAACTTTTCACCTAGTGATTTTTTTTTGAAAAATTCTTTTGGGTATCTATTTCTTTTCTTATTCCCCGTCGAATGAGCCATCTCTCATCAAAATCGGTGAGATTTCATGTTTTTCGTGAAAAAAATCTATAGGCTATAGCCCACGTTTTTTTGCGAAATTTTGACAGAAAATTAAGTGTCACCGATTTTAACGTATGAGTACTCGTTGGACGCGTATTGAAGAGAGGAATATGCGTACAAAGTTTCGCTGCGAACACTTACCTTGCTATCGAGATATTTCCAAAAACCGTTTCACCGTGGTCCGACGCATGTGTTCCTAGTTTTATTGGTCTAACTTTTCACCTAGTGATTTTTTTTAAAAAATTCTTTTGGGCATCGATTTCTCTTCTTATTTCCCGTCGATTGAGCCAGCTCTCATCAAAATCGGTGAGATTTCATGTTTTGAGTGAAAAAAATCTATAGGCTATAGCCCACGTTTTTTGCGAAATTTTGACTGAAAATTAAGTGTCACCGATTTTAACGTATGAGCACTCGTTGGACGCGTATTGAAGAGAGGAATATGCGTACAAAGTTTCGCTGCGAACACTTACCTTGCTATCGAGATATTTCCAAAAAACCGTAAAACCGTTTCACCGTGGTCCGACGCATGTGTTCCTAGTTTTATTGGTCTAACTTTTCACCTAGTAATTTTTTTTTTGAAAAATTCTTTTGGGTATCTATTTCTTTTCTTATTCCCCGTCGAATGAGCCATCTCTCATCAAAATCGGTGAGATTTCATGTTTTTCGTGAAAAAAATCTATAGGCTATAGCCCACGTTTTTTTGCGAAATTTTGACAGAAAATTAAGTGTCACCGATTTTAACGTATGAGTACTCGTTGGACGCGTATTGAAGAGAGGAATATGCGTACAAAGTTTCGCTGCGAACACTTCCCTTGCTATCGAGATATTTCCAAAAAACCGTTTCACCGAGGTCCGACGCATGTGTTCCTAGTTTTATTGGTCTAACTTTTCACCTAGTGATTTTTTTTGAAAAATTCTTTTGGGTATCTCTTTCTTTTCTTATTCCCCGTCGAATGAGCCATCTCTCATCAAAATCGGTGAGATTTCGTGATTTTCGTGAAAAAAATCTATAGGCTATAGCCCACGTTTTTTTGCGAAATTTTGACTGAAAATTAAGTGTCACCGATTTTAACGTATGAGCACTCGTTGGACGCGTATTGAAGAAAGGAATATGCGTACAAAGTTTCGCTGCGAACACTTACCTTGCTATCGAGATATTTCCAAAAACCGTTTCACCGAGGTCCGACGCATGTGTTCCTAGTTTTATTGGTCTAACTTTTCACGTAGTGATTTTTTTTAAAAAATGCTTTTGGGCATCGATTTCTCTTCTTATTTCCCGTCGATTGAGCCATCACTCATCAAAATCGGTGAGATTTCATGTTTTGAGTGAAAAAAATCTATAGGCTAGCCCACGTTTTTTTGCGAAATTTTGACTGAAAATTAAATGTTACCGATTTTAACGTATGAGCACTCGTTGGACGCGTATTGAAGAGAGGAATATGCGTACAAAGTTTCGCTGCGAACACTTACCTTGCTATCGAGATATTTCCAAAAAACCGTTTCACCGAGGTCCGACGCATGTGTTCCTAGTTTTATTGGTCTAACTTTTCACGTAGTGATTTTTTTTAAAAATTCTTTTGGGCATCGATTTCTCTTCTTATTTCCGTCGATTGAGCCATCACTCATCAAAATCGGTGAGATTTCATGTTTTGAGTGAAAAAAATCTATAGGCTATAGCCCACGTTTTTTTGCGAAATTTTGACTGAAAATTAAATGTTACCGATTTTAACGTATGAGCACTCGTTGGACGCGTATTGAAGAGAGGAATATGCTACAAAGTTTCGCTGCGAACACTTTCCTGGCTATCGAGATATTTCCAAAAAACCGTTTCACCGTGGTCCGATGCATGTGTTCCTAGTTTTATTGGTCTAACTTTTCACCTAGTGATTTTTTTTAAAAAATTCTTTTGGGCATCGATTTCTCTTCTTATTTCCCGTCGATTGAGCCAGCTCTCATCAAAATCGGTGAGATTTCATGTTTTGAGTGAAAAAAATCTATAGGCTATAGCCCACGTTTTTTTTGCGAAATTTTGACTGAAAATTAAGTGTCACCGATTTTAACGTATGAGCACTCGTTGGACGCGTATTGAAGAGAGGAATATGCGTACAAAGTTTCGCTGCGAACACTTACCTTGCTATCGAGATATTTCCAAAAAACCGTTTCACCGAGGTCCGACGCATGTGTTCCTAGTTTTATTGGTCTAACTTTTCACGTAGTGATTTTTTTTAAAAATGCTTTTGGGCATCGATTTCTCTTCTTATTTCCCGTCGATTGAGCCATCACTCATCAAAATCGGTGAGATTTCATGTTTTGAGTGAAAAAAATCTATAGGCTAGCCCACGTTTTTTTGCGAAATTTTGACTGAAAATTAAATGTTACCGATTTTAACGTATGAGCACTCGTTGGACGCGTATTGAAGAGAGGAATATGCGTACAAAGTTTCGCTGCGAACACTTACCTTGCTATCGAGATATTTCCAAAAAACCGTTTCACCGAGGTCCGACGCATGTGTTCCTAGTTTTATTGGTCTAACTTTTCACGTAGTGATTTTTTTTAAAAAATTCTTTTGGGCATCGATTTCTCTTCTTATTTCCCGTCGATTGAGCCATCACTCATCAAAATCGGTGAGATTTCATGTTTTGAGTGAAAAAAATCTATAGGCTATAGCCCACGTTTTTTTGCGAAATTTTGACTGAAAATTAAATGTTACCGATTTTAACGTATGAGCACTCGTTGGACGCGTATTGAAGAGAGGAATATGCTACAAAGTTTCGCTGCGAACACTTTCCTGGCTATCGAGATATTTCCAAAAAACCGTTTCACCGTGGTCCGATGCATGTGTTCCTAGTTTTATTGGTCTAACTTTTCACCTAGTGATTTTTTTTAAAAAATTCTTTTGGGCATCGATTTCTCTTCTTATTTCCCGTCGATTGAGCCAGCTCTCATCAAAATCGGTGAGATTTCATGTTTTGAGTGAAAAAAATCTATTAGGCTTATAGCCCACGTTTTTTTGCGAAATTTTGACTGAAAATTAAGTGTCACCGATTTTAACGTATGAGCACTCGTTGGACGCGTATTGAAGAGAGGAATATGCGTACAAAGTTTCGCTGCGAACACTTACCTTGCTATCGAGATATTTCCAAAAAACCGTTTCACCGTGGTCCGACGCATGTGTTCCTAGTTTTATTGGTCTAACTTTTCACCTAGTGATTTTTTTTAAAAAATTCTTTTGGGCATCGATTTCTCTTCTTATTTCCCGTCGATTGAGCCAGCTCTCATCAAAATCGGTGAGATTTCATGTTTTGAGTGAAAAAAATCTATAGGCTATAGCCCACGTTTTTTGCGAAATTTGACTGAAAATTAAGTGTCACCGATTTTAACGTATGAGCACTCGTTGGACGCGTATTGAAGAGAGGAATATGCGTACAAAGTTTCGCTGCGAACACTTACCTTGCTATCGAGATATTTCCAAAAAACCGTTTTCACCGTGGTCCGACGCATGTGTTCCTAGTTTTATTGGTCTAACTTTTCACGTAGTGATTTTTTTTAAAAAATTCTTTTGGGCGTCGATTTCTCTTCTTATTTCCCGTCGATTGAGCCATCACTCATCAAAATCGGTGAGATTTCATGTTTTGAGTGAAAAAAATCTATAGGCTATACCACGTTTTTTTGCGAAATTTTGACTGAAAATTAAGTGTCACCGATTTTAACGTATGAGCACTCGTTGGACGCGTATTGAAGAGAGGAATATGCGTACAAAGTTTCGCTGCGAACACTTACCTTGCTATCGAGATATTTCCAAAAACCGTAAAACCGTTTCACCGTGGTCCGACGCATGTGTTCCTAGTTTTATTGGTCTAACTTTTCACCTAGTGATTTTTTTTAAAAAATTCTTTTGGGCATCGATTTCTCTTCTTATTTCCCGTCGATTGAGCCAGCTCTCATCAAAATCGGTGAGATTTCATGTTTTGAGTGAAAAAAATCTATAGGCTATAGCTCACGTTTTTGCGAAATTTTGACTGAAAATTAAGTGTCACCGATTTTAACGTATGAGCACTCGTTGGACGCGTATTGAAGAGAGGAATATGCGTACAAAGTTTCGCTGCGAACACTTACCTTGCTATCGAGATATTTCCAAAAAACCGTAAAACCGTTTCGCCGTGGTCCGACGCATGTGTTCCTAGTTTTATTGGTCTAACTTTTCACCTAGTGATTTTTTTTGAAAAATTCTTTTGGGTGTCTATTTCTTTTCTTATTCCCCGTCGAATGAGCCATCTCTCATCAAAATCGGTGAGATTTCATGTTTTTCGTGAAAAAAATCTATAGGCTATAGCCCACGTTTTTTTGCGAAATTTTGACAGAAAATTAAGTGTCACCGATTTTAACGTATGAGTACTCGTTGGACGCGTATTGAAGAGAGGAATATGCGTACAAAGTTTCGCTGCGAACACTTACCTTGCTATCGAGATATTTCCAAAAAACCGTAAAACCGTTTCACCGTGGTCCGACGCATGTGTTCCTAGTTTTATTGGTCTAACTTTTCACCTAGTGATTTTTTTTGAAAAATTCTTTTTGAAAAATTCTTTTGGGTATCTATTTCTTTTCTTATTCCCCGTCGAATGAGCCATCTCTCATCAAAATCGGTGAGATTTCATGTTTTTCGTGAAAAAAATCTATAGGCTATAGCCCACGTTTTTTTGCGAAATTTTGACAGAAAATTAAGTGTCACCGATTTTAACGTATGAGTACTCGTTGGACGCGTACTGAAGAGAGGAATATGCGTACAAAGTTTCGCTGCGAACACTTACCTTGCTATCGAGATATTTCCAAAAATCCGTTTCACCGTGGTCCGACGCATGTGTTCCTAGTTTTATTGGTCTAACTTTTCACGTAGTGATTTTTTTTAAAAAATTCTTTTGGGCGTCGATTTCTCTTCTTATTTCCCGTCGATTGAGCCATCACTCATCAAAATCGGTGAGATTTCATGTTTTGAGTGAAAAAAATCTATAGGCTATACCACGTTTTTTTGCGAAATTTTGACTGAAAATTAAGTGTCACCGATTTTAACGTATGAGCACTCGTTGGACGCGTATTGAAGAGAGGAATATGCGTACAAAGTTTCGCTGCGAACACTTACCTTGCTATCGAGATATTTCCAAAAAACCGTAAAACCGTTTCACCGTGGTCCGACGCATGTGTTCCTAGTTTTATTGGTCTAACTTTTCACCTAGTGATTTTTTTTGAAAAATTCTTTTGGGTATCTATTTCTTTTCTTATTCCCCGTCGAATGAGGCATCTCTCATCAAAATCGGTGAGATTTCATGTTTTTCGTGAAAAAAATCTATAGGCTATAGCCCACGTTTTTTTGCGAAATTTTGACAGAAAATTAAGTGTCACCGATTTTAACGTATGAGTACTCGTTGGACGCGTATTGAAGAGAGGAATATGCGTACAAAGTTTCGCTGCGAACACTTACCTTGCTATCGAGATATTTCCAAAAAACCGTTTCACCGTGGTCCGACGCATGTGTTCCTAGTTTTATTGGTCTAACTTTTCACCTAGTGATTTTTTTTTTAAAAATTCTTTTGGGCATCGATTTCTCTTCTTATTTCCCGTCGATTGAGCCTTCACTCATCAAAATCGGTGAGATTTCATGTTTTGAGTGAAAAAAATCTATAGGCTATAGCCCACGTTTTTTGCGAAATTTTGACTGAAAATTAAATGTTACCGATTTTAACGTATGAGCACTCGTTGGACGCGTATTGAAGAGAGGAATATGCCTACAAAGTTTCGCTGCGAACACTTACCTTGCTATCGAGATATTTCCAAAAATCCGTTTCACCGTGGTCCGACGCATGTGTTCCTAGTTTTATTGGTCTAACTTTTCACGTAGTGATTTTTTTTAAAAAATATTCTTTTGGGCATCGATTTCTCTTCTTATTTCCCGTCGATTGAGCCATCACTCATCAAAATCGGTGAGATTTCATGTTTTGAGTGAAAAAAATCTATAGGCTATACCACGTTTCTTTGCGAAATTTTGACTGAAAATTACGTGTCACCGATTTTAACGTATGAGCACTCGTTGGACGCGTATTGAAGAGAGGAATATGCGTACAAAGTTTCGCTGCGAACACTTACCTTGCTATCGGGATATTTCCAAAAAACCGTAAAACCGTTTCACCGTGGTCCGACGCATGTGTTCCTAGTTTTATTGGTCTAACTTTTCACCTAGTGATTTTTTTTGAAAAATTCTTTTGGGTATCTATTTCTTTTCTTATTCCCCGTCGAATGAGGCATCTCTCATCAAAATCGGTGAGATTTCATGTTTTTCGTGAAAAAAATCTATAGGCTATAGCCCACGTTTTTTTGCGAAATTTTGACAGAAAATTAAGTGTCACCGATTTTAACGTATGAGTACTCGTTGGACGCGTATTGAAGAGAGGAATATGCGTACAAAGTTTCGCTGCGAACACTTACCTTGCTATCGAGATATTTCCAAAAAACCGTTTCACCGTGGTCCGACGCATGTGTTCCTAGTTTTATTGGTCTAACTTTTCACCTAGTGATTTTTTTTTAAAAAATTCTTTTGGGCATCGATTTCTCTTCTTATTTCCCGTCGATTGAGCCATCACTCATCAAAATCGGTGAGATTTCATGTTTTGAGTGAAAAAAATCTATAGGCTATAGCCCACGTTTTTTTGCGAAATTTTGACTGAAAATTAAATGTTACCGATTTTAACGTATGAGCACTCGTTGGACGCGTATTGAAGAGAGGAATATGCCTACAAAGTTTCGCTGCGAACACTTTCCTGGCTATCGAGATATTTCCAAAAAACCGTTTCACCGTGGTCCGACGCATGTGTTCCTAGTTTTATTGGTCTAACTTTTCACCTAGTGATTTTTTTTAAAAAATTCTTTTGGGCATCGATTTCTCTTCTTATTTCCCGTCGATTGAGCCAGCTCTCATCAAAATCGGTGAGATTTCATGTTTTGAGTGAAAAAAATCTATAGGCTATAGCCCACGTTTTTTGCGAAATTTTGACTGAAAATTAAGTGTCACCGATTTTAACGTATGAGCACTCGTTGGACGCGTATTGAAGAGAGGAATATGCGTACAAAGTTTCGCTGCGAACACTTACCTTGCTATCGAGATATTTCCAAAAAACCGTTTCACACCGTGGTCCGACGCATGTGTTCCTAGTTTTATTGGTCTAACTTTTCACCTAGTGATTTTTTTTGAAAAATTCTTTTGGGTATCTATTTCTTTTCTTATTCCCCGTCGAATGAGCCATCTCTCATCAAAATCGGTGAGATTTCATGTTTTTCGTGAAAAAAATCTATAGGCTATAGCCCACGTTTTTTTGCGAAATTTTGACTGAAAATTAAGTGTCACCGATTTTAACGTATGAGCACTCGTTGGACGCGTATTGAAGAGAGGAATATGCGTACAAAGTTTCGCTGCGAACGCTCACCTTGCTATCGAGATATTTCCAAAAAACCGTAAAACCGTTTCACCGTGGTCCGACGCATGTGTTCCTAGTTTTATTGGTCTAACTTTTCACCTAGTGATTTTTTTTGAAAAATTCTTTTGGGTATCTATTTCTTTTCTTATTCCCCGTCGAATGAGCCATCTCTCATCAAAATCGGTGAGATTTCATGTTTTGAGTGAAAAAAATCTATAGGCTATAGCCCACGTTTTTTTGCGAAATTTTGACAGAAAATTAAGTGTCACCGATTTTAACGTATGAGTACTCGTTGGACGCGTACTGAAGAGAGGAATATGCGTACAAAGTTTCGCTGCGAACACTTACCTTGCTATCGAGATATTTCCAAAAATCCGTTTCACCGTGGTCCGACGCATGTGTTCCTAGTTTTATTGGTCTAACTTTTCACGTAGTGATTTTTTTTAAAAAATTCTTTTGGGCATCGATTTCTCTTCTTATTTCCCGTCGATTGAGCCATCACTCATCAAAATCGGTGAGATTTCATGTTTTGAGTGAAAAAAATCTATAGGCTATACCACGTTTTTTTGCGAAATTTTGACTGAAAATTAAGTGTCACCGATTTTAACGTATGAGCACTCGTTGGACGCGTATTGAAGAGAGGAATATGCGTACAAAGTTTCGCTGCGAACACTTACCTTGCTATCGAGATATTTCCAAAAAACCGTAAAACCGTTTCACCGTGGTCCGACGCATGTGTTCCTAGTTTTATTCGTCTAACTTTTCACCTAGTGATTTTTTTTAAAAAAATTCTTTTGGGCATCGATTTCTCTTCTTATTTCCCGTCGATTGAGCCATCACTCATCAAAATCGGTGAGATTTCATGTTTTAAGTGAAAAAAATCTATAGGCTATAGCCCACGTTTTTTTGCGAAATTTTGACTGAAAATTAAGTGTCACCGATTTTAACGTATGAGCACTCGTTGGACGCGTATTGAAGAGAGGAATATGCCTACAAAGTTTCGCTGCGAACACTTTCCTGGCTATCGAGATATTTCCAAAAAACCGTTTCACCGTGGTCCGACGCATGTGTTCCTAGTTTTATTGGTCTAACTTTTCACCTAGTGATTTTTTTTTAAAAAATTCTTTTGGGCATCGATTTCTCTTCTTATTTCCCGTCGATTGAGCCATCACTCATCAAAATCGGTGAGATTTCATGTTTTGAGTGAAAAAAATCTATAGGCTATAGCCCACGTTTTTTTGCGAAATTTTGACTGAAAATTAAATGTTACCGATTTTAACGTATGAGCACTCGTTGGACGCGTATTGAAGAGAGGAATATGCCTACAAAGTTTCGCTGCGAACACTTTCCTGGCTATCGAGATATTTCCAAAAAACCGTTTCACCGTGGTCCGACGCATGTGTTCCTAGTTTTATTGGTCTAACTTTTCACCTAGTGATTTTTTTTAAAAAATTCTTTTGGGCATCGATTTCTCTTCTTATTTCCCGTCGATTGAGCCAGCTCTCATCAAAATCGGTGAGATTTCATGTTTTGAGTGAAAAAAATCTATAGGCTATAGCCCACGTTTTTTGCGAAATTTTGACTGAAAATTAAGTGTCACCGATTTTAACGTATGAGCACTCGTTGGACGCGTATTGAAGAGAGGAATATGCGTACAAAGTTTCGCTGCGAACACTTACCTTGCTATCGAGATATTTCCAAAAAACCGTTTCACCGTGGTCCGACGCATGTGTTCCTAGTTTTATTGGTCTAACTTTTCACCTAGTGATTTTTTTTGAAAAATTCTTTTGGGTATCTATTTCTTTTCTTATTCCCCGTCGAATGAGCCATCTCTCATCAAAATCGGTGAGATTTCATGTTTTTCGTGAAAAAAATCTATAGGCTATAGCCCACGTTTTTTTGCGAAATTTTGACTGAAAATTAAGTGTCACCGATTTTAACGTATGAGCACTCGTTGGACGCGTATTGAAGAGAGGAATATGCGTACAAAGTTTCGCTGCGAACGCTCACCTTGCTATCGAGATATTTCCAAAAAACCGTAAAACCGTTTCACCGTGGTCGGACGCATGTGTTCCTAGTTTTATTGGTCTAACTTTTCACCTAGTGATTTTTTTTGAAAAATTCTTTTGGGTATCTATTTCTTTTCTTATTCCCCGTCGAATGAGCCATCTCTCATCAAAATCGGTGAGATTTCATGTTTTGAGTGAAAAAAATCTATAGGCTATAGCCCACGTTTTTTTGCGAAATTTTGACAGAAAATTAAGTGTCACCGATTTTAACGTATGAGTACTCGTTGGACGCGTACTGAAGAGAGGAATATGCGTACAAAGTTTCGCTGCGAACACTTACCTTGCTATCGAGATATTTCCAAAAATCCGTTTCACCGTGGTCCGACGCATGTGTTCCTAGTTTTATTGGTCTAACTTTTCACGTAGTGATTTTTTTTAAAAAATTCTTTTGGGCATCGATTTCTCTTCTTATTTCCCGTCGATTGAGCCATCACTCATCAAAATCGGTGAGATTTCATGTTTTGAGTGAAAAAAATCTATAGGCTATACCACGTTTTTTTGCGAAATTTTGACTGAAAATTAAGTGTCACCGATTTTAACGTATGAGCACTCGTTGGACGCGTATTGAAGAGAGGAATATGCGTACAAAGTTTCGCTGCGAACACTTACCTTGCTATCGAGATATTTCCAAAAAACCGTAAAACCGTTTCACCGTGGTCCGACGCATGTGTTCCTAGTTTTATTCGTCTAACTTTTCACCTAGTGATTTTTTTTAAAAAAATTCTTTTGGGCATCGATTTCTCTTCTTATTTCCCGTCGATTGAGCCATCACTCATCAAAATCGGTGAGATTTCATGTTTTAAGTGAAAAAAATCTATAGGCTATAGCCCACGTTTTTTTGCGAAATTTTGACTGAAAATTAAGTGTCACCGATTTTAACGTATGAGCACTCGTTGGACGCGTATTGAAGAGAGGAATATGCGTACAAAGTTTCGCTACGAACACTTACCTTGCTATCGAGATATTTCCAAAAAACCGTTTCACCGTGGTCCGACGCATGTGTTCCTAGTTTTATTGGTCTAACTTTTCACGTAGTGATTTTTTTTAAAAAATTCTTTTGGGCATCGATTTCTCTTCTTATTTCCCGTCGATTGAGCCATCACTCATTAAAATCGGTGAGATTTCATGTTTTGAGTGAAAAAAATCTATATATACGTTTTTTTGCGAAATTTTGACTGAAAATTAAGTGTCACCGATTTTAACGTATGAGCACTCGTTGGACGCGTATTGAAGAGAGGAATATGCGTACAAAGTTTCGCTGCGAACACTTACCTTGCTATCGAGATATTTCCAAAAAACCGTAAAACCGTTTCACCGTGGTCCGACGCATGTGTTCCTAGTTTTATTGGTCTAACTTTTCACGTAGTGATTTTTTTTAAAAAATTCTTTTGGGCATCGATTTCTCTTCTTATTTCCCGTCGATTGAGCCATCACTCATCAAAATTGGTGAGATTTCATGTTTTGAGTGAAAAAAATCTATATATAGCCCACGTTTTTTTGCGAAATTTTGACTGAAAATTAAGTGTCACCGATTTTAACGTATGAGCACTCGTTGGACGCGTATTGAAGAGAGGAATATGCGTACAAAGTTTCGCTGCGAACACTTACCTTGCTATCGAGATATTTCCAAAAAACCGTTTCACCGTGGTCCGACGCATGTGTTCCTAGTTTTATTGGTCTAACTTTTCACCTAGTGACTTTTTTTGAAAAATTCTTTTGGGTATCTAATTCTTTTCTTATTCCCCGTCGAATGAGCCATCTCTCATCAAAATCGGTGAGATTTCATGTTTTTCGTGAAAAAAATCTATAGGCTATAGCCCACGTTTTTTTGCGAAATTTTGACAGAAAATTAAGTGTCACCGATTTTAACGTATGAGTACTCGTTGGACGCGTATTGAAGAGAGGAATATGCGTACAAAGTTTCGCTGCGAACACTTACCTTGCTATCGAGATATTTCCAAAAAACAGTTTCACCGTGGTCCGACGCATGTGTTCCTAGTTTTATTGGTCTAACTTTTCACCTAGTGATTTTTTTAAAAAAATTCTTTTGGGCATCGATTTCTCTTCTTATTTCCCGTCGATTGAGCCATCACTCATCAAAATCGGTGAGATTTCATGTTTTGAGTGAAAAAAATCTATAGGCTATAGCCCACGTTTTTTTGCGAAATTTTGACTGAAAATTAAATGTCACCGATTTTAACGTATGAGCACTCGTTGGACGCGTATTAAAGAGAGGAATATGCGTACAAAGTTTCGCTGCGAACACTTTCCTGGCTATCGAGATATTTCCAAAAAACCGTTTCACCGTGGTCCGACGCATGTGTTCCTAGTTTTATTGGTCTAACTTTTCACCTAGTGATTTTTTTTAAAAAATTCTTTTGGGCATCGATTTCTCTTCTTATTTCCCGTCGATTGAGCCAGCTCCCATCAAAATCGGTGAGATTTCATGTTTTGAGTGAAAAAAATCTATAGGCTATAGCCCACGTTTTTTGCGAAATTTTGACTGAAAATTAAGTGTCACCGATTTTAACGTATGAGCACTCGTTGGACGCGTATTGAAGAGAGGAATAGGCGTACAAAGTTTCGCTGCGAACACTTACCTTGCTATCGAGATATTTCCAAAAAACCGTAAAACCGTTTCACCGTGGTCCGACGCATGTGTTCCTAGTTTTATTGGTCTAACTTTTCACCTAGTGATTTTTTTTGAAAAATTCTTTTGGGTATCTATTTCTTTTCTTATTCCCCGTCGAATGAGCCATCTCTCATCAAAATCGGTGAGATTTCATGTTTTTCGTGAAAAAAATCTATAGGCTATAGCCCACGTTTTTTTGCGAAATTTTGACAGAAAATTAAGTGTCACCGATTTTAACGTATGAGTACTCGTTGGACGCGTATTGAAGAGAGGAATATGCGTACAAAGTTTCGCTGCGAACACTTACCTTGCTATCGAGATATTTCCAAAAAACCGTTTCACCGTGGTCCGACGCATGTGTTCCTAGTTTTATTGGTCTAACTTTTCACCTAGTGATTTTTTTTAAAAAATTCTTTTGGGCATCGATTTCTCTTCTTATTTCCCGTCGATTGAGCCAGCTCTCATCAAAATCGGTGAGATTTCATGTTTTGAGTGAAAAAAATCTATAGGCTATAGCTCACGTTTTTTGCGAAATTTTGACTGAAAATTAAGTGTCACCGATTTTAACGTATGAGCACTCGTTGGACGCGTATTGAAGAGAGGAATATGCGTACAAAGTTTCGCTGCGAACACTTACCTTGCTATCGAGATATTTCCAAAAAACCGTAAAACCGTTTCGCCGGGGTCCGACGCATGTGTTCCTAGTTTTATTGGTCTAACTTTTCACCTAGTGATTTTTTTTGAAAAATTCTTTTGGGTATCTATTTCTTTTCTTATTCCCCGTCAAATGAGCCATCTCTCATCAAAATCGGTGAGATTTCATGTTTTTCGTGAAAAAAATCTATAGGCTATAGCCCACGTTTTTTTGCGAAATTTTGACAGAAAATTAAGTGTCACCGATTTTAACGTATGAGTACTCGTTGGACGCGTATTGAAGAGAGGAATATGCGTACAAAGTTTCGCTGCGAACACTTACCTTGCTATCGAGATATTTCCAAAAAACCGTAAAACCGTTTCACCGTGGTCCGACGCATGTGTTCCTAGTTTTATTGGTCTAACTTTTCACCTAGTGATTTTTTTTGAAAAATTCTTTTGGGTATCTATTTCTTTTCTTATTCCCCGTCGAATGAGCCATCTCTCATCAAAATCGGTGAGATTTCATGTTTTTCGTGAAAAAAATCTATAGGCTATAGCCCACGTTTTTTTGCGAAATTTTGACAGAAAATTAAGTGTCACCGATTTTAACGTATGAGTACTCGTTGGACGCGTACTGAAGAGAGGAATATGCGTACAAAGTTTCGCTGCGAACACTTACCTTGCTATCGAGATATTTCCAAAAATCCGTTTCACCGTGGTCCGACGCATGTGTTCCTAGTTTTATTGGTCTAACTTTTCACGTAGTGATTTTTTTTAAAAAATTCTTTTGGGCATCGATTTCTCTTCTTATTTCCCGTCGATTGAGCCATCACTCATCAAAATCGGTGAGATTTCATGTTTTGAGTGAAAAAAATCTATAGGCTATACCACGTTTTTTTGCGAAATTTTGACTGAAAATTAAGTGTCACCGATTTTAACGTATGAGCACTCGTTGGACGCGTATTGAAGAGAGGAATATGCGTACAAAGTTTCGCTGCGAACACTTACCTTGCTATCGAGATATTTCCAAAAAACCGTAAAACCGTTTCACCGTGGTCCGACGCATGTGTTCCTAGTTTTATTGGTCTAACTTTTCACCTAGTGATTTTTTTTGAAAAATTCTTTTGGGTATCTATTTCTTTTCTTATTCCCCGTCGAATGAGGCATCTCTCATCAAAATCGGTGAGATTTCATGTTTTTCGTGAAAAAAATCTATAGGCTATAGCCCACGTTTTTTTGCGAAATTTTGACAGAAAATTAAGTGTCACCGATTTTAACGTATGAGTACTCGTTGGACGCGTATTGAAGAGAGGAATATGCGTACAAAGTTTCGCTGCGAACACTTACCTTGCTATCGAGATATTTCCAAAAAACCGTTTCACCGTGGTCCGACGCATGTGTTCCTAGTTTTATTGGTCTAACTTTTCACCTAGTGATTTTTTTTTAAAAAATTCTTTTGGGCATCGATTTCTCTTCTTATTTCCCGTCGATTGAGCCTTCACTCATCAAAATCGGTGAGATTTCATGTTTTGAGTGAAAAAAATCTATAGGCTATAGCCCACGTTTTTTTGCGAAATTTTGACTGAAAATTAAATGTTACCGATTTTAACGTATGAGCACTCGTTGGACGCGTATTGAAGAGAGGAATATGCCTACAAAGTTTCGCTGCGAACACTTTCCTGGCTATCGAGATATTTCCAAAAAACCGTTTCACCGTGGTCCGACGCATGTGTTCCTAGTTTTATTGGTCTAACTTTTCACCTAGTGATTTTTTTTAAAAAATTCTTTTGGGCATCGATTTCTCTTCTTATTTCCCGTCGATTGAGCCAGCTCTCATCAAAATCGGTGAGATTTCATGTTTTGAGTGAAAAAAATCTATAGGCTATAGCCCACGTTTTTTGCGAAATTTTGACTGAAAATTAAGTGTCACCGATTTTAACGTATGAGCACTCGTTGGACGCGTATTGAAGAGAGGAATATGCGTACAAAGTTTCGCTGCGAACACTTACCTTGCTATCGAGATATTTCCAAAAAAACGTTTCACCGTGGTCCGACGCATGTGTTCCTAGTTTTATTGGTCTAACTTTTCACCTAGTGATTTTTTTTGAAAAATTCTTTTGGGCATCGATTTCTCTTCTTATTTCCCGTCGATTGAGCCAGCTCTCATCAAAATCGGTGAGATTTCATGTTTTGAGTGAAAAAAATCTATAGGCTATAGCCCACGTTTTTTGCGAAATTTTGACTGAAAATTAAGTGTCACCGATTTTAACGTATGAGCACTCGTTGGACGCGTATTGAAGAGAGGAATATGCGTACAAAGTTTCGCTGCGAACACTTACCTTGCTATCGAGATATTTCCAAAAAACCGTTTCACCGTGGTCCGACGCATGTGTTCCTAGTTTTATTGGTCTAACTTTTCACCTAGTGATTTTTTTTGAAAAATTCTTTTGGGTGTCTATTTCTTTTCTTATTCCCCGTCGAATGAGCCATCTCTCATCAAAATCGGTGAGATTTCATGTTTTTCGTGAAAAAAATCTATAGGCTATAGCCCACGTTTTTTTGCGAAATTTTGACTGAAAATTAAGTGTCACCGATTTTAACGTATGAGCACTCGTTGGACGCGTATTGAAGAGAGGAATATGCGTACAAAGTTTCGCTGCGAACGCTCACCTTGCTATCGAGATATTTCCAAAAAACCGTAAAACCGTTTCACCGTGGTCCGACGCATGTGTTCCTAGTTTTATTGGTCTAACTTTTCACCTAGTGATTTTTTTTGAAAAATTCTTTTGGGTATCTATTTCTTTTCTTATTCCCCGTCGAATGAGCCATCTCTCATCAAAATCGGTGAGATTTCATGTTTTGAGTGAAAAAAATCTATAGGCTATAGCCCACGTTTTTTTGCGAAATTTTGACAGAAAATTAAGTGTCACCGATTTTAACGTATGAGTACTCGTTGGACGCGTACTGAAGAGAGGAATATGAGTACAAAGTTTCGCTGCGAACACTTACCTTGCTATCGAGATATTTCCAAAAATCCGTTTCACCGTGGTCCGACGCATGTGTTCCTAGTTTTATTGGTCTAACTTTTCACGTAGTGATTTTTTTTAAAAAATTCTTTTGGGCATCGATTTCTCTTCTTATTTCCCGTCGATTGAGCCATCACTCATCAAAATCGGTGAGATTTCATGTTTTGAGTGAAAAAAATCTATAGGCTATACCACGTTTTTTTGCGAAATTTTGACTGAAAATTAAGTGTCACCGATTTTAACGTATGAGCACTCGTTGGACGCGTATTGAAGAGAGGAATATGCGTACAAAGTTTCGCTGCGAACACTTACCTTGCTATCGAGATATTTCCAAAAAACCGTAAAACCGTTTCACCGTGGTCCGACGCATGTGTTCCTAGTTTTATTGGTCTAACTTTTCACCTAGTGATTTTTTTTGAAAAATTCTTTTGGGTATCTATTTCTTTTCTTATTCCCCGTCGAATGAGGCATCTCTCATCAAAATCGGTGAGATTTCATGTTTTTCGTGAAAAAAATCTATAGGCTATAGCCCACGTTTTTTTGCGAAATTTTGACAGAAAATTAAGTGTCACCGATTTTAACGTATGAGTACTCGTTGGACGCGTATTGAAGAGAGGAATATGCGTACAAAGTTTCGCTGCGAACACTTACCTTGCTATCGAGATATTTCCAAAAAACCGTTTCACCGTGGTCCGACGCATGTGTTCCTAGTTTTATTGGTCTAACTTTTCACCTAGTGATTTTTTTTTAAAAAATTCTTTTGGGCATCGATTTCTCTTCTTATTTCCCGTCGATTGAGCCATCACTCATCAAAATCGGTGAGATTTCATGTTTTGAGTGAAAAAAATCTTATAGCCCACGTTTTTTGCGAAATTTTGACTGAAAATTAAGTGTCACCGATTTTAACGTATGAGCACTCGTTGGACGCGTATTGAAGAGAGGAATATGCGTACAAAGTTTCGCTGCGAACACTTACCTTGCTATCGAGATATTTCCAAAAAACCGTAAAACCGTTTCACCGTGGTCCGACGCATGTGTTCCTAGTTTTATTGGTCTAACTTTTCACCTAGTGATTTTTTTTGAAAAATTCTTTTGGGTATCTATTTCTTTTCTTATTCCCCGTCGAATGAGCCATCTCTCATCAAAATCGGTGAGATTTCATGTTTTTCGTGAAAAAAATCTATAGGCTATAGCCCACGTTTTTTTGCGAAATTTTGACAGAAAATTAAGTGTCACCGATTTTAACGTATGAGTACTCGTTGGACGCGTACTGAAGAGAGGAATATGCGTACAAAGTTTCGATGCGAACACTTACCTTGCTATCGAGATATTTCCAAAAATCCGTTTCACCGTGGTCCGACGCATGTGTTCCTGGTTTTATTGGTCTAACTTTTCACGTAGTGATTTTTTTTAAAAAATTCTTTTGGGCATCGATTTCTCTTCTTATTTCCCGTCGATTGAGCCATCACTCATCAAAATCGGTGAGATTTCATGTTTTGAGTGAAAAAAATCTATAGGCTATACCACGTTTTTTTGCGAAATTTTGACTGAAAATTAAGTGTCACCGATTTTAACGTATGAGCACTCGTTGGACGCGTATTGAAGAGAGGAATATGCGTACAAAGTTTCGCTGCGAACACTTACCTTGCTATCGAGATATTTCCAAAAAACCGTAAAACCGTTTCACCGTGGTCCGACGCATGTGTTCCTAGTTTTATTGGTCTAACTATTCACCTAGTGATTTTTTTTGAAAAATTCTTTTGGGTATCTATTTCTTTTCTTATTCCCCGTCGAATGAGGCATCTCTCATCAAAATCGGTGAGATTTCATGTTTTTCGTGAAAAAAATCTATAGGCTATTGCCCACGTTTTTTTGCGTAATTTTGACAGAAAATTAAGTGTCACCGATTTTAACGTATGAGTACTCGTTGGACGCGTATTGAAGAGAGGAATATGCGTACAAAGTTTCGCTGCGAACACTTACCTTGCTATCGAGATATTTCCAAAAAACCGTTTCACCGTGGTCCGACGCATGTGTTCCTAGTTTTATTGGTCTAACTTTTCACCTAGTGATTTTTTTTTAAAAAATGCTTTTGAGCATCGATTTCTCTTCTTATTTCCCGTCGATTGAGCCATCACTCATCAAAATCGGTGAGATTTCATGTTTTGAGTGAAAAAAATCTATAGGCTATAGCCCACGTTTTTTTGCGAAATTTTCACTGAAAATTAAATGTTACCGATTTTAACGTATGAGCACTCGTTGGACGCGTATTGAAGAGAGGAATATGCCTACAAAGTTTCGCTGCGAACACTTTCCTGGCTATCGAGATATTTCCAAAAAACCGTTTCACCGTGGTCCGACGCATGTGTTCCTAGTTTTATTGGTCTAACTTTTCACCTAGTGATTTTTTTTAAAAAATTCTTTTGGGCATCGATTTCTCTTCTTATTTCCCGTCGATTGAGCCAGCTCTCATCAAAATCGGTGATATTTCATGTTTTGAGTGAAAAAAATTTATAGGCTATAGCCCACGTTTTTTGCGAAATTTTGACTGAAAATTAAGTGTCACCGATTTTAACGTATGAGCACTCGTTGGACGCGTATTGAAGAGAGGAATATGCGTACAAAGTTTCGCTGCGAACACTTACCTTGCTATCGAGATATTTCCAAAAAACCGTAAAACCGTTTCACCGTGGTCCGACGCATGTGTTCCTAGTTTTATTGGTCTAACTTTTCACCTAGTGATTTTTTTTGAAAAATTCTTTTTGAAAAATTCTTTTGGGTATCTATTTCTTTTCTTATTCCCCGTCGAATGAGCCATCTCTCATCAAAATCGGTGAGATTTCATGTTTTTCGTGAAAAAAATCTATAGGCTATAGCCCACGTTTTTTTGCGAAATTTTGACAGAAAATTAAGTGTCACCGATTTTAACGTATGAGTACTCGTTGGACGCGTACTGAAGAGAGGAATATGCGTACAAAGTTTCGCTGCGAACACTTACCTTGCTATCGAGATATTTCCAAAAATCCGTTTCACCGTGGTCCGACGCATGTGTTCCTAGTTTTATTGGTCTAACTTTTCACGTAGTGATTTTTTTTAAAAAATTCTTTTGGGCATCGATTTCTCTTCTTATTTCCCGTCGATTGAGCCATCACTCATCAAAATCGGTGAGATTTCATGTTTTGAGTGAAAAAAATCTATAGGCTATACCACGTTTCTTTGCGAAATTTTGACTGAAAATTACGTGTCACCGATTTTAACGTATGAGCACTCGTTGGACGCGTATTAAAGAGAGGAATATGCGTACAAAGTTTCGCTGCGAACACTTACCTTGCTATCGAGATATTTCCAAAAAACCGTAAAACCGTTTCACCGTGGTCCGACGCATGTGTTCCTAGTTTTATTGGTCTAACTTTTCACCTAGTGATTTTTTTTGAAAAATTCTTTTGGGTATCTATTTCTTTTCTTATTCCCCGTCGAATGAGGCATCTCTCATCAAAATCGGTGAGATTTCATGTTTTTCGTGAAAAAAATCTATAGGCTATAGCCCACGTTTTTTTGCGAAATTTTGACAGAAAATTAAGTGTCACCGATTTTAACGTATGAGTACTCGTTGGACGCGTATTGAAGAGAGGAATATGCGTACAAAGTTTCGCTGCGAACACTTACCTTGCTATCGAGATATTTCCAAAAAAACCGTTTCACCGTGGTCCGACGCATGTGTTCCTAGTTTTATTGGTCTAACTTTTCACCTAGTGATTTTTTTTTAAAAAATTCTTTTGGGCATCGATTTCTCTTCTTATTTCCCGTCGATTGAGCCATCACTCATCAAAATCGGTGAGATTTCATGTTTTGAGTGAAAAAAATCTATAGGCTATAGCCCACGTTTTTTTGCGAAATTTTGACTGAAAATTAAATGTTACCGATTTTAACGTATGAGCACTCGTTGGACGCGTATTGAAGAGAGGAATATGCCTACAAAGTTTCGCTGCGAACACTTTCCTGGCTATCGAGATATTTCCAAAAAACCGTTTCACCGTGGTCCGACGCATGTGTTCCTAGTTTTATTGGTCTAACTTTTCACCTAGTGATTTTTTTTAAAAAATTCTTTTGGGCATCGATTTCTCTTCTTATTTCCCGTCGATTGAGCCAGCTCTCATCAAAATCGGTGAGATTTCATGTTTTGAGTGAAAAAAATCTATAGGCTATAGCCCACGTTTTTTGCGAAATTTTGACTGAAAATTAAGTGTCACCGATTTTAACGTATGAGCACTCGTTGGACGCGCATTGAAGAGAGGAATATGCGTACAAAGTTTCGCTGCGAACACTTACCTTGCTATCGAGATATTTCCAAAAAACCGTAAAACCGTTTCACCGTGGTCCGACGCATGTGTTCCTAGTTTTATTGGTCTAACTTTTCACCTAGTGATTTTTTTTGAAAAATTCTTTTTGAAAAATTCTTTTGGGTATCTATTTCTTTTCTTATTCCCCGTCGAATGAGCCATCTCTCATCAAAATCGGTGAGATTTCATGTTTTTCGTGAAAAAAATCTATAGGCTATAGCCCACGTTTTTTTGCGAAATTTTGACAGAAAATTAAGTGTCACCGATTTTAACGTATGAGTACTCGTTGGACGCGTACTGAAGAGAGGAATATGCGTACAAAGTTTCGATGCGAACACTTACCTTGCTATCGAGATATTTCCAAAAATCCGTTTCACCGTGGTCCGACGCATGTGTTCCTGGTTTTATTGGTCTAACTTTTCACGTAGTGATTTTTTTTAAAAAATTCTTTTGGGCATCGATTTCTCTTCTTATTTCCCGTCGATTGAGCCATCACTCATCAAAATCGGTGAGATTTCATGTTTTGAGTGAAAAAAATCTATAGGCTATACCACGTTTTTTTGCGAAATTTTGACTGAAAATTAAGTGTCACCGATTTTAACGTATGAGCACTCGTTGGACGCGTATTGAAGAGAGGAATATGCGTACAAAGTTTCGCTGCGAACACTTACCTTGCTATCGAGATATTTCCAAAAAACCGTAAAACCGTTTCACCGTGGTCCGACGCATGTGTTCCTAGTTTTATTGGTCTAACTTTTCACCTAGTGATTTTTTTTGAAAAATTCTTTTGGGTATCTATTTCTTTTCTTATTCCCCGTCGAATGAGGCATCTCTCATCAAAATCGGTGAGATTTCATGTTTTTCGTGAAAAAAATCTATAGGCTATTGCCCACGTTTTTTTGCGAAATTTTGACAGAAAATTAAGTGTCACCGATTTTAACGTATGAGTACTCGTTGGACGCGTATTGAAGAGAGGAATATGCGTACAAAGTTTCGCTGCGAACACTTACCTTGCTATCGAGATATTTCCAAAAAACCGTTTCACCGTGGTCCGACGCATGTGTTCCTAGTTTTATTGGTCTAACTTTTCACCTAGTGATTTTTTTTTAAAAAATTCTTTTGAGCATCGATTTCTCTTCTTATTTCCCGTCGATTGAGCCATCACTCATCAAAATCGGTGAGATTTCATGTTTTGAGTGAAAAAAATCTATAGGCTATAGCCCACGTTTTTTTGCGAAATTTTCACTGAAAATTAAATGTTACCGATTTTAACGTATGAGCACTCGTTGGACGCGTATTGAAGAGAGGAATATGCCTACAAAGTTTCGCTGCGAACACTTTCCTGGCTATCGAGATATTTCCAAAAAACCGTTTCACCGTGGTCCGACGCATGTGTTCCTAGTTTTATTGGTCTAACTTTTCACCTAGTGATTTTTTTTAAAAAATTCTTTTGGGCATCGATTTCTCTTCTTATTTCCCGTCGATTGAGCCAGCTCTCATCAAAATCGGTGATATTTCATGTTTTGAGTGAAAAAAATTTATAGGCTATAGCCCACGTTTTTTGCGAAATTTTGACTGAAATTAAGTGTCACCGATTTTAACGTATGAGCACTCGTTGGACGCGTATTGAAGAGAGGAATATGCGTACAAAGTTTCGCTGCGAACACTTACCTTGCTATCGAGATATTTCCAAAAAACCGTAAAACCGTTTCACCGTGGTCCGACGCATGTGTTCCTAGTTTTATTGGTCTAACTTTTCACCTAGTGATTTTTTTTGAAAAATTCTTTTTGAAAAATTCTTTTGGGTATCTATTTCTTTTCATATTCCCCGTCGAATGAGCCATCTCTCATCAAAATCGGTGAGATTTCATGTTTTTCGTGAAAAAAATCTATAGGCTATAGCCCACGTTTTTTGCGAAATTTTGACTGAAAATTAAGTGTCACCGATTTTAACGTATGAGCACTCGTTGGACGCGTATTGAAGAGAGGAATATGCGTACAAAGTTTCGCTGCGAACACTTACCTTGCTATCGAGATATTTCCAAAAAACCGTTTCACCGTGGTCCGACGCATGTGTTCCTAGTTTTATTGGTCTAACTTTTCACCTAGTGATTTTTTTTGAAAAATTCTTTTGGGTATCTATTTCTTTTCTTATTCCCCGTCGAATGAGCCATCTCTCATCAAAATCGGTGAGATTTCATGTTTTTCGTGAAAAAAATCTATAGGCTATAGCCCACGTTTTTTTGCGAAATTTTGACTGAAAATTAAGTGTCACCGATTTTAACGTATGAGCACTCGTTGGACGCGTATTGAAGAGAGGAATATGCGTACAAAGTTTCGCTGCGAACACTCACCTTGCTATCGAGATATTTCCAAAAAACCGTAAAACCGTTTCACCGTGGTCCGACGCATGTGTTCCTAGTTTTATTGGTCTAACTTTTCACCTAGTGATTTTTTTTGAAAAATTCTTTTGGGTATCTATTTCTTTTCTTATTCCCCGTCGAATGAGCCATCTCTCATCAAAATCGGTGAGATTTCATGTTTTGAGTGAAAAAAATCTATAGGCTATAGCCCACGTTTTTTTGCGAAATTTTGACTGAAAATTAAGTGTCACCGATTTTAACGTATGAGCACTCGTTGGACGCGTATTGAAGAGAGGAATATGCGTACAAAGTTTCGCTACGAACACTTACCTTGCTATCGAGATATTTCCAAAAAACCGTTTCACCGTGGTCCGACGCATGTGTTCCTAGTTTTATTGGTCTAACTTTTCACGTAGTGATTTTTTTTAAAAAATTCTTATGGGCATCGATTTCTCTTCTTATTTCCCGTCGATTGAGCCATCACTCATTAAAATCGGTGAGATTTCATGTTTTGAGTGAAAAAAATCTATAGGCTATATATAGCCCACGTTTTTTTGCGAAATTTTGACTGAAAATTAAGTGTCACCGATTTTAACGTATGAGCACTCGTTGGACGCGTATTGAAGAGAGGAATATGCGTACAAAGTTTCGCTGCGAACACTTACCTTGCTATCGAGATATTTCCAAAAAACCGTTTCACCGTGGTCCGACGCATGTGTTCCTAGTTTTATTGGTCTAACTTTTCACGTAGTGATTTTTTTTAAAAAATTCTTTTGGGCATCGATTTCTCTTCTTATTTCCCGTCGATTGAGCCATCACTCATCAAAATCGGTGAGATTTCATGTTTTGAGTGAAAAAAATCTATAGGCTATAGCCCACGCTTTTTTGCGAAATTTTGACAGAAAATTAAGTGTCACCGATTTTAACGTATGAGTACTCGTTGGACGCGTATTGAAGAGAGGAATATGCGTACAAAGTTTCGCTGCGAACACTTGCCTTGCTATCGAGATATTTCCAAAAAACCGTTTCACCGTGGTCCGACGCATGTGTTCCTAGTTTTATTGGTCTAACTTTTCACCTAGTGACTTTTTTTAAAAAATTATTTTGGGCATCGATTTCTCTTCTTATTTCCCGTCGATTGAGCCATCACTCATCAAAATCGGTGAGATTTCATGTTTTGAGTGAAAAAAATCTATAGGCTATAGCCCACGTTTTTTTGCGAAATTTTGACAGAAAATTAAGTGTCACCGATTTTAACGTATGAGTACTCGTTGGACGCGTATTGAAGAGAGGAATATGCGTACAAAGTTTCGCTGCGAACACTTACCTTGCTATCGAGATATTTCCAAAAAACCGTTTCACCGTGGTCCGACGCATGTGTTCCTAGTTTTATTGGTCTAACCTTTCACCTAGTGATTTTTTTTAAAAAATTCTTTTGGGCATCGATTTCTCTTCTTATTTCCCGTCGATTGAGCCATCACTCATCAAAATCGGTGAGATTTATTGTTTTGAGTGAAAAAAATCTAAAGGCTATAGCCCACGTTTTTTGCGAAATTTTGACTGAAAATTAAGTGTCACCGATTTTAACGTATGAGCACTAGTTGGACGCGTATTGAAGAGAGGAATATGCGTACAAAGTTTCGCTGCGAACACTTACCTTGCTATCGAGATATTTCCAAAAAACCGTTTCACCGTGGTCCGACGCATGTGTTCCTAGTTTTATTGGTCTAACTTTTCACCTAGTGATTTTTTTTAAAAAATTCTTTTGGGCATCGATTTCTCTTCTTATTTCCCGTCGATTGAGCCATCACTCATCAAAATCGGTGAGATTTCATGTTTTGAGTGAAAAAAATCTATAGGCTATAGCCCACGTTTTTTGGCGAAATTTTGACTGAAAATTAAGTGTCACCGATTTTAACGTATGAGCACTCGTTGGACGCGTATTGAAGAGAGGAATATGCGTACAAAGTTTCGCTGCGAACACTTACCTTGCTATCGAGATATTTCCAAAAAACCGTTTCACCGTGGTCCGACGCATGTGTTCCTAGTTTTATTGGTCTAACTTTTCACCTAGTGATTTTTTTAAAAAATTCTTTTGGGCATCGATTTCTCTTCTTATTTCCCGTCGATTGAGCCGTCACTCATCAAAATCGGTGAGATTTCATGTTTTGAGTGAAAAAAATCTATAGGCTATAGCCCACGTTTTTTTGCGAAATTTTGACTGAAAATTAAGTGTCACCGATTTTAACGTATGAGCACTCGTTGGACGCGTATTGAAGAGAGGAATATGCGTACAAAGTTTCGCGGCGAACACTTACCTTGCTATCGAGATATTTCCAAAAAACCGTAAAACCGTTTCACCGTTGTCCGACGCATGTGTTCCTAGTTTTATTGGTTTAACTTTTCAACTAGTGATTTTCTTTAAAAAATTCTTTTGGGCATCTATTTGTTTTCTTAATCCCCGTCGAATGAGCCATCTCTCATCAAAATCGGTGAGATGTCATGTTTTTCGTGAAAAAAATCTATAGGCTATAGCCCACGTTTTTTTGCAAAATTTGGACTGATAATTAAATGTCACCGATTTTAACGTATGAGCACTCGTTGGACGCGTATTGAAGAGAGGAATATGCCTACAAAGTTTCGCTGCGAACACTTTCCTGGCTATCGAGATATTTCCAAAAAACCGTTTCACCGTGGTCCGACGCATGTGTTCCTAGTTTTATTGGTCTAACTTTTCACCTAGTGATTTTTTTTAAAAAATTCTTTTGGGCATCGATTTCTCTTCTTATTTCCCGTCGATTGAGCCAGCTCTCATCAAAATCGGTGAGATTTCATGTTTTGAGTGAAAAAAATCTATAGGCTATAGCCCACGTTTTTTGCGAAATTTTGACTGAAAATTAAGTGTCACCGATTTTAACGTATGAGCACTCGTTGGACGCGTATTGAAGAGACGAATATGCGTACAAAGTTTCGCGGCGAACACTTACCTTGCTATCGAGATATTTCCAAAAAACCGTAAAACCGTTTCACCGTGGTCCGACGCATGTGTTCCTAGTTTTATTGGTCTAACTTTTCACCTAGTGATTTTTTTTGAAAAATTCTTTTGGGTATCTATTTCTTTTCTTATTCCCCGTCGAATGAGCCATCTCTCATCAAAATCGGTGAGATTTCATGTTTTTCCTGAAAAAAAACTATAGGCTATAGCCCACGTTTTTTTGCGAAATTTTGACAGAAAATTAAATGTCACCGATTTTAACGTATGAGCACTCGTTGGACGCGTATTGAAGAGACGAATATGCGTACAAAGTTTCGCGGCGAACACTTACCTTGCTATCGAGATATTTCCAAAAAACCGTAAAACCGTTTCACCGTGGTCCGACGCATGTGTTCCTAGTTTTATTGGTTTAACTTTTCAACTAGTGATTTTCTTTAAAAAATTCTTTTGGGCATCTATTTGTTTTCTTAATCCCCGTCGAATGAGCCATCTCTCATCAAAATCGGTGAGATGTCATGTTTTTCGTGAAAAAAATCTATAGGCTATAGCCCACGTTTTTTTGCAAAATTTGGACTGAAAATTAAATGTCACCGATTTTAACGTATGAGCACTCGTTGGACGCGTATTGAAGAGAGGAATATGGCTACAAAGTTTCGCTGCGAACACTTTCCTGGCTATCGAGATATTTCCAAAAAACCGTTTCACCGTGGTCCGACGCATGTGTTCCTAGTTTTATTGGTCTAACTTTTCACCTAGTGATTTTTTTTGAAAAATTCTTTTGGGTATCTATTTCTTTTCTTATTCCCCGTCGAATGAGCCATCTCTCATCAAAATCGGTGAGATTTCATGTTTTTCGTGAAAAAAATCTTAGGCTATAGCCCACGTTTTTTTGCGAAATTTTGACAGAAAATTAAATGTCACCGATTTTAACGTATGAGCACTCGTTGGACGCGTATTGAAGAGAGGAATATGCGTACAAAGTTTCGCTGCGAACACTTACCTTGCTATCGAGATATTTCCAAAAAACCGTTTCACCGTGGTCCGACGCATGTGTTCCTAGTTTTATTGGTCTAACTTTTCACGTAGTGATTTTTTTTTAAAAAATTCTTTTGGGCATCGATTTCTCTTCTTATTTCCCGTCGATTGAGCCATCTCTCATCAAAATCGGTGAGATTTATTGTTTTGAGTGAAAAAAATCTAAAGGCTATAGCCCACGTTTTTTGCGAAATTTTGACTGAAAATTAAGTGTCACCGATTTTAACGTATGAGCACTCGTTGGACGCGTATTGAAGAGAGGAATATGCGTACAAAGTTTCGCTGCGAACACTTACCTTGCTATCGAGATATTTCCAAAAAACCGTTTCACCGTGGTCCGACGCATGTGTTCCTAGTTTTATTGGTCTAACTTTTCACCTAGTGATTTTTTTTAAAAAATTATTTTGGGCATCGATTTCTCTTCTTATTTCGCGTCGATTGAGCCATCACTCATCAAAATCGGTGAGATTTCATGTTTTGAGTGAAAAAAATCTATAGGCTATAGCCCACGTTTTTTGGCGAAATTTTGACTGAAAATTAAGTGTCACCGATTTTAACGTATGAGCACTCGTTGGACGCATATTGAAGAGAGGAATATGCGTACAAAGTTTCGCTGCGAACACTTACCTTGCTATCGAGATATTTCCAAAAAACCGTTTCACCGTGGTCCGACGCATGTGTTCCTAGTTTTATTGGTCTAACTTTTCACCTAGTGATTTTTTTAAAAAATTCTTTTGGGCATCGATTTCTCTTCTTATTTCCCGTCGATTGAGCCATCACTCATCAAAATCGGTGAGATTTCATGTTTTGAGTGAAAAAAATCTATAGGCTATAGCCCACGTTTTTTTGCGAAATTTTGACTGAAAATTAAGTGTCACCGATTTTAACGTATGAGCACTCGTTGGACGCGTATTGAAGAGAGGAATATGCGTACAAAGTTTCGCGGCGAACACTTACCTTGCTATCGAGATATTTCCAAAAAACCGTAAAACCGTTTCACCGTTGTCCGACGCATGTGTTCCTAGTTTTATTGGTTTAACTTTTCAACTAGTGATTTTCTTTAAAAAATTCTTTTGGGCATCTATTTGTTTTCTTAATCCCCGTCGAATGAGCCATCTCTCATCAAAATCGGTGAGATGTCATGTTTTTCGTGAAAAAAATCTATAGGCTATAGCCCACGTTTTTTTGCAAAATTTGGACTGAAAATTAAATGTCACCGATTTTAACGTATGAGCACTCGTTGGACGCGTATTGAAGAGAGGAATATGCCTACAAAGTTTCGCTGCGAACACTTTCCTGGCTATCGAGATATTTCCAAAAAACCGTTTCACCGTGGTCCGACGCATGTGTTCCTAGTTTTATTGGTCTAACTTTTCACCTAGTGATTTTTTTTTGTAAAATTCTTTTGGGCATCTATTTCTTTTCTTATTCCCCGTCGAATGATCCATCTCTCATCAAAATCGGTGAGATTTCTTGTTTTTCGTGAAAAAAATCTATAGGCTATAGTCCACGTTTTTTTGCGAAATTTTGACTGAAAATTAAATGTCACCGATTTTAACGTATGAGCCCTCGTTGGACGCGCATTGAAGAGAGGAATATCCCTACAACGTTTTGTTTATTGCATTTTCCTCGTGAATCAGAGCGTACTTTTCGAAAATTTCACCACACATCCTTTTCTTTTTTCGTCCTATATCGATAGCATCCTATCTCGTCCCTCTCCGTGAAAGTTTAATTTTTGTGTGAAAAAAATGGCAATGAAAATGGCCAATGTAAATTTCGTATATTTGAGTTGTAATTTTTTGTAATGGATTTTGATGCAGGATGGCTCATAAGTCGCGGACCATTTCAAGGAGAGAAAATTAGAGCGTCGCATTCCTAGGACCCTCATTTATACCGTTTGGCAATTATTCAATAAATGTCTCGAATTCTTGAAGTTTACAAAGATTATGGTTGAGGTAATAATAGTAATTTTTTCTTCATTAATTTTGAACAAGGCAGTAGGGATGTAATGCAGGTGCTACTGTTAAAAATTGTTAATGAATAAATTTTGGGTGTGAGCACCGCCCAATATATTGATATTTTTTAGGCTGAATTACATTGCTTCTCTAGAAAAAAGCAGCTGTAGTGTCCCGTCGGGAGATCATAATTGCAGACGATTAAACTAATTTATTCTTCTATGGAAAACACAACAGATAGGTAAAACTTTTAAGTTTAAAAGATTATAATTATTGATCCATTTGCATTTCAGGTATATGCACATAGATTGAAAACAGATTCATAAAAAATAAAAAAATAAAAAGTAAAATAAAAAGGATGCCTTGAAGCTGAACAATATTTAATTCCAGAGTTGTAGGAAACTTACCATGATTCAGCATGATCTAATAATCGTGATACACTGATACCTTCAAGTTAAATACTGGATTATAGTCCAAAAGAAATATTTGGAGGATAATTTTTCTTCAGTATGCATTTTATGTTCGATTAAATGAATTAATTAAGGAGTGTACCAATAGATTTGTAAGCCTGTCTACTTAGATGATAATGCAAAATCTATGAACATGTTACAATATCATAAGAAAACCTTTCTGTGTCATTAGCAGTGCTTTAAAAATACAATTACAATTATAATTTAATCATACAATTTGCAATTACAATTACCAGTAATTTTAACAGTAATTGATAGTTCTTTAGTTCAATACTTCCTGAAGTATGCAAAAGCTGCGATATCTTTAACTACTGTTGAAATAAAAGAGATAAAGGGATGAGTTTGAATGAGTATATCACACGATTCCTTGAGATCAGATAAAAAAAAACGTTCCACATACACCCCCCTAGGAGTCCCTCCTTAGGAATTATAGCTATATAAAGATTTATGAACCCTGGTGGGATTAAATGGATTGTGGCAGTTCTTGGGTTTTTAATAGCTTACTAAAATACCTATGAGGTGTTACTTATTATATTATATTCAGTCTTTGTAAATAAAAATATCAATTTAGTTATCTCAATAATTTTCATCTATTTGATCTAATCTTATCTGCCTTTATTAGAAAAACGAAATCGCATTCCAATACCTGAAGTAAGTTCAACGTTTTCCCAAGCCAGATCATAAAATTGCATTCTACCTCCTATCACAGGAAGGTATGTTGGATTCTTTAGCAACAATTGTTTTAATCATAAAAGATAGTGAGATACTAATTTAGTATTAATCTACATTTTAGAAATTTAGTTAATGTACTCCTTTTACGTCTGTTGAGAAAATAATATCAGAATTACCCTCCAGTTTTACTCCAACGATTACTTCAGAAAGAGCCAACAGTTTCGCCAAATTTAAATGTTTACACATGGGGCTGCTTTCATCAGAAAACTTACACACCTGAGCTTCAGTGATTCCTCACACAAGGTAAAATAATTTGGTCCTGCATATTATAAAAAAAGTAATTGTCTGCACAGATATGCTATTTTAAAGAGCTTATTTGAAGTAATTGGCTAATAATTATATATTTGCAAACAAAATAATTGAAAAGCAAATAATTATGAATTATATTCACAATTAGTAGTTAATTGTATAATTAATTATATGATTTAATTACTTTACAGCTCTGGTAATTTTGAAAAAAAAAAAAACAACAACTATGTTAATACTTTGGTGAGATACAAAGTCGTGATACAGGATGCTACGGCAGATTGGATGCTTGTTTGCAGCTGGGATAAGCTTACTTGAATCCGGAAGTTGCGAAGGCTTGTATACCTTTTGAAGCTGGAACTACTCTGTCTTGGGAGTGTTCTTTTGGCACAGGAAGTGGCGGCAACGGGTTGACCTGGTTACCTATACAAACAACCGGCTTGAGGTGCGTCAACTTTCTGTCCTAAAATATGTATATATATATATATTTTTTTTTTTAAGAAAATCCAGTCGCCTTGGGAAGCTGCAGCAACACCGATCCGCCGATATGGTTCACTTCCTCAATACAGGCTGTCTTTATAACAGTCTGAAAGGGTGTTGTTCTGCTAAAAAGGCGGTATGTTGACTTGATGGCTGCGACTGGAGGAACGACAACGCTGGTGTTATTTGTAGGCTTCACCTATGACAGTCTGGATTCCGGGGAAAAGTCTGGCATCATGTCTAAAGTCGACATTATGTTGACTTAACGGTCGTATAAATAACAGTTATGATGCCGGTACTGAGGGAGGAAGGGATCCTCTGTTTCCGGACCAGATTGCTGGTTCGTTTGTGATAGACCAAAAAGGGCAGTCTTTGAAATCAACTTTATCTCCGAGTCATTAAAAAGCTACAAAGAAAAACACCAGTTCATCAGTTGCAGGGTTCCCCTCGGGAATTAAGCCTTATTTTACATTTGCGATTACGATACCTGTTAATTTTTTCATTTTCTACACGCCTTTTCAGTCTTGTCGAATTGCCGGCTGAAATCGAATTAATTATTATTATTAGTTTTTTTTTTTTTGAAAGTCAAGACCTACTGAGCTAAGCTCTTCTACGTTCAGTAAAGTGTGTTACTAGGCGCGAATTTCGAAATTAATTTTGCTAGGTTTACAAATTGGTTGGTCAAGTATACGGAAATGTACGACCCAGCACCGACGAGTTCTCACAAAACTATATATCGAAAATCTCGTAACTCAGACGAATTTTCAAAAGCAATTATATTTTATCAGTAGTAGATACACAACATGAGGTTTAATTACTAGCCACAAATGACTAGGAGCACTACTTAAAAGGTGTAGTTAATTCATCTTCTGTGAATTATTTTTTATCATTCAGAAAACACGTAAATTTCATATTTCTTAAAAATCTAACTAAGCTGGACTCTAAAGAAGGCCTTTGAAAACTAGTAGGTACTTAGACCTTAATTATAAAAATTGCTTTTTTGGAAACCTAAAAATAACCTTCAATAGCTTAACTCCAATTTTCTTTCAAAAAAATTTAAAATTGATTTCCAATTTCCCTTGATAGAAAATTGAAAAAGAACTGTTCATTCCCAAAATCATTCGGAAACACCAAAGTCAGTTAAATTTCATATCATCATCGCGCTAATATCAATTAACTATTTGTCTATTGGCAATGAAATATCGCCGCTAGGAATTTAGGCAGCTTACGGCCCTATTGAATATAATCTCATCCAATAATTATCATATCTAAATCAAACTGTAGAATTAAAGGCAATTAGTAAACAACAGAATACATAAAATAATTGAAATCAATGGAATTGTTTCGATTTAATAATCGCCTTACTAAGCAGTGTCGAATCATTATCCAAATGCCCGGGGGTGGTTGGTTGTAAACCTCTAATCATTTCGCCACATGTTCATAAGAGCTAGAGGCAGAGGTGAGATACGAATTTGAAAGGAGCTGTTCTCCCTGCCCCCTCCTCCCTCGGATTGGTCAGGCTGGTCTGATAATAATATTTATTGCTGTTGCATGGTGTTTTTCTGTAGGCCTATTCCATTATTTACACACGCATCAGCAGGGCTAGTTGGTAGTACGTAGTAATACATTTGCCTAGCAAAAACAGAGGGTTTTGTTGGCGTGAATTGCATTATTATTTTCATTCGTATCAATTATTGCCTCAATGGCTCTCGGTTGGCTGACTAAAATGCCCATTACGCACGGCAGGTAAGTAATATCAACAGTTCGCATTCTGATTTCTTCCTGTTTGATTAACCAGTTCAATTTTCGCAATTTTAAATGTAGCGCCATTAAAACGTTAACATTCCAGCAACTCGGGAAATTAAAAGAGTTTTCATGAATAAAAGTTTTCAGATTTTGACTGATGAATTTTGATGATTATTATAAATCAAGAGGCACAGGTAATTGTCACAATTTATGTCTTTGTTCTATATTTTGAGCCAATTTGGAATACTAACAAATCTCGATTATAATTGAATGGAATGCAATAAGGGCTATTTGTATTAGAAGCACTTGGTTGATAGCCTTATAGAATATCTGACTCAATCGCCAATTGGATGCTGATTTTAAGTCCATAGGGTTTGATAATTAACTTCATTTTTATTAAATAACTTTTATCAACTCACAAACCCCTGACTAAAAAACTTTGTGTCTGAGCGCCGAAATAGTTTTAAGGTAGTAAACGTGGATGGATCTTTGATTTAGAATGAGTGAATGTGGACCTTTCCGATTCAATAAAATATTTTTACGTTTTGATAGGTTAATGAGGTGGGGGTGGTATCCGCCACCCTTGGGAATATCCAGTATGTGATATGAGTGGAGAAACGAGATTCGAGAGTTGAGATTCGAGAGTCGATAGTGAAGATAGTGTATAGAATTTATGACTATAAAATATAAAATGAAATACATTTAAAAAAAGAAAAACTTAAAATAAATATTTTTTTCTTTCTTAGTGATTATACAGAATAAAAGTTTCGCTTTAAAACAAGAATTGCTACAACTTAGATTAATTCTTAAAAGTTTGAGTTGCAGTTGGATGCCCAAACTTTTAAGATTTAATCTAAGTTGTAGCATTTCTTGCTTTATAACGAAACTTTTCTTGTGTATTTCACTGAGAAAGAAAAAAATATTATTTACTTTTTAGTTTAATTTATTTACGAAAGTTAGTTATTTCAAAAGTTTTTTTTTTATATATTTTATTTCTTTTGGTCAAGCATTATAATTTCTAAGAGAGTAGATATATTTCCTTGTTGTCTCTAAATATTAAATAAATAAATAATAATTTATTTGATGATGTACTTAAGATTACAAAATTTTATTACAGTACTAAAACATTGGTCTACATGAGAGAAAAAGAGGAGAGAAAAAAAGAGGAAGAAAAGTAGATAAACTTAACAATACACCTACCAACTAAATACTAAAATGAAGGGAGAGAGAAAGAGTAGCCTAAGTAATTTATTTAATAAATCTATGCACCATTCACCCTCAAAAAGTTAAATTATTAATCATTTTTGAAAAAGCCTTGCTGGAACCTTCACCTTGAATACTAAAGGGTTTTCCTATAAGAGGTGATATTTTAATTAGCCCGCTATTTCGGTAGATGTCACTTTTGGAGCTGTCATTTTTTGACATTTGACAAGTAGAAACTACGCCATTGATAATGATAATAATTAGGCATTCCACAAACGTCATTACACCGTATTTTGCATAAAGATTTGGGTCTTAAGGCTTATAAAGTTCAGTTAACACAAGAACTCAAGCCGGCCGATCATCAACAACGTCGAGTCTTTGCTGATTGGGTCCTTGAAATGCATGAAAATGATCCGGAATTCCATCGAAAACTCATCTTGTCGCATCTGGGGCTCGGAAAACCCAAGAGTTATTGTTGAACAGCCTCTCTATCCTCAACGTGTGCCTGTTTGGTGCGGTTTATGGTCCCGCGGGGCATTGGACCTTACTTTTTCGAAAATGAGGCTGGAGCAACAGTTACGGTGAATGAATTGCGCTATCGACAGATGATTAATGATTTTTTATGGCCGGAATTGGATGGTATTGATCTGGATAACGTTTACTTTCAACAAGACGGCGCTACGTGCCATACAAGGAACGAAACCATTGATCTTTTACGGGAAAAGTTTCCGGACCGTGTTATCTCTCGAAGAGGAGATCACAATTGGCCACCGAGATCTTGTGACTTAACACTTGCGACTTCTTCCTTTGGAGCCACGTGAAAGAGAAGGTCTACGCCAACAGCCCAGCGTCGACTCAAGACCTCAAAGATGGAATTCGTGAGGCTATCGAGGACATAGGGCAGCCACTTTGCGATTTGGTTATGGAAAATTTCATGAAAAGGATATGGTCCTGTAGGCGTGGTCGTGGTGGTAATTTGGCTGATGTTATTTTCCATTATTAACGGCATTCCTTCCTCTTTATAATGAAATAAAGATCCGATCATTTATCTCAAAAAATGGCATTTTTCTTTGAATATCCAAATAACACCTCTTATTAGAAAACCCTTTACTTGGAGGAGAATGTATCAAGTAACATCATTGAACGTAACTTTCAATTTACAGAATCAAGTTTGCTGAATATTAGACTGCCATATGTAAAATATGGTATAATTACTGGCTTCAGTTTGAAGTCCTAATATGGAGCTTGAGCTAATCCGCAATTTCCACATAGCACCATATACCTTTCTCATAATATCTGCAATGTATAGGTGCAGCAGCTTAACTTAGAATTAAATTTGAGTCTTAAGTTTTTGACTAAGTCAACACATTCCAAGACTGTGTTGTTCAAGCCCACAGGGAGAAGCTCAGATTTCTCTAGAGCACGCCTATAAATTTCTAAACAGTTTGATTTGGACAGGTTCAGTGAAAGCGCATTAATTGAAGACCAATTATATAGGTCCCGCAGATCATCATTGATCCGATAAACACAATTTTCCATTAATCCTATTGGTCTACTAAGGTACATCTGTACAACATCAGCGAATAAATGAATAGAGCAATTTTTAATAGCACTTGGTAGGTCGTTTATGTACAGACTAAATAAAACTGGACTAAGGATTGACCCTTGAGGGACACCTAAGAATAGATACGCCGGTTTAGAGACAGTTTCTCCCACCTTTACAATTTGACTGCGATTCGCTAGAAACCAGGTAATTAGCTTAACAAGTGTGGAAGAGAAGTTAAGTCTATTACCAAATTTAGAGAGTAGTTTTATATGATTAAGAGAGTCAAATGCTGTACTATAGTCAAACAAAACCAATATTGCCAAGTGATCACTGTCAAGAGCATCACAAATATCTGTGGTCTTAGGAGAGCAGTCTCACAGTTTTGCCCTGGTCGGAAGCCAGACTGCCAAACTGACAATATTTTATTTACTTCTACATATTCCATGATTTGCTGATATAAAATATTTTCCAATACCTTGACCAGATAATTAAGCAAACTAGCGAGACGAAAGTCGCAGGGCTGAGACGGGGACAGTTTTTAGGAATAGAGTAGGAAACTGAGATCCGGTCAGACAAAAATTGTAGATATGGACTAAGGAATGATATATAAATGGAATTATGTATTTGAGAAATTTGGGATACAGCAAACAAGGCCAGTGGCGTTTGACTTAATGGCATACAACATGGAGAGTGCCTCGCATTCGTCAACGTAGTGGAAAGAAGAAACCCTCAGAAAGGAAGTTAGAATAGGTTATGACCACGCTGTGCCGTTGTTCCAGTGAAATTGATAAAAAACTTATTAAGTGTATCTGGATCACAGATGACTTGTGGGCATTCCTGCCCATACATTCCCAAGTTGAGAATATTTTTCCGCAAATTCCCATCAGAAAGCTGGCTTTGATGTTATTCAATTAAAAGAAGCTCATGCTTTATTTATTCCTTGCTTATCAGTCTGTTATGAGCACTTTTTTTTCCGTTATTAAAATGTATCGATTTACTCCCCCTTTGGCTGATATACCTACATAGCTCAACTCACTTATGGCAGCAGGAAATATTTCCTTTTCATTATTCAATTCTTAATTAATCACTTGAAGGATATTGAGTGCAAAGAGATCTTGTTTCTTGCAATACCTCTTCGTTAATTCAGAAAAATCCCAGTTAACTGTTTTGAAGTTTGTTCTTTTTATTGTCGCATGATTACATCCAAAGCTCACCATTTGAGACTCGACCAATTTACATAAAATTTAAGTTGGAATGTTATAAATTGGGTGATCTTGCACGGCTCGAAATGTTTAATATTGTGATCGGACTTCAAGTTTGACTATATTCTGACAACAATAAACAATAAAATACGAAACTTTGCATAAAGTTTAAAGATTGATCAAATACGAATATACAGTATTGACAACACCATATAGTAGCTCAAAATTGCATTAGAAATTTTATTTTTGGTTTTTCCTACATTAAAAAAAAAAAATGCAAAAAAAATCCTAAAAATACGACAAAATGCAATTTTTTATCTTTGACTACTTTTCCTATAATTTAATTTTGTGAAAGCTCTCCTCTCTAGAATTTGCTTTGAATAGAAATCAATAATTTCGATGGCAATTTATATTTTTCGATCTATAATTATCTCAGAAAGACACCAGTAATAGTTGGCAATCATTTAGCACACATTTGATCGCTTAAGTCCTCATTCTTAATACATATATATTTTACTAGATGGCGCGTTGGCGCGGGGCATGTAGGCAAAGATCCTACCTCTCATCTAGTCACTGTGACCTATAAGATTTTTTGTGACATTACACCTAACTACCCTAAGGCGCCCATCCGAACTTAAGGTCTTTTATACGAAACTTATAACGTTCTTGGAGGCCATCTCTAGCACATCCTCTGCTAATGGGAATGTCTTTTTCAATTATTTTTGCCTTATACGGCCCAGAGGTTAACAGTCACAGAGGGCGCGTTCAAGCAGTCTCGTCGTTTTCCATACAAAACCGACAGGTCTTAGTATCGATCTTTCAATCTTTCAAGATAATATTTAAGTGAGCAATGCTTATGAGCCTTAATTCCTTCCTGCTGAGCATGAGGATGTCTTGATCTTCTGGCACGAATACGTAATACACTGTCACGCCTGTCTCTACTTCGGGATATTTTCCTAGTATACCATTTTACTTCTGTCCTCCCAAAGCTTGACTTGTACTGAAAGGTGGTTTTTTGGGTGCGCTGTATACTTAGAAGCCATTCATATATATATATATATATTATATTATGACTTTGGTTGGGCTGCATTTTTTTTAATACCTACAATAGAACTTTTGTTATGCAAATCGTTTATTCCATCCACTGATGGTGCCCAGTATCCTGGATGATTTGCAACTGAAGGAGGCTATACATAATTAAGGACAGATTTTTCTTTATAAAAAATATTAAGGAAAACTTTATCCTTGAACTTTTTCATTATATGTAAAATGACTAATAACAATAAATTTGCCATAACACCACTTCGCATATGGCTCCTGTATCGTACCCACAGCATCCAAAATACAATGGGTCTCCATTTCATTTAAGCTCGCAATAAAATAAAATCTGAACCCACCAAATAACTGCAGTTTACCATAATACAAATGTGGGAGAAAAGGTTACGAAGAAAAAATTCATTGGGAGTCATGTAATTCGAAGGTCTATCAAAAATTTTAATGGGCAGAGCTTCATTGTTATCATAAAACTCAAATAATGAGGAAAAGAGGATAAATACGAACCCAAATCAATTATTTTCACATATTTTAGCTTAATATACAACAACAACAACAAAACCCACCAATTTACTGCATTTCGCCAAATCAAATTATTAGATTCTTGAAAGAAAACGATTTTTTTTAAAGTTTGCTTTTATTCGAAATTTTATTTCAAAAAGGAATCAATTTAGTTACTGGAGAGAGATGACCCAGGGTTATAATCAGTTGCTTCGAAAATTCGACAATCGCTTTGGATAACCTTGTCTCACAATTCTTTGTATCTCAAAGTGGGACAAAAGGTGCCTTAAATGCGGCTGCCCACAAATCATTCAATTTTATTATTAACTCAATCGTGTTAAGGAATAAATTATTTCCACCTTAGATTTTCAAAGTATTAATTCTGGTGTACCAGAAGGTTGGTTACTTTCAGCAGTTACATTTTTTTTTCAACGATAACTATTTATGTGAATCATCCATTGCTAGTTTGAATTCGTAGTGAATTCAGGTCATGATAGACGAACGTTGACATAGGCTTCATTTTTATACTTACTTCTTTTCTGCGTTATTGTCGACGTTTTAAGGGTTGATGGTCGAATTCTAACTACTCCTCTGAAAATTGTCTGAAGCAAAAAAAAAAAAACAGAAAGATTTATTAATCAGAATAAAAAACTCGCTATGGTTTTTTATTGTTTCGATGGAAATTATCAAAATCGCGGTCATTTCAGTATTGCTTGTCGAATTTGGCATTTTTTTCGACAGTTTTTCGTTAATAATAATATGAAATTTTCAAAAAAAAAAAAAAAAAAGTTTCCATACCGCTCTAAGGAAGGGGGTGAAGAATGATTTGTCCAAATTTGAGATGAATTCGAGAAAACCCCGTTTCAAGTTTTGAGTACAAGGTTTTCATATGAACAATGTACGATCAATCCGTGATGCCCGATCCTTGGGCTTCTTCGAATTTCGAAATTTCATTCATCCTCTGTAAAATTCTCAATGTAATTTTATACACTCGACTCGTTTTAATCGAGTCAAATTCAGTAATACACCCCAGGAATAATTCGAATTGCGAAAAAACTTTAATAGCATTCTGACTAGGGAAGCCTATATTTTTAGATAATGCAAAAGAAAAGCTTCTAATAATTTTACACTAATTTCTTTAATCCCTTGATCTTTTGACAAAATTCTAAAGTAGAATTTTGGAAAATCTGGTATTGGATGCAAAATAAATATCAAATGGAAGGACACAATTAAAAAACTTTTTCAATTCCTCACCTGGATTTTGATGATCTCCTCCTCATGGTTCATAGATTCTTATGCATTACAACCGGGGACTACAGGATTTCGTAGCCTGACAGAACTTCAATACTTATTTCTGTACCATTGTTAAAAGTTTATTTCCCAAAAGTTGACAGTATTTTTGTATTTGTATTTGTGATGAAAGTAAACCAAATAATATACACATGTTATCTCGTATACCAATTAAACGTTCTAAAGCAGTTCTCGAATGTGTGAATTTTTAATTAACTCAAAATTCCATCGACACTCTATTTCCAACCTGCAGTTTTGCATAAAATTTTCTCTCATGATTCGCCTATTCATAAATATTTCCGACCCAAACCTTAAACCGGCATGAATATTTCAAATTGCGGGCATATCATTGATGCGTTGCTCAAATAGAATAATCATTACGCGGCCAGATATTAATAATTATGTTGACTTATGGTTGGAACGATTTTATTGCCTAAATAAACGTGTGATAAAACAGAATATAAAAATTCAATTATTTTAGCCGGGTTGTGTTAAAATGAATTTATATGAACACTTGATGTCAATGATAGGATTGGAATAAGGTTTGCATCTGTGGACCTCTTATCTGAAATCTAATTAAATTAATAAATTTCATATCAATCCTGATAGAGGAACGAATTAACTAAAGGAATAAAATAGTGGATTTGTTCTTCACGTTAAGAAATTTTGATTCTAAATTCTTCCGTATTTATGCGATGGATCAGTGTAAGCAACTGTGAAACTTTTACTTATCCATGCGTGTGACAAGGAAAAATTGCTGGCAGGCCCTTAAATTATCTGTGAATGCATGAGGATGCCTTATGCAAAGAAACAGACTTAATTCCATTTGAAATTAATAATTTTTTCAGCAATAATTATGCCAATTGTAATTATTTCCAAACTGAAAGGAAAATAATGTCATTTGACATTATTTTTTGCTTACTTGTTTTTTTTTTGTTTTCTAAAGAAGAAACAGAAGAAATTAAGTCAAGATGACCTTAAAAAACTTTAATTTTAACATTTTTCAAACAAGTTAAATAATAAAAATTTCTTCCAATATTTTTTAAAATTTACTTGAGAAAATTAGCAACTTGTTTCTCCCCTTTACAACAATTTTTTTTTTTTGGAAACTTCCCATTTAAACGCCAAATATTCGAAAAAATTTCAAATTTTCAAAAAGGAAAAAAAAGTGCCAATTAACACGTATTCTCATTTCAGGTTGCCATTAAATCCATAATCACAGAAAAATAATGTCAATTGGCATTATTTCTCTTAACTATATTATAACGGGGAGTACAAATGACTGCGTCTCTTCAAGGAGGAAATTTTTGGCAAGATGAAGAGCATGAAACTGATGTTTCCAAAGCTCAGGGGATACCCTATGATATGATGCCGTAGCACAATCTTGCCAGAAAAAGAAGAAAAGATAGGAAATTCCGGATTATTGGGATGAGTCGGGGAGGTGACGTCGTGCATTACGCTTGAATGTTTGCGGCCAATAGCTGAAGTGGGGAGGAGAGGATTGCATACTGTTCCAGATTTATACAGTTCTGCTTATGACGGATTCGCGGAATTTCACAGTACGGCCAGATTTCAAATGTGTGAGAGAGAGTTCGAGCTATAGACATGGAAGTAGCGATATAAGAGCGATAGATATTTCTAGTAGGGAATCAATAGTTGTTAATAAGCCGGAAGGCCTTCTTTTGGAGTTTATCTAACTCGGACAATGCAATGCGCCTAGTCGTGACCAAATAAGGGAGTTATATTCAAATCTAAGCATAATATTATACTTGTAGATTTACGCTAAGTCTGAATAAAATATTTCTTGAGTCTTTGCAAGAAATCCAGGAATTTCACCGTTTTTTTTCCTAAGAAGATATTTAGAGATGGCAACTTCGATATATCTTCTCCATCGACATAAGTGGGCTGTGCGGGTGTTGGAGTAAGGTTGAGTGATAGTATATAATATTGCACTTTGGAAGCATTAAACAAAGTGCTGCCGTTGCTTTCTAAAACAAAAAAAAAAAAAAAAACAAGCAACCCCCGTAAATATAAGACCACTTCTAACAAGAAAACGGTCCCTACTCGTCATCACCGATTTCGTCCAAATTCACAGTAAAAGTAGGGAAATGAAAGTGATGGAAATAGGATCCCCAGATGACCAAGCGAAACCGAAATAATGCATAATGAAGACGGGCCCGGGGTTTTGGAAAATGCTAAAATTTGCGACATTTTCGGGGAAGTCGTCGCGGTTAAATTGCAACAGAATTTAAACGATAGCACCGAGCTCATTCGGGTAAGATACCAATCACAGAGGGGGTATGTAGATTGACTATTCTGTAAGTGACCTTTCCATGTGTTTTCAAAGATCGCCGGTAGGTGGCGAAAAGTGGGTATGCAAAATTTTATTAAATAGGTAAATGACATCCGATCCTTCTGAAATGTTGTACAAATATTCTCTCAATAAAAGCACATCCATAAAAAAAAAAAAACAAAAAAATTGATTAATCGATAAGTTGTAGAAAAATATTTCGAAATGAATTTTCAGACAGAATTTTGGCCGTTGAAAATTAAATTTCGCAACTTAATCAGAAGGAGAGGGAAAATATGCACGAAAAATGAGAAATAATCACAAAAAAAGAGAAACTTTTCACATTGACTTTTTGACATTGAATTTATCCTCCGATTTTGATGAGATTTGTACGAATCTTCTTCACATATGGTAGAAGATAAAATAATGGGGGCAAAATAATTTTTATTTTTTTATAATAATATGTGAAGATGGGTTACTACTCTGTAACCCCCTGTCATACGAATCCCGTAATTTGTTTTAAAAAATCATAAAATTTAGCAAAAGTTATTTTGAAAATCGGTTGGAGTTTGCCCGAGAGATAAAGGGTGGTAGCTTTACAGTATATGGAGCTAATTAATGTAAATTGAAAGTAATTTAGCAAATCTCGAAATCTTATTTTGGCAAGAGCTCCTAAACTGATTGGAGTAATGACTTCTGGCTTTTCTGTATATGAAAGATAACAGATTATAAATAATTACAACAAAAGATGGTAATTATAAAAGTTTTCCGAAAATTTTTAATTATAACCCCGGGCTCACATACATCATGAATTATTTCGGTTTCACTTAGCCATCCTATAGTTCCCACTTCCGTCACTTTTTTTTCTAGTCAAGCCTAGCATATACTGTGAATTTGGATGAAATCGGTGATGACGAGCAAGGATCCTCTCCTTGTAAGTAAACATTAATGTAAGGGAGCTTTTAACTTCAGATGAACACGTATTCCATAAATTGTCGCTGAAGATAATTTTCTTAACCAATAAAGCATGGAATGTTAAACTTACAAGTTTCAATTAGTGGTCGGAAGAGGTTCTAAAAGAGGTTCCAGAAAGAGTATTAACAAATTTATTCAGTCGTATATGAAACTCTTCCTCACGATCGTTTTCTGGGTCTTTTATTTGGCCATACGAACTAGGATCTGCGGTGAACATTTATATTGAGGTCACATGGGCTTCTATCGAAATATAGGTTTTCCCATCTGGTTGATAAATATTTTGCAAACGGTTTCGATAAGTACCATATATTTTCGTATTAAATTCGATCTTAGGATTTGATTCACTTTTTAATCCAACTGGATTTATTTTCAGTAGCCGTGACATATTCTTGTACTCTAAAATCTAAGATCACCAGCTTAACGCTCATAGATTTTATTTCATGGTCTGTCAAAGGTACATATAACATTTTTCGAAAGAAAATCAAACTAGCTTAGTAAAGAAGACCAGAGTACAAAATAGCTCTCCCAAATATAAAAATAAATATTGATTTCCATGGGCTAAGTTAGATTAGGTTATGTTAAGAGACTAGGTCACCGAAGCCCTACGGGTACCGCGATCATGTTTGATCAATTGTGTCCTCACCTAGAGCGGTTAGGCAAAATCGAGCCTTTTTATGAGCTCGATTATTTCCTTTGGAGTTGGCTTGTTTATCCAGGGATTTGTAATCTTAAAGTTGCAGGCTTGGAACGCTCACATATGATATGCTAAGTTGCGTAAATAAGAAACCTCAATATGGAAATGTTACCGGATAGAAATGCGATGAAAAATTGAAAAATAATTCAAATTTAACAGGATGAAATATGAACTACTTTCGCCTACAATTAGCCAGATTTCCTTCAATATGCAGACAGTAAAATGGCTGTATATATTTATGCACCTCTACTACCCCATTCATAGTGTTAGACTTGCAGAGGATCTTATTACAACTGCTCCCACCAAACAGGACAAAATAGAAAGCAAATCCTACAAATCCATTCATTCACATGAAATCTATTAATTTATTAATTAAACAAAAATAAATAGATTCCCAAAGGATTTATGTTTTATGGTAATTTCGTCGGTGTCCAACAAAAATTTCCATGTAAAAATATTAAAAGAACACTTTCCGTCCTCTATAAATGCTGCCCTGCTCCAACAAATTTCGTCCTCGATTAATAATGCAAGCATAAATTGCATTTTTGGAAAATTATTACTCATAATAAGTAGTTCCGCCGCGCCATCGAAGCTCATTAAGAGCAAATGAATATCAAAATTGAAACAATACTCATTAAAAATGTGCAAGAAAAATGTAATTACTGTAGCCTTGGGAAAAAAGTACATCGAACAGCTTCGTGTAGGCGAGGTGTAGGGACCTCATCGAAAAAATTCCATTAAAATAAATGAATTTTATTGATTTTACATAAAATGACGACCTGTTGATGGACTCTGTGCTGATGGAAAAAATTGGCAGGTAATGAACTGCAAACAAAATTTATTTACCTTTTGCTAAACATTAAATTAATTTTCATTATACTAAATGCAGGCAGGTGACAACAGGAATGGAAACAAATCTCGAAAGATATATATTGTATAATAACGAAAAACTCGCTGGTATTCGAAATAGTATGTCTAGTTGTTTTAGTCAGAAGTATATCTAGAGGGGAGCAGGCGTCTTCAAAACGAGGTGATATGTTTTTTATGCATAGATATCTCTACTGATCCCTGATTTTCATATGAAGCAGTTTATTTATAATACTTAAGTACCTCTAGGCCTAAAAACCACATCTATATTTCGTCATAATCGAAACAGTGTTTGCTCCAGAAACGCAGCTTTTTACAAAATCCTCAAGAAATACTTCCCAAGCCATGAAACAGAAATCCATATTTGTGTGTGCCAATTATTTCATATTGATTCTTATGGAAAAGTGACTAGACATTGAAATTTATATATGCCATTAAGTCTAAACTACTATCCACACAGGAAAATAGTCTTCCAGTAAATTTAAGCTTGGCGTTTTACCTTCCCAAATGCTACACTTATGTAGGTAACTTAATAAAAAAAAACAGGATTAATTTTATCGGACAAATTTTACTTGACATAGTCAAGTCTTCGTCAACTGGTTAATTTCCGGAGATTTTGTAGTAGTTGTACAAAGGGAAAAATTAGAATTCGTATGCTTTATTTACCTGAAAATGTTTGGAAAAGGTAGTTCAACTATAACTAATTAAATATGTAGAACAGCATAGCATTATTTTTGAATATCAGTCAGGCTTTAGAAAGCAGCATTATTGTGAAATAACTCACAACTGCGTAATAATGGAATGGAAGCAACCTGTTGATGAAGGCAATTTTATTATCGCTATTTTCCTAGACATGAAGAAGCCCTCTTCAAGGTGGTGGATAAAAATATTATTATGGATAAATTATTTAAATACGGAGTGAAAGGAAGGAAAACGATTAGATTCGGTCGTTTATAACAAACAGAGGGCCAATTCTTTAATTATGAATGCTTTTTATAAATTCGGTAAATAACCAATAGTTGAACCGGTTTGCGTACGAAAACAATGAATACGGATTTCAAGAATACCACATACACATTCATTTCGAATGGTTTTGACAGCTCAACATATACACAGAAATCTCTGCCTTTGTTATTCAAGAATAGGCCTCAAAATCGCAGAGGACCAAAGTAAAAGAATTTAAGTCAGGAGCAATAAACTGTACTTTAGGTGTACCCCAAGGTTCTATCATGGAGGCATTGCTGTTTCTTATTTATGCTTATTAACTCTAATGAAAGACTAAAAAATCTATTGATAGTGTCGCTATTGAACTGGTTGAAAAAACTAAAACTTTATAGGAAATACGTTAATTTTTTTTTTTTAATTATATCTGTAATAAAATTACTGAGACAATATACTATTCAGAAGATTCATTGATAATCTTTGGATGTTTAGTGCAATAAAAGGGTACAGTACTATGTAAATGCAACATTTCGAATATTATCTGTCAGCACTTTTTATGGGTGCAGAGGAAGATAAATCGATATGAATTATAATAAGTGGCGACAGAAGGACATCAGAAAATTAATGTTTGACATGGTGTAAAGAGGTGAATTGTGTTTAACGTATTAATTAATATTTTTAAATTAAAGCATAACTTGTTTCCCAGATATTTTTGCAGAAATGTAAATACGGTCGGTGAAATGCAGCCGTATCAACTGCGAAATATAATAATATGGATATCAGACTTCTTATACAACTTCCAGAACTCAAAATATGATTATGTACAGAACACTGACATGTATGTATATAAATGGACTGACTGATCTCCTATTTCATGTGGCACCAGTTTTAATTTCAGAAAGTATGCTCTCACTGTCAATGCTACCAACTGTCGTAAATTGGCGCTATATTTAAATTATTTGGGAATTTACTTACATATATCATGTCAGTGGGATTTACAGAGTCTACCACAAAAGTATTTGGGACTATGTGTATCGTTAAATTTTAATTATGAGTCAAAGGAAGTGTTTTTTACAAGGCTGTTTTGGTAGGAAAGTTTTGATTATCAAGTTGCCAGTTCTGGAAATACCGCTGAACAATTTCACGTTCCCAAACATTACAGTTTAGTGGGAAAGTATGCTGTCATGGAAAGAGACAGGAATATGAAAGTGGTGCCATTTGATTTCATGCATTTTTGGTTCAACGAGCAGTCCATTTATATACATAACAGTGGTACAGAGCCATTTGAAAGAATTTCAGGATAGATTTTATTTTTCTAACTACCACATAGAACTTGTTGAAGTTTATATGGGCTACATTTTTATTATAAAAAATAGTTGTATTTTTTTATTTTTTTATTTTTTAAATACACTTATTCAAATAAAATTTATTTTTATGCACTGACGCCTTTTTTTAATATATTCGCCCCCTAAATGTTTCTACTTTGATACCCAGCTGGTTTTGTCTAATTTTTAATCTAGTGAATTTATGAAAAATCGTGAATATCGCCGAAATCGGTGATACCGAGTTTTCTCCCAAAATTTCAAAACATAACATGAGCTATAGCTTATCTATTGTGTTGATGAAACATATGAAATGTAAACGATCTCGATTACGGATGGCCAAAGATTTTTGGTGAAATTTTGGGTGTAAACTTAATGTCGCCGATGTCGTTGGACGCATAATGCAGAGAGAAATATACTCAAGAGGTTTCGCTGAAAAAAAAAACTAGCTGGTTTTCGAGATATGCTTAAAAAACCGATACCCAGTGTAACAGTTTCATGTGTTCCAACTATCATTGGTCTATTTTTTGACCCAGTGAATTTTTTTGAAAAATTCTTTTACACATCGTTTTCTTCCCTAATTCCTCATAGAATTGGCCATCGTCAAATTATAAAAATTTCACCAAAATTTCCACAAAAAATATTATACCAAGGTATGACCCTCAATAATTCTAGAAGCCAGCCTAAAAAATGATCTCAAGAGCAATGAAATCAGGAGCCAATGAATGAACGATTTCGAATTATTCATACATGTATTTTCCTATTTATATACATTGGCTGCATTTTATGCGAGAACTTCTCCGTTGAAAAGGCTTTAATGAGTGAAATTAGCAACAAAGATGCAAACAATTTGGATATTATCAACATTTTGACACTGTTCTGTTAACTTATCATAAATAGCGAGGCATGCAAACTTAAAAGTCTAAAGAAAAACTAAATCGTAAGAAAAGGGCAAAGAGAAAAAAAAATAATAAAAAAAAAAAAAAAACAAGCTAGAAAGAAAGTGTGAATAGCAAACACATGCAAGAGTAAAACTGTACAAAATTGTTCAAGGAACTAGCTGCAAAAGTTTTCGACAGATATTGCTGGTGGTTGGTCGACCTTTTGAACACGGCCAATACCAAGCAAAGGTAAACGTGTTTCGTTTCGTATGCTGCAGAATTTGAATTCGATGTTTACCATCGACTTGATGCTCGTCTTTCGGCACCTGGAGCTGCTGATCCGGAAAATCTCGGCGATGATGCTCCCGATGCGGTACAGTTGCCAATAGACTCAGCCAATAGACTATGGATAGCTACTAATAGCTTTTTGCGAGCACCGAAAGCTGTAATGCCCAATTCAACAAGATTCTCCTCCGTCAGAGAGGTAAACATGTCCAAGTCTATTTCGTTTAGGACGAAAGTCTCTGAAATAAGTAGAAACGAGTGTAAAACTGCAGAACCATTGTCATATTTGATATGAAGTCGTATATACGTACTTATGTAGTGCTCTAATCCAAGACTTGTCAGAACTGAAGGGATGTCCTTCTGTTGTGATAGATGATTACGTCGATTTGTCGGGGTGGAATCAACAAGACCAGTTGTTGCTCCCAGACTATATGGAGAGATATGACCATAGCCAAAATTCCATGCTGTATCATCTACGCTTTCTATTGGAACTGGAGAAGTGGCGCTCAATCCTAAACCAACCCAATTTGAATTTGGAGTGCGAACTTCCCCTTGGGGTTGACGTTCAATTGCTTTCATGCCAATAACTCGTTTCATATCGAAATCGAATGCACGTGGTTGTAGCTGTGTTATTAATGGAAATCTATTAAGTAACACTATAATGATTCTATAACAATTGTTCTTGCTTACCGTTATATCAAAGTGAGAAGGAGGCCTATATTCACTATTTCCACAAGCACCAGCCATATTATGCATTCCGCTGTCACTCATCCTGCGAGTACTTTTACTGTCCGAGGAATATGCTGAATCAGGGGAGTAGTGTCCTCTGGATGGTGCCGGTGTAGAGTTGTTATTATTGTTGTTTTTGTTGTTGTTGTTGCTGTTGCCGTTGTTGTTGTTATTGGTGCTATTGGTGTTGTTATTACACGGCGGATAAAGCTGTTCCAGAGAATTTGTACTACTGCTGAAACTATGGTAGCCACTAGTATTTCCAATACTATTTCGCGGTGATAAGCTCTGCCTAATTGGCGGCTGTGGCGGCACCGTTAAGTAATTATTGTTATTAATTTGCTGAGCTGAATGGAAATTCTGCTGTTGGATGTACTTTGGAGCACAGACACCATTAGGGGAGCCTTGATTTTTATGGTATGGACTCGTATTATTATTATAAGGCGATGTATAATTTGATGGGGTCAAAGGAAAGCTAGGCGTAAGAGGACTATCCGGATAGTTTGACAGTAAAGAAGTTAGATTCCGACGAAATGCTGTCTCCAGTTCTTGGTCCTTTGGAGAGAAATATGTTGCAGGAATTTCCGGTTTTACCAATGTCGTAGGCAATTTCAATATTTCATGTCGGGCTTCATAAATTTTGTCTTGAAGGAAAGAGGTAAAAAACAATTTTTTTTTTAATAGATAAAAATGATTTTTTTATCTGATATTACCAATAAATTTCTCCACTCCTTTTACGACAACTGCCATTGTACTTTGTCGTTGCTTTTGTCGCAATGAAATGAAAACTCCGTATTTTTGGCTTAGGTTTACAATATCTGAGGTATCCCCCTGACTGTCTGGATAATCAAATATTAAGGCGATTGGTAGATTTCCCTATGTGGATTGGATAATCTCAAAATAAATAATAAAAAGAAAAACAGACAAATATTTACTATAAGTTGCTGTCGAGCCTTGTAAACACCATCAATTGTTCCTGTAATTGTCACTTGAGATTTCTTAATTGGTTTTATGTTCATGTCATTAACGTCAGGGAAAATTATCTGAAAAGATGAAAATTTAGAAAAACTGTCAAGCATTCACAGATGATTTCAATTTCAATATTTACTTTGGGTTAACTAACTAACTAACAACAGACAAACAAATTTATCAAATACTTTCCACTGACTACGAACTTTATTAGTTACGTTTTACATATACATCCTTGGCGAACTTTCATATTGCAGCCATTTTAAGTGCTGACGAGGACTCTAAATCAGCTACATGATGTTGGATCTTTAGACAAAGTCTGTGGTATAAAGCTCAATGGCGCGGATGTTGAATCCGAGCGACCGACTTAATATTTCTTCTTTCATGAACGGGAGGTACGAGAATATATAATACTAGGACTCAACTCCATATCACCCTATTAAAGGGGAGAAGCGGGATTACTTTGAGTCTTTTGTCTGAAGAAAAATTCCCAACAGAACTACCTATAATGCAATAAAATTTTCAGGCTGCCTGCTTAGCTTTGCTTATTCCAGATTTAATTTCTAAAGAAAACTCAATGAAGACATCAATTTTGTTTCCCACAATTTAAAAACATTTTATGATTTTTGCTGATAAGATTTTTGGTGTCAGGATATTTCTTTCTTTTTTATATTATTAAGCCAAGCTAAGGGGATACCCTATGATGCAAAGCACAGCATAAAAGGAAGAAAATAGGGAAAGGATGAAGATACATTAAAACAGTGACGGAGTTGCTTATATAGCATGTCACCCTTGATACTTCGCATATTGTAAGCCAGCGAAATCATAGAAAGTAGTAGAGTGTTCCAAATTCGCACAGTTTGGAATAACTTCATATCACGGAATTTTACTCCATGGCCGAAAGTATTTCGAGATATGCGTGGCTTGCGACGACATTGCATGCAGTAGTTAATCTATAAGGTATCAGACTAAATATTTCATCAGAATATTGACAACACATGTAATGATAAGGGAGGGAAAGGTTCGAGCAAGCCGATATGATAGAAAGGAGCCGGGGCGGGCGTTTACCTTTCTGAACCTGACATTGAAATTCAGTATTCACTAGAAAGACACACCACTATCTTCCAGGATGAAGTCTTAGCCATCGCAATGGCAGCGAAGACAGCCCTCAATATGGAGATCAAGGGAAAGGACATTGCTATCCTTTCTGATAGTCAGGCAGCGCTGATGGCTCTGAGTGGCCCACGGATAACATTTAAGTTACTGGGGACTGCAAGTCGTCTAAGGCTGGCTCTGATTCTCCGTTCTTCGAACCGGAAAACGCCGTAGGCGTTGCCACATTAAGTATCGGGTCCCTCATCAAAGCGGATGTTCATAGGAAGTATCAGCAGAGATGAGAAAACCTAATTACTTGCAGGTATGCAAAACTGTTCCTCGATGGGCCCAATAGGAATACCTCTGATTTTCTCATTGTGCTCGGAAGGAAACAATCAAGAACTGTGGTTAGCATCATCACTGCCCACAGCTTGCTTCATGCTCATCTAACAAGGATGGAAGTTTTTCATAGCTCTCAGTGTCTGTCCTGCATGAAAAGAGAGCCTAAGACAACCGAACATTTTTTGTGTGCTTGTCCGGGCCTCACACGGAGCAGGCTGCCCTTCTATCCATAGAAGAGTTGAGAAAACTTCCCCAGTACGATCTGATGCGCTGATCCGTGCTAGGGATCTCTCGTCCCTCTGTCTTTAAAAAAAAAAGCGATATGATAAATTATTGCTACACATCGTCAATGAGTTTCTCTTTTGGACAGTATCGAATGAAGCTAAGACTCTGTGTGATCAGACTCTAAGACACCAGCATTGGAATTGTATTCCATTCTAAGTCGACGGACGACTGAAATATTTCTTAAACTTTTTCAGTAAATCAAGTTGTTTGGTTGATCCTTGGACAACTGAGAGAGTATGGTGGAAGAAACTATATATTCAGGATCTTGCATTTTGCAATTATTTTCGACATTGATTAAGTTTTATTATAATATCAGAACACTCAGACTTATCCCCCTCTGATTCTCACGCTAAATGTTAAAAATTTACTCAAGTCTCACACGACGAGTTCTGCAGACGATTGGGACAATATAAAAATAAACAGAAAAAATGGAGTTGGATTCATCGTGAAAACAACTACATTTCGTAGTAGGCACTTTATTCAACTTCGTAATGACGGCATCGTTCTAGAGGATCTGAATCACTAGGATAAAAACCATAGGAAGATCATTCAGAATAAGCTAAAATATATTCATACCGCGACATATTTCCTCGAGACATTGGGTAATATGCAAAAAAACAAAAACATCGTCATAAAGTTTACGCACCAGCCCTGGATCTGAGTAAATAAATCAATTAATTGCCTGCAAATAAAACAAAAGTTACTGCTAATCTCCTCTAAGATGATCTGAAACACTAATTTATTATTTTGGTGTTATTAATGGAGTCATAATGCTAAAAACCACCTTGATTGAAAGAAACAAACGTAAAGAAATATTTTCGCATTTTGTTATGTAAATCTTCTTAAAGCTGTTTGTCCTTAATATTGACGAAGCCAGTAGTTTTCCATTTATCATCAAAGCAAAATTATCTTTGAAATTTGCTTAAATTGGTGATGTTTTTGTGGAATTTTTGCTTTATTCATTTTTTTTAATCTCTTTGGCAATGAAAAGGAGGCCAAAGAAAAAATCTTTCAAGTTCTACCAGGATATTTTTTTGTTGTTTACTAATACGTTTTTGGAATATTTTTGGTGGGAATTAAATTGTTTTTTTTGGCGTTTTTCACAATGGAAAGTCTTAAAGGTTTCGTGGAAAATACAACTTCAATTTACTCCTATGAAATAGGCAATTTCTAAAATAATTAATTTATCATTTATGCATGCGATTATGATGAATCATCAGAACAATCCACAAATGACACTTCATCTGAACATCTGCGGAAAGGAAAGTCAAAAACACTTCTGTAAAAAGCCCATTAGGACCCCGTGCTTCACATATGTACATATAAAACAAAAGGAGTTCCAAGTGAGTAAGAAAGAAGAAAAGAAAAACAATTTTTGCCAAAAGGACGACAACACAATAACATTAAAAACGGCACTAAGGATTGCAAAAAAGAAAACATAGCTTCATAACAGTAGGAATGTATGTATATGTAGGTGACAGGAGGTAGCATATATAGGTACATATGTAGACAAATATTACACACACTCACACTAACACAAGAAGAAGAGGCCCATCCTTACCAACCTTTGTTTTAGTCCTTTCCATTATGTTCAAGAGGTTCATGTTGTTCCTTCCCTTTACGATCTCATGATGCTGCGGTGAAATTTCCAATTGCATATGGACCAGAATTTGGCTCTAAAAAATAATTGCGAGATCAGAAAATGGCAAACAGGAAGCAGTATGTACCATAAAAGCAATAAAAAACGAGTAAAAATGAAGTAGAATGTAGTGAGTAGATATGTAGGTATGTATACCAACTATCAAGGTATAAGTATAGTTTGTGGTATCGCCGAAGTACCTCCATACATTCAATGCCAGAATTAATACAAAATTTGAGAATGAGGTGAATATTAGCCGGGCAAAACATATTTTGGTTTCAGAAGATTTCTCTAATCTCCATGTGTACACCCGCCCCACACTCCTCTGCAAATCCAATTAAAGTTTGAATAGAGATTGCGATTATCTGGTTATGGCATCAAAGGATTTTATTCCACTTCCATCTTTCCTTGTTTTTATAAATATGTTTTTTTGTACCTCTTTTATTACTTTTCGGGTATCAATTATATTTCATCAATTAGAAAAGAGTTTGTTAACTTTGAGAGACATTTAGAAGTAGTGCAACTATGGACTCCTATTACATACTATACTAAATATAAAAATATGCTCATGAACTTGTTTCGAATATGGAATTTAGAATTTTTCGATTACGAGTGATTTAGCTAACTAGGGCCTTGTATTGACCAATTTGATACCAGCTAAATAAATACTTACTATAGATAAAAGTAAATTAAACAAAAACTTCCACGACCCAAAATCTGGTAACAAGAGGTGCAATGAATTAATTAATTTGAAAAAAGAAAAAATTTTCCGAATGCAATACAAAATGAAAATGAGACTATTTAAACTTTTATACAATTTAAATTGAAAAAAATTATGATGTTGCCATTCGATCAGGAGGGCACCGATAGCGACGAAGGGGTGGGACCGGTCCCTCCATAGGATATTTGTTTTTTTCTTATATTATTAATCCAAGCTCAGGGGACAACGCATAGCATGGCAGAAAAGAGATAAGGAAAGGACTGGGGGATATGAGGAGTGTAGGTGAGGTGCTGATGTATGTCTCCCTTAAACCTCCGCAGATTGTATGCCGGAGGAAAAATAGAAGATGGTAAACTGTTCCGCATTCACATAGTTCGGGATAGAAAAAACATCACGGAATTTTACTGTACGGCCGAAACTAATTTTGCGAGTGTTGCGTGCAGGAATAATTCAACAATGGATTAGACTAGATATTTCATCAAAATATTGACCATGCATGTAGCGATAAAGGAGCGAAAGACATCCAACATTGCAGCGTTCCTCGAGTGAGTTGATATGACAAGTTATTACCAAATCGCCAATGAACTTGAAGGCTGTATTTCGGACAATATCCAATGAAGCTAAGGCTGTGCGACCAGCCCCAGCCCATATTTGTATTCCATTCTAGGTCTAATTTATGACATGAAGAGGAGCGCTAGATTTGACGGGCTGATATGTTTCTTACATCTTTTCATAAATCCAAGACATTTCGATGCTTCTTTGGCAACAGAGAAGATGTTATCAGTACAGTTTAGTTTACTGGAAATATTAATGCCAAGAATGCTTAAAGACGGTGACTCAGAAATTAATGCTACATCAAAAGAAATGGGAGTGGTTAAGTTATGGCCTTGTTTTAATGAAATGAGACAGCTTTGGGTCTTAGAAGCATTGAATTCGACGTGATTCGCTTTGCAAGCCAGGATATTGTCAAGATCGTTATTCAGTGATCTCACAATGCAGTATCGTTTACATGCGGTATTCCTTCTAGAGTCCGCAAGAAAATCAAAGGAGTAAGCAAAATCAAGCTTACTGGCCTTTGAAATATATATGGCACAGATCTTGAATTCACCAAAATTATGAAGACTACGGTTCCAACGTTCCGTACGAAAAGTCAGCAAGTGTCCAGATGAGCGTCAAGCTCGGAAGCCTTATTGGGGATCGTTGATGAGATGATTAGTTTCTAGATACTTCATTAATTTGGAGTTAATGATAGATTCAAAAACCTTTGAAAGAATCGAAGTGATTTCAATTGGTCGATAATTTTCTTTCTTGGGAATATGCTGAACGAGAGCTAGTTTCCAAGCAGTTGAGAATTTTCCTATCGAATAAGACAAGTAGAATAGTTTGCGTAAAGGTTTATCCAATTAACAGGGGCGAAATCCACCAGAACCTGCAGCTTTGGAGACGTTAATACCCTTAAGGACATTGAACAAATCTCTCGTACGGATGTGTATTGGTGCTTGTACACATCCACACAGAAATGCACAACAGGTGTTTGTGAAGTGGGTGTAAGACGAGAATTTGAAGAGAATCTAGCAGTTAGAAGTTTATCTTTATCCCGAGAGTCAACAATTACTTCATCATTGTTAAGTAGTGAATGTATAGAGGAACTGGTGAAGTTGTTCCTGATGGTTTTGACAAGAGACCAGAAGCTTTTGCTACCTTTACGGCTTGCCAAAATTTTCTGCCTAACACTCTGGTCTAAAAGAAATTTTTCTTTCTAGATAATGGATTTGCAGGTGTTCCGTGCAGTCTTGTGGACTTGTTTCAGTTCTGGACATGGATCTAATTGATAGGCGCGAAAGGCAGACTATTTCGCTTTTAGTGTTTGGTTTCACTTATCGTTAAACCAAGAGCAATTTTGTTGTTGTTAAGACCTGCTGCAGCAATACGGAGTGTATTCACGCATGCCCAGATTTAGAATAATATTAATTTCTAATGTGCATTCGTCAACATCCCTCGAAACAAATCAGACCGACCAATTAATTTCTCTACGATATTGATTGAGACTTTCCCAATCACCATTCTTATAGTGCCAAAGAAGCTTACTTGTGGTAAATTGAACCGTGATTGAGCAACAGTCTGAATACCCGAGAGGGGAACCGACTCAGATGAAGTATTTGTCAGGATAAGATGTTAGAAACAAAGCCAGTAAATTAGCTCTATCTCTAGCTGCATCAAGAACTCGCGTTGATGCATCCACTAGCTGTTGCAAATTAAAAGATTCACTGAAGAGTTCAACGAAACGGCTGCCTCATCCAGATGTAATTAAATCCTGGATCGGCAGAAGGAAAATCTTGAAGATTGGTAAAGACGACATCATTCCGAATATATATTGCGATCTTTCTATGGTTAGAAAAAAGGGGCACAAAGCTCTAGCCCGGGATGTGATAAATATCAGCATCAGAAACGATCTTGGTTTCAAGAATTGCCGGATTTTTGGAGTTGAGGTGACAGTACACCGAAAAACGATTTGCACTTAATCCAAGAATGTTGCAAAACAAAAAGCAGAAGAAAAAAGCGACACAGACATTTGGGCGCCATCAGCAGTAGTCAACGACGCAGCATCACTTTCATAGAAAATTACTTACTAACTTTCATGAAATTTTCTAGAAACAAAGAATTCGTTAAGAGTAAATGCCATAAGGATCTCATGATCTTCCACTCTCTGATCCCGTTAAGATCTCAAATTGAAATTTTATTATGTTTTAGTGGATAATATAAAGTTGAAAATAAAGAAAAAAGTAATGAAATTAAAAATACGTCTTCCAGGATATTCAAGGAAAATGGATATAATCTTTTTCGCATATATTTTTCAGATTGCATTTTTTTTAGATAGATTCAAATCCAAACTTTCAAATGAGCCAAATTTTTCTATTCTTTCATGAATAGCAAAGTTTGTATGAATTTTTAAGGAAGACCAGAAGAGCATTTTTTCGAAAATTTAAAATGCTATAACTCACAAAATACATAATGTATACGGAAAATGTTTAATTTGTATTTCCGTTTTCACAAACTCCCCAAATATGTAAAATGTCGAAAAAAATGGTGATGGTCAGTCAAATATGTCGGCGATTTGATATGGAGTAACTCATGATACACCTCCGACGAACTTGCGGCAGCGCAGGTTTATATTGTGTGTACGTGTATGTATATAGAATAGAAATAGAATAATTTCAAATGTATTTGGATATATTTGTGGGTATTGATTTTTCGTGTGCCGCACCTCACGCCGAAAGCATTGAAGTGTGCATAGAGCCTTAGGTGACTTTTTAAAATATTTTAAAAACGGCACAAATTCCGTGGATTGTAAATACTTAAATAAATAAACGTGTTTAATTGTTTAAGAAATTATGATTAAACTATTGAAGATAAAGAAAACAGTAGTTCTTAAGAGCTGCTATGGGCTCAGGACGCGACCTTAGAGCCCTATTTTTCCGACCCCTTTTAGACTTTGTGGAACACATTAAAACCTGAGTGCGGAGTGCGCTGCTGTATTCGATAGGACAGCAACATTAAATTTATTCTGCCCCCCCCCCCACTAGTCTATACTAAGCAAAAATATGTACTACGAAGAACCTGCCTCCGCCCCTCATACATCCTTCTCATTCATTTTTATTTTTTTAAATAGCCTTAAGCGTACTTGATGCAACCAATAAAATTATAAAATTCATTTTGTGCTCAATCCCGCATTGTTCAGCTACAGTTGTTTAGAGTGTCTACGTAAATCAAAAATCGGATAATATGTTTATCGAGGCTAGTTAATAAAAACAATTGTTTCCACCCTCTCACACTAACCCAGTCCTAAGAGGAGAGTCATAGCTAATTGAAAGTATTTAGGTGCAATAAATATTAGCAAAAAAAAACATAAGTGACATTAAGTGACGGTGGCCATCATTGAAAGAAAGATCCACGAAGCTTGTCTTGGACTTCATAGAAGAGCCAGCAGAAAAAACTTTCGCAGCGAAGGCACCCAACATAACTCCCATTAAGGACTATCTATCTGATCTAAAGAACAAACAAGTTGAGGAAATATAAAATCCATACCTATGAACCCAAACTCGCTCATAAACAAATTGCCGAATCTTCTCATACCGGAAAATTTCAAATATTTATCACCCTTGCTTTTGACAGAGCCTCAAACGAGTAACCTTGTCGACAGTAGTATAAATTTCTATGACACCAAAGGGAGTTACTACAGAGCCTAAAGTCAAATAATCCCTTGAAGACCTCAGAGGTGTCTCTGATAAAATCTGCTAACCTAGAAACCTTTCAGTCATAATTTTCCCAAAAAACTTCATTAATATATCCAATCCTTACTTCTTCCCAGTTCCTTCTAAATTTATTAACTAACTCTTGCGAGAAATTCATATGTTTATTACAGCTGAGATCGCGCAGCAGCTGTAGGGTAGAAAAACGACAACATCACACGAAGTGGACAACCGCAGCAGCCATTCATTAAAAAAGATGACAAGAGAAGATATGCCCAAATTCCCTAAATAAATCAAAGCATAAATGCTAGAATCAGAGGAAATATAAAGGAGGAAGACAGTGAAGAAATCCAAAGTGCATACCCGACTTGACTTGACTTGATTTGCCACTGCTACCAATAATACCAAACAGGATACTCTAGCGTCGAACATTATTTGAGCGTAGGACGACCCGAAACATTGATGAAAAACGTGAAAATTCCAACGATGAAAGCTGTCATCGATGGAGATAACCAGAAAAATACTGGAAATGATAACTGCGAAACAGAAAGCAAATAGCATGCCCATAAGAGATCAATTGTATTTCGCTCAATTCAAGGATAACGAAATGCCAAAATGTTTGAAAATCGATGGTGAAGCTTAGTTCTTTGGAAACTGTTTATGGTATGGTCGGACAAAGGAGAAGCCCGATCACTGGAAGCTCGACAGGAAAAGTGTGCCAAGAAAGGAATAATGGTAATTTTGTTTCTACAAGACAAGAAGAGTATTGCCGTAAAACTACTGGGTGATGGTGTAAATATCGTGCCAAATATCTGACAGTAAACTTCAACTACATCTTCGATAGACGATCGATAACGCAAATTCAGTGGAATTACCTGGATCATGATTACTCTCCCAGCCTCCGGGCTCATGCTAAATCATGATAGTTACCCCAGCGCCTTATGTACCTGATTTATCACCAAGCAATCTGTGGCTCTTTGCCAATAAAAAAAATATTCTCTCGGGAAAGGACAAGATTCGAGAGCCCGGAGGATACAATTTTGACTGTAAATTAAGTATAGTAGGAAAATTGAAAAAAATATTGTGTTGAAGATAAATTAAAAAAATGTATTGTAGAAAAGAAAAATCCACGCTATAACGTTGAAGTGAGGAGAAATCAAAGCAGAGTAATAGCAGAGGGTATCCTTTCTTAGACAGCAGAAAGTGTGTTAGATCAGATGATGCATGAAAATGAGTTGGTGGGAGCTCCGAGAAAATAAAGTCTTCAAGAAAAAATCCCCAAAATTAAAATATAGGTACTGAAAAAATCTCAAATAAATATAACCTTGGAAAAAAACAATATCAAAAAACTCACAAAACTCAAAAAACCGAAAAAGTGAAGGTCGAGGTTACGATTTTCCAAATGTCGATTCTTAGAAAATGTTAATTTTAGCAAGGATGCAACAAATTTATTCCTAGACGTACAACTAAAGTTAGTTTTATATGTCAAAACAAAAGCACTTTTATTTCATATTTCATCATTTCTCATTTTGAATAGTCACCATTTTCGACAATTTGACTAAATTTTGAAAGTCGTCAAATGCCCCCCCCCCCCCCACCCGGGCAATTGATAGCACAAATAAACGTTTTTCGAATTATTTTGGAAGTTACGATTTTTTAGAATTTTACCTTTGAGGATTTTGTTTTACGAGATATTCACGTTCGTGATTTTACCTTCGGGATTTGTTATTCTGGTTTTGCTATCACATCCGTATAAAAAGTCGCAAGTACGATAGAGTCGAAACTCTAGTCTGGAGTTGCTACTGGAAACTATAGCTACTAAGGACAATAAAGCAACCTTGATTTGGGCTTCTGTATATTATGGAGTGGACGGTAATGAAAAAGTCGACGAACTGGCTAAGCCTGCTGAGGACAGTCCGTATACTGGTCTTTACCCGATATTTGGTCTACCAAAAGCCCACTTCAGGAGGAAACTGCATAAATGGGAAAACTGGATATCCTTTAGCCTTGCTCTTCCGGTATGAGCCAAGTGAAAGAAATCGTCATTCCTTTCCCCTTAAGAAGCATCAACTTAATGGTCTTAGCCGACAGTCACTCTGGCTGTTTACTAATGCAGTCACTGAACATGAACCCTTCTGCAGAAGAAGATTGTGCGAAGAGGAAGATAAAACTTCAACGCATGCTATACGTTAGTGTCCAGAATTTAAGGCTACACATCACTGGAGAAACATTTATATGTCCAAATAAGGTTTGTAATCTATCCGCAGGAGCAAAAATTGAGTTCGTAAAAAAACTAGATTGTGCCTAATCACTTTGGGAGAAGACACAATAAATCAACCCTGGGCGTGATGTCCACGTTGTCCTAGTCACTATTACGCTTAACTTAACCTAACCTAGATACTTCATTAGGAGTGATGGGCAGAAAATTGACGAAGTTGTCCCATTCTGATGCTACTGCAGTAGTACCTATAGTCACGATAAATGAAGATACAAAACAAGATATGTCGGTACACCACCCGGTTTGTAAAATAAGGGACACATATTTAGCCTTATTTAGCTAATTAATATAAAAAGTAAAGAAATAAAAACAAATCATCATCACTTACCGCTATACTTTCACATGTAAAATTTATAAGAAGTTGAGTGGCTTCTTGCACTCTTACCGCTTCCTTCTCGGATCCTTTAACAAGAACGAGGGAAGAATGCAATTTCGGTCTAGTCGAAAAAATGACCTAAAAGAAAATAAAATTATACAAAAACAAAAACACCTTCTTCCCCCCTACCCACGTATTTAAGTCAAAACAATAATTGAAAACTCACCTGAACATTGTACTTAACTTCCACCTCCTTAATATACGGAGTATCATGATCTGGTACAGGGCGTCCAGGTGCCATAATCGGCAATTCAAATGAGATTAGAAGTGGAGTAGAGGACCGTACCAGCGATCTAGCTCTTTCCACACCTTCGAGGCTACCGCAAAGGGACACCTGATTGCTTTTCTCCGTTGGATTCGAACGATTCGAATCGGGAAAGTGGATGTGGGTAGAAGTCTCCTCCATAATGCGCTTAATGTTGTTACCCCCGCGTCCTATTATATACGAGTGGTCCGTGTAAGAAACGTCCATTTTCATGATAACCCTTGTGCCCTAAATTAAAAAATGGAAATTTTCAAATACTTCACAATAGGGAAAAAAAAGGTGGAAATCAATTGTTGTGCAAAACCGAAGGACTATGAATCTCCCCCGGCCCGGCCACATCGGCAGATATACCCCAAATTGTGTGCATATATTCTCTGAGTTGAAAACAATATACTGGAGGCTAGGAGGCGGACGTATAAAACAGGGATGAGTTAGCCCTATATAATAATACACAACACATACATACATACCACACATATCCATTCATACACTATGTTCATTCTGGGTACGGATGAATAGCCATCGCTCCTGTTACTGTTTGCCCAGTGTTAACAACTACTGCAAATGTAATGTATGGACATAAATTATCGAGAGCTCATAAGTAAACCATGGAAAACGCAACCACGGAATAATGCAATTTTCGGCAACACCATGCCACACACACACACACACATCAGCATATACAAAATGGCGAACTCGAATAGATTTATAACAAAGATCTGGGAATGTTACATTACAAATGGACCTCTGAACGGAAAATAATGACCGAACATTGCCAAAATATCCATTGAACTTTAATTTAATTGCCAGTTTCCATGCGGAAGGTGGAAACGTCCAGATAAGGCTTGTATTCTGGGATGGCGGCATACAGTTGCATTGTTGAAGAAAATATGCGTATTCAGATGAATAAATCAATTATAAGCCGGACCCCAATTTTCACATGATCACTTCTGGACATACAAACAAATATATATGCAGAGGGATGATGATGATGTTGTTGACGATAAGGGAATTTTGGGGAGAGATGAGGAAAAGGATTCTCATATTGTCAAATGTTTATAAATGTTTTTTATCCAAAAACAAAAGGGGAAATTTAAAAATGCCGCTTTTTTGTCAGTTACACAGTTCGGAATTCCCGTTCGATTTTTATTTATCAGGATTGGAGAGAATTGATTGCGTACGTAAAACGTTATTCGAATTTGAATGAAATGCAAATTTGATAAAAACTTATTTATTATCACAGGCGGAGTTGAGTACCAAAGGATACGGGAAAATGAAAAAAAAAAAGAAAAATCATGCATCCATTTTCAGCAGTAATCAATTGCGTACAATCGCATTTTAATGCTGTTGTCGTGGTTGGAATAAGAATTGGAAAGTACTCTTGTTTGTTTGTGAAAAGAGAATCTTTAGAGATGTTTTTTTTTTACATACATACATTACATAAATATAAATTTATCAGAAGGAATATGAACAACTGTGGTACCAACAACTCATCAGATTAAAACTGTTTTCCGAACGGTCTCTAAATTTATTTGATTAGGTATGCCTTCCAGCAACCTATAAACAAAATAGTAGCATCTTTCTGAAAGGAAGGAATACTCATAAAACTTCTAATGAATAGACCATAATACCCTATACAAACTGTCTCCATAATGACTTAATTTTTAATTAAATGGAGTCAAGTGTGTAGTGTGTCCATTTTCGCAACATTTGCAAATGGACCAAATTTTACTCCATTTAGTGAAATAAAAGTGGCACCTACTGTCATTAATGTGAATTTATTGGAAAGTGGAAAGTTTTTCCAATAAAGTTAGCAATGACAGCCATCAGTTGATCATGAAAGAAATTTCTTTGCTACATTCTTATCTTTTTGGTCTCTTTCAACAACAAAAATTGTCTTCTATTAAATGCTTTATAACTACAGTAAATACTCGTACTCGTCCATAGTCTCCTTTTCATTTTCATTAAATGACTGAATTTCAAATTAAGTCATTATGGACACAGTCTGTCTAGGATATAACAAAATGTGAATTTTATGACCAACAGGATAGCTTTGATAAAAATTAGAAGATAGATAAAAGCACATAACTTTGATGGTAGAACGATTACTATTTTTGAACAGTCTTTCGAACATCGTATTCATTATTTTCGCAAGATCATCCGATATTACAAATCGTGGAACACATTAATTCACTAAGGTATACCAAAATACGCATGATCTGAGAACTATATGACAATAACGAATCAGAAATACATTATAGTGATGAAGGGTAGTGGCGTAGCTATGCCAATGCAACCCATACGGTTGCGTGGGGCTCCTGATTCAAGGAGGACCAACCAGCCACAAATAATTCTTTTATTTCGAAAAATTTTTTTTTTACGAAAAGTTTGAAAAAACAACAAGAAAAAAAAGTGTCCTCATTGCCGAATACGCGATTTAAACTATATGTTTTTTTTTACGTAGAATATGATTCTACCTATGTTCTGAAAAATTATGAATGTTCCTCTATAGTCAGTTTTTTTATATCAATTTATTGCTGCATTTTATATATATATATATTTTTTTATAGTAATGTTAATGTTAAGAGTAGGGACGACTAATCCTCTAGAAGGTGTTTGCAGACATCGCGACCATAGTTGGTCTATTGTGCCTTCCCCAAAAAAGAATAGACAAAATCGAGTCTTTTAACGAGCTCGATTATTGCTTATGGAGTTAGATTGGAGACATTATCTGGAGAGATAATTGTTCTTCCAGTGAATTGCAGCCTTAGACCTGCAAGTGCTGGGCACTCACATATGACATGCATCGAGGCTTCGTCTTCCTCTTCGCACAGTCGACACAGCTCACTATTGGATTTGCCTATCTTCTTCAGGAAGTGACGGAAGGGGCCATGACCAGTGACTGCGTTAGCAAATAGTCTGAGCGACTGTCTACTTAGTCCAATAAGTTGGCGCGTCTGGAAATGAGAGGGGTTGAAGAATTTCTTCGCCAGATTTAATGTCCACCCTGAAATCGACATTGATGTGGATAATATTATCGATAGCTTTTCCAAATCAAACTGAAAATTGGATTTTATTCGCTGTATGAAGAGAGCGATATTCTCATATGTAAGTGGAATGACAGCAATTCAGTCACAACTGCCAGCAGTTTTGTCGCTGTATATCCTACTAAATCTAGAGATGAAAAAAATGAAAATAAAACTATAGAACAACCAAATGCTATAAATTGCTATAATAAAAGTATGGGTGGTGTTGATCCGCCGATCAAAACATATCCCTATATCGCATTTCAATAAGAGGAAAAATGTGGTATAATTCGATTATACCTATCTCCTTGACGTGATATTTAATAACTCTTGGCAGTTGGATAAGTAATATGGTGGAAGTATATTTCTATTAGCATTTCGACGAAGAATCTCGGTGTCCATATCGCCAGCAAAGAAAAAGATCACGTCCATCCGCATTGGAAAACATGGATTCTCGATACAATCGCATAGATCACGTTATTGTGGAGGAGGAAAATCGAACTCGTTGAAGAGTTTGCCACATAAAGCCCCAACTTGTTGCGAAAAATGCGATATTTGTCTCCATGTTCGGTGCTTTAAAAATTACCATAGGAAGGAAAGAAGCTGAAATGTACGAATTGGTCAATATGCCTGCAATTATACCTATTTACATTCTAAAATCACAGTAAACAACTCTTAAAGTGAATTATGTCCTGGAATAAATCAATATATTTTTTTTTATAATTTCGTGTTTACTTTCCTACTGTCCATCCAAGACCCAAAAATTAGAAAAAAAATATTTTTCATGAAAAAGAAAGTTTCAGGGTTCGGGAAAGAGCGAATTTTAATTTATTTACTATGGAATGAGCCTATAATAAAAGATAAATTAACAAAAATCTTTCGTTGTAATAATTTGACAAACTCAATCCCTTCAATTTTTTTTTCTTTCCGAGTTCAGTTAACTAATAGAACAGAACACATAAATATTCTACAGAGACCTGGATATGAAAAAAGAGCAAACTTCGGAGACCGGAAACCGAACATAAAGACCCGCTAGTCTTGAAATATGTACATGCCGAGAGACAGAGTATTGGGTGGTTGTTGCAGCCAAAATTCCATCGCAAAAGGGGAATTACTGGGAACTTATTCCACAGTTTCTTATGCAAATTCCCACAATAGGTACTTGCGTAGGAAAATTTAATTTTTTCTGTCAATTTTAAGCAAATATTTTCTGAGCTTTGCATGGATGATTTTTCCGACGTTTTTTCCTATAAATTTTTACTTGCAGACGAAATTATTCCCTTGTCCTTTTTTAATTCTTCTCAGACCAGAGATTCCTACAATATGAGAGAATTTTTTTCATCTCCAAAGTGTATGGGTTTCTGCGCCTCCAGTGATCAAAAAAGAAGTTGTCTCTGGAGGCCAAAGTCTCCATCGAGATAACTGACATAGAGATCACTATTACAAACTTGGCAACGCCAGTCTTATTCAGCAACGAGAATTTTGGCTTTTTGCATAAGAACAAAATTTTGACAAAGGAAGATGGGAAATTGCGAAATTATTATATGAGAAATGTGTTGAGCAAATCTTATTGGCGAAAAAGGGAGGGGCGGGGGAGTGTTATTCTATTCATTTCGTTGATGGTCACATTAATTTTGTAATTTTGACAGTTTGCAGCATCATAACTGTGGCAAACCTGCGTTGCATTTCTTTGCAGATATTAAACTGTATACGAGTAGGTGCGTATAGCCTAGGATAAGCCGTCAAGTCCTATGTCTCCCAGTGTTTATATTTTTAAGTTTGGCCCCAGCTTAATACTCATAAAATATTAATGAATGTACAAAAAAAAAACATAGTCCTCGAAATGTGGCAATTACGCGTCTGATAATTTTTTGCCAATTATTGAGCAAACCTCATTGTGAAAGGGGATGGATGCCAAAAATGGAAAATTTATTAAAAAACAAAAATAAGAGAATAAAAAAATTTGAAACAAATATCGTCAAAAATATATTGGCAAAAATCAAATGTGAGTAAAGGAACTCAAAGTAGCTCAATATCTGTTGTAAGTATAAGAAAGGCAATGAAGTTTAAATCATAAGTCATAAATCCAAATTGGATCAAAATTTCGAAAATATACTTACTGTTATATGCCACGTGTGGCACTAAGAATTTATCAGCAATTTTACAAATGCAAAAATAGCTTTAAAAAAAACTATTGACGAACCCCCTTATATTGGTGAAATTATAGAACAAAAATTGCCTTCCAAATATAAAAGTGAATGAATATTATCGACGTATAAAACAAATTAGTCGCTGCCCAGTCCTAGATAACTGTAAACAGTTTTAAGGGCGTGGGGAGGGAGGCTTAAAAAAGATACCTTAAACATAATAAGAGCACACTACAACACCGGCACCCCCAGAGTGACTTACCCGAGAATCCAAACTGGCCAAAATTCGCTCCTTTGCCAAAGCTACATCTTCTGGTTTCCCAACTATACGGACATGTGGGTCTGAAATATTTTAAGTGAAATAGTCAAGTTAATAATTTATTTTAGCTCCAAGGATGTTGTACAGGTACACTAAAACATAAACACATACACATAAGCAGACATCCTTTCGCAAACAAATGCCCACGAGTTGGTTCTGCAGAGATCAGTCCATATTCAACAGCCCAAATCACTTTTATTCAGTCAAAAGTGGAATTATATGAGAGAGTAGTGTCGGTTAAGCCATCGCCCTTTGGCCTAGGATAGGTGGTACCCCGCTCCCCGCTGGGTGGGTTCTGGATCCTATGTTTTTTATTCGAGATGAATTACTTTGTGGTGATGTGATGGGGGCACATTAAATCCTCGGAAAGGTAAGTCAGTCGAGGATGAGATGGAAATGGTTATTTTAAATGAATCTCAATTTCATCTCAATTTGTAGCATTTTATCTGTTTTTTTTAGGGTTATTTTTGCGAACAGGAACCTGATGGTGATGGAATTTAATTCCTGAGAATTTCTTTAATTTTTGTTTTTTTTTTTGTAAGTTGTTTAAATAGGATTCTGTGCTATGATGAGTACACACAATGATTTTAAAAGAAGAAGAAAACCCCCAAAATTACTTGAATGTTGGGTGAATCATACTTGTTAAAAGGAAAATTAACGATTTTTCTTTGAACGTGCTACTAAATATATCCAAGGTATCCCAAAGGCTATGGTAAATACAAACTTGAACGAAGTGATAACCATTAATAAATAAAATTTGTTTTTAATGGTGAATTAACAATGCAATACGACTTAAAGTTAAAAGTTGTTTTCTATTATTTCGTTGAGTATCTCATATTTTACTCTATTTTCCAACGCCTTAAGTAATTCCTGTCATTCCTCAGTTTCCAATTTACTGAAATTTGCCTCCATAAATGGCCGTGTTTAGCCAAGTGGGGGCCATGGGACCTTTAGGATATAGGAGCCCCTAACAGAAATTATATTCTAAAATACTTTGAGTTATCAACAGGAATAATAACGTAAAGTATGTTAAGGCCTATCGCGCATTGTCAATTCCATAGGCTGTAATGTAAATGTGCACATGAAGTGACGTAACAGCAACGTGACTTTTTGCTTCCTCCGGCTAGCAACTTTTGGATGACGAAACTATTACCGCGCTGTCACGTTTATGCATGAATGTGCACGCACTGGTAATATTTTGTCGCCGGTTGACTGCAATTGTTTTGGAAGCTGTAGAGCTAGGAAGAAATTTACGCATTATTAAAAAAACATGTCAGGATGGGATCGTAGTTCATTAAACAGCGAGTGAAATTTTCCTTTCCTTTCACTCCAAATTGGAAATTGGCATCAACATAAAGGGCTTTCCAATAAGAGGTGTTATTTTGATATTCAAAGAAAAATGCCATTTTTTAAGATAAATGATCGGATCTTTATTTCATTATAAAGAGGAAGGTATGCCGTTAATAATGGAAAATAACATCAGCCAAAGGACCACCACGACCACGCCTACAGGACCATATCCTTTTCATGAAATTTTCCATAACCAAATCGCAAAGTGGCTGCCCTATGTCCTCGATAGCCTCACGAATTCCATCTTTGAGGTCTTGAATCAACGCTGGCCTGTTGGCGTAGACCTTCTCTTTCACGTGGCCCCAAAGGAAGAAGTCGCAAGGTGTTAAGTCACAAGATCTCGGTGGCCAATTGTGATCACCTCTTCGAGAGATAACATGGTCCGCAAACTTTTCCCGTAAAAGATCAATGGTTTCGTTGCTTGTATCGCACGTAGCGCCGACTTGTTGAAAGTAAACGTTGTTCAGATCAATACCATCCAATTCCGGCATGAAAAATCATTAATCATCTGTCGATAGCGGAATCCATTCACCGTAACTGTTGCTCCAGCCCCATTTTCGAAAAAGTAAGGTCCAATGACCCCGCGGGACCATAAATCGCACCAAACAGTCACACGTTGAGGATAGAGAGGCTTTTCAACAATATCTCTTGGGTTTTCCGAGCCCCAGATGCGACAATTTTGCTTGTTGACGAAGCCATCGAGGTGGAAATGGGCCTCATCACTCAAGATGAGAGTTCGATGGAATTCCGGATCATTTTCATGCATTTCAAGGACCCAATCAGCAAAGACTCGAAGTTGTTGATGATCGGCCGGCTTGAGTTCTTGTGTTAACTGAACTTTATAAGCCTTAAGACCCAAATGGACAAACCTGGGTTTTCTTCAACACTTTCGGCTACAGCAGCAATATTCTCGGCTGTTCTTGAGCGACGTGCACGGGTTTTATTCCTCACATCACTAACTTGTCCCGACAGCTCGAATTTTTCTACCAATTTCTGTATTGCGGTCCGACCGAAGCACCTTTCACGACGACCCAAAAATGTTGGAGTTTTACAAACCGTCTCTGCCACATTTTCACCATTTTTATAGTGAATTTTAATAATTTCAATGCGTTGTTGAATCATGTATCGTTCCACTTTTTTTAATGGCGTAGTTCCTACTTGTCAAATGTCAAAAAATGACAGCTCCAAAAGGGACATCTACCGAAATAGCGGGCTAATTAAAATAACACCTCTTATTGGAAAACCCATTATATACATCTCACAGCTGCCCCCTCCAAATTTATTTTGATGAATGGTGATATAAAACAAGGAAATTTTGGGGTGACAGTTACTTACTGTGTGCGTACTAAAAAAGCCCGCGGTGACAATAAAGTCAATGGGGCTGCAAGTAATGTCAATATATGTAAATTTGCATGAAAATTCGTTGCCATGTATATGTATGAATAAATCCAATGGTCTACTTTCAGTATAACAAAACTCTAATAGCCAAACCAACTCGTAATAGGTTGACTTACTGGTCATCGGGTGAGGGCTTCATTGATCGCGGGGCGGCACTGCCGCCATCTATTAACAATTTTGGAAAGTAATCATCATTTTAAGGAAAAATATTAATTTTATCCTAATTAAAAGAAATAAAAATAAAATCTCAGAAATTGTTATAAAAGTGGAAGCTTAAAATACATTTGTAATAGCTGAGAAACTCGCTGGGTACCTTGGCGCAGTGACAGCGACTAAGAGAACGATTACGAGCAACCGCAGTATTTTTAACGATATATCTTTGAGTAGAATGACTCTTCATAATTAAGAAAGTTACAAAAGGGCATACTATACCCACAAAGGTCTAAGATGGTATCTTGGCTCATTTCATGCTTCGGTTTAAGTATAAACTTATGCTATCCATCAAGACGATGATATCTTCCCTCGAAATCAGATTGAACGTCAGTGCATACTCATAACTAAAATTATTTCTACTTTAAGCACAGACAAGAAATATCCACATATCGACGGCTGTACCAACAAAGTGATTGTATGAGAAGAGCTCGTAGCTAATCTCAATAACTCACAAATCTCGGCTAAGTAAATCATGGATACGAACCAAAATTTATATTATTTCGATGTATTCTTGTGCTCATGCAAGTAAATATTTTTTTTATGTAGGCAAGAATTGATTTTTTTCTTAGAATTTTAATCGACTATTTTTCCTTAGAATTCGTGTAGATTATTGCTGGTTGAAGACGATTCGAACAAGTTGTGTCTGGAGGCAGATAAACATTTTTATGAATGCAGTAAGCCAAACATTTTTTTAGGAATTTACTGAACTTTATTTCTTCAGCATATTTGCAACCGACAATAGTCCAAATGAACTGAATATCAAGATTAAAACTAATCATACAAACCGGAACAGAAAAACTGATGTCGGTTACATTAATTATGGAGTATAATATAAGGCCCACTCAGACTCTGCAAATTACTTGCGCAATTAGATTGCTACATATGAGCAAATTCATGTTCACATTCAGCAAGTACTTTTGCGGGAATTTGCCTGAAGTCGAACTAAAGTGAAACGCTAAGTTAAAACAGCTGATTGCTCTCATTCCTTTCAAAACTATATTAACAGCCATATTTTCCGGAGTCGTAAATGAGAATTCATATCTTCGGTTTGATCATTTTCGTACCCAAACATGTTTATATTCTCTTTCGCTTAATGTGTCCACAATTTTGTCTTTCATCACTTCAAATATTTCTATAATACTTTTTTGGATCAACCTCTTTCTACTCATTTTGAGGAATACAAACTCTAACTAATTTATTTATTTTTTAATGTGATGCAAGGTTGACAACTTCCACAAATCTATATCATCTGATATGTTACAGCATCCACCATGTTTAAAATTCACATAAAATTGAAGTTAAAAGTGTGGACTTGCTCTAAAAAGTAGAAAAGAGTGGAACAAGATTTCCAACTTGTCGCAAGTAAGCATTTAGAAGTAAAGAGAGTCAATTCAGAATCAACGCAGGATGTATCATGATGCATGCTGCAAAGATTGTGCCGGCCAATTCACAATCGGCACAGCAAGCATCTTTGCAGCAAGCAGTATAGGAAACTTTGTAATGCTAACCTTTTTTAAAATTCACATTTATTTACAAACATAACACCTTAATACCGAGTTTTCCTTATGTGCATAATTTTAGTCGTTTTTCTTCAAAAAAAAAAAAAAAAAAAAAAAAATAGACCCGGAGGAAATATGAGAGATAAATAAGATTTGAAATTTATTTTTATCTCAGTATGTTGGCAAAACTGTTGCAGCATGCATCAAAATTTGAAATTTTCCAAACTCTTGCATCACGATGCATGCTGTGTTGACGCATACACATTTAAACCTTTAAAAGACTTCAAAAATAGAAAGCACGCCAATTATGCAAAATTTTAAAAAATTAGGGGGAGCAAAGGAGAATAATTTGAAATCGTTTAATGTAAAAAAAAAAATTAGTTGACTAGCGATATTTATCAAAATCATTGCTGTAAAATACAATTTTTAACCACCCATAACTCAGAAAGGGAGTGATGAGATAAATTTTTTTCCTGTTTTAACATATTTTCATTTCTCCCCTTTCAGTACGGACTATAGGCTAAAATGCAATGAATGCGACATGGAATTTTCGACAGCATTTGGCGTCGTTGTTTGTCGCAGACACGTAATATAATAAATGCAACATTGTCGTTGTCATTTCAAAACTGTTGAGTTGGGTTTTGCGTTTTGTGATGTCTACGGAAAATGTTTTAAATATTTTAACAACAAGTATAGTTGCATATAAAGTTTATACGCAGTTATCGACAGATTTAAAAGAAATATACACAATTTAAGAAATTTGCTCTAACTTTTGTCGACTTTTGTGGCCTAATGTTGCAACATGTATTCGAAAATTATTTAAACGTCGATAATACCTTCTCGCATTCATTGTATTTCAGCCTTATGAACCAACACTGGACTGGCTTAATACAATTAATATGCACGACAAGAAAAGAAAGCCTAATTAGCGTTCTCCAAAATAGGTCTAAAAAAGTCACCTTGCTCACAATGGAAACGATTTATTCCTCAAAGAATCAGCAGGAGTTGAATCCAACTCAACATTTTTTTACATTTGGATCTATAGCTTCCGCTGAAAATGTAGGTTAAGTGTAAAATTACATTTTCTGTTTGTAAATCTATTTAAATTTATAGAAAGTGGAGATGTTTTACATTAAATGTAATTTTACACACTTAAATTTTAAATTTTTAATTTCTTTTGATTATAATTTAAGATTTGAATAGACAAGTCGGAAAAAAAGAATTTTATGTACCTACATTAAATACATAATATATATATGTCATATATAACTAGTAAAACATCAATCACGGAACGGAATCAAAACAAACACAATTTTTTAAAAAAATTTCAATTTACTCACCCTTTTTAGTTTTTGCGCCAATTTTAAGACGACAAGGCCAGCTGATATAAGTCGAAGTAGTTTTCATGACCTAAACGGGAAAACTCATTGAAAATACTAAAATTAAAATTATTTTAGTATCAACTTACATTGTCAAAAAAATATTCTGCACTGTTTAAACCTTCGGTGACGCTTTGATCTATAATAACCATACGAAAAAAAAGTCATTCAAGTAACCACAAAACAACAACAGGATAACAAAAATTCTTACTTTCAATCATATTTTCCAATTTCCGTCGATCAACTTTGAATCTCTCCGTTAGAAGGTCATCAGGATTTGTTACACCAAGTTTCATTGCAATCGTTCGAATATCACTCCAATCGCTGTCCACTGATGAAATTTCACTTGGAGTTTCACTCGACGGACCACTCGGAGCAAAAAGGATTTTATTGAATGGCGTTGTACAAGAGGTCATCATTATAAAGTTATTGCAACCTGTCCACATATAAAAGTTGTTGAAAAATTAAGATCAAGAAAAATTAAGTGGTTGGATAGTTGAACGAAACTCACATTTCCTGTTATAGTCATATCCCATAAAATTGGACAAACAAATTAAAATTAAATTCACATTTTATTTTATTTTTTTGTATTTATTTATTTCATCAACGAACAATAAAAACACCAGACCAACATTACATATGCCACAATAAACTCTGAATTTTTGACTGAGTTACGACAGCTCAGAAGAATTATAATAAATCAATCCGCCCCCCAAAAAAAAAAAGTAAGCTATTTCGTTACGGCCTGGGTGTTTACATTATAGTCATACCGAAACCACCGCCAGAAGTCCCAAACATATTATGGATGAAGCGGCGGCGTCGGCAGGGGCCATCGATTAATCTCGGACGAATTCCCAAATGCATCCATCGAAATCGCCAAGTAGTGAAGCCTGTTGAAATGTTGCCACTCTCTGTGCACTGAATACTTCGGCTGACCTGGGCGATAAGTACAGCTCTGACCACGAAATTGTTTATCGATAATGGTCCATCCAATGGACATCCATTAAGCTCTCAGCAGATAATCTCTGGAATTGATGGAATCGCCGTTTCACCAGCATCACTGATGTGCAGTTATAGGTTTTGCTTTAATATCTCACCTATTTTGCAGCGAGCACTTCACAGATGAATAGCAGCTGATGGATGCTAGTGCTAAGCCAAACACACTTTTGCTATCAATGTCAATGCGGGAGGAATGAATATAATGATTGAGGAGGAGAGCAGCGTGTTTATATGAAAATCTCTTGCTTTTATCGCGGTACTTTTGATAGTTGAGGTTATTTGGTCTATGGTGGGATAATTACGAAAGCAATCAATTTTATTCTGGATTCTGCGAGTACTCTGTTTGGTGGTGAAAATATGCAGAAGATGTATATAGTATAGGTCAAGCGGAGTGCTTTGATTGGCTATTTACCTTAAATTTACCAGTTATGTATGAAAATGGATGCCAATTAATCACTACAAATGCTTAAAGTCTATTCGCACTTTGATGATATACACAGCCCGCTTTATTTTGTTTGACCAAATCACCCTTCACTTTATTCACCAGTTTGAACATTGCAAGTTCATCATAAGGCTTAGAAAGACAAAATGTTTGACAACAATTTCGTCAATTTGGTCAATATTTGTATATTATGAGGTTGATGGACCAGAACTTGCCGTACATTTTGAAGATGTATCAAATGCCATAGACCACGCAGCCAAGTGATGAAGATTCATATGATGAAATCTTATTGAAACAGTGCTGCCACTTTCTAGAATCATAGCAAATGGCTACGCGGCAGATTATAGGCAGTTTTTACGGGTAAGTAGTACTCGGGGGTAGGAAAAATTCCGAAATGCCAGGTTTCGATCGAGAGGACGGCCAGTATACCAATACTACTGAAAAGGAAATTGATTCGGCCATTTTAAAATTGCGAAATTTCTAATTGTTCGGCTTTACAGTTGTTTACCTGCGATTTGAAGTGATAATAAATATAATAATTTAATTATCCTTACGTGCCGTGAATTTATTGTTTATATCAAAAACTGTAACTTAATTGAACATGCACACAATTAATTTCGGTATTCATATAAGGAATTAGAAGTAAGGTCTAAGCACAAGGACAAGAAAATCCTTCCCCAGCAGGATATGTGGTCACCAACCACGAAGTCAACAATATTTCATTATTGACCGTTTACTCTATATGTCAACAGTATAAAGAAAATGACCATGTATAGTTGAAATATTTTAAGTGTGTAGGTATTGTTGCCACATCAAGGCCTGTCAACGATGAAATAGCATTGGAATTGCAGAATTAAGTCATCATAATTTGAGGCAATAATTTGTAATTGATAATAGTAAAGTCAGCGTTGAGTCATATATGACAATCAGCGTTTTTAAAAAACAGTTTGCCTAATAATTTATTCACGTGGGTAGTGAAATATAGCATACATAAGTAGAGCTGCTTACGTATAAGCTTCTAAAATAAAATCTTAATTAGACCTACCCATTTCTACGAAAAGTTACTGAAAATTTGCTCCATGTCTTATAAGAATAATGACTCCTGGTCATTTTCTTTATATAGGGATAAAGTGTTTTTAAAAGGGGTGTGAACAGTTACTTTCTATAAAGTGAAGTATGAAGGGATTTATGGTCTTCCTCTTTTTAAGAGTATTAGAACGTGTTTGTGGCCAATTCTAGGCGTATATGAATTTTAAACACATAAATCCATTTATAATTGTTTGACATTGTGGTGTCATTGGTGAGCTTGTCAACGTTGTGTCTTTTACCACTTGCCATTTTTGTGCCATGTATTACATATTTATTTTTTTGTCAACTATGACAAGTATATGACAAAGGATTGATGACTTCAACGTTAAAAAACTGTGCCACTCTATTAAAAATAATCATAAGATAAGTCAACGATACCAAATATCGTTAACCCCTCGATGACTCAACGAAACTTTTCCTTTTGGGTCCTTTCCTAAAAACTACTCATGTAGATTGGTCCTTTGGTTATAAAGATACCCCTCTAATTATGATTCAACGACAATAAAGTATGGCCGATTCGAGAGGAACTTTTTGTGTTACTACGTCATTTAGAGACAAATGTCATTTCCAGCGAATTCGTTTTAAATTTTTTGTATTATATTGACTGAAATACGTTTTGAATACTTATATAAAAATTTTTAACAAAACATTAGTTTATTCGTTTAAATTACTTAGGGAAAAGTAATTATGTGCTAATGGGAAAGATAAGTAAATTTGCAAATAGAAGATTTTTTCACTTTGATAAGGACGTTGAATTTGAAACGAACAAATTTGTGATATTTGTCATAAAATGAGGCAAGCAATAATTCGGCGATACCTTGTTAATCTTTGTATCATGCCCCTAATATTTTGGCTACGCTAGAGAATTTTTTCACGTTCGGCTACTCAAACCACTTTCAAGCTGCGCTAGAAAGATTTCGATTGGAAACACTGTATTGAAATCACTTTATGAAAATTGTATTCAAAACTACTTTAGTAAATGATTACATAATGAATAAAATTTCAACGTAACTGCAGTCGATCAACTAAGAGAGATACTATGGTACAATTTGTTCCTTTTTTAACTTCTGGAGGATAACTGCAAAATTGTCACCCCAAAATATTTTTTTCTATTCATGGGAAATTAATTTTCATAAGTAGCTATACCTACATAATATAAAATATAAATTTCTATTTTATATTCCTTTTGAGTTCAACGTAAAATTGGAAAGCGGTTTCTATTTTATTTTCAGCTACCCTGCGAGAACATTTCCAGATGTCGAAATTAATTTCTATCTTAACTAAGTAGGAATGGAATTGAATGAAAACAAATATTAACTTTGTAAAAAGCCTTGGAACAACCTGACTACCATCCTCAGATACATTTGCATAATAATTGACAAAGGAGATTAAATTTATTCTCATAGTCTTCCACTAAACTAAACCACGTTGAAATATTTTCTTTCAGGAAAATAAAATTTTATGACTAACTATTCCTTTGGAAAGCATTTCGTAGCATCCTTGAAAGTAGTATACTCTTACATTCAAGAATCCTTATGTACCTTTGAAATAGTAATAAAATATGGAATTAGATAAAGAAGCAAGAAATATTTTTATTATTATTTATCGTTATGGTTGTCGTTATCATGGAAGGAGTTGCTTTAATTGGATCTGCTCTAAAGACGGGATAAAGTAACATAAGAATTCTTCGGGAATAACCCATTGACTACGGACTGCTTAATATTCTGTTTCATATGGGGACAATTTTGTATATCAAAAAGAATGCTTACGCTGATGTGCCAATAATGAAAAAAATCATTGTCAAGAAGTTGAAAAAGTGAGTGCGGGTCTCAAAAAGTGATTTTAATAAAACTTTTCGAATGCGTATCAAATGAATATACCAATTGCCTTTGGGTAAACACTTTTTATCGGTAATAAGATTAAATTATTAATTTGAAAACAATTATTTCAATGAAACCATTTATTTATTTGTTCTGTTTACAGTTCTCTCTCAGTAGGTATTTGGTTCTTAGACCGAAAGAGATTGCTATATAGAAATGAGTCCATTTTCTGCAGTGTACTTCTGTGAACGTATTCAGTCTATATTATATATGGAATGACCCCTGGGCCCTGAGATATTTTCTTCTTTAAATTATTTGGCCTTAATAAAATAAATTTGAAAATAAAGTGTAAGCAAATCCAGGCAGGAACCAAGCCGTACTAATGAGTATACGGTTTTTATTGACACGAAACGCCTGATTTTGCATAGAAATTTCCGTTTTAAAATATTTTTTGATTGTAAAAAGTTTTTACAACCCAATTCCAAACTCTGTCATATTTCTATATTGACTAAATTCGCTATGAATTTATTTCATAAAAAAACTCTCTACGGAAGTATTTCAGTCTATTTCTGATTTTGTTTAAATGCAAAAATACTGGTTTTAAACCGCCAATAATATATCACGTGGAATTTATGTAGAATTGTCGTGGAATTGGTATATATATATATATATTTGTCTATGCCGCAAAGCAGTGGAATTGCCTATATAAGAGGCTTCTTAGGAACTACCCGTATAAGTTGATGTGAACAAGTTAGGTTATCTTCTGAAATTCTAATAGAATCCTTGGTGTCAATGATTTTGCATACAAATCACAATCGAACTAAATTTGCGTTAAGTACTCTTAAATATTATTACATTAAATTCTTATTTATTATTTACTAAGATATACCAAAGGCTACTAAAAATGTTTCAACCACTAGACCCAACTTCGAAATTCTATTTCTGGTCCACAAAAAGTGTACTAATCCAAACAAAACCAGGCATACTTTCACTACATTTTTCGATTTAATTTTTAAGTTATATGTCAATTCAAAATTTTGATAGAGTGCTGAGCTTTAACTCAAATTGTATGTAACTTCGGTATACAGGGTATTTCCACCTAAATGATCCATTCAGCAAGAGGTGATAATACTCAACTAGGTAAGCAAAAAATTGAATATCAGGTGGAAGGGGAGGGTATATCAACCGTTTCAGAGTTATATGGTGATTGAGAAAATATGATAGTTTTTCACAAAACAGCCTTTATCTTAAAAAGTACAGGGTGTACGTTCACTGTCAAAAGCTCATTGTAGGAGAGCTTCATGGCCTTTCCAACTGCTTAATCACACCCGTACTCCTCTGCTCTCAGAATTTCTGATGGTTTAAAATAAAAATTTCAGATTGTTCAACTCTTTTTCTGAATTAGGCAATTTTTTGTTTACAAAAATTTGTTAACAATAATTTTTTTTTTCATAAAAACTATATGCTCTGTATTCTGCTCTATAAGTAGACGTATTAAACCTATGTGCTAACTGTAGCCGTTAATGAGTTATTAGCTGTTAACCTAATTGAGAAGTCGTTGAAAAGGCCATGAAGTTTTTTTTAATCATCATGTAACTTCGAAAGGGTTGATATGGGCTCAACCCCTGCCATACAATTTTTTGTTTGCTTAGGTGAGTACTATCATCTTCTGCTCTATGCATCACCTGTGGAAACACTCTGTATATGAAACGAACGACATGCGAGCTTCTTACCCAAAACAAATAGGCAGATGATTTAAAAAAAATACTGGGAATTTCACTCACTACTGTCCGAAGAGAAAGGTACCCAATTACCAGCCTTGCACTTGTTACGAACCACCAGTCCATTTTTCTCCTGTAAATAAGTATTGCGGTGAAATTTTCTCTTTCTTTTGTTCTTGTTTGATAGCTAAATAAATTCTTCACAATTGTGCGATGAAAGGCTTTTTATTTAGATTACACATAGAAGTAGGATTTTTATTATATTTCATAAGATACTTGTATAAGGCTCTTCTCATTTCGAAATGTATAGTAAGTAAGGTTTGGTAAAGTTAGTCAGTTAAAATTACCTTTGTAATTGCAAAAATAATAATTTTCAGTTCATAATTTCTGGTGCCAGAGAGGCTCCCAACTGGAGCTTTAAAAAAATTCTGAGCCTTCACTCAATTTTCTTCATGTTTGCTAAAGTAAGGGTTGAAAATTTCGATTATATACTAACTATATCCTATTAAAACATGTGAACTGTAACCAAATTTGACTACAATATATTTTGAATCGATGTAGATCATTCTCATTTGGGAAAAAAAGGAAATATACCGAATGAGATTTGCAAAAAATTGTTTATCGAGCTATCAGGATACGAGGATTTTTCACATTCCTCGTCCAACTTTGCAAAATAGTATCCATTTGAAGAACCAAAAAGCCGGTCACTGGTCCTGCCCCAATTCTAACAGCAGAAGAGGAGGAATGAATAAAATTTGGATAATAATGGTAAAGATTTTCCTTGACGAAGACACGGTGTTTAAAATTCCGTGAAAGAGTTCTTGGGCGCTTGCTTCAGAGAAATACTCTTCGTACAAAATATACCAGGCGAGAAATGTTACGAGTCTTTTCTTCGGAGGGATCCAAGTTTATCCGATAGGGCCCTAACAGAAGCCATAACTGATGCCAGCTCTAAAGTATCGGAGGCAGATCTTCAAAAATGATTTCAACAAATTCAAATGTATCTGAAATATTTGGGCTATTTCGGTATCTTGGGAGATCCTATACTAGAGTATCTATTCAATGGTGACGAAACAAGCTTTCAAATGTGTCGGAAAGGCGGAAAAATATTGGATGCAAAAGGTTAGTTAAAATATCTCTCGAACGCAACTTAATGTATTTGGCTTCTCATTTTTTAAGCTCCGAAGGTACAAAAAATATCTGTGAAAAAGATAGAGGGCATGCTTAAAAAATATTGAAAATTATGTTTGCATTTCCTCTGATGAGCTTGTAATAACACCAGCAATAATATAACGGTACAAGAGAATGCCAAACTATGTACGTATAGTACATATATAATTAATTCACTGCCGGACGGAATTGCGTGGCATAAGTCACATAGCGTACGGATGACTTCTGACGTTTTTTTAAAATTATATTCAGCACGTTTTTTATCAAAAATAATATAAAATTTTCTGTAATCATATTCGTAAACGATCACCGCACCTACTTAACTTATAAACTATCCTAAACTATATAAGGAATTGGAAATCATATTAAATTGTCTCTACCCCAATGTGACAACAGTGTTGTACCAAATTTCAGCTCTCTCTGTTGATGAGCTCTCAGGCAGTGTCCAAATATATAGTGAAAAATGAAATTTTTGCATGGCAACCCTAAGGAATTATCCGATTGGTCCCATTTTCGAAGTTAAATTAACTGTTTTTTTTTAAACCCCATGTACAAAATTTCAGCACTTTAAGTGAATGTGTTCTCGAATTACCGTGGTATGACGTAAATTATACAAATTTTTCCGCGTCTTTGTTGCCGTCTGTCACCACTTTTCCAACAACCAAGGTGTCTGCTACCAGTTTCCCACCAATCAAAGTGTCTGCCATTTTTACCATTGATTATGAAAAATAATTCTCTGCTTCCACACCAAAAATCAGGCTTAATGAAATCACGTTTTTCAATCGATTTTATTAAGCCTTCGCGGCCGTCTCGCAGAGTCCTCCATTATTGGAAGCCAAACAGACTTCCAATGACGTTAAGAGATTATGCTAAGATGGAAAATTTTGATTATGAAATGACATAAATATTTTGTTCGCCAGCTCTTAGTCTATTATACCGACAGAATTATTATGAAATTAATTAAGCTGAAGATAGAAGTAGATATATACCGGTTTTAAAATCTTACAAGATGTGAGGCAGTATATACCTACCTCAAAAGTTTTTTACAGAAGCTCTAACAACACATTGATAAATCAATAAATATGTTTTTTGCTTGATGTGACACCAAAAGGATCCCGTAAAATCCCATTTTACACAAACACCGATGTATATTGAATATTTCCAGGATATATATATAAAAAAAAAAAAATTAAATCGCTCACTGTTACTTAAAATGCTTTCGATGACTTTGAAAATTCTAAGAGGACTTCAGTTAATCACAGCTACTTGGGCTTGCGCATGGAAAAAATGTGATTAATATTTTCATAGGATAGAAATAATATCCAGCGATTAGAATAAAACTAGACTATCCAAATATGCATATACCTTCTTATGCATATTTCGGAAGAAGATGAAAAATCTATGAACATATTTCCTAAATGCGCGGGAATTGTTACTTACAATTTACAAAAAACCACCAAATTCAGGAATAGTTCCTTAAAGCAATTTTTACTTTTTCACGAAATATTAAGGGAAAATTTCGTTGGGAATTTCATTTTGAGCCCCAAATAAAAAATCTATTTTAAATCTCAGAAAATTTAAATTAATAAAAAAATTATTTAAAACTTTATTTAATTAACAGTAATTACAATATTAAGCTGCTCAAAAATGTTGATAGTAATAATAGTTTTTACGCAGAAATGAAATTTTCAAATTCAAAAAATTACAAAAAAAAAAAAACAAATTAAATTTTTTTCGGTAGATTTAAAAATTAGTATAAAGCCAACACAAAATATGGAACAAGAACAAAGTCATAACTTTCAATAAATTATCCACACAAAAATTTCAAAATAATTTTCAACATTTAAGAACCATAAAAAAAAACTAAAATTATCTCCAAACCTTGTTAAATAATTCAATTCAAATTATAGTAAAATTAATTAAGCACACAACTTGTCACCACTTTTCAAAAAATTACAGAAAAAACCTGCAAGAATAATTAAAAAAAAAACTAATTCAAAATATCAATTGGAAATTCCAACTGTCCTCGTTCGTTCGTAGGTAACAAACAACTGATCTAATGTTGCGCGAATTTTGGTCAACGACCTCAAAGATGATCGATCACAGATTAACAAATTCTAAAAATCAAACTGTTTTGAAAATATTTAAGCGGTCATTGACCTCAGCAGTAGACAACACGCACTATTATTGAAAAAATAGAGGGATGGAGAGTTTAAAACTTTTGGATTATAAACGCGTATAAGATAGGAATTGAAAACTGTACTCAGTAACCATAGCTGGACAAATCTTAGGTTCAATGAACTTGGGTCATACCACAACTTTTGAGAAATTTAAAAAAAAATCGAAATTTTTTAATAAATTCGAAATTTTTTAATCATAGGAATCCAGCTGCTTTTTTTTTATGGAAATTCTTTAAATTCTTTCATCTTCAAGTCTAGCAAATATTTAATATTTCTAATATGAATTTTAGTTGAGAGGCGATAATGGTGTACGTGACTTAAGTCATCTTTGTAAGTACGAAAAATAATTGATATTCGAAATTGTTCTAAATTGTGATGCAAAAGATTCGATTGAAATCTGATCGTGAGCATGTTTAAAACTCAGAGAGATCAGCAGACAGAGAGATTTTAAGATTTCCTTATATTTCTTGCTCAGAGTTATTTAGAACAGAAAAAGAACACGAAACTAATAAGCCCACAGAGACTGCATACATGAACCACATTAATTATCACAAAAAAAAACCTATGAACATTGAAAAACTGTAAATTGTGATTGTGCGTGCTGCTTAAAAGCAAAAATTGTAATGGAATGTTGCCAACAATAATTAGGCATAATTTTCAACTTACCTAATTCCGTTTTTAACTTATGCCGATATTTTCCTTTTAGGCGTAGTTTTCTTTTTTTTTGTTTTTAAATAAATAAACTTTGTTTTTTAGTTAGATTTGGGTAAAAATTTAAATATTTTATTTGAAGAAGTCAAGAGAAAAAGAGACGAACACGCGAAAATTTAATAATTGAAGACGAACGAAACGAGTTTTTTTTGGTTTTGGTTTTTTTTTTTTATGTAATCAAATGAATCAAATGAACAAAATTATTATGTTTATGTAAAATTTAATTCGGTATAATAGTAACAATTTTCCTTAGCTAACCCACAATAATTGTTATTTATTTGCAAATTGAACAACTTAATTATTGCTACAACTGAAGCAATACCGATGCCAAATTGCGCTGAGTATTTGTGTGAAAAATCAGTTTATTTGGAAACGAATTAAATTAATTTGGTCGAATTATTATAAATAAATAATTATTATTTTTTTTTTATTCAGATGTAAAAGAAAATAATTTTATAATTTATTAAGTTTATAATTAAAAAAAAAAATCACTAAATACACATTAAAATTGCCGGAAAATATTTAATCAGATCGAGTCCAAGTAACGGAGTTAGGTTGACTAATTTTTCGAAATTCGGTGACAACGTGGGTGGATTCTATCTAAGTCGGATGAGGTTAACCAATATTCAATTTCATTGAACTGTGCTCGTTCTATGGATGGTGGGAGAGAGAGATTTTTCGAAAATATTTACGTTATTTTTGTTGGTGTTGTTGATTTGGTGAAATTCTTGAGTAGATATTTAATTGAATGTTTTTTGTTTTGAAATTGTAATCAGAGAAAAGGAACAAAACTAATGATGAAAGCTGAAATTTATTCTATGATTCGCGTATATGAGGCAATTCTGTAAATTTTGTAATTTTTACGCATTTTACGGGCTAACTCTCGACCAGTTAAAAACGAAATCGAGTTCACTTGATTATATTGATTAGAATCTCTCCAAATTCTGGAATTCTAGAATGATGTTACTTTTGATTTACTGTAAAGCATAATCAACTAATTTACAATGAAAATCATGGTCAGTATGCTACACTTTTTGCGTTATACAGATCTTGTAAGGATAAAGATCTTTAAGTAAAACTGGTCACACAGAAGTTTGAGCATAGATTGCACAAGAACTAGATATCGCATGGTATACCAGAAAAGAGTATACATTCGTACGAGTGCATTCGGGAATGAGCCAGAACACATTTTATATCGTGCCGAGAGCAAATGTTGTTTTAACAGCAGTTTTGTATTTAATTGATCAAACTCCACGTGTTCAGATGCAAAAAAAAATATGAATCAGTCAACGTATCCATAATTTTAAATGTTGTGGTCTATTCCGGAATGTACATATATCACCACCCATATAAAATTTGTAAACTCTGCTCTATTATGGTATTGTATGCGCCATCTACTTTTTCTGCTATATATGCTAACACACTTGATACACACTTGATACACCGTACTAAAAACTATTTTAGCATTATTTTAGAACATTTTCGTGTATAGCACAATTTAGAGCAGAAGGGGTTACACTCCAATGATACACGAGTGTTTTATTACATATGTATGCGTGTGTTTGTGTGCATATAGATCATATGAAATTGATGAATTTTCTTTAGTGTTTCAAGAACGTGTATCAACAATGTATCAACTAAGTGTATCATGAGTTGAGGCACACTTGATATAAAAACCGGCTTTTATTACGTCGTATCTAGTCTTTAATGTGTATCATTATCGTGTGTCAGGGGACATAGAAAGATGAGTGCAATAAGCGATCAGGTGTTGTCCATAGGAGATATAGGATTTTCTTCTTCTTGTAAATGAAGGATCCATATCAATCATGGCGGACGGTGGAGGTCGTCAGATTTGAAAATTATAAAAATTAAAAAAATGCGATGTTCATGGGAGTAATGGTTACATTACATTTAGGTGTCCCAAAAGTGATGGGAAACCAATTTTGCGACAATTCGATTAATCGTGGCAGTTTTGACAGAATTTCAATGAAATTAATCTCATCTCTTTAAGTATTGCAGATATATTTGCTTCACTTCTTTTGTATTACTTTGACAAGTTGGAATGTGTTGATCAACAAGTAAATCTTTGGCTTTGAATTTTCCCATTAAACGACAAATTGTAAGTTCTGTTATATGATGATTATGTTGAAGAAAAAAATGTACGCAAATTTATTCAAATAAAACTAGAATTGTAATGAATTCAGCACCGATGTTTACTTATCCATGATGAATTGCCAATCACTATTGAATAAAAATCTCACATGACTTTCACAATCATTGTGATTAGAAAACTCGTTACTATTATTTGTATTTTAATACTTCTTCACTTCTACTACAATGGGTAGTCCCATTTCTGACGATCATATGGACTTGACCTGACATTTTGGCCGTAGATGCTCATTTCGCAAATGAATTTTGACTCAATTTAGCCAACCTTCATTGTTTAATGTTTGACATACAGTGGTTGAAAATCATATAAGTTCACCCGATTTTTTTTTATTTTTATTTTTTTTTATAATTAAACCAAGCTTTTATTATAATATATTTTATTAAATTTATGTAGATAATTTATATTAATTTATAGTACCTATATACAGGGTGTCCCGTATATGGTGTTACACCCGATGGCTATGAAAAAAAATAGCAACGGGGAGGGGGGCATCCTAAGGGTTTCCGAGATAACGAGAGACTTCAAAACATTTGAGTATGCTTTTATATATCACTCTGTAACTTCTGAACGTTACACCCTATGATGATGATTTAAAATTAGATCGATAATCGTTGCATCTTTCCAATGGTTTATAAATTTCTCCCCTCCTGCTTTCCGTTTTGGGGTTATGGCTCAACAAAGTTCAGTAAATTTCATCATCATAGTGTCTAAAGTTTAGAAGTTACAGATAGATCACCCTGTATCTATAAAAACATACCCAAATGTCCTGTTATCTCTGAAACCGTTAGGATTCCCCTTCTCCAGCACAAATGCTAGTCTAAGTATGACCTATTCATAGCCTTCGGGTATAACATCACATACGGAATACCCTGTGTATTTGAAACATTGCTTGTTTTTCTAGACGAGGAAAATATACCTATGCCTAAGCCCTATGCTATTACGAAACGCCTACTTTTGTATTGAAATTTCTTTTTTTTTTAAAGATTTTTCGATTGCAAAAGCGTTTTTTTTTCCACTCAATTCTCGAGCTGCGGATTTGGCAGCAAGCTCGGTCAATTGCATATTGACTAAATTTGCTATGAACTTATTTCATAGCAAAACTCTCTAAGATTTTTTCAGGATAATTCCTCTGGTTTTCGGTGTTGTCTAAGTTATTCTATGTTGACAATGCAGTTATGCATCCTCCCTCCCGTCTGCCGTAAAACTAGCCCAATTCATAATGGCGCAATCAAAAGAAACTCGTGCAATGCTAACTTCCTCTTGAAGTCTATTTACGTCTTTACGCCAGTGTCGCGGCTTCCAGAGATTTGAGGTTTATTAGCTCTTTTCTTGAAAACTGGATTGTTATTTTTCGACAGGATTTATCGAACACGTCGGCTAGTCGACTAGAAAGATTTAGTTTTGTTACAATTTGGCTAAAGAAGATATTATTCCTACTTGTTTTGATGACAGTCATCAGTTTTTGCCTCAGGACATTTCTTTTATAATAACTATATTTTCCCATAGAAATCTTTTATTTTAAGAGAATGAGAAATAACCGTTAGAGATCTGCCAATATTTTCAGATATATTCCGAATGGACTACCGTAGATATTGGTGGGCCCTTATTTTAGCTCTTTCTTCGCCAGACAAGACTTTCGTCTTGACATTAAAAATTCAAACATGAAAAAGCGACAAACATTGTTCAAACAAATTTAAATAACATAAAAATTAAGAAATTCTTACTTGACAATTGACTATATTTTAAGTACTTGAGTTTATTCAAATTTTCACCTATACAAAGGCACGGCATGACAGTTTTAATGTAATGAAAATCTTAGGAAGTCAAGACGCAAGCGAGATTTTTAAAGGAAAATTAAATTTTATGTTACTCGAGTGCGAGTTTTTAATTAGTCCTCTTCATGGGAACCAATTACTCATCGAAAGAATAAGAAATAAATTTTGTAAGTTTCACTCCAGAGAGTTTATAGGAATTTCCAAGGAAGTTCCGTATAGAAAACGCTCGATTTCTATTCTTTGCGAAGAGTAGGCATTATTAGGTACATTTATTGTGTTAATATTATGTCAAAAGTTAAATAAAAACAAAAACTATGATTTCTTCACAAGTAAGAAAATATAAATTTATCATGCAACTATAAATCTCCCATATCTCACCTGAAAAATCTATAATGAATGTCAGTTTTATTTTTCTGTAGAACGATGAAAGCCTCTTTCAAGAGAGATCAAGTCTAAATAATTTGATAGATTCAAATCTAGCCAAAAATTTGGTTAAGCTAGGATGAGTGTCCCTACATCCAATACAGTCCAATCAATCACTGTAACAATCCTATTCCTACATGTATAGTCTCCTAACTCCTACGTTCTCTCCATAGCTTCGGTGGTAATCTTCTATTCAGAAATTTATGCTTTTCGAATTCGAATATTTGGATCTCTTGCTCGTCCATCTCGTACTCCTCGTCCTCCTCTTGCAGACCTAATTCCAATTCGCATCGGTAATAGCAACAATATGGACAATAGACAATGAACAATGTTCCAATTTTCAGTCAGCCTAGCCCACGCTCTTTTGGGGGCGATTCGGTGTTCATACAGTACTAAAGCCCCGCCGTTGCACCAAAAATTCAGGCCGCGATTAATCATTGCCTCCGTTTAATAAAAGATGCCAGCGATGACGTATGTATGGCTCTGCTAAAAGTCAAATATGTGACCATGGCTAGCATAAGTAACACAGGCTTTGCCTATTCTGGTTTTAGGCTTCATTTTGCTTGTTTTACATACTTTCGGGAGAAGTGTGGTAGTGGAGATTTCCAAATCGAACTGAAATAGGTTTAATTCCGTTTGGGCTCCCACCATAGCCGCATGGTTTCGATAGCATTGTTTTTGGGATAGAGTCTCGTTAGACGTATAGGTAGGTAGGGCTAGGTACTAGGTTAGGCATAGTTTGTGTCTGTCCACGTTTCATTTGTGACATGCAATTTGCCGTCTCCCTTCGTTATCAGACATCATTCCGTATATCACCCATTTCACCCTATTCGAGTCAAAGGTGGCGGGGGAGGGGCACTGAATGTTGACTGTTGCATCGCGGAATGCAACTAATGTGCAATTCATGTGATTTATGCCAATTTCGTACGTGCACAAGAGCACTCACGTTTTGTTTACGGTCCGGGTAATGATGCTCTTCTGCTTGCTGGCTGGGAAGTAAATGCACTTTGGAATGGTATATAGAGGTATATCGGTAGCGCTACCGGTGCGGTGGTGGGTTGCTTTGCCATACTTTGTGCTTATATTGTATGAAGGTGTGTAGTTTCGAACCAACCACGTTTTCTTGTGTTTCGCTGCCATTACTTTAGTGGATCACTTAGAAATTCCGTTTGCATAGTTCGAAAGCAAGAAGTGGCGGTATCTTCGGATTTTCACTGTGGCTACAAAGGAAAATTTATTTAAGTGTCGTAAATATAAGTCTTTTGTTGCATGCAATGATAGCTTAGCATTGCTTCAGAAGGTGTGAACTAAACAATGCCATCTTTGGATGTTGATTCGATAGATGCACCTAGATATGTACATCAAAGAAATAATTTTCAAAATTTTTCAGTTTTTTTTTTTTAATCACCGTATAACTCCTGTATAAACTTGTTAAAAAAAAAATTTGCGGAATTTTTCAATTTGCTCTCCTCTTGCACTTATAGCTCAAAAAATCGAAATTTCCGAAATTTTCACTCACAAACTACGTAACATTCATCACAGGTATATAGACGTACAGGGTGATTCAAAAATGTATATACAAAATTATATGGCCTGATGGTGCAAGTTGTTTAAAGACAAAAATTGTGCAAACCAGCCCGAATTTTTAAACTATGCTTCAATTGCAGGCTGACCAAGAATTTTCGGTTTCAACAGAGTTTTAGACTCATTATAGAACGCAATAATTTTTTGCCATACAGTCAATTAAATTTGCAAAATTATAAGTTTTCCACAAAGAAGTGGTAAAGAAATTCCAAAATCTTGAATTCAAATATCTGTTTGCTAGTGGAAACTTTGTGAAATTTTTAAAATTTGTGAAGGTCACCCTGGACATGTTCACAATAGTTAAAATCTTTAATCTGAACCAAAAGTTTAATGTCGTCAACATAAATCAAAGCTTTGCAGTGTCTCACAAGAGAGACAATGTTGTCGCCAATAGATAAAATAAAGAACAACGGCCCGAAGTTACTCCCTTGACGTACGCCAGACGAAGCCTCTAAGATTCTAGGAATGGAATGACGGAAAAACGTTTGATATGTTCTGTTTTATTAGTACGACTCCGTCCATTTTTGAAATGTAGGGGAAACCCATACTTTTTCCATTTTAAACATTATCACGGAATGAGATAATTTTTCGAAAGCTTGACTAAAGTCTGTATAAATATATCTAATCTGTCAGAGAAACACATTCTTACAAGTTAGTGGTCCCAAATAAAGCCATGTTAGTTTGGAGAGAGGAAATTCTTGCAGGAAATTGATAGCTGAGAGTAAATGACAGATACGAATAATTTGGGCATGCAAGATAATTTTGCAATGGGTCTATATTTACAAATTTCATTTTTACTAACTTTTTTGGGGATAGGTATCATAAAAGAAGGAAACAACCACTATAGACCACGATTTAAAGAAGGCGGGAGGAATCCCATCAGGACCCATTGTGAAGTCATTTGGAAACCCATTAATTTGATCGGGAATATCCTCTTGTGCAATTGTAGGGATAGTGCATGAAATGTTACGAGAATCGTTCATATGATTAAAGTTGTTTTTTTGATGATTGAAATTGGACGAAGAAAAAGCATTCTCGAAAAAAGAAGCAAACATACTGCAATTTTCAGTCGAATCATCACTAGAAGAATTTTTGTACCTCATGGTATTGAGATAGCTGTTCGTTTTGAACCCTGAATTAGTTATACAGGGTGCTTCCGGCTCAGAATGGAAATGAGCAAGATTAATGAAAATATGCAGCATAAATGTTTGTTATTGTTATAAGCCATTTTGGCGGGAAAATTGTTAAAATTTATAAAAAAAAATAGGATTTGTTCTCATTTCCTTAATTTTTTCTATAACTAGCGAAATGGCGGAGGTGGAGTGATGGTGCGATATTCGTTGGAAAGTCTAGATGAGCTAAAATGACCTGCCTAGATTATATAACACACATATTTTCCTAATCACCTTATAACTCCAAATCGATTGAGATGTCTCATACTGCCGTACATTTTATTTTGTTTATGTGAGTACTATCACCTCGTTCTCTATGGACCTCTGAGCTGGAAACATCCTGTATGAATCAAAACTCTGTTAAAACCTAAATTTTTTATCGCCCTGTAATTATAACATGGTGAGGATATTTCCAAATTTGCACTATTGTCATGTATATATCCTGGGAAATAGTTTTTGTGGCGCAGGATGAAAAATACTAAGCACGGAGACCAAGGCAACCCATTGTACAAAGCTGCTAAGTGGGAAAGGCGAAAGGAAACTATAGGTAGGAGGAAAACGTACATGATCATGGCAAGGTGGGATTCGAGCTCACGAAGATCCCTGGGATGGTATGTTAGTGTGCTTACCAAATGAGCTACCGAAACCATTTACGACAAATCGATTAGTCACAGACATTTTTGATGTACCAACTAAAGTCCTATGAAATTAGTTATAATCATTTTTACTGTCGAACGAACCGTTCTAGATCTAGAGAGAAATGCGAAAAACTATTTTGACGATTTCAATTGCATATTTTCTGACAGTGGTTATATTTACGAGATCTACGGAATCACCAAAATTGGTTTTATAGAAATTATAACATTTATCTTAGTTCGCATTTATTTCCTTCCTCACAAGGCCACAAGTTTAGACATGTGGTATTTCTTATGTGACTTTACCATGCCTCTCTAGAGAAAACAAAACGAAAACGAAAGTATCCAACATCTTCTGCCTTGATAGCATTAATTCTCTATTTCAGAAAACATAAAACATTTTGCGGATATTATTAAAAAAATAGCATTATCAAGTTAGAAAATAATCTACTAAGACCCATTAAAATAAACATTTCACATTTTACTTAGAAAATGTAGAAAAATATTCACCATCCTAAAACTACTTAAAGGTAAAAGGAATTATCTTTCTCAAAAACATGCTCTCAAGTAACTTATTTTCTTGAGAATATACTAGAAAATTCTTGTTTAAGTTCTTCAAAATCCATTTTGCATGCAAGCAAAGAGTAACCCTTAAGGACTTAGAAGTAATCTGTAAAAATATTCGAAATGCAATTGGCGTAGTATTCGGAAAAGCTTCTCATCCCTTAGCGAGTTGGGAACGGACACTAGTAATAACTTGAAAAAGCCAACTACTTCCAGAGGGACTTAAGTGCCGCTTACATAACGAAAAGAGGACACGAACAGCAGGACGAAGATTCAAAAACGCAATTATCCCAGCCGCAATTCAATGGAAACAATAACGTATATCCGCCATTATATTGTTGACTTTTATCTCCAAATAAAATTCCTCAGCTCTGGGGAGTATGGAGAAGTGGTAGAGTAGTGGTGGCCACCACACCACCATCTCTCAAAGGAATTGTCGAACTATTCAAGCATCGGGATTCCGGTGACTATCACAAAAATTCTTTTGAATTCGACGTCAATATTTCATGCTCGACTCTGTGTCGAGTGTTTGCCCACTTTAGTGGACCTATTCCGTTTTGAAAAGTTGTGCGACTTTTCATAATAATTTCCTTTGTCCTCTAGGAAAAATATATAGAAAGAGTAGCGACTTCTTTTCCTCGGTTTCTTTTTGTCTGCAAGCCTTTCGTTAACCGTCTTTGTGTCCGCTATTATAAAGCGAAAAATACTGTTTGACTTGGCTTAAGTCTGTTAGAGTTCAAAAAAAAAAAAGTCTACACAGTCTCCTGTGTGGTTATACGAGTAGGTATGGTAGATAGCTTGATGATTGCTGAAATGCAAATGAGTAACACTCTATACACAAGATCAGGCTGGGCTCTTAATAGGAATGTATAAAACTATAAAACAAGTTAATTTGATTGCCTTGCATACAAACCATTTTCGAAGAGATAGAAAGCCCTCTTCGTATAAATAAATTTAAAAAAAAAAGCACCGCAGGAAGTATTCATGAGTGCAAAAGGTCTCCCCTTACTACCTTCATCAAAGCGCAAGAAAAAACAGAGAGAACTTTAGCGGCAAATCTAAAATAATTTTCCAAATGGTGCAATATATTGGTCACAATTAATCTCCATAAAGCAAAGTGCTTCCTGAACGGACCTAACCGAGATTGGTAATAAATAATGTGACTGGGTGGGCATGGCATACGTATAGGCAATCGGCTGCAAATATCTGCACGCTAAGCATATAGTCCTCCGAAAAGTTCGTGAAAGTATAAGAACCGAGGAGCTGGGAAGTGTACTCTATCAATCTTATTGACAGTTGCATTGGACAACATTGTAGGGAAAGGGATGTGAGGCCGGCACCGTTGCAAGCGAATACACGTTTCATTGAAATATTTTGAAAGCTCTATTGGGGATTTATTGCTGCTGAAAACCATAATCAGTAGGGCACAGAAGACAAGGTTTTGACAAATGCATTTTAGTTATGCCGTAATGAACTCAAATTCGATACCTCATTATTATTTGAGAATTTAACTTGGATTGATGAGTGTTCATTTAAGTCTGGTTAATAGGAGATAAATCATAAAAATGTGGTTACATACATTATATGCAAAGAAAGGTTTAAAATTTCTAGATCCATTTATTTGAATAAATTCTAATCATTAATAAGGAATTTTAAAAAAGTTAAGAAAATAATATTAATCCTAGGATAGAGCCTTGTGGTAAAAAAAAAAAAAAACAAGAAAGTTGCATAGAAAGTAATAAATCAATAAATCGTTTTGGATTGTGTATTTTGGGCCGCTCAGACTGGAAACACAAAGCAGGTATTGATAAAGAATAAAGACAAGAAAAGCCATAAAGACTGCAATTTAAAAAAAAAATTGATAACTAATTCTGCAAAGCCTGCTTTTGGCGCAGATAGCAATGTGTGTAAGGCGTTTCATATCAGCAGGAACCAATACTCTTCAGGACGGCCAACTCCTGCCTGCCGCAGACGTCATATATAGTCTCAGTATAAATTCTGAGTATGAATCATATGAGGCGAAATACTACGTATTTACTTTAGCGCTTAGCCAATACAGCCCGGAACTAGCCAATTTAAAGAAAAGAAAAGTCATGAAGACTTTTACAAAATACAATTTAAAAAACAAACAATTGATAACTAACATTGGAATGCCTGCAGTTGGAGCAGATAGCAATGTGTATAAGGCTAGTTTCGCCCATAGGGCAGTATTGGCTAAGTGCTGAAGTAAATACGAAGTATTTCGCCTCATATGATTCATACTCAGAATTTATACTGAGACTATATATATGTATGAGGTCTGCTTAGCATTTTGTTTCTTAGCATTTTCTTCGGGCATCTGCGGCAGGCAGGAACTGGGCGTACTGAAGACTATTGGTTTCTGCTGACACGAAACGCCTTATATGTATACTAGATATATGCTAGATATTGCTAAGATATTTTTTTTTTTCGAAAAAATAAAGAAAAAAAAAATCAAATTAAAATATGGAGTAAATATTAAGAAAAATCAAATTTTTTGAGTAGGCAAAGAGGATAAAGCATAATAAGGTACTGGAAACTCCAGCATTTATCTATATAATAAACTTAAACTAAATTTATGAACAAGGTAGCACATTTATTATTCATCAGAATATTTAAAAACTCTTATAGGATTTATCCTTCACCTGAAATACAATTTTTTAGTAATTTCATCTACATGGACCTATCCATACCTAATGAGTTGTCAACTATTTGTAGGTGGCTCTGCATTATAAACTAAGAAAAATCGTATAACATTGGTTGCCAATTTTTCTTGTATTGTTAAGATAAGTATTTGAAGCTTTTGTTTCAGATTTTCTTATCAATGTAATCCCTTCATATGGTTTTTCCAGCAAGGCTTTACAAACGTTAATCTGCTGCTACAAACTTAGTAGAATTCTCCAACATTTATCTTCCTGGCATCGAATTTTGCAAGCGTGTTGACTGTGTTTACACCGATTTTAGTAAGATATTTGATAAAATTAATCGCCGTATTCTGACGATCCTGTTTCATGTGTATGGTCTTACTTGTCTGATCGTATGCATCGTGGTCTTTTCCGGGGAGTTTTTCCCACCGCATTTAAAAACACTTCTGGTATTCCGCAAGGTAGCCATCTCAGTTTGCTCATATTCATTATTTTTTATGAATGATGTGCACTAAATTCTGACTAATCATGGTATTCTCTGTTATACAGAATATGCCAAAATTTTTGGCTTAATTTCGAATGAAAATGACTTCGCTCTTCTAAATTCCGTTTTAGCCAATTTTCACGATTGTTTCTCTATTAATCTGCTACCTATGAATATTATTAAGTGTACCACGATATCCTTTTCTAGAAAAGACTGTCCCCTACATTTTGATTATTCTGTAGACGTAAATTTATTGATTAGATTTGACAAAAATAATAATTTGGGAGACGGCTTTAATTCTCGTTTCTCTTTCGAGAATCATATTGATTAAACGTGAACACAGCTAGTGCTACTTTAGGTTTTGTTAAGAAGATGGACTAGGGAATTCGCAGAACTTTATGGGACCAAATATCTCTCATGTCAGAACTATCTTGACGTATGCCTGTCCTGTTTGGGCTCCTATTTACATGATGCATATCAATAGGATTTATTCCTTAGGTTTTCTTTTATAACCTTCATTGAATCGATGCCAGTCGCAGAGGCTTAGTCTGCTTTCATTCTCCTCTTCTGACGGCTCTTAACATTTCAACTTATCCTCGTCCCCTTAGATACCACGGTTTTGCCGGATCACTCATCATAGCGCCAATTACGGTATGCATGAGCCGATATCAACGATGTCTCGCCTTTTTAATATCGCTTATTCCGAATACATAGATTTTAATTTGTCTAAGGTCCAAATCAAGAGTTGGCTCAGTAAATTTTTATGATTTGTTTGACTATTTATTTTATATTTTATTATACATATATATATTGTTACGAGCATGACTTTAGTTCGTTATTCTAAACACAATATTTTAGACATAACTCACAAGCTCTTTTTATTACGCTCTACTGTTTACTTTTATAAATATCACAAATCAACTCTACTTTAATTATTGCTAGTACTGTACTTCAAATTATCGCAATCCAATTAGAATAGTTTCGCCTTTTTACGTCATTTACTTCACTATCTGAGAAAGACTCACTTTTGGGGGTGACAAATGCTATATTTATACTCTACAAATTGTCCGGAACTTTTTCGAAGACACCTTTCCAAAAACATCGATTCTCCGAACATAAAGTTGTTTACGGTCCGAACCAGTAGATGTGGCCTGAACCTAAATTTGTTTATGTCCGTAGGTACTTAATTAGTCATTTCCAATAGATATCGCTTGTCCTTCTCTATTGCACGTAACAATATATTATTAGTTATTAGTATTGTTATCTAAGAATAATTATAGCGATCTGTAGTAATCAATCATGGATGAACTCGATGTGAGTAAATTAATAAGTAAGACTAATTGTGTCCTCACACTAGATAAACGTCCATAAATAAAGCCACCTCTCTATTTTCAGAAGGCGTTCTTCAGATCATTATTGGTTTTTTGTATTTCCTTCCAAAATTGTTCAGTAGGTGATAAAAATAATTTTATTGGATTTTGAATTGCGAGGAACTTTTTAGTACATGTGTTGTTTATATTACTATTAGTGACAAATTAAAATATTTTTAAGAGCATCCGGAGTTGCCAAATTTAAGTCATTTCAAAATTGAAATTATAATTTAATTGTTTTAGCTTTCTAGATTAAAGCATTTCTAATATATCATGCAAACATCTGAAAGGCCAAACACCAACTATGATTTCATATATTGAATAAAAAAGTGAAGGGTAAGAATAGAGCCCTGTGGAACTCAATATATATGTACGTCTATGATGAAACAGCAGATACAAAGTTAATAATTTTTTTTAAATAATACCTTGAATATATGTACTAAGAGAAAAGATATAGTCCTCACATTTTTAACTCGATAGTTTGCTCCTAAATTTATATAAATTCCCCACTTTCGTACTAAGTATAACAAATGTCACTCTTCAGTAAGTACCTATCAGCATCGGTGATTTTTCTCCACACATTTTAACAGTTATACCTACCTACCTACTATTGATAATTGTAATTTTAAATTGAAATACCCACATCCACCGGCATAGAATACTTATTTCACATTAGATAACAATTTTCAATTCAAACGCGCGCTAGTCCCTAGTTCTCATTAAATAATTTTGACACATATTTCTAATAAATTTTAAATGTCTTCGACTTAAAATCTTATCTTGGTGCTTCGCGCACATTTAATTACCGAAAGATATTTTAATTAAGTTGTTCAGAGCAACTGTGTTATTCGGATTGCGAAGAAAATACTCTCTGTGCACAACACAAGGACGAAACTGGGTAAAATTAAGTGCTCTTCAGATTTGTGTCTCTGCCTCTGTGCTATTCGAAAAGCTGAACACTGAACGCATATTTCAAATATATATGTATGTATTAATGTGAAAACCTATACAGATATTCTTGCAGCATTCTTCAGTTAATTCAGCTTAAATAGAAGTATCCACAGAAAATGCTTTAAGTAGGTAGGAATATAGATTTAGTGCAATTTTGGATATGGTTTAAAGAGATGAATACTAACATATCCTGTTCAGAAATTGTAAGAGAAAAAAACAAGGAGAGCCTTTATTTTTCAGAACAGCATAATTAATCACAATGTGAATTCAAAATAACGAGCTCTCAAAATTTTATATTTTATTATACTCTCTCCAAAACACTCAACAAATGTGCGCCTCATTTAATAAAAGAGGCGCTTCGATTTCAATTTCAGTGGAGAAAAAAAACATCGGAGGATAAATTCATTAAACTTTCAATTTTGTATCGATACAGCGCACAAGCTTTTAAGAGTTTTAATAAATTAAAAATATTTTCCTCAAAGAACCTGTCATATGCCATTAGCTGAACAGTGAACACCTTTAGCTTCAGTCAGCCAACAAATTGAAAAATTAGGCAAAATATTCCTGGATCCTTCTCGACTTTATTTTTAAATTTTTGTTTATAAATTTCATCACCCCCCCCCCCCTCCGGAGCAAATATATTTGAATTTGTCCAGGGTGTTTGTTAAAAGCCTACCAAATTTACAATAAGGCTATGCTCTCATCGAATCATCACTTGAATGATCCTTTAGTGTTAGTGTCCCATATAGTGAATGTGGAGCATTTTTTTTTTGTTTCCTTTAAAGGACTCTGCAAAAACTTAAAAAGGCATTTAAAAGAGTACACCTGGTTACCAATAAGTTGATGCAGACAGACATACATAGATATGTGGAAAAGGCTTTTATCCTCATGGTGATAAAATGCGATTAAATCTTAAATTTTAGAAATACCTTGTTCTTCTTAACAAGGAAATTAACAAGCAAAGAGAGCGGGTTTCAAGAAGATTTCTAACTTGTATTCACCGCCATTTTGGACAGGCAGTGTGAAATCTAGGGTCGAACGTAGAAGGGAGGACGCAAGTAAAATGGACAACTCAGTGTTTTTTAAATTTCAAATATAAAATTTTATTAAACTAAAATTCAGTTCTTTGCTTAACTAATTCAAGGAAATCCAAAGGGATCCAATTTATGGTCTTGATGACGTCATACGTCCAAAAATTCGAAATTTCGTTCTTCACTTCTGAAAAAAGAAGAAGAATAGAATAAATTTACTACGGAATGAATAAATTTTGTTAAATTAAACTTTGGTGCTCAAGCATGAGTGCACGAAGGCAGCAAATTGCTTCTATAAGGAACTAATTCAGATTAGTTTCTGAATATAGAGTTGTTGTACGCAAAGTGGTATCAATATGTTTCTATAATGAAATAGCTTTTTGCTAGTGCGTGAGGGCACAAGGGTAGCAAAATGGCTTTGCTCGTGCGTGAAGGCACAAGGGTAGCAAAATGATGTAGAACATACAAATGTTGCAGATTAATCTCTGCGCAAAATTATTCTTCTGCTTAGATGTGGGAAATGATAGGAATTTTGAGATTAGTCTCTGAAATATAGAATTAATCTTCTGTAATGGAGGTTGGGAATATTATTCTTGTTATTCGGATTAGGCTCCGAATCAGATGAACTCTGAGCCAACAATGATTTTCTACTGTATCCAGTTATGAGATGTCGCATTTTGGTGTTGCCCTAGCAACATTTATTTCGATTAAATGTACCACAGACAGCTGGCTGACGAAAATTTTTTTTTTCATTTTTTTTTTTACTTTGACGTCCTACAACTTTCCACGGAAGGTGACAGGAAGTATGATTTGGCATTTATTGGAAAGCTGAAATGAAATCTCACCTCGATAGGACGATATCAAGAAAGTTTCAGCGTGTAAAGTGGAAGAAGTACGTGTAAAACCACCTACCGCCGAAATGACAAAATATGAAACACCCTGTATATCTATGCAATGTTGAAAAATATTTAATGGATGGATTGCTTTATGCTCTAAAAGTGGATAGATGATGAGTGAATTATTTTTTGATATCTGAAAGCATATCGTGCATCACAATAAATGTTCCAAGGAAGAGCCAATATTACTATTATTGGATAACCATAACAGTCATTTCAGTTTGGATGCGATTATGTTTTGCAGAATGAATGGTGTACGCATATTGTCATTCCCACCTGCCACCAACTGCAGCTATTTTTGAACAATTTAAGAATTACTGCAAAAACCTCTTTCGCTGATTACTTGATAAATAATAATTATAAATTTATGAAATAGTATAGCTATAAAAAGCATCATTTTTACAATAGTTTACTCGAGAAAATATTGAGAAAGTTTTTAGAGCCACTGGTATTCACCAATTAAACACGCAAATTTTTCCTAAAGATGAATTTTCATTGCAAACCAACAACCTCAATGAGTAAACAGAAGTTGGCAACGAGCAAGCTGATGTTGGAGAAAGTTCTGATAGCGAAGGAACATCCGCCATTGCGAAGAAGAAATTCATGAGTTCAGAATTATTACGTCCTCTTCCTATAGTTGCAGCATAGCATCGACTAAAGACAATTATTGGATATGTTGAAGAAAAAGTACAACAAACGCAGAAAGGGTTACATTTTGGGTACTAAGTGTGCTTTTGGGTTTCTTAAAACTTATAAAAAAAATTAGTATTGACGACCTGTTTTTTGATAAAAAAGTACCTAGTAGTTGAATTAAAAAAAAAAAATAGCTAAAATTCCGAAATTTCAATAAAATCAACTCTTTAGTTATCGCTAGTACTGTACGTCTAATTATCGCAATCCAAATATGTAGTTTACTTCGTTCACTTCACTGTCTGAAATACGACTCGCATTCTGATCTGGATGTGAGAAGCGGCGTATTTATACCCTTATGTATAGAACTACTTATATAGTGATTGCGAAACCCAATTTGACTTAGTACCTTGTTGTGTTGTAGAGGCGCTACTACTGCAGAGTAGACGTAACCAAAGGGTAAGCCAGCAGTGCCTCGCTCCAATATAAAATTAGTCTGGACCTGACTGATGTAGGGAAAGCCGTAATTTTTTCTTAGAAATATACTGGAAATTTTTGTCCTTAGAAATGCTATGCATTGGAGACAGACAACAGCACACTTTGAAGGATTGTATCTGAAAATAACTCCAGTCGGCCACCAGCCTGAATAAAAATTCTCCCGAAATTGTTTGTAAATTTGCTCATCTACGAGTCTATGCTCATAAAAAGTGTTAGTCGCCCAAGCAAGAAGCAACCGTTGTCGGCCTCCAATAAAGCATAACAATTCTAAGGAAAAAATTACCAGTAAATTTCTAAGAAAAAATTGCGGCATCCTACATCAGGTCCAGCAATAGTGGATTTTAATTCTATCGAGGCGTTATCTACCTCCCAGCGTTTGTATGTTTTTAGTTTGGGTATGCTTTTACGGCTTAACCCCTGAAGCTTTTGTCCTTACGTCAGTTGCACAGCTTTGATTTTAGCGAAGCGTGAGCAAATTTCTTCAAAATGGTACAAGTAGAGCCATCTGACATTATAACAACGAAGCATTTTCGCAATCACTAGAAACTTCTATACACAAAGTTTATACATTACAATTTATCCTAGAACCTTCCCGTAAATTATATTCTCCGAACCCACAGTTTACTAAGATGTCGCTAGCCTAAAGTTGTTTCTATTTTCAACAGATGTCGCTTGTGTCACTTTGTTGAGCGTAACAATATATATATATGTATGTAGGTAAACGAAAATAAATGCAAAATGTTTAGTTCAAAAGGTATAATTTAATGTTGAGTTCACTCGTTATAATGTAATGACTTAAGCACTAATAAATTGGTCTAATTAGTAAAGAATGAAATGCGAGTACTATTAACTGCGGACGACAACTGTGATAGTTCGAGCGATTGATTACTACTAACAAACGAAACTGATATCGATAACCGAGAACTGCTGGCGACTGCTTACTGGACAACAATAACTACTGCTCTACATATATATATATAAACATGGGAGGGATTTGAACGCCTTACAGGCAAACAGACAGACAGAGTCTGGAATTTTCTTATTTTCCAGCTTTTTGTAAGTCCTGTAGGCAGATAATTATGATATGAACAGAAAATTTATGTCAAACATAAATAATTGTCAAATCACATCTAACATTTTACTATAATTTCCAATTGACTCACTCAACCCTTAAATAACACTAAAAAATCTCTTAAACTTCGGAAACTGCCATTAGTCTAATTGTACTATAGCGGTAAAAATATGTGCTAATTTCCTTTCCTTCTTAATCCTTTCACTTTAAACTTACGATTATTGAAAATTAGAAAAAAAATAAGAAACGTCCCAGGAAAAATAAACAAAATACTCACTTTCTCCTAAGAAACATTCTAAAGCTCGATTCTCACAACAAAAACTCCCTGGCTGGTTCCCTGCTCCAGTTAGTGTTTAGCGCTTGAATAATTCATCAGCAATTATGACTCCCACTGGCCCACTTACCAAGATTTTCCTCAATAGCTCCTGAAGTAATCAAATTAGTCACAACAGTCGCACTCAATTTGTCAAGTCCTCTCTGGAGACAGTGTTTTTCCATAAAATGAACAGTTACCTCTTACCTGCCTCTATCGGAGAGGATAATGCCCGTAAGACTTCTTTTCTTTGTGTTAACTGAGGATAATTAATGCGATGATGACGATGATGTAAGCCACGCTATTTAGTATTTGACTGATTGTTGCCATAGAGTTCGCCTCATTTCTATAAAGATTGGCAGAATGGAGTCTCCTTAATTCAAGGGGGGAGGGGGTGGATAACTAAGTCAGAGACCCTAGAAATCCCTAGAATAAACTATTCTCATGTATTGTATTTTTCTCCTTAGTACAGGGTGTGTGCGTGTGTGTATATATGGATGTATACACATACCTCCCCCTTCTTCATCCAACCCTTCATAGGTTGATATAAAGATTTTTGGATTTATAGCATTTTTGTAGGTGTCCTCTAACTCTATTTACCTTACATACTAAAGGTAATCTGTAGAGCAACCACCACACACCCCAACACTGGGATACGAGAATAAGGGTATGAGACAATACATAACCTAAGATTTCAAATGATATATTTCTAGAAAATAGTAATAAATCTGGATTTTATGAGCGTGAAGAGCTCGAGTGGTCTTCAGATTATTGTGTCTCCTCCAATACATACGTAGTGCCGACGCCTATCACCATATCACCACCACCGGAACACCAACCCCAATCTGGCGAAGGACATGAATGAACCATTATCGTCTTTTAGAGCACAAATTTTCCTCGAGCCTTAGTACTATACTCAATAACAGTTTTCATTATGTGAGGATTTCGTTTCAACAAACTCTGACGAGTTATTATTATGCATGGATTCACCATGAATCACAAGCCAATACGATGGAGATTTACGGCGCTTTTGTTGTTGAAAGTTTCATCTAATGGTGGAGATTATGGGGAGGCGAAACTTTTGTCAGTAACAAAACTAATTAGCGAAGCGCGCGTATTCATGAAGCAATTTTAGAATTTAATAACTCTAATCCAAGATTGCTGGATGTGTGGAACAACAAAAATAATATTAAAATGACATAACTAAAATGAAATTGATTTTTTATTACCTGGCGGGCCCCGGGCGTTGCCCGGCGATAATATAGATGCCTAAATGGGTGGGGGTGGGGATTGCAAGGTTGGGGTGGTTAGAGATGCATATTATCTAAGTTATCATCTGACTCGATCGCCCGATTCCGTACTCAGGCAGTACCCATATATACAGTAAAAAACGAAATTTTTGTATGGAAATTCTACGAATGAGTTGCCCGATTGGTCCCATTTTGGAACTTAAATTTACACTTTTTAAAAAAAGGCCCATGTACAAATTTTCAGACCTCTACGTCGATGCGTGAGGTAGTGTCCAAATATGTAGTGAAAACCCAAAGTTTTGTACGGCAACACCAAGAAGGGTGCCACTTCCGATTTTTCTTTCCCTACAAACCTTGTCCTGACAATTATGAACACAACAACAATGAAATGAACCAAATTGGTCGAGGCGTTCTCAAGCGATGATGCGGCAATTGATTTTTATTTATTTAGATTAGTTTCAGAGCCAGTAATTAGCAGCAGGGAAATAAATTTAAAATCTCTTGCTACAAGAAAACAAATTTGTTTCTGCTTTTAGCCCCATCTGTTTCACACTAGCAAAAATTTGCAAAACCAAAATATATCGATGTATATTTTTGGACAAAAAATATCTTTCAGTCTTGCCCCCCCCCCTAAACAGCACCGGTAATTACTTGTCAAGTTTTCTCGTACCAAATCTACACATCAGATTCATTCATTTCGATTTCATTCAAGCGAGAACACGTCCTTTCGGCGACTCCTGAAACAATCAACCTGTGCCTCGCTTAGACCTGAATCATATTAAAGACGATTCTTATACCCATGCCGCCTTTCACTCTTCTCTTTAGTGTCTCTCAAACAATAAATGCTGATGTTTAACTCGTAAAATATCTCCATTTATCTCAATCCAAAAGATCTTCATCTGAACATCCCGAAAAAAAGGGTTTTGTTTCAGTACGCAGAGGTCCTTGTATATTTTTTCTTCCTTCGTCTTAACTTGACTTTTTCTTGGGCCGCACTATACTGATGGACGATAGTAAAGTGACGGATGACTTCTTTCCAAATGAGATTTTTCTTTGTCACATTTTTTTTCTTATAACATTGTCTCAAGATGTAAGGGATTTGCTGGTACAAAGTGAAGGAAAGATAGTGGGTGGTGAGGGGTGGAATCGTCGAATATTAATGATTCTTCCAACAGAAACCCAAAAAGGGTAGGTTTTCCGGAAATATTTAAGGTACAAAAAAGGTAAAAAAAAAATACTGTTGAAGCACAGGTATACCGGGTTTAATTTTTAGGTATCACACAGAAAGAGTTTTAGGACAGTTCCTTAATGAAAAGGTATGTCGCTACTTAAATGAAAGCAGACATTGCTCCGAGAAATTAAACGTCTTTTTGTTTCGTTGGTGTTTTTTTTTCTACATTTCACATTAAGCTTCTTGAATAGTAATTAACTTTTGATAATTAAAGGACCACCATAGACAATGTTTTTTTATTATTTATTTCAACGTAATATTCTCTTGGTGATATTTTCGCCTGTTGATTTTTGGCTTACTAGGAAATCTTAAGTCGTGTGCAGCCAAGTGTGTGATAAGTGAAAAAATGTATTAGTTGAATCAGATCAGCATGTATTCTGTCTGGATCTAGTCCTAATGTAATCACTTACTAACATGTGTATAGTATTTACCTACAAGAGCTATATGATATTCGAATAAGGGTCAGCAGGATTGCGTATGGCTGTACATGAGAGAGAACAACTACAAAAAAACGTACTGATAAAGGCAAAAATAAACTTCTATAAAAACGACCCTCCAGGTTAATAGAAGCCGAGTCTAGAAAATCGTATAATTCTAATAAAGGCGACGAGGTTCTATTCAGGATTTGGGCAAAGTAATACACAAAAAATAAATAAGAGTTTTCTCATCAGCAATAATAGCTTTTCAATCGGATTAACGAAGGTTCGGGAAAGTGATAAGTGGCGCCATCTCTTAGTATTTTTAACTAATAATATTCACTTGAATTAAATCACAGCAAACACAATCATAATTCGTCACACTAACTTCATTATGGCGGCATCTGCAAAAGAAGGAAGTGATGCACGATTCTGCCCTATATACATGCTTCATGCTGAACGTACTCAGCTATTTTGAATACTGATGATTGTGCATGTTCATAGTGAAGCCTACACGTATGCAACCTAGTAGTCTTGTCTTGGAACTAGTAATTTGGTATGCTATACGATTACTGGTTGTAGTATCAAGCCTCCCCTAACTTGAAGTGTGGATCATAACCTTTTCGTGGTGCACTGCCGTCACTTATGTGCTAATCGAACGAGGTAACCAGTCACGTTCCAGGATCTGCATGAAGATCCGCTGGGAGTACTCATGACCTTCTGGTCGTGGACTACGACACCATACCAACTGGGTAGCCAACATTGCTAACTTGGTACCACGGGGTTGATGCGCTCTGGGTAGTTCTATTATAGTAGAGCTAATCACCTCAACATGGAGAAGGCCCCTATATGAGAATGTCTGAGTCTACATGAGCTAGGTAGACATTCTTCTTTTAACACAAAAGTATGTCCTTTAAATATATTGCATACTGTGACTGAGGATTTGAAGGATGGACGCTATTAATGTATACTTAGATATTTGGATTTCGGCGTGTACTTCCGCTAAATTAGCAGGGTGCCGTGAACCAGAGATCGGCAGAGATGGGTCTCGCTTGGACCAGTAAGTTCAATTTTAAGCATGCACTGGCGTAAACTGGTACTAATTGGGACAGGATATACTCTGTTTCTTCAGGGCGCTGATTGTCGCATTGATACTAATCCGTGCATTAAGTGTGCCTTGAAATTAAAGCTTCGAGCTAAGTGTGCACATTAAGTAAGCCCCGACAGATTCTGACATCATTATGGCGGATGACTGTCTATGTTAGGCATACCGTGGTTGGAAGATAAGAGAGTCATTCAGAAAGTAATTTTAACGGTCTAATTACCCTGTAAAAGAATAGTCAAACACAAAAGCAATGTCATTTTTAAAATTTTTCGGACAATTTTCTATTTTTCTACATAACCGTCGCATGAAAGATGTGTTTACATTTCCTATAACGAGTAACAAATTTTTTAATTCCTAAGTCGAAATGATTTGAGTCCAGTTTATTGACTTATTGAGTCACGGCGTCTGAGATATCTTGCGTTGAATTGAATCGCTTGCCCAAAGTGCTTCCCATCATGAGGGATAGGTAATAGTCGCTTGGGGCAAGGTCAGGCGAATAGGGGAATGCTCGAAAATCTCCCATTTAATATCTTCAATTTTTCCTGGTTCACACGAGCCGAATACGGACCAGCATTATCCTGAATCGCAAAGACGTTTAAATTCAATAAAGTCTTTTGTTCTTTATTGTGAATTTCAAGCGATTTAGGACGTCACAGTAAATATCTCGATAAATTTTAGTGGCGGTGGCAGCGCTACTCCTCGTATATTAGGTTTATCGGTCATTAGTGAGAGATTTAGTTGTTCAGCATCGTAGTAAGGCACTCACAAAGAGAGACGATTGCAGTGAGTTTTTCTATGAGAAACTGAAAAAGTTCTTCCGACAGGGTTCCTATTCAAGATATTAAAGTCATATAAAATTACTTCAATACAAAAATCGAACCAATTGATTTCAAAGAAAACCACTTTCCATAATTTAAAAGCATACCTGACTTTGACGTGTGTAACTGATTACCTCACTTATTTACATTCGAATGCTTGAAAAAATATCAAATCTGACCTGTTGATGAGTCAAACCAAGACTTGAAACTTGTCACCAAAAATTAATGGGTTGTGTGATGAAATAACAAATTAGAACATTTTTTAGCTTTTGCTATATACCGGAGAATCCCAAAAAAAATTCTTTCTTGAACAAAATTAAGTTTAACCCGGTAAAAAGTCCAAACGTAATCTGTTTATTACGTTTTACGTATGATCCTGTAAATGCTCTATATATCGTCTCCACTATATGCGGAAGAAATTTTGGGAAAATGAATATTTGGTGTCAGAGACGGGATATCTACATCCATATCTGAATTCAACATATATCATCATATAACACATCATATAGTTACCTGAATTGCTAGTATTGACGATAAATGTCTTGGAGGTTTGCCCTTCTTAATCACCCTACTTATGTTTTACAACTATCTATATATCAGTTCATTGAATGTTCCTTTTTGCTCTCCTTAAATGATGTGATTATTTCGATTGAAAAAAACATTGTTCTCCGATAAATCTGTATATCTATATCCACAAAACGAACACGCACGCACACCCTTTACCTCGAAAATCAATACAATTCATATACAAAAATAAAAAAAAAGGATATACTTAAAATATATACTCAAAAGCTTTCTATAATTTCCTATATACCTCCCAGAAATTTTCCAGTTTGATCTGATAATGGAAAAGATAAACTCAGCCTGATTCTAATCTACTACACCAGCACTCTACAATGATTTTTTTTTTTTTTGTATTTGAATAAAGACCGTCTCCGAGACGATTTGTACTCGGTGGCGTAAAGTAGATTTTAAAATTCCGGAAACAGCACTTGAATAGGGCGCTCGTTCGTTCGTTTTCACTACAGCGCAACGCCTTGTAAGACGCGAGTACACAGAAAATTGAATTGGCCTTCCGACAAATTCACATTTTTTCGATTTTTTCTGCGATTATCAAATCATTGCGATGAATTCCTATTCCTACCCTCTATTCGTTTTATTGCCACCTCTTCTACTGTGAAAAATACACCCCCGCCATTACACCGCCATACACCTGGATGCTGTCTTCCACAACAGAAAAGAGAAACATTATTGACTTCTGTAGACTTTACACTTTCGTTTTTTTTTTCATTCTTTACTTAACCTTCTTCTCTGCGTTGGATTCAGTCAACCTGATTGAGATCCTACCGATTCAGAGAAGTGAATTCCTGAAGCAAATTGGATAAAGTGTAGTAGGAAAATGTAAACATCGCAGTCGGTTGAGTACGCAACAAAATAATCGCAGAAGAAATCATTTTAAATGCTGGAGAGGCAATCTAAGCCTGCTTCTTTTGCTGGAAAGGCTGCCTAGAAAGACAGCTTGCTTCCCAAAACAAGCTCCTGCAAGGCATAATTCAATTTTCTGCCTTGCTTTCGGGGTGGTTCTGAAATTCAAGATATTCACTTCGACGGTTCTACAGAAATGTGTACAAAAGACACTAAGTTTGTGATTGTGAATGCAAAAAGCGTTTTATCCTGATGGAAAGAGATGTTTTTTAAAAAGCGTTGTACAGTAGAAACCGTAGAATGAAATAGAATTATTAGAATCCATTGAGGCCATTATGCACAAGAGATATGAGGTTTTTTTATTTTGTTTTTGTTTTTTTGACACAGGGTGTTCCATTTTAAACGATGCATTAGGATATCATAGAATCTAAGTTATAAGAAAGTATGTACATAACAAGGTTCAGGATTTCAAGGCGCCATGCTTTAACAAGAAAGAAAGGTTTTAATTTGAACAGGAAGAGCGGGTATAATCTTTACTAGAAGTCTTTCTGAAGCAGAAATATTTTATGACTTGCTTGACAAAACATTCAAATTTTTTAATCTCAGTTGTATGTTTAAACTTAACTGTACTTTTACTTTTAGTCCAGTCAATAGGGGTTTTTGCCCTACAAAAGAAATTATTTTGATATATGTTATTTAGTTCCGAGCCCCGATGAAAAATCAAAGTTTTCGACCTTGGGGGCGCTCCGCACGATCACTCATCATCGATTAAAAGTAAAAAGTATTGGTTTTCTTAAATAATTCCTTAACGGTTGATCCCACGACAAAAATAAAAATTTGAGGAGAGCAGATTCTCTATATTTTTTTGTATAAACACTTTTTTGTATGTCTGATGGGTAACAAATGACCGCGGCGGAAACGTAAACGTTCTTCCAAAAAAATTGTCCAACTTAATCTTTTCACGGTAAATATTGTATAAAAATGATAATATATTTTTTTACTGCTACTGGGGGATATAAGCAAGGCAAAGGCCGTATATACGCTTCGTGTTGAAAAAACGCAGCTATTATGAACGCTGATGATTGTTTGAGCTCATAGAGAAGCCTGTACGTATACGACATAGTAGTCTTGATTTGGAATTAGTACTGTGGTAACTATAAGATTACTGGCTGTAGTCTCAAGCCTCTCCCAACTTGAAAGGCAGATCATAACCTTCTCGTAGTCCACCGCCGTTATTTTATCTACTAATATGATTAAGCCTGAACGGATTAACCAATCTCGCTCAAGGATCTGCATGAAGATCTACTGGGAGCATTCATGGCCCTATTGTCATGAACTACGAAGCCATATCAACTGGGTAGCCAACATTTCTAATTGGTACCACGGGGTTAAAGAGTCCTGCATAGTTCCACTATAGTAGAGCTATTCATCTCAACATGGAGAAGGCCCTTTGATGGAAGCATCGTGGTAGTTGCGGTAGCCCATGTTCGGGCAGAGAGAGATTATCTGAGTCTGCAGGACTCAGGCGGACATTTTCTTTGAACAGAGGGCTATGTCCTTTGAATAAGTTGCATACTGTGACTGAGGATTTGAAGGATAGTCGCTTATTAATGTATACTTAGATATTTGGATTTCGGCGTGGAGATGCGTTAAATCAACCGTGTGCCGTAACCTATAGGTTGGAGGAGATTTTAGAGGGGTTTCGCTTCGACCAGTAAGTTCAATGTTAACCATACACTGGCATAAACTAGTACCTTATACTCTGTTCCTTGAGGGCACTGATTTTCGCATTGATACTAATCCGTGCATTAAGACTGCCGTGAGATTAATGCTAAATAGCTTGATACTTAGCTTAAACTTCCCGACAGATTCTGCTACAGTAGCATGTCTCAACTCAACACACACAGGGTCAGTAAGTCAGTGCGCTTGTAGCTAGAAGTTCGGTCGCAGTTAATTGCCATTGAACATGTACCGCTGAATTTGTGATAAAAAAAGTACAGTATGGCGATTGAGTAACACATGTGTTATTTGGCTCCGATTAGTTGCAATTTTCTTTGAGTTTATATTTAGTTTCTGGTGTGATAAGTACTCTAGTTTGCATTCTAAGATCAATTTCTACAGAAATATAAAATTTTGTTTGTGAGGTGTGTGAAAACTAATCTGTAATAACTATAATGCCTGCACGTGCTGCTCGTGGATCGACATCGGAGGCGCCTATAACATCCTCAGAAATGAACGCGCTTGTGGATTCAATTAAGCTACATTTTGACTCTAAGATCAAATCAATGGAGTCTATACTTACTGCTAAAATTAATGAGTTCTGTAAACAAATTAATGATACTGTAGCCACATTGAAAAGTGAAATTTCTCTTTTGCTGAAACGAGTTGATGACCTTGAGTGCAAGTGTGATACTATGGATAGAAATTCGAAATACAAAGATGTTCTTTTGTATGGAATACCTCATCTACCGAGTGAAAATAGTAAAGTAATTGTGGAAAATCTCTCAGCTGCAATAAGCTATGCAATTCCTCCAGATGTGACCGTTTTTAGATTGCGTGGTAATCGCAAATCAAGTAATTTTTCAAATAATGGTACTGCTGATCATCAAATAAATGTGAATAAAGCTGTGATCTCCCCTATAGCTGTTAAATTTAGTAGCCCAAGTATGAAGATGGATTTCATCAAAGCTATCAGGAAAAAAAAGCCAAAAATTTCTCAGGTTGGTTTCAGCGGTGAAAATAACATTTATGCACGAGAGTGCCTCTCTGCTACAAACCTACAAATATTTAAAGAATGCATGAAGTCTAAACGTAACGGAGTGTTTGCATCGGTATTTACTGTCCATGGCATTGTCTTCATCCGACGTAGTCAAAACAGAGATGAAATTCCAACAAAGATTACCTCTCTTACAGACCTTGATTAATACACAATCATCACTATAGAAACGGTGTTCTATATACACGCAGTTGCTGATAGGAGCCATTTACTAAACAGTGACATAATGACAAAAGTTTTTTTTGTGATAGTTAACTTCATTTTAGTCTCTTTTGTTTTCTCTATCTTTTTAAATTTCATTAGTTTCTTTTACAATTTTTATAGTATATATAATAGCTCTCTTATCTTGATGCTTTTTCTTGTAAACATCATGCATGTAGGTATTTCTCAGAAAGGTAGTGTTATGTCAATATTAGGGATTTTCTCTCATACTGGATTCCCCAATGGCTTCTGTGTTAAACTTACCGGAGGTTTCTGATTCTGATACCGTGGATGGACGGGGTGCTATACAACGCTTTGTTGCTGTTGGTAAGTCTTACCTGAATATCTGCCACCTTAATGTTAGAAGTTTGGTTTCAGACTTTGATGAATTTAGGGAAACGTTCTCTGACAGCAATTTGGACATTATTATGATATCGGAATCATGGCTTACTGCCTGCATCCCTGACCATTCGGTGGGTTTAGCTGGATATCAACTATTTCGCAATGATCGTAGTTATTCGAGAGGTGGGGGTGTCGCTATATACGTGCGTGATGAATTTCAGAGCAGAATTGTTTCTCAGTCTGTCAATAATTTGGCTGGCCCTGAACACATATTTTTGGAGATAATCCTTGCGAGGCAAAAATGTTTAGTGGGTTGTGTATATAGGCCCCCAAGAGTGAATGACATTGGTGAGTTCTATAATACGTTGATGCAACTCTCAGGAGCATACCCAATTAATCTGATATGTGGGGATTTTAATATAAACATGTTAAGTGATACGCAGACAAGGCATGAATTTGTAATGCAGTTGAGCAGTATAGGTCTACAGGTCATTAATAACAAACCTACGCGATATCATGATAGTGGTTCTAGCTTATTGGATCTGATTATCTTCAATGTACCTAATCTCGTTAAAGGACAAATTGAGGTTGCTGTACCCGGAATTAGTGATCATCATGCTGTCGTGGCATCCCTAGCACTTCCTCACTTTATCAGACCTCTCCAGCGCACCATCATGTGTAGAAATCTCAACAGAATAGATACCGTACTATTAAATGAAGCAATGCTGTCTTTAGATTGGGATCCCATCTTCAACACTTCTGATGTTGACTTCCAGGTTGAATACTTTAGTGAGGTTGTGGGTAATTTATATAATGAATTTGCGCCTGAGTATTCATTAAAAACTTGTTTTCGGTCTCCTTGGTTCAATGATGACATTAGGGCACTAATTATAGAGCGAAATTTTGCTTACAGTTGCTGGAAAAGGTATGGAGGTCCTGAGTTAAAAGCAAACTACAAGAGACTTCGCAACAAAGCTGTCTCAGTAATTCGTAATGCAAAGTTGTCCTACTTTAATGCTAAACTTGACCCAAACCTACCAACTAAGATGATTTGGAGGAACATCAAAGAGGCAGCAATTATTCCTAAGGCTGATAACTCATGTAGTTTCGATCCGGATGAATTGAATGTTTACTTTATAAGTAGTGCACAACATAATACTTCCTTGGAACCAGATTCTCATGAGCTATCGTATGATGCCAGTAATGGTCGATTTGCGTTTCGTAATGTGACCTTTGACGAAGTGGTATTGGCATTTAAATCTATTAAATCTAATGCTATTGGTCTTGATAACATAGACATTCGCTTCCTTAGGCTTATTTTCCCATACATACTTAGGCCTATCTTGCATATATTTAATACAGCAATTACCACATCCTCATTCCCAGCTCAGTGGAAGGTTGCAAAAGTATACCCAACGAAAAAAAAAAGTCAAGCATCTACGCCTCAAGATTTTAGACCCATAAGTATTCTTCCTGTGCTGTCGAAAGTATTGGAACGCTTGTTATACAGTCAAATCCGGGAATTTATTGATAATAATAATCTAATCTCCGATCAACAGTCTGGTTTTAGAGCTAAACACAGTACTATTACTACTCTGCTCTATCTTATTGAGAAGGTGCGACAAAACATTGAACTACGACAACCCACAATTCTGTGTTTACTCGACTTTTCGAAGGCCTTTGACTCGGTGGATCATCGTATCTTATGTTATAAACTACTTAGTCAGTTTGATTTTTGTACTTCAGCAGCTAACTTTATGTGGTCCTATCTCACGGGTAGACAACAAGCTACTGTAGCTCACAATCGAACTTCAGGTTTATTACCTCTTTGCTCAGGTGTACCGCAGGGTTCAATCTTGGGACCGTTATTATTCACCATATACATTAATGATTTGATACTTGTCCCGGAATCTTGTTCAATACTTTTGTATGCTGATGACGTTCAACTATTTCTTCCAGCCAACGTTGACAATTTATCCGTCAGTGTTGATGAATTCAATCATGATTTATCTCGAATTAGTGCGTGGGCTGTGGATAATAAACTGTTGCTAAATCCAATTAAATCGCAAAGCATAATACTTTTTCATAGACCAATTACCACCGTGAGTGTCCCGGCATTGTATCTAAATGGTACCCGCATAGAATATAGTGAAATGGTAACTAATCTGGGCATGACTGTGGATGCAACGTTGACATGGCGTTATCACATTAACAAAACTGTTGCCAAAGTCTATGGTGGCCTAAGAAACTTATGGCGTCATGCAAAGTATACACCTTCTAAGCTCCGTGAGCGCCTTGTCAAAGCACTTTTAATTCCCATTATATCTTATGGCGCCTGCATATATTCCAATGTCGACAGCATTAATCGTAGGAAACTTAATGTGGCGTATAATGCTTGTGTGCGATATATTTTTGGTCTCCGGAGATATGATCATATATCTGAATTTTCTAGGCAGATTTTTGGCTGTTCACTGGATAATTATTTAATATTCCGACTTAGTGTCATGATGTATATGATAATAAACAATCATTGTCCTAATTATCTAAAAAATTTTCTAGGGTTCCTCCCATCACGTCGCACCCAACAAATTAATCTTCCAAGGTTTCATACTTCTTTTAGTTCGCGCACCTTTTTCATTCACGGTGTCAGAGTCTGGAATAGTCTTCCTCTAGATATTCGTATGAGTTCCAGTCCTGGGGATTTCAGATTGAGAGCTTTACAACACTTTAGGAGTTCATAATCTTATGTCCATTACATATTACTGCTATCTGTTATACAGTTGCATGCATGATGTTCTATTGTTTTATTATTACTCTTTTTTCATCCTATAGCTATATATCTTTTCACGTCCGAATTTTCTAATACTATTGTTACTATTATTGGTCTTATCATATTTTTATTAACAATGATCTTAACTCCTAGCTTGCTTATTTGATTGATTGATTAATCTTGATTAATTTTCATTAAATTATAGTTTAAGTACATACTTATATGAAATTATAACAGTTGAATTTTTCTAACTCAGAGTTTGCGCAAATTAATGAGAATTGTATCTCAATTGTGCTCTTAATAAAAAATTATTATTATTAAAAAAAAAAAAAAAAAAAAAATGCTGTCATTAGCATCTTCAAATATCAGAATGCCAAACCAGAATACATCGCAGATGCTGGAGCATGCTTTCTCCTTGCTCTGTATGGTGGAAACATGGAAAGGGAAACCTTGGAAGTAGTCCGCGACAAATATTTCGCAAAATCGATAATAATCAGCAACTTCAACCTAACTTCTTTACCACCAACAATGGACGCTACAAATGGTGGTATCATGCGTTTAGAACCTACCACTAAATTCAAAAATGGTGTGGAATCCAAAAAAATCCATCCGTCTGGAGCTGGAAACTTGGTATCAATTGGTTCACTCTTCAGTACCAATGTCAGAAAAACCTGCAGCAGATACCTTATTAAATGTTATTTCTTGCAATTACAAGAAAGGATGCGGTGGAGGATGTGGCTGCAGGAAAGGTGGATTGGAGTGCTATGTTGCTTACATGTGGTTTCTGTAATGGTGAATCATGCAAGAATGCACCAGAGGTCATCATAGAGCAACGACGAAAAATGGGTTAGAGGATAACACTAGCGAAGACGATTATGAGTGCATCCACATCAACCAATCCAGACCATAAAAAAAAAATAGAAACACACTCAGGAATATAAATTATGGAATACGCGTCGTACTCAATTGTAAAAAGCAAGTAAAAAAGCTAGAATTGATCTAAGACCAATTCTTATGATACCCTAGATGAATGCCCATATAAAATTTCGTATTATCACCCTTCTGTGTAAGTTTGATTTTTGAAGTGGTTTTTCGCATATATGTATTTCTAGAACAGTTTGTCGGACAGAAAAAATGATTATAACCAATTTTATAGGATTTCGTATTCTGAAGAAGTTTTTAGTACAATAAAAATGTTTAGGACTGATCATTTTCACAGTATACGTAAAAAACCTGAATTTTTATATGGCAACACCAAGAAGAAATTGCCCCATTTAGTCCATTTTTGAAATTTTATTTGCTAGTACAATGAAAACACCATGTACCAAATTTCAGCTGTCTATATCGATGAGGTCTTAGGCGGTGTCCAAATATATAGTGAAAAACGAAAGTTTTGTATGGGAACCCCACGAAGGAGTTGCCCGATTTATCTCATTTTCGAACTCAATTTTACTTTATTTTAAAAGTATACGCGTTTTCGAGCTATCGTGCGCACAGACGGACGGACAGACAGACGGACGGACATGCAAAAATCAAAATAACTTTTAATAATATGCCGGGGTGTCCAATCTATTTTGCTCTACCATAATTATTTCGAGGTGTTACAAACGGAATGACAAACTTGGTATACCCTTTGTATTTCATCTAGGATATAAAAAGAACATCTGTGGATTAGGTCTACTGGGGATACGACAATTTAAAAAAAAAACGCGCTGTTTACCGTACCTCGTGGGGGTGTGAAAATGAGTTCATTTTGAATTTACAAAATTAGCAGCGTTCTGTAATGAATAGCAAAATATATGAGGAGTAGGATGATTTTCTGGAAGAATGTTTATCTTTCCGCCGCTGTAACTTGTTACACATCAGACTTAAAAAAAAGTGTTTATACAAAATATATAGAGAACTTAGTCTTCTTAGAACTTTTATTTTTATATTTTCATCATAGGATCAACCGTCGAGGAATTATTTTAAGAAAACCAGTTTTTGTACCTTCAATCCAAGATTGGGGAAAAAGCTAAATAACCGAAATCGTTTCTACCCCACCTCTTGTAAGGCAAATGCCCTTTTTAGTCCCTATTGACAGGAATACTTATAATTACAGAAAATCCTTGTAAAATGAATCTTTATTAACCACCATACAATTACAAACCTAATTACAACGCAATTAATTTTAGACATCTCATAGCATGCAATAAAATCACAAAGTATTCGTTTTGGCAATAAGACTCTCTTTCTGGCTTAGGTACTTCATTTATGTGGTCACAAAGGATTCCTATGAGGACACAAAACCGCGGAGTTGTAAATCGCTATTTAAATTTTTAATGAGATTAAACCGTCGTCTGGGTCCAGACACCAGAACATCGCAAAGAGGGAGTTAACAAAAATAAAAAAATATGTTATGTGGGGTGTATGTGACGGTGAAATTCATTAAAGCTTTTCGCGACTCTTTATCATAAGAAAATGTGGCACCAGTACTCGGCACTTATTCCCCAAGTTGAACACTTTTAACGCTTCATTTCATTCATATTCATGACAGCAGGGACTAAGGGCATAAGATAGACACTGCAACCACCATGAATTGAAAGTGGTTAAATGGTGTTCGCCTTGAAAGTGAGCGGAGCATGTGGTGTGCCGCCACTGCTGCTGCTGCTGCTACTAACCACCAAACGATGCGGTGACACAACTGGGTTGAAATTTATTACTTGAAAAGTACCTGAAAGTACAGGTATAAATTAAGTGGCTCCATCTGACCATCTTTATAGTGACCCCTTTATGGTGAGAGTTGGAGTTTGAAAAGAGTTTTGCTAGTGATTACACACACTTATACTATAAGTTATTCGGTCAAATAATGGCATCCTAAGAGTAGCAGTATAAAAGCTCCACTGGTCCATGTTTATATATCCAGGTTCATTGTATCAGAAATAAGAACTAAGTATCTCCAAAAGTCAAAACGGTAACAGCTCAATATTGGAACAGACTTGAAACATACAGCTCCAGAATTCGTTTCATCATGAGGGTAAGTCTAAATTTTTCTTTGGCCAGGCACACTAATCCCAGACCATTCGCTCGTTGGGTAGGTATTTCCCTTTGAATGGAAGAATCCCTGTAAATAGTCTGAAATTTTTGATACATGTGGTAAAAGACTAACATCGTTTCATACTGTACATCACCGTAAGATGTCCTGTATAAGGTAGGAAAAAAATATTCTCATAACAATGGCAAACCCTATTTGGGTAGGTCGCTGTTTTAGGGAGCGAGTAACCTTTGTTGTATACGGTGTGCTAGAGACTTAACAACGTTTGTCATACCAGGGATAGCCTCTGTCTATAGTCCTTTTATTTCGGATCTGATGGTAATAGTGGCATAGTGAGATGAAATGACGGCCCCTCATTTCAGGAACAGAACATATGCAACATGGCTTAGGTGAGGTACGGTACGGTACGCGGATTTAATTATCTCTGCCAGCACACCTTAATAGGACCTCTGTTAGGATGGGTACACCACTATAATAGTTATACATACTGACTCTATGACAATTTACTTTATCTTAATGAGTTTGTTCGTGTTTACTGTATGACTGATGTTGGAAGAGCATGATGCGCTTTCCTGGAGTGTTTAAAATGCTTCCTCTGATACCGAAAATAATGGAATGCTATTTTCCTCTTCTTCCTCTTAATAATGATATTTAGGTGCATGTAAGTACATACATGATACATAGATGTATTTTTAAAGAATTTTTAGGTTGAGTTTGCTTGGAGTAGGCAGAGAAAGATTTCCAGATAATCCACTAATTGAAGATATAAGAAAATCCTTGATCTACTTTTTACATCACTTTCAATTTTGATATAATTAAGTGGGAGCTTGCAAAACAAGGACAACAATATGAGAATCAGTGTTGTGTAAAATGTTAAGTGTATAATTTGAGTGGGTTTGACCAGGGGTCCTATTTTAAGCTGAAAGTAAAACAAATATAGGAGATCTGACATCTGTCATCGAAGAGTTCTTGTTTTTCTATGATTTAATAACACTGAGTCGATTAGTGGTTGAGATAATTCGAAAAAAAAGACCAGAGTATAAGCAAAGTTCAGATGAAGATAAATGCTATGAGGGATTTTAATAGTCATTAGATTCGGGTGAGTGTGTTTACGGCACATCCAATATCTTAGTAGATATACAAATTCCAAGGATGTTCCGATTCTAAGGACTTTTAAACGCATGTTGTAAAGATACTCAAGAAAACTGTAAATATTTTCACTCCACACAAAAAAAAATGCAAGCATATTTTGTACTTTAGAAAAGTGGGGTAATGAAACTAGTAATTTTATATTCCAAATTTTACTTGACTTTCACGATGAGTATAATTACTTTCACCTGTCATGGGAATTAAAAAAGGTTTTCTGGAATTGTATAAAAAAACAAAAACAATTAAATTATAAAAAAACAAAATTACCTTGGAATCAATATATGCTTTTAAGGTGCATCCAAAGACGGATTTTATATAAGGAAAAACATCGTCATAACATCTCAGACCATACACGTAGCGAACAGTAAATTGAACGTGACAGTGAGTTTTCTCTGCGACAAGGAATCCAGCTGGCAAAAGAATTCGTATACGTAGGTTATCAAAGGAGGAATCAGTTGTTTCACTAACATGAGCAGTGAGTACCGAGAAGCAACGGAGAGCTTATGAAAAGTTGCGTAAATCTTACATTCAATACTATTGATCCAGGTCAGGTCATGTAAGTGTAGTGTTAAAACTGATGCCAAGATTCTTTGTTTGGAATAAGAGCATCATCTAACATAACTTCGGAAAAGTCTGTGGTGCCCAGATTATTTCTACACAAAAGAATTGCTTTAGACTTTAATGGATTTAGAAAAAGCTTAATCTGTTGTGTCCACACGGATGATGCAAGGTCTTCATTCAGCTTACATACAGCATCCTCCATCAATTCAGGCATTTGCAATTTAAAATAACTGAAGAAATATCATTTATGAACATTGAAAATAACACAGGCCCGAGGATTGACCCTTGCGGAACACCACTACATACAGGGAAAAATTCAGGTGAATATTCACAATAGCACACATTTTGCTGGCTATCTTTCAAGTATGACCAAATAAGCTTGCAAGCATCACTAGAGAAATTAAACAATCTTTTAAGCTTGCATATGAGTAATGAGTGATTAGTTTTATTTAGAACTTTTGAGAAATGTAAAAGAAATGGATATCAGACACATCATAGACAAGCGAATATCATCAGATAGCTTTAGTAGGGCTGTCGTACAACTTTATTTCGGTCTAAATCCACATTGAAATAAGGTGTATTCCAAGAAATACAAAAGGAAAAAATTATTCTTAATCTTAAGTATTTTCAGTCAAAAATTACCGCTTCTCTTTTCGTAATTTAAAATGTTGTCTTAACTTTGGCCAAGTCAATATCCGTCATGTTTCGTTCTACCTTTATTTCGATATTTGCTACTCTTTTACTCAATAGGAAAAGAAAAGCAGAAATGGAAAAATGCAAGGAAGTCGTTATTCGGTGAAATGGAAAGAGAGAAGCACGAAGTAATGAAATAAGAAAGTACCGACAAAGATAACCTAATAAAAAGATAGGACACAATCGAACAAAATTGGGAATATTTTGTATTTTTTAGAATGAAACAAATAATGTCATATATTTTCCTGTTTTACATGAAAGGGGGAAAAGAGCTTAGCTATGCATTATTGTGCCGCGACTGAGACAACGAGTTAAACACAAAAATTGAGAGAACGTGGGATTACCCTCAAGGATAAAATCTTCTTGAATACCTTCAAAATCCTTTCAAACTGTTCATAATAATGTACATCAGATCGCACTACCTCTATTTAAAAAAAAAAAAAGATAAATTTCGCTTTGGCCAAGGTGCTGAAAGGATACCTCTCAAATGAAATTCTCATTTTTTCGAAAATATCAGAGAATCCAGCATGAGTTTCTCCCACGTAATCTCTTTAGAGCAAAACGAATGTAAACAAAAGGACTTGCTTTTCAAATAGCATAGAAATTACACCAACAATCATTGGTTTTGCTATAAAAAACTTTGAATAATTCCCACAACATTTCAGAGAAAAGCGCCGAGCACTTTATGAGAGTAAATCCTAAAAACTCCGCCCCTTCTTATTTATTTACGAAAATGAATCATTTGCCATTCTGTTTCGTTGCATGCAATTTGCGCTTTCATATTTTCTAGCTTTATTATTCTCTCCAGATAATGTCTCGAATCTAACTCCGAAAGCAATAATCGAGCTCGTTAAAAGACTCGATTTTGCCTAATCACTATAGGGAAAGGCACAATAGATCAACTATGGTCACGGTGTCCGCAAGGTCCTGGAGGCCTAGTCGCCCCTACTCTTAACATTAACAAAGTAAACAAAATAAAAAAACTAAAGAAACAACTAAAAACTGGTTTTCTTAGCACTATTTTAGAACATTTTCGTGTATAGCCCTATTTAGAGCATAGGGTTAGACTCGGAAAATACACGAGTGTGTGTATTCAGCTTGTGTGCCTATAGATCATATGGAAATGATGAATTTTCTTTGCTGCTTCAAGAACGCGTATCAACCGTGTTTAAACTACGTGTACCATGGGCTGCTATACACACTCGATACAAAAACCTGTTTCATCGTGTGTCATGTGACTTACGAATGAGTACGTTTTGCCCATCTCTACTTGTCACCATGGATGGAAAAACTGTTGGTTTTAAAAATGTGCTGCACCCGGTTTGACCCGCATACCCGGTTTCTCCCCACCTTCCCTTACTACCGCCTAAATACCCAATAAACAAGTTTTTTCTTGTCTTAATACTCCCTGAATAATTTCGCCCAAATGCGAAACCAAGATAAAATCCTTTTCTCGCCGCAGAAACGGTAGTTTTATCGAATTTCATAAAAATCCAGTATTTCCCCTTAATTACCCCTTAAATAAGTTTTCCCAAAGTCTGGATTTAAATAAATTACTTTCTAGCATCAGAAAACGGTAGATTCACTCCCTTTTTCAAGATCCTTAAGCCAAGATACAATTTATAAATATACCAAAACTGCTCGTTTAACGATATTTGATGCGAGTATCCATATTTAAAAAAATTTTCCTATTTGTGAGAAAATTCCAAGATGGTTGTTAAACTGGCGTTTCCTATACAATTAAAGAAAATTTTTTGATGAATCTCATTTTCAGTGCTCCAGTTTTTGGAAGTGCAAACCAGTTCATTTATTTATTCTACCATATATGTTCACTCCACAATACTGGTTTACGCTTTATCAAATCAAAGTGGTTACTCAAAAAACAAGGGCGCCGTAGAAAACCCCATGGAGCAGAGATACTTCAATGATTTCCTTCATCATCGTCTCCAATGTGGCTCGCATCATTAAGGTATTAAAAAACAAAAACAAATCAAACTTCTTCTCGTTCCACAATATCCAAAAATAGCTTCTTTCCTCTGCAGTCAGTCAGGCTATCATAATTAACATTTTATAGCCGTCGCCGTCCGTCGCCATACCTTGCAAAGTTTAATCGGAACATAAACAAAAACAGCTTCCCTCTAGATTCTAGAAGCTTAGCTGGAAGTAAACCATCTTCGAATATTGACATAAATCAGATACAACAGGAGTTCTCCTGTTCACCAGTTAATTCCACTGAAAGGTAAATTGATAAACAAGTTTCCCTTTTTGTGTGCCTGCTTCTCCCTTATGTGCCATTTTGAGCGGGGGGTGCAAACAAATCAATTCGCAACCCTGAACAATGTAAATTGCAAACATTCGGAAAGGACGGGTGGGGTTTCTGAACTTGTGCGATTTCCAAACTTTTTATGAAGGTGTCTACTACGCTTCCAGGTGTGTGCACTTATTTAAATGTCACACATGCCTTGAAGGAGTATTTTATACAACAGAGCTGTTTATAAACGCGCCGCCCGGCCCGCTCACCGGTCGTATACGTTGTGGGGCACTTCGATTCACATGTCTTTCCGAGATGCTCCCCCAGAAGGAATTCGAAGCCTTCGAAGCACTTTTTAGATTTTTTATGATAGCATAACCCTCCATCATCTGATGATTTTCGCTGTTTTATAAATGTGTATGTATGCCTGAAAAAGGATGTGCACACATTGTGGAGTCATGAAGAAAACTTTACTGGGGGTTTGAAGTTTGCGGATAGGGGTGTATGGAGATTTTGGTGGTGGGATTTCGTGCGCAACCAAGGTTTCAGGGTTTGATCTTAGGAATTACATGAAGGATAGCAGTTTGGGCGTTGAAGAATTCACCACCCACGGCAATGTATGTTCAACTGATTTTTCTTTTCAAAATATACATAAATTCCTTTGTGAAACTTATCACTCTGTCGTGGAACAATGTAATACAAGCGGATCGCGGCATATTTTGGGTGGAGTGGGGGGGGGTGTATTTTTGGAGCAGCGCCTGTATTATACTTTGACGGCATTTTTATCTGCGTAGCATTCGGAAACTTTTGAAGAGAAATGAGGTATAAAAATGTTATGGCGGTGAATTTTACAAAATAGTTTATTTTCTGGAAAGAACATTATGAGTTCAATTGTATTCTGCTAGGATAATGATAGACAGTAGTCTGATCCATACTGGTGGCACAAAATTGTTTTATTAAGTCTCATAATCGAGCCAAAAGATGTCCAATCCAAACTTTAAAAAAAATTCTAATAAAAAATATAAGAAAAACATTCTATTCGTCCACCATAGGTTAGGAAAAATTTCTCATTTGACATCCAACAGACATTCCAACGTCTCTGCAAGTTTGATGGAATCTAGTGGAACGAAATAGTTTCACATTTACTTTTTTTTTAATTTTTTGTACAATATATTATTATGAAACTCCATCCACCACAACATTTTTGAATGGATAGTTTTATGTTTGAAAAGCAATTTCACATTATTTTCATATTTCTTAAATGCCAAGGATGCATCCTTACAACCAGTGAATACCGTCTTATAGAAAAAAACATAGTACGAAGACGAAGACGACCACCTCCACCACCTTCAACTTTATCCTCATAGCTCGTCTAGCGCGATACTATGAAAAGAATGTAAATTTTATGCTGTAATTCAAGGTCTGAAAATGTAGGTAAGTTTTCAATAAAAACGTTTTGCTGTTGGCTTTTTCTCTGCTTGTCGTTTTTTAGTTATTTAGATATTCAGCGGTGTTTAAATGAATGGAATAATAAATTTAATTATTTTCGGTTTTATCTTAAAGATATGGATACAGTTTTTACCTTGATCATTGGATTAATGTGGTTTGTGAAAATTCAATTACATAAGGAGTACCCATTTCAATAAAATAATCTGTTTTGCTGGTCATCATCATGCTCCCAAAAAATCTAAATGCACATAAAAATGTTGTTCATCTGTCGATCTTAGAACATTTCCGTATATTTTTTTTTATTTTATTTCAATGCTTATGTTAAGGAATCTACTAAAGTTGTTAAAAAATAATTTTGTTTTATTAACTAGGAATTTAAATGGACACAGTACATGATTTGCTAGCTTCGTTCCCACGGTGGGTATTTTATGTTTCCAAGAATGACAACAATATATGAATGACGCAAGAGATAGCTCTGCTTTCAACGTAACTCCTCCTTAAGCCTCAAACCCAATTGCCACATCTATATAGAGCATATGATGAACAATTTTAATGCAATCAATAGTCATAGGAATAATTTCTACAATGAACGTTTTAGGAAAAATACCACAGGACCAAGTTAGAATGGGATTTGAATCCATTTAGACCAGGGTGCTTATTGACTGAGCCATGGAGGCCACGCTGTAACACATAGATGAGGAAAAATTCCCATAGGGAAGAGTTCCCTAAAAATCTGTTCTCTTCTTTTTATTTTATTTTTTTTTTGTCTGACGACATTCACTGTAATTCAGCTAGGAAAATACTAAAAAAAAAAATTAAAATCCATGATTGTACCTACAATTGTAGTAGTAGCTGAATTTGTTGGGGTAGAAGCGTATTTTTGTGGCAATAAATGCAATAAATGCATCCTATCTACCTATCTCCAAACAGATTTAGCTGTGAAGTGGCTCAAGAGCTTGGGGACACAATATCATATTTTCCATAGCGTTTCTTCAATGTAATTGTCGGAAAGGATTTTAATGTTGAAGTATTACGCAATCTTCACTCTGTAAACCAATTCTTGCACCTTCTTGAATCTGTATGTGGTAAATAAGCATTCTACCTACCATAACATATCGAATCCTTCACAGCTGGACTTGTTTCTTACCTCAGATATAATTATAGTTAACTTCCAAGAACAGATGTGCTCTTTTAGTAACCTGAACCATGATATACTTTTTGTTTCTATCCATCTTTCCCTTTACCTATATCTTAGGTCTTACCCTTATCGTGACTTTAATAATATGGTCACGGCAGCTTTGTTTGATAAATGTACTCACTTACCATGGGATTAAATTTATTATTCCTCGTCAGTTTACAGCCAAGTTGAAATATTCTCCTTTTTTTCCGTTCGAGGTGTAGATCGAACCACCAAATCGCTTGCTTCCATTTATGCTATTAAATCTAATACTACTGGATTTGATTGTCTTTGGGAAGTTTTTTCTTGTCAGAAGGCTACCAACGGCCTACCTCAAGGCTCAATTCGGGGGACACTACTATTTAGTTTATTTATCAATGACCTTCCTTTAGTTGGTTGCGATGTTAGGATTCACTTATACGCAGATGATATGAAGCTTTATCTGAACAGACCTATTTGTCTGTTTGAAGACGACATCGCACTTATTAATGATGATTTGAGCAGAATCAACACATGGTCTAAGATTAATACATTAAAATTGAATCCCATTAAGTCTCAATATAATATTTTTCAAAACAATCCACTATATCTGTCTGATATCCCATCCGTAATTCTGGACGGTTTATCTTTGGTTATTAAGTTGAAAAATGTGGGTATCGTGTTGAACCAATATATGAACTGCTGTAATAATATAAAATCTAAAATTAGTAAAATTTACTCCGGACTCGGTAGGGTCTGGCTCTCAGTCAGTACTTTGACAATTGCAGCCCTCTTAAGTTTGGTTAAGATACTAATCCAGCCTTACTTCACCTACGGAATTTTCGCTCGACTTGATAGCGTTTGTACACGTAGAATAGAGGTCGCGTTTAATGATTATTTACGTTTCATTTTCGGATTTCGCAAATATGAACATGCTACGTTTCCTCGTGTTACAAGGCTAGTCATGCAAGAAAGACGTACGCACGTACTTTCAATTCCTTTAAGAGCCTTGCTTATGCCTATTTTTTAACCAGACGACTGTAATTGACTTGATTGTCTAATCAGGGTCACTCGTCAAAGCTAAGTACTATCGCGAGTTATTGTAACATTCTATTTTTCTCTTCATAATATTTACTCGTATTCTAATTTTATTCTAAAGTGCTATATTTATAATTATAAGCACTGCATATTTGTTATTGATTATATATTATTTTTCTAGCGTCTTCCCCCTCGTTAGAGACCAATTGTTTTGGGTATAATAAAAGATTGTAATCTTGTATACTATTGCCCCTAATAAGTGTTATGTTATGTTACATGAGATAACAAATGCAAACAAGCTAGACAGCTGTTTCGATTTCTCATAAGACTTGGAGATTTTTTGTCCCTCCCCAATTAACCAATCAACTAAATTCTCTTTCTAACTCTCAAGCAGGCCTTTGCGGGGAAGGGAGAAACGATTTAGAAATATTTGGTACAACTAAGACTCGTTTGTTATAATTCTTCAACAAAATGAGATCGGCCTATCATAATAGTGTGTTGCTCCCCATATTTTATCAATGTCATATCGGTCTACATCAGTTCACCTTTACCGACTGCAGCGCTTATGTGAGCATAAACCGGAATCACTTATAATATCACCATAGTGAAGCAAATGTCTGCAGTAACATGTGAAGGATAATGCGAAAAGAATAATAAATAATAAAAAGCATCGCGGAATTTTACTGTAAAACTGAAAGCACTTTGAAGGGTTTCTAGACTAGTATTTCCCATGCATGTAACGATAATGGAACGAAAGGCATCCGATATACGGTGGTGTTCGAGCAAGTCGATATGACAAGTTATTGCAAAATCTCCCATGAGCTTGAAAGCTCTCCTTTCGACAGTATCTAATGTAGCTATGGCTGTGCGACCACTCCCGGCTCAGATATGGGAATTATATTCTATTCTAGGTCTGATTTAGGACTTGTAGAGGATTAGAACTTCAGAAATCCAAGACATTTCGATGCTTCTTTGGCAACAGAGAAATTGTGATCTGTTCAACTTAACTTACTAAATATATTAATACCAAGAATGCTTCGAGTAGTGTTGCGATGAATTAGAAATTAATGATTCATCAAAAGAAACGGGAGTGGATAAATGCTAATCTTGTTTTAAAGAGATTAGACAGATTTGGAACTTATAGATGCATTGAATTCGACACGATTTGCTTTGCCCCAAGTGTTGGTTTATATCTTACAACGACAAAACCAGGCTCGTGAAGGTCATCCTTCGTCTAATGTAGAATTTTTCAAAGCTTTCGCAAATCAGCTTAAATTATTAAAAATTAACTACACTTTGTCTTAACGTGGAATTCCAGTGAATGCAACGCATTCTTCGCTTGCCACGTTTCTGTTGTTATTACAGAAAAGAAAAACATTATAGGACCGAAGCTATACCGATCCTGCGTTGAATTCACTATACCTACTTCTAATTTTAAATACACATTTGAAGGCTTATTTTAAAGACAATTATGAAGCCAAATGTTTGGTGTAAAATTATTCAGCGCCATCTATAGTTTAAGAAATACACAAAGCAGAGTGCAATTGTCATATGACTGTAGGTAATTCGTCTTCATTACTTGCTCAAAATTTTATTGGTAAGTCTTTGATGACACCGCCACTGGGTCGCCCCTATAAAATATTGTAGTACCTACCCCTTCTCGACTTATCCCATTTACATGTAATCTTCCAACAATAACAAACATTGCACATTATAAGAAGCTTTGTAAAACAAGTCAAAGCATGTGTCTCAAATTCAAGCTATTTCCGCCAGTTAATAATAATGGGCGGGGGTGGGGGTGCAGCTCTAAATTCCGACATGGCACCTACGTACAAATACACAAGTAAAAAGTCACGAAACTATAAAGTAACAAAAAGGCAATGCGAGTTAGCTAACATGAAACCTCGGGGAGGCACGTGACACAAAACCTAATCGACTAATTGATTTACGTGATAAGCCTAACTTGCGGCAACGAAACGTCTTAAAGTGGTTGCCGGATGCGATGAGTTGCTTTATTTTGCTTTCATCTCTTTGAAAGTTCTTTGGACTATAACTAAAGCACAGGATGGAGGGTGTGTAAATTTATAGAGAGCAACGCACCAACGGGAAAATTGTTAACACGACAAAGCTTAATATCCTTGCCCTACAGTGGCGGTATAGCTGCGGATGAAGCAGCTGCTTATAATGTGTTTGAACTGTGTTCCTGCTACACCTGTATAGAAATAAGACCCCATTTGTTCCCCCTCAGCATAAACGTACATTGAAGGTTTCGAAGTAAGTAATTTGTAGGATAACGTTTACATATGATGCAAAGGAATGAAATGAATGCCTGGGGGAATCCCCTACCCCAAAACGGAATTTTAAATTAATTTATGATAACTTAATAACGCGTAACGACACATCTTCGCATCCATGCACAATAATGGGTTTACAGGTATTCTATGTATGCCAAAAGGGGGGACCGGGGAGAAGAAACTGTTGCTGATACTATTAGTGGTGAGTACAATATCCCCTGAGACGATGCGATTGCGATGTAATGGCGAAGAGCTTTGAATCAATCCTTTTGAAAGTGGAACACCTCTGGAGAGACGCACACTAATATTGCACAGACAGTTTTCTTGAAGACGGTGTATTTCAACAATTTACTGTTCACCGGTGGGATTGAATGTGTTAATGATTTTCCACAACACGACTTCATTATATATAAATAGTTAAGAGCTGGTGGAATACTTAGTAAGATATTTTCCTAGACTTGATTGGACTAAGGACTGAGCAATATTTGAAAAACAATATCATAAAAGGAGATCGTGCATTTTAAGATATTTTTTATTACATGCTAGTGAAGCGAATGTTTTTAGCACGTGATATTAGATATAGATACCTTTCATCAACTTGGTTTTCATGAAAACCGTTTTGAAAGGTCTAAAACTCTCAGATCCACGAAGAGTAGCCGTGATTACGTAGAAACATTGAAAATTGCCCAATCACTGAACTCACGACACAGACAGTGGTCAGCAGGCTTCAATTCTTGAGTCAAACTATCATATACCGATGTAAATTCAATTTTTTTCGGAAAATTCAACATTTGGTCATCATAGAAAGTCTCAATTCATGAGAACGTTGGAAACCAAACAAATTCGATTGTTAACTCACATCGGATCTTACAGCTGCAACATTTTCCTTCAAACGCGCACTTCTTTTGGGAATTGGTGGCTTTATGGCATGTAGAGTAAAACTGGGCTGAAATTTTTTCACAATATGACGTATGTTTTGCTCACTTGGACGACCATAACTTTCACGAAGAGAAGGATTAATGGCAATACATGATATTGAACTTTCATACATTTTTTGGATAATTTCCAAGCGTTTTTGAAGCGTAAGACGTTTACATGATGAAATGGACAAAATTACTGAATATAATTGACAGTGACAGATCACTCGACATTGGAAAAACTGACACCCTTTTTGGTAGACCCTATATACGTTAATTTCCAAAAAACTGGATACGGTAGAAATGAGTCAAAAATTGATTAAGTTTTATGGGAACTATGCACCAAATTTCAAGAAAATTCTTCATACACAATTTATTCGTAAATAGTTTACGCGATTTGTTTTTCACAGAAGATCAAATCCATAATTTCTTTTGGATCAATTTATCATCTATAATTATTTCTTATGGTATTCTGCCATACGACAAAAACCAAAATTATGGGGCTTTATATCATTTTTGTGTGAATTTTTTGTTTTATGTTTCTAGTTTGTGGTACCATAAAAATTGTTGTACCTTAATAGACAAAATTATAGCAGAAATGAAGTTTTAAAAAATATTTATATTTGTACGATTTTTTAAAACTATTATAATATTGGTTTAAAACACATTTTTTGCGATACCCTAAATGAATGCGGGCAAATATATATATGTGGCTAGCCGATTTCGTTAATTTTTGTCCTTACGTTGTTGTAACAAAAACGCTGGGCCTTGTACAAAATTTTAACTCTCTAACTTAAATTTTTCAAATCAGTTTTTAAATATACTATAGTGAAAATCCATAATTTTGTATTGCAAAATTACGAAGGAGTTGCCTGATTTTACCCATTTATGAATAAAAAAGTTTAGAAAAAAATATAGGACCTAACTAGCAGCCTTTTATTATCCCATTGTATGCAAAGAAACCATTCTAAACACCGTTTATTACCCGAATTTCACCAAATTCAAAGACATTTAAAAGGCATCTAATATATCCTTATCAAATCACCATTCGAATTAAAATCATCCCACCATCTTTAAAATTAATGAAAAACGTAAGCTGTATAATTTCCGTATACTATTTTAAATTCTAAATCTAATAACACTTCGGTTAGTGAATGAAACAAAAAGCAACGATGTGTAGGAAGGAAAACTATTTCTTATGCCGAAAGGATAAGTGAATTAAGCATGAAAGTCAAAAGCGTTCCCATTACCCCTAGAGCAAGGACTAATGCCGGCAATGGACGTCTAGGAACTAAGCAGGTTGAATTTACATGTGGAACGTATAACTCAAGGATGATAGCATCATACCTCGACTACTTTTTAATAAGACCCTTAAAGGGAGTAGCAAGGAAATTATTCGTGTACGTTAACCATTAAAGACTAAACACACTGGGTGATTTCTAGCAGGCTGCCCATGTTATACGGCTAGCTAACTGGATGCCTGGTGACCTACAATACAGAGTGGTGGGGTTGTATAGCATTTCCTTCAACAAGCTTATAGACCAGAAACCACAGTACTACACACATACGGACATACGGTAAACAAAATTTCTCTTGCAAGTTCAGAATCGTCGACGTTCTATCTATATATAGTTACACCTATGTTTTACCAGGTGAAACGTATTTCGCTTCAATGTTTCCGGCAGTAGCTACAAGTGTGCGAAAGCGTATAACTAATTATGTTTTCACTTTGTAGGTAACCTGAACATGTGGGTTCGGTCCGGTCAGTTCGGCGGACTGTACGAACGTCGAACCTGCATGCTTTGAGTTAATTTCATGAGGAGAGAAACAACACAGTCCTGCTTTGCATGGACGAATTGAGAAATTTCATTATGCAAAAGGGGTATAACGTGAATGAGAACTGCATTTATCTTGTTGCTTTCGCCCGGTCGCAAAATATATGCAGACACAGGCCTTGCACAATATACCCTGATGCTAAGATTTTCCTTGGACATACATATATAAGAGGAAGTCACATCATTCATGGACCTCTGTATACCTATATTTGCGAACATAATAATCCTTAACCGCAGTGATACAAAGTTTTTATCTATTTTCAGTTGTTGAGTGTAAGTAGTGAAAGTGCGTACGGGTTCTGAATCCTAATTTTAATTGTGAAATCACAATAATGGTATATCAATAACTTCATACTGACAAAGGTAAGAAAATATCGATTTAGGTAGGAAGTAGCTGGTCACACACATTATAAAATTTACCGCGAAAACTTTTTCTCAAAACGTCAACTGTAAATAGTTTATTGTCATACAAGAGGGGGGGGGGGCGAGTTTTGGGAGAAGAGGCTTCTAAAAAAATATTTTTATAGTTTTGAACTCCAAGGGGGGGGGGGTATTGGGAGAAGAGGCTTCTAAAAAAAAATATTTTTAAGGTTTTGAACTCCAAAGAGGGGTATTGGGAGAAGAGGTGTGTGAAAAAATATTTGTAAAATTTTGAACTGCAAAGGGGGGGGGATATTGGGAGAAGAGGCTTGTTGCTTGTTGGGGGTAATGGTGGAGCAGACTTCTAAAAAATGTTTTTAAAGTTTTGAACTACAAAGGGGGGGTTATTGGAAGAAGAGGCTTCAAAAAAAATATATTTTAAGTTTTGAACCCCAAAGGGTGGGTATTGGGAGAAGAGGCTTCTAAAAAAATATTTTTCATGTTTTGAACTCCAAAGGGTTGGGGGTATTTGGAAGAAGAGGCTTCTAAAAAAATATATTTTAAGTTTTGAACCCGAAAGAGAGGGGGGTATTGGGAGAAGATGCTTCTAAAAAAATATTATTCTTGTTTTGAACTCCAAAGTGTTGGGGGTATTGGGAGAAAAGACTTCTAAAAAATATTTTTAAAATTTTGAACTCCAAAGGGGGGTTACTGGGAGAAGAGGCTTCTAAAAAAATATTTAAAGTTTTGAACCCCAAAGGGGGGTATTGGGAGAAGAGGCTTCTAAAAAATATTTTTAAAGTTTTGAACCCCAAAGTGGGGTCATTGGTAGAAGAGGCTGCTAAAAAAATACTTTGAATGTCTTGAACTCCAAAGTGTTTGGGGTATTGGGAGAAGAGACTTCTAACAAATATTTTTAAAGTTTTGAACCCCAAAGGGGGGGTATTGGGAGAAGAGACTTCTAAAAAATATTTTTAACATTTTGAATTCCAAAGAGGGGGTATTGGGAGAAGAGGCTTCTAAATAAATATTTTTAAAGTTTTGAACTCCAAAGAGGGGTATTGGGAGAAGAGGCTGCTAACAAAATATTTTTAATATTTTGAACTCCAAAGTGTTCGGGGTATTGGGGAAAGAGACTTCTAAAAATATTTGTAAAGTTTTGAACTTCAAAGGGGGGTTATTCGGAGAAGAGGGTTCTAAAAAAAGTATTTTTAAAGTTTTGTAATCCAAAGGGGGTATTGGCAGAAGAGGCTTCAAAAAAATATTTTTGCAGTTTTGAACTTGAAGGTATTGGGTATTGGGAGAAGAGGTTTCTAAAATTTTTATTTTAAGTTTTGAACTCAAAAGGGTTGGGCGTACTGGGAGAAGAGGCTTCTAAAAAATATTTTTAAAGTTTTGAACTCCAAAGGGGGGTTATTGGGAGAATAGGCTTCTAAGAAATATTTTTAAAGTTTTAAACTCTAAAGGGGGGAATTGGGAGAAGAGTCTTCTAAAAAAATATTTTAAAAGTTTTGAACTCCAAAGGGAGGGGAGTTTTTGGGGAAGAGCCTCTAAAAATTTGTTTTATAGTTTTGAACTCCAAAGGGCGGGGGTATTGGATTTTCAACTCCAAAGGGAGAAGAGGCTTTTAAACAAATATTTTTAACATTTTGAACTCCAAAGAGGGAGCATTGGGAGAAGGGGCTTCTAAACAATATTTTTAAGATTTTAAGTTTTAAACTATATATGGAGGTCTTGGGAGAAGAGCCTTCTTATTTTTAACATTTTGAACTCCGAACATATCCGGTGTTTCTTCATACAATTTCTCCCCGGTGTCATAAAAGTTCTCTTTAAAGTATGGCTGTTCTGAATTAGTTTAACGGTATAGCTCCAGATCATCATTTCTTTTATCCAAACTTTCCCAGAGCTTGCTTATTTTAACCAAACGGGTTTCAAAATAATTCCTTGTTTTTCGTACGTCAGAATCTTTGCTGTATTTTGTAATAAATTTCTGACGTTTTAAAGCATCTGCCTTGTTTACTTTGATTAACTGCTCCATAGTGGTATATATTCGTTGAATTATCAAGTAGCTGATGAGCTGATGTTGCTAGGTTGAACGGAATTCTTCGCTTCCCGCCACTATTGTTTTAGGTATTAGGTATTATTTATTTGTAAATAAATTGCCTCAGGACAATAAGTTCAATAGGAATTTTTGCGCTGATTAACAATTAACTGCAGACACTAAGTTCTACAAAAATTTTGTACTGCACTGAAGACACTAAGCTCAACAAAGCAAGCTCGAAGGACAAATAAAATTAAACTCGATCAAATGCTATCTGGTAATCAATTAAAATTTTATTATTTCAATTCGCTTATTTACACAATTATTCATATACATATGATTGACAATAAACTAAAACAAACAAAAAAGAAATTTATATCAATGACACAAAAATCGCAAGATCAGCATAAATTTACTTCGTAGGCAATGTCACCGACCGTAATTTCACTTGCACTTCCATGCAATTGCTGACATAGAAATTTGGTGAACGTAAGACTTGAGTAGCTAATTGAAGGTAGAAATTGCATATTAGAATGAAATTACGGTCGTTGACTTAGTAATGTAATAAGTTATGAGTGACTATGGATTTTGTATCTCTACATCTACATTAATTACTCAAAAAATAAAAATAACTGTCTTGCTTTAATATTTTCCCGGTAGTATGTTAGAGGATCTACATGAAACAGATGATAAAAATTTTTGAAATATTTTAACCTGCGCTTACTTTCGGGGAAACTCTTTGTTCATTTTGTTATTCATAATCTTATTACCTCTAGCAAAACTCCTATCTTATTTGATTATAAAAGATCAAAGCCTCGATATAGGACACTTTTGACTATATTTAATAGATTTTCACTATAGTTGCAGTTTTCACACCTTTCAAATTCTCTCCAGACACTATCAGTCAATCAATCAATCAATCAATATGAATCGAATATGTCCCCATCAGCGAGCGTGTTAAACTGCTGTCGAAAGTGGAAAGATGTCACTACATAGATACATGTGTCAACTCTACACAGATGGATTGAATTTTTGAATACCTTTTGAATCTGAAAAAGCATCCGGATGGTGTCATTAATAGTTCTGTTAGAAGGACGATATAAAATATGTTGTCGAGTTATGATTTCGCTTTCCCTGCATTCCATTAACGTAAAAACGTTCCTGCTCCGCTATGAAAGATTTATTTGCCATTTCAAATAATATAGGAACGTCGACAAAAGCTTGGATATGGATCAGGTTGGCGAATGGAAAATGTCTATGGTGAAATCATGCTATACTCTGCTGGCGCCCATTGCACTTTTGGAAGTCACTATATTCATGTATATTTGCGTATGTTATGCATGTATATATAAGAGATTTTCCATGATCCCAACAAATGCTCAATTTCAAAAGAAGCATCATGATAAAGCTATTTAAAATGTATGCATGTTTGGAAAGGTTCAATGGTGGTATCCATTCTTGTGTTAATAAAAAATTTACAGCATCAAAGAAAGAATCCTGTTTCAAGTATAGTGCTGAATAGAAGGTGGAGATGGAGTGAACGATGAATACAAGAAGCTGAGGGTAATTCTAAAAAGGCAGAAACTAAATTTAATAAGGAAGGCATAAAAAAAGAAAGCTTAGCAGGTGAATGGAGATTTTCTATTACTCTTCATTTTACTTATAATATGTTGGTAAGCCAAAATCTGGAGAATTTAAAGGAAGGATAAAACGTTTTCCTTTTTTTACATAAAGATACTAAAATAAATTTGAGTTACATTCACGATATTAAAGTAAGAACTGGAGTCCCGCAAAGTTCATTCCTAGGGCCGTACTGTTTTTTCTTTTTCGAAAAATTTCCCACTCGATTATTGTTATAATGACGATAATATTGACAATTTGGTAAAAATAAGGTCTGTCAACATGAGCATATCAATTCAATTTATCGACCATAATCCACAAATCTATAAAATCCTGTTCATCAGAACATCTACAAGGTTTGCACATCACATACATTACTATAAGTAAATCGCTGGTAATTTAGCATAAACCTATATTCCTGAAAATTTTCTCTGGTGCATTTAAGTATTAGGTAAACACCTAAAGCATTGTGGTTGCATGCCCGTTAATTAAACGAGTTAACACTGACACACAAAATGAGATAAAACTAAAACAAAGTTAATCTTTTGTGCTAATTAACGTACACACAGTTACACAGCACGCTATACAAAGTCTGAGTCTAAAATCAGCAGATAAAGTCGGTGGTAAAATAAAATAAAACCTCAAAAATATATTTCTCGCCTTACCGCTTTCCCGTCTATCCAAGTTGAGGGTGAAAGAGAAAACTAACGCCAGGTACCAAAGTTTAATAAAAATTAATATTCCGCGGAGTCTCTTATTCTTATTGTTTCCGCGCCGTAATGGGGCAATTACCACCAGTGCACGCCACTATAATTTGGTGCAGTGGTGGTTCCGTGATAATTAAAACGACGCGCCACCAGAATCTAAGCGACAGAAACCAAGGGGTTGCTGCGGTAATGTTTTGCAACGCGATTTGTGAGCGCTCACAATTTTCACTCCACCGAATAAATTTCGAAGGGAAATGAAACTTTTTAGTTCCAATGCCATCTGGGTGGATGGTGGCTGAAACCATGAATTATATCGGGTAACGTTAACACATTGACCCCGAATATGACACATCCTGTAGTAGGAGCTGGGTTGAATGCAGGTTACAGTTTTTGTTTGAGGATATTTAACACCATCGCATCTAGGCTAAAATTCGTAACTAACAATCAGTTCAATTATAGTCTGGGATGAGCTAAGTACTAGTCGAATTTCTTTGCTGATTAATGGGAGCGGAACATCCCGCAAAATGCTATTTTGTCGGGAGTATAAAAACATCACACTAATGGAGTTTTTGGCTGCACGTATAATTAGGAAATTAAATCGTATTTGGTACAGATGAGCAGCTTTGATACCAGACCTTCATCGTTTTATGTATATGTAAGATTTATGGGGGATATGGAAGTCAGCCTGTAGGTATAGCCTATATATTTTAAGAGGAATTTGTCTTTGGCATTTTCAGGATTTTAAATGACATAAAAGATTTTCCGATTAAATATATGCTGACAACACTGTTTTGTAAATTTCGACGACTTTAAGAATACACACAAATGCAATAAATACAGGGTGTTTCGAAATTAGACTGCCTTATACTGGAAATCGATAACGAGGAATGAAATATATTAAAAAAAAACTAAGTTCGTATGGATAAATAAAATTTGGCTACTCCTTCGTAGTGTTGCAATGCAAAAAGTTCAATTTCTCATACTTTATTGTAAAACTAATTAGAATGCGTTGAAGAAACGAATTGAAAACTAGTAAGAAAGCTAGAATGGGTCTAAGACCAATTCTTATGATACCCTAAATCAGTGTTTCACAAAGTGTGGTACGCGTACCCCTGGGGGAACGGGAAGAGCATGGATGGGGTACGCGCTGCACCGTGCTTTAGCTGCGCCTGGTATAACAAGCAGCTTTCTTTTTTCCGATTACAAACATAGAAAAATAATAAATCTCGACAATCTACATTTTTTTTTTTTTTTTTTATTCATTATATAATCAACTCTACACAAGTAAGAATAAATTTTTTAAATTATGTGTGGGAAATACAACGTATAATTCATTATATGTATTTCTTAACTAGGCTATAAATAAGCAAAAACTTAAGCATTTAACAAAATACAACAATTCAAAATATAATTCATTATATGTATTAATTATCAATGCTATCGACAAGGAAAGAATTAACATTATAAAAAATAATAATACAATAAAAGCATAGTATACAAAACTGTGGGTAGTTACAAACTACCATAATAATTAAAGATTATAGTTTTGAAACTATTGCACTCGCGGTGTCTCCGTAATTGCAGTGGTAGGGAATGACATAGCCTGACGGCCTACACAAAGAACTTCCTTTGAGAAGCTAAAAATGAATGGCTTGGTACTAGGAGTATTGAGGATCGTTCAGATTGAGCAGTGGTGACTTTATAAATAAAACTTAAATGAAAGACCTAACAATTGATTAGAGTATGGCGAGACGTGATCATAACGTCTAAGACCATTAACAAAACGCGTGTTGGAGTTTACAGTAACATTCAGTTTACGCGTTGAAAGAGAATCAGGATTGCCATAAATTTCACAACCATAGCCAATAATAGGAAAAAGTAGAACTTTAGCCAATCTTAGGCGGGTACTTAACGGCAAACAAGATGATGATATTATTAAGCGCCGTAGAGCTCCATATACTTTCCCAACAACGTTATCGACATGACTTGACCAGGAGAAGTCCTTATTAAATATTATACCCAGATTATTTATCTTATCACAAAATTGGATAGTAGTGACATTCAGAGTGATATTTGGGAAGCAAGATGTGTCAAGAGCATTCCTATATGTAGCAATTACTTTAGTTTTGTTAGGATTGAGAGGCAAACCATTATCAAATCAAATGCTTTACTAAAGTCAAGAAGAACTAACTACGTAACCTCAGCCTCACTAATAGCAACACGAATATCAACACTTATCTTGAACAAAGCCATTGTACAACTATGTTTAGGTCTAAACCCTGACTGATAACAACAAACAAGTTATTACGAAGTAAATATTCTCGTATTTGAAAATCAAGTAATTTCTCAAATAATATGGAAATAGGCCTATAATCTCTGATATTGGGACGTGTACATTTGGGTATTGGTGTTACTGTGGCTAATTTCCAGCACATGGGAAAAACAGATTGCATTATTGCACTATTAAGATGAGGCAAGACTACTGGTCGTAGCAGTTTAATAAACTTTGGGTGAACATCACCAAAACCAGGAGCATTAGATTTAACACTATAGATCATCTCATCAACCCCACCAATTGTAATCGGTCTAAAAGTAAGGAAGATAAAACGGTACCAAAATCTGCATAAGTTGAAGTATGATCAAAATTAATAGATGCAGACAAAAATATGCGATTAAGTTCATTTGGATCTTCGTTCACATCATGATTTGAAGCGCGACTGACACCAAGAGATCGAAGATTTCGCCATAGTATTGCTGGTGGCAGTTTACTATTGAATTTGAAATGATAGTAAGTTGTCTTGGAATTTCTGATTTTAGTAGTTACATTGTTCCGCAACCTTCTATAGTCCTCCAATGTATCACGAGTTCTGAAACGCTTCCAACGTCGATAAGATTTATTTCTTTACCTAATCAGATCATTAATGCGTACAGTAAACCAGGGACAACTAGTGTTAACTATTTTAGCTTCTTTAAAAGGAACAAATCTTTGAAAAAGATCCAAAATAAAATCCTCAAAAATTTCAACCTTTTTATCAACAGAATTCTAAATTTGAAAATTATTTAAATACTTGGACATCAATACCTGAGTATTCCATAAGGTCAAAATCATGCACCAAGCTATCTACGTCATGTTCTAGCTGTTGCAAGTTCATTAAGAGCAGATTCGTCTGAAATACAAATCGCCTCATCGCCCATATTTTTACGGACATATACAAGGCCCCTAATAGTAAACACCATGGCCAGGTGCTTCTGTTTCCCATGCCGTAGTGCGCAGCGGTATAGTAAATAATTTCTTGACGTCAGACTTTCATGCACATAAATGCGCTTATCAGAGTTCATGCCGATATCATTAAGTGTTAGCGTATGGTTATTATGTTTTCTCTTGCATGCCAAAGCTCCTAGGAACAAACATTTGTCATGTGAAGTGCAAAATTTTACAATGATTGCAGAATCAAAATTATTTTTATGGTGATTTTTGCCACGAAAGATTTGGTTTATTTGAGGTGGTGTAATTTCGAGAGCCGAGCACAATCCATTTACCAAACCCGCAAGACTCTCACCTGGAGATGATGGAATGCCATTTATGATGATATCCGTGGATAAGCGTTCACGTTCAAGTCTATCCAATCTTAATTCGAGGGAGTTCATCGTGGTACGAGCCTCCTGGAAATTAGCATCAATTTTAAGATCCAAGCAAGCGATCATGTCACGCATGTCACTGGCAAGCATCTTCCGCATTTCCTCCAACTGAATTCGGAAATCACTTTTCATATCAAAAATTTTATTGTTTAGATCGAAGAGAAGATTTTCAATATCAGTAATGTCCGTCGATTGACCAATATTAATATTTAAGATGTCTTCCTTTGATATAGTGGGTGAGATCACAGCAAGTTTCGATGGTATGGTGACCACACCAATACACGGAGATGCACCAGTATCTGCAGACCGATCAGCATTGTTCACACTTGGATTGCCAGGCTTGGATATAACAATTGAAACAATTGGTTTGCTTTTCTTACCCCGAGTTTCTACGCCTGTAGTTGTAGTGGATTTAGTAATGCTGTTAGTTGACATAATGATGATGATATATATCCAGCACGAATAAAAATTCTAGTTTTATAATATTGATAATATGAAATAAAAACCAGAAACTATACACCACATGTGTGCCTCAACTCGAAACAATAGCCAAGTAGCTTATACCGATTTAAAAGATAATAGCGCAAAACAAAAACAATGAAAACCAGCAGACAGCCAACAAAATACGTCTAGCTTGCAATAGTCATTAACACTAACTAACATAGGAACGAAGGGAAACAAAGAAGAATAGACACATTTTAACTGAAAAAAATCTAAGAATTGAGTGAGAATAAGTTGAGAGCATAGACAAACTAATACATACAAAGACTGGGCAAGTAGAATAAAAACCAGTAACGCCTCGTTCGAATATTTAATCGACGATGCCTCGATTTGATGATGCAACCAAAGGGTAAGCCACCAATGCCACGCTCCAATATGAGATCAACGATGTCGGCAAAAGTGATGCTGATACTCTGAAATGTATAATGCTTATGACAGACATGGGGTATCGAAATTTAGATATTCATATCTAGATTTTCCGAATATCTAGATGTATTATCTGTGAACTGGGTAGTAATTAATGAAAACCACAGCTGCTTAAACTAGTTTATCGTTCGGTGACTGCGTATATACTAACTGCTAGATATCTAGTCTACTTGATTAATCCCTAATGATCTAGTACAAAAGTCAGAGAGAGTGTGTATAAATATAAATGTTCTACGTATAGGAAGAGACATATTGGACACGCATAGTAGTTACTAACACATATATACTACACTAGATATCAAAGTCCCCCTGACAGACATAACAAAGGGAATTTATGTGACAAACCGTACTTTGACATTTCAATTCAGTTCACAAATCTTTAAACGTAACAAATTTGGAAATGGAAGTGACAGCTTTAACACAGGCTAAACGGCAACAATTAATTGCAAATATACGACAAATTCAAGAATTGGAACGAAAAAAGAAAAAAATTGCGTTATTTTGCAATAAGATCCTGGTTGAGGTGTAAAACGTATCGGCGGATGTGGTGTCTCAATTCACAATTTTGTGTACAGGCTCATATCTGAGTAATTAGACACATTATCATATTATAATCAACAACTAGATGGTGCCGCGCAAAGTAAGAAGTGCCGATGATCAGGCTATACCCAGTAATTTTTGAGGACATTGATATCTAGATAGTTTTTCTGGGTATATTGGGAGTATTTGATGACACACATGGTGTACAAATGGGATATTCCGAATATCTGGATATCGATACCCAATGTCTGTCATAAACATAACACAATATTTAGAGAATTTACAAGTGGGCAAGAAAAACTATTTTCCTGATTTAAACAAAAATATTGAATGGATAAGATATCCGTTCAACATTAATACAACATCCATGCCAGAAGGTTTATCGTATGCGAAAGAAGAGCAACTGTTGGAATTACCTTCAGACGGATTCTTGAAAAATAAATATATTGAGTGTGCTTTAACGTCATTCTGGTTGCAAATGCAACATGTGTATCCAGTTTTAACAGAGAAAGTCCTGAAATACATATAGCCCTTTCAAACTTCATATTTATGTGAACTTGCTTTTTCATTAAGTAAAAAAACAAGAACAGGCCTTTGGATGGGGACCGCATCTCAAATTAAAATTAACAACCAGGAAACCAAACTGTGATGAACTGTCATCTCAGCACATACAATGAATGTTATTTATAATATAACTTTTATTTATTTTATTTATAATTTTTTATGAGCAAATTTTATATTTCGTTTATTATTATCTTTTTTATGTACCTACTAAAAAAATAAATGCATTTTTATTGTTATTAATGTACATATCACTGAAATGTATATAAATGGACTGCTCGTTGAACCAAAAATGCATGAAAGCAAATGTCACCACTTTTATATTTTTGTCTCTATCCGTGAGAGCATTATTTCCCATTCTACTTTAACGATTGGTAACGAGAAATTGTTTAAGGTTCGGCGGTATTTGGAGAAGGAAATCAAACCTTACCTTACCTTATCGAAACATCCTTGTAAAAAGCACTTCCTTCAACTCATTTATCATTAAACTACACGTAAGGGGAATATAGCGTTGTTTTCTGACTTATTAATTTCCAATTTTAACTTAATTGGTTTTAATTTGTCTCTGACCTTGGATCACAGATCAAAATGGATGCAAATACACATAGCTAATTTTTGCATCAATTAATTTTTTGATTTGTTTTCCTCTTTTTGTCAGCCTACAATAAAGACTGAAATATTGGATCTCTAAAAATAAATGATGGCTTAAAAAACCAAATGAGTTTTTCTATGATATAAAGTAGAATACCGGGTCATATAACCCCACATACATCACATCTTTATATGAAATTAAAAGGCCCACAAACGTCAATTTATTATCAAAAATATTTCCAAATACTTTTGTGGTAAATCCGGTACATTCCGCTGACATGTATATAAGTAAATCCCAAATAATTTAAATTTGGCGCCAGATTACTACAGTTGGTAGCATTGACAGTGAGAACAGTGTATAGTTAGAGAGGGTTGGGGGAAGGTAAGGAGAATCTATAAAAGTAAAAAAAAAAAGAAAAAATAGGAGAAAATGCGCGAGACCGTGTTAAGATGGAATTGAACCTGGCTTTGGGTTGGTAGTCAGCATGCGTATCATAGCAAAATTGAATATAAGTTTTATCAAAACCTTAAAAATCAATTTAATTCCATTTTTTCCGCAGACAGAGAGTTCATTGCACTTTATGTAAATAATTCAGAAAAAAAGTTCCATGAACCGGATGTAGGTACACCCTATACAGAGACAGTCTACTTGAAGCAGTAACGGTGATCATGCTAATCAACCATCAGAAGCCCATCGAAATAATTAAAATTACCTATTTGCAGTCCTGGTGCAATCATAATAGCAGGATTACACAATTAATCAAGATTACAAAGAGGAATAATTCCTCTTGCTCACTGTTCATTTCTACTTTTTCCTTTAATTTCTCTTTATTCAATTCTCTTTTCTTATAAATTCCACTGGGCACAATGCCCTAGTTGGTATCAGTTCTTTGGCATATCCTGTCCATAATTTTCCATCCGCATTAGAAAATCGTAATTGAATGCTACTCTTCCGGGAAAGTTTCGTCATTTATATATGTAGGTACGTCCTGCCTGCCTGATGATGGTTGGTAAAAGCTGAGCCCATTAAAGTAGAATTCTATTCTGGAGCATCCGCCGACAAAAGTACATTTATGCAAAGTTCACAACCAACGAGAAAATGTGCTGCTCTGGAAGTGTATCATTTTATCATTAAAAGGTTTCGGAGAGTTTTCACCGGAGAGTTGTAATAATCCTATTTTTTTTTACGACCGACAATGATGTGTTATGGAACAGGCTGTCGGTTTGCGGTTTATAATTAATTTCATCTTTTACTGCTCTACTAATAAAAAAAAAACAAATAAAAGGACTTAAGTCGAAAAGAAGGGGAAAGGGTGAATTAAGGCGTGTTCTAAACTAAGAATAATTTTTTCTATAGATTAACTCTTTCCGTACCCTTACTTGAAGTTTTCTAATTTGTCATTTCGTCGCGCCAACAAGGACCTTTCTATACGTATAAACCAGAACTAATGACGTAAGGATTTTCGTGAATCTAATGAATGCGTTCTCCTGTGGAGAACTGGCCATTGTACTATGATTAATAAGTTTCTGTCGGGAGATTTCTATTAATTCCAACAGCAGCTACTTTCAAGGATTTATTAAAATTTTAGATTAATTTTGGAAATTATGACGTTGCCATTTACTACAATAACTTCGTCAGTTTCAGCGGCGTATATAGCTTTAACATTTTCAAAGGTTTTTTTAGTGCAACCAATCTTAAAATGGTCTTCGTGTAAATTTCTGACTTTTCATTGTCTATTATTTAGCTTAAGTCATTGAAACCTTCCAGTTGAAAGAACACAATAAATTCCTTTGATGAAAGGAAAGTCATTAGTGTCAGAAAGGCGTGAAAAATAAAAGTGGTTTCTTCAGGATACTTCAGAAATGATGATAACGCTAAAGCAAGAGCGAATGAAACGAACTTACTAATTATTTTTTTTTTTACCTCTGAATCTAATAATAGTGTTATTAATAGTCAATGGAATAAAGTTTTCCAACAATATGACTGATATGTCAAACTCTAATAAAATTTTAATCAAACCAATCTGAATATTGTTTGAGAATTTCATTGTTTATGAAAAGGAACAATATCCAAATGCCTTTTATAAGTACAGTTCATAAAATCTATGAAAAAAGCTGGAAATACACTACAAGCGCTGTATAAAAGTTTTCATATCTATTAGAAAATACCTTCACGTATTCTATACTAACAGAGCCTAGAATTTATGGGGCACTCTCCAAGGATCCATTTTCTCCATTTAAATCATAATTATTATTATTATTATGGTCAAACTTGCACAAAGTTAAACGTTCCCTAGTTAACAGAATAAATCACCACGAAAGTGAAATATAAAAGTTCTGCAATGCGCAGCCCTGCCACAGAGATATTTGTCATAAAATTCTTTTAAGCTAATGGGGTTCATTGGCCAGTCGACGACAAGCATAAGTCGTCATAGTAAAAGGGTTGGATTCCTTGCCAATTATTATCCTGTTTGATTCTGTACTTCCGGTGTAAGTGTATATCGCACCACAAAATGTCTAGACCATCGCTTATGAAACATTAAGGTCTCCTCTTCATCGGCTCTGGTATTTGCCAATTTACCTCATTTCCCGTCGATGTAAAAAAAAAAAGTTTCAAAGAAATTCATCTCGAAATGATGATAGTCCGCCGCAAACAGTCGCTTTTTAAATTGAGTTATTTGGACAGATCTGATGTAACTGATAAAATGCTGCATGCACGACCAGACCAACTAATTTTTCTTACTTTATTCACCAGTCAAGTGCTGCATCTAGGTATAAAGCGCATACCTACAGCATCCACAAACAGGATACACATCCTGAAAATTGTTAGTATAGGATAGGAAACTCAGTTTTTCCCTTCCATTCCCTCAGCTGTGGACAAGCGAAGTCGTCTTGAAATTTTGTACGGCTTGTAGTAGGGAGCTTTTGGACGGGTGACATATTATAAGTTTCTTATAAAGTCGTTGTCAGATATTTGTATACGGAACAACAGCGACACAAAACCGAGTCACATATAGTCTTACAGAGACAGAGAGTGTCTTATAAAAAGGTTAAAAAAGAGTTATTGAAGACATAAGGAGAACCACATAAATACGAATTACCCCCCACCACCCAACCCCAACCAAAACACACACACACACACACAACAAAAAACATGAAGAAGATTTTCTTTGCAACTGTGGCAACCTAGGTCCCGAACGCTAGATTGTTTTCACTGCTGCTTTCTAGCTACTCCTACTACTAAATTGCTTCTTTCTCTCAGAAAGTATTTTTCCATCCAATGACATAAACAAAGGGTGGAAGTTCTGGGAAAACTTTTCACAAATTTCTCTAGTTACGTTCTTGAAGCTTTTCGTATTCATAATCCTGTTTCCTTCGTCTCCGGCTACAGTAAAGTTCTTCGTAAGAAGATTTTTATAAAGATTTTCACGCAAAAAAAAAGTTATTGCTTTGGCGGAGTACATCTTAAGGAATTAACATTACAACTACGGTGCCAGTCCAGCAATTATTGCAGATAAAGGAGAGGAAATTACGACTTAACTTTGTAAGTTTAATTGTTTTTAGAGCAGCACTGTGAAGGGGTGGAAAGAGGTTTGAGACGTTTGATGAAAGTTACGATATTTAAAAGTGAAAATTAAATTTCAAGTTCGACAAGCTCTTTTGCAAAATTCTACAGCTTAACTTAATTTTGTGTACCGAAAGCCAATGAGAAAATTTTTATGCATTTATTCCTTCCTACTAATTATTCATTTTAATCCTTGTGTTCACAAATAGCTACCCCGGGGGATTAGCATTCTCTAATAATCCTTCATCAGTTCAAGTGGGCTAGAGAAACTTAGTTCAGCAAAGTCAACAGATAAGTGTTATCTTATATTGCTCACAGAACTTCGGGAAAGTCATTTCTATATACATAAGTATAAATAATTAGGGACGAAGAATAGAGCCCTTAGGCAACCCACTAAACAATGGAAGGGGATCTATTAAGGTGTCCGTCATTTTGATAAGTTGAAGACAGATTTTGAAAAAGATTATTGTAAAAGTCGATCTGAATAAAAAAAAACTATATGACCTAAGTCAACAGGTCTACGAAAATCAAAATAAAACCCTGTACCAAATAAGGACACTGTATGCATTTCTTACAATGCTTTCATTATAATATATATATATACATACTAATGATAAAAAATACAAAATCTTTCAGATAAAATTAACCCCACGTGAGTACGTGTATGTTGAAAAATATGATACGAGAATTATTATAAGGTAGACAAACCAATTTATGTATAAATTATTTTGATGAATTCAAAAATATTGGAAAAATGCATGAACTTATCTGTAGATTCGGACTTCAAGTAGATTTTATTATACCCTAGAATCTAGCTGAAATAATGGACATGAGTAGGTATGCCAAGTTTGTCATTCCCATGTGTAATGCATAGAAATAATGATTATAAGTACCGCAAAATGGATTGGACACCTACACAAAATATTAAAAACTATTTTGATTTGTCCGCTCATCCGCCTGTCCGTCTGCATGAAAACCTGAGTGAAATTGTGAAAATTTTTGAAAAATAAAAATACAGTCCAGTCTGTAGGAAGTTATAGGTACTTTGCAAAGGATCCACAGTTGGCAATTTTAGCTGTAATAAAATCTTAAAAACTTTATAGCTCGAATTTTTCTATGTTATATCTTTCATGAATTTTTTTTGGAAAAATCAATATTAGTTATAGACCAAAGAAGCAACAAATTGCTTATTGCTTGTCTACGCATCTACGCTCTTAAAAATGGTTGTTGACCTCCAAAATTGCGGCCTTCTCTATATCAAGTCGAGGCACTGTTTTATATTGTAGCAAGGCATTGCTCTTGGCCTTGGCCAATGCATAAAAATTCAAAAAAGAAATTTCCAGTAAATTTCTAAGAAAAATTGTGGCCTTCCCTTCATCGGGTCGAGGCAACGGTGGTTTTTATGGAGCGAGGCATTACTGGCTTACCCTTTGGACACGTCATCAAGTGCCAAGTCAAGGCATCGTCCAGGCATCGTTAATTTTATTTATCTAGAAAAGCATTGCATATTTTTGTCTACATGTCCAGTCTTTGTATGTATTAGTTTCTCTATGACATAGGTTTATGAAAATTTTTCCTCTTGATTGTAATTGGAAATAGAATTGATTTTGCTTCGACACTTTCGCTTCTGTGCTTTTCGTTCCAAAAAATTTTCTATTCAGCAGATGGAAAAAATTTCTGTTGATTGATTAAAATTAAAAATTGATTGCGAGAAATAGTATATATTTCTGTATGTACAAAATATAAGCCATTAAACTATTGTGCAAGGTAAAAGGTAAGCAGGTTTTCAATTTAGATTAAATTTTTTACGTGTAAATTTATGCATAAATACATGATGTCAATTGTGCCTCTTTAGCAAATTTTGACCATAAATTGGAAAATGATTTGTTATGTGTAGAAAATAGTCTGGGGTATAGAAAAGTTACGAAACCACGACGATTTATCAAAATAATTGTCAGTTTACGACACCAGTAAAATTGTAAGGACTGATACCTAGCTTTCGTAGTGATTCGCTACTTAAAACAGATTCTTATGACAGATTCTATTTTTTTTCTATTCACGTTTTTAAGTTTACCCGTATTACAAAAAGTTAATGACGTTTGCCCAAAAGACGTATTACAAAAAAAAACAAATGACATTTTACAAAAAGAATCTCCCAACTGAGATCAAAGACAAAAAAGTCGGAGGTCTAATGAAATATTTTAGCATTTTAAAAATGTCAGTGCTAAATTAAGTTGCTTAGATCCAAAGAATTCCAAAAACGCAGATAACGAGAGGAAATTATTATAATTTTTGGCAGACTTATAGGTACTCAGACGTCACCGACAACAAAGCCAAACTTATTCAAGCATTTAAAACTTTTAAGGATATGTACAGTGAGATAATTAGTCATAGAATTTAAAAATAAATAAAATATTGAGGAAGCGTCCTTAAACAATGTATTAAAATTCATCACTGTCAATGACATGTGCTTTATTTACCCTAACTTGTCGATTTTATAAAAAAAAAAAGGCTTGACTTTGCCAAAAAGAATGACGGTGCGGAGCGAACCCTTAGCAGACTGAAGCTCATTAAGTCCTACCAACAATTTACAATGGTTGAAGAAAGATTGTCTGGGTTAGCTTTACAGTTCATTGAGAGACAGTTGGGTACTGACGTGGATTATATTATGGTTATAGATAATTTTGCAAGAATGAAACCTAGACGAAGGAAGCTGTTGTAGTTGTCTCATTTGTTAATAATTCATAAGTGCATATTAATTTTATTTTTAAACTACTTCCACTACTTTTTTTTATTTTCAAAATATGACATCAAATTAACTAATATGCTCGCTCCCCCAATTGTTTAAACCTAGATACGTCACTGTCGGGTTCACTTCTTCAAAAGAAGACTTTAAAAATGCTAAGAGAGAAATGTTAAATTTAACTGAATTCAAGGCATCGACCGAATGGTTACAGTTCATTCCGCAAGTGTTACAACATTAATTTCGGTGTGCTATCAAGCGAGAGAGCAGATGTTGATCTGAGTACGGTTGGGGAATATCGCAGTACTATTCAAAGCCTTTGTGAGGGATACGAACCTTCAAATATTTCTAACCTAAGATGAAAAAGGACACTTCCTCCGAGCAATAACAACCAGGTCACTTCTCGTGAAAAATGGAATGAATGAAAAATGACTGAACCAAGATATCATTCATAATTTAAAAGTAAACTAACGTAACTGAACCATGAACCATTTAATTTGTTATAAAGGGTTCTCCAATAAGAGGTGTTATTTTAATTAGTCCGCTATTTCAGTAGATGTCACTTTCGGAGCTGTCATTTTTTGACATTTGATAAGTAGAAACTACGCCATTAATAAAAATGGAACGATACACGATTCAACAACGCATTGAAATTATTAAAATTCACTATAAAAATGGTGAAAATGTGGCAGAGACGGTTCGTAAAACTCGAACATTTTTCGGTCGTCGTGAAGCACCTTGTCGGACCGCAATACAGAAATCGGTAGAAAAATTCGAGCTGTCGGGACAAGTTAGTGATGTGAAGAATAAAACCCGTGCACGTCGCTCAAGAACAGCCGAGAAAATTGCTGCTGTAGCCGAAAGTGTTGAAGAAAACCCAGGTTTGTCCATTCCTCGTCGTTCTTTGGAATTAGGCATTCCACAAACGTCATTACACCGTACTTTGCGTAAAGATTTGGGTCTTAAGGCTTACAAAGTTTAGTTAACACAAGAACTCAAGCCGGCCGATCATCAACAACGTCGAGTCTTTGCTGATTGTGTCCTTGAAATGCATGAAAATGATCCGGAATTCCATCGAAAACTCATCTTGAGGGATGAGGCCCATTTCTACCTCGATGGCTTCGTCAACAAGCAAAATTGTCGCACCTGGGGCTCGGAAAACCCAAGAGTTATTGTTGAAAAGCCTCTCTATCCTCAACGTGTGACTGTTTGGTGCGGTTTATGGTCCCGCGGGGTCATTGGACCTTACTTTTTCGAAAATGAGGCTGGAGCAACAGTTACGGTGAATGGATTGCGCTATCGACAGATGATTAATGATTTTTTATGGCCGGAATTGGATGGTATTGATCTGGACAACGATTACTTTCAAAAAGACGGCGGTACGTGCCATACAAACAACGAAACCATTAATCTTTTACGGGAAAAGTTTCCGGACCGTGTTATCTCTCGAAGAGGTGATCACAATTGGCCACCGAGATCTTGTGACTTAACACCTTCCAACTTCTTCCTTTGGGGCCACGTGAAAGAGAAGGTCTACGCCAACAGCCCAGCGTCGATTCAAGACCTCAAAGATGAAATTCGTGAGGCTATCGAGGACATAGGGCAGCCACTTTGCGATTTGGTTATGGAAAATTTCATGAAAAGGATATGGTCCTGTAAGAGTAGTCGTGGTGGACATTTGGCTGATGTTATCTTGCGTTATTAACGGCATACCTTCCTCTTTATAATGAAATAAAGATCCGATCATTTATCTAAAAAAATGTCATTTTTCTTTGAATATCAAAATAACACCTCTTATTGGAAAACCGTTTATTTGGATGAGGTTGAAAATTCTTCAGAACTTGCAATGAAAATTTTATGCTCTCGAATAACTTAAACCTGCATAGGACTATGTAACTAAATCAACAATCCATAAATGTTTTCGAAAATGTAGGTTTACGAACGATAATATTTAGCACCGACGACATAAATACTGAAGATTGTATTGTAGACGAAACTGTATGGGAATTGGCAGATGTTGATGTATTTTTGGTCACATATGAGACCTTACCGGAAAACTGGGAGGACGATTTGTTTCAACAGATTAAAAATAGATAAGACACTGAAGATATTATATTTAACTTCAGCAGCAGCTCCGAAGATGTCGTCGAATCCGAAAATGAAGCTTCGAATGAAATTTTCTACACGACTATTAAGGACGTTCTTTCAAGAATTTGTTGCCTTAAAAAGTACGAAACAAAAAGGAACATACCTACACTATTTCAAAAACTAAATTAGTGTGAAAATATGATTGAAAGAGAACACGTAAATTCTACTAAAAAACAAATTAAGATTTCAGATTTCTTTAAGAAATAATTTGCTATTGCACCTAGCTTGTGCTTTTCGATTCCCGTGAAATGTTTTTTTTTCTTCTTTAAATTACAGTGTACATACATATAAATTTTATCAATAGTTTGAACTTTGTTTACATTCAATTTGAATAAAGCATTTTTTAAATTTAGTTACCATAATTAGTTCTCCTCTGCAGTAACGCACCCGGGATTCGGCTGGAGGGGGGGGGGCATAGTTGCCCCAAGTCCTAACTAGTCGGAAAAATAGGGCTCTAAAGTCGTGTCCTGCACCCATCTGAGCACTTTAGGACTGCTATTGTATATTAAAAGTTTTATTTTATTTTATCGGACTTTGGAATAATATACAGACCACATTTTATACATAATTTGTAAATTATGTTCAGAAAACAGACATTCTGGAAGGGGACCGGTCCCGTTCGTCCCCTGTATAGCTTTTTGGTATATTTATGTGTGCATGTCTATACATATATAAATTTCTTCATCTGTAAAATCGGACGAGTAATTGATGCGACCGTGAAGTGGTCCAATTGGTAGATTTAACTGTATATGTAAGTAATGACATGTTGAGGTGCCCAAAATAGTTATAACATTTCGAAGAAATTTTAAGTTTGTTACATTGTAATGTTTTGAGAAAAAAACTCTGATTTTTGTGATTTTTTTTCCGGTTAATATAATATTTTAGTTTAACTATAACACGCGCAGAGATAGTTTCATTATTTTTTTATGTTAAATGAAAGTTTATAGTGTCTTATTCTGCATTTATAAACTATTTTATTCACCCGTGTTACGAAAAAAATTCTTTCAAATAGTTTCTGGCTTTCTAATCGTTTCTAGCTTTCTAGTAGTTAGGAAGTTATTTCAAAATAGTCCCTCTTTAAAGGAGTTACAATTACAAACCTGTAGCTAATTTAAGATGTGTTCCAAAACTTGTTGAAGTAGTTACAAATGTGCCTGCCTTTAAGGCCGATAAGGGGTTTCATAAAGAATAAATTTACAAATTTTGTAGAGTTCTTAAACTGATTGTCTATAATAAGATGTTTAGGAACTGTCACAAAACGATTTGACGTTTGACATTCCTAAATGTCATCACCCACAGATGATAATTGAATAAATAATTAAGAATATGGGAGAGCCGGAATCAAGCTCCTCTCCTGTCCTATTTAAAAGAAACAAAAAAGAGGATATTCAAATATTATGGCCCGGAATATCCATGGGACGGATGGGGCACGGCAATACTGGAGGGACCATCACCAGCAGGTTTTCCCGGCAGCTATAGGATAACTCAATGTTGACTATCCTTTTCTTCCAAGACTCCGATATCCAATCCTAATACTTTCCTCATCTTTACTTTTATATACCTTGGCATGATATTTTGTTATTGTGGTGCTGTGGCAAGAGGCTGGTTTTATTTTACCCCCCCCCCCCCCCCCCCGCAACTTATCTCTGGAAAGCTAGCATGCAAGCATGCTAGTCTGCCGATACCTGTCACGGTATGAACAGCTGACTTCGTTCAGAACAGAACTTAATGTGCTCCATCCTTAACCTCTAGAAAACACACACGCATTCCATAACAACTTCTATATTCCGATTTTAGCAAGACCTTCAACAGAATCAATTGCATAATACTACTTCAGTTACCTCCTCTGTTTGTAAATTGGTTGTCCTTTTACAGGACCAATCGCAAACAGAAAATTTTGTTCGTTTCTTCTCAGATAAAAAAAATTACATCAAAAATACCACAGTTGAGAATTCTCGGCTCACTTTTGTTCATTCTGTACATATATTTCTATAAATTATATTTCCTGACTATTTTCCAACTCATGATTTTTTGAAATTCAAATGATGCTAAAATATTCGCTCTATTTTCTCTCTGACTTCAACATATTCCATCGATTCAGTTTAATGCAAATTTCTAACGTTTGCATTTCTTTTCTTCTTGAAATACCTCTGTCATTATTTCTCCTTACCTGAACCATTTATATATCTGACTTTGCTCCAAATATTTGAAAGCCGACGTAAACTTTTCAGAATTGTTACTTTATTTACCATATCCGAAGAGACAATTAACTCCCTTATGCATTTCAATTCCATATCATTAAACATGAATTAACGTTTTTGGTGACACTTTGGTGTGAGTCTTCTTGATGAATATCCCAAAGTTAATATAAGAAAATCACCACCCACCCAACAGCCTAATTAGATTCTAACTTCTGTTCCTTAGTCTTAGTTAAACACAGGTAAACAATCTAATTCTCGATCCATTAAACTCGTTAAATTTCTGTTAGCAATTAATCAAAAAGACATACGATTTCCATGCCGATAATTTACTTGAAATGTCCTAAAATTTCAACACATTGCAAACCGAGAGTGTGTAAATCGTCATACTACCAATTTCACCATCCGAACATTACCGAGACTCCACATACTATTCGGGGAGTAATTAATCGGTAGCAACAGCTTCAGCAGTAATTAAGACACATAACCCACTAATCAGTCTTGCCTAGATTATATTATATAGGTGATGTACAAGGTGGACGTGTTCCAAATTAATCTCTCCATTAGGACAGCTGTGTATATGTCACCCTCATATATACGGCAGCTTACATAATTCTATAATTCTATTGCAATTAGTCTGAGCTGACGAACTCCATAACTGTAGCCTAAGGTGAATTGTTAATGGTGATGTCTACGAATTTACGCTTTCCACTAAATAGCATCCGGGAAACTCCTACTGAAGTTAAATATGGTGACGCTTAAATATGTTAAAGTGTCGATGAATCCTTTCGTACTCTATCAGTTAAGGTACTTAGTTAACTCTTTAATTTCTGTACATGTACTCTACCCTGGTTTTTGTTTCTTAAGGACAAGTGTACTGTCGGAATGTGCTGCCATCGATGTGATCAGTCAATGACGTGATGGCAATTCGTGCTGTTTCTCATAATATCATTTCGTGACATTCACCCTAGTTATACAGAATGCCCAAACTTAAATGGAATCACTCCCACACAACATATACACGTTTTTTTTCGGATATTTGTCAACTGTCGCTGCGAAAGTCATCAATAATAAAAGTCCCTTCCCAGATGGTATGATGGCACCCTATCGAATAGAAGGAGGAAAGCACGTATGAAACGCTAAAACGGCAACGTACAAAGCAAAAAGCACAAACAAATACATAGTAGTTTGACAAGAAACGGTTAGGATTGTTTGAGAAATTGAGTAAGCTACAGGATGGATATTAATTTCCCCTTATATAAATAACTGTAAATGTCTACTTAGTAAATTGGGCATAATCAGTAACCCAGTAATAGCTTAAGCTGGATAACTGCGCCAATAATAGTAGATTGAGGGCAAACCACTTGAAGACAAAGCTAGTACTGGGTAGAGAAAATCTTAAAACATCTGAGGGTCATACACGATCCCAAGCTGAGCCGGAAGGCTAATGTAGAGGAACGTGTTAAAAAGGCCAATGTGTCCTTCTACATGTGCAACAGAAATTTTGATGGCATCTGGGGATTCAAACCCATGGTAGTACAATAGATATACATAGCCATAGTTTGACTTGGTTTGGTTGTTTGGAATAACTGGGTGTGTGCGCCCCACATCCACGGCCAGCCTTGAGAAATTGACCACAATCTGTACTGGGTACCTAGCCACAGAGATATCTCAGGCAATAAGATTGCTAATGAATTAGCGATAAAGTGCTCTGAAATGGATAGGTAGCTCCGCAGCGATAGCTTATATAAGGATCTCGATCGGAGCCTTGAAAGAAAAGATCATCAGAGGCGCTTATCAAAAGCCAAGTCTCCGGTGGGTCAATAGGAAAACCCAATGTATTGCGAACCAATTGTGGCCTACATATGACAGGAAGCGGAAAAGAGAATTCCTTAATACCAGGAGAACATATACCAGGAATCTAGTACGGGTGATTACGGGTCACTGGATCATAGGAGAACATGCTAGAAGACTACGAATAGCGATGAACGATTTGTGCAGAAGCTGTAAGGATTCGGAGGAAATCGAATCTACCCAACATGTATTTTGCGAATACCCCGCTCTGATGAATGGAAGAGGTAGGCTATTAGGTAGCTACTTCTTTGAACGTCTAGCGGAGCTGTAAAGTAAAGCGTTCCGACGTATCCTGAGATTTCTAATGGAAGCAGGAAGCATTTAGGTCAGTCTTAAAGGTTATTTTGTATAATCACGGGGCACAATGGATCCACAGGGCGTCTAAACGAACCACGCTAGGCACTTCTAGCGACACCCCTCTTACCTAACCGAACCTAACCAGTAATGGTGAGGGCAATAGATACTGCAAAATAGATATAAAGATAAATAGAAAAAACGAAGAATTTGAATACAAATAGATAAAAAGACACGTTGTTAAAATTTATTCCAGAATTTAAAAATTTTAACCAAACTAATAGTAGCACTTCTTGCATTCTCCAAACACAATTAAGTTTATCTCTTACTTCTAAATGTTACAAAATTATAAAAAATTTATGCACGCCACTGCCCTCTTCATCTGTCAAAAACAAGATTGCCGATTGCAGTGTGCATGCTTTTTTATTATGCTTATTATGAGAAATTTTTAAAGTCTTGGAGCGCTCCCAATTAGCTCTGAAGGAAACGTAGCAATAGGTAGTTTTTTAAGAAAATATATATTTTGCGAATCGCCATGTAGGTACTCTCAAATCCGTGTATATATTTGGTATACTGAAATCTCTTGTAGACTTGTTTTCGGTAGCTCCCTGGGGTCGTGGGTTCGATTCCCACCTCGACTTGGTCCTGTGCTTCTCCTTCCAAGTATCCTTCCATTTTCTGCATTATTCCTTAACCATTATTAATTAATTCTTCAATCGACATTTAATTGTATTTGCTAAGGATATATTCGATATAACTTTGTAATTGACATGTGTCTATGTTATATTTCTAAGGAAAAAGTTGCTATTAATTAATGATTCCTCAAGTATAATGATGTCTATGATTGTTTCTAATGCTTGCCTAATGTATACATAGCTTATATGTAAATATGTAATATTTCCTGTCTGTAAGATTGTTCAAATCGGTAGACTGAATAAATAAATAAATAAGTAAATAAATAAAAAGCTCCTCTATACTTCTAATTATCTCTTCCAAAATCTTTTCAGGAGCACTTCTATCGAAGCTCAAATAGATTACTTAGCTCTGCGGAGAGATGAAATGGTAAAAAGTATATGTAAAAAGGTACGAGAAGCGACCGCTATATAGGCGCTTCCGAAGGTATACAGAAGACAAGGTATTCCCATTAAAATTTTTACACATTGCAGCTGATATCCTGTGACGTAGTTCTGTGACTAATGTGTATACATTTTTATAGGAAAGACAGAGAGAGGAGAGAGCATATTGTGTTCTCTGTGCCGTACTTTCGTATACATTTCTCAATATTACGTCACCTAATGGTGGAACATGGTTCGTAATGGGAATACCTTCTATTCTGTTCATATATCTTGTGTGCTTCCATAGGATCGAACTTTATAGATGATGGTGTGTTCCATTTTCCGCTGAGCCATGTCTACCAATTTTCATACATAACGCGACTAACAAAATTTTTTCCATTAATTTTAATTTTTCGTCCGTGTAAACCTGGTTTGTCAATTAAATCATTGCGAGGGAGCAAGATGCCCTTCCACTTCTAGTTTCCTTTCGCAAATTTTTCAAATTTTTTGAAAACTGAGTTGCTTGTGTCACGGGAAAAGTCAAATTGACAAATATATTGGCAATTTTATTTATTCGATATTTCTTCGTTCGATGGTCCTGGTTCACAGTCTTACTGTTCGGAATAATCATGGAATTGTGGAGATCCATCAACTACAATATTGGGAAATCAGAATTCATCAACACCCTCGAAATGCATCCGGAGCTATAGTCATCGGTAGAATTATTCAAACAAGAAAAAGTGAATCCGGAGGCTCTGACTTCCACAGGAGAACAATTCTTTATCGTCCTATATGCCAGTAATAAGCAGGAAAACTCTATAAATATTTTACGATTCCACCGCTTCGTTAAATCAGTGACTAAAAATAAGTTAAATCTCATCTCACTACTACCACCAACGAAAAGCGCAGTACGCCAGCACATATTCCGCATATATAAGCGGATACAAACTTAGCTCGGGTTTTACAAGGATCTTCAGGCATGGGGTTGGCGACTAATAAATCCGGGATTTTAACCAATTATTATCACATCTAAACTCGCGCCACCGGAGCTTTTAAAAGTCATATCGTGCGAGTGCAAGGGAAGCGTGAAGCTGCATATAGGTGCAGAAAAGCAGGGATTACTTGGTTACATTATTTGGATCAATTGCAGTGGGCAAACATGAAACAACGCGGCCAAAATCGACATTTTGCTCAACGAGAATGATGTGCATGATTCGACCATCGAAAAATCATCTCGTGAGGTTAAAAAATCTCTACAGTTAAATGAATACTCCGAGCAGGAGGACTGTGAACTAGGACCATCGAAACCAAGAATAAATATCAAAAATGGACCTCCACTCATTTTCATCTTCTTCTGAAGCACGAAAACATGTATATTTGCTAATAAATTTCATGCATATGATTCAAAATTTTGCTGTTTTATTTTTTTATATTGTACTTTGTACTTTTTTTGCTTTCTAACGCCCTCCCATCGTGACGTGCTAAAAGTCGTAACTTATGTATAAAAAAAAAAAAAATAAATGACATTGCAGATATTAATAAATTAATAATGGACATTCTTTTTGATATGCATCAGGAGAAAGAAAAAAACAGCAAAAACAAGTTTCAGTCTCTTAATCTTTCTCGTCCGATATCTTAACAACGATCAACACTAGGTGAAAAATTCATATGACCCAAATTGTACAGCGTAAAGAAAGTAACAAAAAAGGATATAATCGCAGTTTTCGTATCATGACGAAGAACCGAGTTATCACAAAATAAACTAAATTTTCCCTTTCTTCACGATGACGGAGAAAGCTCGTAGGAAATTTTTGTCGACAATTCCAAGTTAAGCTTTTCTAAGCCCCCTTCAGGGGCGGATCCAGCTCCCCCCCCCCCCACCCAATGAAGACCAATGAAAAAAATTGCAGTAGATCTTTTGAATTTTTCCTAACAAAATGATTCACATCTATTCTACTGCTCTTTTTGTAAAAAACATAAAAATTTCTGGAAAGCGGTCAATATGATATATTTAGGATCGCAGGCCCTCTAGTATCTTGGCTTTCGCTCATGGCTATGGAAGCCTATAGAGAAAACAGGAAGCGCGGATTCCTGTACATGAGCGGGGAAGGTTTGTTTCAATTGAAAACGATCTGCCAAAGGGTCTTTGATAAGCCTTCAATGTAAAGACGGGTTTTTAGAATATTATCCCCGCGTCATGGCAAAACAAACATTTAGAAAAACAATTATAACTCGTAATTGGAGATATTCAGCGAAATTACACAACGGCGAACAAGTCATTGTGCATTGTTTTAGTGAGTGTTATTACATTTAAAGCAACAGATTTATTTTGGAATATTTTTTTATTATTATTTCGTAAAATGTCATAGTTTTTTATAGAATACTTCGCTTAAACATTAAATAAAACCAAAATAAATCTGCAGATTGGGGAAAGTATCAATGAGTATCCTAGAGAATTTGATTGGTCGGTCTGTTTTGCTTCAAGGGATGCTGATGAATGCACATTTGAATTTAGTACAATTCTAAGTCTTGGGCATGATCGAATACATTCAGTATTTATACAGCAGATCATAACAACAATAAAATCGCTCTTGGTTTAACGATAAGTACAACTAAGCAATAAAAACGAAATAGTCTGCTTTTCGCACCTATCAATTGCATCTATGTCCAGAACTGAAAGACTATCCAAAGAGAAAATTTTCTTTTTGACCAGAATGGTAGAATCTTGGCAAGAAGCAATGGCAGCAAAGGTTTCTGATCCTTAGTTAAAACCATCAGAAGCAACTTCAGCAGTTCCGCTCCAATACACATCCTTGCGAGAGATATGTTCAAGGTCCTTAAGGAGATCAACGTCTCCATAGCTGTAGATCATGATAATTTCAAACCCCTATTAAATAAAACCTGCGCCTTATTCTTGGCTAAAGCTTTGCGAAAACTATTCTACATGTTCTTATTCGACAGAAAAATTTCCAATTGCTTGGAAACTACCTCACGTTCAGTCTATTCCCAAGAAAGGAAAGGGTAGCGATCCCTGAAATTATCGACCAATTGCAATTACTTCGATTCTTTCAAAGGTTCCTGAATCTATCACTAGCTCCAAATTAATGAAGTATCTAGAAACTAATCAAACTCTCAACAATCAGTAATATGGCTTTTCTTTTTCTGACTTTTCTTATGTAACATTGAAGCCGTAGTTTTCACATTTTGGTGAATTCAAAATCGTTGCCGTAGTTATTTCAAAGGTCTTTGATAGTGGCTGGCATTCAGCTATTTTAGCCAAACTTAAAGCACTTTGCCTCTCTCTTCCTCTTCTATTATGGATGTAAAGTGTTTTATCTGGTCGCTTAATACGGATTATATTTGATAGCGTTACATGTGAATCTCAGCCAATAAATGTCGAGGTGCCTCAGGGCTCTGTAATATCTCCATTTCTTTCGCAATTTTCATTAATGATCTGCTTTCCATTACTTTCAATCCTATCCATGAATATTTGCAGTAAGTTAAGCTGAACAGATCACAACTTCTCTGTTGCCAAATAAGCATAGAAATATCTTGGATTGCTGCAAAGGTGTAAGAAATATTTCAGCCCATCGATTCTACCGCTCCTCTACAAGTCCTTCAGCTCATTGGTATAGGCTTCCCGCTAATCAATGATATTTCGATTATTTATTGCATCTGCTCTAAGCGTACCGTTGCATTCCATTGCACCTGTTTGCACGCATACAATATTGAGAAAAAATAAAATGAAGTAGTCAGTGCCCTTGAGTCGTCGTGTCGGTACTATGTTCCTACAGAGAAGTAGCGCACTATATTAAATGAATGTTTTTTTTTTCCTTTAACGCCAGTGTTTTAATAATTCCAAAATAACTAAATTAAATAAAGCTATATTGTTGAGTGCTTGGCGTGTTTTACATTGGCGAAGTAGCAAAATCTTGTCATATGGTGTATAGCTCAATGTTAGATGAGCGGACTGATTTGGTTAGGTATATTACTTTCGCTTACCACTGGTGGGGGCGCGAGATAATAATTAGGATAGGCTATGGATGGGACGTAGAAAGAACTTGTTAGTGACTCTAGGAAAACTTTATTATGACTCAAAATGTTCTTACAATGTATCGATTTATATATATTTTGAGAACTACATACTAAGCAATAATTACATTTATTAATGGGCAGCGAGTAATGAACTGCGAATTATGCCTATATCGGTAATTTGTTTTTTAAATTAATGAATTGCTAAATACATTTGATTAATTTAAATGAGTACATATTAAGCGGAAACTGTTAATGATTTTGCATTTGGAATTATTGCTTTTAGGTCAATATATGCATGTTTCCTAAACATATGGACTCACTCGAACACCAGCACAATGTTGGTTGCGTTCACTCCTATATTTCCACATGCATGACCAATGTTCTGATGAAATATCTAGTCTGATCCCTGATTCCTGCATGTAATAATTGCATTGCAAGCCGCGCATATCCTTTTACCTTTCAAAATACTTTCGGCCGTAGAGTAAAATTCCGTGATGCTTTTTATCCAGAACTGTGCGAACGTGGAACAATCTACCATTTTCTGTCTTTCCTCCGGCATGCAATCTGCGAAAGTTTAAGGGTGACATACTTCGGCACCTTCACCACTCTCCTCACGTTCCCTAATTCCTTTTGTACTTCGCATCGTAATTCGTAGGATATCTCCTGAGCGTGGCTTAATAGTATAAAAACAAAAGAAGTCACACTTTCTTACCTTGCCGACGAAGTTGTACACGTACAAGGTATATGTATTGCATCTGTTCTGTGACTGCTATTTTAAACAAATGTAAATTTTAGATTCCTGTATTTTATAAAGATACAATTTACGATGATTCGTGAGTTTAAATAAAATGCATTTCCCCAGCTTTACTAATTAAATTGGATGATTGGGAAGTTTTACACTTCCACCATTTACAAACCAAAACAAAATAAATAATCTAACATCCCCTTTGAATTTTCGGAGTGGCAAAGAACCTTGAGAAGCTTTCTTCGTTGCGAGTGGTAGCCACTTGATAATGTGTTCGACTCGTATCTTTTAAATGATAAATTTTGTGCATTTGACATTTGCAAGTGGTGGCTGAGTGTCTTCAAACCTTTGTTCAGTTTTCAGCATATGCGATTTTTAAACCATGGTTGCGCCCCCTCACAAGTATCCTTGATCCGCCCCCCCCTCCCATTATCTAAAAATCAGCTAGCTCAGTTCACTTGCATTTATATGACATTTTTACCGCCGTAATGATTGGATTATACCTAATCGCATGCTTAATTATTTTAGAAATTGCCTATTTCATAGGAATAAATTAAAGTTGTATTTTCCACATGAATTTCTAAGCTCTGCCGACGACACCTTTAAGACTTTCAATTGTGAAAAACGCCAAAAAAACAATTTAATTCCCTCAAAAAATATTCCAAAAACGTATTAGTAAACAACAAAGAAATATCCTGGTAGGACTTGAAAGATTTTTTCTTTGGCCTCCTTTTCATTGCCAAAGAGATTAAAAAAATGAATAAAACAAAAATTCCACAAAAACATCACCAATTTAAGCAAATTTTAAAGGCAATTTTGCTTTGATGATAAATGAAAAACTACTGGCTTCGTCAATATTGAGGACATTGACAAACAGCTTTAAGAGGATTTACATAAGAAAATGCGAAAATATTTCTTTGCGTTTGTTTTTTTCATTCAAGGTAGTTTTTAGCATTATGACTCCATTAATAATAACAAAATAATAAATTAGTGTTTCACATCCTCTTAGAGGGGATTATCAGTATTTGTTTTTTATTTGCAGGCAATTAATTGATTTATTTACTCGGTTCAAGGGTTGCTTCGTAAACTTTATGACGATGTTTGTTTTTTTTTTTGCATATTACCAAATGTCTCGAGGAAATATGTCGCGGTATGAATATCTATACTGCATGATCTTCCAACTCATGGTTTTTATCCCAGTGATTCAGATCCTCTAGAACGAGGCGGTCATTACGAAGTTGAATAAAATGCCTACTACGAAATGTGGTTGTTATCACGATGAATCCAGCTTCATTTTTTCTGTTTATTTTTATATTGTCATAATCGTCTGCAGAACTCGTCGTGTGAGACTTGAGCAAATTTTTAATATTTAGCGAGAGAATCAGAGGGGGATAAGTCTGAATCTTCTGATATTATAGGAAAACTAAATCAATGTCGAAAATAATTGCGAAATGCAAAATCCTGAATATACAGTTTCTTCCACCATACTCTCTCAGTTGCCCAAGAATAAACCAAACAACTTGATTTACGGTAAAAGTTTAAGAAATATTTCAGTCGTCCGTCGACTTAGAATGGAATACAATTCCCATGCTGGTGTGATAGAGTCTGGTCACATAGAGTTTTAGCTTTATTCGATACTGTCCAAAAGAGAAGCTCATTGATGATGTGTGGCAATAACTTATCATATCGTTTATTTTAAAGGCAGAGGGACGAGAGATCCCAAGCACCGTTCAGCGCATCAGATCGTGCTAGGGAAGTTTTCTCAACTCCTCTATGGATAGGAGGGCAGCCTGCTCCGAGTGAATCCCGGACAAGCACAAAAGAAATGTTCGGTTGTCTGAGGCCCTCTTTCCATGGAGGATAGACACTAAGGGCTATAAAAAACTCTCATTTTTGTTAGATGATCGTGAAGCGTAGTGATGATGTCAACCACAGTTCTACATTGTTTCCTTCCGAGCCCCATGAGAAAATTAGAGATATTCCTTTTGGGACCATCGAGAAACAGTTTTGTTTTTCTCATCTCTGCTGATACTTCCTGTGAACATCCGCTTGATGAGAGACCCGATAATCGAGGTCTCAAAGCCTACGGCGTTTTCCAGCCCGACGAACGAAGAATCAGAGCCAGCCTTAGCTAAAAGGTCAGCCTTTTCATTCTCCATGGACCCAATGTGACCTGCAATTCACTGAAGGGACACGTTGTTGTGGATACACAACTTATCCACAGACGACCTGCAATCCCCCAGTAACTTAGATGTTATCCATGGGCCACTCGGAGCCATCAGGGCTGCCTGACTATCAGAAAGGATAGAAATGTCCTTTCCCTTGATCTCCATATTGAGGGCTGTCTTCGCTGCCATTGCGATGGCGGAGACTTCAGCCTGGAAGATAGTAGTGTGTGTTTCTAGTGAATACTCAATTCCAATGTCAAGTTCAGAAAGGTAAACGCTCGCCCCTGCTCCCTCATGTCATATCGGCTTGCTCGAACCTTTCCCTCCTTGTTGTCAATGTTCTGATGAAATATTTAGTCTGATACTTAATAGATTAACAACTGCACGCAATATTTGCGTCACAAGACACGCATATCTCGAAATACTTTCGGCCGTAGAGTAAAATTTCGTGATATGAATTTATCCCTAACTGTGCGAATATGGAACACTCTACTACTTTCTTTGCTTTCTCTGGCTAACAATCTGCGAAGTATCAAGGTTGACATGCTATATAAGCAACTCCGCCACTGTCTTAATGTGTCTTCTTCTTTTCCCTATTTACTTCCTATCATGCTGTGCTTTGCAATATAGGGTATCCGCTTAGCTTGGCTTAATAATATAAAAAAGAAAGATATATCCTGACACCAAAAATCTCATCAGCAAAACTCATAAAATGTTCCATTGAGTTGGGGAAATTTAACTGATTTTCCCTAAATATCAGAGAGAATTACATTTATTTTTAGAAAAAAATGTGTCTTAAATGGAATTCTCCTACTTTTTTTACAATACATAATTAAACTAAAAACTAAATAAAAAAATGTTGATGCTTGATTTTTTAATTCCAAAATACTGGTGGGCGCAGGCTGATGAACCGAAGGTTAAAAAACTGTCACAAAAAAAAAATCCGCCTCCATATTGATCCAAAATATTCTCTTCAATGAAACACTGTAAAAATTTAAATCCAATTAGTAAGTAAAAGTGAAAATTTTAGCACGAAAACGAGACTCGAAAAATGCGTTATCAAAGTTCTAAAATGAAAAAAAAAAAAACAGTTTTTGGGGTGGAATACCAGTATCTACCGAAATATGAGCATCTGACTTGCTACGAACCACTCAATCTTCTATTTATAAACATAATGCAAAAATTAGATACCAATTATTTCGCTCGTCCATCCATCAGGTTTAAGTGAACCCCCCCTTTCTCCCACTATTATCATATCGTACGCCTTCTAGTTATTACTGTCGGCTTCTATTACGACCCAATTACAAGCGCCGCATCATTCGGGTTGAATGATCCTCTGATTCCTGATGAGTTAATTTGATATGCACCTCCTCACGGGAATGGACAAAAGCTCAAAGAAAGTGTTATCTCGTGTATAACAAGTAAGCAAACAAGCTGGGAAATTTCATTCGGATTCTGACCAATCTCAATGGTTTCGGTAGATACTATCAAAACATTCAAAATAACGGGAGTTCAGATGCCGACTGTTGATGTGGTTTGTGATTCACCCCAGATTGATAGATGCGAGTTTTGCGCATGCGTCTATTCCCCAGCATTATAAATATTCTACCACTCTGTTATACGAACTGGAACTGTTATACAATACGAAAAACGAAAAGGATTCTGAAGTTTGGATGATACTTCCAATAACAAAACCAGGATGCTGGTTCTTTTCTATATAGGAGAACATTACAAACAACCTGTTAGGTCTATCAAATCGGGCTGAGTTCGTCTTCCCCAGTCGTTTCCTTCCTTTCCCCTACATATATATGGTGAATTACTGTAAATTCACCACATTATTAAGAACTTCAGGACTGCATCAACAAAACCAACCGAAACGTTGGACTTAGTCCTTGATGGAGTAAAGGACTTCTTTGGATTTTTAGTATGAAGCGTGCTGTCGTCCTGACATCTCGAATAGTTCGGTAAATCCCCTGTACTAAAGTCAACGGAAAGTCCTTGTGAGCGTGTGAGCCTGAGTCGTGCGTGATTCCGCAGATTTTTGTGTTTTTTGTTGTTGTTGTTTTTTTGTTTTTGTATTTGCAATATTGTGTCCATGATAATTTGCTGGAATTTTTATAGCGTGTCGCCGTGGTGTTATTTATGCATACGCCCTCAGTTGCGACATTTCCGCGAGCCAAAATTGGAATTCCGTTATAAGAACGGCGGCTATTCTAAGGATTTCGTTTTTTTTTGTCGGTTTCTTGTAAATGTGCTGATTCAAATGTAAATTGAGTTCTGTGTCCGGATTGTGTTGTGAGTGGAGTGTAGAGTGCTGCTGCTGCTGCTGCTGCTATTACTGATGCTGTTCGCATTGCCTTATTCATTTCTCATTAATTTATTTATGTGCCGAGCATTGTTTACTTGTTTTTCTTTGCGCGTTTTTTGTTTTTATTTTTTTATTTTTTTGTTATTCCACCTTTTGAATGTTGTGTCGTGTGGTTTCGTGCAAACAAAGTGATTTCACCTTTATGCATGGATTCGTATATACATAGAGCTTCCATTCCAGGATCTCTGGGGGTCATTTCTTTTTACCATTACACCACACACTCCGACGACTATTTGCATTGCTGATTGCCATCGAATGAGTGCACTTTGGTGGCAGGCAAAACATCATCAAGGTGCCAACAAGAGGTGGAATAGCGCGAGCACGAATATTCAGGTCATTAACTATTTAAATAAACCAATTTACTGGAATATATACCTGTGTATGTACATGAATACCTAATACGTATTTGCAATTCCATGTTCTAACGGTTAATTTGAAATTTAGAGATTTTATTTGTGAACCACATGTTGACGTAAAGGACTTTCTGTATATGTGCGGAGGATGTTAAAATCATTTGGGATATTTGAAATTTCGAAGTCCCCACAGAAGAGTAAATGAATATGCAAACGAACTTTAAAGTTTTTCCTTTTTGATATTTAATTTGTGGTATTGAGGACAAATATTTGCGTTTAGTCCTTTCTTAGTAAAATGTATATCATGACGTACAAAATGAAAAACAAAATTCAGCTTCCAAATTCAAGAGAAGACCATATTACGAACTCTTTCACGATATCTACTTATATGATCTCCCTATTGATAGTTGGTGGAAACTTCTGTTAGAACAGGATTCATTCAAGTGATCCAAAGTCACACTGTATCATGGCGTCCATTTTTTGTTCTGTTATTATCAATCCATTTTTACTATATTCTCTTGATTTTCACATCGATCCTGTTTTGCATTGATTCTTCTTCAGATGATCAATTTTTTTTTTTTAAATTCCACAAATTACCTTTCATGGTTGCCACGTTTTAACTTAGATGACTTTCAACGTTCGCTCCGGTAGTAGAGTTGTATCTTCTGTTCCCTTATCGCATCAAATGATAGCAGCTTTATTTTATCCGAGACTTTTCGATCTTTGAACTCTCAGCCGAAAGGTTCATTTATACAGGAATTTATGGGTTTCTATGTTCTAAAGCAATAGATACAGTAATTGTACTAACTCTTCACATCCTCAAATATTTCATTATATACATTTTTATTATTAATTTTATTATTGGGGGGGGGGGGGGGGTGTGGACAAAGTTTTCGTTCCTCATCTAGTCACCGCGACCTATAAGATCTTTTGTGGCATTACCTCTGAGTGCCTTAGGGCACCTTATGTCTTTTACAAAACCTATGACGTTGTTGGAGGACATCTTTGCAACATCAGTGGGAATACCTTTCCTAGAAGATGTGTTAACTATATGCGGTACAGAGTTTTACAGTCATACAGGATGCATTCAGCAGTTGGTCGTTTTCCAAATAAAAACGGCAGGTCTCGTCATCGACGTTATCCATATTTTCATGATGATATCTAAGTAGGCAGTGCCCAGTTAATTGGACCGCTGTGAGCTGTGAGCCTTAATTTCTTTGTGCTGTGTTACGAATACGTAATGAACTTCTTCGCCTGTCACAGTCCCGGAATGTTTTCCCAGTCTGCCTTGTTAACTCTATTCACCCAAAGCCTGATCTGAACCGAGACGTGGCGTTTTGTATGTCCAAAGACGGACTAAGGGCTAATGAACGGAGATCTGGATCATTTGTTTGCAAGGTGGTCCGCAATCTCGTTGCTCTTAATCCAAATCAACATCGGCCAGTTGCTCAAGATCTAAGACAGAATGCTACTAAATACAGGGATATAGGAAAGCGGACTCAAATACTAGGATCAACAAATCACACAATTTAGAAATAAAGCCCGCTCCAGTTTAGACCGACTATCACAAACTCAAATACTAAGCGGACTCGAAAATTAATTTGAGTACATATATGTACATCAAATTGTGAGTTAAATGACTCAAATCTTTGAAATGCATTAACTCAAACTTTATTTATAACAACAACAAAAATCAATGAAAGATTTAAGATTTTTTTGATTAATTAAATTTTATTAGTAATGTAAATAAAAAAAAAAACAAAAAACAAGAGGCTGGAGTTGCTCATTACTCAATCCAATGTTCAAGTCTGTTTAACTCAAGGTTTGAGTCTGTTAACTAAATATTTGAGTCCGCTCAAAATTTAAATTAAATCAAATTTTGACCGGACTCAATATTAAGTTAAGTTAAGAGGTAATATGAACAAAATTTTGGTTTTTTCACAACCCTACATACATTCTATGTAGGCCAGAGATGTCAAGTAAAAATATATTCGACTTCAGTTTTAGTTTAGGTTGATTTAATCTCATAATCTAAAATCGATGACATCGATTGGACAATTACAATAAAGATCCTCGACAAATATTGAATAGTCTGCTTTTGTAAAAATTCTTTTAATTATCAAAAAAGTTATAAGTGATAGCTAGAGATATTGTAGTAAATATTGAACGAACGGATTGTATTGCAATGAAGTGGAGTGGAGGCGGCCATTAGGCAGATCTCCTATGGAGAAGCTTCAAAAGCAGATCTCCTTCCCTAGGTAGGCGCAGCTAAGAGATTAGCAGACACCGATTTAGTAAAACACCAGACTTGTGTTATGCTATTACTGATGATGAATGTGCATTCTTGCGTTTTTAATTGATTTGCTAATTGTTTCATATTTTGTGCATAGTTACATCACAATATTTTTCACATCCATTTCGTAAAATGTCCAGTAGAATACAAAAAACTACAATTTTAATAAAAAGACGGATTGAAATATAATCTTGATACTTTGACATTGAACCAATAAATGGAATCAAGCTAAAATAATTGAAGCAGTATCCACTATCACCACCAATACACGACGAAATTGAAATCCAAACCGAATGTGTTTTGAGTTTATGAATTTTTCAAGGCATGCATTAAGCCCATGCTATCTGACGATCATTTCATGAACGAATACATTTTTTTGGTGGATACTTAACTGGTAATTACGTAATTTCTACTTAATTTAGCTCATTTTTATCTGGATATGTTTAATATTAATATTAATATTTAAATAAAAAAACACAAACAAGAAATATACAAAAATAATCAGAATAGAAAAGAGGAAAAAGGGATAAAAGCTATTTTAAAATTTGTATGAGAATATATGAGGAAAACAAAAATTTCTATCCAATCCCAAATATTTAAAATAAAACAACAACAAAGTCGACATACCTCAGCATATTAACCACATTCTCCATAAGCCTTTCCAAAACTGCGTGTTCCCCTGAAATGAATGAAATTAGAAAAGAAAATTTATTTTGAGAAATTATATTTATCCCGAAATATTATAAGATGATCATTATTAATTTTAATCTTTGGTCCTTCGAGCCGGATATTAATGATAATAATATTTAGAAAAATGTGTTTGGAAAAAAATTTATGAAGCCTTTTATATCACTAGTGTGAAAGTATGTGGGTTGATGAGCTTTTTTTTGGTTTTTGAAAACTCTTTTTTGAAATCCTCAATATAAATGGTTTTTCGGATGTCGTTCGAAAGTTGTTGAACGGATGTCTGGACGGGCAGGGAAAGGAAAGCAAACAATATAAATAAGGACTGATTAAGAAAAAAACCACTAAATATGAATGATGAAATCAACAAGAAAAACCTTTTTTTTTGTTTGTATTAAATAATTTTTATTGAACGATTACTTAATCATCTCTATTATACACAACCGACATGATATAATTACTACGTGCTATAAAATTTGCGAACTTTTTCCTTTACTTTCTTCATTAAATTTTGTGCAAAGACAGTATCGAACGTATCGGACGCTCTTTTATATTGCCTCTTAAAAGTCTCGCTAGACGAGAATTTTTCTGCCTTTTTTTTAAATTTTACTTTTAATATTAACCCAATATTTTGCGATTTTGGAGGACTCGCTTCCTTGGATACTATGGGTATGCACTGGGCATGCTTTCTAAAGAATAAAAGAAGACGCTTCTCGAGATAAGCATTAACGTAATGAGTTCGGGCCACACGAACATATTGCTTGCCAAATTAAAAAATGGAAACCCCCCCATGCCTATGAAAACGAACATAGTCCGCCGAGCGTTGGATAAGAAGTCAGTTAGTCAGGGAGTAGACACCGGAAAGCTGGGTGGGTTTTATTATAAAATGAATTAAAACCGAAATTTCAATAAAATCCTTTTTTAATCTCAAATCACAGTTTATACAAAAACAATATAGGGCCTATGGTCAGTCGCGGATAGTAATCTTACGGGTGTTAGGAACAAAAACCGTTCGATACTCGAAAAAAAAACTTCTAAATAACAGAATTGTTTGTGGCTCGCTGAGGCGCCCTTAAATCCATGGCCCCACGCGACCGAATTAGGTGCATTGGTATAGCTACGCCAATGACGACGATTCTTCATCTTTTTTGTCACATATAATTCCTGTCCTAGAGGCTGTTTGAAGTTGTAAGTTTCATCATCTATAATGCAGCAGTCGAATTTCATTAGGAAATTTCCATACAAAATATCGCTCTTGGATTTTCAAACTTATTTCTTTTCTGTCCGGTATTTTCTGAATATGGAAACTTCGTAGGCCTTCTCTTCTTTTAATTCTATGAGCCATCGAATGCTCCAGCCATATCTCTCAATGATATGTTGGGATTACGTTTAAAGTAGTCTACCAGTTTTTGGACCAATTTTTCGTTTACTGAACCTAATTTCCTTAATGACTTAGAGTTTCTATGGACACTACAAGATTCCTGAAATTTACTAAAAACATTTTGGAAGGTCGTCTTCGCGATTTTCAACATTTTCGTAAAGCCTCTTGCCCCATATTCGAATTTTCCATATATGTGAAAACAATTACTTTGTGACGTTCTTCTTGGATGATTTCCATTTTCACTGTATAAGAGCTTTGCACTTAATGGTTTACAATTATAAGTGACTCCTTTTTATAGATGCAATCTTACCAGTGTTCCCTAATTTTGTTTGTGATGGGAAGGCATAAGTGGTGTATTTTTTTTCTCAATCAGTCCTTAATATGCGGTTTTGTATTTTATTTAAAAAAAGGAAATATTTTGAGTTTATTATTTTAAGTAAAAAAACTATTCGACAACGGATTCGCAATAATTTTATTGAGTAAAGACCCACACGGATTGTGTCCTTTCTTTTTCTTCTCGGGTAACGGGTCTTTCGTAATCGGATACAGTTTAGGATGAAAGCATCAACGCTTCCTGATGGCGAAATATCTCGGTTCGGTTCTTGTCTTCTTCTTCATCGGTTTCGTCTTCGGATACGGTTTCAAAATGTATGTCGAGTTTAGGTATTAGTGAGCACCATAGCTTCATTTACTCGACCGGCAAAGATAGAACTCAATATTCTTGGTTTCGCGGAGCATCTTGAAAATCTTCCAAAGCATATCGGTATTTTCCTAGAGCTATGACAATCACGCACAGTCCTCGATATCGATATTCTAATTTGCGGCTTTCTACACTGGTGGGAACGACGTTCTCTATTACCAGGAATTCGCCGTCATTATAGACATGGGGTCACTCATGTCATTCGTGAAATTGTATCTTCCATTTCCGTTGTTCATTACTAATGTGATGCGCTACTTCGCGACGTTTTGTTTAAATGTCCTGGGTTTGAAGAGTTTGTACTAAATCGAACACTAATCATGTGCCTGAATCTAGTCGTGGCATTTTTCTGGGAATTTAATGTCAATTGTAAATTACGTAGTTGTAAATCCCAAGTCTTTGGCTATTCGGCCAACATCGTAAGTGGCTCAGAATCGATTGATTCGCCTATCCTGGCTCTTATGGTGCGAACAGCTACTTTGGTATGTCGAATTTTATTTGCGATCCAGTATTTTTCAAAAGGCTTCGAAGTGAAAGCAGTACCTCGGTCAATGGTGACTAAAGATGGTAATCCAAATTAAGATGACAATTCATTCAGTACGCTGACAACTGGCTGTGGTTTAGTTATATTTGTTCGTTTAATAATAAGAGATCGGTAAAGTGATCGTTTATGGCTAAGATGTAAGGTTCCCTCATTTACTACGGGGGAACGAAACTAAATGGTCGATATATATTACTTTAAATGGCACGGATATAACTTCATCATAGTACATTTGAGCTTCGGCTTTTCTATAATTACTCCAGTTATATCAGCAGCTGATGCAAGAGGTTATTTAATCCTTTACATATTTTCTAAGACGCGGAAACTACTAATCTTTTGGGATTCTTTGAATGGTTTTTCCCAATCGAAAATACCCTAAATCGTTGACACGTTTTTACTGTTCTTCATGATATAGAAAATGGTACAACAACTCGACTGTTATATACTCTCAATGTTGTAGAGGATTAAGCTCCTCTATATATGTAGCTGAGTCGAAAGTAAAAAAAAAGAATTTCTCGATGAAATATAACCACCAAGTTATGATAATCTAATAAAAATTAAGACTAATAAAGTAAAGAAAGTAAGTACCAAAAAAGAATTCACCATATCCATATATACCAAAGTATTCTAGGCAGTTTTATTATTACTTTTTTTTTCATGAAATTAGAAAGTTTCCCAGATATCCTGGGGGGATTTTGAATTAAATAAATGCGATTATTTTCTTAAGAATTTCGGGTCAATCCCTATTTATTTTACTTGCAAAATTTCAAGTTCTGGAAGCAACCAACCAATTCGTGTGGACAAACAGATATTGCGGCTTTTATTATAGACGAAGAAGAAGACCACGAAAAAGAAGAAGATTGGGAAACTATCGCTAGAGAAAGACGTGAATTGGAAGGAACAAAGATCAAGGGAAACGTGAACAGGAGGAAACGAGCTCGAACTCCGTACTTGCATTGTAATCGGTCACTTATGAATAACTCCCTAAGAAATAAAGGACCGGTCTGGCATTTCCTATCTTAAGCCTGGCACTGGAGGGCCAACTCTTGATTGATATCCACATGAGAATTTTCCTAACTATAATGGCAGCAAAATAAGCGCGGGTATTAAGAATGAATGCCGCTGTAAAGGGTTTAAACTTTAAACCGTAGTCTTCATAAGTCCCTACAAAGCCACTATTACCCTACTACATTTGTAGTTGTACACCAATCAGAGCGATGGCGAGTAAGAAAGAGAGAAAGAGAGATAGAGAGAGCCTAACTAGCTAGAACCATATCAAGCCTTCGTACTTACTTCCTTTAATTAGCGCATCTTCCATAAATGTTTAAAGCTCATTGCGGGATGTCTCAACATCAGCTAAAAATTTAGCCCTAAAGGAAATCCTCATAGGCTTTTCATCTTGGAGCTCGGAAAGACATAACCATACTAAGCTATGATGAGGTTCCACAGTACAGGACAAGTAATAATTTTAAAATCTTTACTCAAAGCACTCATACTATTTTATTTCAAGGGTGCTTGACCCCTAAGAAAGTTTACAAAATTGAAACTAAATTACGCTAATGGAACTTTATGAATTGATTAAAAGAAGAAGAGCATTTCTTATTCATAAAAGTATAAACTTCGGAGATCCTTCATAGCTTGAGTGCTGCCCGATGGTAATACATACACCTACATACTTTCATGCAATAAATAACATAAATACCTCCCCAAAAGACTTAAATTATACATGAAATTCCAGGACCAGCTGCTTTGCAAAGTAAGGTCGTGTGCATCACAGTTCACCTCTATTGAAATTGCAAAACTTGATTACCGTAATTACAGTAATTACTGCACGCCTCTACAAGTCAGAAAAGTAACTTATATGAGCGAAAGGTAGCTCTCTAAAAACAAACTTGTAACCCGAAATCGGTCAGAATATCTTTCCACTACTGTACTGAGTCAAGAACATCCTTAAAAATACGCTAAACCGGACGGGACGAATGACTACCACTATAGAGTTGAAACGAGAATTTCAAATAAAATTAGGGAGAGAGTGAATTTTTTACTCTCGAAGAAATTATCTGTCCCCTGTGCAGACCTTAGGTAGGGTACTATATTATGTATAAGAAAACATGAGGCGGCCGCCTCCTTTCCACTCTCTATTCCCGGACAGGTCATTATGACGCAGCTTAAAACAGCTCCGGAAAAACTTTTGTCTCACCGAAAGCCTCACGAGGTGTAATTCACTGAGCCAATTTATCTCTCAATTACGACCAATAAATCTGTTGCAGAGGAGTCTTAAGTAACCTCAGTGATAGGAAGATGGTTCGCAATTTATTACAATCCTCCCCGAAGACACATTTCTACTTTGGACGAGATATGTTCGTCTTAATATCTTCAGAACTACAATTGACTCTGTGGTGTATACGTGTCGTTGATGCAAGAAGGCAAGAGTATGCTGAAGAATGGTCGCTAGCCGCCACTGTAACGCCAACTCTCTACCCTCGAAGGCAGGCTTTCTTCGTGGATAGCAGACAGAGTAAGCTACTTAACATTTTCCTTTTATCCGAGAATTGGTAGAAAATTTTCAACATACTCACCCCTCTCCGACCGTATACAAACGACGACCAACCGACCTACTCTTCTTCTATACCTGTTACAAATTGGAAATTTATGGAAAGTTTAGAAACTATCAAAGATCGAAGGCATTGGAGTCGAATCGAGGCATTGTTGGAGGTATAGTTGCAATGCAAGGCATTAGTGCCATTTGCTTCTTATTCCACACGAGGTTTCTTCGGATTTTCCTGAGAAATGATAGGAGTTTTACGAAAGGATATAGGGAGGGGGGGACATAAAATAGCACAGAATCTCAGGAAGTGTGGTGCATAGGGAAACTTATGCTAAGATTATAGCATATATGTATGTGTGTAGGATATAGGATTGGGTATCCTGCTATAGCTTCCCATTGATACTTCTAGGCAATGCTGTCCTACAGAAGAAACTCTTTGCATGCCGATATCATCTTTTATGGATGCCTCCCCCCCCCCCCTCTCCGGCACACAGAGACGGTTGCTATACTGCGGAAATGGAAGGAACATTTGATTAAATCGTACTTGGAAGTACGAGCATAAAATGCCACTTAATCCTTCGATAGGGAAGTGGCTATTTACTGTAAATTTTCATTGTCAATTACTGGAAAACTGCTTGTAAATATGTATGAAAAGTTATGAAAATTTGTTTCCTCTTACATAAAACAAAAGAAAACATCGAAAAATTTAGTTACTACTCCTTGATACATAATTGAAATCCTTTAAATGTGTTTGAAGGTAAATTAATTATTGCTTAATTAAATAGAACCAAATGTGCAGTGTGTGGAGCAAATTGTACTCCATATATCCAGATCTCAGCTAAAGTGCCACCTACCGTCATTAAAATGAACTTAGAATTCATTAGAAAATGGAAATAATTCCCAATTAAATTCGCAGTGATAGCCATCATGAAATCTCTTTGCATTTCATTACCCCCCCCCCCCCCCGCCGCCCACCCACTACCCTTTTATAATATTTTTCAACAACAAAAAATGCTTTCTGTTTAATGCTTTGCATACAATAAATACTTGCAAATTATTTTCTTGATAAATTAAATTAAATTATTAAATTATCGAACTCTGCCATGATTTTTACTCGCGGTGAGGAACTGTAATAATATTTTAAATGAACTGACACATTTTCATTTGCTTGAAATGACTAAATTTCAAATTGAGTCATTATGGAGTCAAACTAGAGTATCTATAAGATTTCATATATGGTATTCAAATAAATGCGTATTGTAGTCGCTCCATCTACAAATAGTATATAAAATATTCTAAAGAAAAATGTTCAACTAAGTTCCTAAGAAAAAATAAATATTTGCACATGTCAAAGTTTTATGAATTTTAATGAGGATGCTTAACGCCCTTGAAATTAATGATAATATAGAAATCTGAAATCAAGTTTCATTGTAGAAATAGGCAAGTAATGTGGTCGGAAGCTAGACCAAAGGAACATAAACTATGTATACAGGAGTTACATATAGAGTGTGAAATTTTATTACAAAATTTCTTCTTTTGGGGTCTCCGACAGGCTATGCAGATAGTTTTATATGTTTCGCCTAAGACAGACTTCCATAATTTTAAAAATGTTAGAGCCAAACTAGATTTCAACACTTTACTTTGAAGCTTACAGTAATACCAATGTTACGAACCTTTATCTTCGCCGGATATTAAAACACCAAACAATAAAATGGTACATAGGAAGTACGTAGTTTATAATTAGAGAGGCCTTTGGTTTCATCTTGTTTTCCAAAGGTTAGGCGAACATGTATTTGTATTTTGAAAATCGCTATTTGGATGGTTTGAAACGAAGTTGGAACCCGGACTGGATGCCTGGAAGGTAGGCCACACAAGGCGCATTGTTCACCCTCCAGACTTGTGAGCAATTGCTCATAAGTCCCAACCGGATGCTCTAATAAAATTCAAAATTGGCCCCGAACCCTCCTTACTAGCTTCATGCAATTCTTCCAGGACGTGTGAGCTAGGAATCTGTAACGTTTTCCTGAAAGAGCTGGACTGTGACAAAGAATATGAATTACCGTTTTGGATTCCTCTCCGCATTCTCTCCATACCGAATCGCCAACAAGCCCCATCCTATGTAGGTGACTTCTGAGGAGAGAGTGCCCAGCGGGTTGTCTTGTTAGGCCCAATAATTTCTTCTTCTTTTTTCATTTCGTGTGGGTTAGGTCTGCCCCACAGTTCTTTTGTAGTTCTAGGCTTTCGAGGTTGCACGAAGACGAGCAAAATTGTTCGCCTTTTCATTTCTGCTAATATCGCTATGACCTGGCATCGAAAGCACTAGTACCTACCCTGTTGTTCCCAGAGAGGAGTTCAGGGTAGTTTTATACATGAATACAAATTTGGAGGTTGTAAAATGTTTTCATAAGCTCTTGACAGCTGCTTGATTGTTCGAGTAGATTACAATCTCCTTGTTCTCAGTGTCTGAGTCTCAGTGTCTCCGTTTCAAGGATCGCCTTGATCTCCGCCTGAAAAACCGTGACATATGCTTTACAGGTGTATGACAATTTACATATAAGCTTCCTCGCCAAAAAAACGTCTGCTCCGGTCTTTTCTTCCGATTTTGAGCCGTCTGTATATATTATAGGGTTTTTCAATGGTTGACGCAAGGAATGTTATTGCCATTCCGCCGTATCTGCAATATTCAATTTAAAGTTGCTTTTTGGCATATATAATCTCGAGAAGGTGATCGTTGTCCCAGTCTATATCAGGTATGATGGACTTTACAAATTCAAAGATGGATTCGTATCGAACTCTTATACCAAAAATCGCTATTTAATCGAGCGTCATTTTTATTAAACTTACTAGTTAACTCAAACTTGAACGTTACATAAACATGAATGTTGACAGCACAAATTTTTATAGACAAGTCTTAAAATAAAGGCATAAAAGTGAAGGGTCCAGAATAGATCCTTACGAAACTCCATAGGATAGATTTATCAAATGCGGGTATACGACTTGCTCAGTAAATTTGCACATTTTGTAAAATTGTCCGAAAAATCTAGAGGGATCTTGATTTTTCTTGGAAATAGATATGACATATCCAAATTTGTTCTGTTTCATCTGTGATGTTGGAATTTTAAAGAAATAAAATAGGGAGGGGTTGGGAGTGGGCAAAAGGCAACGTTTTACAAACTACAGCCACATAATATATCATGGGCATTGCGAATTAACAGAGCAAGTATCCTTCAAATTAAATTTTCAAATTTTTCTGCATTGAGCTCAGAAAATCTTGAAGATCCGTTTCGTAAAGTGCTTTTTTCGGGCAGGCATTGATAGCGAACTTCTAATATATTATAACAATGCTGCTATGATTACTTCCATAAAGTGTACTTAATACCAAGCAGGAATTAGGTTTGAAAGCCTTCGTGGGCATAATTACGAAAGGACTTCTCTTTTAACTACATTGAATAATTGAGAGAATAATCTCTCATGATCATGCATTTACAGGATTCTGTAAAGATATATTTAATCTATATTCCTGAAATACAACAGTATTATTTTAGAGAAAAAACTCTCCTCACTAGCCAGCTTGAAGACACTTGAGGGAGTTTGATACAAGTTTGATATGTTTTTTGATAGTAGCACACAAATATCAAATTTTCTATACTTGTTTTATTCACTACGTACCTGATTTATTTTCTTAACTTAGCTTAACTTAAGCGAACAAGGGGAAGTCAGGTCCTCGAAAAATTTTATTCTTATCTTATTCTAGTCATCCATCGAGATTTAAATTCATATTCAAAATTTATTTATTACAAACCCCGAGCGCCACGCAAATAAGCTTTGGGTACAGCGAATAGAGTATTAAGACATAATACAGAGCTAAATATAACTAGAACTTAAACAGTATAACAATAGTTAATTCAGAATAGTAAAGTGGAGAATATATAGCGTCTTATTTTATGTTAACATTTCATGTAGATCACTTATGTGTTAATAATAAAATTAAATTTACTAATTTATTTATTTACTTCTTTTTCCATCTATGACAACAAGTGTATAGCATACTTATTTATTTATTTGTTTATTTGAGATCATATTTGCAACAACCAAATGCATTACTTTAGGTTGTCTGCCAATTTTCCAAGTTCAATCAGGGCTATCTTAAAAGTTAACACTATTATAGGTGAGAAATCAGACCGGGGGTGATAGTGTTTGTGATTAGTAAAAATAAAAAAAAAATAGAATAACCAATAGGCCAAGCAAAGACAGAATTAGTTTAATAGTTATATATCTAGAGTATCCACAGCAGTGTTGGGCGTAATCAACTACATTTGTAATCAGATTAATAATCATGATTAAATCAATCATTATTACATCAATCATGATTACACATCAATCATGATTACCCATCAATCATTAATGATGATTACATCGAGTAATCTTAGGAAATTGTAACCGTAATCATGATTACATTTTTTTTATTACAAATGAAACTTTTCAAGAGATTTTAAAATTTAGTTCTAAGAAAACAAACAATCTGTGATCGTAAGAGTTTTTATTGTAGGAAACTCCAAGGCGCTGTTGAATTATGTATTAATTGAAGTCAGTGTAAAGAATGTAAGTGCTTCTATTGATAGAGACTCACACATATCTGATCATCAGCTTATATTCGACGATCTTAATTATATGTGAAAAAATATAGCGAAAAAGATTAGAAAGTCGTTGAGCATGGAAAATGCAATAATGCATTTTAACGCTTTGATTTTGTTATACTTTTCATATTGCTCCACATTGTTATATGCTAGTTCGAATGAATTCAAGGGCAGAATGCAGCTGTTGTGGAATAAGGCAATGCGAGTTATTCACTACCGACTTCGGGATAGAAATACAACAATGTTTGTTTTCTTTTTAACTACAATTTTAAACCTTTTGCAAATTTGTAATCAAAAAATGTAATCATGTAATCATGATTACGGTTACGATTGATCAATCATTAATCGCCATAAATGATTACTTTCTGATTAATATTATCAATCTGTAATCATGATTACAGATTACAGATTGTAATCGTAATCATTAATCATCAATCAGATTGCATTTTGCCCAACACTGATCCACAGTTATGCAGCGTAACAAGTAATAGTTATAAGGATCCTCTCATGGCTGCCTAAGCTCCACACGAGGTTGGTAGTATTTCAATAATTTACAGTTTCAAAATTAGAGAGAGAAAATAGTAGGTTTAAAAAGATGAAATGATAAGGTATGACTACAACTTATCAACAGTGTTGAGATCTAGTAGATTTATGATATCTATAAGGTACATAGCATAAGGCACTGACTAACACTCCATCGTGGATAACTTAAAAACTAACACTGCTAAAAAGTAGACAGTGATTACATACTATTATAACACGCTAAATCTAGGATTGACTAGCAGTTGCTATTGCACCAAATCAGATTATTTGGCATAAGGCCAAGCACCTGTAGGACCAGAAATCAGAGTAAGCCCACACAGAGAGCTCGTAAGATGAAGAGCCGTAAAGTTGGTAACCCATATTACATCTCCTAAGGGCTGAGAATAGGGAACGGAGTATTCACTTAAAGCGATGCAGGATGATCAGCTAAATAATGAGAAGATATGGTCAGAAAGGATGTTAAGGCGATTAAGGCCATCATACAATCTGATGCCAAGGCTTTAAAGCTACTTAGAGTTATTGCTCCCCTAATGGGTACAGGTAGCTTGTTCCATAATGAGATCCTCTGACCATAGATGCTTCGGGATCCAAAGTGAGTACGGGTGCGGGAATGCACAATTCGTACAATGCTTCTACTACTCCAATTAAATTTTATATTCACATATTCAGGAAGCAGTTTAAGCTTGGATCGCATTATGAAAGTAACCACTCGAATTGAGTCGAATTTGTGCAGACGGCACCGGAAAAATAGCTCCATGAACGGCGAGACATGTTCGGAGCGTCTGAGTCCATAAAAAAATCTGACAAAGGCCTTAAGGGCCCGTAGAATTTTATCCATCATACCATTACTGAGTGGAAACATGACTATGTCAGTATAAAAGCAGTGAGGTACAACCAAGGATTTGACCAGCAACAGCCTGATGCTGGAAGGGAGTTTGTGAGCAACTGGATATAAGGAACGAAGTCCTCCATATGCGCGCACAAATTAGCTTAATTTGATGACCGCATTTGAGATGTGTATCTATCATAAGTCCTAAATTTTTGACTTGAGTTGTGGAGAAAGGGATAACCAGACCTTGAAAAAGCAGCGGAGGGGTCAGGCTGGAAGGGGCTATACTTGATTCCTAATCAACTCGACCTTAAAATTCCCACTGCAGTTGACTATTATATTATAGAAGAGGAAAATAATATCAAATTGATGAATTCCACAATACTTTTCGGTAAAAACAAAAAAAAAGTAAATAAAAAATAAATCTAAAAGGGAAAGGTGCATACAATTGTAATATTTGTGGGGAAACTTGTAAATACATTTGAGTGAGAGATGCGAGAATTTATAACATAAAAATAATTTGCCATCAGCGCTTTTCTTTAGAATTTTGACTGACATTATTCCTCTGAGTGTACGCTATGTAAAGAATGTGCTTAAAATGTCTGCATTATGTAGAAGTTCTGAAAATCTTCGTGTGATAGCGCCACAGATCAATCGATTTGCTTTTGTATTAGCTAACGAATTCGTGCAATTAAAAGTGAAACAAAATTAGAAATTTCATATTCCTAAATAACTGCTCTTATGGGCCCATATATCATATTTAAGGACTATGCAAAACTTGAGAATATTTCGGCACTTTGGATGTTCCTCATACTCAAAATTTCAATAGGTTTTCTGTGCTTTATTTATGATTAGTCTTTTTTTTTTTAATTTCATTTCCATCCTATCCTCTCCAACATGATAACAGTTTTTAAACTCTTTATTGCAAAACTCCTCTTTTCTTTCTTTTTGCCTTTTTTTTTTAATTTCATAAAGCACTTTAAAAATGCAAATTCTGAGGAACCACAAACTTTTCTTTAATTATTCCTAGTTAGGATAACTTTCTTATGAAAAGTACTTAACTCTACCTACGTAGGTAGGTACGGTACTGACTAAAAACTTTCCTGTTTCTAAACTTTTCGATAGAAACTAACCTGCTAAGTACTTACCAAGCTGGCACATCCTATACTACTATAACCCATCTGAACTTTTCTGCTGCAACCCAAATTTTGTGAGCAATTATCTGAAAATTATTTAATTTTCTACTCACCGAAGGGTGAAGGGGTGGAGTTGATGAAATTCATATGCATTTATGCTTAACGAAATCGATCGGCAGGTAACCAACGATAAACATCTCTTCCACCTTTATCTAAATGCATTGCAGTGCTATTCGAAATCATATTATCGGAAATTGCGTGCGGTTTAAGCATATCGATGAGTGCGTGAATGATATGCATATCGTTACCAGGTCAATCTACTGCAATGCACATGATTGCCGTCATTATATCGCATTAAATTATTAATTAAATTCCGAATTGAATGTAGCTTAAGTCCGGTTATTGTAAAAGTGCGAGAAACCTACGTTTTTAAGTACCTATTAAAGCAATATGGAGGGGCACTCAAAATATCTACAATTCGAGAAATTCAAATAATTAATCAAATTGGGAGTATCGTAAGCTAATAGGGAGGTTACTATTTAATCCTATGTTCAAAGTAACCATCCGTATGCATATCTCCAACATAAAAACTTTCTACGGTCACCATAGCAATCCAACTGAGAAGGATTACAAGTGTTGCCAAAGCCGTAACTAATGAGACTACAAAAAGTGTCACACACATATCTTGACCACTTAAATTAAACTCCAAGCCACAAATCGCATAAAAACTAATTAAAGAAAGTACAACTCTCCTCTCGCATACAAAATAATCTGAACTGAACAGGACTAAGGCAGGATAATTCACTAGGTCCCGGTGGGCGACGGGAAGCGGCGGGACTAGAAGAGCTGCTCCAGAAATCTAGAGAAAAAGTGTACAGCTAGAGAAGACACGCTACCTCAACTGCTGCTCATGAGTCCTTGTACACACGTATAAGGGAACCACATTTTCTAGGATTTATTAAGTAAATAGGCTTAGTCGCAAGAAGTTTAATTGGAAAAGGAAGGAGATTATATCATCTTGGTCGCTTCTTATAGAGCACCTATTTACAGTAAATATAGTCGGGGTGGAAAAAAGTCCTTTGGAATAGGAATTACTGCTGCTGGTGACACTGCGATTTAGTATTTCCGCTAACAAATACCTAAAGGAGTAGCAAAAGGAGAGGAGAAAGAATTCATAATAAAAACGCGAATAAAAACATAAATTTACATGAGCTAATCGCGTTAAGGAATTAATTAAGGATAGTGTTCGGGGGTGTGTGTAAAGTAAGGTGATTATGTTCATTTTATACATTTATATATAAAAAGAAAAAAAAAAGTAATTCTAATAGAAAAATAATAAATGAATGGAATTTTTTTTATGTTCTGTTGTAAGTATTAAAAGTTCTTGCTTCACATAGGCGAAATTATGTCTAGGTAAGCTTACATGAACATTGTTAGAATAACTAAATTTGCAGTTAAAAATTAGAGAAATACTCCACAACTGATGTTAGATTGGGTTAGTTTAGAATGGGGCCATCGTAAAAGGATGTACGATCAGCCAGACTTAGTGGCCGACCTATGACAGATTGGAAATATCAGATGGCGTTACGAAATAAAATCGCTTGCGTGTTCCTGGATTTCAAGAGAGCATTCAAAACTATTGATCATCAACTTTTACTACAAAAAATTTATAAATATTGAAGAAGAGGTAAAGATTTGAACTGGTTTACAGAATTTCTGACTGGGAGACTACAGAAAACGAAAGTGGGACAAGTAACATCGTTAGAGATATCGGTCGATATCGGGGTACCACACGGTTCAGTACTGGGGACACTCATGTTTTTGTTTTATATTAATGATATTAGTAGAGTAGTAAAATATTCAAAGGTAGCAGTCTTTGCAGACGACACACATCTATATATATCGCAGGACAAGATACTATCGAGGCGGAGAGTTTATTGCAAGCGGAACTCAGGGAACTTAGTGAATGGATAAAAGCAAATAAATTGAAATTAAATGTATCTAAAACAACGCCATTATTAATTAACAGTGAAGATAATTTTACCCTAATAGTTTAGGGAGCGAGTAGTGATAGAAGCTGTCAAAAAATATATAGTATCTTGGGATTGTTATTATATCTCTAAAAAAATAGCGAAAAGAATTTACTTCTTAAGAAGAATTAGAGGTAACCTATCAACTTATATGGCGGTCTATGTATAACGCTATTGTAAATGTTGAAAAACTGCAGTGATTGCAGAATAAAGCAATGCGAATTATTCTCTCTCAGATGTAGCATATATACAGCAATTTCAATAATGTTGTAGGCACTGAAATGGTTAAGTGTAAGGCAAAGAATATCAGTGAACATTTTTATATTCATATTCTAAATTAGAAACAATATTCTACCAGAGTATTTAACTTTAACTGCGTGTTCTACAGCCATATGAATTGAGATCTGAAAATGACTTAAGACTGTTATCTTTCCGGAGTTCAGGAACTCAGAACAGTATAATGTTTAGAGGATTGCATATGTTTAATGAGCTTCCGGATAGACTAAAGCATGAAATAAATTTTGAAAGTTTCACAAAGAATATTATATCTTATGATCTTATGTAAAATGTAAATATTGTTGTAAAAGAAGCTTTTTTAAGCTAATAAAATTACTATTATTATTGTAATACCACCCTATTGGGACCCTACCTGCAATTCGTTTCTGTAATTTTAGTTGAGAAAATTCTCTCTAATTTACAAGTGTTGTCCCCATACTCAATGACAAGAATGCCATAGAGAATATTCTCAACTAATATAGAAGTCAATTTATTATTATTATTATTAATAACAGGAGGATGCAGACATACGCCTCTCCTCTAGTCATCGCGACCTATAAGTTATTTTGTGACATTATCCCTAAATGCCCTAGGGCGCAAATTCGAACTTAACGTCTTTAATAAAGCCTATGATGTTCTATGGGGCTATTTTGCCGACATCCTCTGGCAGTTGGAATGCCTTTCCTAGATGTCTTGGCCTTATGCGGAACAGAGCTTCACAGTCACATAGGACATGTCCGGCGATTATCGTTTTCCATACAGAAGCGATGGATCTCATCATTGTCCTTACCCATATTTTTAAGATGGTATCTAAGTGGGCAGTGCCCAGTAAGTAGGCCCGTTATGAGCCTTAGTTCTTTCTGCTGAGTGTGAGGCATGATTTTGTCCTCTGTTGCGTATACTTTTAATACTACTTCGCTTGTCTCAAACCCGGGGTATTTTCTCAGTGTTCCTTTTTAGTTCTGTCCTCCCAAAACCAACCAATTTTTTTGTGCTCAGAAGGTTTGTCCTTTGCAGCCTAATTGAACTAAGTATGTCCTCCTCCTCCCTAACATACAAATGTAAAGGTAGTCGGGTCCAGCATAGCCTCTAAGGCCGCAGATGGCACCAGTTACTCCTAGACTAGACATGCAAGCCATTGTAGTTCTTGAAAACTAGCTTGAGCCGTCTTTTGTTTTATTTTTGGTCACCAAACGAACGAGGCGTATGTGACCACGGGTCTTATAATAGATGTGTACCACCACAGAGTCATTTTCGGTTTAAGACTGCAAGTTTTGTCAAAAAGCCTGCGGCATGTCCATGTTGGCACTGTAGCCTTATCAAATACTCCTTTTAAGTGGGAGGTTAGTCTGCTATCAAAGGTAATACCTAGATATTTGGGCTTCTTTCAGAACCCCACTACTATTCCCTAAAGAGATGGTCCTTATAAGTAAAGCTTCCTTTTTCTCGTGATTGGTTCGAGGTCCCATTATTTGGCACCAGTCGCAAACTATGTTTAGGGCATTCTGCAATAGATCACAGATTATCTGATAATGTTTGCCTCTAGTTGTAATGACCAAGTCATCTGCATAGCGCTAATTATCATAGCCAGAGTTGACCAGCTTCTGTAGGAGATCATCGACAACCAGCACCATAGTAGAGGCGACAAAACTCCACCTTGGGGACATCCCTTAGCAGTCACTATTGTTATAGAGTCCTCCCCCAGGTTATCTGTGTTTCTCCGGCTTTCAAGCATAGCTTTTATCCATTTTATCAAAGAAAGTTCGATTCCTTTTTTGGTACCTGCATTCTCAATGGCTTCAATGGAGGTATTGTCAAATGCTCCTTCGATGTCTAGGAATACGCATAGGGCATCTCTTTATCTTCTACCGTCCTTTCCAGTCAGAGGTCAAGACTATGTAGGACAGTTATGGCAGACTTCCCTGCTTGGTAAGCTTGTTGGTTTGGGTACAGCGGTGACCGTTTGGTAATATGATTGTCTAACACTTTCTCCATTGTTTTGAGGAGAAATGAAGTTAGACTGATGGGACGGTAGAACTTGGGTAGTGTAGATGAACGCCCTCCCCCTTTATGTATAAATGTTACCTTAACTTCTCTCCACGTCCGTGATATATACCCTACAGTATAACTTGCTCTAAAGGTCTTGATAAGATTTAGCAGTAACTCTTCTAGCCCTTGTTGAAGTAGGACTGGAAAAATACCATCAGCTCCAGGCGACTTGAATGGCTGAAAGGAGTTGACGGCCCATTTAACTTTCCGTGGAGTAAAGATTCTGCCAAGGAGACTTTCAACTCTATTGAAATTCCTGCATTCAGGACTTAGCTCTTCAGGGACTTCATCGTCATCTTGCATTACTCTCGAATCCGGAAAATGAGTTTGTAGTAACAAACTTACTGTTTCTTCCCGGCTACTCGTGTAGCCGCTATCGACATTCTGTAGAAGGCCGATCCCATTGGTCTGATCCTTAGAGAGACATTTTTCAAATCTTGCACTTGTGGGTAGATCGTCAATACCCTCGCAAAGATTCCTCCAAATTCTTCTCTTGAATTTCCTAAGCTCTCTATTGTACTCAGCTTGTATTCGTTCCAAGCACATGTTGTTTTTGCCTTGTTGAAGATCCTTCTTAATCTATCTAGTTCCTTGTTCCACCAGGGCACAGCTCACGTTGTTTCCCTTTGTTTAACAGGACAACTTTTTTCATAGGAACAGATGATCAGTCTATGCATTTGGGAGGAGATACAGTATAGGTCTATACGGCTTTCAACATGACCGAGAAGTGAAATTCTACTCGTGGTATTACAGAAACAATGGAGTAGAGTTCTACGCAAAGACACAGGACAACAAAGCGACTTGAAATAGAGAATTGCAGTTAAGATCTTCTCTTTTTTATAGATACAGAAACGAGCAGAAGAGTTCTGAAATCAAGTGAGTGCCCTTCTGTGGAAGCCACAAGAGTTAATGAACCTTATCAGGTCCCCCAACTCCTTGTCTCCTAATTCCCCCAAATCCGCAGAAGCGAAAAATATGTTGGGAAAAAAACAATTGTCACACTATTCCTTTCGAAATGGTAAGCAGATTTTCAAATAGGATACAATTAACTGTCAATCTCTGATTTCCTATCTGTTATAACTAGTACTTATTACTATTGTTAGGAACCTTCTGGGAAGGGCACATCCCTATAACATATTCATATACATATGTACAGATATTCATTCTCAATCAATTTTCTCAAGAAATTCTTTGCACTATTACTAGCTGGCAGAGAAACAGTCTAAAAATCGGATAAAAAGGTATTAGTTTTATTCGAATATTTTTCATGAGAATTTTTATGTTGAGATCGATCCAAAAGCGCTGGGATTGATTCGTATGTCTGATTTGGGCCGCCGCTGTACATAACTATAGACTTATTCAAAAACAAACAAAAAAAGTCTTTTTTTTATTTTTATTTTTTTAGAAAACGACTCCTATCCTACTCTAGTTAGAATCATCAATGCATGCCCATTGAACACGTCTTTATTAGGAATCACAAGCGCATGCATAATTAAAAGTCGGATAGTATTAAACGATGATTTTTGGTTTTTGCATGTCCATCCATTCGTTCCACTTTAAATTAGTACCTATTCTAAAAACATTCTATTTGCACCTGGATAAAACAACAAAATATTTATTCCGCCTATAAATCATTAAATTTTTAATTCATTTAGATTAATCATCCTACCTGAATGTACCAGATTTTAAATAATCTCTGTATGGAACTAAACTTTCTTCAGTACCTACTTATTTTTTTGTCAGCTATGCAATTCAAAATTAATTTTCTCGAATATTATAATTGTCGCGCGATTCCAGGGACGGTAAAATTTCTAGTGTTTTCATTTTCGTATTTTCGAATCCCACCGCTGCCACCAGTATTATTATAACCTTCCGCGCTGCTTATCTAGAAGGTGAAGAGCGGCCGGATGGAACTGGATCAATATTTTAATAAAACGCACTTCTTTGAAAATCTTTGCAATTTATTTGGATGAACTACCGAAAACTGTATTTAATTAATTAATTAATTATTTTAATTGTAACTCAATGGTAACTTGTAAAAATAGACCGTAGCATTAGCACCGAAGAAAATTGAGACAAATATCTTTGAAATGAAATTTACAGCAATGATAAAGTATTTCGAAATATTGGTCTCAACAATCTTTTACACAATTCCCCGTAACAACGTCCCACTTTCCCAATCGTCTCTGACTTTTGTTGAGAGAAATGAGTGTTGCGGTTTTGTTGATATGCTTTTAAAATTAATTAAAAGAAAATAAATGCTAGAGGTCTCTATTGTGTTAAAAGTGTTATATACATATTTTTTTTTAAAGAAAAATTAGTACTTTTCTGTCTTCTGTAGTAGTTTTTAAATAAATTTTCTCACTAAATTAAGCAAAATTTGGGAAATTTAACCGCCCTAGAACCCTCAAGTTTCCTAACTCATCCAAATCTAAAATATTACAGTGCTTATAATTTATACTACATTATTCCAAAAAGTAATAATTCCCATTGGATAAGCGATCAATCATGTTTGCAGTGCATTAAATACTGGTAAACAAGGACACGCTTCTATAAATTCGGCCCTAAAAATCTTCGAAGTTTTCCTTATCAGAGCTCGCGTAAAAAGTAATTAAACTGATAATCGCGCGTAGGCTTAAAACATTATTTCTAAAACAAAAAGAGGGAGTAGGAAAGGAATAGGATGGCGTAGACTCTTGGGCCATTCATTCCTCTTCTTCTACTTTTTCTTCTCATTATTTTATCCACATCGTTCTTCGTTTTCTACAGTTATACAATAATTTTCCGGCATTCCAAGACAAAAGTACTCCACAAGAACAAAATTAAAATCTCCGAAAGTCATCACGTTTAAAGGTTTTAATTTTATCAACCCCAGCCTATCATGTATCTCGGCACTGGCAGAAGATATAAACGGGTGCGGGTCCGCTCCGTTGCTAAATTATGGAACACTTTTCCTCCAGGTATACACACTTCGGTTGTGAAAAGGATTATCTCTGATAAATTTTCCACGTTTATAAATAAGTAGTGAAGCGTGGGAGTATAGTAGTAAGTTTGCGTTTGGTAATTGTGGTGTGGTGTGTGGATTTTCATATATATATATATATAAGGTACTACCCCATTTTTTAGGTAAGAAGAAATCTAGATATTTTCAGGATAGAAGCACACACATACATATGCACAGGGATAAAATATTTAAGGGTAAACATTTATTTTATTTTATTCATTTAAAATAGTTTTAATGAATTTTTGTTTAATTTATATATAAATGGTAAAAGGACTCCTGTTTTATTATGCTGAGCAAGGTGACAGTATTTAAGTTAAATTTTCCATACTCTGCCATGTATCTAATATAGTAGGATTTAGTGGTGTAGATTTATTTAGATATCATCAAAATTCTGATTATTGAACATTTGACACCGTAATTGCACTCAGAGCATTATGCCTGCGGGGCAAAAAAAAAAAAAAAATCGTATCCTAAAATCATAAAATTTTGAGAAACACTTGCAGTGTATTACCCCATTCAGAGATCACGTGAGCTGAAGAGTTTCGGGATATATTATTATACTTCTCTATTAAATAGTTCACTGTATTCAACGAGAACTGTGCTTCAAAGGTATTAACAGCGTCATTCAGTGCCGCTTCGAAGACTGCATTAAATGCTTCCTGAAAATCAGTTGCCGTTCGCCCACGAACTTCCCTTCTTGTGTGCCAGCAACAATTACCGCCGCCTTAATGGTCACTATTTTCCATGACAATCTTAAAAAGACTCTTCGGTATTCCCGTGTACCCTTTCGTTTTGAAACTGGAAGCAGGAGTGGGCTTCCTCATTTGATTTCCCCCTTTTAAATTTTAGGGCAACCCACCTTGAGGGTGTTCCTAATAAAACATCAGCCAGAGCCTATCCGTACCAGTCACCTTAGTCTTTCAGCTGATGGAAAGAACCACCAGTTCTAGTCCGTGTAACTGATGAGCCCCCTATAACGTTCCATAAACTGCTCACCGGAACACCAGCTCCATTTTTAATACATCTGGACGTCCCGACTGGGACTGCATTTACTTGTACAATTAACGCCGCTCTGCGACACTCGATATCTTCTAGCATTTTTCGCTAACATTGGTAGCCCTAACCAACTCCTGTAAGCCTTGCCTGTTCTGAAGCAGAGGTTGTGCAGCCAATGCTTACAGCTAGGGTTTGCACGCCTACAAGTTCTGGATAATCGGCTAATGTGACAGTAGTACTACGTTAATAAAAAAAAAAGCATGCCATTAATGCGATTAAACTTAGTTTTGATTGGGTTTTCTAAAGCGAATTTGTGAATACCGTTTACCAAACTTCAGTAAGACTATTTAAAAAATCTAAACAATAGAGGCTCTAAAATCGATCCTTGAGATACTCCAAGGAAAAGAAGGGAAAAGATCGTTCATTCCATTTATACAGTTGTCATTCTAGACGCTTTGAACGCAGAAAAGGGAAAAGCCTGTTAGAATTTATAAGGTTATTGTTTGTAGTTCTTATTGGTCAACACTATTGAATGCTTTTTAGAAATCCAGGAATTATACCAGGTGCTTAACAGGCACCATTTTGTCTTTCAGTAAAACATTTCCATAGTTCAGTTTAGAAAGATGAGAATGGTACACGATTTTAAATAAATCCATACAACAACTCTTTTTTAAATGAAAAAACTCCATTCCAGTAAAAACATCAATTAGATGCCAATAGAAACCAAATTCTTTCCCCGCAGTGAAGTCACAGATATCAAAATTCTTTTGTACAGTTTGAAATTAATACCTCCGCCAAGTTATATGTGCTTCTTTACCTACAATTTATTAGTGTAAATCAAAGTTAGTTTGTTGATAGTGTTCTACCGTAAACCTCAAATTATCACCAATTAATTGGTATGACTTTAGTACACGAACAACGACAGTACCTATTCCAACTAACCGCACTGAATCTATTCTGTATTCTAAATCCTAACAACATGCCTACCTCCATAACTCCCCTGACAAGGAAAAGTTAGTTAACGGTTCAGTCACTTTTAAGTGGAAACCAGTAAGATGACTTCAGGACCCATCATCATCATCATCATCTAGCTTTATATATGTATATGTAGTTACCAGTATAGCATTAAGAATATCCCATCCATAATGCTTATACCGTTCCCATCCTTTTTAGGATTTTCCTTACAAAATATTTTGTAGTTATACACAGATAATCCGCACTTTAAGGACCGAAATCCTCTTGCCGTTCACAAGTGTGGTATAACCATGCAGGGACAAAGTGAACCTTTATCGAGGAAATCTATTTTATGGGCAAGGTAATTCCTAAATTGGGGATCATTTAGCCGAGCATGTGGGAGTGCACTTTTACGCCGTTGTCGTTAACCATCTCTCCGGTGGTGGTTCGTTCAATATTCATGGCGGATAAGAGCTCGGCAACATAAATTAAATTTTCATTAAAAATTTAAGTCGAACAGCATTGGTAGCCGAAAGCACTCAGCCAATAGTGTATTAGAAAACTGTACTGTCTGATGATGACTACAACTAATTCTACAATATTTCACTATTCAGGTATCCCATCGTGGGTGTTATCAGAGATCCGGAGACCAGGAGGAGAAGAACAGAATGTCTATAGTCTCATTTGCAAAGGTGTGATAGTAGATTGAAATGTAAAGAAATACAAAAAAAAAGGTGCTGCAGTGCAGTGAAGAATCAGATAGTGGTGACAATTTAAATACCGACTAAGTAAAATGGTGTGACACAAACGAGTCCTGTGAAGTGAGTGAGATCTTGTGAGTCCTTGTTCTCTTGTGGTGTAAACTTGCATTTCTTTTATGTACCAAAGTTCAAGATGTGGCCATCTACTGCTCTGGATGCTAATTTCGTGATATTAGTGGTGGTCTTTCTATCACAAGGTGAGTTATTTTTATTTTATTTATCTTTAGTATTTAAGGATTTTTAGCAATAAGACATTTTTTTAAACTTTTATAATTGTATAAACAGTAGCGTCGGTCGTTGTTCAAATGCCATTTTTTCAGGGGTATAAGAGTTTCCGAAAATATGTCCCAAACTTGGATTTTTATGAATTAGAAATATCTCAACAAGTATAAAATGGATAAATAAATCTCAAAATCAATATGCCAAAATCTAAATCCTATAATTTTTTTTTAACTGTTAACTATGAGTGGACGCTATGGAAAAAGGACATTTTATGAGGTCAAAAAATTCTTGGATATTTGTAAATCTGGTTCAAGGGGTTCTATTATGAATTTAAGTAGAAACGGTGTAGAATCAATTAATTTACCACTAAATATAATTTTTAATTTATCTCTTACTTCCGGCATTTTTCTTATAGATAAGGAAGATATCTACGGCCATCACAATAATTTTACAACTGGGGAGTGATTCTGATCTCTTTGTCGTAGCTTATGCGTATATTTTAGTCACACATTTTGATATTACACCACAAATTTGTCGTACTTTTATATTCACCCTATTCATTTTGATTTATCCTTTTCATCACCCACAAAATAAATTTAAATGAATTTGCAATGAATTAATGTCAGACAGAGCTGGGCAATACTTAAGTAAACAAAGCCTTAAGTACTACTTGAAGTACATTTTCGTTACTTAAGACTTATTACTCAATACTTTTGAAATGACCTTACTTAGTACTTGAACATAACTACTTGCTTCTATTTACTTGTACTTAAGACTTAGCTTTGTACTTAAGTACCAAGATTTTTACTTAGGTATTTCTGAGTCTATTAAGTATCTACAAATATCTAACTCTTCGTAGAAAAGCAAACACAATCTCAAGCGGAACTGCTTTTTTTTTTAGTTTTAAAGCACGCAAAAAACTGTCAAAGAATGTGTCGCACTCACGCGTCAAGGCAGAACCTTAGACAAACTAATAACATACATACAATACTGGGCAAGTAGAACAAAAACCAGTAACGTATCGCTCGAATATAAAATCGACGATGCCTTGACTTAATGTGGGCTTACTTCTATATTGCTGACTTTTTCGGCCTAAGCACCAAGTACCAACTGAAAAAGAGCTGAAAACACAAATAAATTAGTTGACTTGTCGAAATAAATGTTTTTAAATTATTCATTTAGGGTTATTACTGACAAAAACTGTTTTATCAAAGACAATGTATTCATTAGATACGCAGAAGAAATTCTAAATGTTTTATTAAAATCACTTCACGAGCTGCGTGCTCACTTTTTCAACTTCCCGCCAATGATTTTTTCAATGTTGGCACCGACGTAAGAACTCTTTTGACACAAGCAATTGTGCTCACGTGAAATAGAAAGGTAAGCAGTCAGTGGACATAACCAAGGGTAAGCAAGCGGGAGGCATTGCTTATATATATAAAATCAACGATGCCTCGATCTAATGTAGGGAAGGCCTCAATTTTTTCTTAGAAATTTACTGGAAAGTTTTTCCTTAGAATTGTTATACATTATTGGAGGCGAAAATGGGTGTTTGGGCGGACCTCTAATAGTTTTTGTGAGTGTAGCAAGGAGAGGTGAAAGTTTTACTCTATTTGCAGCACCGGAAACTATGAAAAACTATAAATAGTAGCCACTGGTTACTATACATACTATAGTTTTCAAAACGTATTGATTTATTAATATCTATTAACTGAACTCGATAAACTTCATTATATTACTGCCAACGTGCAAAGATTCTAAAAAAGTACTTTAAAAGGAACTTCAAAAAGTACTCAGTACTTTTTATAGACTTAGTACTTAGTTACAAGTACTTTTCATATATGCGGTACTTGTACTTACGCTGAAGTACTCAGGCCTTCGGTACTTGTACTTAAGTACTTTTCTTTAGTACTTGCCCAGCTCTGATGTCAGAATACATGGCTAAAGTAAGTGCTACAGCAGGACATACTGATACGTTGATATGCTGATTATCAGCATCACTAATATCTTAATGAGGCATGCTACATTGTAAGAGGTAGTGCTGTACTGATGTGATACTGATCTGTTGTTAATCAGTAAGTGATTGACATATTGCTGATTTTTACTGACATCAGTCGATATTTTTATTTCAAACTAATTATAAATCGGGTTAATTTAAAATATTGAAAATATATTAAAAATGAGTGAACAAAATTTTGTTTTAAAATAATGAAAAGTGTTGAAAAATGGAGGTGCCTGTGGGAATCATCGTATGATTACTGCAAAAGGGATAAATTGGAAAAGCTTGGAGAAAAATTTCAACGTAAATTGGAAACATTGATATGTTAACTTGCGTAATTTCTTACTGAAGAGTATTAGGATTTCTGCCAATACGTAAAGCTTCTTCTAATTAATTTTTGAAGTGTAAATTTGCAATTTACAATAGTCATTAACATCGCTTCTTTCCTCCATACACGGAATATAACTCACCTTCTAGGAGGCGTTGGGCTTCCTGGATTTTATCACTTATCATCAATGATAGCTCACTTTTATTACTGATCATAATTGATAGTAATGCCATCAAAAAATCCCGTCAATATCTCTTCCTCCCCTCTGAATTCAATTTTAAGTGCTTGCGATTTTGACTTAAAAATCAGATCACTTTAAGTGAATGTAGCATTTCTTACTGATGTGATGTCCTCGAAATATATCAGTTACTGATTATTTTAAAACTTCACCATCACCACTTCAGTACATCAATAGCCTTGTGTGATACTTGCTTAAAAGTACGACAAATTAGTCAACTGTGTCCGAGGTTGTGACAAAAATTTTATACTATGGTAAATGTATATTCTACTCCTAATATAGCAATACAAGTGCTTAAATTCGAAATAATATTTTGCATTTGTAATGTGAAGTGTCATTTTCAGTTCATTCTACGTAATGCAACGCTTGTTGAACTGAATAAAAACACGAAGAAATCAATACAAAAGTTCATTTCATTTAGGCGTATATTTTGACATTAAAGTACGACTCAGAATCACAATAATAAGGTCAATACACGCTAAATTTGAATTGTTATTCTTAATTAAACAGAGATGGCACCACCAGTAAGTGTCTCCAACAAATTTAGCTTGAATTTATCGACTTGGGCCGTTCTTTAGCACGTTAAAAATATTTATTGATAGCGTTTTGGGAAATGTCAACAACGAAAAACAAGAAAAAATATTCTTCTACACATTGGAAAAAAGTGAGTAAATAAAAATTCTTTTTCTTCTTCTTCTTTTTTTTTTTTAGTATCACATATCTCTGAGTCTAAGAGGAAGGTGTTGGTAAATGATGTAATTCAAATGATCCCAGAAAATCTCTTTTTCCCGGTATAAATTTATTAATTTCTCTCAAGCATTTATTTGCCACCATTTTGAAAACTGTATAATGTCAAATTAATATCACCTCAGCTGTCATTATTTTTCATCATGCAAGTTCGCTGAAAGCTGCATAGCAGTAGGGATTACACGCGCAAGAAGTATGGCAGTGCAAGTTGCATACAAGCTGTAGCTACTATCTCGTGTAACATCCGGGTAAAAGAGCGGTCCGCTAAAATGTCAGTACTAGGCTCTAATTTGAAAATTGCTCTCCTTACCAAAAAGCTAATTATGTTTTATGTTTAACAACGAGGATTTTTTTTAGATAGTTTTAGAGCTGATAACTTGACAATCTTCAAATAAAATAAATTTTTGCAAAATTGAAGCAGTAAATGATGCTGCATTAGGCTGCTGTCAGAGTGCGGCGAGAAGCGGAGCAAAACTTGTTCATGCGGCAATCAATGCGAGATGATGCCTGATTAATTTCGAGAAGCGCTTATAATTTTACATGTAATTTTTGGTTTTAGAATTAGTTTCCATTACATTTAGCTATGACATTCGGAAAATATAATTATGGAGTCGTCCGACGAAGAATATTTTCGTTCGCAAAATATTTGCAATAATTTTTTTGGAAAAAAAAATCCATTAAATAATGAAAGAAAGGAATATGGGAATTTCATCACCTACACGGTGAATTAAGTATTTCCGCGTGTATGGCCATTTTTATACTACACTTCAAGAAAAAAATCATCTTTGCTTACACGAGAAAACACTGCACAGCTTTGCGCTTTGACATCAGCTTTGTTTTGAATTCCGCTTTGTTTCTACTTTAACACGATCGCACGACTTTGTATGAAAATGTATGTGCATAGTTTCTTGCGCAAGCTCTCGCACTGGCCAGCTTCCAGCCCTGCTTTAGATCATATTTAGACAGATTTTCAATAGAAATCCAGAGCAGATTTATATTTAGTAAAGCTTCACGAACTTAGCTTTCGGTTGTCTATACTTTATTGAATCACAGCGTTAATTTGAAGAATAGAAATCAAACTGTTAAAATTTGCAATTGCTCCTACCATCAGATTAATTATTGTTAAATCAAGTGTTCCTCAAGGTAGCTATCTAGATCCCTTGTTGCTCTTATTGGGATTTTGAAATTGTCAAATTCACAAATTATCTATTATTTAAAATTTAAAAAGTCCTTTTACTCTGAAATAATTGTATATAGGTAGGTACGTTTTAAGAAAATGGGAAAACTTGAAAAATTCTAAACTCTTGCGAATTTATGAATGCACTTATAAAACCCAACAAAACAAATTCTCTAATCGCCTTGTAAACTATAGAAAATTCATACTGCTGTAAAATTAGTAGGAGAATTTTAAATCGTTTTACCATTTTCCTCCCAAATTATCTGTTTGCAGGAGTTTGCATTTCGAGATTTTAAATTTTCAAAATTTTCTAAAATCGCAATAGCCTCGAAATCCCCAAAAATCAAAACAAAATCCCGGAGCTTAAAATACTGAGATTAAATCCAGGATATTAAATTTTGGATTAGACAGGAGGGATTAACTTTTAACGTTCCCGAAATAAAAGGCCACATTTTATGGTATTCTTCCTTCTTAAGAGTCTGAATTCCATAATATGATTTGTATTATGAAAACGAATTTTCCAGACACAAATTTTCCGAATATAAAATCTCAAAAATGACTAAAAATCTGAAAAATTTGTTGCGTGTTAAAAAATTATTATGTTTGACCTTTCGGAATTTTTCACTGAAGGTTACTTTCGTGAATTAAGGGGAAGGTAACTTCTTCCTCTCCTATGTATGTGGGAAAAAATGGGTTGCACTTTTGAGATGCGTGCGAAAACCCCGGATTTAAAAATTTTACTTGCTAAATCCTCGTAAGCATAATTCCAGAATATAAAATTCCGAGAATATAGTCCCAAAATACAAAGTCCATAATTTTTTCGAATTTTTGGGGCATTGTTTTAGCGGTTTGCGGAATATTTTGTTCCGAAAATTTTATTTTGAGATTTTCAGGCATTTTCTTACTGCCCAGTACGTTTTCAAAAAACCTAACAAAATTAATTCCAAAAGGTTGTTTTCTGAATAGCGTTTTCCAATTTTTTATAATCGAGAATTTTTAGCAAACCAAATAAAATACCTACCCCTTCAAAAGGGTGAGCTTTTAACATATGTTCCTGAGAACTTTTAGTACAAAATTTTATGTTATGCAATTTTTAGTTTCTACTCCTGAAATCTCTTCTCCAGGATTATGTGATCTAAAAAGTTTAAGGATTTTGTCTAGGATTAAATTACGATTCAATTACATTTCCAAAATTTTATATTATGAAATTTTTTATTCCAGAGTTCTTGCTTAATTCTAATTATACCTCATCCTTCATATAACTGAAATAATTAATTAATTAGTTAAACAGCAAAGTTGCTAGTATCGAGCCTTTTGGTTACTCGCTTGATTTAAAAAGCAACGTAGTAGATATGGTGGCTTTGTTTTAGTGATTATTATTTGACATGAAAATATTCATATAAATAAACATTTAAAAGGTAAAAATAGTTTTTGATAAGACTGTAATGATCCACATAATCTACATCTCTGATAAAACTCCCTTCTTGTATCATATTTTTAGGTCACTTTCAAATTGCAAAACTCTTCGACTTCACAGCTAGTGTGAAAACGCCAAAGGTTCGATAATTAACAACCATGGTGACCGCAAGGTAAACAAAGATGGCTGAATAAGAGTTGACAGATATTTAAGCCAATTAATTTGTTTACTGCATTAGAAGAGTACAGTAAAAAGTGACTTACATTATTAGCTAAAATGATTGGAGACCAGAAGTATGCTGAACATTAATTAAATCAATACATATAAAAATTTAAAATAACAAACCTTCCATTAGAAAAGAAAAATATCCCTTTCCACCTACCTATCTACCTAGCTAGAATTAAAAATCCTTTGAATTCCTACTAAACTCCAGATATAATCTTCTAATTATTGTCTGCTCGCTATAAACTTCAACACACCTAATTCCATAAATTCTAGATCACATCATTCAGTGTTGAAGACCCTCCCATTCTTTTAATTATGCAAAATCTGACCATAAGAAAGCTTACGGGTGCACTACCTGTTTACCTATTTTTACTCTAGCACTAAGTAACTAGTAGACTAGAAAAACAATGCTCGCAGTAAACACTTGCTCAAATAAAAGCTCGGTAAGAACTCAGTGAGAGTGGGGGTGAATTCTTGAATTGTTTGTGTTGTAACACCCCCGCCCCCCCCCCCCCCCCCCACCGTACGTTGGAGTTTCGTTAAATTGCACGTACCTATAATTTCCATTGTTCACTCCTCTGGCATACCAACATAGCCGTAAATCCCTTTTCCTGATTAGCATTCACAAATTGTTCGCTTAATTAATGCGTTTTTTTTTCTTTTTTATAAAGCACCTCTTCATCGATTTTGTTTGGCGGATTCGACAAAGAAGGAGTGCGCGCGTATAGAAACTTTCTCAAAGCCTTCGAAGTTTTACCCCCTTGAGAAAAAGCCGATTCCTGTACGGTGATCTTTGTGTTTGATTTCTTTTTTTTCCTTTGTTATTCTCCATCAGTTGCAGATTGATTCCTTAGAAATTACCTGCCCGACAAAAACCGTAAATGAATTATTATCAAATCATTTACCTCTTACCAACCTCCCTACCTGCCTACCAGGAATGTGTGCTTTTTTTGAATCGAGTTAGAGTCAACAATTTCTTTTAATTTACGAACTTTCTCAACACGATTTTTTCAACGTTGGAGAGTTGTGCGAAAAAAAAACTTTCCACTCCCTTTTCAAAACATCAAGAGATGTCAGAGTTTTGGTGATGCTCTGTTTATGTTGTGCGAAAATACAAAACAATCGGAACTAATCAAAACAAAAGGAGCCTACGTCGGTATGGTGTGACTTTTTCAATGGAAACTTTTTCCATATATCAACTTTCTCCACATCCATCCAACAAAAGTCCTGTTTACTCGTTCCCTGGTAAATCAAAACTGAGTTCAGAGAAAATGACATCAGAAATTCTGTTCCCCAACCTCCGAACTGGAGCAGTAAGATTTAAACCTTTTTCCATGTCAAGAAATGGCACGCATATTTTATTTACAAAGGACCAACACTGGTGGAGCTCTTGCAATATTACTGGGTGTAGATGAAGAATGGAGGTGTGCTGTATTTGTGTTGTGTATATGGTTTCCTTTGACAGGAGGCGTAAGTGGATATGCAAATTTCTTTTATCTTGTTAAAGGGAGTCAACACTTAGGCTAAAGTAGCTGTTTATATATATATATATAAAAAAAAGGTGATGATTTCCTCCCCTTTAGTGTCCCCCTCCTCCCTTTCGACTATCATCTTAAAATGAAACATCTACTTTTGGAGAAAATTACTCCGGGGTATGAAAGAGTTAAGGATTTCATACACACTAGTGAGATTGTGACAGTTTTCTGATAGTTGCAGTGAGAAAGGATTTTTGGGTGCTCCTTTTAGCTAACTAGAAAACATTTGTCTTTCTGTCCAAAAGTTAGTATAGAGGAAATGATCCGTAAAATGAAACAACTTTGTCAAAGAAAGTTGGGTTCCAATTTTTATGTTCTTCTTCTTTCTGTTGAAAATTACATTCTTATTCTTTTCATAAGCCATTGTACAAGTCTCGTTCTTTATTCACTGGACTAAATCAGTTCTGTTACATACAAAACATCAACAACAACATGTGAGCTCTTGCTTAAGAAAACCGAATTTTAATTTAATGTCTCACGGATAGATGCCACTTTTATTATAATTCGTGATTTGTATTCACAATTGCATGGTAATAGAACCAGGAGAACAGGCTCGTTCTTTTCAAAAGAGGATAGTTTCTAATGGGGTCACAAAACTATACAAGTACAATATGAGACAGGGAGAAAGAATTACGATAGGGTGATAGAAGCGGGGGGGGGGGGGGGGAAGTAGTAGGAGAATGAAGAAAGCGAAAGAGAGATTTTTAATACCTATTGCTGCTCCTTAGATTACTCCACGTATTTGTCAATCATTAGGTATCACCAAAGAACATGTAACAGAAAGAATACACATCTTGCGTATTGAAAAGTTATATATGGCGGGTCGTAATATTACGACCCGCTGTCACAAATTTTACCAAAACTCTCTGCTTTTGAATGACCCGCCACTCACCACTCAGTCACTTGTAGTGATATTATGACAAGTTCTCACTAATTCTACGAAAATTCTCTGTTTTTTATGACCCGCTCATCACTACGGTAGCAAGTGGCGGGTCGTTAAAGTCCCAGCACCAGAACCAGTGCCTGCATTCCGCCTCATGCCCATATATTGCATTGCGTGTTCTCTCTGATTCTTTTACCTCATTTCTAAGAAAGCATACATTTTTAGAGGCCAGATGAAGCTTCTTCTTAAGTTATATGCTCCTTGGTATCACATAACTGAAGATCCTTCAATCCATCCAGTAATCTATTATGCAGTTCCGTTCTTACAGGATTTTAGTATCCCATTCATTACTCAACACTCACTTGATAGAATGGCAATTTCTGTTCAGGATGAATAGGTGACTAGCTAGTGATACCCAAGCCAACTATAAAAATTAATATATTTTGTTGTTGTTTGTGACGTTTTCTTTCCTCCATGTATGCCACCTTTTATAACACTGAATACTGCTCGGTAAAAATTGAAGGTGGACTCCAAATTGGAAGTGCTACACATCCACGGATTTTTCATCACAAAAATGGACAAACTTTGGTCGTTAAGTTCTACATTTTGTCCAATCAGTCCAAAAGCTCTATTATTATGGAACTAGTCTTGTTCCGTTATTATACCCTAAATGAAATCTATAGGGTATACTAAGTTTGTCATTCTTTTTGTAACACACAGAAATAATGATGGTAGAGCGAACAGGATTGGACACCCACGCATAATATTAAAAGTTATTTTCATTTTTGCATGTCCATCCGTCTGCGCACGATAACTTGAAAAGCCTGTAGTTATTGAGCTGCAATTTTGTACGGGTCTTTAAAAAAAAGTAAAATTAAGTTCGAAAATGAGACAAATTGGACAACTCCTTCGTGGTGTTGCCATACAAAAATTCCGTTTTTCACTATATATTTGGACACTGCCTGAGAACGCGTTGATATAGAGAGCTGAAATTTAGTACATGGTGTTTTCACAAAAATAGTAAATAAAATTTCAAAAATGGAATAAATCGGGCAACCCCTTAATGGTGTTGCCATATCAAAATTTAAGTTTTTTACGGATACTGTGAAAACGATCAGTCCTAAACATTTTTATTGTACTAAAAACTTCTTTAAATGCAAATGCAAAAATCAAAATTGTTCAAATGGATGACAGGACGAAATCTCATATGGGGATTCATCTAGAGTATCATAAGAAATGGTCGAAGACCAATTCTAGCTTTTTCACTTTTTCTTTGTTCTATATGGCCTCTATAAGCTCTCTTCTCAACCCATTGAGATTACATAGCTTTTTCTAATTTCTCAATAAACACTCTCGGTTTTGCAATAATGATAATAATATTTATTTGGCAACTGTACAAAGATTTTAAAATCTTATTAATATCCAGAACACTAGTTCGGAGTTTATAAGTAAAGCAATAACTACTAAATAACTAACTAATAAAAAGTAAAATCTTATCAGTAACTTAAAGTCTACAAAAAAAAATATTTATATTATCAATTATTCAAGATAATAGAGGAATGTAGGAATTAGGTAGAACTAGTTAATTCTAACAATTTAAGAAAAACCGAAGTTCTGATGGTAATGAGTTCCATTTACGAAGAACTTGAACAAAATAAGAACGCTCTCCAAATTGTGAAATGCAGCGCGGCATACAAATATTTATACCTCGTTCTGAGCGTAGAAACTGCGGCTTTTTGTAGAGATACTCAGGACTCTTAAAATTTATTAGCTTGTGCAAAACATACATACAAGTTACGGTGAGTAAGATAGATGTCTAAAGGAAACCTAAGAATACAATTGTAATATGGGGAAATATGGCAGTTACGCATCAGTTTACATACATTCGTTGAAAGCACAACCATTAGCCGTATGTAACAGACTTAATTAAGCCTCAGGAATAATATCAAGCCAAATAGGAAATGTGAAATTATCAGAGTATGCACTAGTTTTCTACGCATTTCGATAGACAGAAGATATGCATTGACCCATAACCGACGAACGGAGTCGTAAACTTTTCCAATAGTATTACTAACATACTTGCAGCAAGCTAGAATTTAAATTCCTAATTGAGTAAAACGGGAGGTAATCTAGAAGCATTAATGTTGCTTTTATATATTGGAAGGGAATTAGATTTATTTGGATTTAATATCAACTTATTTTCAAGAGACAATTCGTGGACTCGTTGTAAGTCATCATTTTCCGAGCAAATGCAATATTTCTGTAGTCGAATTGGGCGGCTCAGATATAATTGAACATCATCAGCATAGTATAGATGAATAGAGAAATCCTTAATTACATTTCGTAGATCATTTATAAAAAGGCTAAAAAGAAATGGTTCAAGGATGGAGCTCTGAGGTACGCCACAACAGATAAGGTGAAAAGTGGACAATGAATTACCTACTTTTACTCCATGATCTATGTAGGATAGGAAATTTTTGAACAGCTTAACAGATGAGGCAAAAGAAAACAAAACTTCTTAACCTACTAAACTAATTTAAGTTAATTAAGAAGGCGAGTATCTGTGGACCAAGGACGAAGGATTTACTAAAGTCTGGAAGTGCAAGTATGGTTAAGTTATCATTGTCAAGTGCTTCATTGATAACGAGAATGACTATTAAAACATTAATCTACCTGAGAACATTCAACTACTACCGTTGACTATAAATTTCTCAGCTCCTTCGACAATATCATTATGGAATTAAAAATTAACATTTAAATAAAAATTTAAAATTTAAACTTAATACGAGGACAATTTCATAAATTTGCGCAAAAGGTGAATTTTAAAACATTCTCCCTGAATTGCATAACTTTTTGTTCTTGCCTTCCTTCAGGAATTTATTTATTTATTTATTTTTTCTCTCTCAAAAAATCTGATGGACACGATGTCCTAGGGGATGAATTAAAATCCTGCTAAATCTCTCCCGTTTGTACAAATTCTGCTGCTGACAGTAGGTACCTATGCACGTACGTCGTACATGCATAAGTGGAACCTTTTGCCAGATTAATTTCGTATGAGTAAACAAAATTTTTAAATTATTGAACCAACGGCTAGCCTTGGACGATGGACACTGGCTATATTGACACCTATGTATATAAATATTATATACTTAGCTACTGTCCGTTATATACATACATATGTATGTATGTATGTCAACACCTGTTTACAGTTCCACCCCCTCTCAAATAACATTCCGGATTAAATCCAATTTCATCTGCTGAAATATTTTGTCAAAAATCAAAACATAAATATTCATGACAAATTATCAGTACCGCTTTGACCCGACCCCGTGGCCATATAGAGCGCGTGAATATGTGAATTCTTCTCCGAAATGATGTTAACCTAGCATGCATTTGCCAAATTTTAAAGTACCCTTTTAAGAGGTAGGGATGAGGGCGAAAGGGGAGTACAGTTGGTTTCCCTGTAAAAGGTTCTCTGGAATAATAAAAGTAACAAAAAAAAACAAAAACAGCCACTTTCAGTTCGACCCTTATGCCTGGGTTTGGTTCTTTAGGTTAGATGGCGCTCTCAAGACAAGTCAAGGCATACAAATGAATTAATGTAAATTACACTCATGGGAAAAATAAACAACCCACCCCTGTGAGAAGTTCATATGGTTGCCGACATTCTCACACCGAAAACAAACGATGTTAGAGATGACACAAGTGTGCTCTGCTTCTAGGATTGCGCCCCATTAGTAATCTTGGAAGCACACACCCCTATTTCAGGCGGACACTTGTTTTATGTATTCCAGAAAAGCATAAGTATAAACATGACAGAGGAAAGGTCTGATGAAGTTTTATTTATTTTTTTCTTTACTATTTTTTTAATCGTTCAGCTAGCGACAAAGATAGCATCATTCAATTCCCTACAGTAATTAATCTGGACACTCATATAATTTACTAGATTTTGACCACAGGTGAAATACCCCAAAACATAATAAAACCGAAAAATGTCACCTTGAACCTCATCCAAAAAGAAAATAGGAAACTAAAATTAGCAGAATCCTTTTCCATAACTACGCCCTCAATAGTGGTTGGCTGCGTTATGCCAACCATTTCGATGTAAATTGCAGCTCAGATAGGGATCAAAATAAATCGCTGCCCTAACTTCTAAATATAAAGCCACAGGTAGCACAACCAGAATTAATTAGTTTCGAATCATTTAATTATGAAACGTTAGACGCTGTTGCTTGGGGGCGACGAACATCTATCGGAGCTCTTTATCTAATTGATTCCTCCTGCATTTAGGAGAGTCGACGTTTTAGCATTGTTTTGAGACACGACGAGTATTATATAGGTCCTCCTGGTTAAATGTGATTTCTATGCCAGGCTTTTAAAGGTAAACCAATTATGAGGGGATCTGTTCGATTCAGGCATTATGCTAGGCAAGCAGTTCCTTCGTTAATTGATTTCCTTCATGCTCTCTCTTGTTTCGGTTTGTTTCACAAAATCTTAACTGGTTATCCTCAAGGCAATTTCGTTAAGTGGATGAAAAGCTTTAGAAGAGAGATTTTTTTCGTTATGCTCTTGTTTTTTGTTTTGAAAATTTTGTGTTTCCATTAGCTACCACCACCGGAGGGTGTTATTTCAGTACCAGAAAAAAATGTTTTTAACATTTTTACGATAATTAAATTTTGGGATTAAGAGGCTTTTGAAAATGGAAAGTTTAAAGCTGAATATAGTCTCATAAATAATCTTCACCTTTTAAAAGAGTTATAAGCAATTCCAGAACAAATCTCGTACATCTCTAATTCAAAGATCCAATGTCCAACTCCAAATCAAGAATAACGACAGAGATAATAGTAGTGAAAACATTATTGTAGGCTTATTTAACTATGGATATGTTGGTGGACGAACTGATTCGGCGATATGAGGAGAGTGGTTTAAATGCTGAATATTATAAGACCAGATTGTAAATTGTTCTACAGTCAAAAAAATAATTCATCAATAATTCTGCCTAATTGAACACCTACTCCGTAAATGTCTGACATAACCTCAAAGAGGTGATGCTTTTTTTGCACCACTTACAATAAGGTCGATCGATGATATTTCCAATTATTCTTTATGGTCGATCTTATAAGGTAACTGACTGGAGTTCGAAACATTTTTCGGTTGATTTTTTTGTTTTTAGACTATGTCTCAGCCTTTCTGTTGACTATAGATGATCTACACCACAGGAAAACTAAAGGATCTGAATTTGAAATAACTAATTTGATAAAGAATTCCAATTGAAGTTTATAAGAGAAATAAGTTCCACATTATATTTAAAACTAATTTCGTAAGATCTTTTCCCTTCCTTTCCTTTCCTTTTTCCAAAATTAACAATTGACAGAAATCGTCGGGGAAAACGCGGCACACCTTAATATCGATTACATAAGGGTGAGCGATGAAAAGTTGAAGAATAGCAGATGGACATCCATAACGATGGATTAATATTTGTTTTCCATACATTAGATAAATTTTTCTTGCATAGTCCACACAGATTTTCTTAGATTTGCCATAAACGGACTAAATACTTGGTAAGTATCGGGCAAACAAATTCTACAGGCAGCACCAGCGTTGTCGATGCTCTCGTTACAACTGTCAAGCTGACTTAGAGTCGACTTCATTTGAAGAAAAAACTCCTGTAGGTAGGATTTCGGCCGCCAAGTTCATATAGGGTCAAGTCGATATAGGGTCGACTTGGTCCCAATACTCCAGCCTTCCTAATGGAATACCACCCCTTCAAGTTGTCATAGGAACATCCCGGAATGAAGAAGTGTATCCATCCTACGGATGGAATTCACTACAGCTCCTTTCGTAGACGTCAAGTCGTCATTAATATTAATGTTAAGAGTAGGGTCGAGTAGGCCAACAGAAGGCCTCGAGTCTTTTAACGAGCAATTATTGCTCTTGGGGCTAGATTGAAAACCTCATTTGGAGGGATAAGTGTTCCTCCAGTGATTGACAGCCTTACACCTGTCAGCTCTGGGCACTCACATATAACATGCATTGAAGTTTTATCTTCTTCTTCGCAGAATCGACACAGTTCACTGTCGTATTTGCCTATCTTCGTCAAGAAGTAATGGAAGGCGCCATAACCAGTGACTGCGTTAGTGCAATAAGCTTGCGCATCTGGAGAAGAGAGGAGATAAAAAATTTCTTCACCGGCCTCACACCAAGCGGCTAAAGGTTGCCAGTTTTCCCACCTAAGCAATTCTCCCCATAAAGTGGGTTTTTGGTAGGCCAAATGTCGAGTTGGGACCAATATACGGACAGTCAACTCCGGTTTTAGCCAGTTAGTCCACTTGGCTTTTTCATTACCGTCCACTCCTTCGTGCTCAGGAACCCAAATCAAGGTTACTTGGTTGTCCCTAGAGTTTCGAATAGCAGCGCCAGAATAGCTTCGACTCAAAAACTTGAGAGGAAAGCGCTAGGAGCGTAACTTGGCTGTCTGACCAGATTTACATTTTGGAGTTCTTGCAGCCGTTTTTGGACTTTCCTGAGCTCCAACCTCTATAGCATAGACTTCCACCTAAAACATTGAAGGTGAGGCACCAAGCAGAATGGATATTTCAACTTCTAGACCACATCTGTGCTTGTTTTGCCATCCTTCCAGGATCCATCAGTACACCAGATTTGGGCTCATCGCAGGAGCTGGAGCCCTCTGTTTATTATCTCGTTTATTTCATTAATGGTTACTTGATGAGCTCTTTCAATGGAAAGTCTTATTGGCCATAGTATCTGTTGGAGCATCTAGGTCGTAAGAAAGTATGGGTCTGACTATACCCTGGAAGATTTATAAGATCATTTTGGTGTTCAGACCTCACTTTTTCCCGAAAGTCGTGTGGTATGAGATGAATACCCACATGGCTTAGTTAGGTGGGGATTCCAGATAAACTTGCTGTCCCGGATTATTCCTAGATATTTTGCTTCTTTAGAATATTCTATTGCAATTCTATTTAACTGAGGAGATGGAATCTGGAGGCTTCTTTTCCTAGTAAAGGGAACCAACACTGTTTTATCTGGGTTTATTCATAGTCCCATGTTCTGGCATCATTTGGTAACGATGTTAAAGGCAGTTTGCATAAGCTCGCGTAAAGCTAATTAAAACTTTCCTTTGACATAAATGACAATGTCATCAGTAGCTCATCCATAATAAAGAGGCATAGAAGTGGTGATAAAACCCCGCCTTGTGAGCAGTCTCTAGTGTCCATGATTGTTGTAGATTTGCCTTTTATGGTAGCTGTTATGCAGCGTTTTTCAAGCATGTTGCCAATATATCTGACGATGCAGGTTTCTATGCCTCTATCATCGGATACCCTCTTGATCGAGTCAAAGAGAATGTTATCGAATGCGCCTTGTATGTCCATGAAGGAACATAGACGGACCTCTTTCTCTTGTGAAGCTTTCTCGATAGTCTCTACCAGATTGCTGACAGACAGCATCGTTTCTTGCTTCAAGCAGACGAAGCCTGCTGTTTCAAGCAGATTCACAGAGTAGTTATCTACCATAGAAGTCACAACAATTGTGGACACATCTCCATTGGCCTTACGCTAGTCTTCCAGACTGACATGGCTTGTTCGCATTTCTAAAAAAAAACAAAAAACAACTGTGGGATTTCCTCCAAAGCTGTCCCTGGAGAATTTCAAATAATTGCAGATAATTGAAAAAATATTCGTTAGATGTAGCTGAATGATGTGAAAAGTGACTTTATGTTGTTGAATGTTTCTGATTAGTGACAGTACATAACTCTTCAAAGTAGTGGAGGCAGCTAAATTGATATCATGTGTATATACTCAGTGATGGATGACATATCTTATGACTATAACAGCAGTAATATTTTCTATAGTGCAAAAAAACCATTACGATTAATGTTGATCAACATTTTGTAAAATATTTCTCAACAAAATTTCTATTCCCACCCACCGATAAAAGATGAAAAATCCCCCAGAGCAAAGAACTACAACAAAGATAAACGTAAACTTAACCAAAAGTCCCAGAAAATCAAATATAAAATTCTTCAATCCCCACTAGAAAATTGTATGTGAAAAATTAATCTGGAACATATCTTTCTTGACCATTACATGGATGTCCTCTCCTACTATGTGTACATATACTGAATCAAGTGCATCCATAAATTACATCCCATTCCCTTGGCAGAAATTATGAGTAAACTTGTCATAGAAATCCTCCCTTCGACAACGCCATAGTTGGATAAGTTCGTATTTAGCTGGAAGCATTTTATCTCTCGTCCATAACTCAGAGGAAAATTGATTCTTTCCTTCCTTGCATTAAAGTTGTTCGATGTCTCATCGCGTGGTTGAAGGACTCTTCTAAGTCATCCCATCCTCCCCAATCACTGTGAGGGGATATAATTTATGACAGAAAACTCATCAATTAGATGGGCCGATTTTATCGATATGTACTAAATGGGACAAAGCCATGAGATAAACAAAACGCGACGTCACCCTATGGAATATTAGGCGAAGGATATTGCTCACACTACCCTCCCTTGCTCATGTCATCGACTTTTACACTGTCTACTTCATCCTGGTATTCTCCCCTCCCGCCACTTGCCACGAATTTATTGGGAATAAATTCTCCGAAAGGATGACGACTGTATCACGCTGGCTTAGCCACAAAAACAACAAAAAATATTCGAGAGGGTTCCCACTTTGACTCATCTCATGATCGGCGACAGCTCTTATTGATTATATTTTCCTCCTAACATCCTGGACGCTGTTTCTCTGTTTACATCCATAAGAACCTCAAGGCTGATGTTCTTTTCAGTATTCCAGTTGTTGTCATCCGATTCCAATAAGTCTGCACATCGATTCTATAATCCGTGGGAGCGTTTCAACGTATCTAATGTTTGCTTGTATTAAGTGTTTCGCTCTTCGACGACGTAATCGTCATCGTTGTCGTTGTCGTCACCTCCGGGCTGTTTCGGGATTATTTGATCAAAAGTGACCCATCCCAAAAAATATACCTACATAAGTGGGAGAATATTTGTTTAAAATTTCCATAATAAACTTTTATTGCCGTCAAGTGAGCCCCGAAGTTCTTTGGCCGGAAAATTAAAATATTTTCTCCGGTAGATTGATGGCAGGCGGTTGTACCTTTGATCGTTGTGCCCTATCTCTTCTGTCCGCTAGCTTCCGCAAAGAAATCCCATCATCATCTCCACCACTTGATGCTGTTTCCATTTTAATAAATTGCAGACCTTTTACGGAAGGCTCAAGGGCAATTCTTGATTCTTTTTACAAGTGATACCTGAAAAGGATATTCTGTGGTCAAGAGGTACTTCTTGAAATTGGCCCCGGGCGTCCACCAGTCCAGTCGTCTTGAGGAGCATAAAAATATTTTTATATATATATATTTTTTTTTCGGAAATATTTTTCTTTTACCGTTTGATGATGATAGTGTTTGTTTCCGCAGAGATTCCAAAAAATGAAAAAAAAACATTTTAGGGAAATTAGGGATGCAGGAAAAGGTTGGTGTTGTTTCAAGTCAATCGGGGTTTCACTTATGCTGTGAAGGACCTTGTTAAGGAGTATTTTTTTATTTCAAGGAAGGTAAACACATTTTTTCGTAAACGGTAAATCTATGTTGTTTCTTTTGTGGTAAATGATATTTTCACGAAGACATTTTATTAAACATTCGCTTTTTAGTCTTTTATAAGAACGACTTTAAGAAGAGTTCAGAGCTACCTAGAGAAGGTTCCTCATTAGGGTAGAGCCATACGAACAGAAATTAGAAAGAAGTCCGGTTCTGAAGTGTGGCGGGGAAAGGGGAGGGGTAATGTATGATGCTCGAGAAAATGCAACAAAATTTGATCTTTGAGAATGGCTTGTAAGTAATTGAAGTCTCCGCGTATAGAAATTACGCATTCAGGAAACTTCTCACGCATTAACACGATTGCTGGTATTCAAAGCATCCACTTCAGGCCAAAAAAAGAATCCGGTCAGAATCGTACAGTTAAGCTATCTACTTACTATAACGGTTACGCTGGCTTCGTTTGCGAACAAAAATATGAACCAAAGATTTACCTACCCAAACACCACCACTGTCGTGTTTCTCGAAAAAAAAAAATTATTAAATGAAGCAAATAAGTTAAACTTTCGAAATTTTAATTTTGTTGAACTATAACAACAGAGGATGGTAGGGGTAGAATTTTTTTGAAAGCAATTCTTTAACAAGATTACTATGATTTCTTACTAGGTTGACTTTATACTTGTTCAACAAGGCCTGTTTTTGTATTCCTTCGGACAACAACAAAAGCGAAGACAACTTTTTATTTGTTATTTCATCACATAACCCATTTGATTTTGGTTAGCGAGTTTCAAATCTTGGTTTTGACTTATAAACAGTTCCCAAATGGCGAAATTGAGTGATTCGAAAAAAAACAAATGAAAAGAAATGAAAAAGAAAAAAATTGAGAAAAAAAAACAAATTAATTTGAAAAAATTGAACCTGTGTACGCCCGCTGATGAGTCCAAACCAAAACTTGAAACTTGCCATCCAAAATTAAATGAGTTGTGTTATGAAATAATTAATAAAAAATTGTCTCCGCTTTTGCATTTGTACCGGACAATCCAAAAATGGCCTTCTTAAAAAGCAATTCTTTAAAGATTATGATGATAATCTTCCTAAAAAGTCCGAACGTGGACTGAACCTAACACCTAATATAGGGTGATTCTAAAAATATAAAATCAAAATCTGTAATCCCTCAGCTACTCCCTAAATGATTATTTTTATAATCCCCCCCCCCCCCCCACCCCAACACAACACACACCACTCTAAAATTAGTTTTATTCTTATTTCCTTCCCAAACCTGTGAAAAATATCCATAATAACTGAGACACCCTGTATATTGTATTCAATATTGATTTCAACGCCCGGTAAAATTTCGCTCGTATTCCTTGTACATGCCCCTCACATTTTTTTATATATTTCGAGGACATTCCTCGTCCTAACACAGAACTTATAGGCCAGAAAATTACACATAGCTACATGTCTTCCAAAAGTTCGATAATAATCGGCAGCATATTGTGTCACTTTAAGAAGAGTAAGCAAGATCTATCTCAGTGATAACTGATGAGAGAGACAGAGAGCCTAACTCAATTAGCCACACTCATAGTAGCTCGAAATTTTCTTCAGAAAATCCCCTTTCAGAATTATTCCGACAATTCAAAAGCCTCTAATCAATCCGCTCCGGCTTGTTGAAAGAAATCTATTTTCCGCCCATTACTGTTGCAAAACTCTACAACGTCGAATGCTTAGGAAACAAAGTTTTTCGAAACAATGGGCGCCCAAATTTCCCGTCGATTCATAAGTAATCGATTATTTCGAAATCGTGAGCTTCTGTTTTGTCTGGACTCTGGAGGTAATTTTTGCGGAGGCAACAAGCATTTCAATACCGAAATCCCATCTATAATGTTGCTAAGGATATTTCAAAGTCTGATCAGACTTAAGCTCGCGCGTAGTGCGAGTTATATATGTTTGTATGTGTGTGTGTGTTGTTTGTTACTGGCAGCAAAATGCCTTCAAGCAGATTTGTGTTTAATTAAAATATAAAAGAGTAGGTACCGTTAGTCTTCAACTTAATTTATGAAATCGTAATTAAAGTCAACTTTGTTTCGTTATTAGGGAAATTTCCAAGTCTAAAGAGTTTTATGGAGTTTCATGGAATTACGGATGGATTTCTTTTATGTTTTGAAAGGGAGTATAGCTAATTTCGAAAATTATTCATGCAAAAGATTTGATTTCAGATGTATAGGTAAGGTATATGGTGTATGGAGGTATGAATAAATTAGGGGGAAGGATATCAGTGTGATAGCAGCAAGGTGTAATTCTTTTCTATGCAAATTGTAGATTCTATATGCCTCCTTGATGGGGCAATTATTTTCACGTTGTAATATATTTTGTGAGTACAATTTCAACCTTGACTTGGTATTAAGCTTTAAAGCTGCCATTTATATGTCAAAAACTATTTTTTTTTTTTTTTTGTATATAACATTTTCAAAGCAGAGCAACTGAACAGTTCGCATTTTATTTATATTTCAGTATCAAGACAATAATCAGTGCGAAGTCCAGTCACAATTCTATAACTACGTGTGTCCACTAACAAGTAACTGGTAGTACTATACCTACTCTACGATGCACTTGGAAAAGTGTAGTTATACTTGACGGAAACTTCTGGAAGTAAACTTAAATTATTTACTTGAGGTCGCTAATTGATCCCTATATTTTATCATATTTCGACAGGTTCACACAATCGATCATGCAAGATCAGTTTGCTATTATTAAACCTCTGAGGTTTTTTCAAATCGCTTTATGGACATGCTTATAAAGCCATATTCAAAGTAAGTCCTACTCTAACTATATAATAACCAGATCTTCGAAATCGTTAGACGATTACAACATATTATTGTCGTTCACTCATGCGTTTTATTTTGATTCATTGTAAAACGAAAAATATCATGATGCATTCTTCTTTTAATCATCCCAGGATCTTCAGGATGAGGCCAAGAAATAAAAACTCAAAGGAATCAGCAATATTACTTTAGTTCGACACTCCAAACGAAAAAAATTGTTTTCTGACTGCAACTCGTAAAATATTTTATCAACGTGCAAGCAGAATATAATCAAAAACTCTTAGTCTTACTGATCTTGGTATTAGTCAAAGCTATAGGGCAGCCATCCATCCCGGTTTCCCCGGATTCGTCATAGTTTTAAGGGCGTCCCCATCTAGGTTTTAAAATTTTTGAAAACATTAAATATAAATTTAATTTTTGTGTGTATAATGTACGTGTACGGTTTACCTGATAAAGCTGATGGACAGACCGATTCGCTCATTTTCAGAACGTATCTGTTCTATTCCAATTATATGCTTATAGACTGTGGTACAAGTTTGAAATAATGTTTGTTATGAACTACCTAAAGTTGCCCGTTTTTAGAAATGGATTCCCTCTTAAGTTTGTAATTTTTTTTTTATTTATTCTAATATTTTCAATTTTCTTGTATTTTTTTACTGGCCTAGATGATGAAATCATATGGCATACCTACTATATAATATGTATGTCGTAGACACTTGATGCAACTCAGTAGTTCAAGAAAAGTCTAGGCACTTAGTGACATGTAGGCAGATAGTGTAACAGTTTGCGATTAATGGCATTTTACAAGATGTGTGTAAAATTTTTAGCCGCTTCATGAAATGCTAAAAGCCTTTACGCCGATAGTGTAATACCAACCGATAAAATCGAATGCTAGGAGAGGGCGATGCGCGTTGAAGGAGAAGATCCCGCGGTTCTGCGAACCAGCCATACACACACGCATCCTCACACGCGATTCGAACACACAGGCACACACACTCGCCGGCGTGTACGAGAGTTCCTGATAAAAATTGGTCTTGTAGTCGGAGAGGTAGCGTAGCAAATGACAAGGTCATAGTAAGCCAGTTGATTTTGATACCGATAATTGATCTCGTACAACTAATCAGTGAACCTACCGTCAGCTGTTCATGTAGCGCTGGGTCTAGGTGTAGGAGGCTGCGAAAGTGGTAAAAAAAACTTATTTTAAAAGCAGTTGATCATATTGAGTTGAAAGAAAATCGTCAGCTGCATGTGGAGGAAGGATTATGCGCCAGCTGGTCGCATGAACTTGAAACAGAAACATGTAAAATAAAATAATAGTAAGTCAGATAAAAAATGAGCTATCAAGGTCACCAAAGGGAAATTTATATCACATATATCCCTACCGTACTTCAAGCCGAGGTATTGGCCATATTGGCCATAGTGCATTAAAAGAACCATAAATCAATCAACCATTAATATCCTCTCGGACAGTCGAGCTACCCTCAAGGCCTTAAAGTCCCACACTGTCAAGTCAGGGATAGTCTGGGAATGTCTACAATCCCTCAAAAACTTATCAAGGAGAAACAAAGTTATCCTCATGTGGGTACCTGGACATGAAGACCACAAAGACAATGAAATTGCTGATGGCCTAACCAAAAGAGGAGCGGAAACTCAGTTTATCGGACTAGAGCCTAAAGTGCTACCTCAGAGCTTCCCTAAACGACCGGGAGAATAAACAAAAATCGCTGTATTGGGAAAGCTACAACCACTTCGTCAGACAAAAAAGTTTATCGACACCTCGGGGGGGGGGGGGACAAAAGAGCTCCTACTCCTTAGAATAACAGACCTCAAAATGATTAATGAGCTCTTCTCAGGCCAGTGTCCCTTGAGGTATTACCTAAACAAGCTGGGCTTGGCTGAGACTTCATCCTGCCGTTTCTGTCAGGATGCTCACGAAACCTCGGAACACTTGCTCTGCAACTGCGACGCATTGACCAGGCGGAGACTACTCCACCTCGAACATGCTTTTCCTCCACACCTCAATCCCAGAATGGTTTTAGACTTTATTAACAGTCTGAACCTAGAAAGGAAGTAAATGCAACGGGGAGTCACAGTAGATTTTTCAGGTCGCAATGATAGCGAAACTAACGCCTAGACACCCCTTCACAAATCTAACCTAATCTAATATTCCCAATGACAAAAGAGCTTTCAGAGGTCATTGCCAGTAAAAAAAAAATATATTTTGGTATTTTTGAATTACTTTCGTATTTTCTTCTAATTTTAATTAATATTTGTGGCTTCATAATATTTTTTTTTGTGTTTCATTCTTGCAAAAAAAAATTATTTTTTATAACTAAATTCCATTACAGAAATTCTAAAAGTAATTTGTAATTCTAATTTACAACCAGAATCAACACAAATTAGTTTGATGCGGCAACATGAAGAACTTCAGATTTTTCATTTTGGCAAGTTTGGCTTGTGTCTCAAATAAAGTACGTTCCAATATCCTAAATGACTTGTGTCTAAACTAAAACGCTTTCGATTTAATGGAAAGCTTTAATTATATATTTTGTTTATTAAATACTTCTATTATTTGTGGAGTTACTTAAAGCCATAGAGAAGTATTTTAAGGGGAAATTTTTATGATTTTCTCTCTTAGCATAGAATAGAAGATAAAGTTCAATCGGGGATTTTTTGTAATCAATGACCAAACCTAGAAATATCTGTAACGTATTTTCAGATGAACAGTAAGAATGTCGGCATATAACTGATTAAAATAAGCAAATTTATCTATAAATAAACTTTCTAACTTAGAATCACGACATAAAATATATTTGCGCGGATTAAGTTTATCTGACTTTATAGAAAATCAATAAAATAAATTAGTTCAAACTGAAATTTCCCTGACCTTGATAGCTCATTTTTCGTGGCGCGTAGTATAGGTGGGTGTTTGAATAATTTAAAATATGAAGACTGCAATCAGCTGCGTATGTAGCGATGAAGAAGCCGTCATCTATGACATTGTCATTAAACATGAAATTTTCTGTTTGCAACTAGTATCGTGATAAATCATGTTATTGAATCCTACCCTTGATGGGGTATTTGGACATTATAAGCAAGCAAGATCAATATGTTTCAATGATCGAAGATTTTGCGACAATCGTAAGGGACTTAATTGACCGTTCGATACAGTATAAATTAAATCTCCGAAAAACGATTTAGCTAGTCTGTCTACGTTTGAATTATGCTTGCGCTGAAATACTTTTTTAGATGTTCATACATACTACGGCAAATTATTTTCGGAAATGTTTCTAGTTATCTGTTTTACAAATTATACGGTTCTATGTCGGCAGATGAGTGAATATTTTCATCTTTTGCACAATCAATAAAAAGTGGTTTTAAAAAAGATAAAAAGAAACATTGCTGTTTTTCAACAATATTTTTCAAAACGAAACACACACTTTGTTCAACAGCTTTTTGGTAAATTTCTCGTAATTTGCGCCATTCAATTTTCTTACTCTACGCGGTAATCTACAACTTTAGTGCACGTTCACAATTCAATCGGGAAAAATTTATGGTAGAAAACGATTTGAGTTTTTGAATAATGTAATTTGCCTCAGAATACATAAAACTGTTAAATCTTCGACATATTTGGACTTGCGTCCGTCACTTTTCAACAATTATTTTTAGGAGTACCGGAAGGATCTATCTTGGGTCCTCTGTTGTTTTCTCTTTACATCAATGATTTATTTCATTGTTTTAAGTACAGCAAAATGCATCTTTATGCTGATGATACTTAAATGTACATCTCAAGACCAATTAGATTAGCTGATGATGGTGCTTTTTAGGTATATGATGATCTCCATTCTATATATCTGTGAGCCATTGACCACATGCTACACTTGAGCCCTATCAAGACTAAGTTCTTATTTATATAAAAAATAATTTTAGATACATCTTAATTCTCACCTGTCGGAATCAATGGAACGCAAATTCCAGTTGTGAATGCCGCTTCTAACGTGCGAATTATCTTTAATATAACTCTTTCCTGGAGCCATCTTATTAATGCTCTAATTACAAAAGAATATGCTGGACTTCTTTTACTCTGGGCGACTAGTAATTCTACTCTAGTTCAAACCCGTTTAAAGCTAATTAGTATTCTTCTCGGACCTCTTTTTTCCTATGGATGCAAAATATTTTCTTGTCTTTACTATGAGTCTATGCGAATGCTAAATACTGCATTCAACGCTACTCTAAGATATGTTTTTGATCTCCGTCATTTCAAACCTACCGTTGTTTTGAACCTTCCATCGTCTTGAGCCCTAAGCCAACTCCATCCTTGGCTACGCCCTTACAATCTATCCAAATATCGTGTTGTTTTTTTTTTGCTGGCTAGGACTGCTAAGTCTCGGAACCCCAGCTACTTCTATGATTGTGAGATCAAGTCAAGTTACTACTTTAATAGTGTCTAAACATAACTGTTTAACATCTAGACGTCGGTTTTCATACAGTTAATTGTTATTTGGTATTCTATGCCAATAAATTTGATATTGTTGTTTGAGTCAAGTACGTTTGGTAATTTTAATGGCAAAGTTTTCGAGCATTTGAAATCAGTCCAGTTTGAGAAAATATACGGCTTGTCAATATATGTGGGAGTCGCAAAAATATTTGGTCACCGATAGTTGAGATTCGAAAGGCCTCTTATGAGATTAAAGAAGAAGCACAGCAATGATTATTCAAAAAGCTCATTAAAGCTTTCGACAAGACACATTCAAAAAAATTCTTCGGCCATCATTTAGAGCGCTTCTTAAGAGCAGCATTGAAGCGCTGGCCTCTTCGGACATGCTTATGTTAAAAAGCAATGAACTGGGATAGGGAGAAAAAGCGCTACGAGCTCCAGTGAAGGGCTTCTTTTTTCTAGTGGGTTGAGCATATACGAACTATGGAGATCGGTATCATGCACAGTATACAAATTATTACATATGCCGAATATAAACAGTCTTCTCCCATAATAAAATAAGTTCTACAAATTGTGTTTCCGACATAATCTAAAGTTCAAGTTCGTAAGCAAATGGAAAACATTTTATTGAAGACTCTAAGTTGCGGTACAAAGTTAAGCTTATTATTGCTTAAATGGATATTTCAACCTTTCGGCACTGGCATGAGATAATTCTACTTCTTTCGCTCAACATTTCGAAGAAATTTAATTCGCAATTTATCAAAAAGACAATATCCCCAAAGCAAATGCACTGCTTCATCATACCAATCTCTGTGTGTTTGTGTTGTCTGTTCTGTAAAATTAAACATCATTTTTCTTACGATTCTCTAAATAAACGTTCCAAGAAAGAAGGAAATCTTAGTGTATGCCAAAGTGTAGAAGAAATATCGCGGGTACTTTTTCATAGCCACACCGAGCTCTCCTCTTACTACCGAGTGTAACAGATCTTTCCAAATGCCAAAAGGTGTAATTTCAGCAGTGAAACATTACCGTATACACCCGACGCGACGGGGATGCTGATATTAAAAAGTCCTTCCTCCGCCATTCGTATAGGTACAACTTGTGCGGATGGAGTTGGTGTTGTATACACATTCTTCGGACTAAATTCAACATCTCTTCAGGACTCGTTTGAAAGTTTTTCTCATTGAAGCGGCTCAGCCGCCGCACCAAGATAATGGGAGAAGGCTCTTTAGTGCAAGACAAAAGCGAGTGAAAAAAAATAACGCTCCAAAGGCACTTACAGCTAATGTTTTGATCTATGTGAATGTAACACAGCATGAGGTTGAGGTCTATGTAGTAACGCGGCGCCCGCTATTCCGGATCTATTATACTACATGAGTCCTCCTATACCACACATCTATTTATACAGGGAAAAAGGGATAAGGTGCTGCTAAGAGTAATAGCATCCGATGGCATTGCATATTTAAAACGGCATTTTTTACGCGAATATGTGCCTAAAATGTTTGTTGCGAATAAGCTGTAGAATGACATCTATTCCTCTTCCCCCTTCTCTCCCTCCACCACCACCACCTACAATTCGACTGATATTACAGGGTAAGAGTAACCTATCCCGAGCTATGACGGGATTCAAAGTGAACTTCTTCCTGGAGAGCTAACTCAATGGGCGGCAGTTATCCTAAATCAGTTCTAGATGTGTAAGTGACACCTATAAGCATCAAGGCGTTAGCTTTAAAATGACAACTCTTAAGTCCTTTTGTATTATGATGTGGAGTCATTTAGCATATGACCCCGTCATCATCAATGTAAATGAGCTCAAAACGCGTTAAGGTTTATGATGGCTTATCTGGAGGGAAAACGAAAAAAAGAGGGACTCTTAAGTGTTAAGGATAAAAATGTTTGGCACTTTTGTTTTCGCGGGCGCTTAAGTGGATTTCACGTTTCATTTAAATTGTGCGGTTTTCGAGAAGGGTGGATTTCTGTTAAAAATGATTTTCTTTTGTTTCTTAAGGACGGATTTATAATGTGCCCTTCGAATTATTTTAAAAGTGACATTTGGCAATAAAATGGAGCTCTGAGTATATCCGAAATTTTAATAGCCATGCCATGACTATACCTTAAGTACACATAAGTAGGTACACATATGTATGTTGTATACTGTATATTCATACGTAAGTTAAATTTACGATGTAATTTAACATCTAACCTCTACTTATGTATATGTGGCATTTAAGATGAAGTAAACAAGCAAATTGATTGTTTTTGACTTATGGTAGACGAGTAAAAATTAGGAACCGATCTCACAAATTTTATTAATTTACAGAGCTGCTATCAAAAAAAAAATTAGCCTGACTGACATTTGACAATAATCCACCTGCGTAGATGGGTGAAGATAATTTAAATCGGCTGCTGATTAAAATAAGTCTCCGACGTCATACGCAAAATTTCTATGGAAAGAGTAATCAATATACGGATTACATAAGCAAAACATAATAATAATAATAATTTATCTATAGGCTACGTACACAAGATTTACAATCTTTTGCTAGTACTAAGTATAATATTAATCGGAGCTAGAAATGCAACACTCAAAAACATATATGAAGAATTCAATAATTAAAGATAAATCTTAAGTAGACAATATAGAAAAATTATAATGATGCTAATAATCAATAAATAAAATAAGATAAAACGAATAACTAAGAAAAATAAAAAGAATAAGAATATGAAATTAATGCGAAATCCCCGGTCTTGTATTTGTAATATAGCATACACAACTACTTGGACTAGGTGTAGCCTGCTGGTGTGGCTGAATACTATGCGAAAAGGATATGAAATCCTTGAGGCAATCGTAGTATAAAGCAGTCGTCAAATACCATTGCAGTAAGGCTGATCGATCCTAATAAAGATGTGAAGTGTGTAAGCCAGTGTAAAGCATAAGAGTTCAGTATTGGGCGCACGAGCAGATTGATTCTGTCGATCGACCAAATAAATAAACTTCACGGAAAACTTGTTTTTGTAGTTCTACATATATCACCAAATACTTGATTTATTGCATTTCAAATTAGGCGAGCTTTATTTGCCACAGGTACCTTAGATGAAATTTCTTAACTCACAAATGCATCTTTATAAGCTTCGCAGATGCATTGACACTATGTATGAACACTCTGAACGTTTTATGGAGGACTATTCCAAAGTCGGGCATTCTGAACAAGGAACGACCTCTCCATGACCGATTTGCTGAATCGCGGAATTATAATATTACGATTACGTTGTGAAGTTAATAATTGGAAAATTACCCTGAGATATTCATGTGTATCGCGATTCAATATATTAAAAGGAAAAGTTAATGCTCTTTGATTTAACAGCTGGGTTCTATATGGTGAGACATGATCAAATCTACGGATACCAATAACATGAAGCAGATGTAAACATAGAATGCAACTTGAACTTTACGGATACATATACTATCTAAATTAGAGACAAAATGGCGCTAGCAAAAGAAAAGTACGGAATTATCAATGAATTTACAAACTTCTTATGAATATGTCTTCGCAAAATTAAGAGCTATAACCTACGCAGTCCAGCATACACCTTACTAATCAACCTATTAACGTTATCGCAACACTTCATCGCACTATTTAAAATAATCCAGGGATGTGACGTAAAAGACAATGCACATTTATTTAGCAGGATTGAGCTCTAACCCATTTTATAAAGACCAATCAGTTATTCTATTTAACTCACAATGCATTCGCGCTAGATATAGTTATTAAGAAGTCCTATAGGCCTACTAAGATATAACTGCACATCGTCGCCTTACAGATGTACTCTTCTACCATTTATAAGAGGTCATTTATTAACAGGCTAAATAATAAAGGGCCTAGTACTGATCCTTAAGGAACACAACAGAAAATATATAACGAAACTGAGAGTGATTGAGCTATATAAACTCATTAATGCCGATCAGATAAATACTCTCTAATCAAGGCAATGGCGGAAGACTTAATGGACAGCTTCTGTAGAAGTGAAATATGATCAACACTGTCGAAGGCCTTTGAGAAATCAAGAACAACTAACGCACTAAACTCGTTCTTGTTCAAAGCAAACCTTATATCTGGGGAGACTTTTAATATTGCTGTTTCACAGCTGAAAGAAGAGTGAAAGCCTGATTACCAGCGCGTAAGTAAATTGTTGCTTTCGACATGCTCGAGAATTTGTTTATAAATTACTTTCTTCAGAACCTTCGATAAGAAACACAAGATACTTATAGTCGGAAATTGGATGGGGTAATTCTAAAGCACAAGCTGTTTTTTTGCATTGAGTAAAATTGTTGCTGCCTCCCACGCTTTAAGAAAAGCAGACGAGATCAAATATGTGTTTGCAGTGTGAAGCAAGACTTTATCAATTAGCGGTAGCAAAAGCTTAATAAAGCGAGATGGTAGGCTATCAGGGCCAATTGATTTCCGACCTGATTGAAAAAATTGCGGAAATCAGTTCATCGAGGCAATTACAACAAAAAGGGAAAGAGTTATTGTGCCTCGTTTGTAACAGTTATGAGCGCGGAAAACTACTTGTATTTAATTAGTTTGCTTGAATCATTGAAAATGAATTATTAGAGGAGGTAAAAATAGAATTTAAATCGTCCGCATCAAGCCCCTAAGCAGCACTATCCTTATCAAAAGCTCCAGTGTTCCGTAGATTGCGCCACACAATCTTCGGTTGAAGATCGGCATTAAACTTAGAGCTACCACCCAATACAGAATGCTTAAAATAGGATAAGAGTAGTCTTCAATGACCGTCATTACACACAAAGCTAATATATTCGAACAAATATTTAAAAGGGTCTTGCGATGACAGTATTAAGCCATTGTAATATTTTTTTTTAAAAATCGCAGTCGTCAAGAGATATATTTTATAAATCTCACGGTGAAGTTTTGATGATTACTTCTTCTATGTCGCCGATTTTATGCAGCTTGATGACTTGGTCGGAGCAGCTTGTGCAGCTCTAACTCCTATGGAGCGGTTTGAGCAGAACTAACTCCTCGAAGGTAGTGGAGCAGCTAGGGCAGCTTTAACTTCAAACGAAAATTCAAAGAACGATGTTACTTTAGCCGAATGACTAAAATCAATTCTCTGTTTTATTGAATTTCATCGATATATTTTACAGGCATTATTGGGGTTGACCCCAGTTGGCTCTCATGCTTACAAAATGCTTACTTTACAATATTCCGATTATTCATACCTATCAAGCTTTCGTTTCACCTTTCTTACCTACTTTAATTTTCATTCATAGCTTGCTCTTTGTAACTTGAGCTTTTACAACCAGAAGTCGTCGACATCTATTTTGTTGATCTTTTTTTTTTGTGGAGAAAGCAATTAGGTACGTAAGTGAGTTAATTCATGTTTTTGTTTATGCATATGCACATGCAAGTCGCTGACCTCACTTGAAGTGGGTTTAAGTGATTGCTCTTTATTATGCATATATGCATTTACATACATACATGTTGTTGACCTCACTTACGCGAGTTGTTTGAGCAACTTCTATATGTTTTGATTATTTGTATGCACGATATGTGCTGTGCTTATTACACCATATCACTTTGCGCAGTAACCTAGTATACAGGGTGTTTCCCCTTATAAGGTCAATAGAGCAGGAGGTGATAGTATTCACCTAGGCAAACAAAAAAATGTATGTCAGATGGGTGGGGGGGGGACAATATCAATCGTTAAGAAGCTACAGGGTGATTAAGAAAAAAGCTAGTTTTTCACAAAACAATTTGTATTTTAAAAAGTACTAGGCGCACGGTCATAGTTAAGGCAGACCTTCATGGTCTTTCCAACGACTGCTCAACCAGAGGAATTACGTGGGTCTAAACAAAATATTTCGGATTTTTTTACTTTTTTTTTTACCTCTATTTTTTTTTTGCAAAACAGTCATTAACAAAATTTTTTTTAAAAAAACTATAAGCTGTAGACTTTCCTCTTTAATTTGACCTATTATACCGCATGTGCGATCTGTAGCCGTTAAAGAGTTATCAGCTCAAAACCTATTCTGAAAGCTATATTCTCAAATCAAAATTTGTTCCCTCTGTGACTGCAAACACATTATTTAAAAAAAAATATCAGCTAATTTCGGTATGATATGTAACGTGTTTGTTTTTCCATAATACGCAATGCTAAAAGCTTTCAAACGACACGTTTCTCATACATATGCAAGTAAAGAAAAGTCTTAGCGCCATGGTCACTCTCACTTTACTTCAATTTTCGTATTGTCGTTGTCGAACGATGTGACGTGACATTTTTCTTCGAAGCCTTATTATCGTTGTCACTTAAAGTGACAGATAGCATCAAGGCATGCGTCAGGGTATGAATTACATTTGCAGATAAAAGTGAGGTTTGACTTATTTCGTGGTATTGTTTTTATTTTTGAAAGTATTTAAAAAAAAAATCATAAACGTGATGTATAGCTATAAAAGGATGCTTCACCATGACTTCAAATTGTTTTTTTGTTGTAATTTAATGAACAACTTAAAACGCCATCATAAAATTTATCTTTTTCTCCTTGCATTTTTCTTTACTTTACATACATCTAACATTTGTCACTTACAAAAACCAAGTGAGTGAAATTGTCACTAAATCATCACTTGTGTATTTAATATGATAACAGTAATACGTCCAAAGTCGTATGTTTTCGACAAATGTCACTTTAAAGGACAATCATAATACCATTTTTGTGTCGTAACGCCATTTCTCACTTAAAGTGACAACGATAATAAGGGTGAATGGTATAGGCTAAGGTATAGCTTAAAGAATACTAAAGTTCCATGAGTAAAGTTTGAAATAATATGAAATGAGATTATATAGGTCTTCTATAGGATGACTTATACTTCGTCAAAATACAAGTCATCATCATCATCATGACTAAAATAATTCACGCACCGATTTTCTGCTTCCAGTTCAGCGCTTTTTCATCTATGTCGATTTCGAATATATCTCCCCTCCAAACAGCAAGTTGCAACATTCGAATATCTCAAACCAAATCCTCCAGCCACCTTATATGAGTTAGCTTTCCACATTATCTGGAATATATTTATGATTTCTATCGAAACCCAGTTTGCGCATCCCGCAGATTTTCAATGTTAAAACGATTCTAAGGCATTTAAGTCTTGTATAGATTAAATGTATTTATTTGTGATGTTGTGATCTTAGATCAAATGTAGTTTACCATTATTCATCATTTGCTGTTTATCATAATATCTATCACAGATTCTACCATATACAGGGTATCCCGAATTAGAATAGCAATATTGAAAGAAACGATAGATCTCGAGAGAGAGAAAAGAAAAAATGCTTGTTGTATTTTGAGTACGAACATTTTTTTTTTAACATTAAACACAAATATTACCTCTAAGTAGATATTTAAAAAATTTTAATGCCCTTAGGAATCTTAGGATGCATCTGAACTATTTACTTTGGAGCTCCCGCAGACTTATAAAGAAGTAGCTATCTAATAGCCTGCGTCTTTTATTAATCAGAGCAGAGCACTCGCAAAGTACGTGTCGGACGGATTCGATTTCCTCCGAATCCTCCAACGCTCCTACAGAACTTTTTCACCGCTTTTCCCAGTGTTCTAGCATGGTCTTCTATGACCAAGTGACCCGTAATGACCCCTCTACTAGATTCCTGGTATTTGTTCTACTGCCATTAAAGAGTTTTCTTGTCCTCTTCCCCTTGCCGCGCAATACTATATGTCAGGTTTCCTTGTTATTGCATCGGAGGCTTGCCTTTCGATAGGCGATCCTGATGATCTCCTCATTTAAAGCTCCGATCGGGATCCTCACATGAGCTACCGCTACGGAGCTATCCATTTCAGAACCCTTTCTGTCCAACTCATCAGCCATCTCTTTGCCTTGGATATCCCTATGGCCAGTTACCCTGCGTTCGGTCACCTTATGTCGTGTAGTCAAATTGTCAAGGCTAGTCTTGCATAACTGCACCAAGTTTTCCATAACCAGCACAACATTTAGTGCTTTAATGGCTGCCTGTCTGTCAGTGTATATGTAAATGTGTCGTGCGGACTCTCTGCACATAGATGCCAATCTTACTGCCTGAAAAATAATATATTTATCCGGTAATCTGTAAGACTCGTGTCACTGGCAGTCTCTGGAGTACACTCCAACCCCTGTGACTGCACTCATCTTGAATACCGTGCTTTAACAATCCAATTACCAAACGTTTCTTTCTTGTATAATATAAACGAGAAAAACGAAATAAAAAAAAAACCCCCAGCAATGGTAAGCGTGTATTGATTGAAATCATCAAAAGTGCTTAATCACCTTGGAAATTGGGAGGTATATAGCTTGCTGGGTCACCTTTGAGATTCCCCGAAAAAGTAAAACAAACTCAAAGAAAACATCAAGGATGCGAAATTATTTTTATGTCAAGCTCATTTGATTAAAGAGATCAATTTAAAGTAAAAGCGCCTTAACGGCCTCCTTCAGAGCTACCTCTTGATTCGACTCCTTGAATTGTTGTAGGTACTTATTTCTCATTTCAGCAAGACTTAAGCTGAGCATGCAATCAGCTTAGCCTTTTCTGCTTACTTACGTAGGTACTCCCCTGAGCATAATTTGCAGACACATATATGGAAAACAATAAAGCCTCTTTTAATTATACACCATTATCCAAAAATCTCAAGAACTCCTCCGTCCCTCCCTCCCTCCCATCCTATCAGGGGCCATGCAAATGGAGTCATTTCTCCTGAAATTTTTACCTTTTGTTTTTCGTTCTTTTTTTTCGTTTTATTTTTCACCGGTGATGGTAGGTACAAGTCAATATGATTGAATGACAATTGTGTATAGTAGGTACGCGATAGGTTTCGTTCCCTGGAGGCTTAACGCAAACGAAAATAAAAAAAGCAAAGCCAAAAAAAACACAAAAATGCACAACCCTGCTGGGAGTCAAGGGAGGCTAGTAGCATGATGACGATCTCCTGACAAGTATGTCACAAAGTACACGAGAAACGTAAATTGATTTATGAGAGGATTTCGAATGTCAATGGACTGGTGGAACGACGACGATGACGACGACGACGCCGGAGTACTTTCGTCTCGAAAGTGGATAATGGATTTTTCAACGACCCGCCCGAGTGCACATCTAATGACTTTTTCAAACTTAATATCAGTAGCGGAGCACCCACTCCACATTGTTTTCAAGGACTCCCCACTTTGTTGGCAAAACAATGAAGAATTTTTCATATCGATAACATCCCGATTCCCTTTTGGCCATAAATGTGGGAGTTAGCAAATGAAATCCTCTCCAGACAACAAGGGCTTTCGGATGATTTTATGATATGCTCCCCGAATAACTACCGGTTGTTGGTCGGTGGGTCATGACTTAATTGGAAATCTTTAGAGTATCCTAGAACGTTGCTGCTGCAACAGAGGAAAAGTGTTCCTCCCTTAACAGATTCGAACGGGAGCACCTCTAATTTAACTATAAATGTTACCCTCAACGTGGTTTCCAACTACTGTAGATATGAGCTTCAAGTCCTAAGGGGGGAATAAAAAGGTAATTTTCTTGGACTATCCTATGCACTTTATTTTAGCCACAATGTCGATAAATTCATTCTGCCATGTCTTATTTATAGGCTTCGAGCTTTCAAACACCCTGCAAATGTAGAGGTAATAAAAGTCCTGGACTTAGAAAATCTGAGGTCCTATCACAAATGTAGATGAGAGTTGAACATTTAAAGGAAAGAGCACCACCAGCTTAAAATAATTCAATTTTAGAGACGGCTGCAAATAAAAGCATATTAAAACCTTATCAAGCGCATTATTACAGCGCGCATTGTTTCGAATTTCCTATATGAGCTGAATTCATCAACAATCTTTATGTCCGTGTGAGAGTGTCTGTAGGGATTCATATGCTGGACTTGAACTTTGATTATGATTGAGTCTCGCCTTGATCCGTACGGTTAATCCCTTTGGATGCCATTTCCTGATTAGGTACCTCGTCCATGTACTGCACATGAACCAGCTTTAAATTAATATGGAAGAGTTTCTAGATCGGGCTTTACATTACATGAATGCTACTGCAAAACTACCATTATACGAACAAGAAGGGAGCGAAAGGGTTGTAAATTACACAGGGCGAGACTAATGAATACAACACAGAACATGTACATCACTAAAATAGGAAAACTATGCTCTTCGGATGGCATTAAGTTTATACACATACCAGGCAGTCTGGATCTAGAGAATTCCGATTAACTCGTAACGTTACTCCTTTTATGGAGTAACAAATAAAGATAACACCAACGAGTTCCATTTATGGCACCCAGCTGACTATGACTGACTGTGACTGACAAAAGAAAATTGGGCAAACGAGAAAGTCATAATTTATCAATTTTCATTAGTTTTACAGCAGATGAATTCCATTCTGATTTGAAATTCTCTCTGGACGCGATTGCCACCCTAAGCTCTTATTGCGGGTGACAGGAAATAAATTTTCTTGCTTTAGGGAGTGATGTAAATGTTGGTAATTGCAATTTTAAATGACACCCTGTTTGTTTACTGAGTCTTATTTGATCAAACAAAATCCATGAAAGGTAACAGTCAGATAACCAAGGATAAGATTATGTAGAGCTTAAGAGGAGGGACCCTATCTGACTCTAGAACCATTAAAACGATATGATTTATTCGAATTCACGTTACTTGAATCACTTCAATCTTGAGTCGCAAGACGGCGCCAAATTTAATTTGAATCCTAACTTCGTCCTATTGTAATAGCTTGGTTCGGATTGTATCGGAATTAGCTCGTTTTGGCTATACATATTATTCCTTGTAGACTTTTCTACCGAATTAAACTATTATTTTCCTTGACTTATTAATCCATATGCAATTGAATGCGGCTCAGCACGTTTTGAGACAGGTTTATGTGCAAATATTTCAAGTATCCAGCAAACATTGTGGCGATAAAAACGGCAATAAATATTGTGCTCCTTTTTATTGCAGTGGCGATATTTTGGCGATAGTCCGCAAAACAAAGTCAATTAGATTCCGGGAGACTTTACGAATCGCTTTCTTAGTGCTACATTATTACATTTTTATATAAACTATTTTTAAAGAAATGTTATCCAAAATATTTCAGTACTCTCCCTTTGGTTTTGAGTTGTTATTTCTTCAAGTGCTGTAGAGTAAAAACAACTGAGTGAAAGTAATGTTTGCGATTAAATATAAAATTGAATATAAAATATAAATAATAAATATAAAATCCTAAAATTCGCAAAACCAACAAAATCTGCGATTTAGTGACTTAAAGATAAAATTTACTCCAAACGACTGAATTTAAAAACCCAAAAATATGAGAATATTTATCGCCATAACGATCATAAAATGAATCACTTACACGATTCATATGAAAGCGATAGATATGCATATCAGTCTGGCAACAACAGATAATCTTTTATGGGTTATAATAGCAATTCGTTTACTTTTCAATCTAAAAAAAAAACGATAAGAAAACTTATCGCCATGGCGACCAGTAAATGATACGCTTAAGCCCTAAATACAATGAGCGCCACACGTTATGTACGCAACGCAAAATGATTTTGAATCAGATAGTTTGAACTGTCAAATGTTAATATACGCGTGGTTATAAACACTACAACAAAAACGTGGGGCGCTCATTGTAGCTAGGGCTTTACACTATTCATATGCGATGCAACATTCGTTTACGATAAAAATGCATTATTGCCGGCAATAAAAATGTTCGTTCTGGCAATAAGAAATCATAAAGCAATTCGTAGGCCAATCATAATGCTTGCTGGGTATGCTCGGAAAAACTTTATCAAACACACGCCAACGAAGTTGCTATATAAACCTATGACATAAGAATGGAAAAGAGATTAAACGCTTAGAATATAGAGACAACTTGAAGTGTTGATACCTGTAAAATTCGTGTGCATGAGCGTGGCTTTCTACAGGGTATCGTGAAGTAGGTCAGAATTATATTGAAGAAAGAGACAAATAAATTTTCAGCTGTCAAACGAAGTTTCCTAATTTGAAAGAATTTCAATCTGGTGAAAATATACGTGAAAAATCATTTTTTACTATACGTACTATACTTGCCATAGTTATAAAATATTATTTTGTGTACTTTACACACATTTTTATATTAAATTAAATTGAAATTAATAACAAAAACAATGAAATATCGAAGACTTGTTTACGTTTGTGACGGGTATCTTGGGCTAGAGCTGGCTATAGCCAGAATGAGGTCGTTCAGTTGTTGGCTATAGCCAATTTTGAGCCAAAAATAAGAGCTATAAATGATGAAAAATCATATATGTATATGTGAGCTCAATTGTCAGAATTTATTGTTCAAATCTTGGCTGTAGCCGGCTATAGCCAAATTGGTTAGTGCTCTGGAGGTGAAGCCAAAGTAGCTTGACGTTTGTTTGTTTAGTTTTTGATGTCAAGTAAACAAAAAAAAATGTCTCAATTTTATTACTGTGTGGATACCAAAGGTGAAATTATATACGAAAATAATTTGCCATTATTAACAGACAAGGACGGTAATGTTGAACATTTGCGCTGTGATTAAATTATTTATTAATATAGGTTTCACTTATTTTATAGGAAATTAATCCAATCTTTTATCATAGTTGCTATAGCAACTAATTTACTTTTATTACTCGACATAATTCTTACAATGAAATTGAAACAATTTATGGAAGTTTGACATTTACTCACACAAATAAGAGCCCTAGCTACAGCCATTCTAACTATAGCCAGCTCTAGCCGGCTCTAGCCAAAAGTTGAACACAGCCTTGGTATCTTCCATATAAATTTCAACTTGTCAAATGTGAAATAATGTCCACCATTTTTAGGTGTTATTTCACACTTTTGGGTTTTATTTCACTTATCGGTTTTGGGCGTTATTTCATAATGATATAAAATTCAAAATTCGTAAATGAAATAAAGCCCAAGAAACAAAATTAATCCTGATGAAACAATGCCTAAAAATCATTTCAGAAAATGGAGGAAATATTTCCCAACAATGTGTGTAAAGTAAGAACGCGTCTCGCGGCTAGGAGAGGAGCGTTGAAGAGGCGCTTTCTCGCGTTTTCGCATTGATATTTGATTTAAAGTAAGAACGCGTCGCGCGACACTTTCTTACATTAAATCAAATACCAATGCGCGCGCGCTATGTACGTCTTACCGCCGCCCCCTCCCCGCACGCTACGATCGTGGAGTTCATGCTTTAAATCAAATATCAATCGGAAGCCCGCCACCCCAACGCGAGAAAATGCCACTCCAACATTCCTCCCCACCCGCGCGACATGTCAATATTTTGGGTTTTGTTATTATTTCATTTGCTTGTTCTCTTGATCTGAATTTTGGGCTTTTGTTCACTTTTTATAGCCCTTTTTCATCTACTTTGGATTTTATTTCCCGAAAACAGGACTTATTTCATTAGGAAAACTTTTGGGATCTTATTTCACTTATTACTTTGGGGCGTTATTTCATTGTGCATTATTTCCCGGGACCGGATTAAACCGAATTTTAATTAATTTGCAGTGATTAAATTAAAGAGGTGGCAAATAAAACATCGGTTTTCTCTAAAAGTCACGGTAAGGTCGGATATAAATATGGGTTTAGTTTGATAAAATACCGCAGAATAGGTTCTATAGTTTTATAGTTTCAATGATTCGAGTTTTAGTGATTGTAACTCCAGTGAGAATCTCCCAATTCCGGAAAGCAAAATCCCGGACGACAAAATCTCGCATCACAAAATCCCGCACGACAAAATTCCACAAATTAGTAGAATGTAAAAAAATATCTTTGTGCCTGTTCAAAAAGTGAAAGAATTTTGACAGATAACAGAACTTGAATTTCCTGTGATGATTCAGAGAAAGCAAGTGGCAATCGCAGCATTGAATCTTAAAAGGTGACGATAAACCAAATGAAGTGAAGCGCACAAAAAAATAGTTGCCTCATTCTTCGGGCGTAGATGTTGCCACATTTCTATTAAAAGCTTATCGTACGGCTATTGCCTTAATGATACATAAAAATGGGTGTTTTTGTTTTTGCTTCGGTGTTAACCCTCAAGTCCATTTTGTGTTCGATTTGCCAGAGTCATTCCACTCGTGACTCTCGAAGATGTCACTTTCTGTTTTTGTTTGCTACTTGGGTTAACACCGGGTTAACTCTACCTGCTCCTGCTCTTGACTAGGAACACCGCGGGTTTCGTTTTGAAATGTCAAAGAAAGAAGAAGAGATTTGGAAAAAGTTTGTGATTGGTACTTTTTACATTTACTGCTTCTTTTGCGCAAAAACATGAACGTGGCACTACGGAGTTAACAGCTTTTTGATATGGTTCTGACATGTCCCCGGATGACCCAGCACGTTCCGGCAGCAAAAATAAAAACCCTCAATGTGTTTGCTGGCAAGTTTTTCAAAAATTGCGTGAGAAGAGAAGAGAAGCGTAGCTATGTCGCGTGAGCCCCTGATTCAAGGGGCAACAACAAGCCACAAATGATTCTTGTATAATCATTAAATTCACTGATATGAGTTCGAGTTTTCCCGAAGTCTACTAGTCCTTGTTGCTCTCCTTTTTGACGATTCTCATCACCGTTGCATCCGCGAAACGCTCGCTTTCAAAACTCAAAATAATAAAAAGCTATCTTCGAAGTTTTATATGGCAAGAGCGCCTATCGCCATTAGTACTCTAAGCATAGATGCAGGAAAGCAGAAAGTGTGGATGTCTCGAAATTCATCGATAACTTCGCGAGCGCTAATTCTCGAAAGAAGATCTTCGAAAAGTGCCGCGCAAATGTATGCTATGGAGTAAGCTTTCTTACTATTTAAGATCAACTTAATGATTTTCTACCACAGGTTGTATATTCTTTTCTTTATAAACTGTGATTTGAGATTAGAAAGGAATTACAATTTCAGTTTTAATTCATTTATAATAAAACCCATCCGGCTTTCAGGTGTCTACTGCTGAGTAGTCAACTTTTCATCCAACGCTCGGCAGTCCTCGTTCGTTTTCGTAGGCAAAGAGGAGGCTTTAATGTTTTTATTTCATTGGGGCCCACAAAGGCTAGTGACGACACTGTGAATATTTCTCTATCACGGCAATGCACACATCGCACACACCAAATTTCGGGTTATCAAGTTCCTGATAGCCTCCATAGAAAATGAAATCCATTAATAAACATTATTAACAGTTCCAAAGTGGTGATAAGTGCCAACAAAAATCTTGTCTCTGAGGTGACTGTCGCAAAAGCTTGTAGTACATAGAGGCTCTCGGCAAGCATTTTCTCAGTGAGACAAGTGCGATATTCTCAGTTAGGGCACTGAAGCTCGGTGAACTGTCTCAATTCCATGTTGAGTTACAACATTCGAACGCAACCACTGAGCATCTGAGACAACTGAAACCTTATTTTTGTGTCTCAATTGACTCAATTTCGTGTTTTTGTTATTTTAATAACTAATTAAAATATTTTAATGGTATTTAAATAAATTGACAATACTTTCCTCAATTTATTACTATTTATTTTCTATGTCAAGATTATGTAAATGTCAAAATTGGCAAATCAGCGGATTGGTCTGAACTGAGACAACTTCGACAGATGCTCAAAGTTGAGTCTCAGTTGTCTTACTGAGACAGTGTTTTCCGAGAGCCCCTCAGTTAGGTGATAATTTCGAAAAATAAATAAAAATTTAAAGTAGCAACCTGCGTTTGTTCTAATTTCTTAAATCTTAGTCAGTAGTAGACTTGTAAAACATTATCAAAAATTATTAGTCATTTGTCAAGTAGAAACTCCCCAAAATAGAAGAAAGTGGTCTTACTAATAACATTGAAAATATTAAAAATCATCCCAAAACCTATAAAGTGCATTTCACCCAGTCATTTCAATAAATGGCCTCAAAAATTAATTGCCAACTAATCAAACGGAATTTATCTATATCCACCCTCTAACCCAGACCACAACTTCCCCACCCCGAATACTATCAAAAGACGAATTCAATGAAGTAAAAATTTTTCTTTTCATGAAAGTTTCATTAAACTTGTAGCAATTTGGTGCATTTGAACATTTCCACTTAATGACCGTAGCGATCAATCAGGAACGTAATAAATTACCACCCTCGTCGTCAGGGTCTATAGCTATTTCTGAAATCAACGGAGATACATTCGCTCACCCTCCTTTATTTATATTAAATTTCCCGAGGAGACCTTGCTATTTGTGCGAATGTCATTTTCCAATCAGCCTTGAATATATATGAATCATCCCTTCCATTCCTTCGAAAGCGGCTTGATTTTCCTAGGACGACCCTCTTGCAATAACATCCATCTAGGGAGAGATTTCCATTTGTTCACGGTTTATTACTGCTGCGCTATCATTAATTTGAGTATGGAAGAACACTGTCCCTTTAGTAGAGCCCTGAGGGTACCCACTTTACTTCCGACTCGCGCACATGAAAATACGTGGGGGGGGGGGGGGTACAGCATACGCTGCTCAGGCAGTTTTTATAAGATTTTTTTGTTCGTTTTTTTGTTTTTTCTATTGCAGCACTGGCGTTATATTATGCTCCTGAAAACTGAAAAAATAACAGTTCTCCACCTTCCTAGCTCAATGCGGATTCATTTCAATTCAAACTGAAATGAAATCGGGTAGCTGTGATATGTTGGTATATTTGTAGTAGCGCACCGTTTGACCGAACTCTGCATTTAACTCCTCGTGAGATAAAGCCATTTACAGCAATGACTTTTTATGGAGGCAATTTTTGCCTCCGTTCTATAAATACTTAAGCTCTCGGGCAGCAGGAACCATTTAGTCCACAGGCAATTTCTATTCGAACTTGTGAATCCCTTTAGACTATATTCACCACTGCTGTGGCTGTTCCGTGTTAATTGTTTGCCAGAGACTTGCTTTTTATGTAGCTTCCCCCAAAATGTCACTTAAGCTATACGAAAATAAGTTTTCCATACAAAGCTATGGAAGGGATAAGGGAATACGATATTTTCAGAGATTTTATTATCAGACATCATGCAAAATTGCTATCGAAGTTGAGAAACTTCTTTAATAGTCTCACAAAAAGAAATTATCTTGAGAAATTTAAGTTGAAGTAGAACAAAACAGCCTTGGTGTAGAGAAAATTGGAATGCGAAGACTTGAAATTTTGGAATTTGACGGTATTTATTACTGCAACATGCAAATAGGTGCTTCATTGGTTGTTGATTCAGTTATATACAAGATTTTACTTGGAAAACAAATCTGTATGTGATTTTTTGCTAGCTTCTTTCCCCATAAGGCCCCCCCCCCCCATGTAAAGTTAGCCGGAGTGACGTCACGACTTAAATGTGCAAATCTTATTAAGCATACCTTTCAGCCTATTTAAATCACGATATTTAATATTTACTGTGCTCATTGTGCTTCCTAGCCTGAAAATTAATTAGGTTTTGCTAGATTTTCTTAGCTTCTCCCGAAAACCCCACAAATTGTCTATAGAATTTAGATATGAACTGCATCCTGGACAAAGGAAAACAATATTTATAGCTACGAGAAACATTTCAATTATGTCTCATCTTACGTCACCGAATTAACCAGTACTATCAGAAGCAGCTGCGTCACAAATTTTGACAATGACGTTTAATATTGTAACGCGGTGAATTCCCCAACTACGTGCCTGCCAACCTGCGCAGATAGATTGTTAGCGCGCATGCTCGTACGGATATGATTGAGCTCAGGAATGCTCAACGACCCTGGACAACAGGCAGATTTTGAAGGGTCATGATCGGAAAAAGAATTTTGCAGTCAGTGAGCAGTGAACTGGAAAACGGTCTAGTAAAAGTGAAATACCACAAAATTCCTTTGATTTAAAATTGTAAATCAAACCGAATCTGAGTTTAATTTTGAATTTAAATTGTTTAAATAAATAGAAATAGTTTACTGTGGATACACAGCTAAGTATTTTCATATTTAAGTTTCATATAGGTCCAACTCCGAATTGTAACAAGTAATTGGCCACCACTGTACGTTATAGACGAATATTTTTGGAAAATAATGCGCGAAAACGGTGATAAGATTAAATTTCAGAAGGGAAGGTGATATATAGAAGACTCCGTATTCTTTTGAAAACGAGAAAACTTTTATGTTTGGTACCTTTAGCTCGTATGAATTACTCCATGTTGCTTGTTTTAAAACAATTTTTGTCAGGCCATCGTAATAGAAACCGTTGCCAGTAGTATATCCCCACTTCCTTTTTCTTGTTATTCTAAAATCTTATACCTATTTTAAAAATCTTATACAACAACTTATAGAAACAAACATGTCACAAAGAAAATTTTCCATTCTAGCTCAAAGGAACGTAAACACAATTTACGTTTTTGACATAAAACAGCTGAGAGGCGTCACAAGACTCGCACTTCGAACAGAGCTTTAAGCGATATCCTTTCGTGGCGGTTACAAAGTTTTCCCTTATTGCGTTCGTATCCAGTACGGAGCACCAAAGTGGGCTTCTCACCTCGTGAATACAACAGAGTCGACATGCTTTTGCGAGTTAATCCTAGAAGCTTCAATATAGCCTGTACAGATCTAAACCAAACAATCAGATTGAGACAAGACAATATCTACGAATTAAGTGTCCAAAAGTTGTTGGTAACAAATTAATTGTTCCCTCACCTCCGCTCGGCCAGGGCAATTAATAATCTTTTACACATAATAATTAATTAAGAAAAGCATTACTAAATTTTCGTTCACTTTTTATACCCTCCTCGATCTTTATGGAGAACTTAAAGAGGGCTGCCAGAATATCGCAAAAATGGTATAAAATATTATTTTTAGATCGATGTCATCTATAATAAAATCTCCTAAAGTCTAGTCGGCTTAAGGACCACACTCCATGCCAGTATTATGCTCATTCCTGTAATCAAATTTTGTTTAAGAAAGAATTTTTTGGGATATCTCCGGTATATAGCAAAAGCTAACAAATGTTCTAATTTTGTTATTTCATCACACAATCCATTAATTTTTGGTGACAAGCTTCAAGCCTTGGTTTGACTCATCCAAAAGAGTAATCCTTTTATTTATTTTTCCTCCTGGGCTTGTATAGGAGTATTTTTTCCTCATATAGCTCACACCCAGAATTTATTCTGAGTTTATATGAGAAGAGATCAGTTTGATCTATTTTCAAGCGTCTGCAGCAGGCAGAAAACCAAGCTGCACCGATGAGTTTAAGGTTTTCTGCTGACACGAAACGCTTCTTCTTCTTCCTTTTCTTTATTTTTCAGCCCACTGCGTGGCGTATACAGGTTCGATTCGCTTCGAATGAATCTGTTTCTTTAAAAGTTTTTTACATTTTTTTAATAAATAAAAAAATTGTTTTTTCTATTTTTCTCAAACTTTTCATTTCTTTTTCTTTTTTCATTTTTTCATTTGTTTTTCAAATAACCCAATTTCGCTATTGGGGACCTGTTGATGAGTCAAACCAAGACTTGAAACTTGTCATAAAAAACTAATGGATTGTGTGATGAAATAACAAAATTAGAACATTTTTTAGCTTTTGCTGTATACGGGAGATATCACCAAAAAATTCTTTCTTGAACAAAATTAAGTTTAACCCGGTAAAACGTCCAAAAGAGTAATCTTTTTACCTATTATCAAAGTAAGAACTTTTCTTTAGTTCTTCTCACTAGATTCCTTTAACTTTCTTTATGCCCTCCATTTCATATCTTCCAATGAAGTCGAAAAATTACTGAAATGCATTTTACACCTTAATCACTTACTAAATTTCCTTTTGACCTCTCTGCGATTATAAATGGATTCGCATTCGCCTGTTGAAATATACCTTTGCCACCTGGCATTATAATAAAAGAGTGGATGCCTTCCATTCAGTTCCATATTATAAGTTCATAAAAAGTTTATAAATGCAAATTATATTTTTTTTTTTTTTCATATTTTTAATGCTTCAACGGTAAAAGGCCTTCCGACAAAGCCTTTGAAATATTTCTCTGATAGCATCGAAGCCTTTGTTTCATTAAAACCCATTTTTTTTTTTTTTATTTTTTTTTTTTATGAACAATTATGGGTTGGCTTTTAACTTTATTTCCTGTAGATTTCGTAGATTTTTCCCTTTGAGGATAGATATAACGCCCTCACCGAAGCCTGAATGAGATAATTTTGGACAACACTTTTGAGCTATACACAGCTAGCATGCTTTGGATTCCTGTGTATAAATAGCATAAATTAATGCAGCGACTCATAAAATTTATAACTTGCAAGATCCTCATATTCTTATGCCGAGGATGGTTTTAAAAATTTAGCAAGGATTAAAGGTTTTTTATATGACAAGGATGGTCTCGTTGCAGTGGTGACCAACCAGCACATGGAACTTATCCTCTTTCTACATTCAATTACTATCCCTGCTCATGTATGTAACTATGCTCCTATTTGGGGTACACATATACATAGCTAAAAGGGGAATTCCCTCAAGTACTCAAACTTGAAATTTTCTGTAATCAAATTAGCGTACAACTTTTGCAATTGGACCTATCTAATTTCACACAGCGAACGTTTTGTTGAGTTTTCCTTCATCCTCAAAGTGCAGCCCAAAATGGAAGCTTGGTAGCGTTATGAGGTCTAGGTGGGTCTCTACATCACTAAACAAACTTCATATAATAGGTAAGTTGTAGTTGATGGTAAATTACAAAGCTGCCATGATTTCAGAGGAATCGCATTGCACAAATTTGAAACGAGCATACACAAACCTATCCGAATTCCGCTTACCCAAGATTTTTGGAATGCTCCTGTTCCTGTTCCTATCGTTATTTGAGAAGTTCGCCAGTGTGTAACTAGATTTTAACCGGAAACGCACAGTAAAGAGAGAGGTTTTCCTGTTATAGTATGAACGAATGTCTTTCTTTCAACGTAAGTGTACCATGGGTAGCCCTTTAATTAAATGAACTTTGAATCAGTTATAGGAGAAAGCGCACCTTTTAATTAGACAATCACAGATAATTCTAGTAAAGGAGAGGAGATTTTAGCCTCAGTTGGAATACTGTTTTAGTTTGGTTTGATTTGGTTGAGTTTTGTTTTGTTTTGCTTTGTTTTGTTCAAACACCTTTGGCTGGTTTTAAGGAAATGAATCTGAAATACTTTCCAAAACATTTTAGTAGATGTTAGGCAATTTTCGGAGTAAAGTACCACATAACTCTGATTGCTTAGTGAAAGAAAATAACCTCTATCCCGGTAAATGGATTATTTATTATGGAACTTTACTTTTGATTTTGATGGAAGTCGTATCAATTCCAGGACTATAGAAGGTAGATAATTCATAAATAATAGGATGATCTGCATCACTCTGGAAGAGGATGTCGAGGGGAACAACAAATTTGATGTGATAGTGAAGAAGTGAGAAAGAATGTACAATTCCCGATTGGGAGGGAACTTAAAAGTGTCTAACTAAATTCGACAGCATCTTGTATTTGAAGTTACTTCGATTTCTAAAATACCACTATTGGTGAGGTCAGAATTTAGTCAAAAAACAGAATCCTCGATTAGGCTTGTAGTACAATCTATCCAGATAGATCTGAACATATTCGGCATAGGGATATATTTTAATGCCATTAATCAATTCAGAGAATTCGTTTAAATACATAGAAAATAGTAAAGGACCGATAACAGATCCCTGCGGAACGCCATATAACTGGTCCATAGAAACGCGGCATTATCAGGTTTTTGTTCCGTAGTTTATTGGACCGTAGTATGCCGAACAGCACCCGATGCTTTAGAAAGGATTCCAAAGAACACCCAAGTAATTGCAGCGTAAATGGGAAACGTGATCGTCGCAATTTAAAAATTAATCAGATACAGTCGTTGAATGCAACCTCCATTTTACGTACACATATACTATTTAGTTTGGGAAAAACTACGCTTTCAAACGAGAAATGAGGCAGAATCAACGTCTTTACTATGTTCAGACGAGTGTTACAAGGCAATGCATCGGCTGAGATCCAGCCCAACGTCTATTTTTCCAATCTTGTCTTAATGTAATCGCAGCACTTCTTACTGCTGTTTAATTTTATCCCAAGATTGGTAACCTCATTCAATACTAGTAGTGGAGAACGGATCAAGAACAGTGGTGGGACGTTAGACCGATCGAAAGCGTTATTGTACAAACTTATAGAAAATGATTTTACGGGATTACGTTGCAGACCATTGGATGTGGACCAGGCATATATTGTATCCAGATCGATATTAATGCATGGTAAGCAGTCCTCGAGAAGATCGATAGGCCGGCTTAGATATACGTGACGAACTGCTTTCGGTAAGTCATTAATGAATAACTTTAATAACAATGGACCCTATATCAATCCTTGGGGAACTCAATACTGTTGAGGCAATAATGCAAAATAAACATTTTTAACACGGACTCGGTGACCACGCTCACTCAAAAAGCTATCCAACATATGTGCTGCTGAACCACTAAATTTAAAAGAGGAACAGAGCTTTTGTATATGGGTTCCATTGTTTACATTATCAAAGCCTTTGAGAAATTTAATAGGACTAGCGTAGTGAATTTGTCATCCATTTACTTGATATCAGAATTAGGTTTTACTACCATCTACATACCTACAGAGCTTATTTGTATTAACGCAAAGAGCCTTATACCTTTCCAAAGTGCAAAGCCCTCGAGAATACTTCGCAAGCCATAGAACAGATTCCTTCATTACCACAAGACCATTTTACGCTCAATAACTCTCAGCTGACTATTACCATCAGTTTTGGTTCTATACATAAAACTATACTTAAACCCTAATGCCATAATTTTTGGCGTGAAAGCTCTCCATAAAATAAAAGACAATTTGTTAAACGTGACGAAATTTACCTCAAATACTAATCAATTTACATTAGATACAACAAAATGTTCTCTTAAATTAAAAAAAAAAACAGTAAAGGGCCTATAGGCAGCCTTTAAATATCCCATGTCATCTTTAAAACTATGCTAAATTTTGGTTTTCTTAACAAATATTCTTCACTTTCTACTTCTAAATAATAAAACTTTCCTTAACCTCACTACTAAATCTTCTACACTAGATTCTCATAAAATAAAAATGGTCAAAGAAATTGTTTGATAACTTTTTAAAATGTTACCAATAACTCTCAATACTGAAATGCTCCCACAAACATGAGGGAATCCACTATAAATCTTGACTTCTATATTATCTATCCAATTCCCATCACCATAAACCCCAAAAATGAAATTTCTAATAGAAATCGTGTGTTCATAGATTCTTTGTTCGCAATATATTCAAACCTAGAACGTTCGATCTATCTTCCGATTTTATAGCACGTTACTGCAATAAAGAATCTAAAGTAGTTGCATTTGAAAATTCCGAATCACAAAAGAGAATAGGAACGTCGCACGACTCCTCCTTTTCCACTGGAAGACCTCAATCTCACGTAAACCCTATAAGTTGTGAATTTCACCGGGACATACATATGAACTGGTACATATTTGCCGAAAACAGTTCGGAACAATATTCTTTCTTCACGTAATCGCATTCCTTAAATCCATCCCTGCACCAAGAATCGTGAAGCAACCGTACTAATTTACCACCACAACGTCATGGAATTTCTCCCAGTAGCTCTACTTAGTTGTTTATGTGACTTCTTTGATCGAATCCGAAATAAAATCTACAGCTCAATTCTCCCGTTCTACCGTTAAAATCATGTAAGCCCCCCTGGTGCTGCTGCTGCCATCATCATCATCATCATCTATACAAACTCACACAAGTTCTAACAGTACTAAGTCTTCTACCTCTGTGCAACTACTCTAGCGTTGCGAACATTTTCAACGTACAGAGAAAAGCAAGTACCTCCAACTCCAGAGACTTGAATTGAATTCTTTTCCCGAGAAATGAGAAATCGGATTGATATAGTCAGGAACATTCTACGGGGGATTTTTGTGGCTGCAAAATGAGGTGAACGAAAGGAACAGGTAGTTACCGGAATCATTTCAAATGAAATTCTTTGCGGGGGCACACATCTTGTCGGTTTTGAATGTAGGTATGTCGGGAGGAATCCTCAATGAGAACGACGAAAAAAGGCAGCCACTTGTCGAAGAATCAGGATCAGGGAAACCTTTCAGACCTCACCGAACATTCAAATTCACAAGAATTCAGAGCAGCATGACATGTCACCGCAGCACAATTGTGTGACGATTGTTGAAATGAAATCCTAGGTAACAAAAACTGCACACAGTGGAAATATTTCCGGGAATTTTGTTTGTGAAATTGAAAAATTTTAAAATCAAGTTGAAACCGCTTCCGGTAACACAACTACCACCACGGCCATCACCACCAGCACAACCACAACCATACCAAAATCTATCATCTGATTATGAAATAATATTCTGGATCCTGATCTCATATCCAAAAACAACCAGAACTGTGGGAATGCATTCAAAATCTATATTGAAATCAAGTTGATAGGTATACATACTATACCTACTACTTCAGGAGCAATATGCAAAAGGATTCAGGATCACGACAAATGAAAAGAAGAAAGGATATTAAAGTCGTGATTGGATGGGAAAAAGTTTTTTACAATGAAATTTTCTGCTGGGAATCACAAAAATATTCGAGAACGAACGAACGTAAATTTGAGTGAGGAAAAAGTCCAGCGAGGCGGACGGAGAAGTGATGGCAGAACAATGGAAAATTCTTCAACTCGATTAGGAATTTTAATTTGAAGAATTTTGAAAAATATCGTTTGTGCTGCGGTTTTGAAATTTTTATGAGATAGCAATTGTAGAGAATCTAATTCACATTAGTTTTTAGCAGGAGATTGGGTTGGGTTGGGAAAAAAGGAGATGCACTTTAATGGAATTTTAGTTATCATTATATCTAGGCTTTGGTGAAGTTTACAGAATTTTGTAACATCTATAGGATAAACATTGTATAAACCCTAATTGCCCAATTTTTACTATTTTGACAGCTGTCAACTGAAATTAAGGATAGAAAATCAATAAAAACCATCTTCCCAATCCAGAGTTTTTGGCTGGACTTTACATACATGGCCACTTCCTCTTTTTCGCCGACTTCTCTTTCATTCATTCTCCTTCACGTGCATAGACGTGCCAATTTTGGGCGTTTCTGGGGGAGGGGGTGGCAGATCTAAAATTGAACACAAATAAATTCTTTTTTTTTTCAGACAATTCTAGTTGATATCCTCTTAAATTATGATGAGAGCTTAATAGTGTTTGATATTTTTATACAGACGGCATGAATAAAACAATATTATCAGTGAAGGCAAGGAAATATTGGTTGAAACGATACTACTGGCCTCTCTTTGGATAGACCTAACACACTACCACTCTTCACTCGAGAAATCATTTATTGAATTAAATATTGATAGAATATTGAGCTTTTATCAAGGATCAGATCTATTCTAAAAATGATCTAATTCGCATCTAATATTTCTATGTATAAACGATCTTCATCTATAATAGTACAAAATATCACATGAGTAAAGTTACCACTGCAGCTTCGCCTGATTTAGTACTAAACTATCTTATAACTTGTCGTTAATTTGTCGCTATTTTCTCGTGAAAACCATAAATATGTCGTGTCCTTTTCTCTAAAGGAAACTGGATGTGGTTGACGACAAGTAAGCAATGCAACTCACTAGAACACGGCCATACCTTATCGGATTGGAAAATCTTACATCTTCAAATTTGTCGGTTATTTGTCGTTAATTTGTCGTGAAAGTCATAAATTTCAAGTGTCTTTTTTTCTAAAGGAAACTGGTTGTGGTACTAAGTTGACATCAAGCTAGCACTACATCCAGTTTCCTTTAGAAAAGAAACACTACAAACTTTCACTATTTCACTATAGGTTTTAACGACAAACTCACGACAAATATTCCAAATGTAAATTTTCCACTTCGATAAGGCATGGCCCAGTTCCAGTGAGTTGCCGTGCTAACTTCACGTCAACTTAGCATTATATCCAGTTTCCTTTAGATAAAGGACACGACAAATCTATGATTTTCTCGACAAATTAACAACAAATAAACGACAAATTCTAAGATATAAAATTGTCCAATCCGATAAGGTTTGGCCGAGCTCTAGTGAGTTTCGGTGCTAACTTGACGTCAACTTAGCACCACATTCAGTTTCCTTTAGAAGAAAAGAACACGACGAATTTCTGGTTTTCACAACAAAATAACGACAAATTATGAGATAGTTCCGAACTAAACCAGGTGAAGTTGCGGTGCTAACTTTACACACGTCAAAATATAACGTTTGGCTAAAAAAAAATAGTAATTTTTGTGATATTGGCAGGTATTTGATCATTGCTGTTGCTCGTGTCATTAATTCGGTAGCTAAGGAAGCACCAGCTTTTCTCCACGACTGATCTAAGTCCATAATAAGATCATAGCTAATTTTTTTTAGCTCTACAGCGATTTAGTTTCCTATATACTCGTATATATACATAAAACGTCCACAACAATTCAAAAAGTACACGTTTCCTTAACTTAAATCCGTATTTATTTTGAGCTCTGCTTTTATTGCATTACTGAATAGATGCAGGGGCTTCGGTAGATAATGCAAAAATAGCAGGAGTTCCATTTGAGAGAAAATTATGTGAAGAGATTTCTCCGCGAAATTATTTCAACCATGTAGCAGCACACTGGTGATATAAATCTTCTGACGTAATAATATCCACAGAAAAAATAGTCGTCAACGGCAGAGTGGATTTCGTTACGATTCAAGTTTTGTACATGTAAAAGAAAGGAAACATATCTTCATCATCCTCCTCCTCCAGCCTAATTAAAAATTCTCCACCGCTGTGTATTTTTCGTGGTCTGTTTGACTTTAATTAATTCACGAAAACATTTACTTTACGCTACGAACGAATTGTCTACTCCGCTCTAACCATGCTTGCATAGTTCTAGTAGTTTTCCATGCGGAGACTGACATTTTCGATATCGGCTGGTGAAAACTAATTCTGCAAATCTGGGAATTTCTTCCCATACTCCATTCAATTGAGTTCTGCTAAAATTTGTTAGATTTCTTAATCCTCCAAATGCCTAGGCTAAACAAAACACAATGGTGTCGAACTGAGTATAAACGACAACTATAAGCCTGTGAATAGTTGCTAGAAATTAGAAAATCGAAGAGCTATTATAGGCGTACAAGGTAAACAAGTTTCCGCGACACAAAGCTCCATGTTTACATTTCTTGGAAAAAAAAATTCCTTTTGCGAATCAGCAGATTTGGTAAACCGTGCGTATATTAATGCCTCGATAAAGGCCATACCACAGCCTGCTTTAAAATTCATGGCACATAATTCATTTACAGGTAGCGCCCTCTAGGTATCTACCGCAATGTTTTCACGTATATATTTATAAGCACCCTGTATATTCGCAGGTACGCCAAACAGTTTCTTGATCGCCCCCTCCCCCATCCTCCGCCCCTTCTACGATTGTCTTTTCCGTAAGTTTACAGTTTTTGAAGAGAAAAAATGTTTTTTCATCCTTCCGCATTTTTGCGTGTTTTTTTTATTCATCGCCGCTCGTTGGATTTCTTTGACAATTCGTACATCGTACGCCCACCCCCCGCCCGACCACCGCATACAGAATTGTCCTTGAACTATGGTGGGGTGGTACCGTGAAATGCGAATTGTGTTTTAATGAAGGCACCCCCGCTTTACTCTTTGGACGTTTGATGTTGTTGGAAGCCATGAGAAAGCCTCCTGTTGGTCCTTTTGTGGTCTATAATTTCGGGCATCCTTGCCGGGATAATGTTGATTATCCTTTTTAACGTGACCATTTTGAATTCATGTCTAGAAAATTAAATCATATTGAAAGCCCTCTTAGCTGTTTATCCTAATCTTGAGTAATCTTAAGCAGGATTTTACCCGGTCAACGTTTTCATATCTGAGAAATAAGGAAATTTGTCGGATGTTTTTCTTTAGTTTTGAATGAGGACGAGAAGGATTTTGCTATTATGTAGAAGTGTGAATAAAATTGAATTGAAAAAAAGGAAATCATTTTCTCTCAAGTGTTATGATAAGCAATGGTCACTTTTTGATGATTACTGAGTGGGTAATCTGGTAAAAATGTGATTTTTTTGTTAAAGGCTATTAAGGCGTACTGCAACCTAGCCTCATTTTTGTTAAGCGACCCATTTCACCGCACCTTCCAAATATGATGTTGTCCCAATCGAAAATCAAGGGAGGGAGAGGGAGAACGAGAGAGGGAGGGAGAGAGTGCGTAAGAGAGAGTTCGTAAGAGAGAGAGTGAAGTGGAGATGGAGAGAGACATACAGGAGGAGGGAGCTTTACTACTGTCATCTATACAACCTAACTATATCAGTATCCCTCAAATATCTGCCCACTATCTTTGAAAAGCTCGAATATGCACAGTTCAATTTGATAGGGATTATCCATACGAGATTTTCTTAAAATTTCATTAAGATAAAAGTTGCTTGCCTCACATCTAACTCCACCGATAGGGTGACTCAAAAGTTCATTTAACCATTTATGATCAAAACAGGTAAGTTTATTATATATTTTATCTTGATGGTCATTCAAAGTCACCATAAGATATCCCCATCCTCCTCAATAATTTCAACAGTTGGTGTCACTGTTAGCAGCATCATCGAATTAGGCACGGTTTCTAAAAACAGTCAATAGAACGTCCCTGATATCACCAGAATCATCCGGGTATATATTTTGCCGACCTCGAAGACAGTGTTTTTCTCAGTGTTTTTGCAATGTGCCGCAGAGGTTCGGTGGTGTGGTAGAAAGCAATGGACTTCGCAATTCATCGCAAGATATTGGTGAAGATTAAAAGACTATGCCTTCTCAGCACAAGTGGCGCTTTCAAGTCAACTAACACTCCTCTGGAGGTTATCCTCTACATACACCCAGTGCAAATACATATTAAGCAGAGGGCATCGACTACAGCGCTAAGACTGCATCTTAATCATGGACTGACTTCACATGGGAACAAGTGTTCCACATGAATCCATTTACGAGTTTGGTGCAGTCTATCGCACCTGTCATCGACAGGGACAGCGACATCTCCTTGAGACCATGCTGAAAAGCGATTTTGAATCAAGAATTCCATCCAGGGCAGAATGGGAATCACATTCTGTGCGTCCACCATTTACAAACCCAATTACAATTTATACGGATGGAGTGGGAGTTTTCTGCGAGGAGCCTGAGATTGAATTGCCCGTACAGCGTACAGCGCGAAGGCACCTCCTTAATTAAGACACTGAGAACAAGGATATAGCCATCTGTTCAGACAGCCAAGCAGCTGTCAAAGCTTTGTCTAAAGCCATTATAACCTCCAAACTAATAGTGAAGTGCAAAACCACCCTGAACTCCCTTTCTTGGTGATAGTGCAGTGGGTGCCGGCGCACAGTAACATTAACGGGAATGAAAGACCGGACGAGCTCGCTCGTCTTAGTGCAGCCTCGCAGGAACCCGCGATTGCATCAATCAACTTGTCTCAATCATTTCAAGCTGGGCTGACTGCAAACACAGTCGCCTATGGATAGAATATCCCTCGGGTAGAACAACAAAGGAACTGTGGGGTAAACCAAACCCAAATCAAACAAATAAGTTCCTAGGACTTAACAAGCCAACCCTGAGAGCTCTGGTGTCCATTCTCACTGGGTACTCCTCTCTCAGGGGTCACCTTTACAGGATGAGACTTGTTGATAATCCTACATGCAGGGGTTGCGGATAAGAGTCTGAAACAGTGATTCACTTTCTTTGTCACTGTCCAGCACTCCCAGGAATACGTTACAGATTCCTTGGCGCACACCTTTTGGATGAGTTATACGACCCCGAAAAGGAGAGCTGGGGGCCAATACTGACATTTATAGGAGCTCGTGGGTCTGGATTTTGAACAATGTGCTTTAACTTGGACTACGTTTGGGGGATCCCTCGGGGTCCCAAACCCCTGGTTCAGTCAATCAGTCAATTAATATATTTTGCCGACTGATATCGAAGTAATGCTGTTACCTATTTTGATTTGACTGCGGCTCTTAACTTTAGCGAAAATATATTGGTTTATTTACAGCTGGTAGATAATATGTAAAAACTAAAAAAAATATGGGATTTGAGGAAATAATTTTACCGGATCTTGAACCTTTCATCAGGTGTCAAAGCATAAAGGCATAAGGGCCAATAAAAACGGTAGCCAATATCAGTCAATTAACAGTAGTTGTAGATCTAGAACCAGAGTATAAAAACGCGAGAAGAAAATTATCCACTTCTTGACAAATGCTCCTTACATATATTTTCGTATCTTAAACTTCCACCGATACCAATTTTCAGGGACTAGTGCATTCATTCATACACATACATACGTACAAACATACATAAAAACATGAATTGCTTTACAAAGTATCTAATAATTGTCAAAATGTCACAAATTCATAGCATCGATTTCATTCAATTTATTTCCTATCAAAGTTAACGATTTTGCCCCCCCCCTCCCTCTCGCCCCAACCACCACAACCAAAGTATAAATGTCTCATATTAGGTGGGGGTCACCGATAACATAAAAGCCGCGCACAATTAAGCCATTAGAAACATAAAATATTTCACATTACTTCAATATTTAGCAACGAAATAAATTGTTAATTGATGTTCCATTAAAATTGGCCAAATGAATCTGAGTACCTACACACCGAAAAATTTCGGTGTTTGACGTTTATTCACCAGACCATATTAGGCCGGACTGGACTAAGCCAGGACGTACCGGATCAAACCAAACCAGAGAACCGAGAACCCAGAACCTCAGTATACAGCAGTAATTAAAGTTTAACCTGGAAATGTTTCAGCCGCTGTGGATTATCTGATTCAACCACAATTCATTTCCACTTTTCCAAGTGTTTACAGTGTTTTCGACCACTGATTGTATCGATTTTAACATTAACCGAAATTGTTTATTCAGACATTTATAGTAATGGCGATAGTTAGAAGCCCCCCCCCCCCCCCAACCACCCACCAACTCTTTTTTTTATACATAATTTCTCTCAGTGATACCTGGGTGTAGTTTTCAGTATAATTTCCTGTAGTAATCATGATTTTTTTCTAGTGGAATGAATTGTCTGCTTTTGTTGGTTAATTTGATATGCATGTAGTAAGGTAGTCGAATTTCTATACAATGTTGACTGAATTTGAATAAATGTTTGACTATAGTACAGTACATGACTGACCTTTTCGTATTCGGGTGATTAAAAGGGAAATTATAATTTAGAATAATGAATGAAGTTCAATGAAGATTGGACACCGAAAAATTGGAAAATCAAAGAGTTAATTTAGGTAGAATTGTTGGGTAAAATATAACATCAAAACAGTAAAAGTCTCCAATGGAATTTGAGAAAAATAAAACAACCTTTTCTACTTTTAGTGTGAACGCAAAATGCTATAATAAAAAATTAGTTGATACAAATTAGATTATTTCGATTTTAATAATAACTAAAGCGGGACCACTATAGACCCTTGAGGAATACCGAAATAGCAGTAGCAAACTTCAAGGACTAAATTGATCTGATGATTTTTGAAAGGGATAGCTGGCGCGTTTTATTTTTAATTCGCCCTTGACTTTTCTCTGATCTTAAACCCATAATTGCGGCAATTAAATATTAAAGAAAAAAATACATTAAAAATTTAACTCTTCATAAAAATAAATAGTCGTATCTAATTTATTCGTCTAAAATACTTCATCGCATTTTCTAAAATTTTGTGCTATTGAAACATGTATTTCAATAATTTAAAAGTAAATGATTACGAAGTTCAGTAAATATATGTACATAAAACAGACACATGTAAAACAGACAACCATAAATACATTTTTGAAAAAATGCTAATGATGCGATAATCCGTATCACTTTTCTACAGAATGTTCCCAGTGTATCATATAAATAGATTCAGTGACAGGAAGTATAGTTCGAAAAAAAATTATTTCGGCTTATTAATTCCGCAATTTTTACTTCCTTTGGTCAAATTCAAATTGACACTGGATCTAATCTTTGTTGTCAAAATGCATATTTGAAAAATTAGTGAACAACAAAAAAAAAAAACAACAAAACGAAAAACACGAAGTATGAAAATTAAAGACTAGCATCAAAGCCTAGAAGGGAATCATTTTAGATGTTGTCGGAGTAAGTGATTTAGAGGTGTAGCGGACAATTAATCATTGAATTTTGAATATGAATTATACAAATAACATTCAAAGGAGATTTCCCATTTTAGGTCCGATAGTTCCAGATATGAGAAATGTAACATACTTTATTAACAATGTTCATTCCAACCAAGCGGGGCAAGGCTTCGGTTGGGGCGGGATGATCTAGTACATTCTGAAAAAAATGCAGTACATAATCGAACAGCTTAGGTCCTCAGGAAAAGTTTGATTACTCACACTCCTATAATCGTAGCCTTAAATAGCCATTTATAGCCATCCTCATACTCACTTTTTTCGTATTTCTTTCTTTTTTATTCGCACTCTTTCACTGTTCGCCTTAGCTCATTACCAGCTACAATTCGTAGAAGAAAATTATTCTCGGGTCGGTTTTTCCCCCGGAAAATCCGTTTTCATGAACTTGGGTCACATACATCCCAGTTACTATACATTTCTCATATATTATTACAGCTCTTTCTTCCATGGCCATTAGTGCTCTGTTATACACATTTCTCTAATAGGAAGTCATTTTCCACTACGCACCAATTACTTACAATCACGAGAATTAGAAAAATCCACTTTTTCACCCAAGAAAGTCGCTCAAGCTACATTCGATCGCCAAAGCTTTCTCCCCGCTTAATTGAAATTGAATATTTTCAGAGTATCAAAATGCATTATTTAAGACATCTCTCTTGTCTGAAGTTGCCGGGTCTAAAGTTGTATGAAAAGTGGGCATTCCCCTTTTGGCCCCAATTGGATACGTCTGCTCACTTTAATTTATAAAACAAAACCATCATCAACTCTGCTAGATTGCATCATACACCTATACAGAACAATATTATCCAACACTAATTAAGGGTTTTCCAATAAAGAGTATCCATTATCAATTTTAAATGTGAACACACCTTTAATGTTTATCTGTTAACTGTCATAGTTGTTTTGCCTGTTAATGTCTATCATTTAATTACCATGAATTACACAAACCGGCAACTTTTACAAATAATCAAAATTTCCTACCAAAATTCTGAGTCGGTGGTCGCAACTTTAAGAGCATTAACGGTAATTTTTGATCGTTATAATCACTCTAACCGACACTCAATTCGTATGTTAGTGCAAAAGTTCGAGTCCATATATTCACTGCATGATGTTCCGGTAACCGTGAGATAAAAAATCAAACGAAAGGAGTCTTGAGAATATTGCGGCCGTAAATGCTCCAATGACACAAATCAATCGATTCCATCGCAGGAATTGGGTCTCTCTCAAACATTATTCCTGCATGACCATTTACAGCACCGAAATTTTTCAGATTGGTGCCTGGAAAAGATTGAAGCTGATCCAGATTTTCATCCCAAAAACATCTTCAGCGAATGAGCTTCATCTGGCTAAACAGCTTTATCAACAAGCAGAACATGCGATATAGAGCGATGGTAAACCGTTTTTTGTTCCCGAATTTACGTCGCATGAATGTGGAAGACATGTAGTATCAACAGGACGGCGCTACGTACCATACAGCGAACACAAGCATCACTTATTGAAGACAAAATTCGGAAATCGCATTATGACGTCATCTCGTAATTTGCCTCCGAGATCGTGTGATGTAACGCATGTAGACTACTCTACTACTACTAGTAATTGAAGTTGTTGCTCTATATTGAACGCAAACGGGACGGAATATCGACGGAAATGTGTGGTACAGTGATCGAGAATTGGATTCAACGAATCGATTGTTGCAAGTGCGCCAGTGGTGGCCATATGCATGATATCGAATTTTATTCTTAAATGGTATGATGAGAACTTTAATTTGCAATAAAGGAATTGGCGATATCTCAAATACTTTGCGTTTTATTTTAAAATTATAATGGATACATATGATATCAATGCGAACATCCTCCCAGCCAACTACTCCAGATATGGGAGCTACCAGAAGTCAAATACTTGTACCTTGTTCTAACAACAAGTTATAAGTAGACACAACGAACATGAATTTATTCGGATCAAAAGTTCATGTTTGATCCTCGTATAATAATTTTAAGAAATAGAAATACCACTAAATACTTAAATTCTTTTAGCACAAAGCTTCGAAAGAAAGTACTAGAAAGAATTTCCTTCCAACCATTCGTAAGAACAAACAACACTATTTTTTCCAAAACAACATAGTACACTCGTCTGTAAATCTCTTGCTCATCCTTTGATCCTTGAAAATATTTTCGACTCTACAGTTTAATTAGGTGAGATAAAACGTGAGAAGGTCCAAGACTGCAACATCAGATGTACTTTCTTGCAGATCCAATTAGAGAAAATTTATTGTGTCATATCCGCCACTAGCCCCCCCCCCCCCGTCCACTAACTAATTTTTCCTTGCTTTAGTGTTCTTTCTATAACAGTGCGTATATATAAAAATTAAAATTAAATCCTGCCCAAATAATTTAACATTGTATTAGTTTGGTTCTAAGGCATCATTTCGAAGTTTGTAGCGCTGAATTTTTACAAGAATAATTTGCTTACACCGCATGTCCAAATATAGCGGAGGCCTGCCCGAAGGGGACAGTATCGAACAAATTATTATAAGTCCGAAATAATTGATCAACTGGGTTACCTCAGTGTGAAAGTGTATCCGCCCATTGCTTGGTCCTTCGAGCCGAATGATAATGCTAAAAGTTTTTGAAATCTTCACGTTGTACCGGATAATAGACGTAATTTAAATCAAAAAATGCTGAGAAATTAGACCTTATCCACAAAACTAAGTTGAATAATTTCATCGATTCTGAATAATAATTGCAACAGTTTGGACATATTTTATATGATTGGACAAAACGCCTCCACAAAAGTCACTTTAAAAAATAATGGGCATGAAATTTGAGATATTATCGAGCACCCAAAAGCTCATTTTTCACAAAATTCGAAAAACCCATGAACGCTCGTTTCGTAACCAAAAGTATTTTCCAAACCATTGCCTAATTACATCTATCCATTTCCCCTTTCCTTGGTTTGCAAAGGGTTTTCCGTATAAACTTTTCCCGCACAGCGAATCCAGATCATTTTGAAACTACTATATAATATAAAATGACTAAAGCCCACGTATTTGTTACCATATTAACGTTTGCTCCATTTGAGCTGCCCGTGCCCTCGATTCCTTCCGAATGTGTCTTGATAAAAGACTCAAAGTCTAATGTCGTATATATAAATTAGGTGTATGTATAACAGGCAGTGTAGTATCCTACTGGCCTGACTATATATGTATGTTCCACAGGTCTCCTATCAATTTTACTGTCCTTTGTCTCAATAATGCCACTGCAGATTATCCTTAATTTCTCATTTTGCGCTATATCCCATCAGGATACCATTTCAATTGTCTACGTCAAGTTTCCAACCCACCGTCTTTATCTGTCCGGTGGAAACATTGTTCATCCATTAGGAGTGCATGAAAAATGACGGTATGTGTGAACAGGGCAATGTTTTCGCTTGAATAACTTTTGCTTCGTCTACAACTTCCCAACCATATCATCATCCATTCGTTCCACTACCATTGGTTATCATCTATGGCTGGCTTTTAACTCTTGCAGAGAGTGTGGATTTGCTTGTTTTCTACACTGAGGATAGACTTGAAGAGATGCCTTTTATGGGTCAGTGGGCGCGTGAGGAGGACTACTCCATTTTATGGGGAGAAAATGTGGCCAATTGATGTATAGTCTTACATTGAACTTACGCACATCAGACTATCATAGTACCGTGAGACCTTCTTCATTATTCCTCTTTTGTTGCTTAACGATTCAGTGATTTATTGTGGCATTTAGGATTCAAATATATCTTCGGAACGAACGGTGCAACCAGTTTAGCCGCTTGAGAGAAATGAACCGAGTATGTATGAAATAGGAGCGGTTGATAAGCGCCTGATAGAAAATCGTTGGAAATGAAGGGCTCCCAGTGAGTGACTAACGATACGACAACAATAGAGTACCAATTCGAACTATTTATCTATCAGGCAAAAGCTCTGTCAGTAGGAGATTTAGATTTTCGTATTGAAGACGTTTTTCATGTCGGAAGGAGAGTCAGACAATTTCAGAATTGTGCTGTTTATAAGAAAGAAAAAAATGTTGATTCATTAGGTTTCATCAGTTTTGTGAAATTACAGAATTTTTGAGATGAAAAAAAAATGTTGACCAAACTATTAGAGGTTTTGTTTAAGACGACGAGGAGAATGTGCCTAAACCAGTAGTTAAAAAAAAAATCTATCACCTCCATTGTTGCACATACCAAAATTTATCCGTTAGGTGGCACAATTTCGTAGATACAGGGTGTCTCACAGTTTCATCAAAAATTTACTAAAAAACCTTAACTCTCCCTGTAATTTCTAAAAAAAAATAAAAGAAACTTCAATTTGATATAAAATTACTAATTTGTTACGTAACTGCGACCACCGGGCGACCAAGTGTAGGTGAACTAAATGTTATTCATCCCGAAAATACTGGTTTTTATATTGCATCCCTGCAAAGATATCATGGATGCGTTTCATAACACTTAATCTGAACTTTCAGGCAATAACCCACAATCTATCTTCGCCTCGTCAGAGTGCCCATATAATCTTTAATTACTTGAAAGCATCATACGATTGCACCTTTCCCAATTAAATTTGCATTTCACCAGTGTTGGAATCCTCAAAGTCGTCGCAGTGATTACTGCAAAAAGCTGTAAAGTGTGATAAAAGATATTACTAGAATACCAATAAGTCGATGCTGTACGGATATAGTATACCAAATTGTATTGTGGTAACAGGTAAGAAGAGATCCTTAGTATTGGACGCCATAAAGACGCTACATATATACTTAGATGGACTAGAGCATACAACGACTGGCTGTCAGACCAACAAATGATGTCATCTGCAATGCCAAATGAGGTGACAAATTCAATCAGTTAAGTAATCCTGGCCACAATCGTTCCCCGGATGGTGATAACATTTTATTCGTTCCATTAATCAGATAGCTATCCATAGCCCTCCACAATTGTAATTTGCACCATTTCCCCTTATTACCCCCTACCTTTGTTCAGGTCAACACACAAATCTTAAAAGAAGTGTCGCGGCGTAAAACAAAGTTTGTTGATTATCCGAACTTACTTGCTGCGTTTCTTCCAGCAGGGCACAGGGTAGTCTCCGGATTTTACAATATTCCTTTTGATTCCGGTAACTTTTTTAAAGGTGAAAACAAACAAAAAATGGTTCCTTAAAGATTCACGTCCATCTGTACCTATAGTTTCAGATAAAATTTACACGTATTTTGGCAAAGTCGAAAGAGTGCAAGAAGTCGAGTTTCTCAAATGGAAAAGTTTTGATGTTTGTTATTACGCGCATAATGGAAGTGAGGAGCATTTGTATAGGGATTTCCTTGCTCCCGGGCATTAAGGAGCTCTATTTGGATATACATCCAACAACAACAACAACTGAAAACTCACTTAATGAACGGAACACTTGAATAAGTTAAATCTAGTGCAAGACTTGGCATCCGCTCGAGGACTGGAAAAACTGGCAGAGCGCCCTGTTTTGAGGCGGTATGTAAACGACCCCGAAGCGGTTTGCTCTTTGCAATAGAGATAGGGGAAAAATAAAGAAAAGTGGGTGAGAGCATTGCAGTCATCGTCGTCAGTTAGTGTACCTATTTGCGTTGCAGGATAGTAATAAAGTGGAAAAGATCTCTTTCGTTATGTACCTGCCTCCCAGGTAAATTGCAGTTTTACCTTTGGGCACATCAGGTAAGGCAACTATGACTAAATGCGGGAGTTCTATACAGGTAAGGTTGCAACTAATTTGAATATTTTTCTTTCTTTTTGTTTTTCGTTTAAGTGTGAAAAGTTTTCACAAACTTTTTGTTTTACCTGCCTGTATTCATTACGACGGTTATTCATGATTACTCAAAAGAAAAGAAAACATTTTTCGCTAACTTTTTGTTTTTAAAAGCTTCTACATGGATGTCATGGGATTGAAATAATTTTAATTAACATTTACGGTATGGAAATTTTTAAGTAATTTTTAATACTGAAAATCTCTATGCCCGAAGGCAAGAGATTATTCTTTATGATAGCTACAATGTTGGTAAGAGAATATTTTTCAATAAAGATTTTCTCAAGTTTTTCTCAAGATTTCTTAAGATATATATATATAGCTCGAAGTGGTGAAAATTACAATTACGCTCTATTGGCATAAATATGGGAGAATAACAAAGGACTAAGAATGGATCCCTAGGCTAATTTGTCATAAAAATAAAACAATTGTGAGCCATCTTCTTAAATATGATCACATGAAAAGTTAAATAAAAAATTAATTAGTTTAATAAAAAATAAAAAATTAATTAGTTTAATTAACAAGTGAAGAGAAAGGTATTGCTATCTTCTCAGACAGTCTGGCTGTGTTGATGGCTCTGAATGACCTTTGGATAACAATGGAGAACTGAAGGACGTCTTTGGATAAGCTTCTTATCCACAACAAGATGTCTCTACAATGGGCACCCAGACACACGAGGATCATGAGATATGAGTGGGCTGACCTGCTAACCAGGTCCGGCTCTAGTTCTCCCTACCTTAGAACAGAGCCCGCAGTAAGAATTTTCCATCTCAGTGATGAGATCTCTCATCAATGCGGATGTTCGCATGAACAGCGATGGGTGAACCTTAGCACTTGTAGGTGTACACAACTTTTTCTTGATGACCCTAATAGAAATTTCACTGACTTTCTTTTGGGACCCAGAGGAAAACCATAACGAACTGTGGTTGGCATTATCACAGGCCAGAGCTCGCTTCATGCTCGTCTAAGAAAGCTGGGAGTCATTAACAGCCATGAGTAGTATCTATCTGTCCTGCCGGAAAGTAGAGTCTAAGACAGCCGAACACTTTATGCGCTTGTTCGACCATTGCTCGGAGCAGGCTGAATATGCTTGGATCTTCCTACCTATCTGAAAATGAGCAGAAAAGCATACCACACCTAAACCTGATACGATACATTAAGAGAACACAAAGGTGTTAGTGAGAGGTCTTTTCGTATTTTTAGCAGGTTAGCACAATGGACCGCTTTGACTAATACAGATTTCTAGGCAAATTCTGAACACAAAAATTTTGAAAAAAATTCTAATAATCATAGACAGGCAGCATGGGTACCACTCAAACAAAATACCTCTAGCATGCAAACAGCCTCCAAATTCTTAAGATAAAATAAATTCTTGTCTCAGTGATGGGTGCTACGCAGTATAATTAAACTATATTTTAGCCTCCAAAATAAACACCGATTTGCAATATTTTGAAGAATACGATTTAAAAATAGTTTTTCGACTCACCATTAGTAAATTTCTTCTTGATTCTTAATACCTTATACTATCGAATAATAAATTACAAACTTTAACTTAAATATGGAATTAAAGTGAAATCTGCGAAGTTCGGTTTCTACCCATATGACTTTTCCAATTTTACACGATCATAAGATAATTGCAAATGGACGAGTAAATAATTATATGCGCATAGATACTAGATTTATTGAAATACTAAATATGCGGGCACAATTAGTAAATTATACTTAAATTATAAACAAAAAATACTGGAAACAATCAACAAGCTTCCCTGCAATTCATAAAATACAGAAAAAGAAAATCTAATTCGATTAATTGAAATGAAAGACAAATATCGAAACGATTTCTTTGTTGTGCATTTAATTTCTACTTCCTCATTTGAAAAATAACGTTTTCGGCGTTGAAATTAATTTTCTCAGGTAACATTTTGATAATCTTTTAGGGCCATTTCCTTTATTTTCAAAGCTTAATTCTTTGTACAGCATGTTTTTCTTACTAGTTTTGTTCGGTTCGTTTCATAGGGCTAAAATTATATTAGTAAAACAACCAAGACGCCACCTCGGACCGAAGCCAGCCGTAGGCGTTGCCACCTCGAGTATCGGGTCTCTCATCAAACTAAATGTTAATAGGAAGCATCAGCAGAGATGGGTGAATCTGAGTACTTCCAGGTGCACAGAACTGTTTCTTGATAGGCCCAATTAGAATATCTCTGATTTTCTCACGGAGCTCGGAAAGAAACAATTTAGAATTGTGGTGTACATCATGGCCGGACCACGCTCATCTAACAGCACAATGGGTCGATCAGACTCCGGGCTTAAGATGAGAGCTCCTGTCCCCTTGTCTTAAAAAGAAAACAAAAAAAACCAAGACGCCCCGAACAGATTTTCGTCATATTTTTTTTATAAGAAAGTAAGCAAATTCATAAGAAAACTTCTTTAAATCTACCTGGCAAACTACCAACTAAGAAGCATAACATATACTCTTTCGAAAGTTCTAGAATATGCATGCATTGATTTTTCTAGAGTACTTTTGAAAGTGAATGTGTAGAAATAAATAAATTATCAAAGTCCCAAAGAAGGCCTTCCGGCTTATTAGCGATGATATATCAATAACAACTATTGATACCTTAGAACCAACACCGTCGTAATGGCGGATGTCTATCTCTCTTTTATGGCTAGTTCCATGGCTATTACTCTGACATAAACTCTAGTCTAATCCCTTGTAGAATTCTTCTTATGCGCACCATACGAGCTGTTGTCCGAGCTCACCCTGCCACCATCGAAATCAAATTCGGCAGTACTGTGAAATTCTGCGAAATCTTCATAAAGAGAACAGTACGAATGTGGGGAATGGTTTGCCATCCTCTGTTTTCCCATACAGCTATGACCCGCGAACATTCAAGCGTAATGTATACCGTTGCTTCCTTGGCTTAACTCACCAATCCTCGTTTTTCTACTCCTTCCTTCTTTCTTACGAAGACTGTGCTTCATAAAATATTCCCTGAGCTTTACCAGCATCATAAAAATGCAACTTGTTAGCAATCAGCTGGAAAACTACTGATTTAAAAGTATCATATCCACCTACATAAAAAGTGCATTAGATATAAGCATGTTGACTGTACCCTTGTACTAGTTACAAGTTTCCAAAGATTTTCGATAATGTTAAAAATTACATTCTTCTTCAAAAGTTGTCTATCGACTTAAACTTCTATTTGTCAGTAGTCTCAATGATTTAGGATATCCTATTAGATCATAGTGAATATACTATGGCTACAAATATATATACCTCCACGAAGCCTAGGCAAAGTGCCACAAGGATCAATATTGGGTCCACTGTTATTTAATATATTCGTCAACGATTTGCGAAAAGTAATTCGATATGTCAGTTTCCACCTATTCGCAGATAATGTGCACGTGTCAATATCTAATTGAACTAACTGAGGGTTGCACCGCTTACATAATGATAACTTGGATAACATACAATTCACGACTTATGTTACCGTAAGCAAAACTCCTCTTTTTTTGAAGATTGTATGTGTTATGGGGCATGATTTGAATTATAATAAAACTCGATGGTTGAAATTTATTGAGATTTAATTCGTAACCCCACAATAGTTACGTCTGTTCTGAACGATGGACGCAAAAAAAGACAGACCGACGATAGGAACGATAATATGGTGGATGACAATAACTAAATGGCGTTGCTGGCGGAGTTAAGTGGCGCTAGTTGCCAGGAGATGGCGTTTACGTCCTATTGATTTGATACTAGTGGCGTAGCACATGTACCTATGTTAAAAAAAAACATTATACAGCTGGCTAAATATGTTCTCTTTATTCTTGTAAATAGTACTATAACATCTTGTCCATACCATCTACGATGATGACTTATAATTTATTTGAAATGTCGTGATTATAACTCAGATTTTTACACCTAAATGAAATTTTTTTCAAAAGGTACATAATCAAAACCAGTTTAAAACGTCGGAATTCAAAAAACCAACCTGCACTCATACTATGCAGAGGACCTGCGAACGGTCGATAAAACCGCAGCTCATGAAAAGATTATCTGGATTCTAAATTGATGGTCCAAGCAGTCAAGAGGTAGCTAAGTGCAAAAATTGAAAAATTCTAACCACATTCGCACTCCAAAACCCTAAGACTTTAAATGAATATTGAAAATGACATTTTCAAATAAATTACCGTCAGCAACAAAGGTATTTAATATATGTACATTACTTCTCCAGCCCTCACCCTCTTTATCAAAGGTACAAGTGTTGATTAATTTAAATCCTGTCAGGTAGGACCAAAAGCTTCTGTGCCAGCTCTTAACGAGACATCATTAGTTACCTTTTCCTCTATTCTGCTGAGGTAAAAAGCTAATAACAAATTCACTGGTGTTCTGTGCCTTGGTCAAAATGTCGTTGTGGTAGTCGTCTACGTCGTCGTCGTCTTGTCGTCATCGCCATCGCGAATACAGACTGCCCGTCTCGGGTGTCAACTGGCTGGATAACAAAATGGGCCCTAATTTCGCTACGTGACATTCAAATCAGACAAATTACGTTATATGAAGAACAAAGTGATTTGTACCCGATTAACAATTTATTAAGTGAGAAGGATTCGCGTGGCTGAGAATCTGATTTATTAATTTCAGTCCAAAATATAGTCAGGATCATTTCACAATTGTCGTTCGGATGCCATTAAATAATCGTAGGTATACAGGTGGAGTTGAAGAGGGTTCGTGTGCCATCCTGTCTCATCCTGTAGAGGCAAATAGCTATTTTGTAGTATGCTTTGACCTGTGTGACATTATCAAAAGAAAACAGTGAATTTATTGCGAAAGGTCTTGGGCTTATTTTATCGCTTCAAGGTGGATTTATTTTTGGAGAAAGTATCATTTGTCAAAGATCAGATAGTGGCTAGACTATGGATATAAGCTATGCTGTCAGTCCTTAAAGCAAATTCAGTTTAATTGGATTTATTTATATTGAGGTCAAAGAACCTAAGAATTTATAAGGATAGCTAACTCTATCTCTTAGTGAATAGAAGTTTGTTTATTATTTTTTTATATAAAAATTGACTAAAGCGATAAAAACTTTTCGAAGTCTTAAATTTATTATTATTTTAATATGAAACTAAGTAAAAGTGTAATAAGATCTATATAAAAAAAAAACTTTTAAAAAAGTAACTATTATAATAAAATGCACTAAAAAGTAAAATTTTGTTCAAGAAAGACTTTTTTGGGATTCTCCGGTATATAGCAAAAGCTAAAAATGTTCTAATTTGTTATTTCATCACACAACCCATTCATTTTTGGTGACAAGTTTCAAGTCTTGGTTTGACTCATCAACAGGTCACAAATAGCGAAATTGTGTGATTTGAAAAACAAATGAAAAAATGAAAAAGATGAAAGAAATGAAAAGTTTGAGAAAATAGAAAAAAAACTATTTTCTCAGTGATATACACAAGAAAAGTTTTATTTTAAAAGTAAAAATACTAGAACTGCGATTAAATTTTAAAATTTAATGTAAAGTGGAATTCACCTACTTAACTGAACTCGCTTGTAATGGAAATTCGTCTATAATAAATGAGTTCTCAAAGTCCCAGCTGAAATACGTTTAAAATCCTTGGTTATGATGGACTCGCTTATAATAGACTATCATTTATAATGGACTGAGAAATACTTGTTCTTGTATATTATAAACGGAGTTGTTCGGGGCGTCCCACACATCTGTGTGATGCAAAGTAAGATGATGCAATCGCGACCACGAGAATTCTAATGTGATTATGTTGACAGTTCACTGCCGTCGGACGTTTCTGTAGTCGAAAGTTGGTACATGCATATAGTATTTTGTAAAAGTCTCATAAATGTATGTAAACGATCTAAAAATTTCGACAAATAAAAATCGTGCTTTTACAGTGCATGAGAAATTGATAATCATAAGCCAAATTGAAAATGGTCGCCCTCAAACCAATATTTGTGCAAAAATGAAATTGAACAAATTCACAGTTTCACAAACATATGGAAAAGTCGTAAGAAAATTAAGAAAAATGCTGCTTTCTTTACATCCTCAAGTTGACCAAATGCTGTTTAAATGGTTTTTCAAAAAAAAAAAAAAAAGCTAATAATTTCCCAATAAGTGGCTCAATGTTTCAAATTAACGCTGAAGGATTTGGGAAAATGATTGGAGACGATTTTAGATGCAGTTCTGGGTGGCTGGACAGAATCAATAAGAGGTATAACATTGTTTTCTGAAAGATATGGTGAGGAATCAGCTTCAGTAGACAGAAATGTCACAAATTATTGGATTTCACAAGTTTGGTCAGTAATAAATGATCGTGAATCAGTAGAAAAAAATTTAACACTGACGAAACCGGCCAGATAAAACTCATATATGAAAAGGTGAAGCGTATAGTGGAGAAATATTATCGAAAGAACGTAAAACGAAAATTATTGATAATAGGTAAACACTTCATATTATTTATATACACTCGCTATACTAACAATTTCGATATTTTTAGGAAAATTTCCGAAGCCCAAATGTTTAAAATATATTAAAACATTAACTTCCATTGACTTCAATTGTTTTTAAAAATTATTTAAAAATGTGGAACAGCGAATTAATAAAACAGAACCGACAAATTTTATTGCTATTTGATAATTGCTCTTTTTTTCCCATCCAATGTAACGTCCGTTTTGCAACCTATGGATCAAGGTGTCATTATAGGAGTTTAGAACAAATCTACCGAAAAATGATGCTACGAAAAATTATGGAACTCCAAGATTATACTATTGTTACTAAGGCTGTTTCTGCCCCTAGAATCAGTGAAGAGGATTCTAGATTCACTGGCCTGCAAGCTGACAAATCGCAGATGGGGAGAACTGACCTCATGCGTGATTTCAAGAGAGCTCTGGCCCGAGATTTGTCCTGTGAAGACTGAATATCTGCTGAAGAAGAACCGTAATGATGTGCGTAATCTTACCGCATTTATTACGGGACACTGCCTCTCTGGAGCGCATGCAATCTCCATACAATGACTTCTGCACAAGCTGTATGGACGAGGAAGAAGTTGAGAGCGTTAAGCACGTGCTGTGTGAATGCCCTAACCTTGCTAAGCGTAGGAGGAATACGCTTAGTAGTTACTTTTTCTGCGAACTGGAGAAATTAGGAAACAAAGAGTTGGGGGACCTGGTAAGGTTCATTAACTCTTGTGGCTGGTTTCATCGCACCCCCTAGCTCATAATATATCTATTCCAGACAGAGTTCCAATATAGTGGCATCATAATGGACCATAAATGGTCTAAGTGTGGCTCATCGTACACCTTTTTACGATGACATCCACTCGAACCTAACCTACTAAGGCTATTTCTATTTTAGAAGCGATAAATCTATTGAGCTTTGCATGGGAAAATATTTCTCGTGAAATCATTCGAATTTGTTTTCGACACACTGGGCTAGTTTAAAAGCAGAACTGCGACAATGAATTTTGATCTAGAAGAAGATCTTCCGTTGAGCGAGTGGTTAATAATACAGAATTTATTGGATTTAAACAAGTTTGTTGATTATGTCAATATTGAACGTGATAACCACAGAAAAATTATCTGACAATGATTTAATGAATTAACTGAAAAATTTTGAGGAGGCTGATGAAGAAATAGAAGACAACGAACACGAAGAAACTATGATTATAACTGAAGAAGCGTTAAGTATTTTTTCTACAAGAAGATTTCACCGATGATATTTTTTCGAATTTGAATAAATTCTAACAAATAATACAAAATAAATACTTAAAAAATAAACAAGTTCAGATACAAATTACAGACTTCTGTGAAAATTAATGTTATTGAATTTTATTTGACTTTTGATTAAAAGGACAAGTTTTGGCATAAGTAAGATTGTTTTTAATTTTTCGATGCACTTTTTCCTGCAGGTTCCCATGAGATGGACACTCTGTTATAGTGAACCAATTGCAACAGTCCCTGGAAGTCGATTATAAGCGGATTGTATTGTATTAAGAATTTCTTAACATTATATATTATCTCGCTTGACTTTAAATGTTTGAACTATTTGCAATAAATTGAGTAAATTTACAACACTGTACTTTACAGGGGGGAGGTGGAGGCAACTTCCAGAAGACTAAGTTTTTAAAAAAATATTATGATGAAAGTACAAAACCCTCATCTGGACAAAAACAAAAATTTTCGCTATATTTTACAAAATACAGACTAAGAGTGTCAGGCTGTTGTATGACCGGAGACGTTTGTCTCTAAATATATATCTCGTGCACTGCACACGTGGAGCCATGGATTACACTATCCTATATTCTAACTTTGAGAAAAGTCTCTCCACTAGCATACCTAGTAGAGAGTGGTTGGAAGATATTCGCGCTACAAATGATTCTTCTATACATATGTCTTTATAGACGGAATGAATGTGGGAGTGGGATCCGGGGTATATCCAGCATGTCTTCAAATATAATAATCGTACGGCCTAACACGCTTAGTCTAGCATTGTCGAAGTAAGATCGAGAGTTATTCTGTGTTTGGTGCTTATCCACAATTATGTAGAAGCAGAAGAAGCAGCTGATACGCTGGCTAGGAAGGATTTGGCTGCGTATATTTGATTAGCGGAAAAATCTATAAGAAAACCAGAATCTGTGAATGGGATTCTAGATTGACAGGCTTGCATGCTGGCTAATCGCAGATATGGTTCATTTACCAATTTTTTTAACCTATGACCCAAGATCTGTCTTAGGAAGACATAAATTCTACTAAGGAAGAACAATAATGATGTACGGAATCTAACTGCAGTTATCATGTGACAATGTATCTTTGGAAAACTAGCGACACACATGTAAGCTCCATACAATGACTTCTGCGATTTTGGATAAAAATGGTTGGAAGATCTAGTAAAGTTTATAAACTATTGTGGTTGTTTACAATGCACTCCCTTTCCCCCAAATTGAGCAATCATCTTCATGTATGGACCCGTTGAGATGGCATCGCAATGGATCATTGAAGATCTAAGTGTTATTGATCGTAGTCACATATTTCGATAGCTGCCACTCCCATTATAATGGCAGTTATCCTACGTTATTAATATACATAAAAAAAGTAGAAACAATTAAATATCTAATTACAGAAATATTTCCCGTCATTTTGTCAGTCCTAAACTATTTGAAGTGACTGTATGTGAGGCTGCATACTTTCACTGCACATTTCTTAACTGTAAGATAAGAAGCGAACAACTTCCGACTACATACCATATCAATGGTATGCCCTTAATAAAAACCACAGTAGTCAAGCACCTTGGTACTTTTAGATCCAAACTTCTGCAGTGCATTTATAAAACTTTGGGCATCCATAACTATAATCAAAATTGTTTAACTGCAACTCAATGCCCAAACTTTAGTTAATGCACTTGAAAGCCTGTAAATTTAAATCAGCCCCCCTTGTACCAATCTATATCTCCTCTGTACATATATTCGAAAATCACGTATTTTAACGATATTCGGGTAGCAAAACTCTTTTACAAAACTTCTTACATAAGAAAAAATAATATTCCATTTAATAGCACTCAGTAAAAGCTTTAATTTGATATCACACACGGTCCAAATAGGAAAACCCCAAGCCGAGGGGGGCAGTTACCACCCCTCCCTACACGACCACAAAAACACCAAGAACGTAACGTAAATTTACCCCATAGCACAGCTCCCGATTTACTTATTTTATATCAAATAACCCCATTCAAATCCATCCACGTTTACTACCCTAAAATTCTTCCCAAAATTTCACACTTTCGTCAAGAACGTCACTTTCAGACACAGTTATTTAGTCAAGGGTTAGCGAAGAGGATGACTAAAAAAACTGTATAAACTGAAACTTGACCGAGTGTAAAATTAATTGTGTGCCACTATCAAGAAGTATTGTTAAAGGATTTCTTCATCTAACCCAACATGTCTTCTGTAGTTGATGTAGTACTTCCAAAATAATCAACCAAATGGCAATCTCTTTTTTTTTAACATAACAACAACAGCTCTGCAGAAATCTTATGAATAAAATCTTCAGAAATTGTAGATATCACTCACAAAAATTCCAATATGAAAATATATACAAAATCGTAATAAAATGTCAACGCCAGGAATTAACTGCCATATGACCCGCGAAATAAGTCAAAAGACATTAAAATTCATGACATAAGAACTCCAACATCTATAAAATTTCTTCACGTAAAAATGTGCGTCAACAAATTCACAGAATAATCGCACAATCATATTTTTATATCAACCCTGAAGGTCTATATTTCCGCATGGAGGTTACGATTCCAGATCCATTATTTCCAACCCCTTCTTTACATGTCACAATATTTCTCCTCCAGTTTCATCGCATAAGAGGATCTCTGAGAAAACGACAACAACAAACGGCACACACATACAAAAATGTTATCAAAACGATTTAATAGCTTTCAAGAAAACCAAAATGGTGCAATAAGCCGAGTGCTACACGAGCAGTTCTGTGTACGGCTGTTGCTACACATTCCTTGGATTTCCAAGATTTTCTTATTTATCACTTTGAAAATGTACTTTTATGAGCGTCTCGTATTTTATACCTTCTACAATTACACAAGTACTTTATCACGTCAGGAGGATTCCTTTTGTAGGGCTCAGAACTTTAACAATCGTAAAACGCTTAAGCCTGCTGTAAAAGCCCATTTTATCTGTCATAATAGTAACTCTTGTGGATGCACACACACACACACACACACACCTGTACGTATATCACTTTTCTCCTTAACGACTTTCTTTGTTTGCCTGCTACTTTTATGCTTATATAGTGCAGAATTTACATACAACATAATATACGAATCAGATCAAAGATTTAAGATTAACTCATATTTGAGGAATGATTTATGAATACATAGCCAAAGAATTTTTGGATATCATCTACAAAAAGATAAGTCGATCTCAAAAGTTGAATATAAGAAAAATTAGATTCGATAGACGAGCAAAATGTTGGGAAACGTCACAATGTCTTTATCTCGCATAGCTATACTCTTCTGTCAGACATTAATTTACCACAAGCTTTCAATATGCTGGCCATCGAATTAGGACCCCTCACTGTTTTTTTTTTATTTCTTGAGAAGCTCCAAGCAATTAATTATTTCATCAAATCCTCTGCACCAAACATTACACCCAATAAAAAAAACTCTCCAGGAATTATAGGGCGGAGCACCTGTGATGGAAGCAAAAAAAAACATATCGCAATTGAAGGTATCTTCACCAAAAGGGAATGCCCACTTTTCATACAACTCTACGCCCGACATCAACACACATGAAAGATATCTTAAATAAGCTTTGGCTTTGGCGATCGGATGTAGCTTGAGCGACTTTTCTACTTCTCGTGATTGCGCGGAATTGGTGTACCAAGGAAAATTACTTCGTATAAGAATAATGTTCATAACAGAGCACTAGTAGCCATGGAAGAAAGAACTGCAAAAATGTGTGCGAAATCTAGTAACTGGAATGCATATAACCCAACATGCATGAAAATGGACTTTCCGGTGACAAAAACGTCCCGAGAAAGTTTTGTAAATCGGGGAAAAAGTGCACCGCTCGACAGTACTCGACGAGCCCTTTAATTTGATATACAACATGCCGTATTGGAGCCACCCTCCACCCTTGGGTGTTCATACCCACAACCCTAAAAATATGCAAATAAAAGTTTTCTTCTATGAATTGTAGCTGGTAATAAGCTGATACGAACAGTGAAACCCATTTTCCGATCGAACATAACCCTACCGTGTTAGAGCCGATCTAAGGTGCGAAAAATCTAGTACCTCAGTTGGAATAAAAAAGAGGGAAATAGGTACTAAAAAAGTGAGTATGGGGATGGCTATTTAAGCTTTCGAGTATAGGAGTATATAAGATGCTGCTCTCCTTAATTGACCTCATCAACCACGAAGTAAAAACACGATTCCAAAAGCTGCATGAATTCGCAAGCAGTTTCGATTCCTAACCAGTGGCAGATCCAGCTAGAGGGCGCGCGCGCCCTTCCCTGAAGACCACTAAAAAAAATGCAACAGATCTTCTAAAGTTTTCTTAACAAAATCTATTCTACTGCCCTTTCTGTTAAAAATATTACAAATTTTTAGAAGCGTTCAATTTGATAAGAGCGCAGCCCTTATGTCTAGCGGCTCAGCCCTCGCTCCACTATAAGTCGTGGCTTTTAAATCCTATAGAGGAAACCGGAAGTTCTGATACCTGTACAATTCATTGTACATGATCGTGGCTTTACTCGGGGTGTTTGAAGCAGGACAGAGATTATTCGGGTAAAAGCGATGGAATGTTTGTTTTAATTGAAAACAGCTGCCAATTGATGAGTCGTCGATGTAAAACAATTACAACTCTTAACTGAAGAAATTGATCGAAACTACACAACGGCAAACCAATCATTGTATATTGGTGTAGTGAGTTTATTTTGGAATATATTTCTTTTTTATTTCGCAAAATACAATAGTTTTCTAGAATACTTACCACACACATTAAATTAAAAGAAAATATGAATGCTGATTGGGTAATTTTCAATAACTATCTTAGAGAAATTGATTGGTCGGTCTGTTTTGCTTGCGATGTTGATGAATGCACATTAGAACCTAGTAACATACAAGTCTTGGCATGCACGAATACCTTCCTTATTCTTACAGCAAGTCGCAACAATAGCAACACCGCTCTGGGTTTAACGATAAAAGTGAAAGAGTCTGCTTTTCGCGCATATCAATTGTATTCATGTTCAGAATTGAAACAAGTCAGCAAGACAAAACAACTCTAAGTCCATTATCCAGAGAGAGAAATTTCGTTTTAACAGAAATGTTAGACAAAGAATCTTGGAATCAAGCGATAGCCAAAGGACCTGTTTCCTGGTCAAAACCTTCAGGAACAACTTTACCAATTCCTCTATAGCTTCACTACATAGCAATGGTGAAGGGGTTGTTGACTCCCTGGATAAAGCTAATTTTCTGATTGGTAGATTCGCCTCATATTCCCGTTTTCTATTCACTTCACAGACACCTATGTTGCACCTCTCCGTAAGGGAGGTGTGCTCACGATCCTTAAGGTAATAAGCGTCTCTAAAGCCGTAGGTCCTGATGGGGTCTCACCCTTGTTAATTAAAAGCTCATCCTTGGCTTAGCCTCTGCGCAAACTATTCTACTTGTCTTATTCGACAAGAAAACTTCCAACTGCTTGGAAATTAGCTCACGTTCAACCTATTCCCAAGAAAGAAGAGGGTAGCGATCCCTCAAATTATCGACCAACTGCAATCACTTCGATTATTTCAAAGGTTTTTGAATCTTTTATTAACTCCAAATTAATGAAGTATCTAGAAACCAAACAGCTCTTCAATGATCGCTGATATTGCTTCCGGAATGGACACTCGTCTGGCTTTTTTTACGGAACGTTGGAGCCCTAGTCTTCACAATTGTGGTGGTCCAAAATCGTTACCCTAGATAAAGTTTTTGGTAGAGTCTGGCAGCCAGCACTTTTAGTTAAATTTAAGGCACCTGGGTCTTTCCCTCTTCTGCTAATATAGTTTGGAATTTTTTTATATGATTGCCTAATACCGGTTGTACCAGATAGCGTTTCACCAGAACCACACCCTATAAATGCAAATGCTCCTAGGACTCTGTTATCTCTCCGCCCCTCTTCTTATTTTTTTTAATGATCATATTTTCCATACTTTTAAGCCTATCCACAGTTTTGCCTATCACAGTACCATTGATTTCGCTTACTGCTTTAACACTCTTACGAACTCCAAAGGGAATGCCACATCTCTTAATCGAGTTTTCATGATTAGATCATTGATTAATGAGCTTGATAAAATCATCGCTTAATCTAAAGCGATTCGCGTCGAATTCATGACATCTAAGTCCAAAGCTGTCTCATGTCTTTGAAACAAAATCATAACTTTAACACTCCCATTTATTTTCATGGAGCACTGACTTACGGTACACCGTCTTTATGCATTCTTGGCATTAATATTTCCTATAAATTAAGCTGGACAGATCACATCTTTTCTGCTGCCAAAGAAGCATAAAAATGTCTTTAATTTCAGAAAATGTATAAGAAATATTTCATCCAATCGAATCTAGCGCACCTCTACAAGTTGAACATTAGACCTAAAATGGAATACAATTCCCATATCTGAGCCGGGGCTGGTCACACAGTTTTAGGTTTTAGAGCCCTCAAGCTCATTAGCGATTTGGCAATAACTAGTCAAATCGCAACCGCAATGTTGGATGACTTTCGATCTTTACCCTATGTCCTTCCTATCTTGCTGTGCTTTGCATCATAGGGTATCTTCCGAGCTTGGCTTATTAGTCAAACTTTCTTAACTTTCCATGAAGTTATACTTACAAGGCTTACACTGTATCTGTTCTGTGACTACTTTTTAAATAGACGCAAAGTACGTAGCGCTTTAATTCCTGTATTTTGCAAAGTTAAATTTTATGAGAAATTCATGAATTTGAACAAAATGTATTTCGCTATTTTTACTAACCGAAATGGATGATTCGGAAGCTTTACACTTCCACCATTCACAAAATAAAATAAAATAAATAATTTAACACCTCGTTTGACTTTCTAGAGTGGCAAAAGTTGAACGTTGAGCAACTTTCTTCGTTAAGAGTCGTAGCTTATCGGTTCGACCCGGATCTTTTAAATGATAAAATTTGTGTATTTTATATTTGCGAGTGGTGGCGAGTGTCTTGGAACATTGACATGTTTCCAGCCTATACCGTTTTTAAACCATAGTTGCGCCCCCTCCTCAGAAGAATCCTGGATCTGCCCCTGTTCCCAACTCCAAGCAATCTTTTGAACCTCTCAGAATCAGGACCGATTCAATCAAGCTGGATGCTGATGAAATCAACTAGGATGAGCTTCTGTTGGAATGCACAAGATTGATTAAATTCATTGAAGCTTCTCCAACCTTAATATCTTAAATCACTGAAGACGGAAGGGCTCTTACAGCTTCTGTGCTTTGTTCAACAGCTAAGCCTGGCTGATACAGTCCCGAATATCGTCATTATACTGCAAATTTTTCTTAGGGTGGCCATCAGCGTCGCGACTTGCGAGAAAACTTTCTCCAAATTGAAACTAATAAAGAATTTTTTACAGTCAACGATGAGTGATTTGAGATCAATGGACATTGAGAGTGTGATCAACGACTCTGCTATTCAGAAAACTCATAAAATAGTTCTTTAAACATTCTTAACTTTATCCTTTTACCATAGCCTATGTGAAAATACAGATTATAGTTAATTAAAAATTTTTCACTCCAATTCCTGTGTTGAAATTTTCATGGCACGGTAAAAATTAGGGCACCTTTTTCACGGTCCGACTTACGTCCCAAAGGCCTTTTCTACGCCACTGCCCAACATTCTCCGTTACAGTTTCAGATGAAATTTCAAAACTTTTAAACATTCTAGGGTTGCCATATATGATATTATTTTATTTTTACGCATACAATGAAAACGGCTAATCACAGATGTTTTTAATGTAACTCAAAATTCGTTATGAAAATTTTTCGATATTCGAAAAACAGTTTGAAAAATTGAACGAGCATAGTTTTAAAGCAAAATTGTGGTTATATTTGCATACATGCCATTGGACTATTACTAAAATTAGTCTTCCAACCATTAAACTTTTTAGCAAGCTTTTTATTAGATTCAAATTACATTTTTTCTCTCAATTGAAAATAAAAATAAAATTAAAATTAAAGGACTACAACATAAATACCTGTGAATGGAAGAAAGCATATCTACGACATGGGATAGGTTCATTTTCAAGGGAGAAATGCCAATCAATAGCCGTATCAAATTCGTTAAGTAGGATTTCACAAGTTAATATCATCCAATTAAATCCTGATAAAGCGAAGCTACAAGACACATCCTTATAGATATATATCATAAAATTTAAAAATACACTTTCATGGCCAAGAAACCTGGTAGAAATTGAGAAAGTAGGCTATGACGAAATATCAATATTGGCTGAGTTACTAGATGTCATTGCGAAAAATAGGAGTGGCAGTCTTGAGGCCACGATTTAATGTATTTGATAAAGGGGCTCCGAAGAAATAGTGCGGAAAATATCATGCAAATTGTTGTTGTTGTTGTGTTGTTGAAATGTATACAAAGATTAAAATTGTACAAGAAATCAGAAAATATATTGCTCATTGGCTCTGTAATACATGGATAAAGGTCAAATGATGATTTTTTGCTGCCTAATAATTATAATATTAGTAAAAATCTCCGAAGATTTTGGATCTACTTTAGAAAAGTTGTCAGAATTAGGTTAGAATACGTTCAAATGATGACATGACCTCAAGCAAAATAACAGAATATCGAAAAATAGGACAAATTCTGCTTCGAAATAAAATCGTTCGCTTGCTCTTAGAAATTAAATCTGCAAGAAGAAATAACCATCGCATGCATGGACTTAGTAGTTCCTACCAGAGGAATTTCGACACGGACATTGAAAGCACAAATTTTAACATAATTCTGATATGGGTGAAGATTGTACCGTTCCGTTTGGTAGAAAATTCAAATTTATCGTATAAGGGACCAAAAATTTATATTAAATGTAACCCCGATTAGATGAGGGCTACACGCTTAAAGTCAAGCCCTCCTGTGTTCACATTAAATTGGTTATAGTTCATTTCGAATGGCACAGTAATGCCATACACATGCCAATAATGAATGAATAAATGGAGGTGGAAATTAAGTGAATTCAGTAGTGCCCCATATATAATTCGAAAATCTTCTTTTATGTGCTAACAATAAAATTGTATAACAAATTTACGAATTTTCACAAAAGTGGTTGCCTGTTGTTTATTTCAAAAAGGACACTCAAAAGGCTCTTCTTGTCATTCGAAATGGATCCACTACATGAATACTTTGCCAAAAGACACAGCTACTTTCTTCGAACTAACCCGTCTCCATCCAACCACTTACATACCTATATGTATATATATACCAACAGAGGACCTATTTTTTATCGATAAATGAAGTGATTTAGGCAGGTGGTGTACACAGACAGACACTTCGGTATTCCGTTCAGATGCCATAAAAAAGGATAATCGGAAAATTGAATTTGTTGAAGCTTAGAAGAAGGTGGTAGCTAGCCTTTCTTCTTTTTATTTAGCTCTTAAGCTCTCTCTCTCTCAATCTAATCATGTCGAATTCTGGGATGAAGGTCATCTTATTTTGCTTCGCATTTATGTTGTCGAATTTGGAAATGGAAGGCATTTTATTCTGATTTAGCCGTGTGCGAAATTATCTCTACATAGGAAGGATGTGGGGGTATGTATGTGTGTTATCAAGTGTGACTTTAATAGAATAAAAAAGTTTGTGTTTAAATAGCTTAGTATACGGTAGACAGTATATGAAGTCTTCACGCTAAGTAAAAGAATTTTGGGATAAGAATTTTGGGATAAATTTGTTTCCAACAATGAAAACGGAAATCTAAAATTACCTAATGAACCAATCAGACGCAGTGCATATGCTTTGGATGGGAACTAGAGAAATTTTGTAGTTTTTTAATAAGTACAAAAGTAAGTGTAAAATCGCAGTTTGAAGAGTGTGTAAGTTAACTCTCGATTTAATATACAAAGTAAAGTGTAATTTCAACTATTCAAGAAGTACCTATATAATTCGCGTCATTATATTAGAAATATTGTAAATTACACTCATATATGAAATTTCCTACAAATACGGTGTAATTTTACATCCCACATATATATTAATACATGAAATGCTCAAATATAAAAAAACTAAGTATAAAATTACATAATACAATTGTAATTTTACTTCAATTTGGATTAACTGTACTTATATAGCCTCATCCCGATTTGGACTTCATTCAGAGAAAAATAGCAGTAATAAGGATTTGGATGGGACATTCATATAGGCGTATAGAGTTATAAGGAACTATCAAAACAAATTAAAGAAAAAGTTAAAGTATTTGATTTAGGTGGTATACATTTTCATGAAATGTATTTGGTAAATTTTGATTAATATTTCCACTTATGGTGTAAATTTACTCTTTTGTACCGGAATTTACAGACATTTTTACACTTCCTTTTAAGTATCTTCATAACTTATTTGTTTTTGAAATGTACCCATTTTATATTGTAATTTTCCTATATTTATCGCTTCAATATAAAACTTTAATGCGCTATAATTTTCTAAATATTTCAAATTATTCAAGAGTCTAAATTTGCAGTCAATTTACTACGGAGCCCATTTCATCGTTTTGAAATAGTAAGCTTACTTAATTATTTTTATCTATCTGATTTTTTACTTATTCTTACGTTTTCCTTAATCAGGTTTTTTATAATGGTGTTAAAATATAAATAAATAAAGTTCTGAGAGACATTTTTGGTTGATTTCTAACTTAAAGGGATACGCCCATTTTCGGACCGTCATCAACAGACATGTGAGATGTCTTAAACAATGCATTATGATATTCTGAAGATATTTCATTAACAATGTTAATTTCATTTAAGCGGGGAATGCTTGGGGGCTTCAAAATATGATCTAGTACATTTTAGAAAATCTAGTACAGAATTAAATTCCTTGGGTTTTGAGAAAAAACTTGAGTACCCACACTCTTATACTCGGAGGCTTAAATAGCCATCACAAAGTGATCATTTGTTAGTGTTTCCCTTTTCTATTCGAACTTAGGTACTAGATTGTTCGCACCTTACGGTTATGGCCGATTCCAAAACGGGCTTCATTGTTTGCCTCAGCTCATTATAAGCTACAATTCGTGGAAGAAAATTTTCTCTGGATACTTTTAGGGTGGCTTGTAGGAACACCGGCTGGAAGGGCGGGGGGGGGGGTTCTAATACGGCATTGTTGCATATCAAATGAAAGGTCTCGCCGACTACTAGCGAGAGGTGTACTTTTTCCCTGATTCAAAAAACATTCTCGGGACGTTTTTGCCGCCGGAAAACCAATTTTTATCCGCTTAGGTCACATACATCGCCAAAGCTTTACCCCGTTAGATAGAAATAAACATTGTTAATAAATTATATTCAGGGTATCATAATACATCATTTAAGACATCTTTCATGTCTATTAATGTCGAGTAAAATTGTATGAAAAGTGGGCATCCCCCTTTTAGTTATGGACGGTCACTAAAGCTCTTTCCAACATTAGATTAATTGAGCTCCAACGTATATGCATATCTTTCACAAGACTTAGCTTATTTACATTAAGCATAGTGCAACACTACTCATAGGTTTGTTTCCTTTTTGCTGAAAACGTTATATACTTTACAAGACTTGACCAAAGTTTACCTAATAATAAGTTAAGAAGCTGGTGAGATATCCGAGTGTTTTACATTTAAAATGCACACGGCAAGAAAAAGAGGAAGAAAGAAAAAAAAATCGAAAAAAAATCAAACTCTCTTTAAAAATTTTATGAATAAAGATAAAAAATGTGAAAGCGCAAGTTGCATGCACCGAAACAGAATGGCAAATGTTTCATTTTCGTAAATAAATGAGAAGGGGCGGAGTTTTCACGTTTTACTCTCATAAAATGCTCCCGCGCTTTTGTGAAAACCGGTTTTCATGAAATATTGATAATGTTAGGACACATGTTGTTGTTGTAAAATGACTAGAAGGACACATGTTGTTGCTGTAATCTTATGATATTTGAACAGCATGTGTTTCTGTTTACATTCGTTTTGCTATGAAGAGATTAAGTGGGAGAACTCATGCTGAATTCTCTGATATTTTCGGGAAAAATGAGAATTTTATTTGAGAGGAATTTTACATCTCCTTTCAGCATATGGGCCAAAGCGAAATTTATCTTTTTCTTAAAAATGGGAGGTAGTGTGGCCCGAAGAACATTATTATGAATAGGTTGAAAGGATTTTGAGGGATTTAATAAGATTTTGTCGTTCGGGTAATCCTACGTTCTCTCGATTTTTGTTTTTAACTCGTTGTCTCAGTTGCACTACAGTAGTGCATAGAAAAGTTCTTTTCCCCCATTCATGCAAAAGACGAAAGTATATGAAATTAGTTGTTTCATTCTAAAAAACACCAGAAATTTGCCCATTTTGCTCTACAGCTTCTTAACTTATTATTAGCTAAACTTTGACTTGACATTGGAGGAACTATGGACTGGACTTCAGTCAAACAACTAGGTTGACTAGGTATGTATGACAACTTTATAATCCTCGTGGAACAATGTCAAAAACTGGATACATTTTGAATTTGTGGCGCCATTGTCTGTTGTAATCGGTAACAGTTTTTGCTTAAGTAAATAATCTGATAATATGTGGACAAGGTTTTCACAAAATGTTTTCAATTTTATGCGGATATGATGTTACGAAATCCAATAATATTGCAACTAGTTGACCTTCATTGGATACTAAGTCAGCAGTTTATTCGTCACAAATTCCAAATCAAAAGTCAGAAATAGATTTATTTCAACTGATCTGATAATATCTACGACCACCTTCTTTTTCTCCTTTATATAAATCAGAGATTCCTGAAATTAACTTATATCAGGTAGGAAGGACAAAACTCCTATTTAAAGCTGACAAAAATAAAAGTGCTCTTTTTCAACAATTCGAAATGAATGATTACCACGAATAATAAAGTTTTTTAATAAGGCATCAAAATCGTGAGGAGGTCGAATTATAGTATCTTCATCTTCGTCGTTATGAGTTGTAGTAATTTGTCTATTTAGTATAGATGTTGAAGTTCTCAAAGAAAAACTTTTATTGGTTGATTTACACAATACTCGATTTGTATGAATTTCATATTTATCCCACTTCCAACTTCGCCGAGTTTTTCATTTGATTTACTTAAACTGCCAACTGATGAATCGTTACAAATCTCCATCGATTCGTAATCACGATCCAACTAAGCACCACTATTATTATAAGTTTCAGATTCATATGACGTTGTAAAAAAATACGGTTGGTAATATACTGTGCAGTGTGTATATATTATCTACTGTAATTTTTTACAATGTCCTATTCGTAAATCAAAGGACGTCAGACAACCCCAATATTGTGATCTATTTCTGTTGCCCTTATAACACTGAACTCTTCTCGATGATATCAACAGAAGAATTCGCAAAATTATTATGATTTGAGTTTTTTAAGGTCAGTATCAGAAACTATCGGGTCTACCGTGGAACTAATGTGGAAAAACTTGGAATCGGCGTGCTTTTTTATATCAAAACCATGCGACTCGAGCGCTATAGGTCGAGGATTAAGCGCTTGCTAGTCTTAAGCACTCCATCCTTAAAAGCTCGAGAGTTCAGAGCTAGTGAGCATTAAATGTGCGAGGTTTAAAGACTCGTATACACCAAGTCGGCGCTCAGTGGTGCTCATCGCTTATTTTTACATCACTAGTCACGATAGTAACGGATTCAATACCCAGCTAATATTTGCTTTATCAGTAAAACATTATTTTGAAAGTAGCCTACATTAAAGCCTATCTGAATAATAAAAACAAAGTCTTACATAAAACTCAAATGTTTCCTTGAATATGCACTTAAGTCATAAGAACTATTCCTATTTACATTCATACACACAATTTGAACCAAAAGGAAATCATAATTTAACCCCAGGATTGCTTTAAAATAACTGTCTTTTTTTTAAACAAATCTAAACACAAACGTCCTCAACTAGACTAACTTAAATTATATTTTTCTTATTACGGTAAACCACCTCCGCTCTATTTAAAACAACAAAATTATATATTTTCCAATCAATGTGCAAGAAACCCTGCTTAAAGCAATTAATATGGAACGGAAGCTGTTCACTTTACATCATGGTCGTCCTAATGCATTTAATATGGTTGATTACCATATAAACCTGCCCGCAGACGCTGCTATAAATAGAGTTTTCCTTTTTATTCTATCCCCACCTCCCCCAATTTTTTCCCTCCATTCCCAGAACCGAGTAGTAAATATAAAATTAAATTTCCGCTACATCCATTTTTACTATAAAATCGCGTCATCATCAGAGCGCTATAAAAATTCCATTTTACCATGCCGCCGAAGGACAGATTTGAAATTGAATTGAATCGACGTTTGGTCAGATAAATAGAATTTATACAGCTATGAGAGCGATAACAGCGCCATCGAGTGGAAAAGGAGTAGGTTGGGGAGGGGGGGGGGGGGGGGGGCAACGACAATAACAACAACAGAATGGCTGGTATTTTAAGGGGGGGCTGCTGGTGAAAAGATCAAATCTCTATTGCTAAAATCCCAGCTCCATTTGCGAGGCATTTAAATGATCCGAAATTATTTTCGAAACAAAAGCGCCATTCCTGCAACCGCAAGATTAACGAGTGAGGAGAATCGAAAGTCCAATTTAAAGCTTTTTTCCAGCTGAATTCGGATCGCTGAATAAACATAAATAATATAACGATATGTAAACAATGCTACTACCGGTAGCATACCAGTGTGAAAGTATGAAAGGAGAGGGGAGGACATGGTTGGGGGTTGTAATTCACAGATTCATGGGCGAAAAATTAACTGTCGAATGGAAAAGCGCTCCGGAACCAGTAAAAGGGGGCAGAGATTTTTTTTTAAAGCAAATTCACATTTCACCTTATAGCCTCCCTACGCCACTGATCCCGTCGGCTGACTTAATGAGCATCTCACTGCTGAGTCAGCTACAGAATTGAACAATTCAAAATGCTCCCGAATAATTCCCAGTTTCCTACTCAGCGATTTTGTAACAGGAATGCAAAATTAATACGCCCCGAGAGTTTATTTACTTTTTGCTGGTAATGCATGGGTGGCGTAGATCGTGGGGGCGGGGAATCGAAAGCATATTTTATAAGTTAAATTTTTATCCAAGAAAAAAAATGGTAGTCATGCATTTTCTGTTTTATATTCATTCGGATGTGTGACATGTGAACTAGAAACGACAAGTTTTGTCATTTAAAACTGTCAATATACATACATATCACATAAATGTGTTCCGAAAAGTGGAGAGCGGGGGGGGGGGGGGGAATAACCTGATACATTTCCGCACGGAAGTATTCCACTACCGCAACTGTTATTGATTTCATCCTAATCCAAATATATTCATGCGGAGGTATCTGGTAACCAACTTATAAAATTAGGCTCAATGTCGACCTTTTGATGCTCCTGAGCCCTCATTAAAGTAAAAGACAATAACTGCAACGATGATGCAAAATTGACGACCTTTGGTTTTTGTGTAATGATAAGACTCAGGAATTCTATTCTCTAGCGGACGCTAGACGTACCTTGTTCGAGGATAGAACCGAATGTATGTATATTAGTAAAAATTTCTAAGGTTGTGAACACAAGAATAATTTACAATTTAAAACTATTCTGTTTTCTATTCACTGTGAGAAAAATTCTAGCACTTCCATAATCCTGTAGAAAAAAGCGCTTCTGTAGAATAAAAATTTGACCAATACCTTACAGAATATGCTGGAGCAATGTGCACAGCTTCGGACTCCATTTTTTGTTTTTTTTTTTATATTATTACGCCAAGCTCAGGGGATACACTATGATGCAAAGAACAGCATGGCAGGAAGGAGATAGTGAAAAGATTAAGGGATATGAGGAGAGTGGCGGAGGTGCCAATGTATGTCGCCCGTCGCAGATTGTATGCTGGAGAAAAGACAGAAAATGGTAGACTTTTCCACATTCGCACAATTCGGGATAAAAAGGCATCACGGAATTTTACTCTTCGGCCGAAAGTAATTTGAGGGGTAAAAGGATGTGCGTGGTCTGCAACGTGAGTATTGCGCGCAGGAATAATTCTACAAGGGATCAGACTAGATATTTGGTCGGAACATTGGCCACAAAGGAGCGATACAGGAGCGAAAGACACCCAAAATTACAACGTTGCTCGAGTAAGTCGATTGGTCAAGTTTTTGTCAAATCGCCAATGAGCTTGAAGGCTTTCTTTTGGACAATATCCAATGAAGCTACGGCCGTACGACCAGCCCTCAACCCAGATATGAGAATTGTTTTCCATTCTAGGTCTGATGTAGGACTTGTATATAAGCGCTAGATTTGATGGGCTGAAATATTTCTTCCTCTTTGACAACAGAGAAGATGTGATCTACCAAGCTTAATCTACTGGAAATGATAATGCCAAGAATGCTTAATGATAATGAATCTGAAATTAAGGCTCCATCAAATTAAGTAAAAACTATTACGCAAAACAGTGTTCAAGTGATTTTCAAGTTTTATACTAACAGAAATAATCCCAGAGAAAACTACTAATGCACTCACCCCAATTGAATTGAATCAAATTGAATGCTTGATTGCCTCATCAATTTTGAGGAAAAAATTAAGCACTTTATGACACAGACCACATTAATTAAATTCAAAACTGCCACTCAAAACATGGTCAGATGAAAACTACAGATTGTTTTTGTATTAGTCATGTAAGTATGTGTAACTCCTTGCTGTGCTCATACGATATTCAATGTGATCACGTTCCTTATTAATTTCTCCTTGAAACCCTCCATCTATTGAAAGACAAAACAACCAACATATAAAATTGACGAAATCGCGTGCAATCTGCTGGGCACAACTATTCGAATACCACCCTCAACCGTAACGTCGTACAAAACTTCTCCGTCACTCTTTGAATCATTTATCCTCTATTAGTCCTCGTTTTCTCCCCACCGCACTCTATACAAAAGTCCTTATTCCCCGAAAACATTATCCTGGAAAAGTAAAAGTCATTAAAATGCTTGCAAGTGACGACGTTATAAAATAATGACGCAAGCCACTCACTTCAATCAAATTTTTTTTACGACTAAAACCTGGTTGTCTTTGGGGGTTGTGGGGGCGATATTTGTTTTTTGTCTTTCTGAACATTGACTCTGCAGTTCTTCCTAAACTTAACTTCCTTCATGGTCGCTTTTTATGGAGGGGAGGGCTTTTGTTTCTCAACGAAAGTTCTTTCTATAAAACGCAACTTTTAAGGCGAAACCCCATTAATTTTCCATTTCATTCTCAATATTCTTCCGAGGACAGGAAGTGCTAGTGCTACTACTGTGCACAGAAGGAACAAACAGATGAACTTTAGTATGGTCTGGTCTATCTAGATCATTTGGATGAAGTCCGGAGAGGGGGTAACACAAAAACTCAAGAGTAGTTAAACTATATAAAAAACAAAAAAACAAAAAAAACATGGACACGATTCATGTGGCGTAAGGGTAAACTTCCACACTTTGCTGGACACTCTGTCTTATCTGAAGTAGAAGGTAGATCAAGAAAATGTTAGCATCAACAACTGACTTCACACCGGATATGGTTGTATGCCCGTCCATACAAGGAAGTACGTAGGACTTGTAACACCTTCAAAGTTTTGTCGAAGTCGTCAAATTTGCAGGTTGGCTTTCGACTGAAAACATTTACGTGGTGTGGTAGTAGGTATGGATGGAGGAGTGGGTAGTCTTGCTTGGTGTCTTAAATTTAAGGACACTTTCCGAAAAACAAACAGGCGCATACGGCACATCTGCGGACATAAAATTTACCAAGAAAACGCCTGCCATCCGAGAGTCTTAACTAAGCTAAATTAGTATGACACAAACGTATTATGTAGATGAAAGACTTCAGGATCCTGTAGGAGTGAAATCAATAGTCAAACTAAAGCATACCAGAAAACTATGACAAGGACAGCAGCCGTGTTTAAGGATGTTATGGGAGGTTTCCTTAAGTATAGTAAGTCACAAGGAAGAAATTTAAGTTTCCATTTTCAATAGCCCAAGCTTTACAATTATACTTTTGATGTGTTGGTGCCCTAGTAGAATAGTGTTTCTCACCAGGTCATAGGGTTGACGACTAAAGTGAACATTCCTTAACACTTTGTAGTGGGTGTAGATGGGATAATAAAAGACTCCACAGCGAGCATCTTGTTGCACATTTACACGAAAATTTCCCAGAACATAAGCATGAAAAATCATTCATAGTTTTCTCTCTGAACAAGTTTTCCTTTATTTCCTTTTTCTTCCAGGATCAAGCATTGACTTTCATCCTGATGCCTGATTTTTCTTATTTTTCTTTCTTTTGCAGTTATGGTCGAAGCTCTACGGGATGTCAAAGTTAAAGTGCCGCCTGCAGTTCGTCGAGGTGAGAAAGCAGTTCTGCGATGCAGCTATGACATGGAGGGCGATAGCCTTTATTCCGTCAAGTGGTATAAAGGACGACGGGAATTCTATCGATATACGCCAAAAGAAAATCCCGCTATGAAAACATTTCCGGTGCCCGGAATTAGAGTTGAGGTAAGTCGCAGCATATATAAAGGCTCTTGTAGTCGTAGTCGTTGTTGTTGTCGTGCTCGTTGTCGGCATCGACTTCGGCGAATGATCGAATAAGAATTCACAGCATCTTCGAGAAATGGTTTTTTTTTTCCTATTCCCTGTATGTATGTATGTACATATGTAGGTGCACCAACTTAAGGGCTTTAAGCATTTCGATTTTATGTGTATAAGGGAATAGAAAATTGGGTTTAGGGAAAGCTTTGAAATTTTAATACCGTAACGTTGTTCGGAATTTGAAAAGCGGAAAACTCGCTTTTGAATACATAGGTGGGTCCATGTGTTGTGCAACGAAACTCTTATTACTGCCATATATGTAGGGTGAGTTCAGGAAATTGCAGTTTCCCTGCAGAGCATTTTTCAAATATATGGAGTTATACAGGGTGGTAACTGTGGGTTATAATAGTCAATATAATACTGCCAAACCATCCGCCCTTGGAATGAATCATTTTAAGGGTGGGGCATACAAAACACTATGAAATTTTATCATGCGCTGCATTAACTTCATATTCATCGAGAAAGAAAGAGAGAGAGAGAGAGAAAGAGAATTATGTGTTACACTACCTAACTCAAAGGGTGTTACAAAAGTCCGCTTTTACAATACATTTTTCAGAAACGAATTTATTGCCATTAAAGCCAGAGATGGAGTGAGAACGAAAATTTATCTGCGGCATTTGTATGTATGCGTGTTTACGACTGTGTAAACCTTGTGAACTGACGAAAAATTTATCCTTACAAAAACTGTTGTTGGAGAAATTATTTTCTTTTAAGTGAAAAATTTTTCTAATTCATCATTTCCATAGCTTCTTTATGCTTCTTGAAAGCTGTTCAATCAAAATTGGAAGACGCGATCTAAGTAGGACTATCCACACTGAGGAAGGAAAGTAAATCTTTAATGTGAAAAATGTCATGCATATCTGAAATCACTGAGAATGTTGACCCTTGCATTTGGGTATTCAGGTGTTCTTTGTCGGAAGTTTTAATTATGATGCCAGAAGGTACATTGGAATGAACGTGGTCACATATAATTGGCATTTACTATAGAATATGAATTTCTTTTGATTATGAATACCATGAAATTTCTGCGATAACCCAGAGAGAATTTTGATAGCTAACCGGCCTTCCTCATAGATAAACTAGTCTTTTTTTTTTTGTAACTTAATTCAACCTTACTTCATACGCTATCCATCTAGCCATGCAATTAAACATCATAAAAAATTAGGATCCATCACAATATACACAGACTGTAAATTAACTTAGTGACTGCCACGAATCCCTTAGGTGATTTATTGATTTGATTTATTGAAATCGGTGGTTGAGGCCCCTTACGGGTACGCTGGACCGTAGACCATAACAGCTTCATTTTCACCCTCCAGACTTAAAAACAATTGCTCATGTCCCACCTGTCCTTGTTGGCTTCATGTAGCTCGTCTAGGGGCCGGATTCAATAACTCTGAGAGTTGTGGAGTTGTGGAGATGAGAGTTCTTTTGACACTTAACTCTCCACTCAGAATTCTGTAACTCTCTATTAAAACAAAACAAAACAAGACAAAACTCTCGTCTGCGTTGGTTGTGGAGAAGTAAGAAAAATATTTCTTTTATTCTTTTATTGTCCTTTGTGAAGGTACCAATGTACCTAGGATTTTCAAATTGAATTATGGATTCACTGCATATCCTGGCTATGTTTACAAAAACAAATTATGGAAATCCCTGTAATACTTACAGAGAACTAAGGATTTTGGTGTCTCTATATGCTATAAAATTTTTTAATATGCACGTTAAAGCTTATATGTAGAATGAAATCCCATCTATATTTTGTCCCCTAATTAGATATGTAATTAGTTTTTGAGTCCGTTACATAGTTTTGGAGATAACTGCAAAAGAAGTGAATCAGTCAATCAGTCATTCTGAAGATAAAAAATGGCCGTTTTTTTTGTACAAAAATGGACATATTTTGAACTCATCATTATGAAGAAGTGGTAAGACGTGGAAATTCATTTTCCATGAAAAAAATGTTCACAACAGAGTACTAATGGATGTGAAATAAAGAACGGAAGAAATATATGCAAAGTATAGGAACTGGGGTGTGTATGACCCAAGTGCAAAAATTCTTCTTTCGGCGGTATGAAGTTAAAACTATAAAAAAACTACACCACTACCCCCTTTTCCCTCTTTAATTTGATACCAGGCATAACATACTTTGGACAACCCCCAATGGGGGGTGGTACTGGTACGACCCCCCCCCCCCCCCCCCCAAAGGACCCTCCCCCGGAAATTGTCCACCTATATTTTTGTACTCTAGACCCTAAATCCGTAGGAAAAAACCCCAATGCTCTACGACCCTCCCATACAGATTTAGCTGTCCTTAAATATTGCGATACTTCTCACGTTTTCTTTATCTCCCCAAATATGTTAGAGAATTTCGAACGGAGAGTTAGGGAGTTTTAATCAGGGAAAACGAAAATTCTCATCTCCTAAACTCTCCGAGTTACAGAATCCGGCCCCAGGAGGTGAGAGCCAAAGAATCTGTAACGATTTTCCCGAGAGATCCGCATCCGCTGTGTATAGGATTAACAACAAGAATTAACCTATGTAGGTGATCCCGGAAATGATAGTGCCCAATGAGAATTGACACCAGGGTTCTCAGGGTTGGCTCGTTTACCCCCTGTAGCCTTATTGTTTCTTTTGGGTTAGTCTGCCCCAGAGCTCCTTTATAGTTCTATCTAAATAGTAATCTAGCTAAAGACGACTGTGTTGGCAGTCAACCCAAGCCGAGATATTGGAGACAAGGTGTTTTGGTGCGATCCCAATTGTGCAGACAGATACCTCCATAGTTGCACCAAGACGAGCAAGTTCATCCGCCTTTTAATTCTTGCTAATGTCGCTGTGACCTGGCACCCAAGGCACCTAAGCTATTCACATCACTAAAGCGTGCTTCAGCGGCTAAGCTGACTGTGTTAACTTCTTGGATAGAAATAAAGGTCAAGTCGCTATATTCTAGTATTTTATGGAACAACATTTTAATTGTACATTATTACGAGTGTTTTAGTGGGCCAACGTCTTTATTTATGGTGAAAGCTTTCGTTATAAATCCTACAAAACTTTTGTTTATGATAGAGAGTAGAAGGATTATAGGAGTGCGGATTGGTAATGGTTTTAAGAAATGCGAAACAGGGTTCATGAAGAAAACTTCAATAAAATTACGTTTTGTGGTACTTGGTTTTGAACTGGTCCCTTAAATCTTCCTAAGTGATGTATGCAACAAAAATTGCAATGTCCGAGAACTTGTACAATATAGCGAAAGTCTAACAACGAGTTTTTCTTTTGTAGGTGTCATTAGTGAGAGCACATGATCTAAGAGATGACGCAGCAAGTATCATCACCCACCCTATCGGAAAAAGTTATAATTTTTTTTTAAATGGCGACTGAATAATATAAGCACGCGCAAGCGTTTTGACGATTACAAGCAATATGAAATCAACATACACATCTAACCAACAGAGTACAGAGAATAAAGATGACACGAAAAAGTATGAAAAACTCTCTCGTGCTCTTTTCCCCCCTATACTAGTGTGGTGGGAAGAAAATATCCGGGAAATAACTGATTAAGTGGCGGTGGTTACACCAAGTCGCAGAAATAAATTCTCTATAAATAAGAAGCTGCTTCTATATACATTTTTAGATAATAAAAAAAGTGGTGTTGACAGTGAAAGATTTTAAACAATACTTAAGCACACGAACAAACACAAAATATTCCCAAGATGTCATGGAAAGTTAACTCTTTACGTCATTCGAATATTTTAAACTCTCTTATTTTTTTAACTTTATGTAATTGAGGTGTAATTTATTCTAGAATTAAACGCTTTCTTCGCCTTAATACGGACTCTAAAAAAATAGCAAATTTAAACTTAAATCAATTTCAACCAAATAAATTGAACTTTTCGATCCTACAACAAAATTCTAAGCTCAAAAGAAGCAATATAAACTCCTATATAAAAGATCGTAAACGAATCAACTGGCTACTTTCACAGATGGTGGTCGATTATACCCATTTTCACCATGAAAGTTTGTTCCTTTTGAAACAAGATTGAAAAACTTTAATCAAAGATAATTTTAAGCTACTAAAGCTTGTGGTGACTTGGATTTGGGGATCTTATATGCATACATGTATCGAGCATCCTTGTCTCTCATAATCTAGAATATTATATTTGTACAAAGCTGCAGAAGATTTAAGGATGCAACTTTACTTACATACTACATATACTCATCCTTTTGGGATGTTAAACTAACCAAAGAGGTCAGAACTAATCTCATAATATATAGATCCTTACAAAATCTATAAAGTTAGGTTATATAGGTTGCTGCCATACTTATCGTCTTTCAGAAGGAGCTCATATTATATTCATATTATCGTTCCTGTTTTGCGCCTCCACCAAGTTTCGTAGAAGTGTTACATTTCAAATTCAGGATGTCAATATTTAACAGCTTTCCAAATATTGTACAGAACAAATTTCGAGATAAGTATGTATAGAGATGGCATGAAATTCGTCAGCATCATTGGATGCAGTCTCGATTTGAAAAGCATCAAGACATTTTTGAAATTCATTTCGGATTTTCTATATTTAGAGAAGAATCTGCCGGCACAGATTATAACTAGAGCCATAACTACATTCAAAGGATGTATGTAGGTACTCTTGTCAGTACTTCTATGCATATCTGTTTGCTAACAATGCTCAGTTAATTAATTCCATGGTTTAGTCGCATTCTGTATGTTTTGATTATGGCAGGTAAATTACAACTTGATTGCTGCCTATGGACATATATTATGTAGATATGCACCTACTTCCAAATATTCCTTTCAAATTTCTCTCTGCCTTCTATATGCTCAGGTGCTTCACTGTTGAGAGATTCTCAGACTTGAAGGACTTTCTATCGACTAATATTCAACGAATGAAACCATTTCCTGATTAGTTCGTACTATATGAAATATTTCAGAACAGTTTTTGAGTATACTAATACTTGAGAGTATATATCGGTAGTTAATTAAATAATATATTTGTGTGCAGGTGGGTACTTATAAGCAGCCAAAGAATTTCCATAGTTAGAAAACTTTCATTAAAAATACTAGAATTGCATAAAAGCCTTTAATTATAATTAGAGAAGTCGATAAGTTTTAATTATTATCTTAAGTCCAGGTACACGTTATTGTTTGATTGATCGTGTTGAGAGCCAACGAAAAACTTTATCTACGTGGTTAGAGGCAGTGCCATTTTTACGCATGGGCCCACTGGGTCTGTGCCCCATGATCCATGGAGCCTCCTAATTTCTACCATAGAAGATCAACTAATTACCAATTTCTCAATCATAAAATAACGTCGAACTGAAGGAAACGTCTGCAGTAATATGTTTGGAGGGTGTCTGAAATGAGACAATTACATAGAGCGCATATACGCAAGAGAGAGAAAACAATTTCTGGCACCTTTTAGTGAATTAAATAAGAATCGTCCAATATGTAAAATATTGAAGACCCGTCTTTATTTTTGTCTTATTTACATGAATTTTCGGTCTGTTTCAAGAGAAATCCCTACAGTTGTGTTTTATGTTTATATGAAGAAAGTGTGCAGAAATTTTTCCCAATACACGTGATGATTTTTATCCTATAATGGCAAAACCAGATTTACAAATAAGTTTTTGAACTGATGAGAGCCATCCTTCATCTAATGAAGAATTTTTCAAAGCTTTTCGAATCAGCTTAAATTATTACAAAATAATTACACCTTGTCTGAAGGCGGAATTACAGTGAATGCGACGTATTCATCGGTTGTAGCATTCTTGTCATTGACGGATCCAGAGGGGGGGGGGTCATGACAACCCCCTCAAATTAAAGTAAAAAATATTTAATTAATTGAGTTATTTATTTTATTTGACGGGAATCGAACCTGCACTTGTTAGAATTGGTCAATGGTGGAGAAAGAAGAATTTTTAAGAAACTTTTATTTTTAACGATTCTAAATCAAATTTATAAATATAAGAAGAAAAAACAACCCCTAGTCCGCAAGGTCCTGGTTTCAAACCCCAGATGAGGCGGTTGTTTTCTCTTCTTATATTTATAAATTTGATTTAGAATCGTTAAAAATAAAAGTTTCTTAAAAATTCTTGTTTCTCCATAATTGAGTTATTTGAAAATATATCTTTTTTATTTTATATATATTTTTTTTTTTATATAATTCAACTTCAAAAAATTATACAAAATATTTTTATTCCTAAACTTAAACAAATAAAAATTTATGTATTTCAACGAATATTATTGAATGCATGTCATGTATGTGTATAGGTTTTTCTCAGAAATTGAGTTTGGGACCCAAACTTTGGGTGATCGAAAACCCGCGTGAAAAATGAGAAAAGTTTGGAATGACTCCTGCAGTTTGCACCCTCAACTACAATTCTATTAAAAAATGACTTTCTGTAAAAAAACATGTACTAAAACATGAGACATCATCACTTAATGCGGAAACCTCCTTAGTACCTCACTACAGTACGGCGGTGGCTAAACTAAGCGACTTACGGCGCTGGATGTTATTTTTTTTTCCTGAATATAATTTGTAAGATGACCCCCCTTCTAATTTCAATACTAGATCCGCCACTGGTTTCTGTTGCTATTAGTGGAAAACATAAACATCATGGGAATGAATCTGAACCGAGACTGCATTAAATTCAGTTTAATTCTAATTTTAAATACAAATTTTAAGCCAGCCTTGGTAAATAAACACATATCAAGACTTGTTTTAAAGATATTTCTGAAGACAAATGTTCAGTACAAACTTGTGCAACGCCATCTAATTTTGACAAAAAATAACTTAGTTTTAAGTACAGAAGCGGACATGTCATATGCAATTGTATTTTGAATGTGGGCAATTCTTCTTTATTACTAGTCTTCAAAACTTTATCGGTAAATCTTTGATGACGCCGTCACTGGGCTATGTTACAAGTTCGCTCATCTGTTCGATTCACGATAGTAGACTATGGGATGTAATCGTAATTCTATACATGCTTGTTGCTCCAGTATTTTTTAAATTTCCAGCAATTTTTCATGACATACCTTCAATAGTATTTGGTAATCAGAGAAAATGTTTATACTGTTGGGTCATGTCAACATAATACCGGTAGATCTGTCGGGCTAAGGCTATCCCCTAAATCATTTCATTACAAAACGGCTAAAACGCTTCGCACGATCAGGACTTGCCCTTTACTTTAGATATGACATTCGGACGAGGATTCTCCTTATCGCCAATTTACGACATTTTTCTTCTCGGTACTGAAAATCAGAACACCCCGTCTTTGAATTTGGAATCGGTGTGTTTCACGTGTTGCGATTATATTTTATGTTATTATTCGTGTTGATAACCCAAAGTAGTTTAGAAAATAATTTTTGTTAGAGGGTCCTCATATCCTCAAATGCCCTGGGCCTCTACGTGACTAAAGACGACCATGGTTAGAAGAAGAACAAATTGTGAAAATATTATTATTTTTTAAATCTTTTACCGGCAAATATTAAGTGGCTCATACACGGCGAACATGTTATCCAACTTGGTGTGTCACACATAGCAAGAGCTGCTAGATCCGTTATCTGTTATATTTACTTCAATAGCGCTCACTCAAGAGTGACGAATGCGTGACCAACATCGATACAATAATTGTCAAACCGTAGCCCCGCTCCTAAGAATCAAAGTAACTTGACTTTCGTCCAATCGCTTGGCATACTGCGTGTCACACCGTCAAACAGGCACACACATGGTCAAATCTGCGTGACGACATCTTTGCCCTACTCAAGTTGGACAACATGCGTGACCATGTATAGCCCCTTTATACAGCATTTGTAATAGTCTATCTCAGCGAGTGAAGAGCGATGATACTCAACAAAAAAAAAAGAAAGTAATAAAAAAAATACCGGCCGAAAATCGTATAGTGATCAGAAGCGACCAAGGCAGAATTTTTGACTCACCAGTGAGTTTATGTCATCAAAATAATCATTGAAGGATTCAGCTAGAGTTTCTTATGTGGACATTCTAAGGACACCAATATTTGTTTCACTAATTGAGGTAGCCGGTGGTTAGACCCCAGGGATTAGAATTCAATACATGTACTATTGAAACTGTAAACTTAACTCGCACGCTCTGGAACTTTCAGTTGCGCTCAGCAATAGCTTCGCTTGTGCTCGACTTACAACGCTGTAAAGTTTTTCAGGATAGTATCTCTGAGGTATGGTATCTCTGTAACCTTAATTCACCAGTTAAATTTTGTGAAATTTTTTAATTTTTTCGGTGGAGGTCGGAATTATTATCTGTCCCGAATATTCATCATCATCATCATCATCCATAGCTGATATATTCACGTTTAAGTTCATAAGTCCATCTTTTCAGTGAGTCTCCGCAAACGCCATCCAGCTTGGCTTTAATTTGCATAGGCGTTTTATTTTTAAGACTGATATTGGGTTCATTTCGCGGATAAATGTTTAGCTGCAATCGAACAGAGACCTTTTTCCCGCAAAAATGTTGACAACTAAGTTCATTGTCTTGAATTATAGGTGGCTGCTTGTGACAATATGAGCTGCCGTGCATATGTTAATTTATTTCATTAGTAGGGAAAATTATATTTATAATTACTTCTCTTTTAATTTTTTTCAAAAGAATTGATTTTTTTTTCTTTAGCAGAAAAAAAAAGTCCTGCCACTCTTGTATTCAACTTCATTCAACTTCAAATGTCAAAATTTATTGTGGAAAAAAGGTATTGAGCGAATAAATTTGAAGCTTAAACATTTGATTGTGGAAATTACTGCCATAAAAACCAAACAAAGTTTTAGTAGATAAAATACAATAGCATTTTCCCCAGCGATTTGTTTACATATTTAGAAACTTCACCACTTAATTTCCATATACAATTTATCCACGAAATGAACACAATACCAGGCTTTAAATGCAGATCGATTATAGTGTCAGTCAACTGTCAAACAATAACTGAGCTTCCCAATTTTCAGAAATATCAAAGAATGTACAAGATATGCAGTACTAGAATAGGTTAGACATATAACGACATCTACATGTTAAAGCTTAAAACTTTTAATGCTGAGCGCTAATCCTTTTATTGGCTCTCTAATATCAGAAGTAACCGTAAGCAGGTGATGATTATGAAACGCTCAATACTCTTCTAGGAATTTAAATGGAAATATTAGGTTGTTTTCATTTACCATTTCCTAAAATCTCATCTTTTATACTTGTTTTTTTAATTTTGATTAAATTTTTTTATCGACCGAATCAGTTATGACTTTTTACGAAAAAAGCCTACTTTACTTATAATTCCTGACCGATAATAGTTTCAAGCTAAAAAAAACTAAGCTGGAAAGGCCTACTATTTTTTCTGGCAAAAATAAAAAGCCAGGTTCGCTTTTTTATATTTTTACCGAAAAAAAGTATCAAGCCGTTGCACTTGCTTTCTAGTTACAAAACTATTACTGGACAGGAATAACAAATAAATTAAGCTTTTTTCGGAAAAATTCATAATTGGTTCGGTCACTGAAAATAAGAAGCCAGCTTGGCTTTATATACTTCCGGCTTCAAAACCTGTTACTTCAGCTCGAAAAAATACTAAGCCTTTCCGGCTTAGTTTTTTTAGCTTTTTTTTTAAAGTTAAGTTTTCAAAAGCTTTACAGGAATCGAAACGGGTTTCACGAGACATCTTTTGATATATTCTACTAAATTCCACGATCATAATTATTTTATCCCAGCCTTTTCTGTTTAAAATTTTCAAAATACCAGTTATTTTCGGTCCCTGATTTTTTTTAAACTTCCGTGAGAATCTACAATTTTTTCAGTCCTATTCCGTGACTCTACCTAATTTCTTCATATTTATGTCCGTAACATAAAAAATCCAGTACGCACTTCACGTTGCAACATATTTTTTTTTTGAACTTTCATGAGCATAATTAAAGGGGAATGCCCATTTTAGGCCCGACACCTCGAAGCATGAGAGATACCTGAAACGATGAACATTTTTTATTAACAATGTTTATGCTTATCTAGGGGGAGGGAAGGCTGGGAGGAGGGGGGTCAAAATTTGATGTAGTACATTTTGGAAAATTTAATACGAAACCGAACTCCTTAGGTCTTAACTCCTTAGGCTCTACCTAATTGGGTTATGTCCGATCGGAAAACGAGTTTCACTGTTCGCCTCAACTCATTACCAGCTACAATTCGGGGGGGGGGGGGGAGATGGTTCCAATACCGCTTCGGGTGGTGTATATTTTTCCCGATTCACAAAACTTTTTCGGGACGTTTTCACCGCCAGAAGACCCTTTGTCATGCACTTGGGTCATATTCACTCCAGTTACTACAATTCACACACATTTTTCTACTTCTTTCTTCCATGGCCATTTATGGTCTGTTGTGAATAATTTTGTCACAGGTGTTCATTTTCCACGAAGAACTAATTCCGCACTATCAACGGAAGTATAAAAGTCCACTTTTTCACCCAAGGAAGTCGCTCAAGCTACATCCGATCGCCAAAACTTTCCCCCGCTAGATAGAAATAAACATTGTGAATAAAATATATTCAGAGTATCATAATGCATCGCTTAAGACATCTCTCATGGGAGGTGTCAGGCTTAAAGTCACATGAAAAGTAGGCATTCCCCTTTATGTTTAAGTCAGCATCATTTTTCTTGATAGGGACGGGACGTATTACAAGACAAGAGCCTTTTTAAAATCCAACTAACTAATCTTCAAAAAATATTCATCACAACAACAACAATTTTTGTTTTTTAGGATCATAAGCTCTCGGAAGAGATTTCAACCATGTCATGATGATATTCTACAGTCGCACCAACAACAAAACTCATCTAAAAAACTTTAGATTCCTACACGACATCTGCAGCACAGGGAAATTAGTATTAGATCTATAAAGCGTACTCCATTTAACCCCAGACATATGTAAGAAGTCATGAAGCGGTTACAACCTTTTGCATATACGGACAACATACAGATATCTATGAACATGTAACCTAACTTAATAGTAATTACATATTAGAGAACAAAAGGACTCTCAAGGGCCTATTAAAGTGTACTTACTCCACCCTCGTCTAGGTCCTCAATTATTTCCATAAATGTATGTACGTACGTACCTATTCCATGGATATGTGTAATATAATATGTGGTCCAAGAGAAAATTTCATCCTTCCAGAAAACTTTAATCCCTTTACTCCGGTCCATTCCCGCCAACACAATAGTTAGTCCTTGGTTTGGCTTGGTTGTCCTGATCCCTTGAACTAAAAGTTGGAAATTTTCAAAAGCTTCGCTTACGTGCACAACTACATACATATACCTACATACTACAACTAGATCTAGAGGTGTTCTAGAGAGATGAGAATGGGGTTTTTAAGTATTCAAAAAGGACGTGCGGGAGAGAGTACAGAGAAATGTTTTCATTATTTGTATTTATCCTAGCCAGCACACCTCCGTGGTAAACTGGTAATACGCCAGCTGTAATTATTGTCCTAAGAATGAAAGCGCAAAACTAAAAGAAGAGTAAAACGAAGAACTTACACACTAACTGTGTGTGTGTTAGTACGAATGTGTATAGTAAGTCCCTGTTGTATCCTTGAAAAGAACTCGAAACGAATTTTCGGTAATTTGCTTTAGTGTAATGTTTCCAGGATAGATGTATAAACAGAAACGACCTGGCACGCTGTATATAGTTCCCTCGGTGGTCTTTTACATGATTATATTACAGCCCGAAACTTAGTAGCAGCAAAAGTATACCATTGAAAAGCAGGCAATATTAAGGAGCAATGCACATCTCCACCTCCATCCCAGAAATAAGGAAGCAGGGGATTTATTGCTATAATATAGAAACTTTGAAAATCTGCTCCATTTTCAACATTGATCTTGAGGGTGAGGTTTGGTGTGATGGGATCCGAGTTTGTATATAGATATTTGGTTATCTATAAGTATATCTACGTAGTTTTAGGATATCTTTCAAATGCCTACATATTATCTACATACACATACACAAACACACATTCATACATACATAATAAACAAAGTTAACCTAACCCATTTCTCAATTTTCTCAGACTAGAATTGCATACATAGTATTTATGGCACTCACTTAAGATGCAGCCATGAAATCCTTTAAATCAAAATTATTCTTTTCATCCTCACAAAGAGACAACCAGACTAACTAGAGCCGATACAGTTGGAAGCAAGTAGAGAGAAGAAAAAAACATCTTCTATTATACACAATTTGGCATCTTTCCTAACTACATTTGTACAACATTTATTTTTGTCCATTTGCAGCGTCACTCGTCCAACGAGAGTCAACTAACTTTGGAAACAGTGCAGCAATCCACATCCGGGAAATATAGCTGTGAAGTCTCTGCGGATGCCCCATCCTTTCATACGTTGATCGCATCCGGGGAACTGGAAGTTGTTGGTAAGTGAACTAAAATTTTACTAGATAAAATGTACTTACTACGTATATATGTACTATCCATATCATCCCTCCCTACAAACTTCGAAAACCTCCCATCTGTCTTATGTCTGAGACTACATACTATATATGTAGTAAGAAAACATTTGTAGCTTTCATGCCATGGTTAAGTTTTTCCTGATGCCCATCTTTCTGCATATGTGAAATGAATGTCCTTTAGAGCCCATGAAAAACTTTGCCGGACGATAAATGTTCTATTTTGGCGGCGCTCTTGAGATGCCAAGGATAGGAAAAGGATAGTAAAGGAGTATCAAAGAGGCAAGCAGATAAGATATATATATATACTTATATGTACTACAAAGATACAAAGATATTTTCATGATTTTAAGCAGTGAATAAAAGAAACGTAGCGTAAAATGAAATTTTATCTTAAGAAAATGCGCCTTTTCAGCCCACCAAGCCCAAGATACATGGAATGGAAATTTTACCCTACTCTCTCTCTCTCACTGTATAGTGTCTGTCTACAGTTAGTCGACAGAAAGGGTCTTATCTTTGGCACACGACTTAAATGGAATTTCTGAATAGATTCCCTTTTGTACATATACACTTGGTAATGGATGACTAGTTTGAAATCTGTTGCAGATAATTGTAGTATCCCCAGTAGTAGCAGGGTAGAAATTAACAACTGCGACAAATTTGCATTTTGGGAAAATCCTTTTTTGGGCCACCCCATCGTATTACGAATTTTGGCAAGGAATATGCTGCTGTTAAGATTTTCGTAACCAAATCGACCTTAAGATTTGTAGCTGCTGGTCAAAGCCAAAAATGAGATTTATTAAAATTTTGCCTCAATGGTATATGAATGTATGTGTGTGTGGTGTACAGATCTAACTCAACCCATTTCATCGCATGTATATAAATATTCAGCCAGCTAAGCTTAAATATTTAATAAAGGAAATTTTGTATAAAATTTGCATGATTTCCTTTTTTTTATACAAATTTTTACTTATTAATTTTAACTAACAAAGCATACTTACAATATTGACTAAATATATAACAAAAACTATTTCTTTAGCTCTTTTAATATATTTTTTTTTTACAAAAATAAAAATTCATATAATTTCAGCTTTTGGTATTCCGCAACATTCAATTCTTTGCCTACTTTTGTTTTCAAAATTTTTTGAAGTTTTCTTATTACAGAATTTTTTTAGTTTAGATTACTTTTTGGTATGCCAAGTTAACATGTTTAAGCTGTTTGAATCTATAAAGACTTTTATAAAAATTTTAAAAATTGTTATAATGTGTGGTATCCATTCAAATCTTAAAATGTAAAGCTGGCTGTAAGGCCCTACATCGATTTATTTTGTTGAAACATGCGTTCTTTATTTCCTTTTACTTATTATATTTTTGAAAACACATACGATCTTCTTTTATTATTTTAATATTATCATAATATTTTTCATTTCTAGTTGTTATTTTTTCATAAAACGTTAGGAAGCTCCATTTTTCATTTATTATTGACTAAATTTCTGATCTTTTTTGAAAATTAATAGTACTTCATATTTTATTCAAAGTATTTTTCACAGATTCACACCTCCGCGATAACGGAGAGATAGCGATAGATCGCTACACATAGTTTTCAATATAAAGGCCGATTCACACCGTCGCGATAGCGATTGTGATAATATAGAGTATGCGATAACGAATATCGCTACACGTATTTTTCAATGTAAACGCTCACACCAACGCGAATGATCGCAGCGATACAAAGAATTTCTGCAGCGTTTGATCAGCGATTCAAATGTCTATCGCAGCATGTACAATTTTAGTCATCTATCGCGAGCTGTGAGATCAAAATGGATAATGCAAATTCAAATGGGTGTTGAAATATGAATTAAAATCATATAAAGGAATACCCAATTTTATACGATTTAAATTCAAAACATTATAAAAATAGTAGAAACAAGTAAAAAAGCTAGAATTGATCTAAGACCAATTCTTATGATACCCTAGGGCCTAGATGAATGCCCGTATTAAATTTCGTATGGTCACCGATCTATTCAAGTATTGATTTTGAAGTAGTTTTACGCATATATTTCTAGAACGGTTTGTCGCACAGAAAAAATGATTATAACCAATTTTATAGGATTTCGTATTCTGCAGAAGTTTTTAGTACAATAAAAATGTCTTGGACTGATCGTTTTCAAAGTGTACGTAAAAAACCTAAATTTTTATATGGCAACACCAAGAAGCAGTTGCCCGATTTAGTCCATTTTTGACATTTTATTTGCTAATGTAGTAAAAACATCATGTACAAAATTTCAGCTCTCTACGTCAACGCGTTCTCAGGCAGTGTCCAAATATATAGCGGAAAACGAAACTTTTATATGGCAACCCCACGAAGGAGTTGCCCGATTTGTCTCATTTTCGAACTTAATTTTACGGACGGACATGCAAAAATCAAAATAACTTTTAATATTATGAATGGGTGTCCATTCCATTTTGCTCTACCATCATTATTTCAAGGTGTTACAAACGGAATGACAAACTTAGTATACCCCTATGATTTCATCTAGGGTATAAAAAGGACAAAGTGGGGAGGATATTGCCAAGGAGTTAAATACTGGTTGGGTTAGCTTATGAGAATTATTGATTTGGCCACTGGGACCCTGCGGACAACGCGCCAAATTTGATTTATTGTGCTCCTCTAGAGTCTAAATCTAGCCTAGAATACAACTCGGAAGTGTTAAACGAAGTGAGATTATAATTCAAGTACAAAAGCGTTGTTGGATTTGGAAAAATTTTCTGTTGGTCTTCTTCCATGAACTTCAAAATTCATCAAACCCCCCCCCCCCCATTTTTTATTAAGAGGGCAGTAAATGTTCAGTGTAATAATATTCGAGGTTTGTAAAAATACATATGTACAGAGCGTGTGGGGCTTAACCAGTTTTAATAGTTGTTTCAGGCTGTATTGCAGTAGGATTAACAGAAATTCTCCATTTTGCGCCCAAATTACAAGCGCGTTTTCAATTATCTACTTATGAGGCTGTGTAAATTTAAGTGTTGTACTGATCTTTCTGAGGTCCTTATCGAGCATACCTTGCTGCGAATGGACGCATCAAGGAAACTTTTCAAGGAAATCTTTAATCAACAAATGAGGTATGAGGTGTTCTTTTATATTGATCAAGCAAACATTTGGTGGTTTTCTTCGAACCAACCCTATTTAAATTCAATCTCTATAGCCGAAACATTTAAAACATCTGCATCATTACTTTTTCCATATCTTTCAACGTCGATATATAAAAATTTATATTCTATATTAATGATGGTCAGTAAGACAGCCAGTATTAGTCGAACTAGTACACATCGGATTGACACATAATCGTAGCATGCGCACCATCGATACTAGCCAATACAATTGGAAAACTATAATTCTAATTTGCCCCATGTTCAGATTTTGCCCAAATGTATTTTTTAGTGCAGGCATAAGAATGTAACTATCGCTGTCATGCTCGCAATCGCTATCGTGGCAATGTGAATGGTCCTTATTTCATTTTATGAGTACTCGTTATCGCTATACATATATTGTCTTCGACAACCTTTTTGTAACGACGGTAAGGCAGATGCTCCAATTAACTTACCTCACGCCTCAGGATAGATGTACCCCAAACTTCAATACCACAATATTAGCTGGTCCATCGAACCAGGGTACGAACTGTAGTATGAAAGTGGAAAATCTTAATGGTAAATGGAGTCCTTAATATACTAGTAGTGAGCACTTTTACTAACCAACTATGCTTCCAGCTTCAGACAATAGGAATGCTCTACACGATTAAAGTCTAAAATTGTTTATGTTGCAAAATCGTATCAAAGTGTAACATGTATATAATTTTATCTAATGAATAAAGGTGGTAGGAAATTGGGTAGCTAGAATTTTCAAAATATTGGGGAGCTGCCTAGCTCAGAAATATCCTGAGATTAATAACGGAAGCAGCAAGAATCTAGGGCGTTGTCAAACGTTATCCTATGAGATCAAGGGGTTACAATGGACTCACTGGTGATCTAAGTTAAGTAGGTAGGTTATATCTAATAGCACCCGTCTTACCTAACCTAACCTAAGATCAATTTCTGATATTGATAGTTTCTCTGGAATTTATCGGAGGGTAATAAAACAAGTATGTCATCTGTAATTGATTTTGTGATTTTTATTTCATCCAAATATGGGAGGAGTGGCCACAAATAGTTAGAGAGTTTGAGATTAAAGAGTTCTTTTCCTTATTACAAAAATTAAACACAGACATTCTTCAAATAGAGATAGCAGAATTCTGAGGATAACTTTCCTAATTATACAGATTATCAAGTGGAAAGTTTAATGTGAATGCCAAATTTGCCAATATTCCAAGTTTAATGAATATGATCTCAGTTTAAGTGCTACTTTACTCTAGTCACTCACTCTAGTAACATGACTTAATTCATTCGTGCATTACAAATTATTAAGACGTCATTCTTCGAATTCCTATTCGTGTTCCTGAACTGAAAGCATGAGGCGGTTATCTTTGAAATCACTTCTTTTTCCGAATCCTAGTTTATTGATTAGTAGTATATTTATATTCCGTATTCCTACAACAGATCTAAGTAATAGCAAAATCGCTCTTGGTTTAATGCTAAGTGCAGCCAAGCAATAAGACCTAAGGAGTCTGCTTTTCGCTCTTATCAATTATATCCATGTCCAGAACTGCACGGAACACCTGCAAGTCCACTATTCAGAGAGAAAAATATTTTTGACCAGAGTTTTAGGCAAAAAATCTTCGCAAGCCACAACGGGAAGCAAAGGCTTCTGGTCTCTCGTCAAAACCATCAGAAACAATTTCACCAGTTCCTCTATTCTTCACTACTTAATAATGGTGAAGTGATTGTTGACTCTCTGGATAAGGCCAATATTTTTTTTTACTAGATTCGTTTCTCGTCTTCCACTCGCTTCATAGATACCTGTTTTACATGTCCCGTGTAGATGTGTACAAGAGCCAATATACATCCGTACGAGAGATGTGTTCAAGGTCCTTAAGGTAATCGACGTCTCCAAAGCCGCAGGACCTGATGGTTTTTCGCCCGTTAATTAAAAGCTGCATCTCATCCTTGGCTAAACCTGTGCGCAAACTATTCTACTTTTCTTATTCGACAAGAATATTTTCAACTGCTTGGAAACTAGCCCATGTTTAGTTAATTTCCAAGAAAGGAGATAGTAGCAATCCTCCCTAATATCGACCAATTGCTATCACTTCGAATCTTTCAAAGGTTTCTGAATCTAGCATTAACTCCAAACTAATGAAGTATCTAGAAACGAATCAACTGATCAACGATCGCCAATATTGCTTCCAGACTAGAAAACTTGCTGACTTCTTACGGAACGTTGGAACCGTAATCTCCACAATTATGGTGAGTCCCAAATCGTTGTCCTGGATATTTCAAAAGCCTTTGATAGAGTCTGGCATCCTGCGCTATTAACCAAACTTAAAGCAGTTGGTCTCTCCCCCTCTTCTAGTATGGATTGAAAGCTTTCTATCTGGTCGCCTAATACGTTTTGTATTAGATGGCGTTACATATGAACCTCATCTTATAAATGTCGGCATGCTCCAGGGCTCTGTTATCTCTCCATATGTCTGCCTAATTTAAATTAATGATCTGCTTTCCCATACTTTCAAACCCATCCATAGCTTTACCGATGACAGTACCCTTGGTTTTGCTTACTCCTTTAATATTCTTGCGGACTCTAAAAGGAATACCGCATGAGTCAAACGATGAAATATCTAGTCTGATCCCTTGTAAAATAATTCCTGCACGCAAATAATCGCGCTTCAAGCCGCACACATCCTCTCATCCTTCAAAACATTTTCAGCCGTACAGTCAAATTCCGCGATGCTTTTTTATCCCAAACTTTGCGAATGTGGAACAGTCTAGCATCTTCTGTTTTTACTCGGGATTACAATCTGCGGCACAATCGACACCTCCGCCTATTTCCTCATCTCCCCTAATCCTTTCCCTATCTTCATACTGTGCTTTGCATCATAGGGTATCCCCTTGGCTGAATAATAGAAACAAAAAAGCATAGAATGGAATTAAAAAATTACTAGAAGTATAAGCGCCAATGTTACCAAGCGAAGGGAATTGAAAAATGACTGGAGATTGTTTTTAACCCAATATTTTAAAAACCGTGTAAAAGTGAAATAGTGTAAATAAATTACCGTGTAAATTGAGAGATAGGTGTAATTATTTAATCAGTTCAAAACTTACAATTTATTTAAAAAATCATAGAGTGCAGACGGTAATTGTCAATGATTTAATTCTTTAATTCTTTCTACTACCTGGAACAAAATTTAAAATTGCCCCTTTTAATTTTAAAACTAACCTCGAATTCAATTCAACATAAATCACGAAAAAATCATAATTTTCATATCCTTTTCGACCACCAAAACCTCGGAAACATGCATACATACATACTACATATGTGTGTTGTTAACTCAGTAAAACGTACTGTAAATCCACCAAACGTAATATTATGTACTTATAGAAAGGTGAACGTGAAACATGATTGCAGTTCGTGTTTTGCATCAATAAACGTCAAAGTTTATTACACTGGCAGTAAACAAATTCAAGGCAGAAGCACAACACAATTCGATGATGGCATAAATTAGTTTCGGTGATCAATGGCCACTTACTGAGACATGTGTTGATATAACGTCTTTATTAGAGGCAGCCACAGACTGCAATAAATAACTTAACCTCAAGTAATTAAATTTTGATGTGACTGTGACCATCGTCGTCGTAATTTATCGCTGCCATCTTGATTACTCAATTAATCTAACTCCACTTAGATATGACGAGACGATTCGAATCCTTTTCCATGCAGATGTCCAAGGCATTTTCGACATTTTGCTAGAAAAATGGATGCTATAAATGAATTCGCCAATGAACAGTGGTACAAAAATCTCTCTCCACACTCCTGAATCCTCAGTATGTACTAATAAAATTGAATCTCATCATGATTTGCTGTTGAAAGAAATACGTATATGCATGGATGGCTTTCAAGAGGTTCAGTATTGTTTGTCGGTCGAGGAAGGGAGGGTTGGAAATCATTAATTATAATATATTCGTCAGAGATAGGCAGGTACACATATATCTATTTCAGATAGACGAGTCGTTAGCAACCGTAACCACAACTCAGCAGTTTGAATTTGTACACAAGATAATTATATATAGAAGGAGAGATGCCTCATCATTAACTTTATTTTGTCTGTGATCTCAAATTTCATTATAAGATGGCGTTGCTATAGCTTTTTCCCACTTTAATCTCATATATAGATTCTATGTAGAGACTTGGGAGCTCTTCTAGTTCGTCATTTGATCTTTAAAACGAATTGTTTAAAGGTTCCATGAAATACATAAATTTGATGTCAACTCATAACTCGATTCATGAATTTCCATCTTATTTTCAATATTCTGACAAGAGTCAATTACGTGTCTCCTGATTAAATTCGCCAGTGTATAAAGCTAACAATATCTATCAAAGCCACGACTATACTTAATTGCCACTTAACGTAATCTCTCTGAAATCAGATTCGCAGAGAGCATAAATCCGCAATACATAAAAGAAGGAGCCCCAGTAATTTGTAGTGACAGATTTGTTTATCTCGGGGCAAGATTATCTCCTCATGTTGAGCCGTTGCCAATCGACTCTTGTATCTTCATCTTGGGATTATGATCCTTCGAGCCGGATGATTTCCTTCCGTACCTAATGTCACATCATATAAGTATTTTGATGATTCTTAGCCATTTTCTATACTTCTCGTTCCATTTTTATGACGGTCTTTTTCTTTTTCATTTAGGAAATCGTTAATCCTGTACACATGTTCATACGGGATGGAGTTGTGTAGTAGGTACGTACAACATGGGACACATACAGAGTCGAAACATTTCTCATTAATTTCGGGTTGATTCCATTAAAGCGCACATTGGTAGGTGGAGTAATTTCTCCAAATAAGCCACAAATGAGGATAACTTGTAATTTATTGCCTCTACTGAGACTGAGCTACATTCGATGTCGACATTGTGGGCCTATATAGCTTGTAGTTCTGCTAGTTATATATCCATTATACGGCACATATATGTACGTAGGTATATACTTCTGCCCATTGGCTACATACATATATTCCGATTATACAGATGTACCTACACTAGAAATGTGTATTTATTGGAGAGAAAGAAACTTTAAACTTAACAAGGAATTAAGAGGGATCCCAAAAAGTGGAATGTGATGCTAAAGCTGATTTATTGAGTTTATGAATGTAGTTTTGGTGTTTTCCTCTTCATATCATCAGTTGAGATGGTAAAACAGTTTTAATAGACTATCAAGGGTAAACTGATTATGCTAAGACTCTAATTCATGCAAGCCAAATAGAGTAATATTAACGGGGAAAGTTATTCATATAGCTATTTATTTATTTATTTCCTGTCTACAGATACAGAGTACCTTACAGACTAAGCCTTAAGAATAAACTACGAACAACTATGTAGATTCTGTAATTCAAACATACAACTTTTAAATTTCTCTCTTACGATAACATATAATATCTCTTATAAAAGTTGTACAAGCAATTTCTCTTCTGAAGTCCAGCTTGGATAAACCTAACAGCGAGCAGCGTATATCATACGAAGGCATGTTATGCCTCCAATAAGGGTGTTTACCTAGCGCCAGTCTTGTGAATGACTTTTGTATTGCTTCGATACGGTTTATATGTACTTTATAGGATGGACACCAAATAATGGGGGCGTATTCCACTATGGATCTTACAATGAATAAGAAAGAGCTATCAAGGAGTGAGGATCCTTTAATTCCTTTGTGTTACGTCTTATAAAGCCTAACATCATAAAAGATTTAGAAATAATATATTCAATATGACTAATGAAAGATAATTTAGAATCTAAAATGACACCTAGATCTTTAGTTTCCGCTACTCTGGGAACAGATGAAGCTCCAATTTTATAATCGAAGACTATTGGTGTTGATTTTCGGTAAAAGGACATTACTTTGCATTTAGAAACATTTAGCGACCATCTACCAAGGGCATTAGATCGTTTTGAAGAAATATGCAATCGGAGATAGAATTAATTTTCACAAATAATTTCAAGTCATCTGCAAACAATAAACATTCCGCAAAGCAAAAAATATTAACAATGTCGTTGATAAATAGCAAAAATAGAAGCGGACCAAGGTGACTACCCTGAGGAACGCCCGAATTTACCTCGATGACCTTTGACAATTTATTGCTCATTTTAACATATTGCCTACGATTTGTTAAAAATGAGGAAATCCATGTGAGAATGTTATAATTAAAGCCAAGACGCATAAGCTTATTAATTAAAAGCATAATATCAACACGATCAAAAGCTTTCGAAAAGTCGGTATATATCGAATCGACCTGGGCATGCTCTTCAATAGAATTAATAGCATAGTTTGAAAAAATTGCAAGATTTGTACATGTTGACCTACCTGAGATAAATCCATGCTGATTCGAAGAAATAAATTCCTTTACTATAAATGAAATTTTAGAGTTGACTATAAAATCCAGCAATTTTGGAATGTTATTCATAATAGATACAGCCCGATAGTTTATTACCAAATTTTTTGATCCAGATTTGTAGATAGGAGTTATACATATTTCGATGAAATGCCATCCCTGTTTCTTTTCTCCCCCTTCTTCACTCCTCTGGGGAGCATAACTTTTCTACATAACCTCTCCACCTGCCTTTGCTCTAGTCCCTTATCCGGGGCTCTATTTTAGTTTCAAGAATCAAGTTTATACGATATGCTAAGCTTACAGTAGCTATCCAAAGATAGGGTGGCCATCTATCGATTATTGGATATCGTCCACCCTGTTCTAGTAATTATTATGATTGTTTTCATAGTTAGGAACCACACCTTTCACTTTTTATGGATGAGAGGCATTCGGGGATAGGAAATATTCCGAAATGCCAAGTTTCGATCGAGAGGACGGCTATCATACCAATACTATTGAAAGGAAATTGATTCAGACATTTTAACATTGCGAAATTTCTGAACGTACGCCTGTACAGTTGTTTATCTGAGATTTGAGGTGATTTAATAATAATTAAATTCTCATTACGTACTGTGAATTTGTGATACAGTTATTGTTTATATCAAAAACTGTAACTTAATTGAACACACACAAACAATTAACCTTGGTGATCATATAAGGAAATATAGCGTAGCAAAATTATTGTGCTGGCACGTCTAGGTAGACCAAAATACTCCCGCTTCATTCTGAAGCATGTGGTTTAGCCTAAAGCTATTCTTCTGGGTTGACGCCTGTGTCTGCGGTGAAAGCCTTACAAATGCTTAAAATCCCCGCAAAATATTTTTCTCCACTTCCCTAGAGTCTTGTATGTTATGGTGCTGCTGGAAGAGAGGGCTGAGAGAATGAACTAAGGAGATTATGACTCATGGGAGTTTTTAACCATGATTAGTCCCAAAATTCGATCTCCATAGAGAAAACGCGAGTAATTACAAAGATGTAGATATAGCATTAAAGCTACTCCAACACAATCGTTTAGGTTAAGAAAGTCTAGGTAATGTTTACAAATTATAACTAAAGGTTAGGAAATTCTGTTTCGCAACCTCTACAACTGCCAGCCATTACAAAAGTTAATGGACTTGGTTAAACGATTATGCTAGTTAGTCGGCCCGGCAGATTGTGACATATGAGTTGATACTGGAATCATCGTGTAGCTGCATTAGGTAGTTGCCGGAAATCAATCGATTTTTGACGGTTACTTTGGAATTTTTATTTTTACTCAGTTGCTAGTTTACGCTACGGTTAAGTCATGAAGTCGAGGTATTGCCCATTTTATATTCAAGCGAGGCGATGGTGATTTTTGTTCCACAAAACCAGTCTTTATAGGCTTCTATTTTGATTAGTTTCATCTCGTATAGGATCCGATCCACTTATAATCTTTAAAAACTTTTCGGAATCCATTGCTATGTTTGAAGAGCTTGGCCTGATAAATTTACAATAAAAATGTTTGATTTTTTCTCTCAAAAATCTTAGTTATGCCACAGATAAAATCTAATGCATTCAGATAGCATCACTTTTCTGCATACAACAATGTCTACTGAAAAGACAAATTCATACCACCTAGCAGATATTATTTCACATCACACCCCAAAGAAGCAATTATCTATAAAATATTTTAAATTTTACATAGCAATGAAGTTCACCGCTACATTAAAATGTCAAATTCATTGCAGTGTAAATGAATTTCTTTCTCTCGAACAACAAAGACAGTTTTAATCAAAATTACCAAAACATTCACTGTACGGGGTTCGAAAAGCTTTTGTTATTATACTTAAGGTACAACTTGACAGACTCTCCCCTAAAACTCTTCGAATTTCGTAAGTGTTCAAGCGAAAATGACTATTAAGGAAAGTGAACAAATTTCTACCCGAACTGAAAACCTAAGAGTGTGGCGGTGGTGGTGGTTGTATATTATAGAAAATCGTAAAGTGGAGAAGTCAACATGAATCTCAGCCTAAGTAAATGCTATACCATCCATATTCATTTCTCAACCCTCTTCATTTCAGAAAAAAAAGAAAGCTCTTTAATTACAATCTCCAGCGCAAGTGCTTACTCAATTTAAATTCGCTTCCATTTACATCACACAACCTTCAATTTTTGGATAATTATCAATCTCCAAATAACCGCATCCATAAGGGTTCATCTCGGGCCAGTCTCCTTCTCCCTTGAGGAAATAATCTTCAGGAGAAATAAAAGTCTCGCGAAATAATTTCCACGAACAAATTAGAAGAACTCTCATACCCCTCTTCCTACTCATTTACCCCCGCTACCTACCCCTCTCCAGCCATCCCGAATTCTGGTAGCCTATCATATAAAGAGGGGATGATAAAGTAAACAATTTGAGAACATTGCATGTGCCGAACCACAGTGCGAGTGCATTATACTTTGGACACATTGTGAAAATAACCTTAAATGAAAAATAAACTTCCATTTGGCTTTAGCTTTCCCCCCCCCCCCCCACCTCCACCCTACATTACACTTTTCATTTTCCAAATAATGATGATTGTCGTATCCTGGAACCCTCTCTCCGCTCCGTCTGTTGTATTATCACACAAGTAGGGGGGGGGGGGAGACTATATAGTCACTAGGCAGCTTCCACAGAGATCCACAGCTGGAGGGCAAGAAGTCATGTTGGCAGACACATCAATTGAGGGATAAAAGCATTTGATCTGTTACTGACAACAATGTCAATTCGAAGGAATTCTGGATTTTAGATGTTGTTTTTACCCGGGAAAGCATAACGTCGGAAAGGAGGGGGGGGGGGGTATTGGCCACCCCACTATAGTTGTTGTTCTTATTGTTGGTAAAATGGGAAGCCAGACAGTGCGGAACAGGAAAATTGCTGTGGAGCTTATGTGGTAAGAATTGAAACGCACTTGGCGAACATAAGGTGAGCGTGTTGGGAGGGGGGAATTGTGGGTACTTTTCAATTGTGATGGGGAAGAAACATTGTCTGCGCTAACCAGATATTTACGAGATCTTCTATTTGCGGAACATGACAGGGAAAATATTAAACTTTTTGTCATGTTTTTTTCTTTAACAAAGAAAAATAAGAATTTATGCGTTCTACTGAATATGGTGGTGGGGATTTCGTTCTTAGTTAGAAAACAGATGCTAAAATTAATATGGATGAATTCTAAGGTATTTGTGTGCGCGTGAAGAGTTATTTAATGCTATATTTTTTTATAATAATAAACCTTATTCAATCTTGGTTATCTACGGTAACTTACTGCTTTTATATAGAATATTTCGACTATAGCACCTTTTCTTGATACTTTCTAGTTAGTAGTAGATAGTAGCAGTTTTAGTGTGGTTGATTCCACCACCTTAATCAATTTCCAATTTTTCCCAGTAGGATATATTCTGTAATCTATCGGCACAGATGTAATTTTTATCTCAAAATCTAGTGCCTACAAATACTAAATATACAGAATGTCCCAAAAAGAAGTGATCAGACGGAAATGGTAGAAAGTAGACCCGATTTAATTACCACAAACTAAAAAACAAAAAACCATCCCTAATTCCAAATTTGGTCATAGCTGCGAAATTATTCAGTTGATTTATAAATACAAAACACTGAATAACACTGTTAAAAAATTCAGTTTTTCGAAAAAAAATTACAAACATGGTAATTTTCTTAATCTTTAATTCCTTTTATCAAAGGGTCTACCTTATTTTAAAATTTTGTTTTTTTTTTAGTCCTTCGATCGGTGGATCATTTTGTGTGTCTTTATTTTTCTGTAGAACAATGACAGACGATAATTGAGATGTTGTGAACGTAGTTCTAAATAATACAACGCGCTACCTATGTATGGAGGAAAATGTAAGGTCGATGAAAATTGTCAGACTTATATGGAGGCTGAAATGAGCGAAAATGATGACCCTTTTAATAATGGCGATGACCACACCAACGTTGTATATTGATCAGAATATAACAATGATGTGTCCGATATCGAAGCAAATGTTGAAATCCAAGACGAACAACTCGATGAAGACGACGATGATTAGCTAGATATGTTTCGTCAAGAAGCTTCTGCTGCCATCGCTACTTTTCCAAAGGCTGGGCCTGATGCTGCTTACTTTATATCCAAAAATGGCATGAAATGGTGAAAGGATCAATCGCCTAGTAGTCGGATACGTGCTTATAACATTATCGACTACAAACAAAGCAAGACAGGGCCATCGAATAAGATGATTTATGACCCGCTGTCAATCTTTCATTCTATGATCATCGAAGACATTGCACACATTATCATACGTGAAATCAAGGAAATTCCACCAAGCAGAAGCAATAGAAAGCATTGACCCTGAAAGAATTTAATGCATTTATAAAGGAACTATGCGCCTCAACTTATGCTCCAATATTCAAAGCAGCTTTATCGCATTAGCGTTTTGTGTCCATTACAAAATCCATTCGGTTTGATAACGTGAATTCAAGGCGCGAGAGATTACGCACCAGCAAAACTGCCGCCATCGATGATATTTGGCTAATGTTATAGTTCATATGTGCCTAAAAGGAATATTATTGCTGTCTACAATGCATTACACTTGTGAGGTAGATCATCTAAATAATCAAAACCCAAGTGCTATTCTGGACTACAATTCCCAGAAATCGGGGATAGATACAATGGATCAAATGTTTGGCACTTATTCCTGCAAACGTTCAACAAATCGTTGCCCACTTGCAATGTTCTACAATATGATTGACATTGCTGCAGTGGCTGCATTCATAATTTCCAAAATCATGCAGGTATATTTTGAACACAGCTGGATACTTCTAATCCATGTCACCCAAGTATCCTACTTTGATGGTCCCTAGGGACCGTGTATCCTATTTTACAACTCAAAGGGCTGTCACCTAACGGAGAGTTAAATAAAATCTAAACTTATTACTTTATTTGCTCCTATTTTCACTTGAAATAGTCTGAAGTACCGCCTACTGTCCTCTTTATGAAACGCATCAAGAAGGTTTATCAACTTCTCTACAGATAGGAGAGCAGAGCCTAGAGTATAGAGCCTGCTCCAGGCGAAGGCCGGACAAGCACACAAAGTGTTCGGTTAACTCAGGCTCTCCTTCCAGAAAGGACAGACACTCAGGGCTGTAAACAACTTCCATCCTTGTTAGATGAACGGGAAGCGAGCTGTGGCTAGTGAGAGATGCCAACCCCAGTTCTACATTATTTCCTTCCGAGCCCCATGAGAAAATTAGAGATATTCGTATTGGGCCCTTCAAGAAACGGTTTTGTGTACCTACAAGTACTCAGATTTTCCCACCTTAGCTGATACTTTCTATGAACATCCGCTTTGAAGAGAGGCCCGATACTTGAGGTGGCAACGCCTACGGTGTTTCCGGTCCGCGGAACGGAGAATCAGAGCCAGCCTTAGTTAGCTCTCCCATTCTCCATGATTCCCATGTGACCAGTAACCCACTTAAGGGACACCCCGTTGTGGATACACAACTTATTCACAGACGACCTGCAGTACCCCAGAAACTTAGATGTTATCCGAAGGCCACTCAGATCCATCAAGACTTCCTGACTATCAAAAAGGATATCAATGTTTTCCCTTGATCCCCATATCAAGATTTGTCTTTGCTGCCAATGCGTTGGCGACTGTATACCTCACTTAACAAAATAATAAAGTAGTTTTGATGAAAACGTAACCTTACCATTTTATATTTAATAACTCTCATTTAAGTAATACGTAGTTGCAATAGTGTATATGCGGCCGTAGTCTGTAGGCAGATTGATTCGAATTCATCGGACCACCGCACATTCACATATGGAGTTATTACTCAGTTGAAAGTTTTTGTTTAATGTATCGTAGTCATTTGGTTAAGATAAATATTTTTAAATCATTTTATTAGGAAAGATATAAAAGTTTTATTACGGTTCGGAAGATAAGGAAGTAAGCTTAAGAATATCAGGAGACAGTTTTTCTGTATGAATAGTAGTTTAGGGCGCAGGAGAGAGCTATTCAAATCAGTTTTACATAAGAACTGCAAATATTTTAAAAATTTTAGGACTATGTTAATACTCTCATGTAGTAGTGAGGAATTTTGTTTCATATCTTGGGAAGTATTTCTCTCTCCGCTTCGACTAGGATCATCAATAAATAAACTTGCAAATGTCATATTCAGACACCCGATCACAAATATCTTCATTGACTCTAAATAATTACTCACCATTCTTCCTTTAGGCGCGCGTAGGTGCGCACTACATATTGCGAGCACTCACTTCACTGAATTAACCTAGAATACTCAACTAGTTTTATTCCTAAGCAATTATTTTCTATCTATACTAAATCCTGCGAGTGTGTGAAAGGTTCATTTAGTTTTATATGACACTATGTACTATAATGTATAATAATCTATAAGAAATTAACCTAGTAAGGATACCACTTTCTGAGACCTGTAGAAAACTATGGCATAAACCTGAGCAATTAAAAAAAATCTATGTTCTATCTCATTTACTCTAAGAGCAATTATATATCGAAAAATACCCCATGCTACAAAGCTAGATCTAGATCTTTGTCTAGAAGTATGATGTGGGTAACAGGTAAAAATCTTTTGACTTATGGGACTCGATTTCATTGTCAGAAAAACTATAAAATTTTAAACCATAAGCGTTCTATACCTATTCCATCGGTGTACTTATTTTTGGGACACCCTGTTTACAAGTTTCTAATGGTTTGCACGGTGATGGAGAAGCTTAACATTATTATTGTAATATTTATGAATCACCACATTAATATATAAAAGATACAGCCAGTGATGATAATTTAAAATTTATTAGATACATAATCGTTAAAAAAAATTTCTCCTCCTCCCCTTCGTTGCGAAATTAGGCCACAGCAAATTCAAAATAAAATTTTGGAATCTTTATTTAGATTTGTTTCATTTAAATAAAAAACAAATTTCAAAAACATGTCATCAAAGCGCCTTTCATATCTCATTTAAGACACGTCTGAAGCCTTGAATTTAAAATGACCAAACACATTCTGTAAGCCAAAATTCAATTTAGTTAATAGGGGAGAGTCATGTACCTTGAACCAAAATTTGCATATTGACTTTTTAGTGGTCGAAGTTGAATTATAATATAGCTTTTGTTCTGCCCAATGAGAACACTCATGAAAAATATAAGTAAGGATGGGGACTGTAATTAATAACGCCAATGAATACTTAAAGTTAGTGGTTTATTTCACAATACGTCACAGGTAATACATTATTCCTAATTCAAAAGGAAATATAGCTCAGAGATTACACATTCACGAACATAAACTTAAGATACTTATAATCTCGACTATGTCACTTAATAACTAAAGAGCTCACTTATGTATCAGTTTGTGATAATCTTGTTCTAGTCGTGCCCCGGAACAAGATACTTTGTTTCAGTCGAGACCCAAAACAAAGTTTGTGTGTTAGAAATGATCTTGTTCTAGTCGTTCCCCGGAACAAGATACTTCACTTCAGTCGAGAACTAAGCAAAGTTGTATTAGTAGTATTTATTCTAGTCGGTACCCAGAATAAATATCTTTATCTCAGTCAAGGCACAAGATAAAGTAAATTTGTTAATAATTCGATATTGTTACCACTAGCGAAGTCGATTCCAAATGACGCGCAATCAATGAGAGCTGGATGCAAAAAGAGAAAGATTAAAGTTGGCCTGCGACTTATATTGCCTCTGAATTGCGCACTGCACCAATAAATTATTTTACATTGCGCATAGCAACCAAAGTACGTTGACATTAGCAGCTGTGCGTAGGTAGCAACAGAAGAATCCGTTGAGCTTAGCATATCTGCATAGGTCATCAGAGTACATTGACCCTAGCAACTGGAATTTTGAGTAATTTTTTGCCGTTCCTAATTTTGCCTAGCTAAAGTTATTAGAATTATAAATTAAACAATAGAATAGCTATTACAATATTGCTAATTTGCCACATTAAAATACATTTAAATGATGACTTAATCTAATTCCATTTGAATTGCCTAATGTAATTGAAGACGAGTTACTTACCTCTCTTTGGATTGTATCCCGGATTTGTTTATGTGGAATGTAGCCATGATTTGTCGATTGTTATCTCCACTTAAAACTACCTTATCGATGTGCTTGTAGGTAGGTATACATAGTTTCGTTCCCAACCTATTTTCAATAATTAGAAATACTTGGAATTAGAATCTTTTATATGATTTTACTTTCAGGTGGCTATTTAATGTTGGTTTGAACACCTTTTCTTAACATTACAATAAACCGTATTATCAAAGCAATAACTTCATTAAATTTCTATATCCGAACAATGTTATTTAACGTTACAATGACAATATTAGTACTCTAACTCCAATCGGTTCAAGGTGCATCCAAGTAATGTACCTTAAGGCAGTAGCAACTTTATTTACAATCAATAAAACAAATCAAGTTTCAAAAGGAAAACACAAAATAAAAATCTTTATTCTTCTGAACGCAACAATAAAATATAAAAAAAAAATAACTTCTTTATAAATTATACTTAATACTATAAAAACAGAAAATAAAATAATAATAAAAAAGTGAAATTAATTTGAATGATGAAACTTCCAAAGTTCTTCTGCACCCCAACTCTCTCTATCTCCACTAAAATCAATGTCTCCACTTGTATCATCTAATTCGTTAGAAACAGTGAAAATGTTTTTAGCCTTGGTCGCCCTTGGCTTATTGGCACGGGTTGGTAGGCTGGTGTCGTTCACAACATTTTCTTCATCGGTTGAGTCCTTTAAAACATTCCTCTTAATAATCTTTTGCTTAATTTTTGATACCTTAATTTTTTTATACTCGATTTCATTTTTCTCGGGTATCTGTTAGAATTCGGGTTTTCCAAGTTTTCCGTCCTGGGCTAGTTTTTTTTTTCGTGGAGCTGCCTTTGGGATTGGACGTAAGGCTTCTGAAGTTACTGCAGAGGAGTTTGTTTTAGTGTAAAACTGAATATCTGATGTTCCTGAAACATTATCATCACAAACTTGTCTACTTTCGTAAGATTCTGGATAAGGTCGATCCGTTACATATGCAGGTAGAAACTCATGTTCCCAAATACGTTAGGATTGATAGACCAAATGCCTGTGATTTCAAAGCCTTTCGTTATATTTTGATTGTTGAAGGCCTTTGGATAAGATTTACCGGTAATTTCAGTTATGTCATATATGTTTATGGGCTTTCCTGGGCTATTCACCATCCATTTACTAGCAGCTTGGTTGTAGAAACATTTATATGGGACAAATACTGTACGGTCTAAAGGGTGTTATTTATGCGATGTATGTATTGGTAGCGTTAAAAGTACAATTGCTTCTTGTCTGGCTAAATTTATCGCACAGATCGAAATGCGACTCTGGGTGTTGTCCAAATTTAGAAGAATCTTATCTTCTACGGACGGCTTGGTATGGCGAATAAAATGCTGTAAAAATTGAAGGAAAATCTCCTATGTAAGACCACTCAGATGGAATAGCACCTCCAATAGATCCTGCTGGAGCACCTTTTAGCATATGTGATTTGAAATACACTCACGGAAAAATCAACAATGGAGGAATCAAATTTCCTATAGCATTAATGACTACTATCATCGACGCATTAATCCCTCTTTCTCCAGATGTCATGTTTCCGATTTGTTTGTCGCCCTTCGCAACTAACACTTTAGGAGGGAAATGTACTGTTCAGTTGGCAGTCTCATCTAGGCTATATATCCTGTCTGGACCGAAATTACAACGGGTAACAATCTTCAAATTTGTAAAAAAGCCTCGATGTTGTTTTTATTGAAGCTTGTTGATCTGGAGAGACTAGTTGCTTCTGGTTTCCTAAGTCTTAGGCCCGGGTGACGTTTTAGAAAACAAGTCATCCACTGCTTCCCAGCCATCTGGTTGTCACCCGAAGAACTAGGCATAAGTTTGTTTCCTTCGGGAAATTTATATGCTAGCTTTCTCCTTTCAATTTTGAAAAGCCCATAGTGCAACCGTGCAGCAGTGGTGAGATATTGAAAGAGAAGATTTTCTTCATCTACATTAAAAATTTGCCGCCAAGAAATGTCAGATTTTTATTTAAAGGTATCATATTCCGACGATTTATATGCTCTCAAATGCCGTATTAAGGTTGCTGCCTTAGATATATTATGCTGTTTCGCAGATTTTTCAAGTGACAGCCCTGATTTTAGGACGATATCAATAGCAGCTTTTAAAGCCTTTACATCCACAGCTGGTCGAGTATTTCCTATTTTACTTCGCGGCATTTTTCTAAGAAATTAGAAAATATCGGTGTGGTAAAACTTTTCTTGCCACACACAAAATATGAGAATGTACCTTGAATCGGTTTGAGGTACACTCCGCCGAGTCGTCTGAGGTACAAGACTATCAATTTAAACTAAAAATAAGAAATTAAAATTCGAGATATGTATAATTCTTAGGATAATCCGTGTATGTATAAGAGATAAAAATTAAAGCTATATAACAAACTAATAAAAAACTGTAAATTAGCAGCGGGATAACAAACGCGTCCGCACATGAAATAGAGCGCTCGGTTCAAGGTACATTCGGTCCAACGTACACGACTCTCCACTATTTTAGAAATTTTAATTTTGTTGAAACTTCAAAATTAATTAAACACTATTTTAACCTACCATACATACATAATCGATTGGATTAATGTATTACGCGTCGAGTGTAATTTTACAGTTTACAAATGTAATTCGCATATAATATTCAAATTTTATCAAATATGGTGTAATTTTACATCCCACATATTTATTAAATGTCTCGTATGTAAAATCATATAATAGGAGTGTAATTTTACACTGTAATTTTACACTTGCATAAAGACCTTTACATATAAATACACGATTTAAAGCTCCGTTTGGATTCTAAAATTTCTCCTTTTATGCCGTAATTCTCCTACATTTTTACACTTTTCAAAAGAAAATTTATATATATATTTAATGTGTTAAAAGTGTAAAATTACTCATTTCCTATTCTAATTTTACTTAAATTGTTGTCTAGAATTGCATATATTGCTTACGTAATAATTATCTGAATATTTCAAAGTACTGAAGAATGTAAAACTACAATAATTATAATAGTAAAATTACTTCATTATTTTTTTGAGTGCCCTATTCTGATCTGAATGTAAGTAGGTATATAAAACCTAGATTGTTTCCGTCGTTTTGTTGTCTCATTCTACAAACTCATTATTTCTATATTTTCAGTTAATGGCAGCATCAATTTTCCCTTACCAATTAAGAGCAACCCTTCGAAATATACTAACAACTGAGCAACTATGTCAATTTACATGCCTCTCACATACCCTCAATTATCATATGACACAAATTTTCATATAGCATATAAAAATAATAACAAACAGCATCATCACGACCTCATCTCCTCACAAGCACTTACTGCCACTTTTCGCAATGAAAAAATTTATCATTATTGCATTCGTCAGAATACTTTTTGGTAATTCACTGTGAAAAAAAAAAGGTGTCCTGATGCCATAATTGGGAAGTAGGTCATCATTAAAATTTCTTTCCACTTACACTCTTCAGTGTAGGTAGGTACTATTCGTCATCTACGTGCATACATATATGTAGGTTGATGAGATGGAATTTCATATATGTATGGATGTACAGATATGCGATTGACTCATATGTACAACCCACGAAACTCACAACACGACAATATTTGTCGAAAACCCTCAAATTCGAGGTTATGTGCGGAAAATGTAATTATCACAACTATCCACCGCTGCCATTTCGTCGTCCCATATCTTATACCCATTAACTAAGTATAAATTAAGAGCAATCACCTGATCCCCATGAGGTTTGCCATTAATTAATGCGATAATTATGTTTCCTCTTCGGATTCTTAATTAGAAAAAAAAATAAAAATTGTCATTCACCCTTGAGTTTTGCAGTGATTCGGAGCAAGTACGAAGTAACAAGTATCTCTTCTATGTGGATGAAAGTAGATACATAGATGAACAACTGCACTTCACTGTTATGTGGCAAGTGTAACAACAAAAATTCTCTAGATTACAAGCAGGAGGTGAGTTGTTGGGCCTATAGTAGAAAACGAGATGAGCAAATGCATTCAGTGAAATATGATGTCAGGCTAATGAGCTTTATAAATATTTCGTATACTCACATAATTACTGTGTTGCCTGCAGTGGGAATTATGGTATTACAGGGATTACCATACCTGTAATATTTATTTACATTTACATATGTGGATACAGCAAAGACTGATGTTTTTCATATATACACTTTCGTTAAGGTCATATGCCTTTGATTTACCGGCTAAGAAGTTTTAGTTAGAATCTCGAGAGGTATGTGTGAGTGTGTAGTTCGCAAAACTGCCATCATTTATTTAATTACATTATTTTTTCAAAGCTTCTTACCAGTGTTGTTCATTTTTTTTATATAGACGACTTGGTCTTCTATCAAAATAATCGCTACTGAGTAAAGATGTTTTCTCGTTTCTAGTTTTTCATTATCTGTTCTATTCGAAATTTTAAGTTTTCCTCATCCTCGGTCATGCTAACTTGAAGTTTTCTTATGGATTAACACTAGAAGTTAAAAAACAAAAACAAACACCTCCTTACTGGTTAATACCAGCTGAAAACTTGTTAGCTCAGAAATAAGAGCAGTCGTCCGAAAAACGGAATGTCCCGGCTTCAAATCTCTGACAAGGCGATTGTTTTTTCCTGTTGTATTTATGATTTAATTTAGAATCGTTAAAAATAAAATTTCTTAAAAATTCGTCTATTCCCCATCTATGACGGATTCTAACAAATGTGAGTTGTATAAATAAATAAACATCCAAAAAGTGTTGTGTTCTACAGGGATCTTTATTGAACCCTCCATTATTTTGTTGATACTGTTACAGAACTAGTTACTCTTAAGTCCGACAGAAAAATGCATGCGGACAACTATTGCATGCATCCAAGACTACAATAGCTAATAGACGCTTAGCTCTTGTTGATGCACAAACTCAATTAAGCTCGGAATTGATGAAAAGTTATTCTCTATTTTTTCCGTGAGTTCTTGTGCTGTTGACCTTAAAGTTTTTCTTTACAAATAAAAATAAAATAAATAAAAAAAAAAAGTAAAAAAGTTAAAAACTCAAGAAAGAAAGAAGAATGGTTTTCTTTTTTTTTTTTAATAAAAAATAAAATTGAATAGGAACAGGGAAGGAGAAAATTAACAACAAGAAAAGTGGTTGAGATTTCTCCCTAGCCCAACGGCAAAGAAACTCGGACTCTGTTTTGCTGGAAATCCCAGGCATGAACTTTTACCTCCCCTCATTAAACAGGAATCGGCGCAAAGCCCGAACGTGACCCTATTCATGGAAGACCTCTCGGCCAGGGGGTCAGATAATCTTCTTCAGGTATGCAGCTATATAATTTAATTCAAGTGGAATCACACATAAAAAGACGAAAGAAAAATTATAACAATATAGGAATTGATTTTTGTTTAAATAGTCAGATCTATTTATAAAGAATTATACTTATTTGGTAGACTAAACTTTCTGCTAATCTTTTCATCTATCTAGATTGTTTTTACTCCAGTAGTCATCTTAAATATAACCAAAGAACATATAACTTAGATGTTCTTTGATATAACCCAATTTATCTTAACCATTATAAAAAGTTCTCACCTTATATCTATCCACGCTTTTATGAAATAGTCTCAAAAGGAACAGTAAAATGCACGGACTAGAACAGATCTGTTATTAGTAACTAACTGCCCATTTTTGTGGTTTGTTTTGTTTGTCACATATTCTAATCGAAGAGGAACTTTCCTACAGGATAATAATAAATTTACAGGTCTTATACCAATTCTTATGACACTTTAGCTAGATTAATGCCCGTATGAAATTTCGTACGGTGACCTATCTGTGTAAGTTTGATTTTTAAAGTGATTTTTCGCATTTATTTCTAGAGCGTTTTGTCGGACAGAAAAAATGATTATTACCAATTTTATAGGATTTCGTATTCTGAAGAAGTTTTTAGTACAATAAAAATATGTAGAACTGATCGTTTTCACAGTATATGTAAAAACAAAAACAATGTTATATGGCAATACCAAGAAGGCATTGCCCGATTTAGTCCATGTTAGAACCTTTATATACTATTACTATGAAAGCGCAGTGTACCAATTTTGAGCTCTCTAAGTGTACGCGTACTCTAGTTATCATCAAAATAACTTTTTTATTGTGTGTTGGTGTCCAGTCCACTATTATTTGTATGCGTTACAAACGGATTGACAAACATCGTATATAAAAACCCTATGATTTCATCTAGGTATTGATTCAATTGAAAGGCAGGGGAGACAGAGGACAAAAGTAAAAAATTTTACATTTTGCTCAGCTATCAAATACCTAATAAAGATGCAATTAAATAAATTATATATTCACAAAGTTGACTCAATGCACCTAGATTTCAGTTTCCCAAATGTTAAAATGTTAAAAAACTATAAGGGCTTTACGGAGCCACGTCGATTGTTACTTTCATCCTGGATGCCTCGGACAAAAGTAGCGTGTAGTGGGGACATAAGTACCATTTTTTTTTTTTAAGGAAATTAAGTGAAAAATAATTTTAACAGCAACAAGAATCAATTTTTAGTATAAATATATAAAAAAAAAGCAAGAATAAATATTCTATAAATTAAATATCCTTCATTATTGTTAAACTAATAAAACATAATTCAAAGTTAAAGCAACGAAGAAATATAATTCAAATGTAATATCAGCTTTGTTTCATTTTGATAATAGCTGTGTTCCATTGGCCTGCGTAAAGTACTCGCGAGCACTTTCCGAATGGAACGCAAGTTTGTGTTGACAAGAGTAAAGCATAACCTCAAATTTCAGTCTGTTATGTTCCTGTTATATCAAATTTCTTATGAAAATAGTTAGGATTATTAACTATATTACCCAAATTAGTTTCATTGAGGTCTGTTCGATATTTATTATATTCAAAGTTCTTACCGTATTTATTTTCATAACGATAATATATAAATTTTAGTAATTCTCCTGTTTTGGATGAGTTAAATAATTTTATTTGTTTTATTATAAACATTTTCTCTCAAATTTCATCTTTCTGACATTTCAATAACCACTTAGCATCCAAATCCACCTAGCGGGAAATTTTTGCATCATCTACTTGCGGATAAGAGCATGAGTAGTTGCGAGTAGGTAGAAGTACTTGGGAGTACTTTACACAGCCCAATGGAACACAGCTATATTTCAATCATATATTATAAATAAATAGCTAGCTATAAGAAATGACTAGCTTTACTGGTATTCTTAACACCCCGAGGTGTCGGTTACTTTTGTCCCCGGGAATGGTTTTTAAAATAAATACATCATTACTTAAAAACAGTCAAAATAAAATATAGAGAATTACAAATCACTATTCAGGAATGAACAGGCAAATAATCACTCCAGTAGGGACACATTAACAATGGATTTCAAGAAAAATACAAAATAAGAAAGAAATATGGCAATTTAGCTCTGCGACGTGTAACTGAAATGATAGTTAGGCTGAAATTAAGTAATAGCACCGGCGTATGCATCTGAACTGTAGAGCAAAACTTCTCAATATGTTCGTACGCGTTAAAAGGGGGACTGTTATTATCATGGCGCTGATACTTTTATCCCCGGTCTCCCCTACATCAAGATGCTTAATCTGATCTTATAAGACTGCACCACTAGATAATCAGCATTTTAATTAGAAATTAGGAAATGCACTAACATTACAAATAAGCTATAATAAAAGCAGAATAAAGAAGAAAACTATATTAGCTTACATTTCAAATGAAGAAAAATATCACTTACATATTTAGATTTGTATTGTATAAAAGAAAATGATGTTATAGAAAAAAAAGTTAAGCGCAAAAAAATTCCGATGCAGTGCACACCATATTTGTTCAACCTTATAGTAGGTGCTGAATAAGCAGCCTTTTAAAACCAGCCCGCGGAATGCGAGCCGGAAGGGTGTTCCACAATCTAATAGCTAGAATGAAGTAAAGACGCTCCAAAATAAGTGTACGAAAGCGCAGCAACAATACTTTCAGACCTCTACCAGAATTTAAAAATGTGACACGTTCATATAGATATCTCGGCTGAGTTGTATGAAGAGCTTTAAAAAAATAGAATCAATCTGGGGTCAAGAGTTGAGAAGGGAAGCCTGTAAATGGAATGACATGGTCTGGCCATACCTTCTGAGATAGAAGAGAAATCTCAGAGAGTCATTAAAGAAGCTGTATGTATTTATTTTCCGCCTACAGCAGGAGTCGAGTGATCCAAAGACCAGGCTGCCATTAATAAAGTAAGGAAGTAATAGAGTTTTCACAAGTTACAGACGTAACCTAGTCGGAAGAATACTAGAAGATAGCCACAGTCGCCGAAGTCCAGCACATATTTTTGAAATATTGTTACTAATATTGTCACAGCATTTAATCCTTGAATTGAGAAGTATACCTAAATCACGTCCCAACTAACAATTTTCATCTCCTAAAGGTCTACAAGCGTAGAGTAGATATACGTACTTGAGTAGAGTAGATATACGTACTTGAGTATCCTTGTTATTTCAGTCTTGTAGAGTACTACTAGTGCTGTATGAATGTGTTGTCAGAATTATGCGAGCTATTTTTCTCTTATAAAAATGCATTAGCCCTTTATGTAAGAGTTAAGTAAGTTTCATAAGAAAACTATTTGAATTTTTATGAGAGTCTTTACGTACCTTATAACGGAGTCATTATAATTATTATAATACCTCTCGGCGATCTTATTTTTATAGAGTAAAGGAAACTTCATGAGAGTTAATTTATGCAAATCGGTATATTACATTTTCGATGATATATGTCGATAAAAGTGGACTAGAATTTAATAGGAATATGTATTTATGGACATTAGTTTTTTCGCATATATAAGCTAAGATTTTATGGGGATTGAAATTTTATTGGTAATAATAGAGGTTTTACCTCGAAAAATAACAAAGCGCCTCATAATTAATCAAAATCTAAAATTTTGTATGAATCGTTTTATAACATATAAAAAAATAAAAACTTCTATCTGCTTCATAATTTAGTCCAAATTCATGTAAAAGCACTTATTTTCTTCAAGACGTATTTTTTTATATTTTTAAATACTAAATTGCGTGAATTAACTACATTTATGGAAACCTATTTTATTATAAATTCTCCATATTAAAAGAAAATATGGCTGCTTTTGACTTAGTTTTTTTATGAGAATAAAATTCTTGTTATAAAAAGTTTAGCTTTAGTTACAAGAGTTGTATAAATTTTTTTTGCCATATGAGACTGTTATTCTATTCATGAGAACCAAAGTCTGCGTATGAAGCTTCAATTATTTTTATGAGAGTTAAACTCTTCATAATTCTTGTTATGAGAACTATAGTTTACATATGAGACATTTTAACAGTTGCAATGAGATTATAAATAACTCCCACAATGAATATGAAAAATTTGTTATGAGCATGTAACACCCTATTTGACATTGGGCTTTCATGTAGAATGATCGAAGCGAATACGAATATTATTTCATTACTTTTCCTGTTAATTTAAATTAAATTTACTTATGATGCTATTATAATGTTGTCAACAGAAATCGCAACATCTTGACATTCATTGTAGATGCTTTGAATAGAACTGTTGCTGTTATATTCTGGATGAATACATATTTTTACTATACATCATCATATGAAAGAGCTAAAAAAGTTACCTTTTGGTATTAAAATTACCGAAAACTGTGTAGATTGGAATAACTTTTAAAATTCACAAATACAGTTTTCTTTTTATTGCAACACTCCTGGGCGTATTTAATCCAAGATAAATTTTTCTTATTTTTCTTCGAAGATTAGTAGACCTTTTAACTTTATTCCAATCCATTTTTACAAATAAACACCAAATGACGTCTATGAGTTTTAATGAGAATAATTATCTTTTTGTACTGGTAACAGCGCCTTTATAAGTGTTTTAATATTTTATCACTCATAAAAGCATCTTTATGTGTTGTCTTATACTTGAACTCTTACAATAACTTTCATATAAGTACAATAACACCTTAATACTCATAAGGACATTTTCTTGAGAGTACATCTCTTTGAGAGTTAACATTTCATAAAAAAGACTCAATAAGAATAAAAAATTTCTGGCACTCAAAGTAAGAGCACATCAAAGATGGTCTTAATATGAGAGTGAAAGGTTTAGAAGCTCTAGTAGCATTCATCTCTCTTAATAATAGTACTATGAGATATACTTAAGTCTTATTACAATAATTATGTTATGAGTGTCAAGAGATTCTTATGAGATACTTTTGCTATTTACAACGAGAGGTAGGTCATTGTTGAACAAACTGAAGAAGAAGCGACCCAATATCGATTCCTGAGGAACACCTGACTTGAAATGTAGAGACTTCGAAGCTATCTGTTGATTTAATGTGACCCTTTGGGATCTTCTAATACGAAAGTTTATAATAAAAAGAATGTTTGATTAACAGAATCTAAAGTGAAACGAAAGCTTTTGTAATAACATAGTATGGTTTACTACACTTCGTCAATATACATCCATTGCATGGCAGATATCGGTGGTCACCTTAAGAAATTCAGTTTCACAGCTATGGCTAGCCCGAAAACCAGGATGACAAACACTCAACATATTAAACGCTATCAGATATTCATTTGTTTGATAACAGATTAAAAACTGCAGGAGAATTTCGATATACAACGAGTAATTTCTCTCGGCGAGGATATTGATGTATGTATGGATACCAGTCATATTTTTAAGGCCTGTGTGCAATATTATATAATCTGTTGCGGTCAATAAATTGATGATGTCGGTGAATCGTGCAGTACGCAGAAAAAGATAAACATATGTATGCGGGTAGGAGAGAAATCAGTTCTAAGATAAGTAAAGAGGTGATTAGGTAAAAATTAATTTAGATTAAATATTTTGTATACCCTAGATGAAATCATAAACGTGTACTTTTACGTGTCTCTTTATAGTTTTAACACATAGAAATAATAATGGCAAAAAGGATTTAAAAACCCCACGCAAAATATTTAAAAAAAATATTTCTCTCTGTCTGGATATATCCGCCTGTCTGTCGCATTGACTAAGGAACTTGAAGTTTGTGCATACTAAGTCAAGTCATAGATAAATTTGATTTTCCATTATTTTATTTGGACACATTTTCTGATCGAGCTAAGGAATTGAAATTTTCGTTCGAAAACTGAAGAAAGCGGCCAGCTCAGGATAAGTTGAAAAACCACTCTAAGGATGGGTGATTATAAACATATACGGGCATTCATCTGGAGTGTCACCAAATTTGTTTGTATGTACACCAATTATGACTTCTTTACTCGTATTACTTAAATTCATATCACATTCGCATTCATTAAGAAGAACTACAAATTAAGGTCGATGCACACTTACAGCACGAACCGACACAGACAGAATCTCTCGGGGGCTTAACGTCAGCACCTAGCTATTTAGCCTTAATCTCACGGCAATCTTAATGCACGGATTGGTATTTCGGCGACAATCAACGCTGTCGTAGTGAGACAGAGTATATTATATTCTGTCTCCGTGAGTACCAGCTTATGTTTGTGCATGTTTGACATTGGACTTGCTAGTCGAAGCGAGACCCATCTAAAATTTTTACCGACCTGTGGGTCACGGCACCCGGCTGATTTAGCGCAACTTCACGCTGAAGGCCACCGGCACAGCCATGCAAAATATTTTTATATGAAACCAAGTTAGTTAACTCACATCAACCGGCACCGACAGATACCTACCGGCACGTAACGGAAACTTCATTGCCGGTCATTTTCGGTGGGTAGAAACCAAACGGACATTTGTTGGTTGCTAGCCTAGTTGCGAATCAAATTTTCTATAGTTTTCTCACAATACCTGCCTTAATTTAAAGTTTCTTTTTCGTTTTAAGTCGCCATATAAGTGCACGAAAAAGTCGGTACTGGTCGTGCCGGGTCGTGCTGTGCCAGTAAGTGTGCATCGACCTTTATTCTCTCATTTATAAATTTTACTATTTATTTGATATTTTTTCTTTTGGTTTTATTTTATTTGAATTTTTTGTATTATATTTAAATCAACTTCCGTTTTTAACTTTTTCTTTTATTTGCTTGTTTCATTTTATAATGTCCGACTACATAAATAAATAAAATATTTTTTTGCATTAGAAATAATGTTTCGCTTATAAATAGGTAGCTCTATAGCTTTTGCAACGTCTCTCTTTTATAAAATACCTGAGTCGAGTCTTAGTTTATTATGTTCTATAATTATTTTTTTTAATTAATTTTCCAATAGTTTTTGACTAAATCTCAATTATTTTCTTAATCTTAATTCGTTTTTAAAATTATAAATGTCATAATATGTGCCTCAAAACCGCCACATTCTTAATTATTTTAAGAATAAAGCAAAGTGAGGGTTTTACATTTATTCATTTCATGTTTTTTTTTTCGTTTCTTTAATATAACACAAAAAAACTTTTATCTCCACAAAAAGCGATTCCACTAATCAAAGTACGAACTTTGGATTATCAAAACAGACTACAGCAGCTTAAGCACAGCTCATGTAAAAATATTTACGTTTTTGTAAATATTCTAATTTCCAGCATACTCGTTACATCTTTACCTATACCACATAAGCCGCAATTAATTACTTGCCTTCTAAACTTTCAGCACGCAAAATAATATTTGAATTTCCTTTAGATATTAGACAACTTTTAGATATGGAAATTTTCCCAGCACATAAACAATGGCAATACATTAAAAAAGTTCGAAATTTGAATTCATTCGAAGAGAACAAAACAAAATAAAAATTCAACAGGAAAATCTACAACCACAAAGTTCGGCAATGAGATAAAACTTGGAACAACGAAATATCCTGACTGCCGCCCGCCCGCCTGCCCGCCCGCTAAATTGATCCCGACGACATAGAAAGTTTTAACGAAATCCCAAACCAAACACCGAATCGCATTAATTAATAAATTTTAATCTTTTCCTGATTTATATGTATTTGCAGAAACACCAATGCAGAAACCGTTCATATCTGGAATTCGACTAAGGTATCGTGTTGGTGAGATTGTGCGAGGAAATTGCACGTCAAGGCATTCCAAGCCGGCTGCTAATCTGACTTGGACAATTAATGATCACGAGGTAAGTTCTAAGCATCTGAGGAAACTTTTTCACATTATCTCGTTAGTACATTTCCGTATTCTCTGTTGAGCCGTTCTACCCATTCCCCCTGCTACCATATAAGCTGCAACTTTCGAAACCCCAATCCATTGGTGGACACTATGTTGAAAATGTTGCACACAAATTACAAGAGAGGACGCGCGCGTATGCCATTTATTCAAACTTCTACAGAGTTTTAAAGCCTCTATCTGAAGCGACGATATGTATTAGTGGTGGGTGTGCATACACATCGTGGTAGTGTTTCCGAGATGAAAAGTGGTCTTTAATGTTTCACGAAAATGTCCTTTGTCTGGTCATCTACGAATAACCGTTGTTGGTCGGTTAGGGTCAACTCCACTATTTATGTACCTATACAATGTATACCTACGTAGGTATGTTTGTATACATATGCAGCACGTAATGACGCCATATCTGAAAATTTAGTTTCTGTAGTAGTTTTGCCGACGACCTTTACTTTATCCCCGGAACAGGGTATCACACCATAATTCTGCTGGACGAACAATTTTGGAAGATTTACACCCGAGGACTATGGCATAAGTTGAACACATTGGGGACAATGCTGTTGCTACCAAATGAAATCTCGGTGCTGGACGTAAATTATTTGCACTTATAATTGCTTTTTGTCTGCGCTCACGTAGTCCAGTTGTACAGTTAGCTGTGGGTTCTCAGCGAAAAATATAGCGGAAATGTATAGCCGAAAATCTGAAAACAACTAAAAAATGAGAAAGGATTAGCGCAAACATACGTTGCCTTTTAATCCGACTCCTGTTTGCAGTCGATGTTTCAGCTCTTGAAATAATAATAAACGTGCAGACACATCCCACACACACAAAGGTTGCTTCGCGAAATATAAATTATGAAATGTTTACTGTTTTGTCAGTGTAAACAGAGATATTGTCGTCCTTAATTATTGAATGAAGAGATTCGTGATAAAGTTGATAGAGACAGAAGTCTATGTGCAGTCGAGAGAGAGAGAAAAAAGCATTCAAAATTTCGAAATGAACAATGGGATTTTATTGATATTTAGATTGGACAAGAAAACTACTCTAGCCGTCATTGTGAGGGTTCATGGGGTCCAAATCTCTCTAGTAAAAAAAATACGTGGCACTACTACCACATCTAAAACAGAGACGCTACAATGGCTAAAACTAATTTTAAAGAGGATGGATCTACTGAGGACCTCCTTACTATCCTCGACTACCTAGCTTGTGACTCTGTTGATTTGTCTCTCAGTTTGGCTGGGTGGTAAGCTTTTCAATGACTAACTACCTTAGTTTCTGGGTGAATGTGATGTTTTTATTTGTTACTGAGGGTATGTGTTTAATAATCGTTAAAAAGATGGAAAAGATGGTAGAAGCACTGTAGTCTATCATAATATTATTACTTGAGAGTTTCCTGGCCCACTTCCTCAGACATTTTGGAAAAGGGGTCGGTTAACGTTAGTTTAAACAAACTTCGCCCGACTTTTTGAAGACTATTGATAGGTAGGGTAGGAAGTTAAAATTTATGAAAAATAAGGCTGCTTAGAGCAACGAAAAGTACACCGGCTAGAAATCTTACTACGTCGACTAAATTGGATTGTGTTTCTTCTACATGTTTTTTTTTTTTTATTCCGAGACACATCCTAAGCTTCCGCCTGAAAGAAGAGCAACAATTGACTGATGATGATTGTAGTTCACTGCTAATAAAATAGTTAATTTCGAGAAGGTAAAATAAGTGATTTTGAAAAGCTTCAGGTTTTGACGAAATATATCTAACCATATTTGTAGACAGAGGGCGAAACCTAGCTCTATAACTCGGCAATATATTTTCCATTCATATTTGTTCACAATTCATGTTTTAACTTCTCAAGACTAACTGAGCGTTCTCAATTCTGTGAGGCTTGGACATATATCCCTTCTCTTTCTTTAAACTAGATATCGCTGATACTTCAGAATGCTTGTGATCGATCAGTTTCTGTTCATCCATTCCGGGTCTGCCGGACATTTGTTTAAACATTTTTAATTCACTCTTTTGCTAGAAAATCAATTTAAAAAGAATCCTCAATAGGACCTATTGCACTCCATTAAAGAAAACAGAAAGATTCTGCAGTAGATAAATACAGGATACAAGAAAGTAGAATGTGACTTTTTGGGGCTTCCGTGTTTGGAACTTTTATCATCCAATAGAGGATGAGAGAGTTGACTTAAAATTTATGGCGTCAAAGAAAATCAAATCACCACTAGCGAAAATGGGGCAAAAAAATACTCACAAAAAAATAAATCTTAACTTTTTAATGCCAACATAAAAGTCCTCAAATCCGAACGAACCATTGTCAGACTGCTCACGAAATATTATTTTCAACGAAATGAAATAAATTCATCATTTCGGTGGAGATTTTCCACGCCATAATTTACGTCCCTGGGGGTGATTCAGAACAATAGTTGTGTGTGTATATGTATTGTGTGTGTGGATCGCGAAACGTATAGAAATTTCACGTGAGGCTTACTACAGTCAATGGGGGTTGACTCCAGAATGTCGTAATCGTCGCTATCGTCGTCGTCGTCGTTGTTGTTTTCTTCATCGTTGTCCCCCTTTCTTTTGTATATAAGTTAAGTATATATTTTATGTACATTAAGTATATATATATACTTTTATCTATAGTTACATACACGAGTCAAGCTTGAAATACTCTATATGCAGACTCTGCAGAATCCGATTTTATTTTCACCCTTGTTACATTTATAATACACCCTCGCCAAAAATCTCTACCTATAAATGATGTGGCTTTGTTCATGGATGCTTTAGTTTCTCACCACTCTACTACCCATAAGAAATTTAGCGAAATTGAGCGAAATTCTATTTTTCGACACAATATCTCCAGCGATATATCACAATTTGCAATTCACTTAGTGTTTGACTGACAGCGTAGGATGGAAAACGACTTAAGGGTAGTTTTTGAATTTTCCAAAAATATGAAGAAAAAAGTTGGGTGGAGGCGCGGTGAAATAAGCACACACAAAAACGAAAAAAAAACCTTCGTCAAGGGACGAAATAAGCACATTTTGGCAGAATTATGCCTAACGAAATTTATTTGCTTGATTTTATGCCGCTGTGGAATTATATTAGTGTCCGGATTGCCGAAATAAGGAAAATTTTATTTTTTTTTCGCTCGATGTGAGCGTGATGTTATGGGTGATTTGAGTTCTAACTGTACAAATTTTGTTGTTGTAAGAAATCATTCCTTAATTGAAATTTAAATGACAGCTTTCAAGAGAAAGTTAATGGCAATGAACCAATATAAAAACAAAATACAGCTCAACATATTCAGGTATAGTAGAAGAAAAGCATAAAAATATGTTGGCGTCCAATAAAGACGACGTAATGATTCATGATTTAAATCTGATGGGCGCCGAACAATATGCCAGGCATTGAAATGCTAACCCAGAACTTCATTGAATCAAGATCTAAGATTAGAGAGCCTTCTTCTAATGACTTGACTCCCATCTTGTGCAAGGTTGCTTGCTGTCCTGCATTCATCACTTTATGCTGTCGAACTATATTTTTCCGTCACTGGTACCTGAAAAGATGTTAGGACCCCTCGAACGTAGGCCAAAACAAGGCCAATTGTTTACCCTCCGGACACATGAGCAATCGCTCATAGGTCGCCGGCTTTGTGCAGCTCGTCCAGGAGATGTGAGCCAAGGATTCTGCACCGCTTTTCTTACAATGCCAGACAGTGGCAAAGAAATTCACTGGTACTAGCATCACGGTTGCAATCAGTATCCTTGAAGTTTTCTCCGACAGTCGGATCATCGAAGAATGTAATAAGTATACTGCACTTATTTCAATATTCCTTCTAACGATGATGTCATCTTCTACTCCACTACACCCTAGAAACTTGTTGATATTTATTTCAGAATCACATTGATTGAAGGTTTCTGTTCGGCCAATTTCAGGCAGACTGATCAAAATTCAGAATGTGTAAAGGAAAGGTCTCATGACATTTAATTTTTTACATCAAGATTAATGCATTCAATGTCATTTTCCATCAACCTAATATTGCCTATAAATGGCCCAATACGAATTGAAATTTTTACAGATTACATTAATTGTTCGATCAATCGTTGTAACCACTAGTAACCTCTACGCCTTATTGTTAACACAAAGCAGTAGATAGAATGCCATCTAAGAAAAAACGAAACGTAACCTTTGAATTTATTTTTCTTGGAAATACATATTTCGGTTTCATGCCCCTTTGTTCATTCCAGGTCACAGGCAAAATACCAATGGTCTGAGTATATACCCCTGAAATACACCACAGCAAAGCAATGACATGTAGGGGAGCTTACCACTCACTAGGCTGATAAAAACGTCATATGCATCAATTTAGTCAGACAATGCAATATTATCGAATACCTTGACATAGTTGAATCTAATATGATACCGCCCTAGTGCTCTATCAACATTTATCCTCTTGGTAGGCCGAGCTTTTTCTACTAATATTTTGATTTTCTCTCCGTCAGTATTATCATAGAATTGGCACCACTATTGGGCAACTCCACCCAGATGTATGACTTCGTCAGCATAAGTTTTAATAGAAAGAAAGAAACAGTCTTCAACGTACACCTGTCTTCATTAACCCAATTTTCTTCAGAATCCTTAATTCTGTATCACAATAGAAAATTTAAGTAGAAGCTATAATCTTCACACAAAGACAACCGACCACAAACTCCAACCGATATCGAATTAAAACCCAACAAACAGAGAAAACAACACAAAAAAAAACAAAAATTATTTACAGCTCAAAAGCAATTAGTATTTCTGCTCATCCAGAGCAGCAGCCACACAATTGGTGATCCCTATTTGTGTCCCAGTAGCTACCTTAGCAAGTTACTAGAGAATCAGCTCAACATATGCTGCTCGCTATTGAAAAAAAGAGATAGAAAACAAAACTTTTTTTTAATCCTCTTACAGGCAAATCCTTCGCATGTGAGGCATCATAGACCATTAAAGGATACCCGAACAGAGCTGGAAACTTCAATTTCTGGGATCCAATTCGTGGTTACAGCACAACATTTCATCGGGGGTAAACTAAAGGTAGGTTTTGAAGCGAGGTATATAGGTAGGTAGATGTAATGTTTCCAGGAATTTTCTTTCCTCCTTTTAAATCCTTATTGCATGCAAAACGAACTAAAGCTATCTCAGCTATTGGAGGCACCTCCATCGTCGACCGTTGAACAACTTGAGGCTGTGCGCAACAAACAACAACATCACAACAATTTCTTGTGTATAGAACGGGAATAGAAAAATTTCACAGGAATTTATGATCCTGTTTGCCTCTCAGTTTCGAGGGCTTTATGACTGGGACATGCTATTTTTATTGCGCTTCCGGCCAATATTCCTTGTGTAGGCGCACAATTTTTTTTTGTTTTTGTTACTGTGCCGCATTTTACTGCTGTTTACATCGTGTCATACTATCTACATATACTACTGCTCCTACATATATGAAGCAGCTTCAACAGTCGTAGAAAGAATTATACCTAGTTGTTAAATCTTCCACACACTCCCGAAATCGATATACATGTTCCAGAGAGCCTTGCTATACTTGTTATAGATGAAATTGATTCGAATTATTTTATTGATTCAGATACGATGCAGAGCCCATATTCACGAAATATATTGGCAGTCGACTGAGAAGAGCATCGAAGAGGAACGCCCCAAAGTTTTGACGGCTGCCAGCAGTAATAGCGTAAATCTTGTCCAGAGCTTACCGTACGATCAATTCTCCCTGCAAGATGGAGATACCGTAGATAAAAAGGATACGTACATGACACACATTCAAGGTAAGTGAGAGAAATTTATTATTGTGCGCTTCCAGGATCTATGCTGGTAGACTAGGAAAACAATTTTTGATTTATCGCTTTTTAGTTGCACTCGCTAGCTGGAAAAACTATACTGCGTTTTTTGCGGAATTGTATAGAGAGGGGGAAAGCACGCAGACAATGTTTTTTTTTATGAGATACATATAACTCCAATCCGAATAGGATGCTGTGTGTCCCAAATTCTATTATAAATCCTTTTTAGAGCCTTGAAAATGATTCGTATTTTGATTTTCATTTTTTTGTTTTTTTTTATGCACAATTCTGATGCCTGGCATGCTTCCGCAGAACTGAGAAATATTTTGTTTTTCTTTTTTTAATGCAAAAATTCATTTTCAACTAAATTCATGATATTAGTACAAAGGAATAATCGGAATTATATACATACCGGAAACTGGTTTATCCGTTTAGTTGGTTTTTCTTCTACCTTTGTCTACACCACTAACATCATTTTAGTTGCTTCATTCGAACTTATGTATATTTAAATCATATTCGTAGCTCAATTATAAAGTAGGGTAAAGGAGAATAATGCCAGTTGACACTATTTTTTTCCCAAATCAAAATAATACTAATTGATATTATTTTGATTTATTTGTAAACCAAATGACAGTTGACATTATTTATTTAAAAACAATGTCAATTTTCATTATTTATTTTTTATCTTCGGGAAATATTGCCGTTTACAATTTCTTTTAAAACGACAGATGTGAACTGTTTATTGATCACATGCAAGGGCGGATCCAGACACATTTGATGTAGCGGGGGGGGGGGGGGTTAAACATTTTTAATTCTAATTTTATATATATTATTTATATATATTACTTACATTCTTAATAATGTTATATCAATAATAGATAGAGTGGTAAAAAATAAGACTGAAACAAAAAAAAATTAATGTACCTGCACATAATTTTAAACAACATGGAACATAATTATGCGTTGCACATAAAATAGTATTGGATACAAACTAAATCACACTTAATAATAAGAAATAAATCCACTCAGAAATTTTTTTCGTATAGTATATACGAAAACTGTCGTAAAGTCTCCATCTGAATGATTTTCGTAGTATTGGAGAGAACTACTTAAAATCTATAGGATTTTTGTACAATTTATAACGCAATTTAATAAACATATTGCACAAATCTATAAAGCGCATGTACACTTGTGATGTGGAACCTTGCTTCGTAGTTTTTACGAAATCTGAGATTTTTTGATAATATAAAATGTAAATATTACGAACATATTCTGTAGGAAGATATTGTGCAGCATTTCTTAAACTTTTTTAAACTTAAGAAAAATATCGTGAAATTTACGAAAACTCTTACAGTTACTCTCAGTTTGCTACCAATTGCGTGCATTTCAAAGTAAAACGTGATTGACAAACCTTCAATTAGTGAGTTGCGGAAATATTTAAAAAACAGCCACAATTAAAGCCAGATTCGCCGATGTTGTTTTTCTAAACGTATCAAATCATTTTATACAAGTAATTTTAAAAGCATTAAAAGAGGCATTTTGAAAATTTTCGTACTTCTGTATCTACACAAAAAAATTGTGGGAAATTTGTAGAAAAGTTGAAATGATTCATATAAATATTTTCTTTGTTTATTAGCCATAGAAACCACTTGGCTGATTGTAATAATTTCAATTATATAATTTTTATAAACTTTTATTTAGATAAATTATAGACAATGTTTTCGAGACTCGAAATTAATTATCTGCTAGTTGTATTTGATTCACAATTTTCTTCGATCTAACTAATTGATATAACAAATATAAAAATGTTCAATCTGAAGGTACACAGAATGGCGTTCGGGATAAATCTGAATGTATAAAAACTAACAGAGTTTGGTACGAAAATAGCTGTTCACGATATCATGGTAGTACTAGTACTGCTTCCAATAACGAAGAAGAAGAAGTTGCTTCCAAAACCTCTTTGAATCATCCTTAAAGTTTTCTTACAATAGTCATGGGTCCAAATGCAGAGCCAATAAATGTGGTAAATTATTTATTCTCAACGTTCTCAGAAATTATGATATCAAGTTTTGCAAGTTTTTTTTTTATAGCTGCGGATATGAAATTATCGAGTCACCGAAAATGTTACAATATAATAAAATCTTTGAAATCTGAAGGCGTAATATTTAAAACTTCTGACTGAGACTAATTTTTGGGACATTCTTACTTTGAACAAAGTTTTAGGATTTTCGAAAAGCTAACTACTTTTGTTGCTTTTGTAAGGCGTCCATATATATAAAATATAATATAACAACTAAAAAAGTTGGAAGTAGTGTAAGATCGATTCTTATGCTGGTTAATGCCCTTATTAAATTTCGTATTGTCACCATTCTGTGCAAGTTTGATTTTTGAAATGGTTTTCGCATATATTTCTAGAATAGTTTGTCGGACAGAAAAATGATTATAATCAAATTTTATAGGATGTCGTATTTCGAAGAAGTTTTTAGTACAATAATTATGTTTTGGGCTGATCGTTTTCACAGTATGTATAAGTAAAAAACATAAATTTTTATATGGCAACACGAGAAGAAGGAGTTGCTCGATTTACTCCATTTTTGAATTTTTTTTTTGCTAGTGGAATGAAAATGACGTCGACGCGTCCTCAGGCAGTATCCAAATATATAGTGGAAAACGAAATTTTTGTATGGCAACCCCACGAAGGAGTTGCCCGATTTGTCTCATTTTCGAACTTAATTTTATTTTTTATTTTTTTTAAGTCCGTGTACAAAATTTCAGCTCTCTAAGTATACGCATTCTCGAGTTATCGTACGCACAGACGGACAGACGAACGGACAGATGGAGTGACATGCAAAAATCAAAATAGCTTTTAATATTATGCGTAGGTTGACATTTCGTTAGCGCTTATGACTGTCGCATTGTGTGTAGTTGTTAGCATTTCATTCAAACACCATAATAACCTGGATTATGGTGTGCAATTTGTTACAACGTTTTTAAATTTTTTTCCAACAATTTCGTGTCTTTGTTAAAGAAATTTTCCAGGAGTGCTAAATTAAATGTTTGCAAGAAAACTGAATCTGATATTAATCACCCCAGGTATAATGATTTTCCCAATATCACTTTTAATCAAGATATCTTTTGTAAGGTGCAAAATTTTTTCTTATACAGAAAATTTCCTAATGATATAATTTTATATTTTTTAAGAATAATTTAAGAGTAAAAAAGGAAAAATATAAAAATAAATTTTTTAAACAAAACTTCGTTTCAAAATCCACACTAAAAAATAGAAAATAATTTCTCCCTTCGTTATGTGTTTTCCTTGCGAAGATATGATCATATTACAGTGTATTCAAAATCGATTTTGGGATGTACTTTTGACAATTATATTAAATTTCGTATATTAATTTTTTTAAGGTACCTTATGATAAGTAAGGAACCATACTACTTGTACTGTAAACTTATGTTCTCCCAAACTAGCAAAACATGTTCATTAATCATGCCACGATTTATTTTTCTCCCGAGTGAGCACCAATTTTTCGTCCAGTCCATTAGACTCTGGAGTTCTCTTCCATCTGAACTCAGAAGGATTAGCAGCAATCGCAACTTTCGTATAAATTTGTTAGTGAATTTTTCATAGTTAATGTATATGTAATTAATTTTGTACCCTATTTTTCTCTGTTTTTTTTTTTACTTTTGCGTAATTTATAATAGTATTCGACTTATTTGCTTTATTTTATTAATCAATTTTCTTAATTTCTTAATTATAATTTTTGTTACTATTATTTTAGTTTTATAAATTTTTTTTTGTTTATATATTTATCTCTAATTTTTCCTCTTTTTTTCTATACTTTGTTCACCTACACCTTAATATAAAATTTATCTTACAAGTGTAGAGTTTATGAATAAATGCAATTTGAATTTGAATTCATTTAGTGAGTACCTACACTACAAAAGTTCTCAAGAGTTTCTCTTCATTTGATATTGAATTAAATATTGAAATTATGTTACGTTTGTGTATAAAATTTAAAATTTTCAAGTAACACAAAGAAAGCAAGTTCAAAGTGAACTAATTTAAATAGATATTTTGAAAAACATTGTACCCATTAAGTCAAGGGAAAAATTTTATTCTATGTTTTAATGCACATTTACAAGCGGTCTTTTTAAAATGGTTATTTTTATATTTTTTATTGCATTTGATTAAAGTATAAATTTTAATTTTGATAGAGCGATTGCATGGTATTTTGCATATTCAACAATATTAAGATATAAAATATATGAATACAGCACATTTCAGTTAAACTTCACTAAAATTTTGAGTGTACTAGATAAGACCTGCCCTCTTTTATACTATTTCTATCTACTATCAAGCTCTCCTTCATTTCTATCGAAATATACACTTTTTTATTACCCTTTTTTTTTAAACAAAATTATAAAAAAATGCTTTATCTCGCATTTTAATAAATTTTCTAAAACTATATATAATGGAGATATTCCAAGCAGACAGACTTGATAGTCCTGGAACTTCACAGTCATCTATGTTGGAAAATTTCAAATTCAAGTCGAGAAAATTACCCAAAATTGAGAAGATGGTGGCAAAGGTGAAGGTAGAATAATGCTGCGAAAGCATATACTCGTACCTACATGCTGAAATAGGTTTTACTGCATCTACCCGAATCCATCTATTTCACCTTCATCCACTTTGCATAAAAAAAAAAGCATCACCTTTATAGATGATGACGACGACGACGATGATGATGATGTGAAAGTTCTTCTTTTTGCATCCTCAACAAAGATGTGCATCACTTTCAAAGATGAAACTGAGAAGAATAGAATGTTCATATTGTCGCTATCGGCGTCACCATCATAGTCATCTCTGGTTATGACTCGAGAGGAACCCATTTTTTTAAAATGTTACATATATATTACATATGTATACCGTCGCGCATTAACGGTACATATGTATTTACAAAAAAATATTCTCGAGAAACAGACTATGTAATAAGAAGTTGGCTTTTTTATCTGAAGAAATTAAATTCAAGTTCATAAAGGAAAAACAAACATCAAACATTGTTTTTCTTCTATGTTTTTAGTGTTTACCTGATACTTTAATACTAGCTGAAGGCACTAATCATACCTGGTAGTAATAAAGCATATCTGATATCTATACACATTTTGCATAGAATTGTCAAGCCTCAAAGTTCGCATGCATTTGTCATGAATTGTAATTGCAAATTGTGGTCGTTTCAAATTACACTAATCGATTTTAACCCATATTTCGTCCTAATTTCGAAATTCATCCGAGTAATGCTAATTGGACGGGTAAAAATGTGTCCATGTTTAATTGCGTATGGTTTTCTCTAGCGGTTTATGTGGGTCATTTCCCTTATCTACAGGTAGTTGGGTGGAATTCTTTTCATGTTTTAATTTTATTGGATAAAAAGTAAATAAATAAATGGAAAAAAAATTCTAAGTTTAGGTTAATATAAGTTAAATAAAAATCGAATACTACGTCTACACTCGGTTGTTCAACTGTTACAATTTTATCAATTATACGCCCTAGTTGCGGCCTCCGACAACCAATATTCCGCAGTTGGTCTAAATGTCTAAGGCTCTTCTCCAAAATTTATCAATTTTATCTATTCTCTACCTACCTAAGAACCATGACAGAATTCTTTGTAACCGGACGAATTTAATTTATTTATTTATTTATTTAGAACTTCATCAAAAATCTGATTACTGAGGTTACAAAAAGTATGCATAACAATAATAATGAAAAATAGAAGTAACTTTAACTAAACTGATCTCTTATTTGACTTTTTGGAAACATGAAAGTTGATGCAATCAAACTGGCGGTTAAAGAGACCAGAGATTGATGAAATCGGCTCGTGCATGCCATAGTTTGTACTACATATACTGGGGAATATCGAAGAAGTCATAGTTCCTCAAGGAGCACACAGGAACAGATATATTGCGAGTATGTAAGTGCGCGGGGGATTTTATCGCTTCTTGTATACACTGAAACGCAAAAATAACTCTTGAAGTTTTTCGTCTATTCTCAAGAGAATCCAAGGAAAAGAGTTTAAGCCTGTCGACATATGGTGGTATAGTAATAGGGTTCTCCGAATGAAGTCCACACAGGGCAAAACGAACGAATCAGCGCTGCACAGCCTCGATGCGTTTTTTGTAAACAGCATAGAAAGGAGACCAGACCGGACTGGCATACTCCAAGATAGGTCTAACGAAAGTGCAGTAAACGACCTTCGTTATGAATGGATCATTAAACTCCTTTGACCATCTCTTTAAAAAAACCCAGAGTAGCATTAGCCCTGGCAACGATTGTGTTAATATGATCCTCGAAGAAAAGACGAGTATTGAGGAAGACACCTAAATATTTGGTTTTATCAAGTCTAGTGAATAAGCATCCATCTAAAGTATTACTTAAGTCCACAGCCCTCCTTTTACGAGAAAAGTACATAGCAGTGTATTTTCTGATATTGAGAGGAAGACAGTTCATAGCACACCATTTATGAAAGGTGTCTAAGTCAAGTTTAAAATTTCACACTGGTTTTCACTAAAAACAATGCGGAAGATTTTGCATCGTCAGCATAGCAAAGCATTCTTGAATTACCCAAAATCAGAGACATATCATTTAAGTAAATGATAAAAAGGAGTGTTCCAAGATGGCTGCCTTTAAGAACGCCAGAAATATTATCTATTTCATCAAAAAGAGTTGCGCGGAATATATGTATCTTGCTGCGTACGATCAGATAAATAAGAACAGTCAACTTATGAATTAAAATTTTGTGATTGATTCGATCTAAAATTCGTAAAACTACAATCGAATCGCTTTTCAAATATCTTACCAATACAACTTAAATTAGCGACAGATCTGTAGTTAGAAATGTCGCACTTGTTGCCCTTCTTGTACAAAGGAATAATCAAAGAAAGCTTCCACTGTTTTGGAAAACACCACATGTTAGATTAATTAAATAAATAACACAAAATAAAACCGATGCACGTAGCACAATGTTTTATGAGCGTGGAATGAACGCCATTCGGACCACTAGAAAAATTATCCAGTTATGATTGGAATATACTTGGAAACAGACGCTTCCTTGACCAACAAGTCTTTAAGTTAGAGGGAAGTCAGCGGAAAATGGATAAAATCGCTATAACTAATATCACAGTGGCTATTACACAAGGCAGTCTAAAAATTTCAGCAAATAGATTGGCAGTCTCCAAGGAATCGACACTGTCTATGTTTCCGAGTCGCTACGATGAAGGATATCCATCACAGTTACGTTTAGATTTCACAAACTTCCAAATCTGTTTAGTTTCAGTATGCAAGGCCGACCTCATTTTATATACATAATCTTTGTACGAGAGTCAGTCAAACACGAAGTGTACTGAGCACGCGAATTAGAATAAGTTACATAATCAGCATCACTCCTTGAGGAACAGAACCTCCTCCAAGCCTTATTTTTCAAATTTTTAAGATGCTTTTAAAGAACCATTGAACCAGGGTTGAGAAAATTCGAGGTACGATTCGACCTAACAAGTGGTACACAGACAGTAAAACAAAGAAATAGTCATAAAACGAGCTCACAGCTTTATCAATGTCACGTTCACCCAGAACACTGGTCCAGATACAAGCCATTCATTCATTTTATTAAAAACAGCTTTTTAAATTTGTAACAATACTCGTAGTTACTAGAAGCACTAGATGAGGAAGTTACAGGATCAAAAAGCAAAACTATATGTTGTTCTGGATGATGACATATCTCAGGAACCATAGGAGTTAAACAACGCTTGACGAGAGTCCCACTGGGATCGGAAGAAAATATCAGGTCAAGAGCTCTTCTGAAGATCTGAAGATCGCCTGAAGAAATAATGTTGTCAATAAAAGATATGGCATGCTAAGTCACCAAAAAAGAAAACAGCAAGCCCTTATCATCCTGAGAGTGTAGCCAGTCAACAGTAAGCAAATTAAAATCATCAAAAAGCAGTAATTCGTCGGCAGGCAGCAAAACTTCAGTAAGACTATCGATACAAGAAGCCGCCAAGTCAAATATCTCAGCTGATGGGCATGGAGGGATATAAACTGTATATACACGTTTTTGTGTGAAGGCCTAAGAGCCACATATATAAACTCCAGATCGCTAGACTCAACAAAGCTGATTAACATGCATAGAAGGTCGCAACGAACAAGTTTTTGCCTTGATAGAAGATCGAGACCATCTCTTTGGAATAAATTCACGCACGATGGAATTGTAGGACCATATATCAGAAGAGAAGACCGCCTGAAATAACAATGAACTTACCTTTACGAACAAGGACATGAAGGCACCATTTGATCCCACCTTGAGAATCTTACATGCGATTGATAGCGATGCCAACGTTCGTTGTATTAGCCGAAATGGAGTTTTGTAAATTACATCGAAAACGATATCCTCGGTTTGAGTAGAATGGTAGCTTGATGTACAATGGCGGAAAGATAAATTCAACTTTAGAAGCGTTATAAACATTACTAGTCTACATGGTGTAGAAAATATCCATCCAGATCGAAATAATAATCATTATTAAATTGCTGGCTAATCACAATACTGAGGCAATAGACAATATATCAACTCTGTATTAGTTCCAAAAGTCTTTGAAGATGTCTTGACTCATACCAATCCTTGAAAATGTATCAATAACCTCTAAGTGAACTAAAAATAAACTGCTTTTGTCCTCATTTGAGAAAAACATTCGATTCGTTCAAACTATTAAAAAATTACAGGCTGCGCTTAGGATGTTCCTTCGTAAATTACGTTAAGCACTTTTTCCAGGCGAGTTTCTCCCAAAACAGAAGCGTTTAAAAAAGAAGGATTGACACAATGTAGAAAAAAAGCAATAAAGATGCTGAACTATGCAAGAAATTAGGAATATATCTCTGCTTGTCAGCGGATCGAAATTAATTAGTCATAGTTATTAATTACGCTCAAAGATAATAAGACCAGCTACGAAAAGGTCTAACCTATCGTTCGTTATAAAAAATGTCTATCTTCACTATAAAATTTTAATGAATTTTAATGAAATATTTTTTTTTTGTAATTGTTACCTACTCTTTTGAAGTGTATTCAGAAGTGGACTTTTCTGCATAGTTTCATTATAATATATATAATAAAATTAGAAAATTTACTGGGGTGTATTTTTACAAAATATGTTAGAGTTCAGTGTAAATATTGTCGTTTACCAAGTAGTCAGAGGGCAGAGATTTAATTCAAACTATCGCAGTATTTAGCTAAACATTATGCAAGTACTTCACACATATATAAACACCCAATAGAGCAACATTCTGTCTATTCTAAAAAAAGCTCCTTAGCTAACTTACCCCTTAATTTTATCGGGTGATTTTTTAAGCGTTTGGTTATTAATTTTCAAAAAAAAAACACGGAAAAATTGGAAAAAGGTATAAAATTGTTATTGTAGATTAAAAATGATTTTTTTACTTTTTAAAGATTATTTCATGTAAATGTTGGCCGCGACTACATGCAAGTGGTCCATACGGGAAGTTAAATTCTGAGTGACTTTTTCGAGCATAGCAGCTGATATCTCACCGATATCACGTATGATGTTGTCTTCTAGTGCTTGAATCGATGCTGGTTTACGCAAAAATAAGAGATTTTACGTAACCCCACAAAAAGCAGTCGAACGGTGTCAAGTCGCACGATGTAGGTGGCCAATTCACTGGTCCAAAACGAAAGATGAATTGCTCACCAAATTCATTTCGCAATAGGTCCATCGTTGCGCATGCTTTGTGGCATGTGGTACAGTCTTGTTGAAACCACATATCAACCAGATTCAGCTCGTTTATTTTGGGTAATAAAAAGTTGGAAATCATTTCACGATAGCGAGCACCATTGACGGTAACGTTGTTCTCATCGTCATCTTTGAAAAAGTACGGACCAATGATTCCACCAGCCCATAAACCACAACAAACAGTGCATTTTTCAGGATGCATTTGCAACTCTTGTATTGCTTGTGGCTACTCACGACGCTGTGGCAGATCGCCCGGCTTCAGTTCTTGAACGAACTGTAGTTTATATGCCTTCAAACCAAAATCCTTGCGTAAAATCTTCCACGTAGTGGAATAACACAATCCCAGTTGCTGCGAACTGCGACGAATGGACACATCACGATCTTCACCAGCACTGGCGGCTACAGCAGCAATATTTTCATGTGTACGTACTCTACGCACACGGGTTGGTGGCTTGATGTCCAATAACGTGAAATTGGTGCGAATTTTGGTCACTATGGCTTGAATAGCCTGCTCAGTAGGGCGATTATAACGACCATAAAATGGTCGAAGTCGCCGAAACACATTTTTCACAGAGCACGACTTTTGCTAATAAAATTCAATAATTTGTAAGCGTTGTTCGAGTGAAAGTCTTTCCATGAGGAAATGGCAATGCAAACTGAACAACTTTGACTTTGACACATGTCACGAATCACGCGTGAGTTGTCATAAACAGAGCGCTGAAAAACCAAACAGCTAAAAAATCACCCATTATATAAAAGATTCCTAAGAAATCTCTAAACCTCTTAAAAGATTTTCAAAAAATTGGTATTCCACATAAATTTTTTTGGAGATATTTTAATTTTAAGGGCCTGTCCGAATCCAAGTCTTCGCCTGTTATTACAGATGGTGACGTAACATAAGCTACGTTTAGGCCGTTGTTTCAGTTTAGCTCTGCATCAGTTCAGCTTATCACGTGAATGGAGTTTATACCAAGAATACGCCCGTAGTACCAAACTTGTGCTGCACTCGTAGCAAAATTTGACAGCAGTTGTCATTTCCGTGGTAATTTTGTGAAGAGGTAAAAAAACATTTATATTTGTCAGCTAATAGAAGGATTCTTGGATCACTATACGTATTGTACCAGAACTTCAAATTCGGCATGAGTATAAACCGAAAATCTTACTACGGCCTAAACGTGGCTATCGAGTGAAGCTCTATTAGAATCTATGTCTATGCCAGCTTTACTTCGCTACTTCGTATAACAGTTTAGACATCTGGTTACCTATGTTTATTCGGTGTCTATCGAGATCAAGCTAAGGAAACGAGTTCGGACAGGTTAGCTTCGTTTTGATGTTCATGAAAAAATTTCGAGCGCTGGTAAAATAAACCATAAATATTGCGCAGACTTTTTACTGTTTTAATCCTTTTAAAAACATATTTAACAGCTAGTTTGATTTGCTAGAATACCAAACCCCTCAACAAAAAATCTCCACTTAAGAGATCAGCTGACTTCTGACATCGTTTAACTGTTTATGCAGAATACCAATTTCGAGAAACTGATTTTAGCAGCATAGTTAAGAGACTAATACCGACTTCCATTGATATTTCAAGAAATGTACACGTCAATCAATGGAAAATGAGTTTAATTCCATTGGGACGAAAAACCAGCGCTTCTGAAAGAGGACAATTTAAGCGCTTCTCTAGCCCTCATTTGGCAGCGCTTTAGAAGCATAATCACTGATCTATCATGAAAAATTAGTAAAAGCGCAAGTAATTAATTCAAGTGTTTCCAGAGCAATCGCTTGGAAGCTCTATAGAAGATTATGTTATGACCTTCGGCAGATTAAAGTGCAATACGAATCTAAACTATGGATTTCTTCACTATTGTATGAAGGAACTCATCTCTCATTTTCAATGTGAAGTTCAGAGTGGTTAGAAGTATGTAATCTGAAGTTTTGGTTAATATAAGTGAGGTAAGTGGCTTATTTAATCAACGTCATAAAATTTAATACCACAAATAATCATGGGCAAACGCAAACGCCTTACTACTGTTCTCCATCTTGAAGGCCTCTTATGAAATTGAGGAAGGATCACTGAGATGATTATCCAAAAAGCTCATTAAAACTTTCGAGAAGACACATTCAAAATACTTCTTCGGTCACCATTTAGAGAGCTTTTTAAAAGAAGCATTAAAGCGCTTGCCTCTGCGGACATACCTATATTAAAAAGCATTAAACTGGGATAGGGAAAAGAAGCGCTAAGAGCTTCTAAGGAAGCGCTTCAATAGGACTCTTAGAGTGCTCTTTTTCCCAGTGGGATGAAACAAATTTTAACGCGATGAGAATGTAGTAATAGCTCATATCATCATATCCGTATAATTTGTCCGATTGAAATTTTCTGGGAAAACCAACATCACAAATAACGTAAAAGTGACAAAAATTATAATTTGAAAGATTTTTGGGTGAATGCGGATGAATTTGGTGGAGTAATAGTTGAAGGTGGATACATATGTAATGCTCAATGACTTTCAGGAGTATGACATTTCTTATGTAGATGTGTCTTTTATAATTATTATTAATTGGAAACAAAAAAATATATTTTTGAACAAATTAAAACCACTGAAATTAGTTCAACTTCCAACTTTCATTCCGGACAACGTGCAACTGATTAAAATACGAATTCTTATTCTACAACTTGCAGAAAAATATCTTATTCTAGAAAATATATCAATGCGAGAAAGGAATGGAAGATCTAATTACATTTCAAGTGACATTTACTTTTTGAGAATAAGTTTAAATTTTGGGAAAGAAAATTGAATTTAAATGCTTTTTCACATTTTGGTATTTTTATATGTTTAATGGCGTGTGCGTTTTTCAATGTAACACCGCCCTGGTAGAAATAGCTCACAGTTTTACCTTATCTCTTGCCCCGCAATGAGCAGTTACTAAACCAATAGTAATTTTACTAAAAAGCATCAAGGTGTTTGCAATTCAAGAAGAAATATCCCTGGTAGCCCAATCATCGTGAACGCACTGATAAGCTCATGATAATGATTAGTTGGATGAATGTAATGCTGATTTTTGTTCCAGCACCGGGACCTCGCAATTCAATAATTGCTCAACACCATTTATCTCCCTTGCACCTGTACATTAGATGCACTAGACATACAGATCACTATCCATACCAATTTATTGATGAGCTGATAGATGAGATGGCGAAGAAACTCATCGAGGCGCTCAGTAAAAAAGTCTTGGTCGTACACCCACATAAAGCTTGACTAAAAAGTTATATTAGTTAACATATAGTAAAAGGCCCGCACCACCGGTACTAGAATTTGGTAAACTGATGATCGTTGGCTACCACGGATATAGAGCAGACTGATATTCATTGAAAATAATTTCAATGAATTTCTAAAATGCATTGAATATTAAGTCCCGATTAGCCTTCCAATGGGCATTCAGCAAATGTCATCGAAGGGCTCATTATATTTATTCTTGTCATCACCATGTCAGATGACATTTCTACTAGGAAAATTTGAATTGGTATTTATGATTTATCGGATTTTAAGTTAAATTTTTGATTTGCTCTTCCGCTCGATAAACTGTCGCCAATATGCTGAACAAGTGTTATTCCCAAATCCTTTCGCCTCAGTGTCTCAGAGTTTGATTTGCAGCCGGAGTTTGAATTCAAAAAATATATGAAGTCTATCGTAAGATCAGATTCTCATTTATGAACTCATCAGGATACTCACTGATATGCTCATTAATAAGTTCATCGCGACACTCATTAACCTGCTCATTATTAAGCTCATCGTGACACTCATTATGCACTTATCGAAGTACTCATCTAATATTGTAAAATGCACGAAAGGGAAGCAAATTCTACATTTTTATATAAGTGAAAGAGATGCAATATCTCATGCATATTATCTGTGAATAAGTAACTAAATGATTTTCATGAATTCATCAGAACTTTCATCTGATTACTTATAAGAAGCTCATTGATGAGCTCATCATGATTTGTCTACCAGCGCGCTGATTTTTCAGCTATAATACATATCAGGGTCATTTCGATGTACACTTTTTCTCTAGCAGTGCATATCAATGGAACGATTTCAGTGTAATACTGCAATTGAAATCGCTGTATTCAACTTCCAGGGAGAGGTTTAAAGCGGAACGATTATATGAAAAGGTAGAAGCGGTAATACGCTGATTTCTGTTTAATTCGAAGTTGTTTCGATCGGTTGATAGTTGAGCGTTAAGCATGTCCATCTCAAATACAACGCGGGTTTTTCTATATGCAAATTATTATTATAAATTAAAAAAGTTTTTAAAAAGAAAAAAGAAAATTGCAATGCATCCACAGAGAGATTTTATGAGTATTTTCGGATGACATGTGCTACTAAATACTAAATACTAGTGTTCATATCGCATATAGCCGAGTGGCTGAATACCCTTAATCAGTTTACCAGTATCCATATCGTCGAATATTTCCACAAATGAGGATTCACAAATGAGGACTGAAATGAAAAATTTTGATCTCTCATTTAACCGCCTCTAAACGCTTTGGAACGATTCGCAATGTAAACATTTGCATTGCATAGCTATGGTAGCTATGACTTTTGACTTTTTCAGGTGGTCGCACACGCAACCGTACCGCTTCAAACCTATCCTTGATGAACATCCTCTTAGAGCTCTCAACTTTTATCTATAGAATCGGGGGGTTATTCTGAATTGTGATTATTAAAAATTCATGGCTGCAGTATCTGTTTATTTCCCTGCCGATTAAAGTTTATAAAAAACAATAAACACCTTATCTAGGTAAAGAGGTTAACTAAAGAAAAAAACATAATTGTAAAACAAAAGATCCAGCGCATAACTGAACGGTTCTCTTCTCTCGTATAATTTCCCTTCAAGCGATTTTTAACTAACTTTCTCAACTTAAAATTTCCCCCCTTTTACTTATAAACAAATGAAAATTGACTCTTTCGCTAACTTTTGTTTTTATTTTGTCTTGTTTGTTTTTCTTTTTCAGGAGACGTGTCATCCCTAAATTCCGGAAGTGCATTCATCTCGTCATCGTTACTGCTACTGTTCTTCTGCATGCTGCATTTGCCTCAGGTGGTAATCCAGCATCTTTTGTGCAGCCAAGAGTGCATATTTCACCTGGGATTGAACCAATTTAGTTATTCATGACTCTAAGAAATCCCCTCGTGTTGTTGTTGTAAACGAACACAATGTGCAACGATTTAGAAGAAAAATTTTCAGATGTTTTCAATTTTTGTTTAGAATTTTTCCAGCGATTGTGTTTTCTTTTGTTTTTTTTTTCTATTTGCCAGGAAGTGGTAGTAAGGTGTAAGGAAGAAGATATTGCACGTGAATGCATAAACCTTCATATACATAAGATAAGCTAAAGTTTGTTTAACTTTTCCGCTAACAGTTGTTGGAAGGAAAAAAAATGGAAGGTTTTTCCTCGTTTTTTTTTTCTCTGTTTTATTTTATAAGACGTATAAAATGGGGTCAACATATGAGCAATGGAGCTATAAAGTCCAAACTATACTCTGCACAAATTATTGTGTTGCTTTGTAAATAGATGTGTGAGCTTTATACATAAAAAATTAATCTAAGATGGCCATGTACGCGTGTTGAATTTCAATAAGATGTAATATATTAATGTATAACTGAATTATGTATAAATAATAATACACGTATATTATTAGAAGAGGGGAAATATGCTGATAGGTTTCCAAAGTCTTATACTATATACCCCAAAATTGTTACTCTATATACATATATTCTCTCAAGATAGTGTCCCCAAATATTTGTATATTGTATGATAATAAAAACAAATGAAAAACAAAAAGTCTGTTTCTTGCATTTTATAACAAAATTAATAGGAGAATTTTCTTGTTTTACATAATGATACATAAATATTCGACATGTATGTATATTTGAAGAATATAATAGTTTGAATTGACTTTTTGATGTTGTAATGAGTTGGTGATTTCATGCCAGGAAGCAAACTTCTTTCATGTCCAGGAATTTAATTTTATTTGTATACTATTATAACAGTTATAACAGTTAGTGAGTGTTATATGAAGACAAAACATCTAAATCAGTTTCTTGAAAGTATTTTCCTTACATTTTAAAAGAAAATTAGTAGTTTCTTTTCTGTTATACATACAGATAATATCTTTAATTGTAATGCCAAGTTTACTTAAAATCTCACGTCTAAAATCCTGGCTCATACGAAGACCTCATCAACAAACAGACATACATATGAAAAGAAATTATTTCAACTCATTTCCTTATGTCAAATCTTGGCGCACATCAAATTCATCCCAAACATTTTTTTCTATACAGTTAAGCCAAAACTCAAGGAATATCCCTTATGATTACTGCAAAGTTTTGGCAAAAAAAGAAATTAGTTAAAAAAAAAACAATGGTCTACTGAATGTTTAGCCGATATACCTGATATTTGTAAGAAAAGCGAAACGATTTTAGAGTATTACAGAACTGTAAATCTCCAAGTACAAGCACCAGTACCAGGACCTGAACTTAAAATGTTTTAAGTACAAGTATAAGTACCAGTACTGGTACTTAAAAAATTTCAAGTATAAGTCCCAATACTGGTACTTAAAAAATTTTTTATGTACAAGTCCAGGTACTAGTACTGGTACTTATAAGTCCCCTCTATAAGCTTAAGTACTCTATAAGTACCAAAGTAGGCACTTTTACTACAAATATCGCCTTCATGCGAAGTACTTCAGCTCGTGTAAATTATTTAAATATAGTAGAGGTCTACGAACAGGGACATAACTCAAGTACTTCACGTTATGGTCGTATTTGTAGCAAATGCGTACTTTGGTACTTACAGAGTACTTAAGCTTATATGTGGGACTTCTAAGTACAAGTACCCGGATTTTTAAGTACCAGTATAGGTACTTGTACTTGAAAATTTTTTAAGTACCAGTACCGGTACTTGTACTTAAACAAAAAGTCCAGGTTCTAGTACTGGTACTAGTACTTAAGTACTTTACAGTTTTGGTCAATTACACATCCTAACTGTTCGACTTCGATGTTATATATACTTTTATCTGAAAACCTATGAAAAAGATTAAAACTAAAAAATGGTGGTAAAAATCATTACAAACAGAAACTTAAGATACGTCGGCATTGATATTATGATAATCAAAATGAAGTATAACAGGTTCAATTATTCAGTTACTTTAGTTCTAAGTATAATTTCCGAATATAAGAAAGAAAATGATAATTGTTGCGTTCGAAAATTTCGTTCGTGAGTTTTTTTAGCTCGTATTTTTTTCCACCAGTATTAGTACCAAGTTATCCAAGACTGTTTTGTATAAACATTTCTATATTTATTTAGTAGTCATTGGACAAGATATTCAAGTAAGAGTTTCAGTGGATATGCTTAGATAACATGTTGTAAAATTATAAACTTTCATATTGAGCAAATAAAATACTAACAAGTTAGTTTCGGCTACGTAAGATAATTTGTTAGAATCTCAAGCAGCTGTAATGACATGAACATTAAATACTTGTATTTCGAGAGACTAGTTATCATTATCTACATTCCATATAACAGTTTTCATAAATCTTTTGATTGCCGGATCCTACAATTATACGTTGTTCGTTTTTTACTAAGGTGGAGATTATTTCGTTCTTTTATATGCGCCTTTCATTATATTCAGTTAGTTTCGGAGTTTTGTTTGTAATATTGTTAAAAATTAATTTCTTATTTATTTTTCTCAATTCTTAACTTCATTTTTAGACTAAAGATATTTCACGTCCAATAATTTTTTGTTTTCTTTTTCTTTTGTAAAATATGCCTTTTGTTGCCACATTAAACGGTTGTTTGTGAAAGACTGTTAAATTTTTAGGCGCGAAATAAATGTAGTGAGCCAGTCATATGCGAAAAATGAATAAATGGAGAATTTGATTAGAACCATCTGTTGACCAATAGCGCGAAGTATTGTTTTCATTTCAAGTACGTAACCGTAAATGAAGTTGCTAATAAAATAATAGAAAGTTTATCGCTGCAATTTTCATTTTGACAAATTAGGACTTATCGATCTTGTGCGAAATGAAAAAAAATGTTGATCAAATTTTAGCTATAATGAAAACCTTCAACGATAAATAAGACTTAAGAGACTGTCCTGAAACTTCTAGAACCTTTAAAAGCTGCGTTACCAATTTTATTCATACATTTCTTTTTATATATACAAATTGCTTATTTATATTATTATATTGTTTTTATTATATTTTTTGTCCCTTTTTTATTTAATTTATTTTTTTGATTCTAATTTTATTTACAAGTGAGTTATTTAAACTAAATGAAAATTTATTGAGTTGAATTTTAATAGATTTTATTTTTCTATTTATTAACTCTTATTACTTATGTATATATTGTTTAGTACGTAAGAAGTTTAGATGTTTTTTAATGAGTCAAGTGAATAAATAAATTAGTAAAAAAAACCATTATGTTTGGAGCATGAGTTCAACAACACCCTGTAACCCATAATTTTTTATGAACTCTATTTAATTCAACACAATTCCTCGAAAAAACATAATAAATATTATGTCAATGGCAAACAAAACTGGCTAATAAAACAGACAAAAACCATATTCATTCCAGATTACATCTAAGCTGTTCACTTTCATCTACCGACATAAATTCCGATTTTATTGAAAATTTCTTGCACAGGGATATTAAAAAAAAAAACACAGACAAAAATCATTTCAAACTTTATAACCTCAAACACCAAAAGAATTAATTATTGATAGTGAAAAATTTATGAAAAACATACAAAACGAAATTAATGTAAATAGTTAAGTTTAAATAATGTAAATGTCACCAATGAAAAAATTAAATTAGAGTGTAAATTGTGACAAACTTAAAAATGAAAATATTTTATAAAAAAAAAATTAAGTTAATTATATATTTACTTATGTGCTTATACGAATTGTGTAAACATAAACAATATTACGTACCTATTCATATTATATTTGTTGATGATATGAATTTAAGCGATTTATTAGGAAATATATATAATGGATAAAATTGTACGGACAACAAAAGAGATATTATTATTAAAAGTAAGATTAAAAACTCAAAAACAAAAAAACTTCTGTGGTTTTATTCAATTTTATCACTATCACCCATTCAATGAAATATTTTTTAAAGCGTATTTAAAATCGATGGATTTTTTAATCAACTCCCAGCCTGACCTTAATTTAGAGCTTACAGGTAGACATACAAAACTTAAACTATTCATGCAGCTTCTAATTATGAGAGACAGGTGGACTAGCGAACACACATATTAGTTAGGTATTAACTTTTACATAATCTTGAAAATATTTCTCAAAAAAAAAAAAAAAAAAAAAACAAATATTAAGTCTTTGAAACCAGGCAATATGACCGATCCTGCCATCTTTGGTTAAAATTATGCCCATCCTGATCCTGTAAAAATAATATGCTCTTTAATATCAGATCAATGGTTTACCGGTAAATTGTACAGGCTTATTTCTTTTGGAGCATATTTATGTCTTTGAACGAAAAACAAAAATTATCACCGTTGTATCAATCCAATATCTCATCGGAGACCAGTTTATAGAAACAGGGCCTTTTTCCGTAAGTAAGTTACTGATGATCGTAGTGACAGATAGATTTCTTTTCTAGCGTAGATATTGTACGACATTTGTCCACCTGAATTTATTACTTCCAAAAAAGTATCCAGGGCAGCAGAACTTCGTAAAAGAATTACGAGATGTTCGAAGTCATTGAATTCTCTCACTTTTGACAAGGTTTCAACTATGGAAAGTACCTATAGAATTAAAGACTAAAATAGTGTCCCTGGGCGCATCTAAATATCCTGTCCCATATAACTTTGGAAATAATCGCACTTAATCTGCGTTAAAACAGTGCTGATACAGCTATTCCCAGTCCTACAATTACGACATGAACTATTCTTTCAAATAAGAATGCGATCTTGTAGTATTGTAGAATTTCAAAACTAGTATTCTCCCACCAGAAACAAAAACAAAAATGCAATCCAATGGCAAATGCAACTAACAATCCAGAAACTATTTACATCTAATCCACTTAGAATAAAAACAAATTCATCTTTAACTCATCACTTAAAACAAAGACACTAACTCCAATTTTCAACATGGAAATTTTCAAAAATAAACCCAAAAACAAACTTCTTAAACACCTTAAACTTCACACGTGCAAAATATTAAAGCGAATACTGCAGAACGCTCGCTCATTAAACTTCAAGTCCAGAAAGCCATCGAATAAAGACTTCAAACCACATCAAAATGGGAGCCGCCCTAACAGGGTGCCACAGAGCTAGCAATGTCATTCCACTCAGGATGAGGTCCCCCAAAATAAAGTGCATCATCCACAGCTGCATGGAGCTGAAATAAAAAAGTTTCGGAGAATTGAGCAGGCAATCTGATGGGGATGTTTTGCACTACAATTAAATAATACGTCCGCAGCGCAAATATCCGCATGCAACGAATGATTTTCTCCACCTACGGCCCACCCTCCTCACAGGATAGGGAGAATTGTCGCTTGGATCATAAAAAGCTTGCTGGTCCAGGGTATCAGTGTCGCTGTCGGGTTTCTAATCATCACCCCATATAGGAATCACATCGCTTCCAGAATGTTATGCCACTCAGCGACGATGGAAACGGGGGGGGTTTTTTATGTGACAAACATAAAGAGTGACAATAATACGCCAGCTACGAATTATCACGCCGTGGTAATTATGATTTGAATTCAATACAGCTAATCATAAATGATCAAAATGAATTGGTAAGTGTGGTAGGCGGTTTTATTACGGGATGTAATAAAAAGCACCAGGATATCTCCGTCTGAAGAATAAAACAAGGCAATAAAACTTGAAGCGTTCAAGAATCGGCGTTGGAAATTGTGTACAAATTCTAAGTACTACTCAATATCCATTGCAATCGGGATTGAAACCCCCATGTTTTTCTTCGAAGTATACTTTCAAAATTCCAGTTCCAGAAGCGTTCCGAACTTATTAAAATCTGCTAGATTTTAAGCCCTGTAAGCACCGAAAACATTTTGTAGCTCAACTTTTTCTAGTAGAGGGGGATTTTGTGAAGACGGGTATTTCCTCAGATGAGAGAAAATAACCATTGTGGTTGCCTCAAAACAAAAGTGTGTTATCACTCACTATAAACTTGTCATGTCATGTTGATTCTTTCTTAGGCACTCACTTGCTTTGCCTAAGTGAAACTCACTATTTTTGATGCAGCTGTATTTTGCGACTCTCTAAAACTTACATTGAGTTCTGCTAGTGGCAAATCGATCTGTTTGGTAACAAATGCATTGTCGCAATTACATCAGATATGTTTTCTATACCTAGATATTTTTTTCTTATTCACTGCCGTTGGGAGCACAGGGGAGGCCTACACATACATAGCTTCTCCAATCCGAGGCTTTGCTTCATTTTT